>JALAZF010000353.1:1595000-3995000 GCA_022829125.1 Lathyrus tuberosus
AAGATCACTTCATATGAAACAATAGAGTGGAGCTTGCAGCAGAGTTGGCGATGATGGGACGTGAGAAGCTTCGGTAGTAGTCTTTTATAGAAAAAAGTAGATTTGATTTTGTACATATGTCACATCAATCACCGTTGATATTTTGATTCAAATATTCTAGTCAGAGGCTTCTTATGCAAGTGGATTTCAAGCTTGAGTAGAGATCATAGTCTGTCTTTAGAACTTAGTGAGGCTTCAGAATCTTTGGAGTGCTAGATTCCGAGACTTTCACAAACTTGTAATCAGAGCTTTTATCAGAGTTTGTCTAGATGGTTTCTGTTCAGAAACATTGATTTGATACTTCAGAGTTGACTTGATCGTACACAGGTTTTCATCCTTTGGTTCAGAGTCTGGACATTTTTAGAGTTAGAGTCTGTTTCTAATTTTTTGCACAATCAGCAAGATTGTTAGACAACAAAATTGTTCTTTTATACTTTGTTATCATCAAAATTCAGGAGTAGTAGTAGAACCCATCTTGTTCCAATAATCTCCCCTATTTGATGATGAAAAACATTATAATTTTGATGAACAATTTTGACTTTTTACCAAAAACCATTAATCAGCTAAAAATCAGAGTTAGGTTTGTAAGCTCTCCCTGAATTTTTGACATCAGGACCCATGAGATTAAGACTTAGAAAATTTTGATCCATAAATAATTTAACAAATGTGTCATACCCCAAATTTTGACCACTAAGATTTCCCATCATTGTGCAAAATCATCATCACAATATGGATGTACCTTCATGCCTCATCAATCTCCTCACAGATGGGTAAGCATTCACTACAGCTAAGAATTAGGGTTTTAAGCCCTCTTAGAGCTCTTAGACCAAGGATCAATCAAGAAATGACATGATCTTCAACTTGTCTAACCTCTCAAACATCCATAAAGGATCAAGAGTACTCCCACACCAGGAATCAAGCACAAAGTTGCAGCATTCCAAGTGGATCAAGCCTCAAGATCGACAGTGTCACCAAATTAGGGTTTTGGTCAACTGAGGCCTCCAGATGGAATTTTTCCTCTGGGAATGAGCCAATTCTTCAAAGCATAACCCTAGATACTCCAAGGGACCTCATGGACCCAATCACCAAGTCAATTTAGTCTCAGAGGATGCATTTACCAAAAATCAGGAATTAGGGTTTCTTGACCTAATTCACCCCTAAGTTGACTTTTGGGACAAAACAGGAGCCAAGACCTCAAGACATGGTTTGAGGGTCTCCAATACATTACATTGATCCATTTGCAACAATGGATTGATCCAAGAAGCGTGATCCACAAGTTTTAATTTCATCAGGACCACAATTAGGGTTTCGGGGAAAAAGTCAACTGTACCTTTGACTTTTGACCAAGACATGCTCCCAAACCTTGGGACATGACTCAATACACCCTATAACACCTATGGAACATGTCCATCAAGTTTGATTTAGGTCAAGGACTTGATTTCACAAAGGATCGCGCAGTTTAGAATTCATCTGATAAAAAGTCAACTGTGCACAAAAGTCAAGTTTGACTTTTTGGAATTTTTCACAATTATGGTTCCTTGACCCTAAAACAATGTTAATATGTGATTTGAACCATCATTCATCAAGAAAAATCAAAGAAAGTGGGATAACTTGTAAAATGGGTAACCATAAAAACTTAGAATTTTTCTAAGTTATGGAGCAAAGTGGTTAGGGTACCAACTTCCAAGGATCATAACTTGAGATCCAAGCAACCATTTTGGATGGTCCAAAGATGGATTTGTAGCTCTCATGGCATACTTTAAAAGCTTCAACTACAGCTCATTCCAATTCCTCATGGATTTTAAGATGTGGAGTGATCAAAATGGATGAAAACATGAAAATGACATTTTCCCAACACTTAGTGAAATTTTCACTAAGTCAAAATCTGCCTTACTTTTTCCAAAATGTAGGGGCAGTTTTCACCTTGATCCAAGTCAAACCAGGTTTACGGGTGGACATCAAAGTTAAAGTATGCCACGAGGGCTTTCTAACAAGTATCAGATCATCTCCAAATTCCATATGAGCAAGGAGATGCAACCCTTGAAACATGGCATCATGAACTAATTTTTTCAAGACAGATTTGGCAGATTTGATGCATTTTGCTCGATTTGATCAAATCTGACAAATCCAGGCCTTGTCATCATCTTGGACACATCTGAGGATCAAATCCAAGGGGGATGATCTGATCTCCAAGCCTCACAAGTCCATGAATCTACAAGTAGCATGCCAAACCTAAAAAAGCCTAAAAGAGGCCAAGACTCCAATTTTATTTCCAAGCATTCAATGGATGCACCAAGGTGGCATGAACTGAGCCTATTCCAACTGAATGAGTCAAGGATAAGCTCTGAACCAAAGAGCCATAGGCTTGTGCTCTAACCTCTAGTCAATGGCTAGAGGATACTTGAGATTCCAAAGTGATCCAATTGGCCAAAGGCCTGCTGCAGCCACCATTCACTATTGCTTGCAAAACAAACTTGCTCTACTATAAATAGAGCTTATTTGTGCTCATTTTAAGTACACCAAAGCAACCAAACTAATGCTTTCCTCAAAATCCTTTTCTCTAGGCCAAAATGCCTTCTTTTGCAAGGTAACTCTGAGTTTTTGAGTTAGAGAGCATTTCCACCACAGTTCATGATCCAAACACATCCAATATGTCATATCTAAGTTGTCCAAACTCTCATATGTGACCTGTAACACCAAAATCACAAAGTCCCCTCTCAAACCTCCAAAATTGGACTTTTTTGCATTTTTCAAGCGATGTCTTGATTCGATCACTTTCAAAACCAGATAAGACCACAAACACACTCCAAATATCATCCTTGAACTCTCCCAAATGGTTCCCCACATCTGGAACACCATTTGAGAGAGTTGCCATATTTGTCACTTTTTCCCTTTTTGCAAGAAATAGCTCAAACTTGTTCCTGAGGATTCCAGCTGGTTCCAGCCATTCTAAAAGCTTCTAAGGGATCAATTGAGAGTGTCTAAAGCATCAAATTGCTTCTGGCATAAGAAACTTGGCAGATAGCCCAAAAAGCTCCCATAGAGGTAAGCATCACAACTTGAACTCTTTGAAATATGCATTGCTTTAAAGTCCACTAATCATGCACATCTCATACTTGTTATATATGTTGTGTTTGAACTAATTCATCATGTAATTCATGTCTGTAACAAGAGGTAGCATAGAAAATGTAATTATAGGCCTATTTCAAGAACACCATCGGGTTTTGAAATAGGAGCCTCATCTGAAAAAACCACCACCACCATTGGATTCCTTGTGAAATTCTAGGCAGGATAAACCTAAATTTTGTCCCAATCCATGGAGAAATGAGAACGTTATAAGCTTCACGTTTTTGGCCAAAACCTTGCCTTGCCTTGCCTTGGCCAGGCGAAAAACAAGGCATGCCTCATATATTCATGGGGTGGTTTTGATACACGGATGTATCACCACCCCAGTGGTAGAAGGCGCGCGCTGCACCCTAGAGGTCTGGGGTTCGAATCCCCCTCGCCCCAGATCCTCTTTTTACCACTTTTTTTTTCATTTTTTATATATTTTGTTATATTTTAAATGATTTGGAAAATTAATTTCTCCTTCAATTTTAATTATTTTTTATTGGTTCTTTTTGCAAAAAATCACAAAAATGTTAAAATATTTTATTCCACAAAAAAATCAGATTTATATTAATTATTTAATATAGTTGATATTTTTATAAATAAATTCATTTTTATTGTTTTTAAACCTTTTAAAAATGAATATTCACCTTGAAAAAACAAAACCAAATGAGTTCTAAATCATCTTGTGATCAAAACTTCATTTTTCAAACCTTAACCAAAAATCACAAGTAGTCTATTTAGGCTTACTTGATATTTTTGTCATTTTATTCATTTTATTAAAAGGATTACTTTAAAAAAACGATGAAATTAGGGTTTCTTTGATTTTCACCCTAACAAACTTTTTCAAATAATCGTTGGGCCTCTAATAGAGTGTAAGACCCAATCCCTCTTTGAAACCAAAGTAGTTTGGGCCTCAGTCATTGTATAAGACCCACGGTGTTTTCAAAAACCTCGGCGCGATCGCCAGTTTAAAATAAACTTGTTGGGCCTATCCCTGAGTTGTAAGCCCCATCTCCTGTACAAAAATAAACTTTGGGCCTCTAATAGAGTGTAAGACCCAACCCCTTTTTGTCAAAAAACCATTTTTGGGCCTCAGTGTATTGTATAAGTCCCGATACAGTTTCAGAAACTCCGACGAGATCGTCGTTTTCAAACTATTTTTAACTGGGTCTACCCTCGTGTTGTAAGTCCCATTTCTTTTCTTTAAATAACCTTTGGGCTTCTCTTTGAGTTGTAAGACCCATCCCTTTGTATAGGAAACTTTTTGGGCCTCAGTCGTTGTATAAGTCCCGATACGATATTCCAAACAACAGTACAATTACTGTTCAAACCTTGGGCCTCTCCTTGAGTATAAGCCCCAACAATTTTTTTCCACAAACAACTCCCTTTTGATTTAGGTTCAAATATACAGTTGTTATCAAAACTTTATTTAATTTCTCTGAACAACTAACAATACAGCATGGAAGCTCGCTCACCTGTAAGTTTTAACAACTTTCATTTACTCGCTTTAATATATATAACTGTATTGTGGAAAGCTGCGCATGGTTAGTCTTCTTTCATTCTTTTAAATATACGTCAAATATATATATATATATATATAACTGTATTGTGGGAAGCTGTGCATGGTTAGTCTTCTTTCATACCTTTTTAAATACTTGTCATATATCAACTGTATATATACTAGTATAGTTATTTAGAGTTTTCCCTGGCAACTAGGTCTAGAACTAGGTAAAGCCATGTTGGTCACTCTTAAATACAAACAAAACTAGATCCCCCATAGGATTTCCAGATACAGTCTTCCCTTCTCTTGGGGTTAAACAATATGGAACAAAGAGAAAGGCAGTATTCTCGGTGAACCTTTTCTCAGACTGTCACCCCTCGAAATTGTCAAAGAAATTCTACTCCCCAGAGTTGATCTATTCTTTGTGAATAGCATCTCCAGAGTTTCTTCAAATCACAGAACTTTCACTAAATGATCTATTCTCGGTGAATAGCATTTCTTGAACTTTTCTTGGTTTGAGACCCACAGGGTTCCTAAAAGCATCCCCGCCTCCTCTTGGGTGTTGTATAAGGACCCTCCGGCTTCTTAGAAGTTCTCATGCCTTCTCTTGGCCATAATACAAGGACCTTGACGACCTCTTAAAGGTATAAGACATAACTCAGTCATCCTTTGCTAGAGCAGTCTTTCCAGTATCAAAACATCAAACCGTTTAGGGTTGATTCTCATCCCTTAAAAACACCTTGCCTCATCTTGGAGGCATCATACAAAAGATAAAACTCTTCCACACCAATAAACATGGACAGTCTAATCCCCTTGAGTCTCAAAGACATTCTCAAGTTCCTTACAACTATAGGAAGAAACTCCGGGCATTCTGGATCGATCTCCCGCAGAAACCCAGCCTCTCTCATGAGAGTTCCCCGACCAGGGTCAACACTATCTCAAATCAGAACCTCAAGGGATCTGACATCTCTACTCTTCTGTAATCCTCAGCAAGAGTTGATTACCCCTACTTGGACCTGCCTGGGGATCTCAATTATCCCCGGCAAAAGAAAGCCTCCTCTTAGGCTTTGTATAAGGATCTTTCCTCAGCAGAAAACTAGCCTCCTCTTAGGCTTTGTATAATGATCCTTCCTTAGCGAAGTCAGCCTCCTCTTGGGCTTTGTACAAATGATTCTCCCTAACGGAGCTAACCTTTTCAGACTCTCTTGTTGAGTCAGTCACTTTTCAGACTCTCTTGTTGAGTCAATCACTTTTCAGACTCTCTTGTTGAGTCAATCACTTTTTAACTCTCTTGTTGAGTCAATCACCCTTTCAGACTCTCTTGTTGAGTCAACTTTTTTTAGCCTCAATCTTGGGCTAGCCTCCGCTCCAGTTGTGTAGAATAATTTCTCCAGCTTGTTCAGCCTCCATCCTGGGCTTAGTACAGGACAGATAAAAACACTCTCTTGTTGAGTCAACCCCTTTAGCCTTAATCTTGGGCTTTGTACAAGACATAAATTTCCCTCTCTTGAGCTTGGGACAGATATCTTCCCTAGCAGAGTCATTTCCTCCCAGTCTTCTTCTAGGCTTTGAGGAATGATTTTCCCCGAGAAGAGTCAAACCCATTTCAAGCCTCCTCTTAGGCTTTGTATAATGATTTTCCCAGTAAGGTCAGCCTCAGATCTTGGGCTTTGTACAAGACACCTACAAACCCTCCCCAGCGGAGTCAAAATCCCTTTTAGCCTCAATCTTGGGCTTTGTACAAGACAGATAAAACACTCTCTTGTTGAGTCGGTCACTTCTAGCCTCCTCTTAGGCTTTGTATAAAGAAATCCCCTAGCCGAGTCAATTAACCTTTTAGCATCAACCTTGTGCTTTGATCAAGGCACAAAAAAATCAACAATCCTTCTTTAGAGATGACAAATTCTCTCTCAGCCATAACTTTTTAGCTTCAATCTTGGGCTTTGAACAAGACACAAATACCCTTTTAGCTTCAATCTTGGGCTTTGAATAAGACACCAAAACCTCATTTTCCTCCCTTAGAATAGGAGGAACTACGATTGCTCTGATTTCCCTGTTTCGTTTAAACGGGAATACATAGGCATAAGATTGCGAAATCTTAGTGAGCATACTAAATAAAAACCCTAGGTCCAGTACCTTCACACATCAATCAAACTTAGGTCCAGTACCTTACCAAAAAAATCGTGAAAGCCCGAACATCAACAAAAACTCACTCTCCCTGTCATAATTTCCCAAGAAACTTTCCCAATCCATTACCAGATAAACACCATCAATTACATAGCAAAACCCTAAAGCTAATATCCTGTGGATAACCACATATAGGATGGGTAATTGACAACTCCCCATTGTATAACCTGACCCCGGACCCCCAATCTCTTTAAGCGTATGTTTAGTTAAACATTCGCGTGCAAGGTTAGTTTTATATAGCTTCCCTTTCCCTTCCAGCTTCATGGGATAAATAAGAAATCAGAAAGTAGCACCCTTTCTCCTTGAGGAGGAAAACCCCAAACTTCAGCGATAAGGAGGTCGCGTCACCGACAAAAATCGCTCGCTACACAATGAAGTAACCAATCTAGGGAAAACATGAATCAAAATCACATCTTTTTCTCCCCCTTTGTCATCAGTATAAAAGAATATTATGAAATGAGAAACAAACTTTTATAAACTGATTAACATTGATAGAGTCACAAAAAATTTTAAAACAAGATTTCATGGTTCTGGTGGAATTCTGGAAAGGATTTTTTACAATATTTTATGAATTTGATTGTCGGTATCTTCTTGGCGATCCATCATGTTCCTTACCATTTCATTCTCTTTCTTTAACTCTTCTAGATTCTTAAGAATCACAAGAATAAAAGCCTCAGAAGCAGGTGGTTCAAGAGATACAATCCCAGAAATTGATAAAACTTCATGATGAAAATCTAAGTTCCGAGTAATCCCAAAAGATGTTATGGAATCAGAAGGAACAATCATGTTTTGTTCAAGAATAGTAATCCCAATAATTGCTTTAGCATCTTGCTGAATTGTTAAGAGTTAAGCAAATGGAATTTCAGCTCCAATATGAGGTAGAACTTGTTCATGTGCTGGGAGTGCCAAAATCTTAGGCCTAAATAAGGACTCACCAGCATACTTCTTTATCTCCAGAATTAGAGACATTACTTTAGTGAATATGGGAATAAACTTCTCCAAAACAACTGCATAAGAAAGTATCTTGAGGAAAGTGAAGCAGTAGATTTATCAGTCCATGTACCGATCCCATAATACATTGCTTTCAGCAGGGTTAACTTATTTTGTGACAGCCTGCCTCATAAAGCTCAGACTTACAACTATTTTTAATTTAATATTTGTCCATACTTCACCAAAAGAGGGTTAAAGAAAGGTATGTTCATGGTTTATGGCGGGGATTCTTGTTTCTGAATTAATTTCTGTTTTAGAGGAGGAAGATGAAAGTTCAAAAATAGATGGATCCGACGGCGTTGACACCGAGCAGCCCTAGTAGTTTCTCTATGTTGGGCCGGGCAAGTACTTCTTGTACGACGGATTTGTTTTCGCCCTTCTTTCTGGTGCTAGCCAGTTTGGACAAGACGTCTGCCCGCGTGTTTCGTTCACGGGGGATGTGCTGGACTTCCCATGCGTCGAACTTGGCGATTTTCTTCATTACCAGCGTTAGATATTCGGCTAGCTGGTCGTTCTTTGCTTGAAATTCTCCCCGTACCTGGGACGCTACGAGCTGGGAATCGGTGTAAATTTTTACCTCTTTGGCACCCACGTCCTTTTCCAGCCGTAATCCCGCGAGGGAGGCCTCGTATTCGGCTTGGTTGTTGGTCATAGGGAAAGACAGAACTAGGGATACTTTGATTAATATTCCTTCCTCGTTTTCGAGGATGATACCTGCACCACTACCTGAGGAACTGGATGGCCCTTCCACGTAGATGATCCATCTATGCGTTCCGCTGGGCGGGGACGTTGAGGGTGTTATCTCTGCCACGAAGTCGTCCAGGACTTGTGCTTTAAGGGCCTTCCTACTCTCGTAATGAATGTCGAATTCAGAGAACTCCAGGGACCACTTGAGCATTCTGCCGGCCATATCTGGTCGGCAAAGCAACTGCCTGATGGGTTGGCCCGTGCGTATTACTATGGTGTGGGCCAGGAAGTAGTGTCTGAGTCTTCTCGCAGCAATAATGAGGGCAAGGGCGACTTTCTTTATCTGTGCGTACCTGGTTTCTGGCCCTTGCAGAGCCTTGCTGGTGAAATAGATGGGCTCCTGTCCGTTCGTTGTTTTGCGAATGAGTGCAGCGCTGACTGTTTAGTAGGTAACAGAGAGATATAGATACAAGGTTTCCCCATAATCTGGTCAGGATAACACGGGAGGCTCGGATAGGGCTTTCTTGAGATGGGTCAGGGCCAGCTCACACTCTTCTGTCCATTCGAATGTGGCCTCCTTCCAGAGGAGTTTAAAGAATGGCAGGGCATGCTGGGAAGATTTGGCCATGATACGAGAAAGCGAAGCGAGCATCCCGTTGAGGGATTGTATAAACTTCTTCAACCTGGGCGTAGGGAACTCCGCGAATGCTTGGCACTTGTTCAGATTCAGCTCTATTCCCCTTTCGGTGAGGTAGAACCCGAGGAACTTCCCTGCCCGTACTCCGAAGGTGCATTTCTCAGGGTTAAAGTGCATTTTGCACTTCTTGGCCTGGTCGAAGACCTTTCGCAAGTGGGCCGTGTGGTCGGATTCCTCTTGGGATTTCACGATCATATCGTCCATGTAAATCTTGAGCATGTCTCTGATTTCTGATCGGAAGACCTTGTTCATCATGCGCTGGTACGTAGCCCTAGCATTTTTCAGACCGAAGGGCATTACATTGTAGTAATAGTTCCCCGAGGAGGTCATGAATGCGGTGTACCTCTTGTCCTCTTTGGCCATGGGGATTTGATTGTACCCCGAATAGGTGTCTATGAAGGACAAAAGTTTGAAACCTGCAGAGTTGTCTATGAGCTTATCTATGCTCGGCATGGGGTAAGCATCTTTCGGGCAAGCCCGGTTGAGATCGGTATAGTCAATGCACATGCGCCATTTTCCACTATGCTTTTTAACAAGTACAATATTGGACAGCCAGGTTGTATACTTGGCCTCCGAAATGAATTTCGCCTCTAAGAGGTCTTGTACAAGTTTTTCGGCAGCTAGTGCCTTTTCGTCGGATTGTTTCCGCCTGCGCTGCGCGACGGCCCGGGGAGCTGGGTCAATGGTCAAATGGTGGCATGCGGTCTCAGGGTCCAAGCCGAGCATATCTGCGACACTCCAAGTAAACAGGTCAGCGTTGTCGTCCAGGAACTTCTTCAGTTATTGCTTGACCTCATCGGGCAGTCCAGCACCAATCTTCACCCCTCTGTTTGGGTTGTTACTGAAGGTGATGACTTCGAACTCCCCATCTAGAACTGGTCACATGAGGGCTGATGTGGAGGAGCTGGTCGTCCCTGTTGAAGTTCCTTCGCTACTGTCTTCCTCGTTTTCTTCTGAAATTCGGCTGTCAAGGTCGATAGTGTGTACAGGGAGCCCAAGCTTCTTGTCCGGTCGGCCGTCTCTAGATGAATGATATTTCTCCCGTGCCCGCTTAGCTGCTTTGGGTGCTGTACCGATCTGGTTTTGTCCCCGGGTTGCTGCTTTGAAACATCGGCGGGCAGCCTCTATGTCCCCGTGCAATGTCGCGACGTGACCCTTCTCCGTATAATACTTCAACTTGAGGTGGACCGTTGAAGGGACAACAACCAACTCTGCGAGGGCCGGTCTCCCCAAGATGCATTGGTACAACAACGAGCAATCTATCACCAGGAATTGGGTCTTGATTGCCTGGACGCCTCTTCTTCCCCGAATGTGACTGGGAGCTCCACGTACCCCCAGGATCTGGCAGTGGCTCCGTTGAACCCCTGCAAATCGGATCCCACGTACGGTGAGAGGTTCTTCTGGTCCAGCTTAAGGACACGAAACAGGCCAGTGTACATTATGTCCACCAAACTGCCCTGGTCGACCAAGATTCTTCTGACGTTGGTGCTTGCCAATCTTGCCCTGATGAGCAAGGGGATGTGTGAGTTGGGAGAGCCTCCAGGCAGCTCTTCGTGGTAAAAGGTGATCGGCTGGGAGTGCCTTTTGATCTTTTCAAGTGTGGACAGCCGGTCAGGACTGCAATCAATAAGCTGTTTGAACTTTCGCTTGATAGATCCCACTGTCAGCTCATTGTACCCCTGCATGAGATAACCATGGCTGTAGGGAATTCTTCCCAAGTGCTGAGGGAGAACATCTGGGATGGCTCCTCGAAATGATCTGGGACGGCAAAGTCCTCTGGTCGCGTGATGGACATAGCGACCTGCGGGGGAGGACTGGGTGGAGATGATTCTGCTTCCTTCTTTGAGTCTGGAGCCTCTCGTCGCCAAGACTCACCTTTCTTGATATATTGCTTCAAATGACCCTCCTTGATGAGGATCTCGATAGAATCTTTAAGATGCACGCAGTCCTTGGTCATATAGCCATGGCTGCGATGGAAACGACAATACTTACTTTTGTCCACATTGCCTTTGGACGTCGTCGGTTTGGGGAACCTGACGCCTCCCTGCTTGAACTCTGTATTGACGCATTCGAAAAGAATACGCTCGCGAGGAGCGATGAGCAGGGTATACTCCGTGAATCGTCCAGCTGGCCCTTTCCCTTCTCGGGGGTGATCGTCTCGTCGCCTCTCTTTTCCTTGCCGAGATGTCTCCGGCTCATCTTTTTTTGGTGCCCGGGTGTTTTCGCGATCTCTCGCGTCCCGGTCATGGTATGCGGCCTCCTTCTCCTCGTACTATATGTACGCTTCAGCTTTCTTGAGAAGTTCCGTTAATGTTCGAGGAGTCTCGATTCTGATAGCCTTGCAAAACTCGCTTTTTGGTCTCAAGCCCTTCTCGAGAAGATATTTTTCATATGGTCCGAGGCGCGGACCTCCACGACTTCTTTGTTAAACAGTTCGATATATGCTCGCAAGGACTCGTCCTTGCCTTGTATAATAGCTTCCAATGTGGCCTCCGACTTGGGATGTCGTCGGGAAGCCGTAAAATGCCGGGCAAATCGGCTCTTCAGATCTCTCCATAATATGACCGACCCTCGAGGGAGGCGCTTGAACCAAGCCATAGCCCCCTTCCTGAGGGTGATTGGGAACAATCTGCATTTTATGGCCCCACTTACGTTGTGGTAGTGGAGCATTGCCTCTATGTTCTCTATGTGCTCGCCGGGGTCAGAGGTCCCGTCATAGGTTGCTAAAGCAGGGGGCTTTTCCAACCCACGAGGAATTCTGGTGTCCATGATCTCCTGCGATAGGGGGCCATGGATGTCGTCGTCGCTGCTTGTCCTCGGGGAACTAGAGAAAAAATGACTGTGACCGCAGCTCCTACTTCGTCGTGGAGAATGTCCGCACGGACGACGATGCTCGTACCTTTCTGAGGGACTGGACTTCTTTGACGCCGGGGAATGTCTTGACTTCCGCGGAGGAGACCGGCGTCGTCTTCGTGCAAGATCGGACGCGGGCTTTTCTGACCTTGATCGTCTTCTCTCCGGGGAGAGGCTTCTGGACCTGTCGCGCCTTTGTTTCTGAGGGGGAGACCGAGGACGCGGAGACAGGTTGCGAGGCTTCTTCGAGGACAGGCGCTCCTGGAGGACGTGCTCGAGCGCGTTGATTTCACCTTGCTGGAAGATCAAGAGGTTTGATCTATTGAGGGAGGCTATGAGAGCAGCTGTGCTAGGGTCAACGTTTTGCGGAACCGGAATAGGCTCAAAAACACGTTCAACAGCCTCTGCTCGGGGTTTCACGTCATCGGGAGTAGGGGAGGTGGTTTTACCGTCACGATGATCTGTCTCCGAGAAGGTAGCTCCGGGGAGGATGTAGTCGCCGTTGTCGGGAAAAACCACTGATTCCTGACGGACCGCATCATTCTTGGCGGAGGCCATGATGATCGGAAAGAGTTTGGAGATAGCTTTATGTCTTTTATGTGAAAAAGAGGGGATCTTGAATCAAAAGACGGGGAAGCTAGTTTCCCACAGACGGCACCACTGATCGGAGGTGATCAGACTAAATCGGCGTGGCCTCGCGTAGGACAAGTGATGATGCTTGTGGGAGAGACGAGGGGGGTGGTACCTGCAAGGTACTCCGATGCCAAAGTAAGTGTTTGGTCAAAAGAGAGAAAGCAAGTACACAAGTAAGATTTCAAGTATTGGATATTGAATACTTGCCCCTCTCAAGTGAGAGGGTATTTATAGAAAAACCCCCAGCGCGGGGCCAAGGTCTCTCATGCGATCAAAGCGCCTGGTCGACCAATGATAGACTGCCAGGTGGAGGGCAAGACGTGTGGCCCTTTGACCTAGTCCAAATGTCTCCTTGAGATCCGGGGAGACAGTTGGTCGCGTGAACTGTTTAGCGAGTGAGGGGGGCATACCTAACGGCTAGTTTCTGCCCAACGGCTAGTTCTTGGCTATTGGGCCTGGCCAATGGCTGGATTGGGTTGGACCTTGCCCTTCTGGGGGCACAGCGCCTGCCCAGTCCAAAACAATATATATATATATTCACTACATTCAATTACTATAAGTTATCATATTTCATTGTCAACTAATTAATAATGCTAAAATCTCTCTCCTTCCACAATCTAGGCGCTGCAATATTAAAGGGAAAAGGAAATGGCACCTCAATTATTTGCCTAGATCAATTAATGTTTTTACAGGAAAGGGGGAAAGGGTTATGTATTGGTACCATTTAGAATTAAATAGTCAATTAATGAAATCTTACCAATTTCATACCATGCGCTACACGCTAATGTAATTATATATGTATTTCCTTCAATTGCCACTTTTCATTGCTAATTAAATAAATATTCAATATTTAAATAAATATCCAATATTAAATAAACAATCAATTTCCAAATAAATAATTAGTATTTAAATAAATATTCCATATTTAATAAATATTCAATAATTAAATAACTAATCAATAATTAAATTAATTTTTAATTAAATAATTAATATCTAGTAAAACATTGAGTTCTTAATTAAACTTTAATATTAGTAATATATATACTATCACCTACATATATAAATTCATGCGCAGCATTATGAAAAATATTTTTAAAAAAATTACCCTCATACTCCACTTTTTACTTTTTGAAGGGCAATACTAATAGCCTCTCATTTGTGGTGTATTGTTATTGCTATTACCTTTTTCTTTATTTCCTAATTATCCTTTGTATTAATTAGGATTGCATAAAATTTGTATCAATATCATTACCAATATCTGGCCAGCTTCTAGGATCTTTTTCTTTTATTCCTGCAGCTTGGTTTCGAGAACCAACTCTGCTTCTATAGTATGAGCTGTATCCATTTGGTATTATGCACGAGAATGAAAACAATTTTTGTCTCTGTTCTTTTAACTATGATATATAAATGCAAATAATTTGGTTAATATGAATATTTTTAAAATAAGTTGATTACGGAAACAATACGGTGTACTTACATTCCATTTCCTAAACATTAATTAATATTATTAGTTTTACAATTCCATCACTTCTTATACTATCATGCGAAGTATCACAGGGTTTATGGCAGGAAATGATAAAAGAAATCAATATTTCAATTATTAAGCTACACTCTAATTGTTAATGGGTCTCTATAGTATACCAACTATCAATTCCAAAACACACAAAAATTAACACATTTTCAGAAATTAATATCAAAACCTAATAATTTCAATCTCATAAAAATTTGGGGATTTTAATCTAAACCTATTTATACCCACTTATTATCATCCAATAATCCCAATAATGAGTAAAAACTCATCCTTACCTTAGTTTTGGATGAATTTCTTGAGCTTGGACTTGTGTTCCTCTTCTTCTCTACTCTTCTTTTTTCCTCTACACTTCTCTTCTTTTTCTTCTCTTGTTCCCCCTTTTCTTACTATCTTTTCTATTCTCTTAAACCCTAAAATGTCTTAAACAAAGTGGGCCTAACTCCACCCACTCTCACTTACCAATCACACACCACATAAGCCCAACGAATAATCTAGCAATTCTATAAAATCCTATCAAATAGAATAAATTAAATAAATTACTTAATTTAAATAATCCAAATAAATTAAGTAACTGAATAAATCAATTATTTCAAATAATTCAACAAAATCATATAAATTAAATAAATCAATTATTTTCAAATAAGTCCAATAAATCAATTAATCCAAATAACTCAAATAAATCAATTAATCCAAATAACTCAAATAAATCAATTAATTTATATAAATTCAATAAATCAATTAATTTATATAAATAAAATAATTCATATAAATTCAATAAATCAAATAATTCACTTAATTCATAAAATTACTCAATTAATTAATATAAATAAATAATTACTAAAATTGGTGTGTTACAACCCTCCCCCACTTAAAAGATTTTCGCCCTCGAAAATTACCTCTACCGAACTACTCAGGAATAGATAACGGTTGCATCAACCCGACGGTTTCTGATGTTCGATCTTCGACTTCTAACAAATCAAACAAGAGTACACAAACTCTGCGATATCTTTCTTCATACAAGGCCACCAAAATACTTTCCTCAAATCTTGATACATCTTAGTAGCACCGGGATGAATACTCAATCCACTATGATGCCCCTCCTCAAGAATACTCTTTTTCAGCTCAACAATATCCGAAACACAAACTCTATCACGACATCTCATGATACCATTTTCATCAATTTGAAAATCACCACGTTGACCTTGATTGATCAAAGCCAACCGATCAACCAAACTCAAATCACGAAATTGCTCAATCATTTCCAACTCTTTTACCACCATCATCGACATATGCAAAGATTTCCTACTCAATGCATCAGCTACCACGTTTACTTTACCCGGATGGTAATTCAAACCAAAATCTTAATATTTCAGAAGTTCCAACCATCTCCTCTGCCTTGCATTCAATTCTTTCTGATCAAAGAGATAATTCAAGCTCTTATGATCACTAAATATCTAAAATCTCAAACCAAACAAATAATGCCTCCAAAGTTTCAACACAAACACAACAGCGGCCAGCTCTAAGTCATGTGTCGGTTAATTCCTCTCATTCACTTTAAGTTGCCTTAAAGCATAAGCTACAACTTGTCGATGTTGCATCAACACACCTCCCAAACCCATCAAAGAAGCATCACGATACACAACAAATGGTTCTGACGGATTCGGCAAAATCAAAACAGGAGTTGTCGTCAATCTTCTCTTAAGCTCTTGGAAACTTTCTTCGCACTTTGCATCCTAAACAAAAGCTTGACCTTTCCTAGTCAACTGCGTCAACGGCAAAGATAACTTAGCAAATCCTTCAATGAATTTACGATAATAACCTGCCAAACCAAGAAAACTTCTAATCTCAAAAATTGATTTTAGAGTTTCCCACTACGATACAACTTCAACCTTCAACGAATTAACTGCAATGCCTCTACTCGAAATCACATGGCCAAGGAAACTCACTTCCTTCAACCAAAACTCGCACTTAGAAAGTTTAGCATACAACTGCTTCTCTTCCAACACAGATAACACAATCCTCAGATGCTCAGCATGATCTTCTTCATTCTATGAATAGATCAAAATATCATCAATGAACACAACCAAAAATTTGTCCAAATAAGGATAAAAGATCCTGTTAATATACTCCATAAATACGCCTGGTGCATTAGTCACACCAAATGGCATCACAGAATACTCATAATGTCCATACTCTGTTCTAAAAGTAGTCTTTTGTATATCTTCAGCCTTCACACGAATCTAATGATACCCAGATCTCAAATCGATCTTATTAAACAAACTTGCACCAACCACAGACAACCTCATAAAACCTTCTTTCTCCTTAACCAACAAAACCGGTGCACCCCACGGTGACACACTCGGACAAATAAACCTCTTCTCAAGCAGATCTTCAAGTTGATTCTTCAAATCTTTCAACTCCGATGCGGACATACGATATGGAACCATCGATGCCAGACTAGTTCCAGGAACTAAGCCGATTGAAAACTCCATTTCACGTTCCGGCGGTAAATCACTTATCTCATCAGGAAAAACTTCCAGAAAATCACGAACAATTGGTAAAGCATCAATTGTTCCATTTTCACCAATGCTCAAAGTTCCCATCAACTTAAACACCTTGACACCATCTTGCACCAACTCATCTACTTGCTTAGCCGACATAAGCAAGTTTCCTTCATTCTCAGGTTCAAGAAAAATAACCGTCTTATCACAACAATCTGTAAGCACATGGCTTAACTCTAAATAATTCACTACACACACCATCTAAGCTCGCAAGACACATCTATTCCATCCCACACGATCTCGTCTACTATTAACAAGAGATTAAGGGTGATCAGTTCCTCAATTTTTCAATAGACAGCCGACAATCATGATGGGCATAAACCATCTTTACCAAACTATAATAGCGTTCCACGACATAGTGATCCACCACCCCACACTTGAAGCATCTTGGAGAAGCACAAGCTTCTCCCCCACTTGTTTTAATCCCACTTCTGCAGACAACGGTTAGAAAGACAAACGTGCACCGACAGGATTTTCACACATATGTCGCATACTAGGGAACAACAACATTAGATAACTTGGCCGGATGGACCGACCTGCTCTGATACCACTAATGTAACACCCTTCTAAACCCCGCGAAATAAATATAAATAAATCAGAATAATTTCATGCATTTCACGAAAGGGTGTCACATATAATTTCAAATACATCACAACACTTGTCATGCTCATTAACACTTAAAAGATTTCATGCTTTTCAAAAACTTTCACTTAGCATGTAGCAGCGAATTTAAGTTAATCATGATAAACATAAAGAAAGTCTCATTCATAATCAATACTTAGGCATAAAAGCCAAAACTTCATACAATTCAAATCAACATAAAAACATAAAGTAGAGTACATAATGTATCTCTCAAAACACAAACCGAAACGATCCCAGTGTTACTTGATCAGAGCACGACTCGACCCAACATAAATAAAGACACTAAAATAGCTACTCCAATGGCTACCTCGCGCTACGAGCAACTCTACTCCTCGGTACCTGAGCGATGTCGTAAAAAACATCATTCCAACAGAAAGGTGAGAATTCACATAATTATTGAAATCATAAGATAATAATTAATTTAAAAGCATACAAACATAATTACAATTATTCTCACACTTCAAGGTTTCATCAACAAGGTATTACTCAAGTAACCATACAATTCACAATTATATACACAAGTTCATAATTCATCAATTCAATAATTCACATAAACACACATAATCTCATATCACACAAACTTATACAGGATGAGACTCAATGCAAGACTCGATGCAACTCATGCCATGTGGTACCAACACTTGTTATTATTTTTTGGTTTTTATATTTAAACCGGGTCCGTTCCCTAGACCAATAACAAAGAAAAGTATGTCCCCGAAGCTTTCAAACCCCACTCTAGGTTTGGGACAAGTCACTAGCTCCCACGGAACTAGCAAGCATTGCCTCTTGACACAAATGATGCGTATGCAATCAACAACTATATGCAATTAAGATCATTCCCTAATCTTAATATCATGCATATCTCTAATAATTCATCACACTTGAATTACCACACAATTGCACACACAAACACATTTTCAAAAATCATGGCGTTCTTATTTCAAACATCATCGCCACAATTAGCAAGTAATCCGCAAGTATCAATACAATTCAATCTCAATTCACAAAACACACGATATCGATTAAATATATAATAATTAATCAATCATCAATAATTGAATCAATATTCAATAAATAATTCTATATCTAAATAAATATTCAATATCTAAACAAATAATTAATATTCAAATAAATAATTAATATTTAAATAAATAATTCAATATTCAATAAATATTTCTATATATTAATAAATATTTTAAGATTTAATAAGTATTCAATATTTTAAATAAATATTCACTATTTAATAAAATTCTAATATTTAATCAAGTTTCAATAATTAGTAGGCATTCAATACTTAACAAGGTTTCAATATTTTAAAAAATAATCAAAATTTAGTAAATAATCAAAATTTAATAAATAATCATTATTTAATAAGGTCCCAATATTAGATAAACATTCAATATTTAATATAGTTCAAATATTAAATAAACATTAACTAATTAATATATGGTTTCATTTATTTAATAAACATCAATAATTAATATTTTAATGAGTTCCATTATTCATTTACAAAGCCTTCGCTACCGTAAGTATTATATCCTAGGAATCAAATCAATTTCTTTGACTAGCTATTTTCAAAAATAATGCTTAGACTAGCTATTTTTCTTCTCTAAAGAAATTATCCAAAATAAAATATCATGGACACTTCTTGTTTCTATATCATTAATATGCTCCAATGCCACTTCAATATTTATATAATTACTCCGCTACTGGTAACAATTATATAGTAGCACTATTTCCTTCCTGATGCTATCTCTACAGTGTCATTAATATATAACCCCCAAGGGTTGGCCTAGTGGTGGAGGCTTGGGTCTTGAGAGTATGCTCCTCTCAAGGTCTCAGGTTCGAATCCTACTAGGTGCAATCAACTCTTGTGTGGGCCAGTCCATACGGAGCTTTGCTCTGGCTTGAAACGGGACCCCCGCTAGTGGACGGTGGGTATTGGTCCCTCTTGGATTAGTCGGTCGCAAGGCCGGATACCAAGATTTTCAAATATATATATATATATATATATATATATATATATATATATATATATATATATATATATATATATATATATATATATATATATATATTATCACTACATTCCATTACTATAAGTTATCATATTTCATTGTCAATTAATTAATAATGCTAAAATCTCACTCCTTCCACAATCTAAGCGCTGCAATATTAAAGGGAAAAGGAAATGACACCTCAATTATTTGCCTAGATCAATTAATGTTTCTACAGGAAAGGGGAAAAGGGTTATGTATTGGTACCACTTAGAATTAAATAGTCAATTAATGAAATCTTACCAATTTCATACCATGCGCTGCACGCTAATGTAATTATATATGTATTTCTTTCAATTGCCACTTTCAATTGCTAATTAAATAAATATTCAATATTTAAATAAATATCCAATATTAAATAAACAATCAATTTCCAAATAAATAATTAGTATTTATATAAATAATCCATATTTAATAAATAATAAATAATTAAATAACTAATCAATAATTAAATTAGTTTTTAATTAAATAATTAATATCAAATTAAACATTGAGTTCTTAATAAAACTTTAATAATAATAATATATATACTATCACCTACATATATATAAATTCATGCGCAGCATTATGAAAATTATTTTTAAAAAAATCACCCTCATATCCCACTTTTTACTTTTTGAAGGGCAATACTACTAGCCTCTCATTTGTGGTGTAGTGCCATAGCTATTACCTTTTTCTTTATTTCCTAATTATCCTTTGCATTAATTATGATTGTATCAAATTTGTATAAATATCATTACCAATATCTAACCTGCTTGTAGGATCTTTTTCTTTTATTCCTGTAGTTTGGTTTCGAGAACCAACTCTTCTTCTATAGTATGAGTTGTATCCATTTGGTATTATACACGAGAATGAAAACAATTTTTGTCTTTGTTCTTTTAACTATGATATATAAATGCAAATAATTCGGTTAATATGAAATTTTTTAAAATAAGTTGATTACGGAAACAATATGGTGTACTTACATTCCATTTCCTAAACATTAATTAATATTATTAGTTTTACAATTCCATCACTTCTTATACTATCATGCGCAGTATCACATAGTTTATGGCAGGAAATGGTAAAAGAAATCAATATTTCAATTATTAAGCTACACTCTAATTGTTAATGGGTCTCTATAGTATACTAACTATCAATTCCAAAACACACAAAAATTAACACATTTTCATAAATTAATATCAAAACCTAATAATTTCAATATCATAAAAATTTGGGGATTTTAATCTAAACCTATCTATACCCACTAATTATCATCCAATAATCCCAATAATGAGTAAAAACTCACCCTTACCTTAGTTTTGGATGAATTTGAGCTTGGACTTGTGTTCCTCTTCCTTTTTACTCTTCTCCTTTCCTCTACACTTCTCTTCTTTTTCTTCTCTTGTTCCCTCTTTTCTTACTATCTTTTCTATTCTCTTAAACCCTAAAATGTCTTAAACAAAGTGGGCCTAACTCAACCCACTCTCACTTACTAATCACACACCACATAAGCCCAACTAATAATCTAGCAATTCCATAAAATTCTATCAAATAGAATTAATTAAATAAATTACTTAATTTAAATAATCCAAATAAATTAAGTAACTAAATAAATCAATTATTTCAAATATTTCAACAAATCACATATTTCAATTAAATTAATTAAATCATATAAATTAAATAAATCAATTATTTTCAAATAAGTCTAATAAATCAATTCAATCAATTAATCCAAATAACTCAAATAAATAAATTAATTTATATAAATCCAATAAATCAATTAATTTGTACAAATAAAATAATTCATATAAATTCAATCAATCAAATAATTCACTTAATTCATAAAAATTTTCAATTAATTAATATAAATAAATAATTACTAAAATTGGGGTGTTACAACCCACCCCCACTTAAAAGATTTTCGCCCTCGAAAATTACCTCTAACGAACAACTTGGGAATAGATAACGGCTGCATCAACCCGACGGTTTCTGATGTTCGATCTTCGACCTCTAACAAATCAAACAAGAGTACACAAACTCTGCGATATCTTTCTTCATACAAGGCCACCAAAATAGTTTCCTCAAATCTTGATGCATCTTAGTAGCACCGGGATGAATACTCAATCCACTATGTTGCCCCTCCTCAAGAATACTCTTCTTCAGCTCAACAATATCCGGAACACAAAATCTATCACGACATCTCATGATACCATTTTCATCAATCCGAAAATCACCATGTTGACCTTAATTGATCAAAGTCAACCGATCAACCAAACTCAAATCACGAAATTGCTCAATCATTTCCAACTCTTTTACCACCATCATCGACATATGCAAAGATTTCCTACTCAATGCATCAGCTACCACGTTTGCGTTACCCGGATGGTAATTCAAACCAAAATCATAATCTTTCAGAAGTTCCAACCATCTCCTCTGCCTTGCATTCAATTCTTTCTGATCAAAGAGATAATTCAAGCTCTTATGATCACTAAATATCTAAAATCTCGAACCAAACAAATAATGCCTCCAAAGTTTCAACACAAACACAACAGCGGCCAACTCTAAGTCATGTGTCGGATAATTCCTCTCGTTCACTTTAAGTTGCCTTGAAGCATAAGCTACAACTTGTCGATGTTGCATCAACACACCTCCCAAACCCATCAAAGAAGCATCACGATACACAACAAATGGTTCTGACTGATTTGGCAAAATCAAAACAGGAGTTGTCGTCAATCTTCTCTTAAACTCTTGGAAACTTTATTCACACTTTGCATCCCAAACAAAAGCTTGACCTTTCCTAGTCAACTGCGTCAACGGCAAAGATAACTTAGCAAATCCTTCAATGAATTTACGATAATAACCTGCCAAACCAAGAAAACTTCTAATCTCAAAAATTGATTTTAGAGTTTCCCACTACGATACAACTTTAACCTTCGACGAATCAACTGCAATGCCTCTACTCGAAATCACATGGCCAAGGAAACTCACTTCCTTCAACCAAAACTCACACTTAGAAAGTTTAGCATACAACTGCTTCTCTTCCAACACAGATAACACAATCCTCAGATGCTCAGCATGATCTTCTTCATTCTATGAATAGATCAAAATATCATCAATGAACACAACCACAAATTTGTCCAAATAAGGATAGAAGATCCTGTTCATGTACTCCATAAATACGCCTGGTGCATTAGTCACACCAAATGGCATCACAGAATACTCATAATGTCCATACCCCGTTCTAAAAGCAGTCTTCTGTATATCTTCAGCCTTCACACGAATCTCAAATCTATCTTACTGAACACACTTGCACCAACCACCTGATCCATCAAATCATCGATCCTTTAAAGTGTATATTTGTTCTTGATAGTCACCTTGTTCAATTGTCTATAATCCACAGACAACCTCATAGAACCTTCTTTCTCCTTAACCAACAAAACTGGTGCACCCCACGGTGACACACTCGGACGAATAAACCTCTTCTCAAGCAGATCTTCAAGTTGATTCTTCAAACCTTTCAACTCCGATGCGGACATACGATATGGAACCATAGATACCGGACTAGTTCCAGAAACTAAGTCGATTGAAAACTCCATTTCACGTTCCGACGGTAAATCACTTATCTTATCAGGAAAAACTTCCGAAAAATCACGAACAATTGGTAAAGCATCAATTGCTCCAATTTTACCAATGCTTAAAGTTGCCATCAACATAAACACTTGGCACCATCTTGCACCGACTCATCTACTTGCTTAGTCGACATAAGCAAGTCTCCTTCATTCTCAGGTTCAAGAAAAATAACCGTCTTATCACAACAATTTGTAAGCACTTGGCTTAACTCCAAATAATTCACTACACACACCATCTAAGCTCACAAGACACGTCTATTCCATCCAACACGATCTCCTCTACTATCAACAAGAGATTAAGGGTGATCAGTTCCTTAATTTGTAAATAGACAGCCGACAATCATGATGGGCATAAACCATCTTTACCAAACTATAATAGCGTTCCATGACATACTGAGCCACCACTCCACACTTGAAGCATCTTGGAGAAGCACAAGCTTCTCCCCCACTTGTTTCAATCCCACTTCTGCAGACAAAGGTTAGAAAGATAAACGTGTACCAACAGCGTTTTCACACACATGTCGCATACTAGGGAACAACAACATTAGACAACCTGGTCGGATGGACCGACCTGCTCTGATACCACTAATGTAGCACCCTTCTAAACCCCGCAGAATAAATATAAATAAATCAGAGTAATTATTATGCATTTTACGAAAGGGTGTCACATATAATTTCAAATATATCACAACACCTGTCATGCTCATTAACACTTAAAAGATTTCATGCTTTTCAAAAACTTTCACTTAACATGTAGCAGCGGATTTAAGTTAATCATGATAGACATAAAGAAAGTCTCATTCATAATTAATACTTAGGCATAAAAGCCAAAACTTCATACAATTCAAATAAACATAAAAGCATAAAGTAGAGTACATAATGTATCCCTCAAAACATAAACCGAAATGATCCCAGTGTTACTTGATTAGAGCACGACTCGACCCAACATAAATAAAGACACTAAAACAGCTACTCCAAAGGCTACCTCGCGCTACGAGCAACTCTA
Source organism: Lathyrus tuberosus (assembly GCA_022829125.1). Taxonomy (NCBI): domain Eukaryota; kingdom Viridiplantae; phylum Streptophyta; class Magnoliopsida; order Fabales; family Fabaceae; genus Lathyrus; species Lathyrus tuberosus. Next base: position 1,619,107 of record JALAZF010000353.1, read on the forward strand.
CTCCTCGGTACCTGAGCGATGTCGTATAAAACATCATTCCAACAGAAGGGTGAGAATTCACATAATTATTGAAATCATAAGATAATAATTAATTTAAAAGTATACAAACATAATTACAATTATTCTCACACTTCAAGGTTTCATTAACAAGGTATTACTCAAGTAACCATACAATTCACAAGTATATGCACAAGTTCATAATTCACCAATTCAACAATTCACATAAACACACATAATCTCATATCACACAAACCTATACACGATGAGACTCAATGCAAGACTCGATGCAACTCATGCCATGTGGTACCAACACTTGTTATTATTTTTTGGTTTTTACATTTCAACCGGGCCCGTCCCCTAGACCAATAACAAACAAAAGCCCGCCCCCTAAGTTTTCAAACCCCACTCTAGGTTTGGGACAAGTCACTAGCTCCCACGGAACTAGCAAGCATTGCCTCTTGACACAAATGACGTGTATGCAATCAACAACCATATTCAATTAAGACCATTCTCTAATCTTAATATCATGCATATCTCCAATAATTCATCACACTTGAATTACCACACAATTGCACACACAATCACATTTTCAAAAATCATGGCGTTCTTATTTCAAACATCATCGCCACAATTAGCAAGTAATCCGCAAGTATCAATACAATTTAATCTCAATTCACAAAACACTCGATACCGATTAAATATATAATAATTAATCAATCACCAATAATTGAATCAATATTCAATAAATAATTCTATATCTAAATAAATATTCAATATCTAAACAAATAATTAATATTCGAATGAATGATTAATATTTAAATAAATAATTCCATATTCAATAAATATTTCAATATATTAATAAATATTTCAATATTTAATAAGTATTCCATATTTTAAATAAATATTCACTATTTAATAAAATTCTAATATTTAATAAAGTTTCAATAATGAGTAGACATTCAATACTTAACAAGGTTTCAATATTTTAATAAATAATCAAAATTTAGTAAATAATCAAAATTTAATAAATAATCATTATTTAATAAGGTCCCAATATTAGATAAACATTCAATATTTAATATAGTTCAAATATTAAATAAACATTAACTAATTAATATATGGTTTCATTTATTTAATAAACATCAATACTTAATATTTTAATGAGTTCCATTATTCATTTACAAAGCCTTCGCCACAGTAAGTATTATATCCTAAGAATCAAATCAATTTCTTTGACTAGCTATTTTCAAAAATAATTCTTAGACTAACTATTTTTCTTCTCTAAAGAAATGATCCAAAATAAAATATCATGGATACTTCTTGTTTCTATATCATTAATATGCTCCAATGCCACTTCAATATTTATATAATTACTCCGCTACAGGTAACAATTTTATAGTAAATCTATTTCCTTCCTGATGCTATCGCTACAATGTCATTAATATATATATATATATATATATATATATATATATATATATACTACATTCAATTACTATAAGTTATCATATTTCATTGTCAATTAATTAATAATGCTAAAATCTCACTCCTTCCACAATCTAGGCGCTGCAATATTAAAGAAAAAAGGAAATGGCACCTCAATTATTTGCCTATATCAATTAATATTTCTACAGGAAAGGGGGAAAGGGTTATGTATTGGTACCACTTAGAATTAAATAGTCAATTAATGAAATCTTACCAATTTCACACCATGCGCTACACGCTAATGTAATTATATATGTATTTCCTTCAATTGCCACTTTCCATTGCTAATTAAATAAATATTCAATATTTAAATAAATATCTAATATTAAAAAACAATCAATTTTCAAATAAATAATTAGTATTTAAATAAATAATCCATATTTAATAAATAATCAATAATTAAATTAGTTTTTACTTAAATAATTAATATCTAGTAAAACAATGAGTTCTTAATTAAACTATAATAATAATAATATATATACTATCACCTACATATATAAATTCATGCGCAACATTATGAAAATTATTTTTAAAAAAATTACCCTCATACCCCACTATTTACTTTTTGAAGGGCAATACTAATAGCCTCTCATTTGTGGTGTAGTGGTATTGCTATTACCTTTTTCTTTATTTCATAATTATCCTTTGTATTAATTAGGATTGTATGAAATTTGTATCAATATCATTAACCAGCATCTAGGATCTTTTTCTTTTATTCCTGCGGTTTGGTTTCAAGAACCAACTCTGCTTCTATAGTATGAGTTGTATCCATTTGGTATTATGCACGAGAATGAAAACAATTTTTTTCTCTGTTCTTTTAACTATGATATATAAATGCAAATAATTTGGTTAATATGAAAATTTTTAAAATAAGTTGATTACGGAAACAATACGGTGTACTTACATTTTATTTCCTAAACATTAATTAACATTATTAGTTTTACAATTCCATCACTTATACTATCATGCGCAATATCACAAGGTTTATGGCAGGAAATGATAAAAGAAATCAATATTTCAATTATTAAGCTACACTCTAATTGTTAATGGGTCTCTATAGTATACCAACTATCAATTCCAAAACACATATAAATTAACACATTTTCAAAAATTAATATCAAAATCTAATAATTTCAATCTCATAAAAATTTGGGGATTTTAATCTAAACCTATTTCTACCCACTAATTATCATCCAATAATCCCTATAATGAGTAAAAACCCACCCTTACCTTAGTTTTGGATGAATTTCTTGAGCTTGGACTTGTGTTCCTCTTCTTCTCTACTCTTCTCCTTTCCTCTATACTTCTCTTCTTTTTCTTCTCTTGTTCCCCCTTTCCTTACTATCTTTTTTATTCTCTTAAAACCTAAAATGTCTTAAACAAAGTGGGTTTAACTCCACCCACTCTCACTTACTAGTCACACACCACAAAAGCCCAACTAATAATCTAGCAATTATATAAAATTCTATCAAATAGAAACAATTAAATAAATTACTTAATTTAAATAATCCAAATAAATTACGTAACTAAATAAATCAATTATTTCAAATAATTCAACAAATCACATATTTCAATTAAATCAATTAAATCATATAAATTAAATAAATTAATTATTTTCAAATAAGTCCAATAAATCAATTAATCCAAATAACTCAAATAAATCAATTAAATCAATTAATCCAAATAACTCAAATAAATAAATTAATTTATATAGATCCAATAACTCAATTAATTTATATAAATAAAATAATTCATATAAATTCAATAAATCAAATAATTCACTTAATTCATAAAACTACTTAATTAATTAATATAAATAAATAATTACTAAAATTGGGGTGTTACAGATCCCACCTCCTTTTGCATCATCTTGCATCATTTTAGGTCAATCATCTATACAGACAACCCATCTTTTTAGCTTTTTGTTGTTTGCTTTTGTTCATCTGTGGATTTAGGTTTACCCCAAAGAGCCTCAAGGATTGGTCAGTCAATTTTGGGAGCATCATCAACCAAGCAAGTTCTCACATTCCCAAGAGTCTCATCTCCATTAAATGACAAGCACAAAGTGGCCTCATATCAAGTTCTTCAAAGGTCAAGTCCATCTGGATAGGAAATTAGGGTTTTCAACCAAAGTCAACTGCAATCTTTGACTTTTGGGTCAAGACATGATATCAAGACTTCGGACATGGTTCAAGACATACTAATGTTCCCTTGGAGTCCATCAATGGTATTCAATTGGTTCAAGAGTTTGGGTTCATTGAAGATCAAGATGAGAAGATTCTTTTGATGAAAAATCAACTATTCCTCCAAATCAGGGTTTGACTTTTAGTAATCTTGGTCAACTAGGGCTCCCTCAAGTCATGAATGGTGATAATATGTGTTTTGGGTCATAATCAATCAATAAAAGTCAAGAAATTGGAGATTACTTGCAAAAAGGGCAACAAGAAGAAAGTTGAATTTTTCTAAGTTATGTATGACAATTGATTTCATGCCAACTTGCCAAGGTCATAACTCACAATCCACACATCCATTTTCCTTGGTTCAAAAACCAATTTGAAGAGATCTTTCCATACTAAAACTCAAGTTATGATGTCTTGAAGTTAGGGTGATCATGGTGTCCAATTTTATGGAGCTAACTTCAAGAATATTTTTCATGAACTTCCAAGCTTCAAATCAATTTTCTTCCCACATGAATTTTGTTCCTTTTGTTCCAAGCTTTCCATACACACCTAAAAATCTTCCATTGGATAAATAGAACTCAAGTTATGATGCTTCAAAATCAAGGTTTTTAAGTTGTCAAAGTTCCATAAATTAGAAAAATTTCTAAGTTACCTTTGGCATATTTGTGGACACACTTTCAACTCACTTTTTCTCAATCAACCAAGCCTCATTTCATGATCATACAAACATAAAAAAATTTCACCACATTCCCTACTTTCCATTGAGCCAAAGAATTCACAATTTGAACCAAAATCCATCAAGTTATGGTTGTCTAATGTTAGCTACATGGTTTGTGTTTAAGTTGCCATTTTCATGCACAATAGGAATTTCTTCATGCAACATTCCTTGCTACTTATCTCATGTAAAATTCCTTGCCAAACATTCTCATATAATTTATGTACCTTTTTGAACCGTGTCGCCAAAGACGGGAAAGAAAAAACTTGCACACCTAGGCTTGAGTAAGAAATTCACTGACTGTAAGTCTCAATACACAATGTTAGAGAAAACCTGTTGTGCCTTGGCTTGGGTTGCGCGACGTTTGCGTCAGTACATGCTGAACCATACCACTTGGTTGATTTCTAAGATGGACTTCATCAAGTACATTTTTGAGAAACCCACTCTGACAGGAAGAATTGCCAGATGGAAGATGTTATTGTCAGAATATGATATTAAATACCACTCTCAGAAGGCAATCAAAGGAAGTGTTTTGGCCGATCACTTAGCTCATCAACCTATTAAGGACCATCAGTCTGTTGAGGATGATTTCCCTGGCGAGGATGTGATGTATTTAAAGATGAAGGATTATGAAGAACCATTGCCAGATGAAGGGCCTTAGCCAGGCTCCCAATGGGGTTTGATTTTTAATGGTGTCGTCAACACCTATGGGAAAGTAATTGGGGCAATAATTGTGACTCCTCATGGATCCCATATCCCATTTACTTCCAGATTGACTTTCAAATGCACAAACAATGAAGCCGGGTATAAGGCATGCATTATGGGCCTTGAAGAGGCAATTGATTTGAGAATCAAGAATTTGGACGTGTATGGTGATTCTGCTTTGGTGATCTACGAAATCAAAGGAGTGTGGGAAACCCGTCAAGATAATTTACTTCCATACAGAGATTATGCAAGGAGATTGCTCCATTTCTTCAATAGAGTGGAATTCCATCACATTCCTCGCGACGAGAATAGAATGGTAGACGCTTTGGCGACTTTGGCTTCTATGATTGTGGTAAACCATTGGAATAAATGTCCCAAGATCCATGTTATGCGTCTCAACAGGCCCGCTTATGTGTTTTTAATATAAGAGGTCGATGATTGGTAAACCCTGGTATCATGATATTGAAGTGTTCCTCTGAAAAGAAGAATACCCGCATGAGGCATCCAACAAGGATAAAAAGATGTTGAGGAGATTGGCTGGTAATTTTCTCCTGAGCAATGATGTACTTTACAAAAGGAATTTTGACATGGTTCTGCTAAGATGTAGTGATAATAGAAAAACAGACATGTTGATGGCTGAGATTCATGAAGGATCCTTTGGAACTCATGCCAATGGACATGCTATGGAGAAGAAACTCTTAAGAGCGGGCTACTATTGGATAACGATGGAATCTTATTATTACAAGTTTGCTAAGAAGTTCCATAAGTGCCAAATCTATGCTGACAAAATTCATGTACCGCCAACTCTTCTTAATGTTATCTCGTCTCCGTGGTCGTTCTCCATGTGGGGCATTGATATGATTGGCATGATAGAGCCGAAAGCTTCTAATGAACATCGCTTTATCTTGGTGGTGATTGATTATTTCACCAAGTGGGTTGAAGCAGCTTCGTATGCGAATGTCACCAGACAAGTAGTGGTCAGATTTATCAAGAACCAACTCATATGTCGTTATGGTGTGCCAAGTAAAATCATCACCGATAATGGGTCAAATTTGAATAACAGAATGATGAAGGATTTGTGTGAATAGTTCAAGATTGAACATCATTACTCTTCTCCTTACCGACCAAAGATGAATGGGGTCGTCGAGGCGGCAAACAAGAACATAAAGAAGATCATTCAGAAAATGGTTGTCACCTACAAGGACTGGCATGAGATGCTCCCGTTTGCTTTGCATGGTTATCGTACTTCAGTACGCACATCAACAGGGGAAACTCCCTTTTCACTTGTTTATGGTATGGGGGTTGTACTCCCAGTAGAAGTTGAGATCCCTTCCATGCGAGTTCTGATGGAGGCAAAGCTCTCAGAGGCTGGATGGTGTCAAAGCAGATATGACCAGGTGAACTCAATCAAAGAAAAGAGGATGACGACTTTATGCCATGGTCAGTTGTACCAGCAGCAGGTGAAGAAAGCTTTTGACAAGAAGGTTCGACCTCAGAAATTCAGAGATTGTGACCTTGTGCTTAAGAAAATCCAATATTTCCTCACTGATTCAAGGGGCAAGTGGACTCCTAACTATGACGGTCCATATGTTGTTAAGAAGGTTTTCTCAGGAGGCACTTTGATGTTTGCAACTATGGATGGGGAGGAGATCACTCGTCCCGTGAATACTGATGCAGTAAAAAAGTATTATGCCTAAAAATAAAAAGAACAGCTCGCTAACTTGAAAACCCGAAAGGGCGGCTTAGGCAAAAATGAGCGTCTCGGTGGGCTGAAAACCCGAAAGGGTGGTCCAGGCAAAAATTAGAGACATAAAATAGAAAAATCATCCCGGTAGATTGAAAACTCGAAAGGGAAATCTAGGCAAAAGTTAGGGATCAGGCTAGTTCACTGCATCAGGTCAGATTGGATTATCAAAAGATATCTCTTTCACTAGAATCATCAGTGAGATCATCAGAAGCTCAGAGCATAGGAAATTCAAAGTTGTTTAGGAGGATAGTGGTCATTGTTTTGAAGTAACATTTTCCATTATTTACCATTTTCCAACTTTGTAATGATCCATGGAGTCCTGCCATTTGCTGACTACCATTCAATAAATAAAATTGAGCCTTTTCCATTTGTTGGCGATCTTTACGTTTATTCCTATCTTGCATAATGTCTTTTATTTTTTATAGCAGTTTTTGAAACAATGATAAATCGTTTTTTTTAAATACGTGTGTGTTTTACTTTGGTTTTTGAACACGAAAAGGAAGTTAATAGTTTCTCCAAGAAGGGCAGACTTCGAAATGCAGAACTACGTTGTCTTCATGACTCTCTTCACCCATGTCCCCGAGTTTCTGTCTCAAGTGGTGTGACGATTCCCCGACGAGTCTTTACTTCAGGCAGTTATGGCATGGTTGATGCAAGAATTCCCCAATTGATGACCTGAGAATTCCCTAGCAAATTTCCTTGGCTTCAACCCTCACTAGTGAAATGAATGTTTAGTTCCTTCCCCAGCGAAGTGAATGCCTAGTTTCACTAATCAGTGATTCTCTTTGGCTTCATTTTCCCCTATTGAGGTAAATGCTATTTTAGCTCCTCAGTGAGTTTCCTTGGCTTCAACCTTCCCCAGCAAATTGGATGTTTATTTCATCCCATTGAAGTCTTAACTCTGAGATCTACAACTACGACTTTGGTTCGAGCTTCCCCAATGAGTGGATATTTATTTTATCCCCTGCGAGGCCTCAATTCTAGCCATTTATAACTCTAATGAAGATCTCTCCAGTGAAACGGATATTTATTTTATCCTCCACAAAGTCTCTCTAATCCCGAGTTTGCTTCCTTTCCTAGTGGATATTTCTCATCCCCAACAGAGTAGCAAGATTTATCTTGACAATCCCTAAGTGAAGTCATGATGTTATATCCCCAAGTGGAGTGCTCTCTTTTCCCCATAAAAGTTTGAAAACTTAAAGCAGGACTGTGGTTCCATATGTGGCTTCCCATTCATCCCCATTGATGTTTCTATCTTGTGAAGATTGGCCAAGTATCCTTGTCGAGATGTTTATTTCATCTCCAGTTTACTTTTTTTTCGTTTTTATGTCAGCATAAGCATAGCATGACATACATTCATTCATACAGATGTTCATGGAATGTGCGCATTTTGCATTTTTGTGATGATTGTTTGATTTATTCACTTTGGTCGTGTTTATCCCCCAAGTGACTGGGTTTGTCTTTCTCTCTCCAGTAGAGTCGTTAACCTTAAGCAGAAAGTGCACATCCTTTCTAATTCCTCACTGAGTTTGGCCCTCGTGGAAGATGGTTGCTTTAGTTTTCTTTTCCATTTCTGGATAAGATATATTCCCGTTGAGTTCATTCCTCATTGGGTAGAGTCTTGCTTGGTTGTTTTTCTTCAGTTATCTCTTGAATTAAACCTTGGCCCCTGACAATCACAATTTTAAATCTCTCTAGGATGTTGAACCTAGATCGAGTGTGCATTTATTTTGCATTTTGTCTCCTCAGGAAGAATCTATTTGAAGATCACCATTGAAGACAAATTCTTTTCTCCATCAGTATTGCTACAACATTTTCTCAAAACTTATATCCAGACCATAAGTGGCAATCTCTTTATTTGAGCAACTTGTTTTGTTCTCAGGATTTTCTGTTCGGATGACAAATGGCACTCTCTATTCAAGACAGTTTGTCTATCCCCAACAAATTATTAAGATTATTAACTTATTCCCCATCAAATGGCATCTCTCCGGAAATCCTTCAGAGAATTTTGTTGAAGACTTTACAAGTGTTTCTCTTTATTTGAGAATCCATGTTACCAGATTTTATTTGCTCCCAGGAAATTTCAAATTACAGCAATATCGCTCCTCAGTGTTGTTTTCCTCAGTGAGTCCACTATTCAAAGGTGATTCCATCAAATAGCATCTCTTCGAGAATTTTGGTGAAGATTCTTACAGTTGACCTTTCTCTTTATTTGAGTAGATATGTTTTACAAGTTAACCGGCCCGCATCTCCTTTGAAGATCCCCGATGAAATTTCCTAATCTCCAATAAGTTATGGATTCCCATTGAATTCATAAATCTCCAGTGAAATTCCGATCCCATGTGAAGATATTATTCCATAAGTATTCATCTTTCCAGGAAGAAACTAAGACTCATTCGTGGCTTGTGACCCGAAGCGTGGGGAAGTTTATTTACCCTTTCTAAATGGATCATTTAGTTAAAGAAGAAGCTGAATTATATTTTTAATCATGGAAGCTTATTTTGGATAGATACCTGTTGCTTAGGCTACCACCACTCGGTAGTAGGTAATATTTCCTTTTGAGTCAGACACCTTTGCTTAGGCTGCCACAAGTTGGTAGTAGGTGATCTTTCTTTTCAAGTCTATTACCTTTGCTTAGGCTATCATATGTTTGATAATAGGTAATATGTCTCTATTCTGAGTGATTACATTTGCTTAGGCTATCATGCTTGATAGTAGGTAACACGCTGTATCTTTTGGGTCAAATGCCTCTTGTTTAGGCTGCCATATACTTGGTAATATGTAATATTTCCTTCAGATTTGAACACCTTCGCTTAGGCTGCCACAGTTTGGTAGGTTATCCTTCCTTTCAAGACTATTACTTCTGCTTAGGCTATCATATGTTAGATAGTGGGTAATACGTCTGTTCGATTTTGGTCAGATACTTTTGCTTAGGCTACCCTTTGTTGGTGGTAGATCATCTTTCCTTATGAGTGATTACTTTTGCTTAGGCTACCATATGTGTGATAGTAAGTAATGCATCTCATCTTTTGGTCAAGTACCTTTGGTTTAAGCTACCATTTACCTGGTAGTAGGTACTCTCTCCATTCGAGTTTATTACCTTTGCTTAGGCTATCATATGTTTGGTAGTAGGTAATATACATTCCTTTATTTCAACTGGATACCTTTGCTTAGGCTACCCTCTCTTGGTAGTAGGTCGTCCTGTCTTTCAAGTTTATTACCTTTGCTTAGGCTATCATATGTTTGGTAGTAGGTAATATACGTTCCTTTATTTCAACTGGATACCTTTGCTTAGGCTACCCTGTCTTGGTAGTAGGTCGTCCTGTCTTTCAGGTTTATTATCTCTGCTTAGGCTATGACGTGTTTGATAGTAGTTAATACACCATATTTCTTAGTTAGATGTCTTTTCTTAGGCTACCATGTGTCTGGTAGTAGATCATCTTCCCTTTCAAGTTTATTACTTGTTGCTTAGACTATCATATCTTGGGAAGTGGGCGATACATATTCTTTTTCTATTTGGGAGTAATTTGTGTTTAAGCTATCCTCAGTGGAGTTGAGTCTCTTCCCTTGAAGTTGTCAACCTTTCCCCAGTGGAGTTGAGTCTCTTCCCATGAAGTTGTCAACCTTTCCCTAGTGGAGTTGTAACGTTTTCCCAGTACAATTATTCCCTGTGGCATCTTTTCCACCACATATTTTTTGTCTTGCATTTCATATCATGACATATCATATTCATTTGGTGGCATCTTAGGGTAAAAAATTGTGCATGTTTGCATTTAAGTCTCTTGTATCACATTGAGACGAAGGTTTCAATCCTCATATCTCTGGATAGAAGAAACTTAAATAGGGGCATCTGTCACACCCTAATTTTTAACCCTAAGATCCCACCTCCTTTTGCATCATCTTGCATCATTTTAGGTCAATCATCTATGCATGACTAACCCATATTTTTAGCTTTGTGTTGTTTACTTTTGTTCATCTGTGGATTAGGGTTTACCCCAAAAAGCCTCAAGGATTAGTCAGTCAATTTTGGGAGCATCATCAACCAAGCAAGTTCTCACATTCCCACGAATCTCATCTCCATTAAATGACAAGCACAAAGTGGCCTCATATCAAGTTCTTCAAAGGTCAAGTCCATCTGGTTATGAAATTAGGGTTTTCAACCAAAGTCAACTGTAATCTTTGACTTTTGGGTCAAGACATGATCTCAAGCCTTGGGACATGGTTCAAGACATACTAATGTGCCCTTTGAGTCCATCAATGGTATTCAATTGGTTCAAGAGTTTGGGTTTATTGAAGATCAAGAAGAGGAGATTCTTCTGATGAAAAGTTAACTATTCCTCCAAATCAGGGTTTGACTTTTGGTAATCTTGGTCAACTAGGGCTCCCTCAAGTCATGAATGATGATAATATGTGTTTTGGGTCATAATCAATCAAGAAAAATCAAGAAATTAGAGATTACTTGCAAAAAGGGCAACAAGAAAAAAGTTGAATTTTTCCAAGTTATGGATGACAAGTGATTTCATGCCAACTTGCCAAGGTCATAACTCACAATCCACACATCAATTTTCATTGGTTCAAAGACCAATTTGAAGAGATCTTTCCATACTACAACTTTGTCAATGTGGGTGTATTCTCAAAAAATGCATGGATTTCAAGTTATGAGAGCTCAAAGTTAGGAAAAACAAGATTTTGGCATTTGGTACTTAGAATTTTTCTAAGTATGAAATTTCAACTTGGAGGATGAGTTTTCAAAGCTTTCTTTCTCATGGTTCTAGGCTCCAATTCAATTTCCTTTCCACATGAAAGTTGTTGTATGTCATCCAAGCTTTCCATACATACCTAGAACTCCTCCATTGGAGCAACACAACTCAAGTTATGATGTCTTGAAGTTAGGGTAATCATGATGTCCAATTTTATGGAGCTAACTTCAAGAATATTTTTCATGAACTTCCAAGCTTCAAATTAATTTTCCTCCCACATGAATTTTATTCCTTTTGTTCCAAGCTTTCCATACATACCTAGAACTTTTCCGTTGGATCAATAGAACTCAAGTTACGAGGCTTCAAAATCAAGGTTTCTAAGTTGTCAAAGTTCCATAACTTAGAAAATTTTCTAAGTTACCTTTGGCATATTTGTGGACACAATTTCAACTCACTTTTTCTCAATCATCCAAGCCTCATTTCAAGATCATGTAAACATCAAAATTGTTCACCACATTCCCTACTTTCATTGAGCCAAAGAATTCACAATTTGAACCAAAATCCATCAAGTTATGGTTGTATAAAGTGAGCTACATGGTTTGTGTTCAAGTTGCCATTTTCATGCATAATAGGAATTTCTTCATGCAACATTCCTTGCTACTTATCTCATGCGCATACCTCACCAAAATGCCATTCCAAAACATTACCAAATCAAGCCAAACATTCTCATATCATTTATGTACCTTTTTGAACCATGTTGCCAAAGATGGGAAAGAACAAACTTGCACACCAAGGCTTGATCCCCCACTCTTCCATTCTGATTTCATGCTTATTCCACACCGAAAAGGACAAGGACAACCCACCTCACATAATCACTCGTACTACTCTCATTCTCACTACTTTTTTTTCCAAAATTTTCACCACTCATTAACCAATGGTTTAACCTTAGTAAAACTCATTTTAACCACACACAAATCTCATATATAAGTTAAGGGTAAACCCTAGAGGGGAGGAGGTCATTTTCTGCAGCCAAACAAAACCTTAGAAAACTCTCATTTTCTTTAAAATCCTCTCTCTTCAAAACTCACTGATCAAGAGCATTCCCTTTCATTTCTTGCTTCTACCATCACCCTGAGAGTCCCAGAAATCTTGAGGAAGACTTACTTTAAGGTTTGGGAACGAGATCAAGGTGCACCAGGTCCTTATTTGTAGGTAATTTTCTCCAACTTTGTTTATCCCATATTACATGTGTTTTGAACTCGTTTCTTTCATTTTTGAGTTTCTGAAGTGGTATAGATCATGTTCATGGTAGTGTTGTTCTGATTTCATGAAGTTCCAGTTGGTGTACTTTTTTCGTGGCTCATTTTCATGGTGATATAGCAATTTTAAATGATTTTTGAGTTTGAATTCATAATCAGCATGGAAAATACTTGAGACTGGTGTTTTATTTTACGAGTTTTGATGATGTCTTGGTCTGCAACTCCGGCAAGGACGCTGGAGAAGAGCATGATGTGATGTAGCTACTGATGTGATGTAGCTACTGATTTGATGATGTCTTTTAATCTTTCACATGAGTTGAGCATGATGTGATGTAGCTACTGCACTCCTTTGTTCTTATTTCATCTTTGTCCATTATTGTTTGGATACTTTGACTTATGATGTCTGTTTAGGGTTTCATGTCCTTATGTGCTTATGCATTCTTGGTTTTCATTTGTACTTGACATGAGGCATACCTGATTCATGATGTGATACTTTGCTTTATGAGTTGATTGGATGTTATATTACTTGTCTCACATGTTGATATTCATCATCTATCTTTGGCTTTAACTTCTTGTTGTTCATCATCTACATTCTTTTGATATTTTGGTTGCCTCAATTGTGAGTCAAAGGGAAGGACTTTTGGTTGACTATACTGTCATGTGCATTGCATCTCTTTTGCATTTCCCTCTTCTTCTTCTCGTTTATTTACTTGATCCTTATCCCCCTTTAGGTTTATTACCTTAGTATACACTTAGATTACTCCCTTTAGACTAACACTTAGTCTGTATCCTTAGGCTAGTTTCCCTTAGGATGTCTTCAACTTTAGATAACCTACAATTAGGTTCCATTCGTCTCCCATGAGAGAATTAGACATGAGTCGTCCTTAGCTTAGATGTAATTCTCCTACCCCATGACATAGTTGAGAAAGACGTAGATTCCTTTCCACTTGAGAGAGGTATGTGGCATACTCGTCGATTCTGTACATGCCAAATATATTCGGTGTCGAGTTGAGTAGTTGGTTAAGGGTGAGCAGGGCCCAGACTATAGTACCAGGAGAGATCGTACAATAGAGAGATCTAGACAAGCCTCATGCACAACCTGGGCCGATCATGGAGCCCGATCTCCACCATACCGAGTTATCACGAGGCCAAGTACTTCACCCTACCAACCCGACATCAATGTCGGACACATGCTCGTCAAATGTCACTCCACCTTTTGTAACGGCGGTGGCGCATCAATACGGACGTTATCAAGAGCTTCAAAGCCTGTATTCATGGAGGAAGGTTACGGTAATGATGACCACATAATGCCAGAAAGCCAAAAGGCTTTTCTTAATGGCTTGAATTAAAGGAAGGCTATATAATGGGGCTCCCACATGAGTGTTAGGCAAAACATTCATCTTGAGGCAGTATACAACACTTGTATAACCCTCAAATCCCCAGATATTCATCTCAACACACTCAGTAGAATAGACAACGTAACTATCTTTGTCTAAAGAGAAGGGGAGTTAGCACTTTTGGTGGTCTAACCATTTTTGGCTAGAACATTCGGCGCCCACCGTCGGGTAGGTAAAACTTTCCCAGGCCACACCCCTCACTGACGACATGACTTCTTAAGGAGACCCTCCAGACATGGCTCAACTACTAGCCATGATGGAAACTATGAGACAACAAAATGAAACACTACAAGATAGTATACCAGAGCTGAAGCAGCAAAGTCAAGCTGATGCTGATAGTGAGGAGGTGGTTCTCGAACCTCAACCTCTCTCTCAAGAGATATGGGACGACCACGTATCCGAAAACTTCAAAGCACCATCATTAGATTCTTATGATGGGAAGACAGATCCTCAGGAGCATGTCATTGCCATCAACAATCAGATGGCCATAGTTGTCCCTTCGGACTCACTGAAGTGTAAAATCATGGCCGAAACTTTGAAGGATGTAGCCCTAAGATGGTATATGAGCCTTCCTCGGCTCTCCATCATAAGCTACCAGGACCTAACTAAGAATTTAGTACAACCCTTCTCGGTAAGCAAACATCAGAAGGTGTCCATGACTGCATTGTTCAGTGTTTGGCAGAAGCAAGCAGAACCACTACATGAATACTTGGCTCGGTTCAACGAGGAAACCCTCAAGGTATCTCATCCGAATCAGGAGCTGTTTATGGGGGATTTTCAACATAGATTGTGAGCCGAGCAATTCAACGAGTCATTGGCTCAGAAGCCGGCTATCAGCATGGACGAGATCACTACCCGGGCTGAATGTTACATCAAAGGAGAGGAGAGTAACCAAGAGAAAAGAGCCTGGGACGACAATGAGAGGACAAAAAGTAAAGAAGAGATGTCAAATAGGAGGAAGGAGCATCCTCGAGGAGCTGCGCGTGAACGACATGCTCCCAGACCTTACAGACAGCCATACGAGCCAATCAGAGACCTCACCCCGCTAAATACAAACAGGGGAGACATCCTCAAAAAAGTCGGCCACATGAATCTGTTACCTAAGCCTCAACGTCCCAAAAGAGCCAACGCAGTCATGGGAAGGCAGCCCGAGGCTTGGTGTAATTACCACCGTATACGGGGATATCACACCGAAGACTGCCAGCAGCTGAAAAAGGAAATTGAAGCCCCAATCCAAAGGGGACACCTCTTGGCGTTCGTGAAGGATTCCCGACCACAAAATAACAAAAGAAGCCCTCACCAAGATGATCATGGAACAGAAAAAGTATCCCGGAAGAAAAGTTCAGATGTTGAAGAGGGTCACGAGACAAAGACAGTCTGGCGCACCCTATACACTATTTCTGGGGGGTTCACTGGGGATGGAGAAATAAGTTCAGCCAGAAAGAGATATGCTCGAGCAGTTATGCATATTGACCAGAAATCCCCAAAGAAAACGGAGGGTAACTTAGATGCTGTAACATTCTCCAAACAAGACGCCATAGGAGTCTTGGCGCATTAGAATGATCTTATGGTTATCAAAGTACAGATAAGAGATTGGAGCATGAAAAGGGTACTGAAGATGGCTGGAAATCTACCTGAGTGAATCGCACACTCAAAGATACAACAGCGTCGCCACCGAACTTTATTTAGTCCTAAAGGACAGGGAAAATATCGATAAAACCCAAGGGGAAGAGAAACGGGAACGGGGGGGTCGGTTATGCGAAAGGAAGGTATTAGCACCTAACGCATCCGTCGTACTCGACGGGAACCATTTCGCTTGATTCTAGGCTTGGATGGGTTATCTATCTAAAGGCTTCTAGCTAAAAGGAGGGGGAGAGAGAGAGAGAGAGAGAGAGAGAGAGAGAGAGAGAGAGAGAGAGAGAGAAAAGGGAAAAAGAAAGGAAAGAAAGAAAGTGCTCGTGGAGGAACGAAGTCCTCGTGCCTACATACCCTCATAGTGCAATGAGGAAGTCAGAGCGCCGTAGTTCAGAGGAACCAGGGGACGGAAAAGAAGGAAGAAAAGGAGGAAGACGGAAGAAAGGTGGAAGTGTGCTCGCCGAGATCATTGCGATCTCATGCCTACGTATCATACATTCAAAAGAATGCAGAATTAGAGCTTCCGTAGTTCGAGGAACTGAACGGAAAAGGAAAAGGAAAAAAAAGTGGTGTCAAAACCAAGAGCAAAAGAAAGAAGGAAATTCCACTGAGGATTCCAAAAAAATGGTGTCAAAACCAAGAAAATAGTGTAAAGGAAATAAATAGTAACTGTATTGCGAATAAGGTAGAATGGTGTCGAAACCAAGAGAATAAAGGAATAAAGGGGAAATGGTGTCCAAACCAAGAGCAAGAGATAAGAAAGAAATGGTGTCCAAACCAAGAGAATAAAAGATAAAGAAAGATCCGCTGGGGATGCGAAAGAGATGGTGTCATAACCAAGAATGAAAGAAACTCCACTGGGGATAACAAAGAGAAATGGTGTCGAAACCAAGAAAGTAAAAGCAAAGGGACTAGGAAGGACTCCGCTGGGGATCCAAATAAAGGGATGGTGTCATAACCAAGAGAAAAAGGAAATTCAGTATATTAACTGGCTGGCAGTGGTTAACCGAAGAAAGAGAATAGGACCCTGGCGGGGAAAATAATGTGGTGTCAACAGACGGACTGTGATAAACCAATAGAGAGAGTGCTGAACTGAGAGAAGGTGCTTGACTCAGAGGATGGGTGTAGGACCGATCAGAGGACGTGACCCGAAGGACGGGTGTAGGACCGATCAAGGGTCGTGACCCAAAGGACGGGTGTAGGACCGAGCAAAGGTCGTAACCCAAAGGACGGGTGTAGGACCGAGCAAAGTTCGTGACCCAAAGGACGGGTGTAGGACCGAGCAAAGGTCGTGATCCAAAAGGACGGGTGTAGGACCGAGCAAAGGTCGTGACCCAAAAGGACGGGTGTAGGACCGAGCAATGGTCGTGACCCAAAAGGGGTTCGGTAAACTGACTGAACAAATAGTACTCAACCGAAGAAAGGGTATTTGAACCAAAGAAAGGTTACTAAACCAAGGGTGAAACTATTCGAACCAAGAGGAGGTTGCCAACTGTGGGGTTCAGTGTTTACAGACGGACTGTGACCAACCGAAGAGAAAAGCGAGTGATTAACCAAGAGAAGATGATTAACTCGAAAAGGGTTTAGTATTTTAACAGATAGACTGTGGTTAACTGAAGAGACGGGTGATTAACCAAAGATAGGTGATTAACCCGAGGGGTGCTCAGTGATTAACAGGCGGACTGTGATTAACTGAAGATACGGGTGATTATCCAAGAGAAGGTGATTAACTCAAAAGAAGCTCAGTGATTAACAGACGGACTGTGATTAACTGAAGGAGATTGCAAGCATTGGTGTTTTAATTGACAAGCAGTGGTTAACCAATCAAAGGGAGAGGAACCAAAGAAAAGGTTGCGACCTCCTGGGGAAGTGTCAGTTGTTTAACAAAAAGACTGTGTTTAACCGGAGAAAGGAATAGAAACTCTGCAGGGGAATCTAAATACAATGATTAACCACGAGAACAAAGTGATGAGGTAAGAGACATGAGTTAAATCCAAGTAATGATTTTAACCAAAGAAACTGGTGATTGATCAAGAGAAAAGTTGGAAGAGGTAAGAGTGAGAATGATCAAGGATCAACTTGACTGAGGAGGAGAAAAGACGCTACCACTTGAGGATAGAGGTGACTATTCTTGAAGAGAGGACAAGACGTCCTTACCAAGGAAATAGCCAGAATGAGGATAGAAAGACTCCATCCACATTCTTTCTCTAGCACTCAAAGGTGTAGCGCGGAAATTGAAACAGACAGTGCAACAGCTCCAATTTGTACAGTGCTCATGCGGAGAGAAACGGATAGCGTAACGGCGTCAATTTGTACAGTGCTCCGATGCAAGGCGCAACGCGAAACTCCAACTCCCCAGGGGGGAATGAGAGAAAAAGCTCTAAAGGAGGCCTAAAGAGAGGAAAAGGGAAGATCGACTAATCGAAACAAAGTTTTGATCAATTAATCAAGGGATAAACATGCTAACAACTTTCCAAATAGGATGAAAAGTCATTAAAGCAAAAAGGAGTGAATTATTGATTATACAAGATTAAGTTTGAAATTCTGGTACCAGATATGTGATGTTACGTGTGATGTTACAACAACACACTCTGCAATGGACAATGTAAAACAACAGAAGAGAACACAAAGAATTGTTTACCCAGTTCAGTTCAACAACTTAATCTGGGGGCTACCAAGCCAGGGATGAATTTCACTACTTGTAGAATTAATTTACAGACTCAACAACCTAGTTGACAATCTCCTAAACTTAATTTCTACTAATGAACTTTCTACCTAAGAGCCCACTTAGGTATGAGAACACTACTCAATCCCTAAAACCTCTCAAAGATCAAACACTTTGAGAAACACCTTGATCCTGCTTCACAGCTTTGATCAAGTTACAAAACTCTCTTGCTTCACAGCTCTAGAGAGGACAGATTACACTCACCAATTCACACTTGAATGGTTAACAGAATACTCGTACAAAGACAATGCTTAACCTCCAGTCAAAGCTCTCTATCTTCTGTCTACTTTCTGTGTTTTCTTCCTTTGGTTGATGCGTTTTATATAGCCATCTGAATTGGGCTTGGATCCTTTACAATATCTGACCTGATTTGTTATTTAAAACTGAATCTTCAAAATAGATTTTATCCCCAAAATCTTTTTAAATCTCAGTCTTTAAACCTCCCTACAAATCTGCATCAAATCTCTATGCAACATAGAATATCTATCCCAAGATATCCGCATCCAATGAGACTAACAGCTCTCCCAATATCCAGCTAAAACGCAAACCCTAACAACATCACTAAACCTGATGTTATTAATCTTCTGTAGACCTGATATCACAACATCGCATGTGACATCAGACATCCAACTTAAACACTTATTATTATCCAATGTTAAGACTCAATGTTAAGACATCACCCATCAGACATTGAACAACTTTGTTTTACCGAAATTCTAGCCAATCCAAGAACCAACAATCTTCCCCTTTGGCTAATTTTGGCTAAAACAATCTCTGCACCATCAGAGACTTCAGCAGCGGATAAACATGAATATTTTACCAACCTTTGCAGCAGCATTTCTTCATAACAGCTTCACAATGCTTTCAGCATGCTGCACACACTCCAATACTCTGCTACATACTTTAGCACTAACTAGTAGCAGTATTGGGCAAGCTCCCCCTCAAAGCAAGAATCAGCATACCAGCAACTGTTCAACAACTCTCCCCCTCAATATCTGTATTTCAGCATCACACTAGCTGCACTCCTTAGCATTGCACAATGACTAATTCTTCTTCTTGGCATTGCAACACCTTGACTAACTCTTGGCTAACTCTCCCCCTTTTTAGCCACAATTGGACATACCTCAACATGTAAGTCCTACTCACTACAGTTAGTCCTAAACAAGCTCTCATTGTCAGTCTAAAGTCAGCATACAAGACAAGACAAATCATAGAACATAAAAAGTGCTTAACAAACCACACTATTCAAATTACATAATACAGTGCAGAACAAAACAAACAAAAAAAACTAAACTACTATCTAGAAAAAGCAGCAAGGAAACTAGTCTTCATCAGAGCTGGCACCATCTCCACCATCTTCAGTTTCTGAATTTTCAGTATTGACATTAGCACCTTTATCACCATCACCTTGTTCCAAGGATTTTATCAGGAGTTCTATCTTCATCTTTCTTGCTGTGCTGGTACTAATGACCTCATCAAGATCTTTCCAAGTGGCCTTCAGTTCTTCAAGTAATTCAGCCTTGGTACTCTTTTTGCCACCAGCATCTGATGTTACAACAATGTTTGGAACATGATGTCCAGCAAACAACTTAGGATGCAAGGACAAGGCTGACTCCCACTTGCAATCTATATCTGAACTTGTTAAAGTTTCAGGATGTTGCTCCAAGATGATTCCACAAACAAGGGATGGGAATGCTATAGGTAACTTGATAGCATTTGTTTCAGCATGTTTCACCACTTGCTCAAAGATGTTTTACTAGCCTTCAACTTCCCTATCAATGGCCAAACCTTTACCTGACCAGCTGTAATCTCCTTGCAGACATCATTCACTACGCCAAAATTACTCTTTGGTATCACTTCATAGGCAGCACTTTATTACAAAAGCGCTGCTATAACTTAAAAAATTTAGAAAACACGGAAACTGTTCACTTAGAAAAATAAAAGCGCGTCTAAATATAAGACCTTAGACAGCGCTTTTGAGGAAAGCGCTTTCTAAGGTCTTATAAATTAAAAAAAAAAAATTAAAGGAAAATATTAGACAACGCTTTCCTTAAAAGCGCTGTCTAAGGTCTTATAAATTAAAAAAAATATATAAGACCTGAGACAGCGCTTTTGAGGAAAGCGCTTTCTAAGGTCTTATAAATTAAAAAAAAAAATTTAAGGAAAATATTAGACAGCGCTTTACTCAAAAGCGCTGTCTAAGGTCTTATAAATTAAAAAAAAAATCAAAAGCGTTGTCTAAGGCCCATATGAGACAGCGTTTTCAAAAGCGCTTTCTAAGGCCCACCTTAGACAGCGCTTTCATTCAAAGCGCTGTCTAAGGTCTTTTTAATTAAAATAAAGATTGAAACTGTATCAGTATTCTATACTTTTTCATTTCATTCTTTCCCTCTTTCCCTCTCTTTCTGCGAACAAGAACGAACCAGAGCTGAAACCACCGTCGTCGTCCGTCCTTTCACCGTCGTCGTCCGTCTTTTCTCGCCGTCGTCCGTCCGACCGTCGTCCTTCCTACATTGTCCTCCACCATCCTCCACCGTACTCCACCGTGCTCCACTGTTCCGGTAAGAGTTTTTCTTTTTATGTTAGGTTTTAAGTGAGTTTCATATTTTTCTGTTAGGTTTTGTTCTTGTTACCATATTTTTGGAGTTCTTTAGATATAATGATGTTCTGTTAGGTTTTGGAGTTATTTTGATAGAATGATGTTCTTTTGATAGAATATGAGTAGTTTAGATTAGTGTTATTGTAGTTTAGGTTAGTTTAGGTTAGTGTTATTGTAGTTTAGGTTAGTTTAGGTTAGTGTTAATGTTGCTCTACATTGTTATTGCTATATAATGTGTTAGTTTAGTTTAGGTTAGTTTAGGTTAGTGTTAGTGTTAGTGTTAATATTGCTCATTATTTTAATATTGTAAATCCTTGAGGTTGTTGTTCTAAAGAACCGAAATTCAAAGCAATTTATTAGGTAAAGAAATATATTGTAAATCCTTAAGTCATAACTTTCCTCCTTTTGGTTTTGATTTCTATTAATTACTAATGGAAAAACCATGGATAAAAAATGGATAAGTAGGAAAACTGTGTTATGTTAGAAGCCCTGTTAGAAGCTCATTCAATGTTCTATGTTTTATCATAACTTTCCTCCTCATTCAATGTTTTGATTCCTCATATAATAGTGATTTTGTTAACCTTAATAAGTAGGAAAACCATGGATAAAAAATGGATGGATGCCGATCGATTATCCAAAGAGTACGAGAATGGGGTATTGGATTTCGTTAAGTTTGCTGTTCAACACGTTAAAGACCCCAGTCGAATGGACTGTCCTTGCTTGGGTTGTTGTTATGTGGGTAAGGTTGACGCAGATGGATTGAAATCGCATTTACTGATGCATGGAATTGATCGAAGTTATAAGTGTTGGATACATCATGGTGAGAAAATTAACGAGAATGTTGAACCGAAGGGGAAAAGTAATACGACCTATGCTTCAGATGACAAAGACACGGAAACATACGATTGTGATCGAGTCGAAGAGATTGCAGAAGCAGTTGAAGAAGATCTTCATGATTGTCCCGAAATGTTTGAGAGGTTGGTAAGCGATGCAGAGAAACCGCTCTATCAAGGTTGCACTAAATTCACAAGACTGTCTGCGGTTTTGAAGTTGTACAACTTAAAGGCGGGCAATGGATGGTCGGATAAAAGTTTCACAGAGTTGTTGGCCCTTTTGAGAGAAATGCTACCGGAGGATAATGTTCTTCCCAATCGAACCTATTAGGGCGTTTCCCATTGTCAGCTCTTCTTATCTTCACCAACTTATCGGAAGGTTGGCAAGGGAAAAGTGTATAACACTTCGGTAGAATTACTTCACAATAACCCACTCCCTACTGGATGCATGAAAGTATCGGTTGATATTGCTACAGAGGTGGGTGCATTATTACCCTATCCTGACGATGTTTCGGATGCAACATTGGTGGGAGATGCTATAGGGTCGTATGTTGCATGGCCGTCAAACCTCATACTCGTAGGATATGAGGTATGCTTAAAACCGTTATGAACCTTTGTTAACCTTAATGTGTAGATTCAAAGATTTTACGAGCATTTTATTTTCATTTTTTACATGGTAATGTTATTTAGACTCCAACAAGATCCAAAACAAAGGATAAGGGGATTCCGGAGCATACCGAGTCCGTTGTCTCAAAAAAAGAGGTACATCACAATTATATGGTATTTATGCATGGAAAATGTTAAATTGGATATCTTATACTTCATCTAACAAATTATATGATATATAGCTGCCTGGTAAAGAGATTAGCAACGTTTCAACACAGAAAAATGTTGGTGCTAAGAAGAACAGGGCTAGAAAACAACATATCTCCAAGTTTAGGTCGTGCCTTCAGACGTTTCTACAATTGACAGATATTCCGACCGGAGGTGTTCGTCTTATACATATGGAGAAAGGTATATATGGCTTTGAACATGAACAAAATATTGGTAATGAAGACTTCGAGCAAGTTTTCAATCATGAAGAATTGGGCGTCAGTGTTGTCAATACATACGTGAGGTATATATCCGATCTACTTTGGTATATTAATTGAACAACTTATTTACTTTATGTTTCAAATGAATAGTCTAATGTTAATGATGTTTTTATTTAAGGTTTATGTATGACAAAGTTATGCGCCCACGTGGATTGCAGCAAAGATTTGCATTCTTATGCCCCGCGTCTGTCAACTTATCCTTAATAATAAATAAACCAGATGAGGTCCTGGCGTATGTACGCGACGTCTTTATGGACAACCAAGAAACGGAAAAGTTGTTCCTTTTACCGTTTAATACTGGGTTAGATTTTCATTCTAAATTCATCTATTATAGTTTTTTTGTATTTCGACGTCATGTAGAAAGTTTCCATCTAACACTTGTTTAATCTTACAGTGGACATTGGTTGTTGGTCGCAATTAATCCTAGCAGAGAAGTGGTGTATTATCTGGATTCGTTAGGAAATGATTGGACAACATACCCGGATATGAAGAAATGTATTGACACGTAAGTGAGATTATTCTAAATATGACTGTGTATATTTATTTGTTTGTTTATTTATTTATGTGAATTGTTCTAAATATTCATTTATATTTTATTAGCGTTATACAAGCTTTCCGAGCACTACGAGATGGCCAAGTACCAAAGAGGAGAGTCAACCCCATTACATGGAATACAGTGAAGGTATATTAATTATCACATGTTTTATTATATTAGTGATGCTACTTGATAAAATTTAGGATTTATCCATATTTTCTTTTCATTTGTAGTGTCCTCGGCAACGTAATGAAATAGATTGCGGATATTTCATGTTGAGGTTTATGAGAGACACTCTTTTTTTGGATCGAATAGAGATTCCATCCGATGTATGTATTTCTAACTTATGAGTTATTTTAATATTTAACACATATCTCTCATATAATGAAATAGTTAAAACTAAATCAAACTATGTTATATTATTATGTAGTACTTTGAAGAATGCAAGTGTGCTCATTACTCAATTTCTCAATTGGATGAAATTAAAGAGGATTGGTGTCAATACATTATGGAGCTCGGAGTTTTATCAGGTATAATATTGTACTCTTACTTTAATTGATGAGAATTTAAATATGTGTAACTTTCTAACTATAGACATTGTTGATGTATTATTTTAATTGAATTACAATCTTTGTGTTCTTTCAGGACCTATGTAGATTTGAAGCAATGCTTTGGTTGGATGCAAAAGTACTAGTATAAGTAATATGTACATTTGTAGAAAAAATGTAATGATTTGTAATTATAAATTGGTGTATATATATATATATATATATATATATATATATATATATATATATATATATATATATATATATATATATATTGGTTTGAATTGCCAATTATTTTGGATATATAATTTTGGTGTAAATTGGTACATTTAAATAGGCCAAATTGGATTGATTTGAATCTCCAAATTGTGGTATTTTTCTGGAAAAAAATTGGTTGAAAAACAGGTCAAATTCTGGTTGAAAAACCTGGTAAAAATTGTGGTTTAAAAAAATTTATATAAAAATTTTCGTATACCTTAGACAGCGCTTTACACTAAAAGCGCTGTCTAAGGTAGGGCTTAGAAAGCGCTTTCACAAAAAGCGCTGTCTAAGGTATGCCTAAAAAAGTTCAAAAAGGTGGGGCTTAGAAAGCGCTTTCACCAAAAGCGTTGTCTAAGGTATACCTAAAAAAGTTCAAAAAGGCGGGTCTTAGACAGCGCTTTTTGTGAAAGCGCTGTCTAAGGTATACCTAAAAAATGTCAAAAAGGTAGGGCTTAGACAGCGCTTTTACCAAAAGCGTTATCTAAGGTATACCTAAAAAATGTCAAAAAGCGTTGTCTAATGGTACCATAGACAACACTTTTCATTAAATATACCCCCCTTTAGACAGCGCTTTTGGTATTACCCAAAGCGCTGTCTAAACCTTTAGCAGCGCAGGTTTAGACAGCGCTTAAAAGCACTGTCTAAGGCCAAAAAAAGCGCTGTCTAAGGTCTTGTTTGGCGTAGTGATTATCAGTGACTTCAAGCTCTGTAAACTCTTCTTCTTTTCTTCCTAGGTAATTGTTGATAACCTCAGGAGAAAATCCAATACATTTTCCTCTCACAAATACCTTCATGAAATCTCCACTCCTTTTGTCAGAGATAATTATAGGAATGTTGACCATGAATTCCTTAACCAGACTGTCATAACACTTGGAGAACCCACACACTGTCTTCATCAGTCCAGTAACCTTTATTACCTCTATGACTTCTTTAATTTCCATAGCCTCTTTGCCAATTTCTCTTTCAAGAGCAAGTCTTCTTTGACAAACAAATTTCCACATGGAAGCACTGCTTGAATAATGGAAAGAGATGTTGTCAACTGGAACATCAGGTATCTTGTCAGCAATTCTCTTCAAGATTGACTTTCTCACAGGAGTGATGTCTTGAACATCATCCTCAACATCAAAGTCAGAATCAGAATCTTCCCTGATCTTCCTCTTTTTGGAGGATGTAGCAACCTTGCTCCAAGGTTTTGTAGGACCAACAACAACAGTTTTCTTCTTGCCTTCAGAAGACTTCTTTGGAGATGATTCAACAGTCTTTCCTTTCCTTGTCTTCAGTCTCTTAGCAATACTTGGAACAACATTTCCAATGAATTCATCATCAGATAAATCAACCACATTGATCACATCCTCATTCTTTTCTTCACCAGGAGTAGTTTCAACAGGTGATGTTCTAACATCTGCCTTAACATTAGTTTCCTCATGCACATCATCTTCTTCCACTCCCACTTCAGAATCTTCAATAACAGATATAGCAAGTCTATGAAGATCTGAATCAACTCCTTGCATGTCTACTTTTTCTGCAGGCATCTGATTCAAAGGTACAGAAATTCCTTTCACAGGTATACCTTTATCCAGGATTTTGGTAGCTAGATTACCCATTCTCTTGTCAACATCAAACTTTTCTTCAACAGTTTGAGAAGTGGATGACCTAGGTGCTGTTTTATCACTAAATAGAACACTAGTAACAAGCTTCTTTGTTTCATTATCTCTAAAGGTAGTCGCAGCCCTTTTTGAAACAAGTTTAGAAGGTCTAGATTTACCTGACTCTGGGAGCATCATGGAAATAGGCTCTATGTTCATAGTATCAGCTGCAGAACCTTCATCTGAAGAAACCCTAACTTTTTCCCGCTAAGAGCTTTGAGATGCAGATTTCTTTGATGGAGAAGACATCTATTTTGACATGGTTCCCTTGAAGCAGTATAGGTTCAGAGACAGATGATTCTTCTTGTTGAAGGAAATGAACCGTTGGGAGATATGAGCTTTGATAAAGCGTGATATTGCTATAATAGGGAATGATGGTCTAAGGTATGGCGCCTGATTTTGTGTATCCCTTAAAGACCAATCAATGAGTTTCTCCCTCCAAATTAACTTTCCTGTTAAAAATTTAAAAGGATTCACATTAAGAGTAATTAACCCTAATTGACCTTTCAGTAGACTTTCACACTTGTTGTCACAATCTGATGTTACAACATCAACCTTAACATCATCAGATAAGCTGTCCACTTGAGGTACCCATTGATAGCAATTATCTCTGGATCTGACTCCTTTCATAACTACCTCATTTTCTTCATTAGTTATCAAACACTCATCCTTAGTGTAGCTGACCTTATATCCATCATCACAAAGCTGACTTATGCTAATCAAATTAGCACTCAAACCTTTAACAAGAAGCACATTGTCAAGATCAGGTCCATCATGACACTTCACTTTTCCAACACCTTTTACCACCCCTTTCTCTCCATTTCCAAAAGTAACATCAATTGAGGAGCAAGAATTGACATCCACCAATTGGTTTTTAAATCCAGTCATGTGTTTTGAACATCCACTGTCAAAGTACCATCCATCCTTAGCAAAATGTCCATCTGAGGTGTGAGCCAATAGACATTTGGTCTGAGGTTTAGGAACCCACTGTTTAACAACCTTGGGCCTGTTCACCTTCTGTCTGGGTTGAGGGTTAGACTTGGGATAACCATGTAGCTTGAAACAAGAAAACTACATGTGTCCAAATCTGCCACAGTAAAAGCACCTAACTCTGTCTTCTCTGAAATGGTTAAACCTTTTGCCACCTTGATGATGATACTGATGTGGCTGCCACCCATAATGTTGTCTTCTTCTCCCATAGTTTGACTGTCTTCTATGGTAAGGATGTTGTCCTTTTGGCTGTCTTCTATGGTGATGTGGCTTCCTTCTTCCATAATAATAAGGCACAACATTATTATATCCATAGCCATAAATGTTTCCCTGATGTTGAGACATCTGATGGAACATGTTCTGTTTGAACCTAGAAGCCTGCATGCTCTTATGATATTGTGGAGGCATATACTGCCTAGCTCCAGAAACATGTGCCTTCCTTTGATAAGGACCATGGGCATGCCTCTTCCCAACATTTTGAGGTTGTGGATGAGCTACCTGTTTAGGTTTAGGATCCTGTCTCTTTGTGTGATGTTGAGACATTGGTTGAGACATCTCCTTCTTGGTTCCTGAAGTGCTTGCTTCAGCAGATACCTTTTCCTCAACCACAAATCCTATGCCTGACTTATCTTCAGCAACCTTTTCTATCTGAAGGATCTTGTCAAGTGTGTCTGTACCACTGTTCAGCATCCTAACAGATTTGGTCATATGATCAAGATGAGCTTTGACCAATAAGACTTCATTTTCCAAACCAGCTTTAGCAGTCTCAAGCTGAACAATCTGTTTCTTCTATTTTTCACTTTCTTGACAGATTTCTGCACTCTTCAGACAAAGCTCTTGATAAGTGGATGCTAACTCCTCAAAAGTCAGTTCCTCATCACTTGAATCACCATCAGAAACAACTGTTCCAGTTAAAGCTTTGACATGTTTGGCTGACTCTCCTTCACTTTCACTGTCAGAGTCTGACCAAGAAACTGTCATGCCTTTCTTATGCTTCTTCAGGAATGTGGGACATTCTTTCTTAACATGTCCATAACCTTCACACTCAAAGCATTGAACACCCTTGTCTTGAGCAGTCTTCTCTTCATCCTTCTCCTTAGACTTGCTGATGTCAGAAGCGATGTTCTTGACATTAGGCTTGAAGTTCTTGTTCATTCTTTTGAACACCTTGTTGAACTGCCTTCCCAATATAGCAATGGCCTGAGATAGATCCTCCTGGGATTCAGCACTATTCCCTTTCTCTTATTGATCATTTGAAACCAAGGCTATACTCTTTGGCTTCTTTTCAGGTTCTTCCTCATTCAAGCCAAGCTCAAAAGTTTGAAGAGATCCAATGAGCTCATCAACCCTCGTCTGGCTGATGTCTTGTGCTTCTTCAGTGGCAGTCACCTTCATCTTGTACCTCTTAGGAAGGGACCTAAGGATTTTCCTTACAAGCTTTTCTTCTGACATCTTTTCTCCAAGAGCACTGGATGCATTGGACAACTCAAGAATACTCATGTGGAAGTCATGGATAGTCTCATCTTTCTTCATCTTCAGACTTTCAAACTTTGATGTTAGAAGCTGAAGTCTTGATATCTTAACTCTAGATGATCCTTCATGTGTAGCCTTCAAAATATCCCATGCTTCCTTAGCAACTTCACATGAGTTGATCAGCCTGAAGATGTTCTTATCAACTCCATTGAAGATAGCATTTAGGGCTTTAGAGTTACCAAGGGCAAGCTCATCTTCTTCCTTGGTCCATTCTTCTTCAGGCTTCAGCTTTGAGGTGCCCTCTTTATCTTTCCCAACATCATCTTTCTCAAACACAACAGGTGCTTTCCATTCTTTTATGATAGCCTTCCAAGCCCTGCTGTCCAAGGATTTCAAAAAGGTGATCATCCTTGGTTTCCAATAATCATAATTAGAGCCATCCAAAATAGGGGGTTTATTCACAAATCCACCAACCTCCTTGTCCATCTTTACCAGAAAGTATCAGCCCTAGATCTCACCCAGATTCAGAGCAAGATGCCTGCTCTGATACCAATTGAAATTCTGGTACCAGATATGTGATGTTACGTGTGATGTCACAACAACACACTCTGCAATGGACAATGTAAAACAACAGAAGAGAACACAAAGAATTGTTTACCCAGTTCAGTTCAACAACTTAATCTGGGGGCTACCAAGCCAGGGATGAAATTCACTACTTGTAGAATTAATTTACAGACTCAACAACCTAGTTGACAATCTCCTAAACTTAATTTCTACTAATGAACTTTCTACCTAAGAGCCCACTTAGGTATGAGAACACTACTCAATCCCTAAAACTTCTCAAAGATCAAACACTTTGAGAAACACCTTGATCCTGCTTCACAGCTTTGATCAAGTTACAAAACTCTCTTGCTTCACAGCTCTAGAGAGGACAGATTACACTCACCAATTCACACTTGAATGGTTAACAGAATACTTGTACAAAGACAATGCTTAATCTCCAGTCAAAGCTCTCTATCTTCTGCCTACTTTCTGTGTTTTCTTCCTTTGGTTGATGCGCTTTATATAGCCATCTGAATTGGGCTTGGATCCTTTGCAATATCTGACCTGATTTGTTATTTAAAACTGAATCTTCAAAACAAATTTTATCCCCAAAATCTTTTTAAATCTCAGTCTTTAAACCTCCCTACAAATCTGCATCAAATCTCTATGCAGCAGAGAATATCTATCCCAAGATATCCGCATCCAATGAGACTAACAGCTCTCCCAATATCCAGCTAAAACGCAAACCCTAACAACATCACTAAACCTGATGTTATTAATTTTCTGCAGACCTGATGTAACAACATCGCATGTGACATCAGACATCCAACTTAAACACATATTATTATCCAATGTTAAGAATCAATGTTAAGACATCACCCATCAGACATTGAAAAACTTTGTTTTACTGAAATTCTAGCCAATCCAAGAACCAACAAAGTTTATCCATGAAAAATAAACTTAATGCAAGCTGAAATGGAAAGTGCAACACAGTGCCAAACAAATATTAGCATGTGTCGTACATCAAGTATCAAGTGATCAAGAATGGTGCAAAAACTAGCATGTTCAAACAAATATCAAGAACACGCCTAATTGCAAAAATTGATAAATAAAAAATTGAATTAATGTAAATATGCTTCAAACAGAGGGTGATAGCATTAAAAACATCCATAAATATCAAGCATATCAATCCATGGAAGTTAAGAGAAGAAAGCATGGCCAACACACTTGAAAATGCAAGAAAATGGCATTCTGGTACAGTGTTAACCGGTTACTCACCATGCGTTAACCGGTTACTTGCTTGAAAATCAGCGTTTTTGGTGAAAAATGAACTGGTTAACCGGTTACTCACCAGGTGTTAACCGGTTAACACTGAACAATTGTGAAAAAACAGAAAAAAACAGCTTTTCAAAAGTGGTTTTCAACACATAATCACTTATGCAAACTACCACATGCTAGGACAAGAGATTGTGCACGAAAATTACATCATGTAAGAGGAATTAAACACCAATTACAAGCATTAATCATGAAGATCAAAGATCAAGCAATTGCATGATAAATTAAACCGAAAACGATCGAAATCACAACGTAAACGCGTAAAATTAATCGAAACAGAGAGAAAAGATAGATCTACCAACCTACAAGCCGGAGGATTGGCTTGGTAATTATTGTAAATGAAATGTGATGAAGGTAAGTAAAGAAAACCAGAGATTACTCCACTTGCACTTCGAACCGTAGCGAAACCGAGCAAAATGCGATAAAAGCTCCGAAATCAAATTTGCACCTTAAGATCTTGAAACGAACGCTTGAGATGAATCCAAAAGCTAATAGAACTCTAGATACTCAAGTATAAAAGCAAGAGGATGAAGATAATCAAAGAGAACCAAAATAATCTTCAATTATGGCCGAAACGTATCGAAACCGAGCAAACTTCGACGAAACTCAAAAATGTGAATTATCACCGAAGAAACTTGATGTGATCACTTGAATTGAATCCCAAAACTACTGAAACTCCACAAAATCCAGTAGAATGGAATAATGATGAAGGTTAAGCTCAAGAAATAATTACTTTCAATGTGAAAAGTGATTATTCTTCAAGAATTAAGAGTTTTAGTGAGGTTTGGTGAAGAAAGTGAAGAGGAATGTGTAGAAGTTGCAGAAAAATGGAGAGGAGAATGAGAGAATAGAGAGTGAAGAAAGTGTGAATTTGTGTGAATGATTATGGAGGAGTTGTAAAATGGTGAAACTTTGTTTAAATAGAGTTTAGGTTTGGAGTGTGAGAGCTTTGGACTTTGGTTTGGACTTAGCTTTGGGAGGTTTGGAGTTAGGGTTGGAGTTAGTTACACTTGACTCACCGAGTCAAGGTGGTTAACTCGGTAACAATCCCAATGTGAGTTTCATAATCCAAAGGTTGACATGTTGGTGAATTAAGTAACATGGTGGGCTTAATTTAAAGTGATGCATGGGAATAAATGTAAGGGAAATGAATTGAATAACTTTGAAATGTCTAGAGAAGTCTAGAATGTTCCACACACTGCTAGAATCAAGTAGAAGCAAAGTCCTAAGAGAGTGCATGGCTGCTGTCCCAAAATGCAGCAGAGATTGCAAAATCTGCTTGTGTTAACCGGTTAACATAATTACAAAGAAATTGTGTTAACCGGTTAACCATACCAACTTTTGCCCATTTTGCTTGAAAAATGATGTTGTGGTCCCGGCTTCGATTTTCCACTTCTTGTATTGATGAATAGGCATAGAAACCTTCATTTTGTACTTGTTTTAATGATGTGATGACCATGTGAGGATATGATTAATCGGGCTTGGAAAACCTGAATATCCTGCAACAAGAAACACACGAAAAAAAGTGCGAATGCGTATGCTAGTGATGCGAATGCGTATGCTAGTGATGCGAATTCTTATGCTTATGCAAAAGGTAAAATAGGGAGGTCAAATTTCGGGTTACGACAGCTGCCCCTATTTAATCCTCTTGGACCTGAATGTACGAATTGCGCCATCTTTTCGATGATTCAAGGTAGAAGGGGATTAAATAAAAGAGTAGCTCGAAAATTTGGCCGACGACAGCAAAAAGAGAGGTTGAATATTTTGAGGGTTGATAAGTGCGAAGTTAGGATGAATATCTGTTGGGAGATGAATCAGGCCAAAAGAAAAGGAGTATGCTTGATGCATATGCCATGTATGCGCTGTTCTACATGATGCTTGATATCATGCAATGTAAGGATGCAAGGTTAAGGTACCGTATCGCAAGTTTGTAGGTGCTGGACGGACCAGAAAGGTTTTGGACTGACCAAGGAATTGAAAAGGTTCTGGAAAGGTTTGTCAGACGAAAACTGGATTTTGATTGGGACGCATGTTTAAACCTGTATGGTGTAATGCTCTAAGTTGATGAACATGATATGCGTTTGAGGATGCAATGCTATGCGATGATGATTACTATATGCAGAATGTTGGTAATTGGTTTTTAAAAAGATGTCAAGTTAGATTAGGCTCATGTCAAGGCTTCATGCTATGCCAGATGACGGATGTGCATGAGTGAAGTGGCGTGATCAAAGTGTGAGGAAGGTCTATGCAATGGTTCAAGTGTTTTATTGTGGGAGACGGAGGAGTTGAGGTTAGGGTGTAAGCCTTAAAGACGTGATTCCCTGACACCTACTTCAGGATCAGCAGTTGTTGATGCAGCATTGCCATTGCCTCAAAACGGGGAGAAAACTTGTACCTTAGTAACCTGCCTCTGCCCTAATCTGTTGGTGGATTGCCCCAATTACAAGGTAGGGAACAGTTTGTGTCATAGGATGATTCTGATTCGACTTGCCCCAGTGTATTGGAACAGTATGCCCTTGATTAGCTATCTCTTGGAGAGGTTGAATTCTTGTGCTCTAGAGGTGGCCTGCCCCAATGTGAGCTTTGAAGTGATTTTGCCCCTGGCTGACCGATCTTTGGAGGAATACCCCTGGCCAAATGAACATGGAGAGATTGTTCGAATCTCGTCGTGATTGACTCGGATTGACTGTGTCTCGAAGTGGCTGGGCCCTAATGGAGTTTTCAAGGCGTTTTGCCCCTTGAGGTGATCAATCTTTCCATTGTGGAAACTTTCTTGATGTCAAGTGCTTGTTTGCAAGTAAAAAGTGTTTGTTTTGAAAATGATAATGCTAATGCCATGCATATGTCAGTTTTGAAATCCAAGCATGTTCACTAAGATTATGACATATAGTGAATGGATCACCATTTAGAATGCCATGTCAATATCAGCACAAATGATAAGCAAATCTTTAGGAGTCAGCTTTGACGTGATTTTACTGTCGTATGCTCTCGAAATAAACCCTGCTTCAATTAGGTCTTTTCTGGGTTGTAACGTGGCCTGGCTCATGGTTTAAGAAAGAAAGGATATAAGGCTCAAAATTTATTTTAACCCACCCATTCTCCTTGATGTTCTCCAGTCCTACGTTCAGCTAGTTTGATACAAGCGTTCACCTTTCAAAAAAGGATTTTGAATGGTAGATGTGATGGTAGAGGTACCAACAAGGTTTTGGAATGGCAGTCACTCACCTTTTGTTTTGGTCACATGTGATCACACGAAATTGTTTTTATTGAGGACTTTTCTCTTTTGATTCTCTGTGTTATTCCTTTTGTTTTCCCTGATTATTTTTACGTAGACTGATTATTTTGAAATTGCAGTCTACCGGGATGCCCTAATTTTGCCTAAGTCATTTGCTTTTGAGTTTTTGACTTAGCGAGCTTTTTGTTTGATTTTTTTTTCAATTGCTTTTGTGATTTTTGTGTGATTTTGATTTTTTTTCTTGAACAAAATCATGTGACATGTGTTTGATTGATTTGTCAGGTTTGTTGTGACTGCCTCATTCCTTTGGTCGATGAGGGATAACCATTGTGAATTCGTGATTTTTCCTACCTCTTGTGAGGGATAGGACGTGGTTGATCCTCAGAATGGGGTGCACCTCTTTTTTTTGAACGCATGGTCAAACTAGTTAAAGATTACCCTGCCCCTGGTTAAGATTGAGGGTTTTTTGTGTACAGAAAGAAACTCCTACTTCAAGGCCCAAAGGGGTTGACTAGGGATTATCTTCCTTATAACTCTTGTGTTTGGGGATTTGAACAAATGCCTTACATCCTCAGCAGGGTCTTATTCAAAAGCATACAGACAATAATCTCATGTCTTTTTTATTTCATCATTCTCTTTTTGATTTTGCTTGAATCAAATGTGCCATACAAATAAAAAGTATGAGTGAACACGAATGAATTTATTCAAAACCTGCATATTCATTTCATTGTTATTATCATCTAAAAACAAATAAGTTTTACAAGTGAACAATGCTTGACAAACAAAAAGATTACAAATGGAAAAGATGACATGATGAATGCCTATGTTGAGGAAGTGCTCTCAGGCTTATTCAAGGGATTCTTTTGCGATCTTGGCTCTTACACGGACATGGGATTTCCGTTCACCCACAGATTCTCACCTTGAATGATTAAGTGCTTCTTGTTAATCAACTGTTGGACTTTAGCTTTGAAAGTGTTACACTCCTCAGTCGCATGTCCAGCCGATCCAGCATGATACCCACACCGCACCTTGGGATCATACCCTGGTGGGAATGGTTTTGGAGGGGGCTTCAGAGCTTTGGGAACCACCAGCGAGTTCTGAACCAGATGTGGGAGAAGTTGACTGTATGTCACAGGAATTGGATCTAGAGGAGCATTCCCTCGTCCTAGATTATTCTGGGGCTTGTACTTGTTTCGGCGCTCTCGGCCTTGGGCTTGCTGATTATGATTCTGAGGAGGTTGTTGATGTTGGGTTGCGGCAACATGCGAGAATGAATAGTACTACGTATGAGCTAGAGGTACTTGAGAATGAATATGATGAGCAGCATATGGTGGGAACGCTTGAACAGGGTAAATCAAACCAGGATTAACCATCTGATTAATAGTCTGACCAAATGGGATCCCATACGGTGCGTAGGGTGCCCCAGGATAAGCAACTGGAGGTGTAACAACAGAGGGTACCTCAGGATAAGCAAAAGGCATTCCAGAATTAGCAGACTGAAAACCTTGGTAGGGGTATTGCCCAATAGGTTGAACAACTGGAGGAATTTGCACATGAATAGGAGGACCTCTATTCTCAGCTTTGGAAGATGTTTCAGCAATCACAGGTGCAGACTTCTGGCAAGGCTTCTTTGTAAAGCAAAGCAAGTTCTGATCGAGGAGCTCTTGGACTTTGTCCTTAAAGACAACACAGGCTTCTGTAGAATGTCCCACATATCCAGCATGGTATCCACAGGTGGCAATAGGATCATGCTTAGGATGATAAGGAAACTTGGTCGGCTTGATTTCTTTAGGAATAATTGCCCCAGCTTGAATCAGAATAGGCAGTAGATGTGTGTAAGTCACGGGAATTAGATCATGACGAGGACGTCTCCTCCCTTGATTGTTGTTCCCTTTGCTGATTTGCTTACGCTTTTGTTTCTGATTGCCTTGAGTGGTTTTTTGATTAGGCAAGGGGTGAACCGATAGATTGCTTGCATCCAAATTCATGGTCTTATCCATCTTTTGGCCACCCTGGGTTTGTTCATCCACTACAGCCTGATCCGAGGAGTTCATTGTCATACTATCCAGAAGTAGTTCCACAATCATGTCAACCTTGTCTTCCTTGCGCATTGTACTTTCATACCCAACCTGTTCTATGATTCTTTGGCTTTCGGCGTCGGAGAATCGTTGTCTTTGGGCTGATGAAGGGAAGAAAGTGAGCTTTCTCTGGTTTGAAGGTATGCAATGCAAAGGTATGTATGCATATGTTGGTTATACGGATGGCTTGCAAATGAGATATGCAACACTCAATGATGCAAAGGTTAGATGATGCAAAAGTTCAGCATACATATATTGATGCAATAACTCAAGTTCAAAAGTTCGGCATTCATGGTGATGCAATAACACTATGCAATAACATTATGCAATAACATTATGCAATAATGTAAGTTAGAGATGCCACAGCTTCTGGATAATCTGCCCATATAGCTCTGTGTAGATGGGAAAATCTGACGCGCATGAGAGAATAAAGGTTGGAAGAGTCTTGGTTCCCTGCAGAAAAACCCAATATCCCTCTCACAAGTATGATATAGAAAGCGGGATTCTCAGTTTAGGATTCTCGATTTGAGAAGCAATAGTACATTCATCCCTCGGGGTTCAATACTATCGCCAAACAAAGAGGTCGTCCACTGATTCCCCCCAAAAAAGGGTCATCCTATGACAAGTTCCCAGCTTTGGGTCCTCGGATCAAGGAAGCGTAATGGGTTTGCCATTTCTGGTCTGCCATTATCGCTCCTTGGGAGGAGTGCCGCAACTGAGTCCTCGGGAATGGTCACCAGAGTCGACAGCTTTCTAGGTTAACACCCCGAAGTGCACAAGACGCGCAAATCAGAACATCTCCCAAGAAAACCTCGTCTGGGTGTGGATTTCATGTAAACCATACGTACCAAGACGCTACGTAGGCCACACTACTTTCCACTCTAACCCTATATGTACTCTCAAGCCTGTGTAATGGGCTTATCTCTCAAGTAGCAACCCAACCGACAACAGCAGAGAAAATAGCAGACGTCCAGAATATGCAGCATATGAAAATTCAAAGCAGTAAAGAAATGCAATAAATAAACATAAAGCTAAATCAAGTAAAATAAAGCTAGTAAAGTGTGAAAGATAAACACCCAAGCAAGAAAGAAAGCAAACGAAACAAGGCGAGACCCCTCAAGGGATGGACCAGCAAGTGGTCAATCTATCCCCAGCAGAGTCGCCAGCTGAAGATGGCTGGAAATCTACCTGAGTGAATCGCACACTCAAAGATACAACAGAGTCGCCACCGAACTTTATTTAGTCCTAAAGGACAGGGAAAATATCGATAAAACCCAAGGGGAAGAGAAACGGGAACGGGGGGTCGGTTATGCGAAAGGAAGGTATTAGCACCTAACGCATCCGTCGTACTCGACGGGAACCATTTCGCTTGATTCTCGGCTTGGATGGGTTATCTATCTAAAGGCTTCTAGCTAAAAGGAGGGAGAGAGAGAGAGAGAGAGAGAGAGAGAGAGAGAGAGAGAAAAGGGAAAAAGAAAGGAAAGAAAGAAAGTGCTCGCGGAGGAACGAAGTCCTCGTGCCTATGTACCCTCATAGTGCAATGAGGAAGTCAGAGCGCCGTAGTTCAGAGGAACCAGGGGACGGAAAAGAAGGAAGAAAAGGAGGAAGACGGAAGAAAGGTGGAAGTGTGCTCGCCGAGATCATTGCGATCTCATGCCTACGTATCATACATTCAAAAGAATGCAGAATCAGAGCTTCCGTAGTTCGGGGAACTGAACGGAAAAGGAAAAGGAAAAGAAAGTGGTGTCAAAACCAAGAGCAAAAGAAAGAAGGAAATTCCACTGAGGATTCCAAAGAAATGGTGTCAAAACCAAGAAAATAGTGTAAAGGAAATAAATAGTAGCTGTACTGCGAATAAGGTAGAATGGTGTCGAAACCAAGAGAATAAAGGAATAAAGGGGAAATGGTGTACAAACCAAGAGCAAGAGATAAGAGAGAAATGGTGTCCAAACCAAGAGAATAAAAGATAAAGAAAGATCCGCTGGGGATGCGAAAGAGATGGTGTCATAACCAAGAATGAAAGAAACTCCACTAGGGATAAAAAAGAGAAATGGTGTCGAAACCAAGAAAGTAAAAGCAAATGGACTAGGAAGGACTCCGCTGGGGATCCAAATAAAGGGATGGTGTCATAACCAAGACAAAAAAGGAAATTCGGTATATTAACTGGCTGGCAGTGGTTAACCGAAGAAAGAGAATAGGACCCTGGCGGGGAAAAGAATGTGGTGTCAACAAACGGACTGTGATAAACCAAGAGAGAGAGTACTGAACCGAGAGAAGGTGCTTGACTCAGAGGATGGGTGTAGGACTGATCAGAGGACGTGACCCGAAGGACGAGTGTAGGACCGATCAAAGGTCGTGACCCAAAGGACGGGTGTAGGACTGAGCAAAGGTCGTGACCCAAAGGACGGGTGTAGGACCGAGCAAAGGTCGTGACCCAAAGGACGGGTGTAGGACCGAGCAAAGGTCGTTACCCAAAAGGACGGGTGTAGGACCGAGCAAAGGTCGTGACCCAAAAGGACGGGTGTAGGACCGAGCAATGGTCATGACCCAAAAGGGGTTCGGTAAACTGACCGAACAAACAGTACTCAACCGAAGAAAGGGTATTTGAACCAAAGAAAGGTTACTAACCCAAGAGTGCAACTATTCGAACCAAGAGGAGGTTGCCAACTGCGGGGTTCAGTGTTTACAGACGGACTGTGACCAACCGAAGAGAAAAGCGAGTGATTAACCAAGAGAAGGTGATTAACTTGAAAAGGGTTAAGTATTTTAACAGATAGACTGTGGTTAAGTGAAGAGACGGGTGATTAACCAAAGATAGGTGATTAACCCGAGGGGTGCTCAGTGATTAACAGGCGGACTGTGATTAATTGAAGATACGGGTGATTATCCAAGAGAATGTGATTAACCCAAAAGAAGCTCAGTGATTAACAGACGGACTGTGATTAACTGAAGGAGATTGCAAGCATTGGTGTTTAAACTGACAAGCAGTGGTTAACCAATCAAAGGGAGAGGAACCAAAGAAAAGGTTGCGAACTCCTGGGGAAGTGTCGCTTGTTTAACAGAAAGACTGTGTTTAACCGGAGAAAGGAATAGAAACTTTGCAGGGGAATCTAAATACAATGATTGACCACGAGAACAGAGTGATGAGGTAAGAGACAGGAGTTAAATCCAAGTAATGATCTTTAACCAAAGAAACTGGTGATTGATCAAGAGAAAATTCGGAAGAGGTAAGAGTGAGAATGATCAAGGATCAACTTGACTGAGGAGGAGAAAAGACGCTACCACTTGAGGATAGAGGTGACTATTCTTGAAGAGAGGACAAGACGTCCTTACCAAGGAAATAGACAGAATGAGGATAGAAAAACTCCATCCACATTCTTTCTCTAGCACTCAAAGGTGTAGCGCGGAAATTGAAACAGACAGCGCAACAGCTCCAATTTGTACAGTGCTCATGCGGAGAGAAACGGATAGCGTAACGGCGTCAATTTGTACAGTGCTCCGATGCAAGGCGCAGCGCAAAACTCCAACTCCCCAGGGGGGAATGAGAGAAAAAGCTCTAAAGGAGGCCTAAAGAGAGGAAAAGGGAAGATCGACTAATCGAAACAAAGTTTCAATCAATTAATCAAGGGATAAACATGCTAACAACTTTCCAAATAGGATGAAAAGTCATTAAAGCAAAAAGGAGTGAATTATTGATTATACAAGATTAAGTTTATCCATGAAAAATAAACTTAACGCAAGCTGAAATGGAAAGTGCAACACAGTGCCAAACAAATATTAGCATGTGTCATACATCAAGTATCAAGTGATCAAGAATGATGCAAAAACTAGCATGTTCAAACAAATATCAAGAACACACCTAATTGCAAAAATTGATAAATCAAAAATTGAATTAATGTAAATATGCTTCAAACAGAGGGTGATAGCATTAAAAACATCCATAAATATCAAGCATATGAATCCATGGAAGTTAAGAGAAGAAAGCATGGCAAACACACTTGAAAATGCAAGAAAATGACATTCTGGTTTAGTGTTAACCGGTTACTCACCATGCGTTAACCGGTTACTTGCTTGAAAATCAGCGTTTTTGGTGAAAAATGAACTGGTTAACCGGTTACTCACCAGGTGTTAACTTTTTAACATTGAACAGTTATGAAAAAACAGAAAAAAAACAGCTTTTCAAAAGTGGTTTTCAACACATAATCACTTATGCAAACTACCACATGCTAGGACAAGAGATTGTGCACGAAAATTACATCATGTAAGAGGAATTAAACACCAATTACAACCATTAATCATGAAGATCAAAGATCAAACAATTGCATGATAAATTAAACCAAAAACGATAGAAATCACAACGTAAACGCGCAAAATTAATCGAAACAGAGAGAAAAGATATATCTACCAACCTACACGCCGGAGGATTGGCTTGGTAATTGTTGTAAATGAAATGTGATGAAGTTAAGTGAAGAAAACCAGAGAAAACTAGAGATTACTCCACTTGCACTTCGAACCGTAGCGAATCCGAGCAAAATGCGATAAAAGCTCCGAAATCAAATTTGCACCGTAAGATCTTGAAACGAACACTTGAGATGAATCCAAAAGCTAATAGAACTCTAGATACTCAAGTATAAAAGCAAGATGATGAAGATAATCAAAGAGAACCAAAATAATCTTCAATTATGGCCGAAACGTATCGAAACCGAGCAAACTTCGACGAAACTCAAAAATGTGAATTATCACCGAAGAAACTTGATGTGATCACTTGAATTGAATCCCAAAACTACTGAAACTCCACAAAATCCAGTAGAATGGAATAATGATGAAGGTTAAGCTTAAGAAATAATCACTTTCAATGTGAAAAGTGATTATTCTTCAAGAATTAAGAGCTTTAGTGAGGTTTGGTGAAGAAAGTGAAGAGGAATGTGTAGAAGTTGCAGAAAAATGGAGAGGAGAATGAGAGAATAGAGAGTGAAGAAAGTGTGAATTTGTGTGAATGATTATGGAGGAGTTGCAAAATAGTGAAACTTTGTTTAAATAGAGTTTAGGTTTAGAGTGTGAGAGCTTTGGACTTTGGTTTGGACTTAGCTTTGGGAGGTTTGGAGTTAGGGTTGGAGTTAGTTACACTTGACTCTCCGAGTCAAGGTGGTTAACTCGGTTAGTTAGGATCAACTCGGTAACAATCCCAATGTGAGTTTCATAATCCAAAGGTTGACATGTTGGTGAATTAAGTAACATGGTGGGCTTAATTTTAAGTGATGTATGAGAATAAATGTAAGGGAAATGAATTGAATAACTTTGAAATGTCTAGAGAAGTCTAGAATGTTCCACACACTGCTAGAATCAAGTAGAACCAAAGTCCCAAGAGAGTGCATGGCTGCTGTCCCAAAATGCAGCAGAGATTGCAAAATCTGCTTGTGTTAACCGGTTAACATAATTACAAAGAAATTGTGTTAACCGGTTAACTAGACCAACTTTTGCCCATTTTACTTGAAAAATGATGTTGTGGTCCCGACTTCGATTTTCCACTTCTTGTATTGATGAATAGGCATAGAAACCTTCATTTTGTACTTGTTTTAATGATGTGATGACCATGTGAGGATATGATTAATCGGGCTTGGAAAACCTGAATATCCTGCAACAAGAAACACACGAAAAAAAGTGTGAATGCGTATGTTAGTGATGCGAATGCTATGCTAGTGATGCGAATGCTTATGCTTATGCAAAAGGCAAAAGAGGGAGGTCAAATTTCGGGTTACGACGGGTACTGATAGACCCTGGAAGCTCAACCGACGTATTGTATTGGGATGCATTTAGAGGAATGGGGCTTGATGCGACCGAGTTGCTACCATTCAAAGGTAGTCTAGTAGGATTCTTAGGAGAACAAGTTCAAGTGCTTGGACATCTAGCGTTACCGACTACCTTTGGTAACACGGCAAATGCAAAAACCGTCCGAATAATGTACTTAATAGTCAATGCTGCTTCACCCTATAATATCATTATAGGTCGACCTTCATTCAACGCTCTGGAAACTTCACTTTCGACCCTATATCTGACAATGAAATTCCCACTTGGAGGTGGACAGGTAGGAATTGTCAAAGGCGACCAGAGGCTGGCCAGAAAGTGTTACAAGGACAACTTGAAGTTGAAAAGAAAAGAGCTTAGAGAAGAAGCAGATCCCAAGAGTTCCCTCAAAGTCAACCTGGTCGACATGGATCCACGTGTTGATGCAGTTGAAGAGAATATAGTCCCTAACGAAGAAACAAAGCAAGTTTAGATTGGGCACCTGCCATCCCATGTTACACATGTTGGAGTCAATTTGTCCCCAAAAGAAGAGAAAGAGATCATCCAAGTACTAAAAGACAACGTGGACCTTTTCGCATGGAAGCCCTCAGACATGCCTAGGATAGATCCCAATTTCATGTGTCATGATTTGGAAATCGACCAAGACATCAAGCCGGTCTCTCAAAGGAAAAGAAAGGGCGGCGATGAAAAGAGGAAGGCAATAACAGAGGAAGTCGAGAAGTTGTTACAAGTCGGGTTTATCAAGGAGATCAAATATCCAACTTGGTTATCCAACGTAGTAATGGTAAAAAAGAAATCCGTAAAATGGAGAATGTGTGTGGACTTTACGGACCTCAACAAAGCATGTCCTAAAGATCTGTATCCACTGCCAAATATTGACCGAATAATAGATGCTACCTCAGGTTTCCGTCTACTTAGTTTCATGGATGCATATTCCGGGTACAAACAGATCTGCACGATCCCCATTGATGCACCAAAAACCGCTTTCACGACCCATCAGAGCAATTACTACTATGAGGTCATGTCGTTCAGACTAAAAAATGTTGGGGCTACTTATCAGAGGTTAATGGATAAGGTATTTGCTACTTAGATAGGGAGGAATCTAGAGGTCTATGTAGATGAAATGGTGGTTAAGACGATTTAAAACCAGTCACATGTGAAGGATTTAACTAAAACCTTCACATCCATCAGAAGCTACAACATGAGGTTGAACCCGGACAAATGTACCTTCAGAGTACAAGCCGGGAAATTCCTTGGATTCATGCTCACCAACCAAGGAATAAAATTAAACCCGGACAAATTCCAAGAGATAATTGACATGAGAAGTCCAACCACGAAAAAGGAGGTCCAACAGCTGACAGGGAGGTTGGCAGCATTGTCACGATTTCTATCATGCGCAGGGGACAAGTCAATTCATTTCTTTGCAGCCATAAGGAAATCTAAGGAGTTCGAATAGACAGAGGCATGTGAAGAAGCTTTTCAAGAAGTAAAGTGTTTCCTGTCCTCGCCTCCTATCCTAGTAAGGCCCAAAGAAAATACACCTCTTGTCCTATATTTTTCAGTCACTGATAAAGCCCTAAGCTCGATTTTGGTACAAGATGGAGAAGATTGAGAGCGACCTATATATTTTATCAGCAAAGTCCTAAAAGGAGCGGTGCTAAGATACCAAAAGATTGAACGTTTAGCATTGGCAGTAGTCATTACAGCCCGGAAGTTGAGACATTATTTTCAAGGCCATCCCATCATAGTAAAGACGAACTACCCCATCAAACAGATACTAAGAAAGCCCGACTTGGCAGGACGGATGGTCAAGTGGGCAATAGAGCTTTCCGAATATGACATCAACTTTATACCCCAGACCAGTATTAAGTCACAAACGCTGGCCGATTTTGTGGTTGAGTTAAGTGCACCGGCTAGAGAGGAAATCTCAAACAGATGGATCCTCTACGTAGATGGATATTCAAATCTCAAGGGAAGTGGAGTCGGGGTCATTTTGGAAGGACCCGGAGAGATAACATTAGAATACTCTTTATGTTTAAATTTTCAGGTTAGTAACAACCAGGCGGAGTACGAAGCCTTGATTGCCGGAATGAAATTGGCAAAGGAAGTCGGAGTAACAAACTTGTTGGTCATAACTGATTCTCAGCTAGTGGTCAGACAAATGAAGAATGAGTACCAGGCAAAGGATTCTATCCTGATAAAATACCTTCAAAAAGCTTCAGGAATATCCAAAGCGTTCTCGGAATTTGAAGTCGTCCACATCCCAAGAGAAGATAATGCCCGAGGCGACCTTTTGGCCCGTCTAGCCAGCTCAAAAAATTCAGGAATAAATAAGACCGTGATTCAAGAAGTTCTCGAAGCACCTAAAATTCAATCAGAATAAGTGTTAGCCATAGAGAATGACCAAGGGTGGATGAGACCCATCATCAATTATTTGATACATGAAGTTTTACCCGAAGACATCAACGAAGCTCGGAAGATTAGAAGGATAGCTTCCCGGTATATCATAATCTTGGACACGATGTAT
Source organism: Lathyrus tuberosus (assembly GCA_022829125.1). Classification (NCBI taxonomy): domain Eukaryota; kingdom Viridiplantae; phylum Streptophyta; class Magnoliopsida; order Fabales; family Fabaceae; genus Lathyrus; species Lathyrus tuberosus. The sequence continues at coordinate 1,663,157 of JALAZF010000353.1, forward strand.
AAGATGGGAAGGTCAACACCTATGCTGAGATGTGTGTCAGATTCTGAGATAGAGCTGGTAATTAAAGAGGTCCATGAAGGAGCCTGTGGTAGCCACATCGATGGAAGAACACTATCAAGAAAGATTCTAAGAGTCGAGTACTATTGGCCACATATGATGCGAGACTGCATCGAGTATGTTAGTAAGTGTGAAAAATGCCAAGTATTTGCTCCACTTAAATAATTACCAGGCGAGTCGCTTCATCTGATAACATCCCCATGGTCGTTCTACCAGTGGGGATCAGATATCCTAGGCCCATTTCCAATCGCTCAAGGACTGCTCAAATTCTTAATTGTCGAAGTCGATTATTTTTCAAAATGGGTAGAAGCCAAGGCTGTTGCTCGGATCTCTGCCGAGAAAGTTCGCAAGTTCTATTGAAGGAACATCATATGCCGATTTGGTTTGCCAGGAGTTATAGTCTCAGACAATGGAGCTCAGTTCACAAACACATCGGTTGTAGATTTTTGTAAGGATTATGGAATACATAATAGGTTCACACCGGTAGAACATCCATAAGCCAACGACCAAGCAGAAGCCGCCAACAAGGTTATCCTAAACGGAATAAAAAAGAAGCTGAAGGAAGCAAAAAGAATGTGGGACGAGTACTTGCCAGAGATCTTGTGGTCATACCATACAACACCACATTCTACCACTAATGAAACACCTTTCAGGATGGTATATGGAGCTGATGCAATGATACCGGTGGAAATCAACACTCCGACTTGGAGGCATGAGCATTTTGATGAAATCACCAACATCGAGAATTTGAACATCTCGGCCGATCAGATAGAAGAAATTAGAGAAATAACACGGATCAAAGAAGTTGCCGTAAAACAAAGGGTGGCAAGAAGGTATAACCTAAAGGTCCGACATAGGGAGTTCCAAGAAGGCGACCAGGTCTTGAAGAAAATCACAGACCCAAAAAGCAAGGGAAAGCTCGCCCCCAATTGGGAAGGTCCGTTCAGGGTAGTTCGAAAGCTAAACAATGGAGCATACAAGCTGGAAACATTAGAAGGAATATAAATACCTAGGACATAGAATGTATCCAATCTTAGGTTGTATTTCAGCTAAATTTTATGTAATCCAATAATGAATAAAAGATCTGGGTTGCAATTTTTTCCCTTGCAAGGGCAAGGGTTTTTAACGAGGCACCTGGACTTAAAAAATTGTCATGTTTTGTTTATAGGGGATCGGTTGGAAATGGCGAATTACAACTCAGAAAACCCTATAAACGTGTCGACTTGCTACGCATACATAGATCTCCCATAAACGGGTTGATTGAAAACCTATAAACGTGTCGACTTGCTTCGCATACATAAGTCGCCCATAAACAGGTTGATTGAAACCCTATAAATGTGTCGACTTGTTCTGCGTACATCGGTCGCCCATAAACGGGTTGATTGAAACCCTATAACCGTGTCGACTTGCTCCGTGTACATAGGTCGCCCATAAACGGGTTTATTAAAACCCTATAAACGTGTCGACTTACTCCGCGTACATAGGTCGCCCATAAATGGGTTGATTGAAACCCTATAAGCGTGTCGACTTGCTCCGCGTACATAGGTCGCCCATAAACGGGTTGATTAAAACCCTATAAACGTGTCGACTTGCTCCGCGTACATAGGTTGCCCATAAACGGGTTGATTGAAACCCTATAAACGTGTTGACTTGCTCCGCGTACATAGGTCGCCCATAAATGGGTTGATTGAAACCCTATAAACGTGTCGACTTGCTCCGCGTACATAGGTCGCCCATAAATGGTCCGCGTACACGGATCGGACAAATACGTCTGATAGCTCTGTGCACACACAACGGACAATCTAATATAAAGATGATGAAACACCAAAGCGCAAAGCATGTCGAAAGATACTAGGAGCTTGAAAGTAAAGAATCATAAAGGGCAAACTCCCAACAAGAAAGACGCAAATATTGTTAATACGCCCGGGTACATACCATAATCGGCGCTTGTGCTTATAAGAGTCCAGAACTCTCGATGTGTGAAGACTAAGCATGCAAGATAACTAAAAGGCCCCTTAACAATCAGGCAAAGGCAAAAGCAAAATTAATACCCAACAATCTATAATCAAACACTTTAAGTTATTCTAACTTAGTGCCCGAGGGGCTGGATATATATACGGGATTATTTTGCAAAGAAATAAATATGATAAGCAGAAATGACACAAACAAAAGCCTCATAAGAGCCAAAATAAATTGTACAAAGACTGAGGGCTAAATATCCATAAGCAAAAGAGGGGGACAACACCACACTCCCTTGCCAAAATACATCAAAATGCATCTAGAAGGATGACTAACTAAACACAAGAAAGATTAAAAAATCATTCAACAACCGGGGTACCATTAGCGCCAACATCATCAAGGGTATCATTCCCGCCATTATCAGAAGCAGAAGTCTTCTCCGGATTATTCTTTTCAAGCTCGGCTAGATCTATAAGGCGGCCATCCTACACCACCTTGAAGTAGTCGACTTCAGACAGATTTAGCCCGGGATGGAGACACAAAACTTGCTCATTTGCCCTATCAAAGGCCTCATCACCAGCAAAGAGAACTTTAATCTGAGCGTTCTTAAGAGACTCAGTAAGCTCGACACATGAAGCTTTGACTTGCCCCAGCTCCTCAGCAGCCTTGGACAAAGCCGACTTGTGTTCAAACTCAAGGGTCTCTCTGCTCTTCTTCTCGTCGGCCAAGCTTTTCTCTAAACCGAAAAGTTTTTCTGATTGAGCCTTGAGAGCTTCCTGCAACCGGGTAGCCTCTCCTTTCATCCTAAGCTTCTCCGCCTCAGAATCGTCACTAGATTCAAACAGACCCCTGGCAAGAACGACAAACCGCATAAGGTAGGAGCTAATATTTTGAGTAATCTTCTGCCGACCAATAAACTTCACTTTATTAACGTCCTTAGTGGCGTTAAAATGGTCGTACAAGAACCTAAGCCCGTCAAAGCTGTTGGACCAGAACTTAAACTCCCCGGATGCAACACTTTCCTCAGGAACTCGCATGAGGGAATTGATCTCCATGTCATCCCGACAGACCTCATCAGTTATGAGGGTTTTCAACCTCTTGGGAGCACCTTGTGAAGTTTCTTCCTGGGACGGAGGAGCAGAAGGTTAAGGTTCATTCTTACTTGGGGTAGCCTTTGCACTAGTATCCCGGGTCCATTTTGGTTGTCGGATTTCCAACCCGCCTATATCCGACTTATAGGGGACAACCTCCTCGGATCTTTTCCGAGCAGCACGAGCCTCCAACATTAATTTCTTCTGTTCAGCTATTGAAAATTTAGTCATGGTATCCGCAGGAAAAGTAATAAATGTTACAATGAGGATGATAAATCATATTTACGAATTTTAAGCAAGCAATTACCCAGGTAGGCGAGTAGTTGTTCGTCGCTTAAAGTTAACAACTCCTTAACCTTCATCATACGGAAGGAGTCAAGAAAAATCAAAGATTGAGTTTCCAGTTCACTCAGTTTCTCAAAGTTGAAACCAGTGATCCACAATGGGTTCCCAGACCTCACAAACACGCTCAAAAGACTTTATGAAACCCCAACTGTTAGGACGAAGTTGAGAGGGAGTTATATTCACAATTTTCAGCAAGTACACTTCAAAGTCAGAAAAAGGTATTTGTATCTAGAACCCTGACATAGAAGTAGAAAAAGTCTTCTTTAACTTCTTTGGGGCGAAGTATACAAACACACTCTCCGAGAATACACGATTTCAAGACAACATCATCTTCGGACCCAGTTGAAGATATTTGTCTTAAGGATCGGAGTTTCGCGATCTCTACATCATCAAAGGTACTAGTCTTATGATTCATGACTTCAAGATCAAAAGGAGCAGCAGTCATCATTGAAACCTCTACAAAACTTGAGGAAGATGAGCCAGAATCAAAATTAATCCCAGAAGTAAGAACATCGCCATAGATTTCGTTCATGACTCGTCTATACTCCTCTGGCCCTAAAGCGCTTTCTATTTCCCACATGCATTGTCCCCACAACTCCTTTCTCTCCATGGCGTTCATACGAACTTCGCTACTACTACCCTCACCTTCTAGTTTACTAAAGACTACCATATTGTATAAAAACAAAATTGAAGAATAAAATTAAAATTAGAAGTAATTGAAGGATACCTGCGAGTAAAGAAGCTTTGGAGATTGGAAGGTGTTCTGGTTGATTAAGAAGGAAGACGATTCGGAAATGAGAAGAGAGAAAGAAGGATTTTGATAAAAGGCCCGAGAGTAGCTAGGGAGTAGCCTTTAATAGTCATCATTATATTGGGGAAACTAAAAAGACACTACCTCCAAAAAAATTTCTGACACGTGAGAAGAAAGGCCGATCTACAGCTCGACGCCTAGCCAATATATCCGGGCTTATGTCACGGCCGAGTACTACATCCCTATGAGCAGATATAGTACTCGGGGGGCTTATGTACATGCCAAATATATTTGGTGCCGAGTTAAGTAGTCGGATAAGGGTGAGCATGTCCCAAACTATAGTAGCAGGAGAGATCGTATAATGAATAGAGTTAGACAAGCCTCATGCACAAACCGGGCCGATCATGGAGCCCGATCCCCACCATGCCGAGTTATCACGAGGCCGGGTACTTCACCCTACCAACCCGACATCGATGCTGGATACATGCTCGTCAAATGTCACTCTATATTTAGTAACAGCGGCAGTGCATCAATACAGACGTTATCAAGAGCTTCAAATCCTATATTCATGGAGGGAGGTTACAGTAATAATGGCCACATAACGCCAGAAGGCCAAGAGGCTTCTCTTAATGGCTTGAATTAAAGGAAGGCTATATAATGGGGCTTCCACATGAGGGTTAAGCAAGACATTGATCTTGAGGCAGCATAAAACACTTGTATAGCCCTCAAATCCCCAGATATTCATCTCAACACACTCAGTAGTATAGACATCGTAACTCTCTTTGTCCAAAGAGAAGGGGAGTTAGCACTTTTGGTGGTCTAACCATTTTTAGCTAGAACAGATTCTATATCCGAGTTGGAGCTCTTCTCTTAATGTGCAGCAAAGATCCATCTTCCACATGTTTGTGGTGGTTTAGTTAAGTATTCTCCTTAAGATGACAACTTGTCTCTTCTCCTAAAACAAACCAACAAAATTTGTTTACCCTTAGTGAGGGGAACTACGAATGCTCTGATTCTTTTAGTCAAGATACGTAGGCATGAGATGCGATGTCTTGGCAAGCATACTTAGGAATAACACCTTAGGTCTTCCTTTCCCTTTACCCTTTAGCAAACAAATAACAAATAACACAATAAGACAAGAGGTTCCTGTAGAGTACTACAGATACTTAGGATGCTAGTACATTCCCTTAGTATAAGCAACCCCCGAACCTTAGATTCTCTTTTGCTTTGTTTTTGCATTGCATATTTATGGGTTATTCGTTCTTTTTCCCTTCCCTTGGATAAATTAAAGATTGGTGGTGAATTAAGATTTATGATTCAAGTTAATTCAATAGCTTGATATCAAATTCTCACCGCAACAGAAATGGCGACTTCACTGGGGACTTTTCCCCTTAAGAGGGTTACACCTAACTTGTCTTATGTATGCTATTTGTTGTATATTTGTATACATGTATATATGTATATTTGTATGTCTGTATCTGCTTGGGTTTTTTTGTATACAGGGTTGCTACCTTGAGTGGTGAGATAAGTCCTAACCCAGACTTGAGTGCACTTATAATAGGAAGATGATATATTCAAGGAGGCTTATAGGGAGTTGATTCCCGACCAACCTAACTTGAGAAATCACCACTCAATTGAGGCCCTCTTGAGAATAGTATTGTTGAACGAGTATTCGTGAAAACATTACTACTTTCGACCTAGGAGCCCGTGACACTGAGGACCTTTAGTTACCTTTAACCTAACTTGGCCTTCTTAGGACGTAGTGCGATAACTATGAGGGAGTAGTTTCAAAATAGTTGATACGCGATACTACACTCAAAAGAGGTTCTCTTGAGAATATTATTAACCACCGAGTAATTGGGAAATTGATAATATCCGAAAGATGAGCTGATGACTTTGGGAACCTTTTGTAGAACCCGTTGTACAGGTACAAATAAACCCTTAGTCCACACCTTTAAGGGATGGGTAGACCATGGCTCCATGCTCGTGATCTTCAAACCTAAGCCTTTGTTTGTTTGCATATGTATATATGGATATGTGAATACGTGTATACCTGTGTTTGTGCATTCATCCATTTGTGCATTCATAAGCATCTTTTTCATCAAAGTTTCGTGGAACTTAGAGCTTTTGTTTTGCAAGCATCATAGAGTTATCATGGATAGTGGAAGGAAAAACACTTTGAAGTACACTTACAAGAGCCTTAAACTGGATGACCTGAGGAGATTACAAGCTTTGGTTACAGATCAAGAAGGGTTCAAAAGCAAGTATGGGAAGATGTTATCATTATTGAAGATAAAGATGGACAATGGACTTCTCGCTACACTGCTTCAATTCTATGATCCAGTCTACCACTGTTTTACCTTCCCTGACTATCATCTCATGCCTACATTGGAGGATTATTCTCATCTGGTTGGTTTGCCTATTCTTAAGGAATCTCCCGTTCCTATCTTGGAGAATGACCCTAAAGAGCAAGATATTGCTAAGGCTACACATCTGAGATTATCTGACATTCAAGACAACATGACTGCTAAAGGTGGAGTCTTTGGATTGACCACAAATTTTTTGATAGGAAGAGCTCAGTATTATGCTGATCATATGAGCATGGATGCATTTGAGGCTACTCTTGCCCTACTTATCTATGGTGTATTTCTTTTTCCCAGTTTTGAAGACTTCGTTGATATCACTGCTATCAGAATTTTCCCGAAGAAGAATCCAATACCTACTCTATTAGCAGATGCTTATCATTCTGTTCATCTAAGGAACTTTCATAATGGGGGAATGATTACATGTTGTGTGTCGTTATTTTACAAGTCGTTTATTTCTAACTTGCCCAAGTACAGCTCTTTTTGGGATCTCAAGAATGGTTGGTGGTCGCAAAAGATTATGGCTCTTACTCACTCCGACATTGATTGGTATAATCGTGTTAATGATGGGGTAATGATTATTGACAGCTATGGAGATTTTACTAATGTGCCTCTTCTTGGAACCAAATGAGAAATCAGCTACAACCCAGTCTTGGGTCGTCGTCAGCTAGGATATCCTTTGAGAGACAAGCCCAATAGTGCTCATGTGGAGGGTATTTTTCTTCAAGGATGGTGAGGGTAGTAAGGAGCTTAAGGAGAAAATTGTGGTTACTTGGCGCCATTTGCATAAGAGAGGAAAGGAAGATTTGGGAAAGCCCAATTGTGTGTCCTTAGAACTCTATCTCCAATGGGTTCGAGATAGGGCCATCAAGTTAAAGATGCCTTACCCTCATCAAGCACCCATGTCTCTGAAGAAAGAGCCTACTCTGGTCTTCATGTCTGAAGAAGAGAAGTTGAGGATTGCTTTGAGCAAAGCACAACAAGGAGAGGCTTGGAAAAACAAATATTAAGTGGTTGCTGAAGAAAATGTAGAGCTCCAAAGACATCTGTAGATGAAGACCGAAGAAGCACTTTCTAGTAAGAAGAGGAAGACGCGAGAGGATTTATTTTCCTCTAGCCCTCAGTCAACTCCCTGGAAGCTGATAGTGGATAAGCTCATCCTCGAGAAGACTTAGCTGGAGGAGCAGGTCGAGAAGCTCAACATGAGGCTACTAGGAGAATCTCCTTTGGACTTTTGTTAGCTTTTATTTAGCTTTTGTTTAGGACTCTTGTAAGAAGTGCTAAAATTGTAATCCCCACTTTTGATTAATGAAAATGAGTTTATTTTGATACCTATCCTTGATGTTTACAAATATTTAAGCTCCGCGAAATTTTTTGTGTCGCATCTGTTTGCATTGCACACTTGCATACATCATCTGCATTACGTTCTTTGCATTCCAGGTTCTCACTCTTGCTTCTTCCTTCCATAGACAAGCTGAATCACCGGTACAATACCTGAGCAGGCCATCAGAGAAGAATGGATCAACTAGAACAAGAGAATATAGCACTCCATGAAGAGGCCACGACATTGAAAGACAGCTTAGAGAGACTTAATGGTATGATGGAAGCGTTGGCGACTGCCCAGAATCAGTCGTCACACAACTCACAAGAGCATATCCTGAGAACTGTAATCTCAGAAGTTGTATCGGAGCCGATCCCAGTGGTGCCCACCAGTGAACCATAATACACTATGCCTCCTGGTTTTCCGCGTGGAATGCCTCCTCATTTTATTCCAGCTGGCTACCGTCCACTAGTTTTTGAAGTTCCAGCCGTAACTACTGTAATGACTATGCCACCACCCATGGCGAATACTGTTCCTTATAATCTAGAAGAGCCTGTGTTCCATACTGCACCTAGTGAAAGTGTTGGGTTTGATGAAAGGATGGATGAGTTCCAAGATAAGTTCTTGGAGATGCAGAAAGAGATTAAGGCCCTTCGTGGGAAAGAGCTATTTGGGAAGAGCGCTTCTGATTTTTGCTTAGTCCCGAATGTTAAGATTCCTCCCAAGTTTAAGGTTCATGACTTCGAGAAGTACAAGGGTAACTTTTGTCCTCAGAGTCATCTTGTCATGTATGCCCTTAAAATGTCAACTCAGACAAACAATGATCAGCTGCTTATTCAATACTTCCAGGATAGCCTGACAGGTGCATCTCTTAAATGGTATATGGGGCTGGATAGTACGAAGATCCATACCTTCAATGATTTGTGAGATGCTTTTATCAAACAATACAAGTATAATGTTGATATGGCACCTGACAGAGATCAGTTGAGGGCCATGACTCTGAAGGATAGGGAGAATTTCAAGGAGTGTGCTCAACGCTGGCGCGAACTGGCTGCTCAAGTCACACCACCCCTAGAGGAAAAAGAGATGACTAGGATTTTCTTGAAGTCTTTAAGTTCGTTTTTCTATGAAAGAATGGTTGCTAGTGCGCCCAGTGATTTTACCAAAATGGTAGACATGGGGATGTGTCTAGAAGAGGGAATTTGCGAAGGTAGGCTGACTAAGGGAGTTGGTACTTCTAGCAATACAATGAAACATGGAAGTAACTTTGCGAAGAAGAAAGAGCAGGAAGTGAGTGTCGTACATCATGGTCGACCGAAAAGAAGACACCAACAACATCAACACATTGCAGTTGTGTCACCAGTTATCAATACTCTTGCCTATCAACCACAGTTTGTGCAGCAGTATCAACCACCACCACAAGTTCCACAACAACAAAAACATCAGCGTTACCAGAATCAACAGCCTTCCCAACAGGCTCGACAACCATTTAATAATCAGAACCGTGGGCAAAGAAAGCCAAACTTTGTACTATCCTGATGTCTTATGCAGTGTTGTTTCCATCTTTGTTGCAGAAGGGACACATTTAGACCAAGTCTCCGCCAAAAGTGCCTAAGGATCTTCCCTATTGGAACAAAGCTGATCAATTTTGTCCATATCATCAAGGCCCATCAGACCATAATATTGAAAAATTTTATGGATTGAAGGTGATGCCACTGAATTTCACCGTATTTTTGACTCCGATTTCGCATGCATTCTTAGTCTTTTAATGTCATTTTATTATGTTATTATTATGTTTTTCTTTATTTTCAGGTTTTTAGTCTAATCGGAGCCCCGAGCGAGAAAAGGAGCGAAAAAGGAGCCGAAATGAGCTAAAATAGAGAAAATCAGCATTTTGCACTTATGGCATCCACTCTGGCGGCCGCCACAGGGTCTTCCATGACGTGGCCATGTCTCAAACTCCTCCCAACTGTTTTTCCCCACGATCTCTAACTGCCCAAGCAATTTTACACTCATGGTGGGCGCCATGGTGTTGTGGTGGGGGCCACAAGAGCAAAACAAGTTCCCGCCCAAATTCAAATGCTAGGGGCATCCTTGTCTTTTCCACATGTTTCCTTGCCTATAAATAGGACTTTAGATTTTCGTTTTTCTTCATCCAAGTTTAGTTGTTCATAAGCATATATCAGTGTAATAGTGGTAATCGCTTCACATCGAGGTGTTACTACATTCGAGAGATCGAATCTGTAAGAGCCTGTGAGATTGAGTCTTGGAGCACTCTGGAAGGAAGTTAATCCTGCCGCCATTTTACTTTCAGTTCGCATTTTATTCAACCACTCCGATTGGAGCAGGTTTTTATTACTTTACCTTTTGTCAACTTTATTTCTTGCACTGTCTTTTAATTTCATTTATTTTCCGCACTGCTTTACTTTCAATATAAGTTTTCTTGTTCTTAAATTCCGTTGGGTAAGATTGAAAGCCGTCCAACGCCTATCTAAACTTAATTGTTTTTAAACTATTTCAAAAACAGCGAAGGCGCTTTGTTTAGTTTATTAGGAGTTTTTAATTTAAAAGGAAAAGAGATTTTAAAACCATTTTCGGACGCGTTAAGAAGTTTAAAGTCTGGTTCGTAAGAACCTCTTTTTTTTAGAAAATCCAGGTTAAAATACCTTTCAACTTGGTCAAGATACTATATTTCTTAAAAATAGGTTTACTACTCTAACGCAATGCGCGCCTTTTTATCCGTGACAATAAGAGGGTTTGATTAGGGGGTACAACTCGGTTCTGAGTACGCGAAAGCGACAGTTCCTGTCAAATTAGTTCTTTTCAAAGTAGAAAACATTGCCCGTAAGTAGTTCTATTAGCAAGTACTTGGATTATCAATTGGTTGTGTGAATTGCATTCGAACCTGTCTTTATCAATTAATTTTAATTACTTTATTTACTACCGTGCACTCTTCAAAACTACTATTTTCAATCACCTTAGATACACACCTTAACAATAGATAGCGATAGATTGACACTTGGTCTCTGTAGATACGATAATCTTTTATATTACTCTGACGCGTTCGTACACTTGCGAAAAAATACGCATCAAGTTTTTGGCGCCGTTGCCGGGGATCAATTTCGTCAAATTTCGTACCCTGTTGTTATACCGTTTAGACTAAGGAAGTTACCCGCCGGTCAATGCGAAAAACTCGTAGTACCGGAAGTTTAGTAGACCCTCTAGCTGAACCAGAACGTTACGCTCGCGCACGTTTATATTTCCGTAAACTTAGGAAAGCTATGGCCGAAGATCAAAATCAAAGACCTCTTAAGGATTTCGCCCAACCATCCAACGAGGAACCTAGTTCTAGTATAGTAAATCCAGCCATACCAGCTAACAATTTTGAACTTAAACCATCCCTGCTGCAGTTAGTACAACAGAGACAATTCGCAGGTCTTGCTACAGAGAACCCAAACCAACATTTGAAAAACTTTCTCCAACTAGCAGACACCTTTAAAACCAATGGAGCCCCTCCTGAGGCGATTCGCTTAAGATTATTTCCTTTTTCCCTCAGAGATAAGGCCCTATCTTGGTTAGATTCCCTTCCACCAAATTCCATAACAAGTTGGGAAGACCTTAGAAAAGTATTCCTTGCCAGATATTTTCCCCCGAGTAAGACCGCTGTTCTTCGAAACCAAATAACTAGATTTACCCAAAACCAAGGAGAATCGTTGTTCGAAGCCTGGGAGAGATATAAAGAGCTGTTAAGAGCATGCCCACATCATGGTTTAGAAAATTGGTTAATCATTCAAACCTTCTATAATGGACTTCATTATAACACTAAGATGACCATCGACGCCGCCGCAGGTGGCGTACTGATGAACAAACCTTACCCTGAAGCTAGTGCCCTTATCGAAGATATGGCCCAAAACCATCAATCATGGGGAGTAGAACGAGCGACAGTGGAAAAAAAGGAAGCCCAAGGAGGAATACATGAGTTAAGCTCTATAGACATAATGCAAGCTAAAATGGACGCATTAGCCCTAAGAGTTGAGCATATGTGTACAACCCCGAATACTGCAGCCGCAGTTTCGTCAGATTGTGAGATATGTGGGACAAAAGGACACCAATCTGCAGAATGCAGTCTGTTAAACGAGACCAGCTCTGAACAAGTGAACTACACCCAAGGGAACCCATTTTCAAATACCTATAACCCTGGATGGAGGAATCACCCAAACTTTTCCTATAAGAATAATAACCCTATCCAAAATACTGCCCCTCCGAGACAATCAAGTTATCAAGCCCCAAGATCAAATCAACCTATGCAACCTGTACCACCAAAACAGAGCCTTGAGAAAATCGTGGATAATTTTGTCGCTGCTCAAATCCAACAAAACAAGGAGTTCATGAACCAAAACGTTCATGTTAACGAACTAATTACCCAGTTAGGAACCAAGGTTGACCAAATAATCACTCACAATAAGATGCTTGAAACCCAAATCTCGCAGGTAGCTTTAAACCAAGCCCCTCAGACCACACCTGGAGGACAATTCCCTAGACAACCTCAACAAAACCCGAAAGGACAAGCAAATGCCATTACCCTACGAAGTGGGACCGCTTATGATGAACCTTGTAACCCAAGGTTGAGTGATCCCAAAACTTCTAAGGAAGATGACAACATCCCAGATAAAAAGAAGAAACCAGAGGAATTTGTAAACCAGGAAAGTCAAGAAAAAGGAGAAGAACCCAAAGACAAAACCTATATACCACCCCCGCCATACAAACCACCAATACCATATCCGCAAAGACTTAAACAAACCCAGATCAATAATCAGTATCAGAAATTCATTAAAGTTATAGAAAAACTTCACGTAGAAATCCCGTTCACAGAAGCCATTACCCAAATACCATCCTACGCAAAGTTTCTCAAAGACATCCTTACCAATAAACGTAGACTTGATGATCCGAAACCCTTGGAATGTAATTCTATTGCCGAAAATAAATTAGCAAAAAAGGATAAAGATCCTGGAAACTTTTCCATTCCTTGTATTTTGGGGAGTCATGTCATCGAAAAAGCTTTTCTAGACTTAGGAGCTAGTGTGAGCTTAATGCCCTTAGCAGTTTACGAAAGGTTAAACTTAGGAGAGTTGCAACCTACCAAGATGTCACTTCAATTAGCCGATAGATCTGTTAAATATCCGATAGGCATACTTGAAGACGTCCCTGTTAGGATAGGTCAGCTGTTTATCCCTACTGATTTTGTTGTCATGGACATTAAAGAAGATGATGACATACCAATTCTTCTAGGTAGACCATTCTTATCGACTGCTGGAGCCATAATAGATGTCAAAAAGGGGAAGCTAACCTTTGAGGTAGGGAACGAGAAGATAGAATTTATACTTTCAAAATTTCTTATGGCACCTGTGATAGGAGACGCGTGTTATGCGATAGATATCATTGATGAATGTGTTGGGGAGTTAGAGCAAGAAGAAGTCATTGAAACAATTAAGCTGCCATCAACTCTTATTTTGGAAGATGACAATTATAAGAAACCCTACATCGATGATAACCTTTACGAATGTTTATCCCTTACCCCAGATCCTATGCCTTGCCCTATTAAACCAGCCTTGGAACTTAAGGAACTGCCTAAGAACCTGAGATATGAGTTTCTTGATGAAGAAATGAATCGTCCGGTTATAGTTAGTGCTGCCTTGAGACAAAAAGAAACAAATCAACTCTTGGACGTTTTACGAAGATATCCCTCAGCCTTAGGATATAATATCTCTGATCTGAAAGGTATAAGTCCATCTGTATGCATGCATCGGATTTCGCTCGAAGTAGATTCAAAACCTTCCAGAGAACACCAGAAAAGGATAAACCTTATACTGAGTGATGTTGTCAAGAAGGAAGTTCTGAAGTTGCTAGAAGCATGTATAATATATCAGATCTCGGACAGTAAGTGGGTGAGCCCTGTGCATGTGGTACCCAAGAAGGGAGGCATCACAGTTGTGCAAAATGAGAAAGGTGAACAAATAGCAAAGCGGATAGAAGGAGGTTGGCGTATGTGCATAGACTATAGAAAGTTAAATAAAGCAACTAGGAAGGATCATTTCCCTTTACCGTTCATAGACCAGATGTTAGAACGTCTTGCCAGACATTCTTACTTCTGCTATCTTGACGGGTATTCGGGATTCTTCCAAATACCTATACATCCAGAAGATCAAGAAAAAACTACCTTTACATGCCCTTTTGGAACTTTTGCCTACAGACGAATGCCTTTTGGACTCTGTAATGCCCCTGCTACTTTCCAACGTTGCATGATGTCAATCTTTGCAGATTATCTAGATGGAATCATGGAAGTATTTATGGATGATTTCTCTGTTTGCGGTTTTGATTTCCAAAATTGTCTTATCAACCTTGAGAAAATCCTGGAAAGATGTGTGGAGGTGAACCTTGTGCTGAATTGGGAAAAATGCCATTTCATGGTGACTGAAGGAATTGTTTTAGGACATATAATCTCCGAAAGAGGTATAGAGGTAGATAAAGCAAAAATAGAAGTTATAGAGAACCTAAAACCACCCAAGACTATCAGGGAAGTTAGAAGTTTCCTTGGACACGCTGGATTCTACCGCCGTTTCATCAAGGACTTCTCCAAAATAACAAAACCTTTAACTGGCCTGTTAATGAAAGATGCTGAATTCATCTTTGATGAAAAATGCAATGAAGCATTCAACCTTTTGAAGCAAGCATTGATTTCAGCACCCATTATGAAACCCCCTGATTGGTCTGAACCGTTTGAGATAATGTGTGACGCCAGTGATTATGCTGTAGGAGCCGTTCTAGGTCAGAGAAAAGATAAAAGATTACATGTAATATATTATGCCAGTAGAACCCTAGACGCCGCCCAGCTCAATTACGCAACAACCGAGAAAGAACTCCTAGCGGTAGTTTTCGCTATAGACAAATTTAGATCATATCTAGTAGGAGCCAAAATTATAGTTTACACCGATCATGCTGCCATCAGTTACCTACTAAGTAAAAAAGATGCTAAACCCAGGTTACTTCGATGGATTTTGTTGCTACAAGAGTTCGACTTAGATATCCGAGATAAAAAAGGCACAGAAAATGTAGTAGCCGATCACCTATCTAGGCTAGAATACCTGAATCCTGAATTAGTACCCATAAATGATGATTTTGCCTATGATAGACTGATAGCCCAGTTGGAAACCATTGAAGATAAAAAACCAGACCCTCATGAGCACTTTCAAAAATCCTTAGCTGTAAGTAACATGCCCTGGTACGCTGATTTTGTTAATTACCTAGCTGTTGATATCATACCCCCTGATCTCGATTACCACAAGAAGAAGAAGTTCTTAAGTGATGTTAGAAACTTCTATTGGGACGAGCCACTTCTTTTCAAGAGAGGTAAAGATGGCATTTTCCGCCGTTGCGTTCCAGAAGACGAGGTAGAAAGTATAATTCAGCATTGTCACTCTGCGCCTTATGGTGGGCATGCAAGCACCTCTAAGACCTACGCCAAGATTCTTCAAGCTGGCCTATTCTGGCCTACCATGTGGCGTGATGTCCATGCTTACATTATCAAATATGATAGATGCCAACGCACAGGAAATATTTCAAGACGCGACGAAATGCCTTTAAGAAACATCCAAGAAGTAGAACTCTTCGACGTATGGGGTATAGATTTCATGGGACCATTCCCGCCATCTTTAGGAAACAAGTATATCTTAGTTGCAGTAGACTACGTGTCTAAATGGATTGAAGCGATAGCTGCACCCACAAACGACACTAGAGTAGTGATTAAATTATTTAAAAATTATATATTCCCCAGATTTGGAACACCCCGTTTAGTTATAAGTGATGGAGGATCTCACTTCATATCAAGAATATTTGATAAGCTTTTAAGCAAGTATGGAGTTAAGCATAGAGTAGCAACACCATATCACCCACAGACTAGTGGCCAAGTGGAAGTATCTAATAGGGAGATTAAAAAAATTTTAGAAAAAACTGTCTCTGTATCCAGAAAAGATTGGTCGCAAAAGCTTCAAGAGGCTTTATGGGCCTACAGAACCACTTTCAAAACCCCTATAGGAACAACCCCCTACCAACTAGTCTATGGAAAATCTTGTCATTTACCTTTTGAGTTAGAGCATAAGGCCTATTGGGCCATTAAAACTTTGAATTTGGATTACCTAACTGCTGGTGAGAAACGTATCCTTGACATCCACAAATTGGAAGAACTCAGACAGCAAGCCTACGAGAATGCCATAATATACAAAGAAAGAACAAAAGCTTGGCACGACAAAAGAATCGTAAGAAAAGACTTCAACTTAGGCGACCCTGTTCTCCTGTTCAATTCTAGGCTACGGCTCTTCCCAGGAAAGCTCCGTTCAAGATGGACTGGCCCCTTCAAAGTATCAAAAATTCTGAGGTCTGAAGCTGTTGAAATAAAAAACGAGACATGTAAACCATTCATCGTCAATGGACAAAGACTGAAGCTCTACGAAGGAGGAGACATTCCAACAACCTACTCCAGCCACACTCTAAGCGATCCACCAATCCCGACAAGAGATGTATAAGTTCCAGTCGTCAAGCTAACGACGTTAAACAAGCGCTGCATGGGAGGCAACCCATGATTTTCTTACCTTATTTACTTTTTCTACATTTTGTTTTATTTTATTTCTTGTTATATTTCGTCAGGACTAATGTTTGAAATGTTTGTGTTTTACAGGTTACTCTCCTTATCTTATTTCGAAACATTGGGGACAATGTTCGATTTAAGTGTGGGAGGGGATTTTATTGCTTTCTATTTCCATTTTTAGTTAGTTGTTTATTTCTTGTTTTTGTCTATGTCTTTTTTCTAGAAAATGCATGAGTCTGACGAGTCACCAGTACAGTGTATCCCTAGCGCACCCTCATTTTTCCCCATTTCTTTAGCCCTACAAAAAAAAAATTTGCAAAAAGAAAACATTGTTGTTCTACACGTTTTTTGGGCTTTAAGACAGGTTTGGATTAGGATGTGGTGACTTAGGTGAACTTTTTGAAACATTAGTATCGTTTTAGCACCGTAGACTTCACGAATATAGGAATCATTCCAAAACCCCATGTACCATGGCCTTAATTATCATTTCCAAATTTGTCCTAAGTAGTTTATTTCAGCAGTCAGCTCCGGCCTAAGCATGTTCTACGTAGGGGACCGATGAACATAAGTGAATGATCCAGTAAATTAAATAAAGAAAAAGGCAAACTCCGGATAGATGACCCTCACAAGGTCGTTTAAACCAAAAAGTTGAATTGTTGCCAAAAAAAAAATATATATATATATATATAATTTTAGCTCACCCATTGTTAGTTGGTTCAGAGATATCTGGCGCTGAACTCGGTAGGGCGGATTACGATCCGATCCCCCACAACTGCATTTGGGTTAAATAAAAGGGTTTACACAGTCTTATGTGCCAGAAACCCTATGTTTTGGATCAGAATCACTAACAGGTCACCCTACTATGAAACATGTACGGATAACGGGCTTAATGTGATTGCGCCTGAATGAAAAGGACCCAAAAAGAGATGAAGAGGTAGGCCTAGTTATTGTGGGATGATACGGTTGATTAATATAAGAATGAAGTTTATGTCCGCCTCTGCGGATAAGTGTCATTACGATACCCTTGGTTCACTTAGTACCTGTCACTGCATCCTGACTTGAACTTAGAAGCCCTTTTTGCCCGAATCACGTGTCAGCACTAGTTTTCTTACTTTGAGCTTTAAATATTTTGCTTGAGGACAAGCAAAGGTCTAAGTGTGGGAGAATTTGATGACACTGAATTTCACCGTATTTTTTACTCCGATTTCACATGCATTCTTAGTCTTTTAATGTCATTTTATTATGTTATTATTATGTTTTTCTTTGTTTTCAGGTTTTTAGTCTAATCGGAGCCCCGAGCGAGAAAAGGAGCGAAAAAGGAGCCGAAATGAGCTAAAATAGAGAAAATCAGCATTTTGCACTTATGGCATCCACTCTGGCGGCCGCCACAGGGTGTTCCATGACGTGGCCATGTCTCAAACTCCTCCCAACTGTTTTTCCCCACGATCTCCAACTGCCCAAGCAATTTTACACTCATGGCGGGCGCCATGGTGTTGTGGCGGGCACCACAAGAGCAAAACAAGTTCCCGCCCAAATTCAAATGTTAGGGGCATCCTTGTCTTTTCCACATGTTTCCTTGCCTATAAATAGGACTTTAGATTTTCGTTTTTCTTCATCCAAGTTTAGTTGTTCATAAGCATATATCAGTGTAATAGTGGTAATCGCTTCACATCGAGGTGTTACTACATTCGAGAGATCGAGTCTGTAAGAGCCTGTGAGATTGAGTCTTGGAGCACTCTGGGAGGAAGTTAATCCTGCCGCCATTTTACTTTCAGTTCGCATTTTATTCAACCACTCCGATTGGAGCAGGTTTTTATTACTTTACCTTTTGTCAACTTTATTTCTTGCACTGTCTTTTAATTTCATTTATTTTCCGCACTGCTTTACTTTCATTTACTTTCCGCACTCGCACTACTTTCATTTACTTTCCGCACTCGCACTTAAATACCTTTTTTATGAAAAATCTAAAAATGAACTTTTACTTTACCATGTCTGGCTAATTTTATAAAGGTTAGAGTGTGAAGATCATAACTGAACCGATAATCTGTACAATTGTTAGTGGAAACACTTAAGGGCTATTTTAACTTTCAATATAAGTTTTCTTGTTCTTAAATTCCGTTGGGTAAGATTGAAAGCCGTCCAACGCCTATCTAAACTTAATTGTTTTTAAACTATTTCAAAAACAGCGAAGGCGCTTTGTTTAGTTTATTAGGAGTTTTTAATTTAAAAGGAAAAGAGATTTTAAAACCATTTTCGGACGCGTTAAGAAGTTTAAAGTCTGGTTCGTAAGAACCTCTTTTTTTTAGAAAATCCAGGTTAAAATACCTTTCAACTTGGTCAAGATACTATATTTCTTAAAAATAGGTTTACTACTCTAACGCAATGCGCGCCTTTTTATCCGTGACAATAAGAGGGTTTGATTAGGGGGTACAACTCGGTTCTGAGTACGCGAAAGCGACAGTTCCTGTCAAATTAGTTCTTTTCAAAGTAGAAAACATTGCCCGTAAGTAGTTCTATTAGCAAGTACTTGGATTATCAATTGGTTGTGTGAATTGCATTCGAACCTGTCTTTATCAATTAATTTTAATTACTTTATTTACTACCGTGCACTCTTCAAAACTACTATTTTCAATCATCTTAGATACACACCTTAACAATAGATAGCGATAGATTGACACTTGGTCTCTGTGGATACGATAATCTTTTATATTACTCTGACGCGTTCATACACTTGCGAAAAAATACGCATCAGAAGGCAGATGTTCAGAGGTTGGTCAAATGTGGAATTCTATCTTTCAAGGACTCCAACCCAAATGTACAGGTCAATCCTCTCCCACCGCATGGGTCGTCTTGCGTGAACATGGTGCATGGATTTCATGGCAAGTATGTTATTTTTTATGTCAGGTATATCCAAGAGTCTTTGGTAAGAATGCGTGAAGGTTTGTCCAGAATGGCTTTCTTTGATCATGAGAATCATAATTATACTACCTGTCGTGTTTGTTCTGTTAATCCTCGAGGATGCAGGCTTGTAAGGAGCGATATTCAGAGATTGTTGGATTGAAGGGATATTACAATTACTTATTGAAGATGGCTGGTTTATACCTGGGTGAATCGCACACTCAAAGATAACACAGAGTCGCCATCGAAGTTTATTTAGTCCCAAAGGACAGGGAAAATATCGATAAAACCCAAGGGAAAGAGAAACGGGAACGGGGGTCAGTTATGCGAAAGGAAGGTACTAGCGCCTTACGCATCTGTCGTACTCGACGGGAACCATTTTGCTTGCTTCTAGGCTTGGATGGGTTATCTATCTAAAGGCTTCTAGCTAAAAGAAAGAGAGAGAAAAGAGAAAAGAAAGAAAGAAGAGTGCTCGCGGAGGATTGGGGCCCTGGTGCCTACGTACCCTCATAGTGCAGTGAGGAAATCAGAGCGTTGTAGTTCAGAGGAACCAGGGAAAAAGAGAAGGAATGGAAGAAGATGGAAGGGTGGAAGAAGGGTGGAAGTGTGCTCGCCAAGATCATCGCGATCTCGTGCCTATGTATCATACATTCAAATGAATGCAGAATCAGAGCTTCCGTAGTTCAGGGAACTAAGACGGAAAAGGAAAAGGAAAGTGGTGTCAAAACCAAGAGTAGAAGAAGTAGAGAAAGATCCGCTGGGGATGCAAAAGAAATGGTGTCAAAACCAAGAAAGGAGTGCAAAGGAAAAGACAATAACTGTACAGAGAATAATGTGCAAGGATGGTGTCAAAACCAAAAAAGAAACTCATCTAGGAGATATAAAGGGAAAAGAGCTCGAAAAACCAGGAATGGTGTCAAAACCAAGAGTGCAAGGTAAAGGAGTGGTGTCAAAACCAAGAGAGAAGAGCAAGAGCATTGGTGTCAAAACCAAGAGAGAAAGATCGATAGAAAGAGCAATGGAAAACTCCGCTGGGATAGCAAGAAGCAAAATGCTAGAGATTGACTCTGTGGGGATTAAAATATAGGTATCAACGTGCTGGGACAAAATTGAGTGATCTGATGAGCAGTGCTTAAACGGGGAACGGGTATAGGACCGAACAAAGGTCGTGACCCAAAGAGCAGGTGTGGGACCAAGCGAAAGGTCGTGACCCAAAGGACGTGTGTGGGACCAAGCAAAGGTCGTGACCCAAAGGACGGGTGTGGGACCAAGCGAAGGTCGTGACCCAAAGAGCGGGCGTGGGACCAAGCGAAAGATCGTGACCCAAAGGACGGGTGTGGGACCAAGCAAAGGTCGTGACTCAAAGGACGGGTGTGGGACCAAGCAAAGATCGTGACCCAAAGGAGTTTGGTATATTGACTGAACAAACAGTACATGACCGAAGAAAGGGTATTTGAACTAAAAGAAGGTTACTAATTGCTGGGGATTCGGTTTTAACAGAAAGACTGTAATTAACTGAAAAGAAGCGAGTGATTAACCAAGAGAAGGTGATTAACTCAAAGGGCTCAGTGTTTTAACAGACTGGCTGTGGTTAACTGAAAAATGGGTGATTAACCAAGAGAAGGTGATTAACCCAAGAGAAACTCAGTATGTTAACAGATTGGTTGTGGTTAACTGAGAAAATGAGTGATTAACCAAGAAAAGGTGATTAACCCAAAAAGGTTCAGTATTTTAACAGACGGACTGTGGTTAACTGAAAGAATGGGTGATTAACCAAGAGAAGGTGATTAACCCAAAAAGGTTCAGTATTTTAACAGACGGACTGTGGTTAACTGAAAGAATGGGTGATTAAACAAGAGAAGGTGATTAAACCAAGAGAAACTCAGTATGTTAACAGATAGATTGTGGTTAACTAAGAAAATGGGTGATTAACCAAGAAAAGGTGATTAACCCAAAAAGGTTCAGTATTTTAACAGACGGATTGTGGTTAACTGAAAGAATGGGTGATTAACCAAGAGATGGTGATTAACCCAAGTGAAACTCAGTATGTTAACAGATAGACTATGGTTAACTGAGAAAATGCACAAATTGGTGTTTTAACTGACAGGCAGTGGTTAAATAAACAAAGGGAGAAGAACCAAGAGGAGGTTGCGAACTCCGCAGGGGTTTCGGTGTTTGACAAGAAGACTGTGCTTAACCGAAGAAAAAGAAATGAGACTCTTCAAGGGAATCAAAAGACGATGACTGACCGCAAGAAAAGAATAGGGTATTGAAACAAAGATAGTTTGTTAACCCAAGAAACAAATGATCTTAACCAAGAAGGGTGATTAATCAAAAGAGAGAGATTGAAAGAGATACGAGTGATCAAGGATCGACTTGACTGGGGAAGGAGAAACACTACAACTTGAGGATAAAGGTGACTATTCTCGAAAGAGAGGGCCAAATGCCCTTACACAAGAAATAGTCAAAATGAGGGTAGGAAAATTCCATCCTCATTCCTTCTATAGCACTCAAAGTATAGTGCGGAAATTGAAACAGACATCGTAACAGCTCCAATTTGTACAGTGCTCCAGTGACGTGAAAATCTCTGACTCAGCAAGGGAGAAAGAGAAAGAAAGCTCTAAAGGAAGCCTAAAGAGAAGTGCAAAGGAAGGATCAACTAATCGAAACAAAGTTTCGAATAATTAATCAAGGGGAAATGATATGCTAACAATTTTCCAAAGAGAACGGAAAACCATTAAAGCAAAAGGTGTAAATTATTGATTTTACAATATTAAGTTTATTCTCCTGAGAACAAACCTAATGCAAAGCAAATAGAGAAAGTGCAAAATAGTGCCAAGTGATACACAAAATCATGTTATTGTGATCAAAGAAAGTGCAAGAATTAGCATGTTCAAATAAATATCAAGAACACCTAATTGCAAGAATTGATAAATCAATCATTGAATTAATGTAAATATGCTTTAAACAGAGGTTAACAGCACTTAAAACATCCATAAATATCAAGCGTATTAATCCATGGAAGTTAGAATGAGAAAGCATGGCAAACACACTTGAAAAAGCAAGAAAATGGCCTTCTGGTTGAGTGTTAATCGATTAACACTTTTGCACTGCAAAGTGTTAATCGATTAACACTTGAAAATCAGAAAATTTACACTAGTTAATCGATTAACACTTTTGCACTGCAAAGTGTTAACCAATTAACACTGGACAAGGGCAGAAAAATCAATTTTCCAAAAGTGCTTCCAGCAGTTAATCACTTAATTGAACGTCCACATACTATGGTTCACACTTGTGCACGAAAATTACATCATGTATGAGTAATTAAACACAAATTGAAAGCATTAACATGGAGATCAAAGATCAAGCAATTGCATGGCAAATTGAACCGAAAAACGATCGAAATTACATCGTAAATGCGCGAAAGTGATCGAAACAGTGAATAAAGTAAGATCGACCAACCTACAAGTCGGAGAATTGGCTTGGTGATTATTGCAAAGGATTCTTGATGAAGATAATCAAAGAAAACCAGAGGAATCTTCAATCTTAGACGAATCGTATCGAA
Source organism: Lathyrus tuberosus (assembly GCA_022829125.1). Lineage (NCBI taxonomy): Eukaryota > Viridiplantae > Streptophyta > Magnoliopsida > Fabales > Fabaceae > Lathyrus > Lathyrus tuberosus. The sequence continues at coordinate 1,686,148 of JALAZF010000353.1, forward strand.
ACCGAGAAAATTGCGACGAAGCTCCGAAATGCAAATTCGAACCGTATAATCTTAAAGCAAGCACTTGAGATGAATCCAAAAGTTAATAGAACTCCAGAAACTCAAGTATAATTGCAAGATGATGAAGATAATCAAAGAAAAATAGAGGAATCTTCAATCGTAGCTGAATCGTATCGAAACCGAGCAAATTGCGACGAAAACTCCAAAATGAGAATTATCAGCGAAGAAACTTGAAATAATCACTTGAGATGAATCCAAAAGCTACTGAAGCTCCACAAAATCCAGTAGAATGGAATGACGATGAAGGTTAAGCTCAAGAAAAAGTACTTTTAAGGTGAAAGTAGCTTTTCTTCAATGGTGAATTAAGAGCTTTAGTGTGGTTTTGGAAGAGAATTGAGATGAAGATGAAGAAGTAGCAGAAAAATTCAGAGAGAATGTGAGAGAATAGAGAGTGAAGAAAGTGTGAAATTGTGTGAATGGTTGTGGAGGAGTTGCAAAATGGTGAAGCTTTGTTTATATAGAATTTAGGTATGGAGTGTGAGAGGTTTGGAATTTGGTTTGGACTTAGCTTTGGGTGGTTTGGAATTAGGCTAGGAGTTAGTTAGGCTTGACTCACCGAGTCAAGCGGTTAACTCGGTTAGTTAGAACCAACTCGGTAACAATCCCAATGTGAGCTCCAATCATCCAACGGTCCACACACTTGGAAATCAAGGAACATGGTGCACTTATTTGAAAATGATGCATTGGAATAAATTTGAGTGAATTCTTGAATACTCCAGAATGTTCCACATACTACTAGACCAATGTAGAAGTTCAAAATATGGAGTGGTAAGTTGATGTCATGAAAAGTAGCAAATTCTGCCTGTTTTGCACGTGTTAATCGATTAACACATTTGCACTACAAATGGTTAATCGATTAACCAAGCCAAAAAATGCCCAGTTTTGCCTGAAAAATGGTGCTGTGGCCACGGTTGCGATTTTCAACCTCTTGCTTTGATGAATAGGCATAGAAACCTTTATTTTGTGCTTGTTTTGATGATGAGATGACCTTGTTAGGATGCGATTAATCGGGGTTGGAAAACCTGAACATTCCTGCAACAAAATCACAGAGAAAAAGTGCGAATGCGTATGCCCGCAATGCGAATGCACATGCTTAGGCAAAAGAAAAAAAAGGAGGTCAAATTTCGGGTTACGACAGCTGCCCCTATTTAATCCTCTTGGACCTGAATGTACGAAGCTTTTCGGTGATTTGAGGTAAAAGGGGATTAAATAAAAGAGTAGCTCGAAAATTTGGCCGACGACGACAAAAGAAGAGTTTTGAGAGCGTTTGAAGTTTGGCTGAATATCTGCTGGAGAGATGAATCAGGCCAAAGGAAAGGGAGTATGCTTAATGCATATGCCATGTATGTATTCTACGCGATGCTTGATATCATGCAATGTGGCAGCAGAGGTTAAAGTAAAGTGCGGTGCAAGTTTGCAGGTTTTGGTCAGACCGGAGAAACTGGGAATGTTTAGGACAGATCCAAGATAAGGGAAGAACTTTGAAAAAGTTTGCCAGACACGAACTGGACTTGGAAAGTGTGCCAGACGAGAACTGGGATTTGCAAAGACAGGTCAGACGAGGACTGACTACCAAATGAGAACTGGATTTTGATTGGGACGCATTTTTGAACCTGTGTGACGTAATGCTCCAACTTGATGAATTTGCTATGGGTTTAAGGATGCAATGTTGTGCGATGATGATTATTATATGCAGAATGTTAGTGATCAGGTTTTAAAGAGATGTTAAGTGTGATCGGGCTTATGTCAAGGCTTTATGCTATGCCAGATGAATGATATGCATGAGTGAAGCGACATGATTAATGCATGAGAGCGGTCTATGCAAGGGTTCAAGTGGTTTTGTTATGGGAGGTGAAAGAGTTAAGGTTAGGGTATAAGCCATAAAGACGTGATTCCCCGACACCTACTTCAGGATCAGCAGTTATTGATGCACCATTACTCTTGGCTCGAAATAGGGAAAGAACCTATACCTTGGTAGCCTGTCTCTGCCCCAATCTGTTGGGTATCTGCATGGATTGCCCCAGTCACAAGTTTGATTTGCCCCAGTGTATTGGAACAGTGTGCCCTGATTAACTGCCTCTTAGAAATGTTGATTTCTTGTGCTATTGAGATGGAATGCCCCAGTATGAGCCCTGAAATAATTTTACCCCTGGTTGTTCATTCTTTGGAGGAATACCCCTGTCCAACCGATCTTTGAGAGACTCGTCGAGTCTCGACGTGATTGGCTCAGATGACTGAATCTTGAGGTTAGTTGCCCTTTTTCTCAACGGAGTTTTCAGGCATTTTGCCCCTTGAGATGATCAAACATTCCATTGTGGAAACTTTCTTGATGTCAAGTGCTTGTTCGCAAGTAAAAAGTGTTTATTTTGAAAGTGATAATCCTAATGCCATGCATATGTCAGTTTTGAAATCTAAGTTTGTTCACTAAGATTATGACATATAGTGAATGGAACACCATTTAGAATGCCCTGTCAGTATCGACACAAATGATAAGCAAATATTTGGGAGTCAGCTTTGACATGATCCCACTGTAGCATGCTTTTTAAATAAACCCTGATTCAATTAGGTCTTTTGTGGGTTGTAACGTGGCCTGGCTCACGGTTTAAGAAAGAAGGGATATAAGGCTCAACAATTATTTTAACCCACCCATTCTCCTTGATGTTCTCCAGTCCTACATTCAGCTAGTTTGACACAAGCGTTCTCCTTTCAAAAGGATTTTGAATGGTAGATGTGATGGTAGAGGAACCGACGAGGGTTTTTGGAGCGACAGTCACCCACCTTTTGTTTTTGTCACATGTGATCACGCGATCTTGTTCTTATTGAGGATTTTTCTCTTTTGATTCTCGGTTTTGTTTTTTTTTCCTAATTTTTGCTAGACTGATTATTTGAATTTGCAGTCTACTGGGATGCCCTAATTTTTGCCTAAGTCCTTTGTTTTTTAGTTTTTGACTTAGTGGGCTTTTACTCTTTTGCTTTTTTTTTTTCTTTTGTGATTTTGATTTTTTTTCTCGAACAAAATCGTGTGACATGTGTTTGTTTGATTTCTAAGGGTGAGTTGTGACTGCCTCATTCCTTTGGTCGGTGAGGGATAACCATTGTGGATTTGTGATTTTTCCAACCTCTTGCGAGGGATAGGATGTGGTTGATCCCCAGATGGGGTAATCCTCTTTTGAAATTTGAATGCACGGTCAAACTAACTGAAGACTACCCTGCCCCTAGTTAAGATTGAGGGTTTTATGTGTACAGAAAGAAACTCCTACTTCAAGGCCCAAAGGGGTTGACTAGGGATTATCTTCGTTATACCTCCGGTGTTTGGGAATGGAACCAATGCCTTATATCGCCAGCAAGGTTTTATTCAAAAGCATACAAATGGTGATCTCATGTCTTCTTGATTTCATCATTCTCTTTTTGATTTTGCTTGATCAAATGTGTGATACAGATAAAAAGCATGGGTGAACACGAATGAATTTATTCAAAACATGCATATTCATTTCATTATTATTATCATCTGAAAACAAACAAGTTTTACAAATGAACAGTGCTTGACTAACAAAAAGATTACAAATGGAAAAGATGGAATAACATGATGGTTGCTGATGTTGAGGAAGTGCTCTCAGGCTTGATCAATTATTTCAAGGCATGCTTTTGCAATCTAGCCCTTACACGGACACAGGATTTCTGTTTACCCACAGCTTTTCACCTTGAATTGTTAAGTGCTTCTTGTCAATCAACTGTTGGACTTTATCTTTGAAAGCGTTGCAATCTTCAGTCGAATGTCCGGCTAACCCAGCATGATATCTGCACCACACATTGGGATCATACCCAGATGGGAATGGTTTTGGAGGAGGCCTCAGAGCTTTAGGAACCACCAGCGAGTTCTGAACTAGATATGGGAGAAGTTGACTGTATGTCACAGGAATCGGATCTAGAAGAGCATTCCTTCGTTCTAGATTGTTCCAGAGTTTGCGCAGGTTCTGGCGCTCTCGACCTGGGGCTTGCTGATTATGTGCCTAAGGTGGCTGTTGATATTGGGTTGCGGCAACATGCGAGAATGAATAGTACGGCGTAAGAGCCAGGGGTGATTGAGGATGAACCTGACGAGTAGCGTATTGCAGGAACACTTGAGCAGGGTGCATCAAACCACGATTACCCATCCGATTACCAGTCTGACCAAAATGGATCCCATACGGAGCATAGGGTGCACCAGGATAAGCAACTGGAGGTGCAACAGCAGAGGGTTCCCCAGGATAGTCAAAAGGCATTCCAGAGTTAGCAGACTGAAAACCTTGGTAGGGGTATTGCCCAACAGGTTGAACAACTGGAGGAATCTGAACATGAGTAGGAGGACCTCTATTCTTAACTCCGGTAGATGTTTCAGCAATCACAGGTGCATACTTCTAGAAAGGCTTCTCTGTAAAGCAAAGCAACTTCTGATCGAGGAGCTCTTGGACTTTGTTCTTAAAGATGACACAGGCTTCTGTAGAAGGTCCCACATATCCAGCATGATATCCACATGTGACATTAGAATCATGCTTAGGATGATAAGGAAACTTGGCTGGCGCGATCTCTTTAGGAACTATTGCCCCAGTATGAATCAGAACAGGCAGTAGATGCGTGTAAGTCACGAGAATTGGATCATGACGAGGATGTCTCCTCCCTTGATTGTTGTTCCCTTTGCTAATTTACTTACGTTTCTGTTTCTGATTGCCTTCAGTGGTCTTCTAATTAGACAAGGGGTAAACTGGCAGATTGCTTGCATCCATATTCATGATCTTATCCACCTTTGGTCCATTCTGGGCTTGCTCATTAATCACAACCTAATCCGAGGAGTTCATTGTCATACTGTCCAAAAGTAGTTCCACAACCATGACAACCTTGCCTTCCTTGCGCATCGTGCTCTCATACCCAACCTGTTCCATGATTCTTTGGCTTTTGGCGTTGGAGAATCGTTGTCTTTGGGCTGATGAAGGGAAGAAAGTGAGCTTGGTTTCTGGTTTGGATGTATTCAAATGCAAATGTATGTATGCATATGTTATTCATGCATATGGAATGCAAATGAGACATGCAACACCCATTGATGCAAAGGTTAGATGATGCAAAATTCAGCATACATATGATGATGTAGTAGCACAGGCTCAACAATGCGGTATATACAATGATGCCATAACTCATGTTCAAAAGTTCAGCATACATGATGATGCAATAACATTATGCAATAATGTAAGTTAGGGATGCAACATCTTCTGGATGATCTGCGTATGTAGCTCTGTGTAGGTGTAAAGATCTGACGTGCATGAGAGAACAAAGGTATGAAGAGGCTTGTTTTCCTGCAAAAAGACCCAATATCCCCCTCACAGGTATGATCTAGTCAAGAATGGTCCTCAGCTTCTCAGGCTCTCAGGTCGAGAGGTAATAATACGTTCACCATTTCTGGTTTGGCATTATTACTCCTCAAGGAGGCCTCCACTGTTTCCCCTCAAAAGGGTTACCCTATAGCAAGTTCCCAGCTTCGGGTCCTCGGATCAAGAAGCGTAATGGGTTTGCCATTTCTGGTCTGCCATTATCGCCCCTTGGGAAGAGTGCCTCAACTGAGTTCTCAGGAATGGTCACCAGAGTCGACAGCTCTCTAGGTTACATTCTATCGTCTGCACCAATGCGCATAATGGAACTTTACCAAAGAAAACCTCGTCTGGATGTAGAATTTTCGTGTATACTAAGTCTGGCCAAATGCCACACAAGTCACACTACTTTCCACTCTAATCCTAGGTGTATACTCAAGCCTGGGTATTGGGCTTATCTCTCAAGTAGTAACCCAACCGACAACAGCAAAGAAATAGCAAATATCCAAAATATACAGCATATGAATATTTAAAGCAGTAAAGAAATACAGAAAATAAACATAAAGCGAATAAAGCATAAAGATAAAGCTAGTAAAATGCGAAAGATAAACACCCAAACAAGCAAGAAAGCAAACAAAATTAGGCGAGACGCCAACTTGCAAGAGCAAGGACTCCCCAGCAGAGTCGCCAGCTGAAGATGGGGAGTCCCACCTAGCCAAGAGACAAGCAAAGCGAGCCGAAGCTCAAGAGCAAGAACTCCCCAGCAGAGTCGCCAGCTGAAGATGGCTGGTTTATTCATGAGTGAATTGCACACTCAAAGATAACACAGAGTCGCCATCGAACTTTATTTAGTCCCAAAGGATAGGGAAAATATCGATAAAACCCAAGGGGAAGAGAAACGGGAACGGGGGTCGGTTATGCGAAAGGAAGGTACTAGCACCTTACGCATTCGTCGTACTCGACTGGAACCATTTCGCTTGCTTCTAGGCTTGGATGGGTTATCTATCTAAAGGCTTCTAGCTAAAAGAAAGAGAGAGAAAGGAGAAAAGAAAGAAAGAAGAGTGCTCGCAGAGGATTAGGGCCCTCGTGCCTACATACCCTCATAGTGCAATGAGGAAATCAGAGCGCCGTAGTTTAGAGGAACCAAGGAAAAAGAGAAGGAATGGAAGAAGATGGAAGGGTGGAAGAAGGGTGGAAGTGTGTTCGCCAAGATCATCGCGATCTCATGCCTACGTATCATACATTCAAATGAATGCAGAATCAGAGCTTCCGTAGTTCGGGGAACTAAGGCGAAAAAGGAAAAGGAAAGTGGTGTCAAAACCAAGAGCAGAAGAAGTAGAGAAAGATCCGCTGGGGATGCAAAAGAAATGGTGTCAAAACCAAGAAAGGAGTGCAAAGGAAAAGACAATAACTGTACAGAGAATAATGTGCAAGGATGGTGTCAAAACCAAGAAAGAAACTCAGCAAGGAAATATAAAAGGAAAAGAGCTGAAAAAACAAGGAATAGTGTCAAACCAAGAGCGCAAGGTAAAGGAGTGGTGTCAAAACCAAGAGAGAAGAGCAAGAGCATTGGTGTCAAAACCAAGCGAGAAAGATCGATAGAAAGAGCAATGGAAAACTCCGTTGGGATAGCAAGAAGCGAAATGCTAGAGATTGACTCTGTGGGGATTAAAATATAGGTATCAATGTGCTGGGACAAAACTGGGTGATCTGATGAGTAGTGCTTAACCGGGGAACAGGTATAGGACTGAGCGAAGGTCGTGACCCAAAGAGCGGGTGTAGGACCAAGCGAAAGGTCGTGACCCAAAGGACGGGTGTGGGACCAAGCAAAGGTCGTGACCCAATGGACGGGTGTGGGACCAAGCAAAGGTCGTGACCCAAAGAGCGGGTGTGGGACCAAGCGAAAGGTCGTGACCCAAAGGACGGGTGTGGGACCAAGCAAAGGTCGTGACCCAAAGGACGGGTGTGGGACCAAGCAAATGCCGTGACCCAAAGGAGTTCAGTATATTGACTGAACAAACAGTACATGATTGAAGAAAGGGTATTTGAACCAAAAGAAGGTTACTAATTGCTGGGGATTCGGTTTTAACAGAAAGACTGTGATTAATCGAAAAGAAGCGAGTAATTAACCAAGAGAAGGTGATTAACTCAAAGGGCTCAGTGTTTTAAGAGACTGGTTGTGGTTAACTAAAAAATGGGTAATTCACCAAGAGAAGGTGATTAACCCAAGAGAAACTCAGTATGTTAACAGATAGACTGTGGTTAACTGAGAAAATGAGTGATTAACCAAGAAAAGGTGATTAACTCAAAAAGGTTCAGTATATTAATAGACGGACTGTGGTTAACTGAAATAATAGGTGATTAACCAAGAGATGGTGATTAACCCAAAAAGGTTCAGTATTTTAACAGACGGACTGTGGTTAGCTGAAAGAATGGGTGATTAACCAAGAGAAGGTGATTAACCCAAGAGAAACTCAGTATGTTAACAGATAGATTGTGGTTAACTGAGAAAATGGGTGATTAACCAAGAAAAGGTGAATAACCCAAAAAGGTTCAGTATTTTAACAGACGGACTGTGGTTAACTGAAAGAATGGGTGATTAACCAAGAGAAGGTGATTAACCCAAGAGAAACTCAGTAAGTTAACAGATAGACTGTGGTTAACTGAGAAAATACGCAAATTGGTGTTTTAACTGACAAGCATTCGTTAAACAAACAAAGGGAGAAGAACTAAGAGGAGGTTACGAACTCCGCAGGGGTTTCGGTGTTTGACAAGAAGACTGTGCTTAACCGAAGAAAAAGAAATAAGACTCTTCAAGGGAATCAAAAGACGATGAGTGACCGCAAGAAAAGAATAGGGTATTGAAATAAAGATAGTTTGCTAACCCAAGAAACAAATTATCTTAACCAAGAAGGGTGATTAATCAAAAGAGAGAGATTAAAAGAGATACGAGTGATCAAGGATCGACTCGACTGGGGAAGGAGAAACACTACAGCTTGAGGATAGAGGTGACTATTCTCGAAAGAGAGGGCCAAATGCCCTTACCCTAGAAATAGTCAGAATGAGGGTAGGACAATTTAATCCTCATTCCTTCTCTAGCACTTAAAGTATAGTGCGGAAATTGAAACAGACATCGTAACAGCTCCAATTTGTACAGTGCTCCAGTGACATGAAAATCTCTGACTCAGCAAGGGAGAAAGAGAAAGAAAGCTCTAAAGGAAGCCTAAAGAGAAGCGCAAAGGAAGGATCAACTAATCGAAACAAAGTATCGAATAATTAATCAAGGGGAAATGTATGCTAACAATTTTCCAAAGAGAACGGAAAACCATTAAAACAAAAGGTGTAAATTGTTGATTATACAAGATTAAGTTTATTCTCTTGAGAACAAACCGAATGCAAAGCAAATAGAGAAAGTGCAAAACAGTGCCAAGTGATACACAAAATGCAACACAAAATCATGTTATTGTGATCAAAGAAAGTGCAAGAATTAGCATGTTCAAACAAATATCAAGAACACTTAATTGCGAGAATTGATAAATCAATCATTGAATTAATGTAAATATGCTTTAAATAGAGGTTAACAGCACTTAAAACATCCATAAATATCATGCATATTAATCCATGGAAGTTAGAATGAGAAAGCATGGCAAACACACTTGAAAAAGCAAGAAAATTTCATTCTGGTTCAGTGTTAATCGATTAACACTTTTGCACTGCAAAGTATTAATCGATTAACACTTGAAAATAAGCAAATTTACACTGGTTAATTGATTAACACTTTTGCACTACAAAGTGTTAATTAATTAACACTGGACAGGGGCAGAAAAATCAATTTTCCAAAAGTACTTCCAACAGTTAATCACTTAATTGAACATCCACATACTATGGTTCACACTTGTGTACGAAAATTACATCATGTATGAGCAATTAAACACAAATTGAAAGCATTAACATGGAGATCAAAGATCAAGCAATCGCATGGCAAATTGAAGCAAAAAACGATCGAAATTACATCGTAAATGCGCGAAAGTGATTAAAACAGTGAGTAAAGTAAGACCGACCAACCTACAAGCCGGAGAATTGGCTTGGTGATTGTTGCAAAGGATTCTTGATGAAGATAATTAAAGAAAACCAGAGGAATCTTCAATCTTAGCCGAATCTTATCGAAACCGAGCAAATTGCGACGAAGCTCCGAAATGCGAATTCGAACCGTATAATCTTGAAGCAAACACTTGAGATGAATCCAAAAGTTAAAAGAACTCCAGAAACTCAAGTATAATTGCAAGATGATGAAGATAATCAAAGAAAACCAGAGGAATCTTCAATCGTAGCCAAATCGTATTGAAACCGAGCAAATTGCGATGAAAACTCCAGAATGAGAATTATCAGCGAAGAAACTTGAAATAATCACTTGAGATGAATCTAAAAGCTACTGAAGCTCCACAAAATCCAGTAGAATGGAATGACGATGAAGGTTAAGCTCGAGAAAAAGCACTTTTAAGGTGAAAGTAGCTTTTCTTCAATGGTGAATTAAGAGCTTTAGTGTGGTTTTGGAAGAGAATTGAAATGAAGATGAAGAAGTAGCAGAAAAATTCAGAGAGAATGTGAGAGAATAGAGAGTGAAGAAAGTGTGAAATTGTGTGAATGGTTGTGGAGGAGTTGCAAAATGGTGAAGCTTTGTTTATATAGAATTTAGGTATGGAGTGTGAGAGGTTTGGAATTTGGTTTGGACTTAGCTTTGGGTGGTTTGGAATTAGGCTAGGAGTTAGTTAGGCTTGACTCACCGAGTCAAGCGGTTAACTCGGTTAGTTAGAACCAACTCGGTAACAATCCCAATGTGAGCTCAATCATCCAACGGTCCACACACTTGGAAATCAAGGAACATGGTGCACTTATTTGAAAATGATGCATTGGAATAAATTTGAGTGAATTCTTGAATACTCCAGAATGTTCCACATACTACTAGACCAATGTAGAAGTTCAAAATATGGAGTGGTAAGTTGATGTCATGAAAAGTAACAAATTCTGCCTATTTTGCACGTGTTAATCGATTAACACATTTGCACTACAAATGGTTAATCGATTAACCAAGCCAAAAAATGCCCAGTTTTGCCTGAAAAATGGTGTTGTGGCCACGGTTCCGATTTTCAACCTCTTGCTTTGATGAATAGGCATAGAAACATTTATTTTGTGCTTGTTTTGATGATGAGATGACCTTGTTAGGATGCGATTAATCGGGCTTGGAAAACCTGAACATTCCTGCAACAAAATCACAGAGAAAAAGTGTGAATGTGTATGCCAGCGATGCGAATGCACATGCTTAGGCAAAAGAAAAAAAAAAGGAGGTCAAATTTCGGGTTACGACACTTATGACAGAAATCCTGGTGATGAGGATGATGAGGAGGAGGTCTTTGTGATAATGCCTCATTTCAAGGAATTGGAACGTATTGAGATTGTGTATGACAGCAGGAAATCTTCTCCAACTCCTTTGGTCATTAACATTCCTGGCCCAACTCCTTATACTACTGATAAGGCAGTTCCCTACAAGTACAATGCCACTATGCTAGAAAATGGGAGAGAGGTACCTTTACCTGTCATGTCGTCAGTTGTCAACATTATTGATATCAGTAGGGTTATTAGAAGTGGTCGTGTTTTCTTTTTAGCACCTTTGAAGGATAAAGAGATTTCTTTTGAACAGCCAATTGTGAAGGATTCAAACTTGGGGCAGTCCAGTGGGGCTGATTCCTCCTCTAAATCTGATGAATTTTTGAAAATGATTAAAAGAAGCGAGTATAAGATTGTGGATCAACTTCTGCAAAAACCTTCCAAAATCTCTGTGCTATAATTGTTAATGAGTTCTGAAGCCCACAAAGAGGCATTTCAGAAGGTACCAAAGTGCCCCTATGAGGCCAAGTGGAGTTATTTTCAAGGCTTTTGATGGTTCCAGGAAGACCGTCATTGGTGAGGTGGACTTACCTATGACCATTGGGCCTCATATCTTTCAAATCATTTTTTTAGGTCATAGACATTTGTGGCGCCTACAGCTGCTTGTTAGGTAGGCCATGGATACATGAGGCTGGAGCAGTCACATCTACGTTGCATCAGAAACTGAAGTTTGTTAGTGAAGGAAAGTTGGTCACAGCCTGTGGAGAGAGAGCTTTGGTGGTGAGCCATATCTCTTATTTCTCATAAATTGATGCAGATGAGGAAGTAGGAACCCAGTTCCAGGCTCTTTCAATTACTGGTGGTAGTGCCAAGAAGAGTGGGATTTATATTTCATCTTTCAAGGATGCGCAAGTGTCTGGAGAGTGATTCTCAAGAAGGGTGTGTAGCGTGCGCTTTTTGTCGGTGACGCGACCACCTTACCGCAATGGTTGGAATTGGGTGTTACTTTCCGATTTCTTATTTATCCTATGAAGCTGGAAAGGAAAGGGAAGCTATCTAAAACTAACCTTGCACGCAAATATTTTCTTTAACAAATGCTAAGAGATTGGGGATTCGGGGTCAGGTTATACAAAGGGAAGCTGTTAACACCCAGTGTATATATGGTTATCCATAGACCTTGTATTAGATGTTTCTCTATTAATTTGAAATGCTTTCTGGTGTTTATCTACTGTGGTTTGGGAAAAGTTTCTCCTTTGGGAGTGTTGAGAGAGTGTTTTTGTTGCTTTTGGGTTTTCCGTTGTTTTTGGGAAGGTACTGGACCTAAAGTTTTTGATTTGTGTGCTCGCTAAGAATTCGCAATCTTATGCCTACTCATTCCCATAAAGATATCTGGGAAATCAGAGCAATCGTAGTTCCTCCTATTCTATGGGAGGAAAATGTTTGGTGTCTTGTTCAAAGCCCAAGATTGAAGCTAGCTGAGAATTTGTGTCTTGTTCAAAGCCCAATATTGAAGCTAAAGGGGTGATTGAGAGAGAGAATTTGTCATCTCTAAAGGGAGAATATCTCACCTATTCATCACAAATGTTGATAAATTGATTATAAGGGAAGTTACTTAAACTGGGATATGTAAAATCCAGCAATGCCATAATTTCCTTTATAAAGGTGATGTCATGAAGGAATAAACTTTAACTCAGTATTGAGCAATGTCATTTTTCCTTATGAATCTTTCATACTAAGAGAGGGACACTGGCTTGGATGTTAGGAATCCAGAGGCTTGCCACTTACAGCAGTTAGATGAAAGATGATTTTTAACCAGGATAAGAGAAGGACTCCAGCTTGGATTTTGAATCAACAAGTGTGCCACTTATAGAAATTATCTGGGAAAAGGATTTTAATTGTTTGTTTTGATGTGATGTATAGAGGAAATGTCCTCCTGTAGAGTGGACTCATGGTCTCATCTGAGGGGATGTTGATTTTTGTGTGCCTTGATCAAAGCCCAAGGATGAAGCTAAAAGGTTGACTCTTCTAGGGAGGGTTTTATCTGTCTTGTACAAAGCTCAAGGTTGAGGCTGAAGGAAACTGACTCCACTGGGGAGTGTTTTTATATGTCTTGTACAAAGCCCAAGATTGAGGCTGACTGACTCTACTGGGGGAAATTCTTATATGAAGCCTAAGAGGAGGCTATCTTTTGCTGAGGATTATTGAAATCCAGGAGCAAGTCCAAATGGTGTTGGAGAATCCCAAGGTTTTACTATTGTTGGGAATTAGAGAAGAGTTGGAGTATCATATGCCATGAGGTTCTGATACTGGTTGGGGATTTGTTGATAAGTTGACCCTAGCCGAGGATTAAAAATTAAAGCTTAGGCCTTGTTGGGTCAAAGGGGTTTAAAGGTGAGTTTGAAAACCTATGGAGGTTTTAAACTCTGCTAGAGACTGATATAGTGGTAACCTGATCTGGGTTTTTCCTATGCTTTTAGGAAACTTGAAGGTCTCTATGATATCCAAGAGGATAGGATACTTTCCAAGTCTGCTTGTATGAAGCCCAAGAGGAGGCTGAGACTGCTCAAGTCTCTCAAGAAGTGGTAGGCTTTAGTGTAGAGAGAGATCTTTGTATAATGCCCAAGAGGAGGCTGAAGGTTTAAGGGATGAAGATCAACCCTAAAATGGTTTGATGTTTGGGAATTTTGACACTCCTGAGGATTGAACTAGCAAAGATGACTAATTTTTGTCCTATACCTTTAGGAGGCCTTTGGGTCCTTGTACTAAGACCAAGAGGAGGCTGAGGAACTTCTAAGAAGCCTGTTGATCCTTGTACTAAGCCCAAGAGGAGGCTGGGGAACTTTTAGCAAGCTTGTGGGTCCTTGTACTAAGCCCAAGAGGAGGCTGGGGAAGCTTTTAGGAAGCCTGTGGGTCCAAACCAAAGAAAAGTTCAAGAAAGGTTTCACCGGGAATAAGTCCTTTCTTTGCTGAATAGTTCTAGGGTTTGAAGAAATTCAAAAGAGGTTTCACCGGGAATTAATCCTCTCTAGGGAAATGAATTTCTTGTACAAAATATAATTTCTAAGTTTGACAGTCTTGAGAAAAGTTTCACCGGGAATAATGTCTTTCTCTGTTCCATATTGTATAAGCCCAAAAGAAGGCAAGACTGTATAGGGAATTTCCTATGAGGGAACTAGTTTTGACTATGTTGAAAGTAACCTCTGTTTTGATCTAAACCTAGACCTAACTGCTGGGGAAACTCTAAGCAAGATATGTACAAGCATATATATACAGACAAATATATTGACAGATATATATAAGAAATAAGCACTGAAAAAGATATGGGGACTTACCTTCTGAGAAGAAGCCCAAGCATAATGTGATATGTTGTATTTACTACAATTGTATTCCCTCTTTTAGGGTTTCAAGAAATTGAAGAAAGTTTTGAAAACACATTGAATTTGAATTTGAATTAAAAGAAAGTTGTAAAAAAAAGATCTATTTGGGGCTTATAGCTCAAGGAGAGGCCCAGATGACTTATCTGATAACATTGATCGCACTGCGATACCGACAGACGTTGTGGGACTTATACTATAGCAGAGGCCCAAAATTGTTTTTGTATAAAAAGGGGTTGGGTCTTACACTCTATTTAGACGCCCAAAAAGTGTTTGTAAATAAAATAATGGGGCTTATACTCAAGGAGAGGTCCAAAAGTTTTTATTTGAAAAGGCGACGATCGTGTCGTGATTTTTAAAACCATAGAGGGACTTATACAATGACTGAGGCCCAAAATGTTTATTTACAAAGAGGGTGGGTCTTACACTCTAATAGATGCCCAAAATTGTTTGAAAAGAAGAAATATGGGACTTACAACTCAAAGAGAGGCCCGGATGAAAATTGTTTTGAAAATAGCGATCGCGCCGAGATTTTTAAAATTGCATTGGGACTTATACAATAACTGAGGCCCAAAATAAATTATGTACAAATAGATGTGACTTACACTCTACAAAGAGGCCCAAAAATTATTTGAAAAGTGTTTGAAAAATTAAAATTAAGAGAAACCCTAATTTTAATTAAAAAATATAATTTTTTAAAGGAAATTAAATATAAAATGATACAAAATATCAATTATATTCAAAAACAAGTTGTCAACTTTAAAAAATATTTTGAAAAATCATGTTTAATCACATGAAAGCCTGAAATCCAATTGGTTTTGAAAAATCAAGGTGAGAATTTCATTTAAAAATGTTTATAATTAAATAGAATGAAATTAAATTTAAAAAAACAAACTATATTAAATAAATAATATAAATGTGATTTTTTTGTAGAATAAATTAATTTAACATTTTTGTGACTTTTTTAAAAAAAGAACCAATAAAAAATGATAAAAAATTAAAGAGAAATTAATTTTTGAAATCATTTAATAAAAATATCAAATATTCAAAAATTCAAATATTTGAAAATGGCGCCAAGGCCATCTTCTTCTTCCTCGCTCGTACCCGCCATGGCCAATTTGCAAAACCTCTCATATCTCTCTAATTAATCAATGAAAATGACTTTTGTAAACATGAAAGTTGTGTGTTTTTGAACAAGGATTTTAGTCATATAAATAAATTGCATTTATATTAAGTGTGGAGTGAGAAATTAAGTGATGAACTCAAGAACTCTAATTTCTGCAAGAACACTATGAAATCTTATACACGAAAGCTACAAAGCAATTAATTGAGGGGAATCACTCTATATAAGTGCAGAAACATGTTTGTAACTTGAAAACACTTTTATGATGCATGGATTATAGAGTTTGAGAGTGTCAGGCTTACCTCTTGTAAGAAGAATTCAAATTCTATGTTGGAGGTGTTACAGATGTTGTGTAATGATCTGGACAGCTTCAATGGACCTAATACAAGGTGTTTGGAAGCTTGGAATGGATTGAAACAGCCTGGAACTTGTTGTGGCACCTCAACTACAAATAGGCCAAAAAGCTTGAGCAAATGGGGGGTGACTTTGTGATTCTGATGTTCCAGATATGTTTTAAGGTTATGTATCACTCATATATAATGTATGTGAGGTGTTGGCATGATTGGTTTTGATTGAATTACTCTCAAATTGAAAATTCGATAGTGACTTGAAAGAGAAGCAAAATCTGGTTTTTTGAGAGTGATTGGAAGGAAAACATGAATTCAGATGTTTTGGGTGGTTTGATCAGTCACACATGACCTCTATTTATAGTAGAGGAAGTTTTTTTTGGAAGCAATAGTGTTTGGAGGCTGATCATGGCAGTAGCTTGTAGCCATAGACTTGGATAATTCAAAAGTGCCAAGTCAACTCATCTTATCTCGACTCCATTAATCTTTGCAGGTTTGAATGCTCAGAGTTTGGACTGAAATCTTGACTGGTTTGGAGTGTTGTGATCTGGTTCATGACACCTCAATGTATAACATTGATGTACCTTGCCAAATTTGAATTCCAAGTTTCATGTCATGATGATTTTCACATGCCAAGTTGAATTCCTTGCCCCTTTGATCATGAACCAAGTGAGTCATCAGATATTTTGTGTTTTTGAAAGATGACAAAGTTGGCAAAGTGACAAGATTTGAAGGGAAAAATCATGTGGCACAAGTTTGGTTCTCATGCGGTCTTGAAAAATCAGGTTTTTAGGCCATGTTTCAAGGCTTGTAACTCCCTACTCAAGTGGAGTTAGGATGAGTTCTGGTACTTTTTGGAAAGCTTGTATATCCTACTTTAACTTTGATGTCCAACTTTGATCTTGAAATATCTTGGATCATAATGAAAAACGGCCTCAAAGTTGGTGAAAAAGTGAAACAGATTCTGACTTGAAAATTTCACTAAGTGTTGGAAAAAGTGGTCATTTTCATGTTTTTGTTATTTTGATCAATCCATAACTCAAAATCTATGAGGATTTGGAATCTGATGTAGTTGACAATTTTAAATTATGCAATGAGAGCTTTCATTTGAGCTTTGGATGGAATAAAAAGGCCTTGTGGTTTGGAAGTTATGACCTTGCAAAGTTGGTACCAAATCACTTTTCTTCCATAACTTAGAAAATTTTAAGTTTCTTATGGTTGCCCCTTTTTCAAGTAACCATATTTTTCTTGATTTTTCTTGATGAATAATGATCCAAACCATGAATTAACATTGTTTTTTACTTAGGGAAGCCATGTTTGTCAAGAAATTCAAAAAGTCAAACTTGGTTTTTAGGCACAGTCGACTTTTTGTCAGATGAATTTCAAATTGTGTGATCCTTTATGCAATCAAGTCCTTGACCTAATTCAAACCTAATGGATGGATTTCATAGGTGTTTTAGGGTATCTTGAATCATGCCCCAAGGTTTGGGAACATGTCTTGGTCAAAAGTCAAAGATACAGTTGACTTTTCATTAGGAAACCCTAATTTGCCCAGATGAATTTGAATCCTTGCACTGCTTATGAACCAAGTTCTTTGAATCAATCCAATCTTGTAAATGGATCAATATAATGTATTGGAGATCTTCAAAACACTTCTTGAGGTCTGGGCTCATGAATTGCTCCAAAAGTCAACTTAGGGGTGAATTAGGTCAAGAAACCCTAATTCCTGATTTTTGATGAATGCATCCCCTGAGGCTATTTTGACTTGATGGTTGGTCTCATAAGGTCCCTTTGAACTCCTTGAATAATGTTTTGAAATATTGGTTCATGCCTAGATGAAAATTTTCATCTGGAGGCCTTAGTCGACCAAAGCCCTAATTTGGTGACACTGGCGATCTCGAGGCTTGATCCACTTGGAATGTTGCAACTTTGTGTTTGATTCTTGATGTGAGAGACCTATTTATCCTTTATGGGTGTTTGAGAGGCTAGATAAGTTTGAAGATCATGTCAATTCTTGATTGATCCTTTGTCTGAGTGCTCTGAGAGGGCTCAAAACCCTAATTCTTGGTTGTAGTAAATGCTCAACAATCCTTGAGAAGATTGATGAAGTATGATGGTACATCCATATTGTGGTGATGATTTGCACAATGATGGGAAATCTTGGTGGTCAAAATTTGGGGTATGACAGAATAGGGGCAAGTTCTGTCGTTGCTCGAAAACATAAAGAAATAGGGTCTCAATTTTTCAGTTGTCAACTCTAATAAGCCTGCTACAGGAAGCATGACTATTCCACCTATCGAAGAGGTTTTTCGTAGCAGAGGGGTCATCCATCCATCAAGAGTCAACGCTATACTCGAAGACGAGTCTGATGAAGATCAGCCTAACTTCGTGACGCATGGAGCGGTAACCCAGAATTGAAGTGCTATTAATGTTCCTGTTGTTATCCATTTATCAAAGTAATTGTCTTTTGTTGTGTTTTTAGCTCTTCGCTCTGCCCAAGGCGAAAGAGTTTGTTGTGTGGGCTTATCTTTTATAATTCCCTTTACTCTGCCCAAGGCAAAGATGATCTTGTGTTAGGGCTTTTGTTTAAGAACTGTTATCATTAATAAAATTATCGTTTTGTGATTCCATTTTATTTGCTTTTACTTTTTTTCTTTTCTGGAAAAACGGTAATCATAAAAACCCAATTTTTATAACTTTGCATGTTTTGTGCACACTCTTTCACTTTCATAAAATCTAAAATAAAGCCAAATCACATGTGCAGATTATTGCACAAACAAACCATAAAAAATAATGACCCAATGCCTTCTCCAAACTTTGAGTTTCCTGTGTTCGAAGCTGAAGAGGAAGAAGAAGAGATTCCTGATGAAATTTTCCGATTGCTTGAGAATGAAGATAAAGCCATTCAACCTCACAAGGAACCTGTAGAGGTCATTAATCTAGGTACATTCGAAGACCGTAAAGAAGTGAAAATTGGAGCTTTACTTGTGTCTGATGTGAAAGAGATACTGATTGAATTGCTCAAGGAGTATGTTGATGTGTTTGCTTGTTCATACCAAGATATGTCTGGTCTTGACACTAGTATAGTGGAGCATCACTTACCTTTGAAGCCAGAATGTCCGCTTATCAAGCAGAAATTTAGGAGAACTCGTCCTGACATGGCTCTGAAGATTAAAGAAAAGGTGAAAAAGCAAATTGATGCAGGTTTCCTCGTTACATTTGAATATCCACAGTGGTTGGCCAATATTGTGCCCGTTCCAAAGAAGGATGGCAAGGTTCGCATGTGTGTTGATTATCGAGATTTGAACAAAGCCAGTCCGAAAGATGAATTTCCTCTGCCACACATTGACATGTTGGTGTACAGTACTGCAAAATACAAGGTATTCTCCTTTATGGATGACTTTTTCAGGTTACAATCAAATCAGAATGGCTCCTGAGGGTATGGAGAAGACATCATTTATTACACCTTGGGGTACCTTTTGTTATAGAGTTATGTCGTTTGGTCTGAAAAATGCAGGGGCAACATATCAAAAGGCCATGACTACTATTTTCACGATATGATGCACAAGGAGATCGAAGTGTATGTGGATGATATGATAGCTAAGTCCAAAACTGAGGAAGACCATGTTGAGTATCTGTTGAAGTTATTTTAGCGGTTGAGGAAATATCAACTTTGTTTGAATCCTAACAGGTGTACTTTTGGTGTTTGTTCAGAGAAGCTCTTAGGTTTCATTGTTAGCCAAAAGGGTATTGAGGTGGATCCCGATAAGGTTAAAGCCATACATGAGATGCCAGCTCCAACTACAGAAAAATAGGTCAGAGGTTTCTTGGGACGTCTGAATTACATCTCTCGATTTATCTCGAATATGACGGCCACTTGTGGACCAATTTTTAAGCTTCTTAGAAAAGATCAAGGTTGTGTTTGGACTGATGATTGTCAGAAAGCATTCGACAGTATCAAGGAGTACCTTCTTGAGCCGCCTATTTTGATCCCTCCAGTTGAAGGAAGACCTTTGATCATGTACTTGACCATTTTGGAAGATTCCATAGGGTGCGTACTCGGTCAGCAAGATGAGATAGGAAAGAAAAATTATGCCATCTACTATTTGATTAAGAAATTAACTGACTGTGAGTCTCGATACACAATGTTAGAGAAAACCCATAACGCTTTGGTTTGGGTTACGCGACATTTGCGTCAGTACATGCTAAACCATACCACTTGGTTGATTTCTAAGATGGACTCCATCAAGTACATTTTTGAGAAACCCGCTCTGACAGGAAGAATTGCCAGATGGTAAATGTTATTGTCAGAATATGATATTGAATACCACACTCAGAAGGTAATCAAAGGAAGTGTTTTGGCCGATCACTTAGCTCATCAACCTATTGAGGACCATCAGTCTGTTGAGGATGATTTCCCTGACGAGGATATGATGTATTTAAAGATGAAGGATTGTGAAGAACCGTTTCCAGATGAAGGGCCTAAGCCAGGCTCCCAATGGGGTTTGATTTTTTACGATGCCGTCAACACCTATGGGAAAGGAATTGGGGCAATCATCGTGACTCCTCATGGATCCCATATCCCATTTACTTCCAAATTTACTTTCAAATGCACAAACAATGAAGCCGAGTATGAGGCATGCATTATGGGCCTTGAAGAGGCAATTGATTTGAGAATCAAGAATTTAGACATGTATGGTGATTCTGCTTTGATGATCTACCAAATCAAAGAAGAGTGGGAAACCTGTCAAGATAATTTACTTCCATACAGAGATTATGCAAGGAGATTGCTCCCTTTCTCCAATAGAGTGGACTTCCATCACATTCCTCGTGACGAGAATAAAATGGCAGACGCTTTGGCGACTTTGGCTTCTATGACTGTGGTAAACCATTGGAATGACTGTCCCAAGATCCATGTTATGCACCTCGACAGGCCTGCTTATGTGTTTTCAATAGAAGAGGCCGATGATGGTAAACCCTGGTATCATGATATTAAAGTGTTCCCCCAAAAACAAGAATACCCGCATGGGGCATCCAACAAGGATCAAAAGACGTTGAGGAGATTGGCTGGTAATTTTCTCCTGAGCAATGATGTACTTTACAAAAGGAATTTTGACATGGTTCTGCTAAGATGTGTTGATAAGAGAGAAGCAGACATGTTGATGGCTGAGATTCATGAAGGATTTTTTGGCACTCATGCCAATGGACATGCTATGGTGAAGAAACTCTTAAGAGCAGGCTACTATTGGATAACGATGGAATTTGATTGTTACAAGTTTACTAAGAAGTTCCATAAGTGCCAAATCTACGCTGACAAAATTCATGTACCGCCAACTCTTCTTAATGTGATCTCATCTCTGTGGCCGTTCTCCATGCGGGGCATTGATATGATTGGCATGATAGAGCCAAAAGCTTCTAATGGACATCACTTTATCTTGGTGGCGATTGATTATTTCACCAAGTGGGTTAAATCAGCTTCGTATGCGAATGTCACCAGATAAGTAGTGGTCAGATTTATCAAGAACCAACTCATCTGTCGTTGTGGTGTGCCAAGTAAAATCATCACCGATAATGGGTCAAATTTGAATAACAGAATGATGAAGGAGTTGTGTGAAGAGTTCAAGATTAAACATCATAACACTTCTCCTTACCGACCAAAGATGAATGGGGCCGTCGAGGCGGCAAACAAGAACATAAAGAAGATCATTCAGAAAATGGTTGTCACCTACAAGGATTGGCATGAGATGTTCCTGTTTGCTTTGCATGGTTATTGTACTTCAGTACGCACATCAACAGGGGAAAATCCCTTTTCACTTGTTTATGGTATGAGGTTTGTACTCCCAGTAGAAGTTGAGATCCCTTCCATGCAAGTTCTGATGGAGGCAAAGCTCCCAGAGGCTGAACGGTGTCAAAGCAGATATGACCAGCTGAACTTAATCGAAGAAAAGAGGACGACAACTTATGACATGGTCAGTTGTACCAGCAGCGGATGAAGAAAGCTTTCGACAAGAAGGTTCGACCTCAGGAATTCAGAGAATGTGACCTTGTGTTTAAGAAAATCCAATATTTCCTCACTGATTCAAGGGGCAAGCGGACTCCTAACTATGACAGTCCATATGTTGTTAAGAAGATTTTCTCAATAAGCGCTTTGATGTTAGCAACTATGGATGGGGAGGAGATCACTCATCCCGTGAATACTGATGCAGTCAAAAAGTACTATGCCTAAAAATAAAATGAACAACTCGCTAAGCTGAAAACCCGAAAGGGCGGCTTAGGAAAAAATGAGTGTCTCGGTAGGCTGAAAACCTGAAAGGGCGGTCCAGGCAAAAATTAGGGACATAAAACAGAAAAATCATCCCGGTGGATTGAAAACCCAAAAGGGAAATCTAGGAAAAAGTTAGGGATCAGGCTAGTTCACTGCATCAGGTCAGATTGGATTATCAAAAGCTATCTCTTTCACTAGACTCATCAGTTAGATCATCGGAAGCTCAGAGCATAGGAAATTCAAAGTTGTTTAGGAGGATAGTGGTTGTTGTTTTGATGTAACCTTTTCCATTATTTACCATTTTCCAACTTTGTAATGATCCATTGAGTCATGCCATTTGCCAACTACCATTCAATAAATAAAATTGAGCCTTTTCCATTTGTTGGTAATCTTTACGTTTATTCTTATCTTACAAAATGTCTTTTATTTTTTATAGCAGTTTTTGAAACAATGATAAATCGTTTTTTTTAAATGTGCGTGTGGTTTACTTTGGTTTGTGAACACGAAAAGGAAGTTAATAGTTTCTCCAAGAAGGGCAGACTTCGAAATGCAGAACTACATCGTCTTTATGACTCTCTTTACCCATGTCCCCAGAGAGTTTTTTTCTCAAGTGGTGTGACGATTCCCCAACGAGTCTTTACTTTAGGCAGTTATGGCATGGTTGATGCAATAATTCCCCAATTGATGACCTGAGAATTCCCAAGCGAATTTCCTTGGCTTCAACCCTCTCCAGTGAAATGAATGTTTAGTTCCTTCCTCAACGAAGTGAATGCCTAGTTTCACTCATCAGTGATTCTCTTTGGCTTCATTTTCCCCTAGTGAGGTAAATGTTATTTCAGCTCCTCAGTGGGTTTCCTTGGCTTCAACCTTCCCCGGCAAAGTGGATGTTTATTTCATCCCATTGAAGTCTTAATTCTGAGATCCACAACTACGACTTTGGTCCGAGCTTCCCCAATGTATGGATATTTATTTTATACCTTGTGAGGCCTCAATTCTATCATCTTCATTTACAACTCTAATGAAGATCTCTCCAGTGAAACAGATATTTATTTTATCCTCCACGAAGTCTCTCCAATCCCGAGTTTGATTCCTTTACCAGTGGATCTTTCTCATCCCTAACAAGGTAGCAAGATTCATCTTGACAATCCCTAAGTGAAGTCATGATGCTATATCCCCAAGTGGGCGCTCTCTTTTCCTCGGAGAAGTTTAAAGCCTTAAAGCAGGACTGTGGTTCCATATGTGGCGTCCCATTCATCCCTAGTGATGTTTCTATCTTGTGAAGATTGACCAAGTATCCTTGTCGAGATGTTTATTTCATCTCCAGTTTACTTCTTTTCGTTTGTTTTGTCAACATAAGCATAACATGACATACATTCATTCATACAGATGTTCATGGCATGTGCGCATTTTTCATTTTTGTGATGATTGTTTGATTTATTCACTTTGGTTGTGTTTATCCCCCAAGTGACTGGGTTTGTCTTTCTCTCTCCAGTAGAGTTGTCAGTCCTAAGCAAAAAGTGCACATTCTTTCTAATTCCCCACTGAGTTTTGCCCTCGTGGAAGATGGTTGCTTTAGTTTTCTTTTCCATTTCTGGATAAGATAAATTCCCGTTGAGTTCATTCCTTATTGGGTAGAGTCTTGCTTGGTTGTTTCTCTTTAGTTATCTCCTGAATTGAACCTTGGTCCCTGACAATCACAATTTTAAATCTCTCTAGGTTGTTGAACCTAGATCGAGTGTGCATTTATTTTGCATTTTGTCTCCCCAGGAAGAATCTATTTGAAGATCACCATTGAAGACAAATTCTTTTCTCCAGCAGTGTTGCTACAACATTTTCTCAAAACTTATATCCAGACTACAAGTGACAACCTCTTTATTTGAGTAGCTTGTTTTGTTCTCAGGATTTTTTGTTCGGATGACAAATGGCAGTCTCTATTCAAGACAGTTTGTCTATCCCCCAACAAATTATTAAGATTATCAACTTGTTCTCCATTAAATGGCATCTCTCAGGAAATCCGTCAGAGAAGTTTGTTGAAGACTTTACAAATGTTTCTCTTTATTTGAGAATTCCTGTTACCAGATTTTATTTACTCCCAGGCAATTTCAAATTATAGCAATATCGCTCCTTAGTGTTGTTCTCCTCATTGAGTCCATTATTCAAAGGTGATTCCATCAAATAGCATCTCTTCGAGAATTTCGGTGAAGATTCTTACAGTTGACCTTTCTCTTTATTTGAGTAGATATGTTTTACAAGTCAACCAGCCCGCATCTCCTTTGAAGATCCCCGGTGAAATTTCCTAATCTCCAATAAATTATGGATTCCCACTGAAGTCATAAATCTCTAGTGAAATTTCGATCCCCTGTGAAGAACTATTCCATAAGTATTCATCTTTCCAGGAAGAAACTGAGACTCGTTCGTGGCTTGTGACCCGAAGCGTGGGGAAGTTTATGTACCCTTTTTAAATAGATCATTTAATTAAAGAAGAAGTTGAATCATATTTTTGATCATGGAAGCTTATTTTGGGTAGATATCTGTTGCTTAGGCTACCACCACTCGGTAGTAGGTAATCTTTCCTTTTGATTCAGACACCTTTGCTTAGGCTGCCACAAGTTGGTAGTAGGTGATCTTTATTTTCTAGTCTATTACCTTTGCTTAGGCTATCATATGTTTGATAATAGGTAATATATCTCTATTCTGAGTTATTACCTTTGCTTAGGCTATCATGCTTGATAGTAGGTAGCACATTGTATCTTTTGGGTAAGATGCCTCTTGTTTAGGCTACCATATACTTGGTAATAGGTAATCTTTCCTTTAGATTTGAACACCTTCGCTTAGGCTGCCACAGTTTGGTAGTAGGTGATCCTTCCTTTCAAGACTATTACCTCTACTTAGCCTATCATATGTTAGATAGTGGGTAATACATCTGTTCGATTTTAGTCAGTACCTTTGCTTAGGCTACCATTTATTGGTGGTAGATCATATTTCCTTATGAGTGATTACTTTTGTTTAGGCTATCATATGTGTGACAGTAAGTAATGTATCTCGTCTTATGGTCAGGTACCTTTGGTTTAAGCTACCATTTACCTGGTAGTAGGTACTCTCTCCATTCGAGTTTATTACCTTTGCTTAGGCTATCATATGTTTGGTAGTAGGTAATATACGTTCCTTTATTTCAACTGGATACCTTTGCTTAGGCTACCCTCTCTTGGTAGTAGGTCGTCCTGTCTTTCAAGTTTATTACCTTTGCTTAGGCTATCATATGTTTGGCAGTAGGTAATGTTCTAGCCAAAAATGGTTAGACCACCAAAAGTGCTAACTCCCCTTCTCTGTGGACAAAGAGAGTTACGTTGTCTACTCTACTGAGTGTATTGAGGTGAATATCTGGGGATTTGAGGGCTATACAAGTGTTGTATATAGTCTCAAGATGAATGTCTTTCTTAACCCTCATGTGGGAGCCCCATTATATAATCTGTTCTTTAATTCAACCCATTAAGAGAAGCCTTTTGGACTTCTAGCGTTATGCGGCCATCATTGTCGTAACCTTCATCCATGAATACAGGCATTGAAGCACTTAATAACGTCCTTATTGATGCACCGCCGTCGTTACAAAAGATGGAGTGACACATGACGAGCATGTAACCAGCATCGATGTCGGGTAGAGTGAAGTACCCGGCCCCGTGATAACTCGGTAGGGTGGGAATCAGGCTTTATGCTCAGTCCGGGTTATGCATGAGCTTGTCTAGCTCTCTTCATTGTACGGTTTCTCCTGCTACGATCGTCTGGTCCGTGTTCACCCTTATCCGACTACTCAACTCAACGTCAAATATATTTGGCATGTACATAAGTCCCCCGAGTATTGTGTCCGTTCATAGGGATGTAGTACTCGGTAGTGACACAAGCTCGAATATATTTGCTAGGTGCCGAGTTGTAGATCGACCTTTCTTCTCAGGTCCCCACGTGTCAAGAATTCTCAAACGGTCATGTCTCTTAATCTTCTCTAGCGTTATGATGACCTTAATATCTCATGAGTAGCTAGTCTCCAGCTATTTTTTCGAACGTTGGGTTTTTATTAAAGATAGCCTTCTCTTTCCTTCACTCATGCGTTTTTCTTTAAGTGAATCTGATCCCATCTTCAAGCGCTCCCTACTTTAGGTATTCTTTTTTCTTTCTCTCTTGATTTTCTTTAATTTTCTTTTTAGCGCAAAAAATGTAGTTCTTAGGGAATGTGATAACGAGGGTAGGATTATTCGTAAGAGTAACAGTGAGAGAAAAAGACTATGTGAGGAAAATATGCAAGAGATGATGGATTCCGTAGGGGTGGGAGAGTATAGGCGAGCCATGGATAAGTTTTATAACGAGATTCTCACTTCTAAAAGTGACTTTGACTCTGACTCTTCAAGTTCCGTATAAATTCTAACGGAGACTGCTGCTCCTTTTGATTCTGAAGTTAAGAACCATAAGAATAGCACTGCTGATGACTTGGAGATTGCTACAATCTGTTCTCTGAGGATCATATCCTCCACTCGTTCTGAGGACGATGTTATTTTGGAACCGTGTAGCCCAAAGGAAAGAGTATGTATACTCCGGAAAAAAGACGTTCCTGAAGACTTTTTCTATTTTTATCCTAGTATTATTGAAGACTTCAACATCTGAATCCCTTTTTCCGATTTCAAGGTGGACGTGTTGGAAACCATCAACATAACACCTTCCCAACTCCGCCCTAACAGCTGGGTGTTTAGAAAGGCTTGTGAGAGGGTTTGTGAGGTGTTAGATATTGTTCCGACTATAGGTTTATTATTTTCCTTCTTTGAGGTTAAAGGTGTTGATAACCGGAGCTGGGTTCAGATTAGTGGAATTCCCGACCGAAGTTTTCTTCAGGCCTATACCTCAAATTACAAGAATTATAAAGACCATTTTTTGAGAGTTCGCTGCGGACCGAGATGTCCACATGTATTGTACGCCTTGGATGGGCATCCTCGTTTCCCTCGTCACTGGACCAAAGATCCCTTATCAATTACCGGTTTTAATTATAATAAATTGAATGATTTGGAGCTCCAGTCCCTGGCTATTCTTGATTCATTCTGTATGATGAGGATTAAGGAATTATTTCCCCTAGATGATGACCAACTCCTTGCCTTCTTGGGTAATAGTTATTCTTTATTTCAACTATTTTTTACTTGCCCCTTTATTCTAACCTTGTGATGTTTGTTTGCAGACAAAATGACTGACATGTCTGTAGCCGAGCAGAAGAAGTTGATGCAAGCAGCTAGGGAGGCCCGGAGAGGAACTGAGGGCCCATCTGCATCTAAGTCTGACTTAGGTGGATTAGAAGTCCAAGCTCCAAAGCGGCCCAGGGGAACGAGTACAAAAACCTCCCCGAACAAAGCCGAGCCCCAGCCTTTAACTCTGCCCGCCCAGAACGAGGCTTCCCATGGTGATCCAAAGAAGTTGAAGGTTCAAAGGAATGAGGATGTTCATCAAGCTAAAATGGAGATATCTCCCTCATGAGAGGTCCAGGGGGAATTCTGTAACGCCCCAGTTTTGTCTTATTTATTTAATCGAGTCGATTTAATTATTTTTGTTTTATATTATTTTATTCTTGACTTTTATTTGACAATATATAATTTTTCATCCCTGTTTATGTTTTATCGCGTTTTGAGAGCGTTTGCGGGATATTTGAGCTGAGGGGTAAAATAGTCTTTTTAGGGGTTTAGATATTTTATATAAATAGAAATTTGAGAGGAAATAGAGAGAAAAGAAAATAGAGAGAAAGAAAAGAGAAGATAGAAAGGAAGAGGAAAGAAAAGAGGAGAAACAGGAAAATCGACATATCTCCGTTTCAAGCGCGATTAATCGAGTAAGGGTGAGAAGTTTCAATTATATCTTGCTTGTGTATGTATATGTGTTGTTTGGTGTAATTGTTTTAGTTATTTCACGAATTTTCTTATCGATTGAAATTAGGAATGATTGATAGAAATCGATGTTTTCACGGACGAAATTCGATATAAATTGATTAGAATACTTGTTGTTAGGTTTGGATCATGTTTTGGTTGATATAGTATGAATTAGAAGTGTTTGGGGTGGGAGAATGATGAATTTGGACCCAATATGACCTATAACAGCACTGCTGCGAATCCCAGAATTCACAGGTTCGCACTGCGAACGACATCGAATAGGAAAGGGATTGCTCGCCAGAGATACGCATTGCAAACAAGGAGGCGAATGTTCGCCAGCAGTTTGCACAGCGAACTTTGTATCCTTTTTCTTCTACCATGGTTCGTTGGGGCTTCGCACGGCGAATGTGGAAAGCGAAGGACTCGCTAGGAGCTTCGCATTGCGAACATGACAGATTTCCCGTTTTGTTTTCTTTATAACTTTTGATCCGTAAGTCGGATTGAGGCGCGGTTTGATGCGTTGGAGAGCTTATGAAATGTTCTTCCTTATAATAATGGTTTTGGGATTAGTGGCCAATTTAATTGTGTCAGGAATTGGAATAGTTTCGTTTTGTCAGCTTTTACCGTCGTAATTGTGTGTGATTGACGTGTTATCATGTGATATGTTTTTAATATGTATCGTATAGCTTGTGTGCTGTTATATGATGTGAATATATATGATGAGTGTTGGTGATGATGGTTTGTGGTCTTATGGAGAAATAAATGTGTTGTTTTGGGTTTGATTTCAATGTATGATAATGATGTTGTTATGAGGTTTTGTGGTAATGGTTGTGGTTGATGGTGAGTAATTCTTGATGTGAATTGATATGAGTGTATATGCTAAAATGCTAATTGTTGTGGTTTTTGGATTATGATGAAATGCATTGTTTATGTGAAATTCAATGTGTGTTATTTGGTGGCCTTATGGCAAGTAAATGCATTGTGTGAATTGATTTCCAATGTATGAATAATGATGATGAGATAAATCATATTGTTGATTTGTGAAGATGCATTTGAATGTCATGAGTCATCGTATGCCAAGCATCATGATATGTATCTTGTGATGTCGTGTGCCCTAGTGGGTGTGAGCGACGAAACGATTCCAGAGGGAATCCACTATAACATCGTGCGCCTTATACAAAGAGGACCTAAAGCGATGATTATAGACGATCTTGAGCCTTATACAAAGAGGACCTAAAGCGATCGGATTGTGCGCCTTATACAAAGAGGACCTAAAGCAATCCATAAACGTCGTGTGCCTTATACCAAGAGGACCTAAAGCGACGGGGAACATCGTTTGCCCGACGGGGAGTTACACTAAGTAACAAGCGATGGTTCCAATAGTTCCTGAGTGAACTAGTGATGAGATGATGGATGGATGGTACCGCATATGCATTGCATAGAGTCGTTGTGTCGGTCTCTATGCATTTGCATAAATCATGAATGGATTGATTATGTGTGAGAATTGTGAATGGATGCATTATGTGTGAGAATTGTGAATTGATGTGCATATGTGATAAATGCATTGGTTATGGATGATATGTTTTATGTATCAGCATA
The DNA here is from genome assembly GCA_022829125.1 of Lathyrus tuberosus. NCBI lineage: Eukaryota > Viridiplantae > Streptophyta > Magnoliopsida > Fabales > Fabaceae > Lathyrus > Lathyrus tuberosus. The sequence goes on from JALAZF010000353.1 coordinate 1,715,534, forward strand.
TGTTATGTGATGTGGTGGTGTGTTTCCATATGTTATAACTTTGGTACACCTTATGTGTGAATATGTGTTTATGTTGGTATAGTTGATATATGCTATGTGGTTGGATTAGTAGGAATATGTTATGTATATGTGTTGTGCTATATGTATTGGTATATGATGCTTGTGGTGAGAATAACTATGCATGTGAATTTATATATTTTTGAATATTTTTATGCAATCTTGATTTAGTTGTTATTTCTCACCCTTCTGCTGTGGTTTGTTGCTCTATGAGGCAATTGCAGATTTGTGTCTTGGAGGCTTTTGTGAGGATTAGTTCTCCATTCTTTTGTCGGTCTTGGTGTCTGCTCTGATACGTAGCACGGGAGTCGGGGAACGATTATGTTATATATGTATACATTTGTTGTATCTATTTTGTATTACCTTTGTATGTATATTTTGATGTTATAAAACAATTTATTTTGTAAAACAAGTCAGTTATGGATCTTTCCGCTTTATTCCATAATTGAACTTTCCTTTTATATGGAAAAAGTTTCCCTTTTTCGTTTATTCCATTTTGTGTTATGTATCAAATAATTGAGCAGGGATTGTGTTTTCTTCATTTAAATGTGGCATCCTGGTTTCTGTCTAAGAATAATAAATTTTTATTTACTCTGATTTATTTATGTATTATTTTTCTGCGATGGGAATTGGGGTGTTACATTAGTGATATCAGAGCAGGTCGGTCTGTCCGGCCAAGTTGTTGAGTCAGTTGGTGTGACAGTTAAATACTGTCGATGTTGTTTGTCCCTTAGTACGTGATATGTGTGTGAAACACTGTCAGTGCTTTCTAGTTTTCTAATCCTTTGTCTTCAGGTGTGAGAATGAGATAAGTGGGGGAGAAGCTGGTACTTCTCCAAGTTGCTTCAGGTGTGGAGCGTTGGCTCAGTGTGTTGTGAATTACAAGATTGTAAGTGTTATTTGGACAGTGTTGTTCCCGGTTCCGGAGGGAATGCGGAGGTAAGGTTTGTGTCAACTAAGGATTTGTGACTTAGGTAGTTTTGTGCACAAGATGCAAGAAATTCTATTATAGTTTGGTAAAGACGGTTTATGCCCCATCATGATTGTCGGCTGTCTATTGACAAATTGAGGAACTGATCACCCTTAATCTCTTATTGATAGTACACGGAATTATGTTGGATGGAATAGACGTGTCTTTCCGGCTTGATAGTGTGTGCAACGAATTGTTTAGAATTAAGTAAAGTGTTTACGGATTATTTTGTTATGTCGATGAGGATTCTAATACTAGAAGATGAGATAGATTAGAGGTTTTGGTATGTTGGTCCAGTTGGGAAGTCATTGAGAGAGAATGATTGAGTATTGTTAATGGTTGTTCTCAGAGAGTATAGTGTGAACTCAAATTGGACGAAGGTGAGGATTTGAGGTTTGGATCTGCTAAGTGAGTAGAAGAACTTTTAGGAAGTAAGACTCAGATGTTTGTCCTGTTTGTGAGGACAGTGTTCTGGAATTGGCATAAAGGCCACAATGATGGGCTGCCAGTTGGGCATAATGGTATTGAGACTATGGAAAACAAGACTTAGAGTTCTGGTGAGTTTTGGAGTTTTTACAGTTTTAGGGCATTAATGGAAATTTTGAGGAAACCCTTGTGGGTGGATGTAACATTGCGTTTGAGAGTTCTTTTTGGTTGGTTGTTGCTACATGTTGGGATTTATAGAACTTGGACTGTTACGCGAAGAAATTGTGTATGGATTACTGACATATGAATAAGGTAACGATTGAGAACGAGTGTCCACTTTCATGAATAGATAACTGGAATTGGTTTGGTTGAGTTTGAGTGAATTCACAATTGTTTGGAATGTTTGATAAGAATGGTGAATTGTGTGAGTTAAGGCTTTAATCTATTTAATGTGATTGGTTATGTTTGTTATCATCGGATTAGGTTGTTATTTACTCGGTTAAGCTTGTATATGAGTAACCAGTTACCCAGTGAAAATTTTTGCTAAAGCTTTAAGAATTTATATCTTTTGGAATTTGGTTGGGCATTACAACGTACAGTGATGTTGTTCGGTGTTAGTAATGTGTCTGGAATGTTGGTGGAGTAGAGGAATCGTATCTTCCATATTTAATTGGATAAGTTCGTAGTGGCTTTGATTGAGGATATTCGGATCTGTTATAAACTCAGAGGAAGAATCAGTAGAGTGTTTGAGAATCGAATTGCAAGGGTTGAAAAGAGACGAAGTTTTATGCTAAGTTATTCAAGTGAGAATTATGGTTGGGAAAAGTTGGTTTTCTTGGATATGTTATTTCAGGTGAGAGTATTGTTATGGATCCATCAGAAGTAGATGCAGTTCTACAATGACAGGCTCCGAAGTTGGTTAAGGAGATTAGAATCTTGTTGGACTTTAGTTGGTTATTACCGGAGGTTATGGATGGATTTTCCAAGTTAGTGTTTTCGTTACTTCGATTGACTTGCAAAAGGTAAGTTGTTTGTTTGGGATGTTCGTTGTAAGGAAAGTTTCAGAGAGCTAGAGTAGAAGTTGTCTACGGCTCCAATTTTGATTTTGTGTGATCCTAATAAACCGTTTGGGGAGGTATTGGGATTCATCTTTGATGAGTTTAGTCAGTGTGTTAATGCAAGAGGGTAAAGTCGTGGCTTATGCTTTACGACAATTGAGGATTCATAAAAGGATCTATACTATTTAGGATTTGGAATTGGGTGCGGTTGTATTGTGTTGGAAAATTTGGAGGTATTATCTTTATGGTTCTAGGTTCGAAGTGTTTAGTAAATCACAAGAATGTTGAGTACCTGTTTGGTCGGAAGGAATATAGTATGAGACAGCAAGGATGGTTGGAAGTTGTGATGAGTTATGACTTTAGCTGGAATTATCCTATTGGTGAAGTTTATGTCGTGCATGATGAGTTAAGTCGAAAGTTTTTATACATGTCTGTTTTGATGGTCAAGGAGTTAGAATTATTTGAACAGTTCAGAGACTTGTGTCTGGTGTGTGAGATAACATAGTAGAGTGTGAGGTTGGGTATATTAGAAGTGCACAGTGATTTTCGGCGAATATGAGAAAAAGTTAGACTTTGGACGTGAGATTGGTAGACTTGATAGTTTCGAGTAATCAGAGTGCGCAGCGGAAGCATGATGTGGCACATTTCGTATTTGCGTGTGTGACTTGTAAGAGTTCATAGGTTGAACATTGGGAACATGTAGGAGTGATGAGACCATTGGAGGTTTCAGAATGGAAGTGTTAGGTGAAAGGTTTAAATATTATTCATGGGCTACTATGTAGATGGAGGTTTGGGTTGTATGTTCGATTGGGGAATCGTAGCATTATGGTAATATTGTTGTGTGGCGAGGATGTTTGGTATCCTGGTTTGGTCGAGGTTGTTGGAACGATGTTGGGTCGTGGAACTTTATGTTCTTATTGTGTTTCGGTTCAAGAATGAACCTGTGTGTGTTCATAACTTGGGTATTCCTTGAGTCGTGAGTTGGTCGTCAAGTGCATTGTATGGGCTTTGCATCTTGTCGTTGTAGTTGTAGTTGTTCGTCTCAGTATATTTTCGAGGAAGAAAATGTCTAAGTGGGGGAGAATTGTAACGCCCTGGTTTTGTCTTATTTATTTAATCGAGTCGATTTAATTATTTTTCTTTTATATTATTTTATACTTGACTTTTATTTGACAATATATAATTTTTCATCGCTGTTTATGTTTTATCGCGTTTTGAGAGTGTTTGCGGGATATTTGAGCTGAGGGGTAAAATAGTCTTTTTAGGGGTTTAGATATTATATATAAATAGAAATTTGAGAGGAAATAGAGAGAAAAGAAAATAGAGAGAAAGAAAAGAGAAGATAGAAAGGAAGAGGAAAGAAAATAGGAGAAAGAGGAAAATCGACATATCTCCGTTTCAAGCGCGATTAATCGGGTAAGGGTGAGAAGTTTCAATTATATCTTGCTATTGTATGTATATGTGTTGTTTGTTGTAATTGTTTTGGTTATTTCACGACTTTTCTTATCGATTGAAATTAGGAACGATTGATAGAAATCGATGTTTTCACGGACGAAATTCGATATAAACTGAGTAGAATACTTGTTTTTAGGTTTGGATCATGTTTTGGTTGATATAGTATGAATTGGAAGTGTTTGAGGTGGGAGAATGATGAATTTAGACCCAATATGACCTATAACAGCGCTGTTGCGAATCCCAGAATTCGCAGGTTCGCACTGCGAACGACAGCGAATAGGAAAGCAAATGCTCGCCAGAGATTCGCATTGCGAACAAGGAGGTGAATGTTCGCCAGCAGTTCGCACAGCGAACTTTGTATCCTTTTTCTTCTGCCATGGTTCGCTGGGGCTTCGCACGAAGAATTTGGAATGCGAAGGACTCGCTAGGAGCTTCGCATTGCGAACATGACAGATTTCCCATTTTGTTTTCTTTATAACTTTTGATCCGTAAGTCGGATTGAGGCGCGGTTTGATGCGTTGGAGAGCTTATGAAATGTTCTTCCTTATAATAATGGTTTTGGGATTAGTGGCCGATTTAATATTGTCGGGAATTGGCATAGTGTCGTTTTGTCGGCTTTTACCGTCGTAATTGTGTGTGATTGACGTGTTATCATGTGATATGTTTTTAATATGTATCGTATAGCTTGTGTGTTGTTATATGATGTGAATATATATAATGAGTGTTGGTGATGATGGTTTGTGGTCTTATGGAGAAATAAATGTGTTGTTTTGGGTTTGATTTCAATGTATGATAATGATGTTGTTATGAGGTTTTGTGGTAATGGTTGTGGTTGATGGTGAGTAATTCTTGATGTGAATTGATATGAGTGTATATGCTAAAATGCTAATTGTTGTGGTTTGCGGATTATGATGAAATGCATTGTTTATGTGAAATTCAATGTGTGTTATTTGGTGGCCTTATGGCAAGTAAATGCATTGTGTGAATTGATTTCCAATGCATGAATAATGATGATGAGATAAATCATATTTTTGATTTGTGAAGATGCATTTGAATGTCATGAGTCATCGTATGCCAAGCATCATGATATGCATCTTGTGATGTCGTGTGCCCTAGTGGGTGTGAGCGACGAAAGATTCCAGAGGGAATCCGCTATAACATCGTGCGCCTTATACAAAAAGGACCTAAAGCGATGATTATAGACGATCGTGAGCCTTATACAAAGAGGACCTAAAGTGATCGGATTGTGCGCCTTATACAAAGAGGACCTAAAGCAATCCATAAACGTCGTGCACCTTATACCAAGAGGACCTAAAGCGATGGGGAACATCGTTTGCCCGACGGGGAGTTACACTAAGTAACAAGGGATGGTTCCAATAGTTCCTGAGTGAACTAGTGATGAGATGATGGATGGATGGTACCGCATATGCATTGCATAGAGTCGCTGTGTCGGTCTCTGTGCATTTGCATAAATCATGAATGGATTGATTATGTGTGAGAATTGTGAATGGATGCATTATGTGTGAGAATTGTGAATTGATGTGCATATGTGACAAATGCATTGGTTATGGATGATATGTTTTATGTATAGACATATGCTATGTGATGTGGTGGTGTGTTTCCATATGTTATAACTTTGGTATGCCTTATGTGTGAATATGTGTTTATGTTGGTATAGTTGATATATGCTATGTGGTTGGATTAGTAGGAATATGTTATGTATATGTGGCGTGCTATATGTATTGGTATGTGATGCTTGTGGTGAGAATAACTATGCATGTGAATTTATATGTTTTTGCATATTATTATGCAATCTTGATTTAGTTGTTATTTCTCACCCTTCTACTGTAGTTTGTTGCTCTATGAGGCAATTGCAGATTTGTGTCTTGGAGGCTTTTGTGAGGATTAGTTCTCCATTCTTTTGTTGGTCTTGGTGTCTGCTCTGATACGTAGCACGGGAGTCGGGGAACGATTATGTTATATATGTATATATTTGTTGTATCTATTTTGTATTACCTTTGTATGTATATTTTGATGTTATAAAACAATTTATTTTGTAAAACAAGTCAGTTATGGATCTTTCCGCTTTATTCCATAATTGAACTTTCCTTTTATATGGAAAAAGTTTCCCTTTTTCGTTTATTCCATTTTGTGTTATGTATCAAATAATTGAGCAGGGATTGTGTTTTCTTCATTTAAATGTGGCATCCTGGTTTCTGTCTAAGAATAATAAATTTTTATTTACTTTGATTTATTTATGTATTATTTTTCTGCGATGGGAATTGGGGTGTTACAAATTCCACATCAAGGGAAATCAAGTTTTGGTCCAATGATTTTGATGGCTTCAGATATCTACGCGACCATCTCAATGCTACCGAGGACGTTATCAAAGTTAAGTCCATTAATCATCAGAAAATCACTAAGAATCTTAGTTCGTATTTGATGAGGTGTGCCGTTCTCGCCCTTGGTTTGTTTGAGTTATCTGATGACTCTGTGAAGCTTGAGTCAAAATTTAAGGATAAAGTTGCTCAGTTGAAAGAGTCTCAGTCTAAGAAACTTTCTAACTTAGAGAAGGATTTGGAAAACTCGAGGAAGAAAAAGGAGACTTTGGAGTCTGATCACAAATCAGCTTTAGCCAAGCTTACTAACCAGCTGAAAGCAGCCGATGCCGCTAATGCCGAGCTTCTATCATCCAACAACGACCTTAAAAAATCTCTAAAGAAAACTCGAATCGATATTCTGCCAACCGGTGATGAGGCGTTTGAGAGAGATAAATATCAAGTCCTCTGTCTCCATCCTAGCCTAGATTTGTTGGAAATGGATTACTTCAAAGTACACCAAGATGGCCGTCTTGTGGATCTTTGTGAGCTGGAGAAGGATAGCCCAGAGGGATCTCAAGGTTTGGTCAATGATTCTGATGGGAATGTGAACCCGACCCCAAAGGATGTTGCCAATGATACTTCGGCTGCTGATTAATCTTGTTATTCTTTGTTTTAGTTAGTCATTCTTCTGGACGTACTTTTATATTTTGGTGAGGGAGTGTGATGTTGTCCCCCCTCATACTCATAACACAATGTTTTGGCCATTCTGAGGCTTTATTCTATTACTTATGTTATTCTCGTATTTCATTTCTTTGCATTTCTTTACAAAATAATTCCGTACATATATCCAGCCCCTGGGGAACTAAGTTAGATTAACTTAAGGTGTCCGATTATAGATTGTCGAGTATTATTTCGGTTCATTGCTTGCTTTCCCTGATCTTTCTGGTATCTTACTGTACGGCTAATTATTAAGGAGCCTTTAGTTATCTTGTGTGTATAGTCTTCACACCCTTGGGAATCCTGGACTCTTGTAGAGTTAAGCGTCAATTATGGTATATACTCGGGTGCCCCTTCAATAGAGACTTGCATTTTTCTTATTTGTTATTTTGTCGTGTATGGCTTTTCAAGCCCCTGTTTTGGGCTTTAGACGTTTCATCGTCTTTATATCAGATAATCCGTCTTGATTGCACGGAGTGATTGGACATATTTGTTTAAACCATGTATGCAGAGCATTTGTAGGAGTTTATCAACCCGTTTATGGGTGACCTATGCACGTGGAGCAAGTCGACACGTTTTATAGGAGTTTATCAACCCGTTTATGGGAGACCTATGTACTCGGAGCAAGTCAACACGTTTTATAGGATTTTATCAACCCGTTTATGGCCGACTTATGTACGTGGAGCAAGTCGACACGTTTTATTATCAACCCGTTTATGGGCAACCTATGTACGCGGAGCAAGTCGACACGTTTTATAGGAGTTTATCAACCCGTTTGTGGGCGACCTATGTACGCGGAGTAAGTCGACACGTTTTATAGGAGTTTATCAACCCGTTTATGGGCGACCTGTGTACGCGGAACAATTTGACACGTTTTATTACAGTTTATCAACCCGTTTGTGGGCGACCTATGTACGCAGAGCAAGTCGACACGTTTTATATGAGTTTATCAACCCGTTTATGGGCAACCTATGTACGCGGAGCAAGTCGACACATTTTATAGGAGTTTTCCGAGTTGTAGCCCGCCACTTCCATCCGATCACCTATAAACAAAATATGACAATTTTTTAAGTCCAAGTGCCTCGTTAAAAACCCTTTCCATAGTAAGGGAAAAGAGTGCAACCCAGACTTTTATTCATTATTGGATTATATAAGGTTTAATTGAAGTATAGCCCAAGATGGGATACATTCCTTATCCTAGGTATTCCTATTTCTTCTAATGTTTCTAACTTGCCTACTTCTTGATCAGAAGAATCCTCCCACCCAGCTGGCTGAACGTCCTCTAACCTAATGCGAGAGCTCTTAGGAGTAGTATACTTTACTAGGAAGTCAAACTTTCCGCTTGGTTGTCCCAGGGTATCCCAAGTCTCTGAGGGGTTGTCATTTTTGCTAATATTGTCTTCAGTGATTGAAAAGTTGATGACTTCCCGTTCTGCCATCCATGCGACTTTATCGGGACGATTATTGATGTACTCATAATTTTCTGAGCAGTGCTTCCGTGCTTTTGTAGTAGAGGGTGAATCCAATTCCAGGTTAGCTGGAAGATATGCATCTCTGGGTTTGCTTTTATACCTCGGATTCTCCTTGTGGGGTTTCCCGGGAGAAAGGACTAAGTTGTCCTTAAATGCTTGCACGATTCCGTTCTTTTCTTCGGGGAATGGTTTGATTCTGATGGGTGTATCATGGGTCGATAGACGCCCAACCCGGATTTGTTTCGTTCCTTTGTCATGCACCATGTCGACTAAGTGGACTTTAGGAGGACACTTGGGATTTGCTTCTCTTGCTGGTTCTTTTCTTCTCATCCTTAAGCTATCCTTATAACACTCTCTTGCTAGCCCCTGATCGTCTGTGACAGTCTCAATCTGGCCATCTCCAAGTGGAAACTTCATGGTCGAATATAGTGTTGAGAGTGAGGCCTCGAGGGCGTTGAATGTCGGCCGGCCCATAATGACGCTATAGGGTGAAGCAACATTGATTATCAAGTACCTCACTTGGACAGTCTTTGCGTTATCACTGTCACCGAAGGTAGTCGGTAATACTAGATGTCCGAGCACCTGGACCTGCTCTCCCGAGAGTCCCACCAGACTACCTTTGAATGGTAGCAACTTGGTTACATCCAGTACCATTCTTCTAAATGTTTTCCAGTATAATACGTCGGTGAGCTTCCAGGGTCTATTAATACCCTCTTCATGTTCTGATCTCGTACCTATACTTTGATGACCATAGGATCATCTCTGTGAATTAAGACTTATGGGACGTCTTGCTCAGAGAATGTTACAACATCTAAGTTTTCTTCCTGTTTTTCTGGGGGTCTTTGGTTTATATGCATAATTGTTTTAGCATATCTCCCTCTGATTGGGCTTGTTCCTTCACCACCTACAAATCCTCCAGAAATGGTGTTTAGAGTGTGTTGGACTGCCTTCATCTCATGACCCTCCATGGCACCCGAGCTCTTTTTTCGGGCTGACTTTCCTGGTTCCTGATCACTTCGGGGAGGACTTATCTTGTTATTTTGTGGTCGAGAATCTTTCACATATGCCAATAAATGGCCCCTCTGAATCAGAGCTTCAATTTCTTTTTTCAGCCACTGACAGTCCTCGGTGTGATGTCCCCATACACGGTGGTAATTACACCAAGCTTCGGGTTACCTTCCCATGATTGTGTTGGCCCCTTTGGGGCGTTGAGGCTCGGGTAATAGATTCATGTGTCTGACTTCTTTAAGGATGTCTCTCCTGCTTGTATTTAGTGGGGTGAGGTCTCTGTTTAGTTCGTATGGCTATTTGTATGGTCTGGGAGCATGTCGTTCGCGCGCAGATCCCCGAGGATGCTCCTTCCTCCTTTTTGAGGCCTCTTCTGTGCTTTTTGTCTTTTCATTGTCATCCTAGGCTCTTTTCTCTTGGTTGTTTTCCTCCCCTTTGATGTAAAATTCGGTCCGGGTAGTGATCTCTTCCATGCTGATAGCTGGCTTCTGAGCCAATGATTCGTTGAATTGTCCGGCTAGCAATCCATGCTGAAAAACCCCCACAAATAACTCCTGATTCGGATGAGATACTTTGAGAGTTTACTCGTTGAACCAAGCCAAGTATTCACGTGGCGGTTCCGTCTGCTTCTGTCGAACACTGAAAAATACAGAAAAGCCCCCACAAACAGCTCCTGATTCGGATGAGATACTTTGAGAGTTTACTCATTCGGATGAGACACTTCTCGATGTTTGCTTGCCGAGAAGTGTTGTACTAACTTCTTAGTTAAGTCCTGGTAGCTTGTGATGGAGATTCGAGGAAGGCTCATGTACCATATTAGGGCTACGTCCTTCAAAGTTCCGGCCATGAGTTTACACTTCAGTGAGTCTGAAGGGGCAACTATGGCCATCTGATTGTTGATGGCAGTGACATTCTCCTGAGGATCTGTCTTCCCATCATATGAAGCTAAGGATGGTGCTTTGAAGTTTTCGGGTACGTGGTCGTCCCAGATCTCTTGAGAGAGAGGTTGAGGTTCGAGAACCTCTTCCTCACTATCAACGTCAGCTTGGCATTGTTGCTGTAGTTCTTGTATACTATCTTGCAGTGTTTCATTCTATTGTCTCATAGTTTCCATCATGGCTAGTAGTTGAGCCATTTCTAGAGGGTCTCCTTCAGAAGTCATGTCGTCAGTGAGGGGTGTCTGGGAAAGTTTTACCTAGGCCTCACGGTGGGCGCCAAATGTTCTAGCCAAAAATGGTTAGACCACCAAAAGTGTTAACTCTCCTTCTCTGTGGACAAAGAGAGTTATCTTGTCTACTCTACTGAGTATGTTGAGGTGAATATCTAAGGATTTAAGGGCTATACAAGTGTTATATGTAGCCTCAAGATGAATGTCTTGCTTAACCCTCATGTGGGAGCCCAATATATAATTTGTTCTTTAATTCAAGCCATTAAGAGAAGCCTCTTGGACTTCTAGCGTTATGCGGCCATCATTGTCGTAACCTTCATCCATGAATACAGGCATTGAAGCCCTTGATAATGTCTGTATTGATGCGCCGCCGCCGTTACAAAAGATGGAGTGACACCTGACGAGCATGTATACGGCATCGATGCCGGGTAGAGTGAAGTACCCGGCCCCGTGATAACTCGGCAGGGTGGGAATCAGGCTATATGCTCAGTCCGGGTTATGCATGAGGCTTATCTAGCTCTCTTCATTGTACGGTTTCTCCTGCTACCATCGTCTGGTCCGTGTTCACCCTTATCCGACTACTAAACTCGACATCAAATATATTTGGCATGTATAGGTAATATACGTTCCTTTATTTCAACTTGATACCTTTGCTTAGGCTACCCTCCCTTGGTAGTAGGCCATCCTGTCTTTCAAGTTTATTATCTCTGCTTAGGATATCACGTGTTTGATAGTAGGTAATACACCATATTTCTTAGTTAGATATCTTTTCTTAGGCTACCATGTGTTTGGTAGTAGATCATCTTTCCTTTCAAGTTTATTACTTGTTGCTTGGACTATCATATCTTGGGTAGTGGGCAATACATATTCTTTTTCTATTTGGGAGTACTCTGTGTTTAAGCTATCCCCAGTGGAGTTGAGTCTCATCCCTTGAAGTTGTCAACCTTTCCCTAGTGGAGTTGAGTCTCTTCCCATAAAGTTGTCAACCTTTCCCTAGTGGAGTTTTAACGTTTTCCCAGTACAATTATCCACTGTGGCATCTTTTCCGCCACAGATTTCTTGTCTTGCATTTCATATCATGACATATCATATGCATTTGGTAGCATCTTAGGGCCAAAAATTGTGCATGCTTGTATTTAAGTCCCTCCTATCACGTCGAGACGAAGGTTTCAATCCTCATATCTCCGGATAGAAGACTCTTAAATAGGGGCATCTGTCACACCCTAATTTTTAACCCTAAGAATCCACCTCCTTTTGCATCATCTTTTATCATTTTAGGTCAATCATCTATGTATGACTAACCCATCTTTTTAGCTTTGTGGTGTTTGCTTTTGTTCATCTGTGGATTAGGGTTTACCCCAAAGAGCCTCAAGGATTGGTCAGTCAATTTTGGGAGCATCATTAACCAAGAAAGTTATCACATTCTCAAGAGTCTCATCTCCATTAAATGACAAGCACAAAGTGGCCTCATATCAAGTTCTTCAGAGGTCAAATCCATCTGGTTATGAAATTAGGGTTTTCAACCAAAGTCCACTGTAATCTTTGACTTTTGGGTCAAGACATGATCTCACGCCTTGGGACATGGTTTAAGACATACTAATGTGCCCTTGGAGTCCATCAATGGTATTCAATTGGTTCAAGAGTTTGGGTTCATTGAAGATCAAGAGGAGAAGATTCTTCTGATGAAAAGTCAACTATTCCTCCAAATCAGGGTTTGACTTTTGGTAATCTTGGTCAACTAGGGCTCCCTCAAGTCATGAATGATGATAACATGTGTTTTGGGTAAAAATCAATTAAGAAAAATCAAGAAACTGGAGATTACTTGCAAAAAGGGAAACAAGAAGAAAGTTGAATTTTTCTACGTTATGGATGACAAGTGATTTCATGCCAACTTGCCAAGGTCGTAACTCACAATCCACACATCCATTTTCCTTGGTTCAAAGACCAATTTAAAGAGCTCTTTCCATACTACAATTTTGTAAATGTGGGTGTATCCTCAAAAAATGCATGGATTTCAAGTTATGAGAGCTCAAAGTTAGGAAAAACAAGATTTTGGCATTTGATACTTAGAACTTTTCTAAGTATGGAATTTCAACTTGGAGGATGAGTTTTCAAAGCTTTCTTTCTCATGGTTCTAGGCTCCAATTCATTTTCCGTTTCACATGAAAGTTGTTGTATGTCATCCAAGCTTTCCATAAATACCTAGAACTTCTCCATTGGATCAACACAACTCAAGTTATAATGCCTTGAAGTTAGGGTGATCATGATGTCCAATTTTATGGAGCTAACTTCAAGAACATTTTTCATGAACTTCCAAGCATCAAATCAATTTTCTTCTCACATGAATTTTGTTCCTTTTGTTCCAAGCTTTCCATACATACCTAGAACTCTTCCATTGGATCAATAGAACTCAAGTTATAAGGCTTCAAAATCAAGGTTTCTAAGTTGTCAAAGTTCCATAACTTAGAAAAATTTCTGAGTTACCTTTGGCATATTTGTGGACACACTTTCAACTCACTTTTTCTCAATCATCCAAGCCTCATTTCAAGATCATGCAAACATCAAAATTGTTCACCACATTCCCTACTTTCCATTGAGCCAAAGAATTCACAATTTGAACCAAAATCCATCAAGTTATAGTTGTCTAAAGTGAGCTACATGGTTTGTGTTCAAGTTGCCATTTTCATGCACAATAGGAATTTCTTCATGCAACATTCCTTGATACTTATCTCATGCGCGTACCTCACCAAAATGCCACTCCAAAACATTGCCAAATCAAGCCAAACATTCTCATATCATTTATGTACCTTTTTGAACCATGTTGCCAAAAATGGGAAAGAACAAACTTGCACACCAAGGCTTGATCCCCCACTCTCCCATTCTTATTTCATGCTCATTCCACACCAAAAAGGACAAGGACAACCCACCTCACATAATCACTCATACCACTCTCATTATCACTACTTTTTTTTTTCAAAATTTTCACCACTCACTAACCAATGTTTTAACCTCTGTAAAATTCATTTTAACCACACACAAATCTCATATATAAGTTAAAGGTAAACCCTAGAGGGGAGGAGGTCATTTCTGCAGCCAAACAAAACCCTAGAAAACTCTCATTTTCCTTGAAATCCTCTCTCTTTGAAACTCATTGATAAAGAGCATTCCATTTCATTTCTTGCTTCTACCATCATCCTGAGAGTCCCAGAAAGCTTGAGGAAGACTTACTTTAATGTTTGGGAACGAGAGCAAGGTGCACCAGGTCTTCATTTGTAGGTAATTTTCTCCAACTTTGTTTACCCCATATTATACGTGTTTTGAACTCGTTTCTTTCATTTTTGAGTTTTTGAAGTGGTATAGATCATGTTCATGGTAGTGTTGTTCTGATTTCATGAAGCTCCAGTTGGTGTCCTTTTTTCGTGGCTCATTTTCATGGTGATAGAGCAATCTTAAATTATTTTTGAGTTTGGATTCGTAATCGGCATATAAAATGCTTGAGATTGGTGTTTTATTTTACGAGTTTTGATGATGTCTTGGTATGCAACTCCGGCGAGGACGCCGGAGAAGACGACTGGAGCCCTAGCTTCGACATCTGATGTGTGAAGGCGTTGAACCCTTGACCATGCTTACGTGTATGCCATGTGGTGATGAGTCAATGCTGACTCGTTTAAGTGAGAAGCCCGTGTGTCTTTTCTTGTTTCTGTTTTTGAGTTTTGGTTTCATAATGGATATGGACCTCACAAATTGATTTTGACACCACCCTCCTGGAGCCCAACACGCGCTACAATATAATCCTAGTTCTCTCAGTTTTTGCTGCTACACCCCCTTGTCTCATATTTCCTTTTTTTGTTTTATTTTCTTTTTCTTTTTGTTTTGATTTGTTTTAAATAGTTCCAAATATCATAAAATTCCACAAAAAATATTTTCTAGATACTTTGACATCTTATTTTATTTTTCATAATTTTTTTTATTTTTATTTTATTTTGATATTTTATTTTTGTTTATTTTCATGATGTGTTCATTTGACCTAGTTTTGAAACGGTGTCTTGGTTCATGCCTCTTCCAATTGCTTCTTGATCCAATCTTTTGCACTCATTTAGGCACATGTATGTAGGGAAATTTTATGTTCATTTGATGTTTTGATCATGTATTTTGGCTTTTGTCTGAAATGTTTCTTGGTGTTTAACTTCTTTGATCAATGGTTTGTGTGTTTGCCTAATGTTTGAGATGTTTGAGATGTTTTGAGTATCTTTTGTACACACTTTTAGGCACTCTTTTAGAGAATATTGAGCCACTTCCCGCTTGATACTATGACCATTTTTCAATAATTTTTTAATCCTCTTAACTATTTTTCATGTATGATGCATTGTATGCTTAATTGTTTGAATGTGTTTGAACTTTGAGGATTGATTAGGGGTGCACTTGTGCAACAACTTAGGGTTTGTTTTCCCCTACTATTCTTGTTTGAAATATCATGAGGTAGATCCCTTATTTGAGTTTCATTAGGCCATTTCTTCCATCTTTCTTGATGCCTAGTTGTAGTTTGTGTCTCTTGTTTGAATATGCTTAGTGTTGACCTAGTTTCTAACCTTTTGATCACTTGTGCTTGATTGAATTTTGAAATGCTTTTGAATGTGATTACATGCTGCCTTGGATTTATTATGGCATTGATTTCATTATCATTTGTCTATTTTCTTATTCTTGGTTAAATTCCTAAGTTGATGATGTTTTGAGCTTACCCCTTTTGTGCTTAACCTAGTTCCTCAAGGTACTATTTTGTATGACCTTAATGGTTGATTGTGAGTTCTTATGATTTTGAATTGACTTAGTTTGAGTGTTTGATTTCATGATATGTTGGTCATTGTTTGATCTTTCTTCTTCCCTTTCTTCACATGATCATCTTTGTTCCTTTATGAGCGGTTTGAATGATGTTTGCCTAACTCTTTTGAGCATGTTTCTTGTGGACTTGGTTTGATATTTTGGAATTGAATGTGATATGGTACATTTGAGTATGATTCTGACCTTGATGCTATGGTATGTCTTAATTGATCATATGTGCTTTGTGCCTTGCTTGAACACTTCCTTTTCTTTAAGGATGATCATGATGTATGCTTGCTTAACCTTGATGCATGTTTTGGATTAAATCCTTGTTGTTTCTCTTGTGTATTCATGAGTGGATGTTTAAGTTGATTTTCATGATTGTGTTGCTGCCAATACTTGGTTTATAACTCTAATTCCACATGGCTAATCTTTTGAAATGTGTTATGCATGAGTTATGTGTTAGCAATTGTTTGAGTGTTGGTGTGATGCATGTCTTGTATGTTTTTGCCCCTCTTTTAATCTTTCATATGAGTTGAGCATGATGTGATGTAGCTACTGCCCTCCCTTGTTCTTGTTTCATCTTTGTCCATTTTTGTTTGGATGCTTTGACTTATGATGTCTGTTTAGGGTTTCATATCCTTATGTGCTTATGCATTCTTGGTTCTCATTTGTACTTGATATGAGGCATACTTGATTCATGATGTGATACTTTGCTTTATGAGTTGAATGGATGTTATATTACTTGTCTTACATGTTGATATTCATCATCTATCTTTGGCTTTAACTTCTTGTTATTCATCATCTACATTCTTTTGATATTTTGGTTGCCTTATTTGTGAGTCCAAGGGAAGGACTTTTGGTTGACTATACTGTCATGTGCATTGCATCTCTTTTGTATTTCCCTCTTATTCTTCTCATTTCTTTACTTGATCCTTATTCCCCTTTAGGTTGATTACCTTAGTATACACTTAGATTACTCCCTTTAGACTAACACTTAGTCTGTATCCTTAGGCTAGTTTCCCTTAGGATGTCTTCAACTTTAGATAACCTACAATTAGTTTCCATTCTTCTTCAAATTAGAGAATTAGACATGAGTCATCCTTAGTTGAGATGTAATTCTCCTACCCCGTGACATAGTTGAGAAATACGTAGATTCTTTTCCACTTGAGAGAGGTATGTGGATTAATGTGAAGCAAATATCCATCTTCCACATGTTTGTGGTGGTTTAGTTGATTTTCTCCTTAAGATGACAACTTGTCTCTTCTCCTAAAACCAACTAACAAACTTTGTTTACCCTTAATGAGGGGAACTATAAGTGCTCTAATTCTTTTAGTCAAGATACATAGGCACGAGATGCGATGTCTTGGCGAGCATACTTAGGAATAGCACCTTAGGTCTTCCTTTCCCTTTTACCCTTTAGCAAACAAATAAAAAATAACACAATAAGACAAGAGGTTCATGTAGAGTACTACATATACTTAGGATGCTAGTACCTTCCCTTAGTATAACCAACCCCCGAACCTTAGATTCTCTTTTGCTTTGTTTTTGCATTGCATATTTATGGGTTATTCGTTCTTTTTACCTTCCCTTGGATAAATTAAAGATTGGTGGTGAATTATATTTGTGATTCAATTTAATTCAATAACTTGATATCCAATTCTCACCTCAACAGGTATTAAACTTAAAATATTGAGTGTGAGTAGTATATGCAAGGTACATCAGGGATCTAATATTTTTGTGGAGCTTTTGTGTGCATCTGATTGAAGATTCGATATTGTTATTATGGTGATTGGAGAGTGACTTCCAACAAGTAAAAATTATTTTATGCTCCACCGAATACTTCGTTAGTATAAAGAGGATGTAACTGCGAAATAAAGTTGGAAGTTTCCAAAATGCTTGAGTAGAACAAAGGCTCAGACCAGATATTGGTAAAGTTAAGTGAAGAGTGTTATGGAATGGAAGCTTGGAGTGAAAATTTTGGTCTAGCAAGACAGTTGGATCAATATCATCTGAAGAACTTGTGATTTCAGCAGCTTTGAGTATTTTACTACAATAGAAGTGAAATCTAGATTTAGACATGTGTTGGCTTAAGCATTAATTTTCTTTGAACTGTTCAGTATTGTCTTGATTATCTTTTGTAACAAAAGCTTTATGCATTAATTTACAAATTAGTGGAAGACCCTTAGAAATTTCAGTGGTTAGCTATTGAAGACTAGACTAATCGCAAGTCAAGAACGAATGGGAACGAACCAGTATAAACCTGGTGTACAATATCTCATTCTCTGTCTCTTTTACATTCTAGCATATATTTGCATGTCTAGGGATTTATTGCTTTCTATAATCACACATTGATAGATTTTATATACTTATAGTGATTTATTGTATAAGCATAGGTCTGTTATAGATCTAGTCATTTGGATATTCTTTTTTATCGATTATGGTTGTATGAACTCATGTTGTTAGATTGATCATTCGATTAATTAAATTCAATTTGAGCTTTGTGTGAAAATTGAATTATGATCATTGTTGTATTGCTTGTTTACGCAACTCCATCTTTTTCAATTGTTGTGACTTATAATAATATGAGTTAACTGTAATATCCATTTAATTGTATGTTTTATAAAACCCTTGCTATCTTTTGATGTCATTTATTATATGTGCATTTGTTTGTAAAACTTTAATTTTCGAAGAAAATGTTTTTCGGAGAATGGTCCATTCAACCCTCACCCTTCTAGACCATTCCATATCCATATTCTCCTCAACTAGCCCATTTAAAAATGGTGACTTGACATATAGGAGGAACATAGACCATCCCCTTGCATTTATTATGACTATAACAAGCTTAATTGTCTCATATCTGGCTACAGGGGCACAAACCTCTTAATAGTCTAAACCCTGTCTCTGCAGAAAATCTCTAGCAACTAACTTGGCCATATGTTTTGAAATTTATCTATTTAGATTATCTTTCATATTAAATACTTACTTTACTTCAATATCATTCTTATCACATGGCAGTTTTATTAGCTCCAATGTATCATTCCTTTCAATTGCAGCTAGATCTTGTTTATTTCCTTTTTCCATGCCTTATTAAGGCTTTATGATAGATGATGGGCTTAACATCTACCGTCAGTGCCATATTAACCAAATCACCTTCTTTATTCACCCCATTGTCATTGTTCAGTTCACATTAATTCTTCCTGCTTTGTTGGACTGTTCCTTGTTCTCTGAGATCTCTTATTCACCTCAACATTTATAACTTCCACATCTTCTTAAGATGATTCATCATAATTATTATTTTCCTTGACTAATGAACTCACCTGTGACTTGATTCAATTACTCCCTGATTGCCAATCTCATAAGTTTCCTTCATCTATCACTATGTCTCTATTGATAGAGGTCTTTTTAGTGGAAGGGCCATACATTTTATTTGCACTAGTGGCATGATAACCAACTAAAATCATTGGTGTTCTCATATCATCCAACTTCCTTCTCTTGACATCAATACATGTTTGTGACATAGTACACCAAATACTCTCAAATGATGCACACTAGGCTTTGTGCCCCTCCAAACCTCCTCAGGTACTTTGTTCTTTGACCTTCTAGTTGGACATTTGTTTAACATATATGTTGTGGTGTTAGCTACTTCACCCCCAAAATGATTTTGAAAGCTCTGCTGATTTGAGCAAATTTTTGGGAAAAATAGAATGTCAAAAGAGATGTTTAAACATAAAGAAGTCTAATGAAAGAAGACTGGCTAGAGAAGATGTCCTAACAGATGTCTCGACATCTATATCTGATATTGCAGGATGTTTCTAAATCTGTGGCAAGATTTATGAAAATAATCAGTACATGGATCAAGGACTGAAGACTGAAGCCCAAGGAAGCAGAAGCCTATAAATAGTAGACTTAGACCTAGGTTTTAGTATGCCTTTGTACGCCTATTGTAACCTTGTTTTCTTGCGTAAGAAACAAGGGTTTAGGGTTTTGAGAGTCGTTGGCTTTCTAGGTTGTAAGTCTCCCTCTGTATCAGTTGATACACTGTGGTAGATATAGGTGTCGCACAGATCCATAAGCCTTGAGGTATTGGATTGTGTATTGTTCTTGGATGAAAATTTTAAGCAAATCCGAGTTAGCTTATTTGTCAAGAAAGCTTGACAGATTTCCGTATTGATAGGGATGATGTAGAAGTCACAGTTGGTGATTAAGGGAAGTGAGTGGGGTATCTCATATCAGGGTTGTAAACGTTAGAGTTTAACCTTGGTAAAGATGTTTATTGGGTAGATGCTAGGGATAAAGTTGTAAATAGGGGAGTTTAACTTTGTAACAGTCTACAGATAGTGGAGTCTTCTTCTTGGATTGGTATCCCCCATATGTAGGTGAATTGCACCGAACTGGGTTAACAATTACTGTCTTATTTAACATTCTACAATTTACAGTTTTGTTAATGTTCTTGACTGACATGTTGGATCAGATGTTGTGACATCTGTGAGTGTGCAGTTCTGATATACAAGGTATCAGTCTGCTGTTACGCCTCTGAGTTTAAATGATTATGTAGCATAATGTCTTGACATGTGTTAGGACATCTGCTGTCTGTATAGGCCAGAATTTCAATTGGTATCAGAGCAGGCATCCTGTCTGGTTCAGGATGAGATCTTTGGGAGATACTTTCTGGCATTTAAACAAGGAGGAGTTTTGAAGATCAGATCAATCAACTCAGACATACCCAAGGGTATTAATGGATGAGATGGATGTTCTGGATCGAAGGGAGCAACCCGGAGGTTGTTCATGTTGCTGAAGAGATTTTATAACAACTACAGGAGAATTGGCTAGTTCTATTGTTGATGTGTCTTATAAGATGTTGTGACATCTTATTAGGGCAAGCAGGATTTGTTCCTTGGTGGTTCCGCTGCATGTGTTTCTGATGGAAGAGCTATAGAATTATGGGATTCTGGAGTTGTTACTGAAGACAGTTGGTGGAAGGTCTCAATCGTCGGCCTCTATATTTGAAGATATCTACATTCTTTTATTCCAAAGTCGGGAGCGATGGAGTGAAAGGAGTTGTGGTTAGATATCTGGTATGGTGACTTGGTACCTGGAAGCTTGATTTCTTGGTGCAGTTGAAGTCAGTTGAAGAGGAGGGGAGTTGAGTTTAAGTTTATCAGGTTCTTGCTCTAGGAGTTTGATAAATGATTGGTCGGCTAGGTTGTCAAAGATACTTGAGAGTTCTCTCAAGTCCACTCATAAAGGCATCTATGTCGTGTATCTGGAGTCTTCTAGTTACTCTTCTGACTAGAAGGTGTTTCTTTGAAACACAATCTGAAGAAAGTGGAGGTGATTTATTTTCACCATCCAAAAACAGCAAGGAAGGATTCATCTCTCTTGACCCTAAGAGTGGATCCAATCTGATTGAAGAATCGTTGAGGTAAATAAGATTTGTTCAGAGAAAGTCTTAGTTACTTGAGTCAATGGTGGCAGCCTTGGTATCTCAACATTGTCCTTTAAAGAAGATACTTGCAAAAAGATTGAATACTTTATAAGTGTTCATGACATGATTTGGTGGAGCTCAGCTACAACAGTGAAGAAGGGTTATTGGACAAGGATTTAAGATCAATTGCTATTTGTGGAGTCCACAAGTATTTAATTGATTATCCTTGAAAGTCAAGATTGCTGATGTTCAACAAGATGTTGGAACATCTCATCATCAG
The DNA here is from genome assembly GCA_022829125.1 of Lathyrus tuberosus. Lineage (NCBI taxonomy): Eukaryota > Viridiplantae > Streptophyta > Magnoliopsida > Fabales > Fabaceae > Lathyrus > Lathyrus tuberosus. The sequence goes on from JALAZF010000353.1 coordinate 1,736,712, forward strand.
AGTTTGTGCAGAATCATGGGAGGGGTACTGCACACGCTTTAGCATCTGTTTAGTCTTAGGTGGTGACCTAAGAAGTGGCTTCAGTCGGGTGTGACAGAAGCATGTGTTTTCTGGAGAGTTTCCTGGCAAGAAACTAGTCTGGACTTTGATGCTGTTGAAGATGAAGATGAAGACGTCATAATCTTGATGGTTACAGCTAGGATTAGTTTATTTCTGATCTAGGTGCTTTGGAGCATAGATCTTGCTCTGTTTGTGAAGGTCGAGGATAAGTGGCAGTTATCTCTGGCTTTCTACTGACAACTCTACTGAGGAAAGTGGCATTCTTTAGTATGGCTATGGGGTAGTCTTGGACTACTTATTTTCTGAAGATTCAGACGTGGCAGGTTTGAAGTCTTTGGAGTTTCAAAGCAGGATGGAGGTTGTCTACTTAAACTTGGTTGTTGAATCAAGTATATGAGAGCATGGAACTCTTGTTCTGCGAAGGGAGGAGGTTCTTCTAAGTGGCAGAAGGAAGAGCTGAATTCAACAGTTGGATGTCATTTCAGAATGTTCTGACATCTAGCTTAACATCAGAGTCTCAGCTGGTGATGTGGCACATCAGCTTAAGATAAGGTGATCTACAGGAGAATGGAAGTTATGGATGCTTCAAAAAGATCTATCTCATGCAGTTTGCGGGAGTTGTGGATGGGAAGACGTTGCATGACTAAGAGGCTTGGTGGATCCAAGATGTCTTGCTACGGGGCAAGTAGTTCATGTGACTTGAAGGTCTGATTTCATTAGTGGATCATTGTATCTTGTGGGATTTCTGAAGATGAGTGAGGACAATCAAAAGTGGCATTTGGTTGGTTTCACAATGTGCGTTCAAGCAGGATGCTTGAAACTGATTGCTCTTGTGCAGAAGAGTAGTTAGTTGAAATTGTAAGGAGGTTCCGATTCTCTAGGAGCTTGTGGCAGAAGTTCTGGGTTGAGAATGGAAGCATACCTTCTTTGGTGGATGAGAGTTTATTTCTCTCTGGGTTTCTGAAGTTTTCTTTGTTCAAGCTGGTGGCGCAGTGTTGTGTGAAGATCTTCAGTATGGATTACTATGTTGATAGTAAGTCCAGTGGTGGAGCATATCAAGAACCATGGTGTGTGGTGTCTGTGATGTGTGGAAGATGTCTTAACTGATGTTAGAACATCATTGGGTTTGTTATCCTTGGTGAAGGATCTCAGGTTATATGATGAACTGATTACTTGCATCGTGTCTAAGAAGTATCTACATTGTCATATGGGAGAATGATGGAGTAGAATAACTGTCTTGGAGGTCTGATGTAAGGTTTTGGAAGACTGGAGTGGATCATGGGTTGATTGCATGAAGGTCTGGATTCTGATGCGTTCAGAAGAGGATATTCACCAAAAATTAGAAGTATTCCAGGTTATCATACGGGAGAATGATAAGGAATGACTGTCTTGGATAGTGACGTGTCTATCTCTATTGTTGGTTGGGTAAGGTCAGTGGAAAATCTTGCGAAGGGGATGTTGCCCTGGCTGCAAGTCATGCTAGTTGTGGATCAGTTTAGCAGCTGTGAAGTTCTGGAGCATGCATACGATAGCTGACATTGTTATAACAAACTAAGGGGCCCTGTGTGTCTCTTTGAGGAATGTGAAGCATTCTGATTCAATTGGTTTGTGCCTCAAGCAGTTATAGGTCTATACATGAGAATTTAAGAGGAGTTTGTGTGGTGTGTAGATGGTTGCAGGATGGGGCAGATCAATGGGACTTTGATCTCAAGCCAAGAGTTTGTTATGGTTGGTATACATTTCCTCACGGGTAGCATGATGATGATCATGTGTGAGTGATTATTGTTTCTTGTCAGAGGGAGCAATAAGAAAGTTGGTGATTGTGTTCAGCTGGTAAGTTGAACTGAGGGTGCGCTCTTGAAGACATGAAGATGCGTCTTATGTTTTCCTTTCATTAGCTTGGGTGTTATGTGGAGGAGCATTAATTACCTTAGATAGGGGGAGATGCCCCTTGATCTAAGATGAATTACTGCGAGGATGCAGTGGATGTTCCAGTTTGTATTTGTGCGTCAAGCAAGCTGAGATGTCAAGAAGGATGTCTTGAAATTGTTGTATTGTTGCAAGTTGTGGGAAACTTGGCAGTGCATGCTGAATGGTTCTTATTGGATGCTTAAGAATCATTGATTGAATCTGGGAGAATTTATTCTCTGCAGATTGTAATCATAAAAATTGTGAAATTTTTTATCAATACAGAAATCTCTGGATGCTAATTGGGATGTGTTTGAAGAAATGTCTTAACATCTTAGCCAACTCTATTTGTCTTCTGGTTTAAAGAATTCTTCTTGGGACCTATCAAAAGGATGGAAACTGTGATTCAGATGGACTAAACAAGACTAGCAAATTGTCAGGATATTATTTAAGACCTGAATATTGGACGGTGGGAGTGCTTCCTGAGAGAAGGCATGAGTAACATGTGTTTTGTTACAAGTGACCCTTTTTGGACGGTTACTCTTAAAAGTTTGAACAGTCCTATCCTAGTTGGGCGGTGCATAGTTATTAATGTTGAATTCACCTACCTAAATTTATTTCTCTTTGAATTGTTCAGCGGTCACTTCTTTGGACCATGATTATCATGAGAAAAGTATTTAGGTATTTAAAGAGTGCATCTGTTTGAGGTAGTCCAGATTGTGGGTTGTTTCATCATGTCGTTCATTCGTGTTTCGATAAGTAACATATGGATATGGAACTGCTTTAGATTCTTTTGTCAATTTTTGTCTAAAAAGGGGGAGAAAGGATGTATGGGTGAATCTTTCAACATATATCTCTGGTGGTTGCATTGCAAGGATGTTGGAAAGGATGTTTTAACATTCTATCAGAATCTTTCCCTTTGTGCCTTATGATCTGAGTTATGAAACAGGTTGTGTCTTGTGATCTGAGTTACATTCCTTGTGAACTCTGTGTTACAAATAATACAACTGTTTCTTCTTAAGCTCTTTCTGGATCTTCTTGTGAGTTCTCTTATGCCTATCAAGAGGAAGATTCATCCTATCGTGGCAAGTACTGGTTTGAGGGGGAGGAGTCATATACTCTTCCTCATGTACACCAACATACAGCTAGGAATTTTCAAGAGTAAGAAAGAGTCTCAGATGGGTTCCAATCATATCTACCAAATGCCAGACTTTCTTTTTCTACCTAAGAAGTTTTAACCAAAAATTTGTCAAAAGAGGGAGATTGAAAGCTCTACTGATTTGAGCAAATTTTTGGGAAAAACAGAATGTCAAAAGAGATGTTTAAACATGAAGAAGTATGATGAAAGAAGACTGGCCAGAGAAGATATCCTAACAGATGTCTCGACATCTGTATTTGATATTGCAGGATGTTTCTAAATCTGTGGCAAGATTTACGGAAATAATCAGTACATGGATCAAGGACTGAAGACTGAAGCCTAAGGAAGCAGAAGCCTATAAATAGTAGACTTAGACCTAGGTTTTAGTATGCCTTTGTACGCCTATTGTAACCTTGTTTTCTTGCGTAAGAAACAAGGGTTTGGGGTTTTAAGAGTCGTTGGCTTTCTAGGTTGTAAGTCTCACTCTATATCAATTGATACACTGTGGTAGATATAGGTGTCGCACAGATCCATAAGCCTTGAGGTATTAGATTGTGTATTGTTCTTGGATGAAGCTTTTAAGCAAATCCAAGTTAGCTTGCTTTTTAAGAAAGCTTGACAGATTTCTGTATTGATAGGGATGATGTAGAAGTCACAGTTGGTGATTAAGGGAAGTGAGTGGGGTATCTGATATCAGGGTTGTAAACGTTAGAGTTTAACCTTGGTAAAGATGTTCATTGGGTAGATGTTAGGGATAAAGTTGTAAACGGGGGAGTTTAAATTTGTAACAGTCTACAGATAGTGGAGTCTTCTTCCTGGATTGGTATCCCCTAGATGTAGGTGAATTGCACCGAACTGGGTTAATAATTACTTTCTTATTTAACATTCTGCAATTTACAGTTTTGTTAATGTTCTTGACTGACATGTTGGATCAGATGTTGTGACATCTGTGAGTGTGCAGTTCTGATATACAAGGTATTAGTTTGCTGTTGCGCCTCTGAGTTTAAATGATTATGTAGCACAATGTCTTGACATGTGTTAGGACATCTGCTGTCTGCATAGGCCAAAATTTCAGATTTGGGCATACCTTTTTGCTTTACATCTGGCCACTTCCAAGATAGTTAGGTTTCTTCTTTTAGCTAAGACATTATGTTGTGGTGTATAAGGAGTCGTGAATGCATGTTTTATAAATTGGTTATCTGAAAATGAATCAAAGGCCTTTGATGTGTATTCACTGCCACTATCAGTTCTTAAAACCTTATTTCTTTTGTTGCTTTAGTTTTCAACTAGAGTTTTGAACTTCTAGAACATGCTAATTGCTTCCTCCTTAAATTGAATCAAATGGATCCATATCTTCCTGCTATGCCCATCAACAAGTGATATCAAGTATTTATTTCTTTGTTGAGACTTCTCCTTAAAAGGTACAAACATATATGAGTGGACAACTTCTAGCGCATTGTTTCTTCTCATTGGTAAGTTCCTAGATTGCTTATAACCATGTAACCATCACACGTCTTTTTCAGGCATTTCGAAACTTGGAAATCCTAGCACTATACCTTGACTACCTAATTGATTTAATGAACTAAAGTTAAGTTGACCAAACCTTAGATGCCATAGAAAATATCTTGAAGATCATAGTCTTTACATGTGGTTACCTTAATACAAGGATGATGGTAGGATCATTTAGTTCAAATACACCATCCTTCATGATTACAGAGAAGTTTTTCTCCACAAGCTAGATAATACTTAGTGGATCACACTTCATTTCTAGTACAAACAACATGTCCTCGATGATTGCAGATCTGTCATCATTCTTGTTGATCAGCTAGTTCCCAATTCTTTCATCTAGTAAGGTTCTACTATTTTCTAATCTCACCCTACTCTTATTATGTTGTCAGACATGACCAACCACTTCTTATGACCTCTCATATGATTTGAGCAACCTGTATTTAAAAACCATGATCCAACTTTATGTTGATCTACATACAATGAATCTATGAAAACTACAGTGCAATCATCTGAAATATCTTGGACTATATTTGATTTATCATCACCACTCTTGATCCTTCTCCTTTATTTTATTACACCAGGAACCTGAGGCAAAATGACTCCATTTTTCACAATTATAGCACTAGATGTGCTTCTTACCATTGCTTTGAGTCTTTTGTTGATTGAAGTTTAATGTCCCTTCTCCTTTTTTGAAGGAAACAAGTTGAACAACAAGCTTAATCTTTTGGGAACTTGTACATGTGTACTTCTTGAATTTATCTTGAATCTTCTTGTCTTTGTGCCTCTCGAAACCACAATTCTTCTTGAAAGTTTGAGTCTGTAGAGCTTGAACTGACTCTTGCACTTTCTTTCTTTCAAGAATTCTTAATTCATGTGCTTATAGAGACCTTATAAATTAAACCATTCAACTTCAAAGTTGCTAAGGTGCCATATGTAACACCCTGGAATTAGTAGAATATTTATTTAATTGATTTATTATAAATATTCGTAACTTTGATGAATTTTTGGTGAATTATTTTGATGACTGGTGTCTTGATGTTATGGGATACTATGATGTTAAAGGGGGTGCTGAGGGTGTTTAGAAGTATGAGAGGTATTAATATTATTTTAGTAATAATAATGTGGAATTATGTGAAATAATACTATTATTATTATTATTATAAATGATAAAAAGAGACATTAAAGGCAAGTTAGTAATTTTGGATGGGTTAAGTGAGGACAAGGTTGGAAAAGAGTATCAGGGGTCCTAGGTGTAAGTTGGACAAAAAGGAATTATATATATATATATATATAGAGAGAGAGAGAGAGAGAGAGTGAGAGAGAGAGAGAGAAGTCATTGTGGTACGATCAATTTTGGAAGAAACGCTCTGAAGAAAGGAGAAGAACGCTAGGGCTCAGAGAGGTTCCGGAAGAACTCAGAGAGAAGAATTCATAAGCGATTTTCTAAGGTATGGGGAGTATTATTTATCATTATATTTGATATAGGTGTAGAAGCATGTAGGTAGTAGGTTTTTCGGATAAATTTGACGAGTTAATGACGGAATTGGGATTTTACTCTGATAATTGCTGTTATATTATTCGTGAATGTCTGTTGGGTAGAAGGGTGTTACATTAGTGGTATCAGAGAAGGTCGGCCTGTCCGGCCAGGTGTTGTATGATGTTATTCCTTGTCAATCGTTGAGTGTGTGTACACTGTCGATGTTTTATTTTTTCTAACCTTGTTGGTGATGTGCAGAATGGTTGGGAGAAACGACCGTGTTATTGCTGATGCGCTGGAATCACTTGCTCAAGTGATGGCTCAGAACAATCAGAATGGTGAAGTTCCTTATGAGTTTCGTGCTTTGGGGAAATTCCAGAGGAATAATCCGCCAACTTTCGTGGGCACTCATGACCCGGAGAGAGCGCATAAATGGCTCAAGGTGATTGAGAAGATCTTCTAGGTGATGGGGTGTACGGACGCTCAACAAGTTCAGTTCGGTACTCATATGCTGTCAGAGGAAGCTGAAGAATGGTGGGATAACACCCGTCAGAGGCTAGAGGATGTTGGCACCGAGATAACATGGGTTGTGTTTAAGAGAGAGTTTTTGGGAAAATATTTTCCTGAAGATGCTCGCGGTAAGAAGAAGGTGGAATTCCTTGAACTGAAGTAAGGAAACATGACTGTGGCTGAATATGCGGCAAAGTTTGAAGCGCTGGTGAAGTTCTATCTACATTATAATTGTGTGATGGTGAGATGTCCAAATGCCTTAAGTTTTAAAATGGGCTGAGACCAGAGATCAAGCAGGGTATTAGTTACCAATAGATTCGAAGGTATGATGAGCTGGTTGATAAGAGTAGAATCTATGATGAGGATAACCTAGCTTGATCTGCTCACTACAAGCATCTTAGTGAGAAGAAAGATAAGGGACAGTTTAGAAGAAAGCCTTATGTGACTCCAGCTGATAAAAGGAAACATATGGCTTCCGATGGGAAAAAGACTAGTGAGGGAGCTGCTCCCACTTCTGTGAAGTGTTACAGGTGTGGCGAGCAAGGCCATCGTGCTTAAGTTTGCAACAATAGTGTGTTGAGGTACTACAAATGTGGTAAGAGAGGTCACAGAGCTAGTAACTGCAAAGATGAGGGTCCGACTTGTTTCAACTGTGGTGAACAGGGTCACATCAGTACTCAGTGTCAGAAGCCGAAGAAGACTGCTACTGCGGCTCAAACTAATGGCAAAGTGTTTGCTTTGAGTGGTTCAGAGGTTTCTAAGAAGGATAACTTGATTCGAGGTATTTATTTTATTAATAACGTTGAGTTGGTCACTATTATTGATACTGGTGCTACTCACTCGTTTATTTCGCTTGAATGTGCTAATATATTGAGTTTTAAATTGTCTGATATGAATGGTAGTATGCTAATAGAGACTCCTGCTAATGGTTCTGTTACTACTACTTTTGTGTGTTCGAGATGTCCTTTGATGATTTTTGGGAAGAGTTTTGTGATGGATTTGGTGTGTTTGCCCTTGCACCAAATCGATGTGATTCTGGGGATGAACTGGTTGGAGTTCAACTACATTCACATTAACTATTATAATAAGACTGTGGAGTTTCCTGAGTTTGGTGATAATGGAGAGTTGATGTTATTGACTGCTAAGCAAGTAGACAAACTCTTAGAAGATGAAGCCTTGATGTTTGCGTTGTTTGCATCATTACAAGTTGATCGTGAGACTGCAAGTTTCGAATTACCTGTGGTCTGCGAATTCCCATAAGTGTTTCCTGATGATATAAGTGATTTGCCTCCAGAACGTGAAGTAGAGTTTACAGTTGATTTGATACCAGGTACGAGTCCGGTGTCAATGGTTCCTTATCGGATGTCAGCTTCTGAGTTAAGTGAATTAAAGAAACAATTGGAAGAATTGCTTGAGAAGAAGTTTGTTTGACCGAGTGTTTCTCCGTGGGGTGCTCTTGTGTTGTTAGTGAAGAAGAAAGATGGTAGTATGAGGTTGTGTGTTGATTATCGGCAGTTGAATAAGGTGAATATCAAGAATAAGTATCCACTTCCGAGAATTGAGGATTTGATGGATCAGCTAGTAGGCGCTTGTGTGTTCAGTAAGATTGATTTTAGGTCTGGTTATCATCAGATTCGTGTTAAGCCTGATGATATTCCGAAGACAGCTTTTAGGACGAGGTATGGTCACTATGAATATACTGTGATGCCGTTTGGTGTATCCAATGCCCCTGGTGTGTTCATGGAGTATATGAATCGGATTTTCCATGAGTATTTGGACAAGTTTGTTGTGGTTTTCATTGATGATATTCTTATATACTCTAAATCTGAAGAAGAGCACGCTGAGCATTTGAGGACTGTGTTGCAAGTGTTGAAAGAGAAGAAGTTATATGCAAAACTGTCGAAGTGTGAATTTTTGTTGAAAGAGGTGAGTTTTCTTGGACATGTGATTTCAAGTGGTGGAATTGCTATTGATCCTACTAAGATCAATGATGTGCTACAGTGGGAGACTCCAAAGTCAGCTACTGAGATACGAAGTTTTCTTGGGTTGACAGGTTACTATCGCAAGTTCATAGAAGGTTTTTCTAGATTGGCGTTACCGTTGACGCAGTTGACTCGTAAGGGCCGGGCTTATGTGTGGGATGTTGTATGTGAAAGAGTTTTATGGAATTGAAGAAGAAATTAACGACCGCTCCGGTTTTGGTTTTGCCTAATCGAAATGAATCTTTTGTGGTGTATTGTGATGCTTCAAAGATAGGTCTTGGTGGAGTGTTGATGCATAATGGACAGGTTGTTGCTTATGCTTCGAGACAATTGAGAGTTCATGAAAGGAATTATCCCACACATGACTTAGAATTGGCAGCTGTGATGTTTGTGTTGAAATTTTGGAGACATTACCTTTTTGGCTCTAAATTTGAAGTGTTCAGCGATTATAAGAGTTTAAAGTACTTATTCGATTAGGAAGAGTTGAATATGAGGTAGAGGAGGTGGTTGGAATTGTTGAAAGACTATGATTTTGATTTGAGTTACCATCCTGGTAAGGCAAATGTGGTGGCTAATGCATTGAGCAGAAAGTCATTGCATATGTCCATGCTTATGGTGAAAGAGTTGGAATTAATTGAGCAATTCCGAGATTTGAGTTTGGTATGTGAAGAGACTCCTGACACTGTGAAGTTGGGTATGTTGAAGTTGACTAGTGGTATTCTGGAAGAGATCAGAGTGGGACAACAATCTGATTTGAAGCTGGTTGATCAAGCACCTTTGATTAACCAGGGTAACGAAGGTGAATTCCAGATTGATGAGAATGGTGTGATGAGGTTCAGAGACAGAGTGTGTGTTCCAGATGTTCCCGAAATTAAGAAGAGTATTCTTGAAGAAGGACATTTAAGCAGATTGAGTATCCATCCTGGTGCTACGAAGATGTACCAGGATTTGTAGAAATTGTTTTGTTGGCCGGGTATGAAGAAGGATATTGCTAAATTTGTTTATGCCTGTTTGATTTGTCAGAAGTCCAAGATGGAACATCAGAAGCCTTTGGGTATGATGTAGCCATTGAATATTCCAGAATGGATATGGGATAGTATTTCCATAGATTTTGTGTCGGGATTGCCGAAGACTGCAAAAGGGAATGATTCTATCTGGGTGATTGTAGACAGGTTGACTATGTACATGTCAAATATATTTGACATCGAGTTGAGTAGTCGGATAAGGGTGAACAAGGACCAGACGCTGGTAGCAGGAGAAATCATACAATGAAGAGAGCTAGACAAGCCTCATGCATAACCCAGACTGAGTATAGAGCCCGATTCCCATCCTGCCGAGTTATCACAGGGCTGGGTACTTCACTCTACCCGGTATCGATGTCGGATACATGCTCGTCAGGTGTCACTCCATCTTTTGTAACGACGGCGGCGCATCAATACGGACGTTATCAAGGGCTTCAATGCTTGTATTCATGGATGAATGTTATGGCATAGATGGCCGTATAATGCTAGAAGTCCAAGAGGCTTCTCTTAATGGCTTGAATTAAAGAACAAATTATATAATGGGGCTCCTACACGAGGGATAAGCAAGACATTCATCTTGAGGCTACATACAACACTTGTATAGCCCTCAAATCCCCAGATATTCACCTCAACACACTTAGTAGAGTAGACATCGTAACTCTCTTTGTCCACAGAGAAGGGGAGTTAGCACTTTTGGTGGTCTAACCATTTTTTGCTAGAACATTTGGCGCCCACTGTGGGGCCTAGGTAAAACTTTCCCAGGCCACACCCATCACTGACGACATGACTTCTGAAGGAGACCCTCCAGACATGGCTCAACTACTAGCCATGATGGAAACTATGAGACAACAGAATGAAACACTGCAAGACAGTATACAAGAACTGCAGCAACAAAGCCAAGCTGACACTATTAGTGAGGAGGAGGTTCTCAAACCTCAACCTATCTCTCAAGAGATCTGAGACGACCACATACCCGAAAACTTCAAAGTACCATCATTAGTTTCCTATGATGGGAAGACATATCCTCAGGAGCATGTCACTGCCATCAACAATCAGATGGCCATAATTTCCTCTTCAGACTCACTGAAGTGTAAACTCATGGCCGGAACTTTGAAGGACGTAGCCCTAAGATGGTACATGAGCCTTCCTCATCTCTCTATCACAAGCTACCAGGACTTAACTAAGAAGTTAGTACAATACTTCTTAGCAAGTAAACATCGGAAGGTGTCTACAACTGCATTGTTCAGTGTTCGACAAAAGCAGGCGGAACCGCTACGTGAATACTTGGCTCGATTTAACGAGGAAACTCTCAAAGTATCTCATCCGAATCAGGAACTGTTTGTGGGGGATTTTCAACATGGATTGCGAGCTGGGAAATTCAACGAGTCCTTGGCTCAGAAGCCGGCTAGCCAACTCAAAAAACTCAGGAATAAATAAGACTGTGATTCAAGAGGTTCTCGAAGCACCTAACATTCAATAAGAAGAAGTGTTAGCCATAGAGAATGTCCAAGGGTGGATGAGACCCATCAGTACTTATTTGACACAAGAAGTGTTACCAGAAGACTTCAACTAAGCTCGGAAGATTAGAAGGATAGCTTCCCAGTATATCATAATCTTGGACACGCTGTATAAGATGGGAAGGTCGACACCTATGTTGAGATGTGTGTCAGAGTCTGAGATAGAGCTGGTAATTAAAGAGGTACATGAAGGAGCCTGTGGTAGCCACATCGGTGGGAGAACATTATCTAGAAATATTCTAAGAGCCGGATACTATTGGCCACACGTGATGCAAGATTGCACCGAATACGTCAGTAAGTGTGAAAAATGCCAAGTATTTGCTCCACTCAAACACTTACCAGCCGAGTCGCTCCATCTGATAATATCCTCGTGGCCGTTTTACTAGTGGGGAACGGATATCTTAGGCCCATTCCCAAACGCTTCAGGCCATATCAAATTCTTAATTGTCGCAGTCGATTATTTTACGAAATGGGTAGAAGCCGAGGCTGTTGCTCGGATCTCTGCCGAGAAAGTTTGCAAGTTCTATTGGAAAAACATCATATGCTGATTTGGCTTGCCAGGAGTTATAGTCTCAGACAATGGGGCTCAGTTTGCGAGCACATTGGTTGTAGATTTTTGTAAAGATTATGGAATACAGAACAGGTTCACATCGGTAGAACATCCATTAGCCAACGGCCAAGCTGAAGCCGCCAACAGGGTTATCCTAAATGGCATAAAGAAGAAGCTGGAGGAAGCAAAAAGAATGTGGGCCGAGTACTTGCCAGAGATCTTGTGGTCATACCATACAACACCGCATTCTACCACTAATGAAACACCTTTCAGGATGGTATATGAAGCTGATGCAATGATATCGGTGGAGATCAACACTCCGACTTAGAGGCACGAGCACTTTGATCAAATCACCAACATGGAAAATTTTAACATCTCGGCCGATCAGATAGAAGAAATCAGAGAAATAGCACGGATCAGAGAAGCTGCCGCAAAACAAAGGGTGGCAAGAAGGTACAACCTAAAGGTCCGACAAAGGGATTTCCAAGAAGGCGACCTGGTCTTGAAGAAAATCACAGACCCAAAAAGCAAGGGAAAGCTCGCCCCCAATTGGGAAGGTCCGTTCAGGGTGGTTCAAAAGCTAAACAATGGAGCATACAAGTTGGAAACATTAGAAGGAATAGAAATACCTAGGACATGGAATGTATCCAATCTTAGGTTGTATTTTAGCTGAATTTTATGTAATCCAATAATACATAAAAGTTCTGGGTTGCACTCTTTTCCCTTACAAGGGCAAGGGTTTTTAATGAGGCACCTAGACTTAAAAAATTGTCATGTCTTGTTTATAGGTGATCGGCTGGAAATGGAGAGTTACAACTCGAAAAACCCTATAAACGTGTCGACTTGCTCTGTGTACATAGGTCGCCCATAAAACAGGTTGATTAAAACCCTATAAACGTGTCGACTTGCTCCGCGTACATAGGTTGCCCATAAAACGAGTTGATTAAAACCCTATAAACGTGTCGACTTGCTCCGCGTACATAGGTCGCCCATAAAACGGGTTGATTAAAACCCTATAAACGTGTAGACTTGCTCCGCGTACATAGGTCATCCATAAAACGGGTTGATTAAAACCCTATAAACGTGTCGACTTGCTCCGCGTACATAGGTCGCCCATAAAACGGGTTGATTAAAACCCTATAAACGTGTTGACTTGCTCCGCGTACATAGGTCGCCCATAAAACGGGTTAATTAAAACCCTATAAATGTGTCGACTTGCTCCACGTACATAGGTCTCCCATAAACGGGTCGAATAATATGTTTGATAACTCCTTGCACAAAAGACGGACAATTTGATGTAAAAATTATGAAACGCCTAAGCTCAAAGCATGTCGAAAGATACTAGGAGCTTGTAAGCAAAGAATCATAAAGGGGCAAATTGCCAACAAGAAAGACGTGAATCTTATTAATGCACCCAGGTACATACCATAATCAAAGCTTATGCTTATAAGAGTCTAGAACTCTCGAGGGTGTGAAGATTGAACACACAAGATAACTAAAAGGCCCCTTAACAATAAGGAAAATGCAAAAGCAAAAGTAATACCCAACAATCTATAGTCAGACACATTAAGTTATTCTAACCCAATGCCCGAGGGGCTGGATATATACAGGATTATTTTGCAAAGAAATACGATAAGCAGAAATGATACAAACAAAAGCCTCAGAAGGGCCAAAATAAATTGTACAAAGTCGGAGGGCTAAATATTCATAAGTATAAGGGGGGGATAACACCACACTCCCTTGCCAAATTACATCAAAATGCATCCAGAAGGATGACTAACTAAACACAGGAAAAACTAAAAAATTATTCAACAACCGGGGTACCATTAGCGCCAACACCATCAAGGGTCTTAATCTTGCCATTATCAGGAGTAGAAGTCTTCTCCAGATTATTCTTTTCGAGCTCGGATAGATCTATAAGGTGGCCATCCTGCACCACCTTGAAGTAGTCGACTTCAGACAGATCTAGCCCGGGATGAAGACACAAAACTTGCTCATTTGCCCTGTTAAAGGCCTCATCACCAGCGAAGAGAACTTCAATCCGAGCCTTCATAAGAGACTCAGTAAGCTCGACATAGGAAGCTTTGCCTTGTCCCAACTCCTCAGTATCCTTAGACAAAGCCGACTTGTGTTCAGACTCAAGGGTCTCTCTGTTCTTCTTCTCGTCAGCCAAGCTTTTCTCTAAACCAGAAAGTTTCTCTAATTGGGCTGTGAGAGTTTCCTGCAACCGGGTGGCCTCTTCTCTTAACCTGAGCTTCTTCGACTCAAAATCGTCGCTAGATTCAAACAGACCCCTAGCGAGAACGACACACCGCATGAGGTAGGAGCTAATATTTTGAGTAATCTTCTGCCGACCAATGGACTTCACTTTATTAACGTCCTCAGTTGCATTGAGATGGTCGTACAAGAACCTAAGCATGTCGAAGCTGTTAGACCATAACTTAAACTCCCCGGAAGCAACACTTTCCTCAGGAACTCGCATGAGGGAATTGATCTCCATGTCAGCCCGACAAACTTCATCGGTCATAAGGGTTTTCAACCTTTTGGGAGCACCTTGTGAAGTTTCTTCCTGGGACGGAGGAGCACAAGGTTGAGGCTTATTCTTACTTGGGGTAGCCTTTACACTGGTACCCCGGGTCCGTTTTGGTTGTCGGATTTCCAATCCACTCATATCCGACTTAGAGGGAACAGTCTCTCCGGATCTTTTCCGGGCAGCACGAGCCTCCAACATTAATTTCTTCTGTTCAGCTACTGACAATTTAGTCATGGTATCTGCAGAAAAAATGATAAACGTTAGAATGAGGATGACAAATCATATGCACGAATCGTAAGCAAGCAATTACCCAAGTAGGCGAGTAGTCGCTCGTCGCTCAAAGGTAACAACTCCTTAACCTTCATCATTCGGAGGGAGTCAAGAACAATCAAAGATTGGGTTTCCAATTCACTCAGTTTCTCAAAGTTGAAACCCGTGATCGGCAATGGGTTCCCGGTCCAATAGAAGGGGAAACGAGGTTGGCTATCCAGAGAGTACAACACTCGTGGACATCTCGGTCCGCTCTTTACCCTCAGAAAATGGTTCTCATAATTTTTATAATTTGAAGTAAATGCATGGAGAAAACTCTGTTCGGGAATCCCACTGATTTGTATCCAGCTACAGTTATCAACTCCTTTCACTTCAAAGAAAGAGAAAAACAAACCAATTGTGGGGATGATATCTAAGACCTCACACACCCGCTCAAAAGACTTTATGAAACCCTAACTGTTGGTACGAAGTTGCGAGGAAGCTATATTCACAGTTTTCAATAAGTCTGTCTCAAAGTCAAAAAAAGGTATTTGTATATTGAAATCTTCTAGAACCCCGACATAGAAATAGAAAAAGTCTTCTTTAACTCCTTTGGGGCGAAAAATACAAACGCACTCCCCGGGAATACATGATTCCAAGACAACATCATCTTCGAACCCAGTTGAAGATATTTGTCTTAAAGACCAGAGTTTCGCAATCTCTACATCATCAAAGGTACTAGTCTTATGATTCATGACTTCAGGGTCAAAAGGAGCAGCAGTCGTCATCGAAACCTCTACAAAACTTGAGGAAGATGAGCCAAAATCAAAATTATCCCCAGAAGTAAGAACATCGCCATAGATTTCTTTCATGACTCGTCTATACTCCTCTGGTCCTAAAGCGTTTTCTATTTCCCACATGCATTGTTCCCACAACTCCTTTCTCTCCATAGCATTCATACGAACTTTGCTACTATTACCCTCCCTTTCTCGCTTACTAAAAACTACCGTAGTGAATAGAAACAAAATTGAAGAGTAAAATTGAAATTAGAAGTGTTAGAAGGATACCTGTGAATAAAGAAGCTTTAGAGATTGGAAGGTGTTCTAGTTTATGAAGAAGGAAGACGATTCGGAAATGAGAAGAGAGAAAGAAGGACTTTGATAAAAGGCTTGAGAGTAGCTAGGGAGTAGCATTTAATAGTCATCATTATATTGGGGAAACTGAAAGGACGCGACCTCCCAAGAAATTTGTGACACGTGGGGACCTGAGAAGAAAGGCCGATATACAACTCGACACTTAGCAAATATATCCGGGCTTGTGTCACTGCCGAGTACTACATCCTTATGAGCGAATATAGTACTCGGGGGGCTTATGCACATGCCAAATATATTTGACGTCGAGTTGAGTAGTCGGATAAGGGTGAACCTGGACTAGACGATGATAGCAGGAGAAATCGTAAAATAAAGAGAGCTAGACAAGCCTCATGCATAACCTGGACCAAACATAAAGCCCGATTCCCACCCTGCCGAGTTATCACGGGGCCAGGTACTTCATTATACCCGGCATCAATGTCGAATACATGCTCGTCAGATGTCACTCCATCTTTTGTAACGGCGACGACGCATCAATACGGACGTTATCAAGGGCTTCAATGCCTGTATTCATGGATGAAGGTTACGGAAATGATGGCCGTATAACGCTAGAAGTCCAAGAGGCCTCTCTTAATGGCTTGAATTAAAGAACATATTATATAATGGGGCTCCCACACTGTAATACGCCGTATTTTATTACTCCGGATAATATTATATTGTGATCGACTGAGCCCAGTGTACTCTGAGAAATTATTTGACAAAATAATTAGAGTAACTGTGGAACTTAGAATAAATCCAATTAATATTATCTGACTCTGAGGTATTTTACTAATTTGGACTTAAGAGACTTTTTGGACATTTAGTATTATTATTTACTAATACTAGTTTACTACTTATTCCTTTTCCTCCCATTTTCCAAACAAAATAAAAACATAGTAAGAAAGAGAGAGAAAGAAGAAAGAGGGAAAGAAAAGGAAAAGAAGGAGAAAAGAAGGAGAAAAAGGGTTTTGGAAGAAAATCCAAGAACAATCATCATCCATTGATCCAAACTTAATCCAATCATCTCATCTTCCTCATTTTCATCATCTATCTAAGGCGGGTTCTAGTGAGTACCAATTTTTAGAAGTTTTGGAATTGTTTGGTTTAGGTCGAATTTATGGAAATCGATGTTTTAACGGTTAGAATTCGTTAGAAATCGAAATGAATGATCAATATACTTGTAGAAACATATATTGATGATTGTTTTGAAGTTTTAGTTTGTTTTGATTTGTTGGAAATTTTAGGTTTATGTAGAATTTGTTATTTTGTTCAAAACTTAGTTTGTGAAGTTTGATGATGAAACTATGTTAGAAACATGTTGAATATGCCTCTAATTGGTTGTTGGAACTGGTATTGAGGATGTAGAGGAACTGGTTTTGAACTGTTATGACAGGTATTTTTTTCTGGAATTCGCAGAGCGCGCAGACACGCGCTTAGTGCGGTGTTGAAATCCTGCAACCCCAGATGGCAGAGAGTTGCGCGCTTAGCGCGGACAAGGGCGCGCTTAGCGCGACCTGGGACTTGAAGTTTTCTTCCAAAACGAGAAAATTCATAACTTTTGATTCGTTTATCGGAATCGAACATTCTTTATATCAATGTAAAGCCGAGAAAATATTCTATGCAATGGAGATGAAATATGTCGATTTTACCAACCAATTAAATAATAGAGAAAGTTTCAAAAGTGTTTTAATTATGTTTTAATTGTTATAAATTATTCTATTATGAAATTGTGAGATGCCTTGCCTATCCTATTATTGTTTAGCATGATTGTAATTGAATATGCATGTTAATATGGAAAAAGAAATAGAAAGAGTGAGGAAAACCCCCTTATGAACTATAGGAGAATTTAGAAGGTTTAGAGACACTAGTATGGAACATGTTGGTTAACCTTTGTGGTTTGAAAGGCAAGAGAGGCCTTGAGGCATGATGGCCTAGTGATTGTCGAATACAATCATGTTCGTGTGTGTGATTACGTAATTGTAACCGGTTTATCTTGAGTGTAGTTTCATGAGTCTCAGACTCCTCTGAAATGGATGCACAACTACTTGGCAGGTTTGATTCCCCGTATTGTACGAATGGCGCCCATGGAGCGTATGCTTGTGACGGTTAATGGCCCGTGTGAAGTGACGGTTCATAACGGTTAATGGCCCGTAGAACCCGAATCCATTCGTATGTCAAGTAGATTACAAGGATCTATGACTCGGGCCGCCTTCTAGACGTAGAAGCGGACGGGAACAGGAGGTACCTTGGTATGGTTACCGATTAGTGATACTTTTGAGTTGATGAACTCATGGCATGTTTCCATATAGTTGAGAATTGAAATGTGAACTCAAGAGTCCTTTCCCCTTTTCCCCGGACTTGAGTTAGGATTGTTAGAACCTTGTTAACCCGAGAGAATCCATAAGATAGGGAACTCATTGAGATTTGATGTATCTCACCCCACGTTGTTGATGTATTGCAGGTGCTTCAGGTTCCGAGAAGGGTAAGGATAAGGTCGTGTGATCTTTTCCTTGCTTGTTGATGGCTAGCTTCCGTAGCGAAGTGTATTTTGGGATCATTATTGATCTAGTTCTTAGTTTTTATCGTTTGAACATCTTGTGTATAATATGCCTTAGGTTTTGTACTTTGTACTTTAGGGCATTTATTTGTATACAATGTGTTAACTAGGAGCTTATGTGTTTCAGTACCAAACACTTGGATCTATATATAATATTTATGCTTTGATGTATGAGTTTTATATATGGGTGTTACAGTTGGTATCAGAGCAGGTCGTATCCTCGACCTAGCCATGAAATAGTATAAGCATTTCTTTCCGTTTCATATACGTTATGTTGCCATTGGTCTTAAGTGTTATATTTATGGCATTGAGCCTGATCAACTTAATCCTATATGTATGACCTTTAGGAACATGGCTGAAGGACGTAGAAACACTCGTGGTAGACCCCGCACCACTCCTGAAGGGACGAATCAGCCGGGCGGCGATGACAATGCTCCTCTGTATCAGTTTATGCAACAGATGCAGCAGCAACAGAATCTATTCATGCAGCAAATGGTGCAACAAATGAATGGAGGTTTGCATCCTACGGTAGTTGTTCCAGAAGCTGAAGGTGGGAAATTCCGGGATTTTACCCGCATGAATCCCCCAGAATTTTATGGTGGATTAGATCCCGTGAAGGCTCACGAATGGATTTCTGGTATGGAGAGGATTTTCTTGATAGTCCAATGCAGCAAAGAGAACAAGGTGTTGTTCGCTTCTCATTCACTGAAGGGTCCCGCTATGAGATGGTGGGAGAGCGCTTCGGCCTTAATGGCTATTCAGGAAGTGCCAAAGGTTTGGGAGCAGTTCAAGGTTGTTTTCATGGAGAAGTATTTTTCGAGCTCTTTGAGAACTCAGAAAGAGTTTGATTTTCAACAACTAAGACAAGGTAGTATGACTGTGGCCAGTTATGCTGAAAAGTTTGAAGACATGGCTGCTTATTCTAGGCAGGCTATGTATGCCCCAGATGAGAGGTGGAAGGTGGACCAATTTATTTTTGGACTTAGAGCTGAAATATCCCATAGTGTATCTCAGAGGGAGTTCACTACTTATACCGAAGTTCTAAGACAATGCTATGTAGCTGAACATAGTTTGAAGAAGGTCCAAGCGGAAGGTGTTACGAGTAGGGTGAATCAAGGGGATCGCGGAAGATCCAACCAACAATTCAGGCCTAGGCAACAAGCCTTCAAACGAAAGCAAGTTCAAGATTCAAGGGCGAGTACACCTCCGGTGTGTCGCACTTAAGGATGCATTATGGAAGGTGTGGTATAGACAATGTGGAGTGTTACCAATGTCAGAAGGTGGGTCATTTGAAAAGGGATTATCCTCAGAATAGGACTCAGACACAAGGAAGGGTTTATACCTTAGATGCAAGGAAGAAGAAAAGTGACAACTCTTTAATTGTCGGTACGTGTTTTGTAAACGGACATCCTTGTTTTGTTTTATTCGATTGTGGAGCAACACACTCCTTTGTATCTATGCAATGTGTGAAAACTGTGTTTTGTCTGTGGACGGTAGAGTTTTTCAGATTGATCTTATTTGCTTACCACTTAAGAAAGTTGATGTCGTTTTAGGAATGGATTGACTTTCTACTAATTCGGTGTTTATTGGGTGTGAAGAAAAGCTTATCATCATTCCATCTATTGATGCTACCCCGAAAGATGTCTTAACAACTATTCTAGAAGGTACGGTTGGAATGATAAATTTCTTGTTCGAAGAAGAGAAATCTGTTCTTTTGGTTCTCACTAAGGAAGGGAGTAACGACTTTCAAGTTTTGGATATTCCAGTAGTTTGCGAGTTTTCCGAAGTTTTCCCCGAAGATGTCATTTCTCTTCCTCCGGAGAGGGAAGTGGAATTTTCTATTGACCTGGTATCGGGAACGGCTCCTATATCCGTTTCTCCGTATCGGATGGCACCATTGGAGTTAAGGGAACTAAAGGAACAATTGGAAGAGCTTATGGCTAAGCATTTTGTTAGACCTAGTGTCTCACCATGGGGAGCCCTAGTTTTGTTAGTAAAGAAGAAAGACGGCGGGATGCGATTGTGTATTGATTATCACCAGCTGAATAAAGTCCCCATTAAGAACAAGTATCCCTTGCCCAGGATAGACGACCTATTAGATCAATTGAAAGGAGCCTGTGTGTTCTCGAAGATTGATTTGAGGTCCGACTATCACTAAATCCGAGTGAAGAGTTCTGATGTACCTAAGACTGCATTTAGGACCCGTTATGGTCATTACGAATTCTTAGTGATGCCTTTCGGTGTGACTAATGCTCCAGCTGTTTTTATGGATTATATGAATCGGTTATTTCAAACTTACTTGGATCAATTCGTTGTGATCTTCATTGATGACATTCTTATCTATTCCCGCACTCCGCAAGAGCACGAAGGACATTTGAGAATCGTCTTATCGATCTTACAAGAGAAGCAACTTTTTGCCAAGTTAAGTAAGTGCGAGTTCTGGATGTCCGAAGTTAGTTTTCTTGGTCACGTTATATCACAGGGTGGTGTAGCGGTGGATCCGTCAAAGGTTGAAGCTGTGACTAATTGGGAGAGACCGAAGAATGTATCGGAGATTAGAAGTTTCTTGGGTCTAGTAGGTTACTATAGAAGATTTATCAAAGGCTTTTCGCAATTAGCGTTGCCAATGACTAAGCTTACTCGGAAGGATTGCCCCTTTGAGTGGGATTCGGCGTGTGAGCAAAGTTTTATGAGTTTGAAGGAAAGATTGACTACAACTCCTGTTCTGACTATTCCCGATCCTAGCAAGTCGTATGAAGTATTTTGTGATGCGTCTAAGATGGGATTAAGAGGCGTTTTAATGCAAGAAAGTCACGTTGTGGCTTATGCTTCTCGACAATTGAAAATTCACGAGAAGAATTATCCAACCCACGATTTGGAATTAGCGGCGGTGGTGTTTACTTTGAAAGTGTGGCGTCACTATTTATATGGAGTACATTTTGAAATGTTTAGTGACCACAAGAGTTTAAAGTACCTCTTTGACCAAAAAGAGTGGAATATGCGTCAAAGGAGGTGGATGGAATATTTAAAGGATTATGATCTAGAGCTAAAATACCATCCGGGTAAAGCGAACAAAGTGGCTGATGCCTTGAGTAGGAAAGTTTTGAGAAATGCCGAATTGATGATGTTAGAATATTCGTTGTTGGAAAAGTTTAGAGATTTAAATCTTCAATTTGTGTGGACTCCTAATAGAGTGATTATGGGGAATTTGAATGTCAATTCTACTCTAAGAGTTGAAATTCAACAAGGGCAATTATTGGATGAGAAGTTGCAAGAGATGCTAAGCCAACCGGGTTTTGTGCACGCTAGCGATGGAATGATTATGTTTAACCAAAGAATTTGCGTTCCGAACGATGCGACTTTGAAAAGAAGGATTTTAGAGGAAGCGCATAAGGGTACCTTCACTATACATCCGGGTTCTTCAAAGATGTATCAAGATTTAAAGAAGGACTATTGGTGGTCCGGTATGAAAAGAGATGTTGCGGTCTTCGTGTCGGAATGTGCGGTATGCCAACAAGTTAAGATTGAACATCAAAGACCGGGTGGATTATTGCAGCCATTAGAAATCCCAATTTGGAAATGGGATAGTATTTCTATGGATTTTACAGTAGGTTTACCCCGTACGCAAGGTGGTTATGATTCGATTTGGGTAATAGTAGATCGGTTGACAAAGTCGGCGCATTTCTTGGCCGTGAAGACTACCTCCAAAGCGAGTCATCTTGCAAGGTTGTTTATTGCCGAAATTGTGAAATTGCACGGTATTCCCTCTAATATTGGGTCAGATAGAGATCCGAAGTTTACTTCAAGGTTTTGGAAAGTTTTTCAACAAGCTATGGGTACGGAGTTGCGTTTGAGCACGTCTAATCATCCTCAGACGGATGGTCAAACTGAATGAACAATACAAACAATGGAGGATATGTTGAGAGCTTGTGTACTAGAAAGTAAGGGTAATTGGAAAGAACTTCTACCATTGATTGAATTTTCTTATAATAATAGTTATCATGCGAGCATCGGAATGGCTCCTTATGAAGCCTTGTATGGAAGAAAGTGTAGGACACCTTTGTGTTGGACGGAAGTTAGGGAAGATAGAATCTTAGGACCCAAAATTATCCAAGAGACTACGAAAAAGACTCGAATGATCCGCGAGAAAATTAAGCAAGCACAAGATCGACAAAAGAGTTATGCGGATAACCGGAGGAGACCTTTAAAATTTTAAGAAGGTGACCATGTGTTTTTAAAAGTCACTCCGAGATTAAGACTGAAAGGACCGTTTAAGTCACGGAAGTTAAGTCCGAGATACGTGGGATCGTATCATGTTTTAGAAAGGATAGGCGAAGTAGCGTACAGGTTGGTCTTACCTCCTTCTCTGTCGGAAATGCACGATGTTTTCCATGTATCTCAACTTCGCAGATTTGTTCCAGGTCCTCTTCAGCCGATTCTACCGGATACTGTTGAAATAGAAGCAGACTTAACGTTTGAACCTCAACCGAGCCGCATTGTGGGAAGAGAAACGAAAGTATTAAGGAACAAGGACATTTCTCTCGTTAAGGTGCAGTGGGATGTAACACATTCGGGTGATGCAACTTGGGAACTTGAATCGAAAATGCGAGATGCTTACCCTCATCTGTTTAGGTAATCTTTAAATTCGAGGACGAATTTCTATTTAAGGGGGGGAGGATGTAATACCCCGTATTTTATTACTCCGGATAATATTATATTGTGATCGACTGAGGCCAGTGTACTCTGAGAAATTATTTGACAAAATAATTAGAGTAACTGTGGAACTTAGAATAAATCCAATTAATATTATCTGACTCTGAGGTATTTTACTAATTTGGACTTAAGAGACTTTTTGGATATTTAGTAGTATTATTTACTAATACTAGTTTACTACTTATTCCTTTTCCTCCCATTTTCCAAACAAAAGAAAAAGATAGTAAGAAAGAGAGAGAAAGAAGAAATAGGGAAAGAAAAGGAAAAGAAGGAGAAAAAGGGTTTTGGAAGAAAATCCAAGAACAATCATCATCCATTGATCCAAACTTCATCCAATCATCTCATCTTCCCTATTTTCATCATCTATCCAAGGTGGGTTCTAGTGAGTACCAATTTTTAGAAGTTTTGGAATTGTTTGGTTTAGGTCGAATTTATGGAAATTGATGTTTTAACGGTTAGAATTCGTTAGAAATCGAAATGAATGATCAATATACTTGTAGAAACATATATTGATGATTGTTTTGAAGTTTTAGTTTGTTTTGATTTGTTGGAAATTTTAGGTTTATGTAGAATTTGTGATTTTGTACAAAACTTGGTTTGTGAAGTTTGATGATGAAACTATGTTAGAAACATGTTGAATATGCCTCTAATTGGTTGTTGGAACTGGTATTGAGGATGTAGAGGAACTGGTTTTGAACTGTTATGACAGGTATTTTTTTCTGGAATTCGCAAAGCGCGCAGACACGCGCTTAGCGCGGTGTTGAAATCCTGCAACCCCAGATGGCAGAGAGTTGCACGCTTAGCGCGGACAACGGCGCGCTTAGCGCGACCTGGGACTTGAAGTTTTCTTCCAAAACGAGAAAATTCATAACTTTTGATTCGTTTATCGGAATCGAACATTCTTTATATCGATGTAAAGCCGAGAAAATATTCTATGCAATGAAGATGAAATATGTCGATTTTACCGACTGATTAAATAATCGAGAAAGTTTCAAAAGTGTTTTAATTATGTTTTAATTGTTATAAATTATTCTATTATGCAATTGTGAGATGCCTTGCCTATCCTATTATTGTTTAGCATGATTGTAATTGAATATGCATGTTAATATGGAAAAAGAAATAGAAAGAGTGAGGAAAACCCCTTATGAACTATAGGAGAATTTAGAAGGTTTAGAGACACTAGTATGGAACATGTTGGTTAACCTTTGTGGTTTAAAAGGCAAGAGAGGCCTTGAGGCATGATGGCCTAGTGATTGTCGAATACAATCATGTTCGTGTGTGTGATTACGTAATCGTAACCGGTTTATCTTGAGTGTAGTTTCATGAGTCTCAGACTCCTCTGAAATGGATGCACAACTACTTAGCAGGTTTGATTCCCCGTATTGTACGAATGGCGCCCATGGAGCATATGCTTGTGACGGTTAATGGCCCGTGTGAAGTGACGGTTCATAACGGTTAATGGCCCGTAGAACCCGAATCCATTCGTATGTCAAGTAGATTACAAGGATCTATGACTCGGGCCGCCTTCTAGGCGTAGAAGCGGACGGGAACAGGAGGTACCTTGGTATGATTATCGATTAGTGATACTTTTGAGTTGATGAACTCATGGCATGTTTCCATATAGTGTGAGAATTGAAATGTGAACTCAAGAGTCCTTTCCCCTTTTCCCCGGACTTAAGTTAGGATTGTTAGAACCTTGTTAACCCGAGAGAATCCATAAGATAGGGAACTCACTGAGATTTGATGTATCTCACCCCACGTTGTTGATGTATTGCAGGTGCTTCAGGTTCCGAGAAGGGTAAGGATAAGGTCGTGTGATCTTTTCCTTGCTTGTTGATGGCTAGCTTCCGTAACGAAGTGTATTTTGGGATCATTGTTGATCTAGTTCTTAGTTTTTATCGTTTGAACATCTTGTGTATAATATGCCTTAGGTTTTGTACTTTGTACTTTAGGGCATTTATTTGTATACAATGTGTTAACTAGGAGCTTATGTGTTTCAGTACCAAACACTTGGATCTATATATAATATTTATGCTTTGATGTATGAGTTTTATATATGGGTGTTACACACACGAGGGATAAGCAAGACATTTATCTTGAGGCTACATACAACACTTGTATAGCCCTCAAATCCCCAGATATTCACCTCAACACACTTAATAGAGTAGAGAACGTAACTCTCTTTGTCCACAGAGAAGGGGAGTTAGCACTTTTGGTGGTCTAATCATTTTTGGATAGAACAAACTAAATCGGCTCATTTCTTTCCGATGAAGATTAACCATTCTATGCAGAAGTTAGCTGAGATGTACATTGAGGAGATTGTGAAGTTGCATGGGATACATTAGAGTATTGTGTCTGTCAGAGACCCGAGATTTACGTCGAGGTTCTGGAAAAGTTTACAAGATGCTTTGGGTACTAAGTTGAGGATGAGTTCTGCATATCATCCGCACACGGATGGTCAGACAGAGAGGACTGTCCAATCTTTGGAGGATTTTCTGAGGGCTTGTGTGTTGGATCAAGGAGGATCGTGGGATAGCCATTTTCCGTTGATTGAGTTCACATACAACAACAACTTTCATGCTAGTATTGGGATGACACCGTATGAAGCTTTGTATGGAAGGAGGTGTAGAACTCCATTGTGTTGGTATGAATCGCGCGAGAGTGTTGTACTCGGACCTGAAATTGTGCAGGAGATGACTAAAAAGATTAAGATGATCCAAGAGGGGATGAATGCTTCGCAGAGTCGTCAGAAGAGTTATCATGATAAGAGGAGGAAAGCACTTGAATTCCAAGAGGGAGATCATGTATTTTTGAGAGTTACGCCGGTGACTGCTGTGGGTCGAGCTTTGAAGTCTAAGAAGCTCACTCCACGTTTTGTTGGTCCGTATCAGATTTTGCAGAGGATAGGGGAAGTAGGTTATCAGATTGTTTTACCGCCGTCGCTTGCGAATTTACATGATGTGTTCCATGCGTCTCAGTTGAGGAAGTACATTCCGGATCCATCGCATGTGATTTAGATGAATGACGTACAGGTGAGAGATAATCTGACCGTTGAAGCGTTACCTGTGCGGATTGATGGAAGAGAAATGAAGCAACTGCGGGATACATATATATCTTTGGTGAAGGTGTTATGGGGTGGACCAGCTGGTGAAAGTTGGACTTGGGAGTGTGAGGATCAGATGAAGGAGTCGTATCCGACTCTGTTTTCTTCAGGTAATTTTCGAGGACGAAAATTCTTTAAGTGGGGGAGAGTTGTAACACTCCGAAATCAGTAGAATATTTATTTAATTGATTTATTATAAATATTTGTAACTTTGGTGAATTTTTGGTGAATTATTTTGATGACTGATGTCTTGATGTTATGGGATACTAAGATGTTAAAGGGGGTGTTGAGGGTGTTTAGAAGTATGAGAGGTATTAATATTATTTTAGTAACAATAATGTGGAATTATGTGAAATAATACTATTATTATTATTATAAATGATTAAAAGAAATATTAAGGGCAAGTTGATAATTTTGGATGGGTTAAGTGAGGACAAGGTTGGAAAAAATTATTAGATGAATATTTATATCATTAAATAAAATATATGCAAAAAAATATTTAAGAGATTAAAGGTAGTGCACTGTTAGTATAAACTAGTTTTACACCATCATTCAATAGAATTATAACATTCTACTATGATTAAGGAAATTCCGTTTTTTCTTTTTTCTCAATATTTAAATTAGATTAACAACTTAAATTGCAAATCTAGTCGTTAACTAGATTAAGGAAATTCCGTTTTTTCTTGGTCCATGATTAAGAAAACCGAGGAAATGTTACTATTTGTATTAATGAGAGTATAGAGTTAAATTAAAATCATTAAAGAGAGAAATAAACTTAACAGTTATAAATAAGAAAATGAAAACACTGACACGACCCCCACGTTGAGTTCAAAAGCAGATCCTATTTCACTTTCACCAAAATAATCAATTATTATAAAAATGAGATACGATAAAAAAGCTTGATCTAATTCCACAAACGCGATTCCGCAGAATCGCGGTGGCGCTTAACTGACCGATGTCAACTAATTTTCGCCACAAATTCAAATAACGTTTTCTCACCTTCTTCTCTTCTTCTTCTTCTTGCTCGTGCTCGTGTTTCTCCGATTCAATTTCAGGTTAGCCCCTTTCATTCAGTTTCTATTTTTGATGCTTATTGCATGATTTCTCTTTTTTGGGGTTTGGGTTTTTCTTCTTTGATCCATGATGTAGCTTCTTTTTTTCTTCAATGTTCTTCTTAGATTGCATTTTTTTTTATGTATGTAAACAGTTGCAAGTTTTCATGAGTTATTGTTATGAATTTGACCAAATGGTAGTTAAAAGTTTTGGGGGTTTGACTTAAGTAAGCAAATCAAAGGTTGATTTTTCAACATGTTTATGATTAGTTATACATTTAATCTTTGAGTGAGTTGCTCAATTTTGAGGAATTAGTTAGATCTAATTTTGGCTGACTTGTTTCTAATTGTTGACTTGATTCTAGATGTTTTTTTGTTGGTGGTGTTTTCAATTTATTCAACCTAGAACCATGTTTGCATGAAATGTGTTTGTTATAATTATAAGGAACTAAATGTTATATTTGTTTGGTTATTTACTTATCATGAGTCTTTGTCTTTGTGTTTTTGTTAGTAAGCATCAGAAATCTAGAAGCTTGTTGTGGTTGGATTGACGTAGTTTGTAAAGCGTGGAATCATGTCGTTGAAAAGTATAGTTCGGGAACTTAAGGGGTTGAAAAATGGAATAGGTAGCATATCAAGGCGGGGTGGTGAGAGCAAGCATTGGCTCTCTCGGTCGAAGTCACATGTTGCTCCGGATGTAACTCCGACTGAACCTATTCAACAGGGACAGTGGGCAAGTCTACCACCTGAATTGCTTTTGGATATAATCCGGAGGGTTGAAGAGAGTGAGACATCTTGGCCTGCGCGTGCTGTTGTTGTCTTTTGTGGTTCGGTATGTAAATCTTGGAGGTCTGTTATGAAAGAGATCATCAAGACTCCTCAGCAATGTGGAAGGATCACGTTTCCTATTTCATTGAAGCAGGTAATAAATTCTTCATACCTTTTCTGGTCCAATCCCAAATTAATCTTATCCCTCGTTTTTTTGTGTTTCTTATGTTCTCTTTCCTTTATGTGTATGAATAGCCCGGTCCCCGTGATTATCCAATACAGTGCTTTATTAGGAGGAACAGAGAAACTTCTACGTTTGTGTTGTACTTAGGTTTGGTGCCATGTAAGTATTTCACAGCTGAAGCATTTCATCCTTTTTATTAAGACAAGGAGCATCAAATTTCAAATTTCTCATCTTTAAATTACTCTTCAAGCTTGCATTCATGAAGCATGACTAGGAATGTTGAATTTCAACTTGCTCTAAATTTATGGGTTTCATTCAGATTGTGGTTCATTGTCAGCACCCTCATTTTTTCTTTTTGTATTTTTTAATCTATGCATTTAATCAGTTTGTTTTGGTTTGGTTGTAATTTGTATAGCGGAGCACGAGAGTAATAAGTTGTTACTAGCCGCTAGAAAGATAAGAAGGGCCATAGGTACCGGCTTTATCATATCCTTGGCTGCAGACGATTTTTCTCGAGCCAGCAACAAATATGTTGGTAAACTGAGGCAAGTTTGGTTGACAGAAACTATGATTGCTCTTTTATTGGCTTTTCATCCTGCCCAGTTCAATCTCCACAGCTTGATTTTTATACATTTTGCAGGTCTAATTTTTGGGGAACCAAATTCACTGTATACGACAGTCAACCCCCACTTGATGCTGCAGTTCAACCAAAGCATTGTCCAAGTGGGAGATTTAATTCTAAGCAGGTGTCACCAAAAGTTCCAGCATGTAGCAATCTTGTTAGCACTATTTCCTATGAGCTGAATGCTCTCTGGACTAGAGGGCCAAGAAGAGTGCACTGCACCATGAACTCTATACCTATCTCAGCTATCGAGGAAGGTGGAAATGCCCCAACTCCAACAGCATTACCTCAAATATTTGGCAAACCTTTTTCTCCCTCACCAGCACTGAAAGAAAAAAGCCCAATGTCAGATTTGTACTCTGGCACCCTATCCGAGCTACCAGAGCTGACTGAAGGCTCCATCGAGCCCTTGGTACTCAAAAACAAATCTCCCAGATGGCATGAGCAGCTCCAGTGTTGGTGTCTAAACTTTATGGGGCGTGTTACAGTAGCATCTGTAAAGAACTTTCAACTTGTAGCTGCTGTTGATCCATCTCATAATGTTTTGCCTGCGGAGCAAGAAAGGGTAATCTTGCAATTTGGAAAGATTGGAAAAGATATATTCACCATGGACTACTCTTATCCTCTCTCTGCCTTTCAAGCCTTTGCCATCTGCTTGACAAGCTTTGATACTAAACCAGCCTGTGAGTGAAAGCCGTGTTAATATGCACGAGTTGTTGCACATAAAAATGCTAGGCGCAGTCACACGGTTCATCAAGCACCAAGCACCCTGGCATGCAGGTGAGAATCTCAGATATGCAATCATTAATATTCTCTTCTCCTCTTGTTGTATAAGTTGTTGTATCGATTCTGTAATTTATTCTGTATGTTGTTTCATAGTCCTGCAAGTAAATTTTAACTAAATGATGTTTAGTGAATTTTGTAATATATATAAGTAATGCATATTTGCTAGCATTCCTCACTGATGAAGCTTTTGATCAGTTTTAAATACTGAATTGTTTTAAGTTGTTAATGTTTATTGCTGATGATGTCAATGTCAATTCAATTCTTGTAGAAAGAACTAGATATAATTAATTACTATCTCAACTATGATGCATACAGGTCAGACTTAAATCATTTTGTTTGGTTGACATAACATTTGAATGACTGAAACTAACAATCAGATTGAGACTAATTGGTACCCCACCTTGTTAGGTTTGGGTCAATTTTTGCCGTCTTATACCATGTATCCAAATAAATATTATGAATAATTAGTGCTGTATGAGTAGGATATGAGTTTTAATAATTTTTGTGACACCAAACCAATTCTTTTGCTTTCTATTTAATTTGGGGTACGGGTCCAGTTGAGAAAAAGTCATCACTGCACTTGTCTGTCTGATTACCAAAGATCTAGTCAAAGGCACAAGAGTGTTCAGAACACCTGTCTTGAGACTATGTGTCTGTTACCACATTTAATTTGTGTATAAATATGTGCACCCACATGCATTACCAATTTATAATTTTGATGCAATCGTGGTGAAGAATCATTGGGTCGTGACAAAAGTAAACATGCTAGTAAAGAAAATAATTGATTTTTTTTTTCTTTTTCAAATAACCAATTTTTTAAAATTTAATATCCAAATAACCAACATTTTAAATTATCTATCAAAATATTCATGTTTAAAAAAAATTGCACATAAGAGGATGCGCCAATGGCAATGATACGGATGAAGATTCACTGCAGTTGGTTAATCCTGCAGTTACTGCAGTTCACTCACAAAATTGAACCTCCCAATTTTTTATGTTTGAAAATTTGTATTCTCTCACTTTTTAAAACTACACCAATCTCTCACAAATATATGTGACTGTGGGTGACTCTGTGAATTTTCAACTGCAGGTAATCTAAATCCCAATGATACATGCACTCAAAATTGGTTTCATGCATCACCTTGATTGGTGCATGCATTATGAACATGCTAATGTCAATGACACATGCATTGCTGCCCTAAGGGTCGGTTTGGTTCAAATGAGGGGAGGAGAGATGAGGGATTTTAATGAAGGGAAGGGGAGGGAAGGTGAGAATTTTTTTTTAATCAGATAAGTGTTTGGTTCAAAAAAGGGGAGGGGAGGGGAGAAGAGAGATTTTAATTAAAAATGTGTTTGGTTTAGGAGGGGAGGGATTTTATTAATAATTTATATTTTTATCCTTATGATCTTATATAGGTGATATGATATTCATATGTGAAAAATTCATGCATATTTTTTATGATAATAAATTTTTTAATATTGAGTGACTAAAAAAGTATTTATTTACCACATAACGTTAAAAAATTGAGTACACTTTCAGATTATAACTCTCCAATATAAATTAAACTATATGCTGATAACAACGTTTAAATCGTGCTGAATCATCTAACAAAACAAATACATAAAATAAATTATTATTAAATATTAATGGTTCAAAATGTTTAATAAAATGAATAAACAAAAAAAATGAATGGTTTAAAATTTGATATAAAAAAATAGAATAAAAAATGAATATAACTAAACATAATATTTTTAATCAAAAAAAAAAAAAAAATGGCAATGATTATGATTTTTAAAAAGTACAAAAATTCTAAAATAATTTGATTGTAGATAACAATTATAATAAGATAATGGAAGCAATCGAGAAAATCACACAGAAGAAAATAGTAACACGAAAGAAAACGAATAATTTTGAAATACTAAAATTAAACTGAGGATATTTTAATAAATATAATAATTTTTTTAAATATCAAAACTCATATTCCCTCCCCTCCAATTTGGAGGGAAGCAAAAAGTGTGTTTTGGAGGGATTTTGCTCCCTTCCCCTCCCTTCTCCTCTTAAAATTTGAACCAAACATATTTAATTAAAAACCTTTCCTCCATTCCCATCCTCTCCCCTCCATCTACCCCGAACCAAACACGCTCTAAGAGGATGTGTCATTTCCTCTGCCGCATGCATGTTGGCCTAAGAAGACGCGCCATTCCTTCCGACACTTAGGTTGTACTATTTATTTATTTATTATTATTTTAAATAGATCACTCATTCTCCACCATTTTGTCATACATCTTCTCATTTCATTCTTAAATTTTTCTTTAAAATGTCTTATATCATTAAAAGAAATACTAATATTTTTTATTCGCCAGTAAAGCCTCCGATAAAGATCCGACTTTGCAACACTGAGACTTTCGACCATCTTGAGAGGAATTTGATCCGTTGGTTAGATGGAGACATTGATGAATGTGAAAAGATTAGAAGAATTGAAATCCTTGTTACGATGTTCAATAATAATGGAGTACAATGTGTGTGAGAGTTTGTTAAAACTTATAGTGATTGTCGTGTTATGATGCATGGTTCAGACGATATTGTCCTTATGGTTGTAATCTCCTATATATGTTGTTGTGTTTTGTTGTTTTATTTGTCTTTCGTGTTGTTGTTTTATGTGTGTTGTTTATTTTGTTGTAATCGAAACATGTATTTATTATGAAATGAACGTTCTATTCAATATGAAATTAAATGGTTATAAAAAATAAATTATATATCAAAAGTGAATACAATAATTATGTTCTAGAGCTTCTTCAACACTGGTACAATTTTTACAATTGTGGTCCGGACTGACGACATGTACTACATAATCTTACCATTTTGTTCATCGTATCCATTTTGGTTCGAATACGCATGCTGTTAGGGCGACCCTTTTCTTCTTTTGTATATTTTTGTTGTGCCAAACTATGTCCCCTTAATACGTAGGCCAATAATCCTCCTTTGTTACCACCGAAAATCTATTGTTGTAAACTTTGCATACGTTTATGACTTTTTAAACGACGGATAGTAAGTTGGAAGGGTCCCGACGAGCAGATAAACATGATGTTATGACACGGGTGCAAGACATACGGAAGGCTTGAAGCTTTTTGCAATCGCACCAACCTCTATCTAGTTCGACCCGATAATATTCCCCTGGCCTCGTATCAACAAACATATGCCGCCACCACATCTTACCATAACACCGATAATGCATATGATACAACCACATCCAACCAATGTACACCCAAACATCACACTAACAAAACACCCAAACATCACACCGCCAAAGCATAAAATTAACACATTCCTATCAAATACCACAACAACCATTGCTTCGTTTTCAAAATAAATCAATGTTACATTTCAGCCAACTAGCCCAACCGCCCGTAACCCAACCAACACGACCCAATTATGAAAACATAGGCACCAAACTCTATCATGGCAACACATGTGACTGACAAGATATGCTACATTTCATTAATGACACTAATGTTCTAGGGATCTCGCTACAAACACCTCAGGTGAATCCAGGGAGGCACCAAATACCTTAGATAAATTTTGGGAGACAATAACCACCTATGGGGAATCGTGTGCAGCTGCAACGATAAAGGGCACCGTCGAATTGTGGAACTGGTGGTCATTATGATCAAGCATGTCATTAAAATTTGTTTACAATGTTTTCTACCTTATAATTCTATTTAAATTTAATAATATTAATATTTTTTCAATAACTATTTTATTTTTAATTAATTATAACTTTAATTTAAAAAAAATACAATGCTTGTGTAACACCCCAAAATTTGCCCTCTTGTTGTTGCCTAGCTTATGTTTCATTGCATTGCATTTAGACCTCATTTCATCTCATATATCATGCATGTTGCATAAGGGCATGTGATCAGTGGATTGTAGAGCATTGATCATTCAGAGCCAAAGAATAAAAGCCAAGGGTCTCCCAACAAGCCTCAAGGGTCTCTTTCATCATATATCATATCATTTGATCCCACAAGTCATTGGAAGAGGAGAGTTCCCCAAGAAGTTGGACAGTTCACCATTTCCTATAAAAAATAGCCCAAATTAGGGTTTGTGATTCAAGCAGTCTCCTGATGAAATTTTGGTTCAAACTTGATCTCAATGTTTTCTACATGATATCAAGTATCTAAGGATGGAAGATTGCCCATTGGTTCATTTCAGAAGAGGTTCAATTGGTCAGTTGCTTGAGAATCAAGAAATTAGGGAAAAAGTCAACTGTGCAAAGGAAAAAAGTCAACTCCTGACTTTTTGAGGTCAAAATCCTGAAATTCAAGTTACATATGTTCAATGGACAAGATTTGATCAAGGAATGATGGAGGAATCATCAAAAATCAAGAATTGTACAAAGTTGCCAAATTTAGAAACTTAGGGTTTCCAAAAATGACAAGTTTGGGACCATTTTGCACTACACTTCAAGGCATTCTTTCTCCATGATAAAAGCTTCAAACTTCAGGCTCAAGTTGAGCCAATTAAAGATCACATTCCAAGCTTCAAATCCATATAAAGAACTCTTCCATTGGATCAAAATTGAGGGAGTTATGATCAATCAAAGTGGAGCAAAATCAAGGCAAATTCCAAGTCATGGCAAGGCAAGTTCTGGCCTCCAGGCCATAATTTCATCAAGCACTTGGTGTGCCAAATGTCAAGCTAATTTTCTCTATCAAGTAAGCTTCAAATGAAAAACTTTCCAACATAAAAGTTGTTCATTTCCATGCCCTCTACAATATTCATGTTTATCATTTTTTCATTTGATCAAAGGATGGAAAGTTATGATGGTCCAAACATAGGGGTCTCACTCTGAAAATCCACAAGGCCATTGTCATGCACACTATGCAGGTTGCCACGCCCATAAACCAGTTTTTTTGCACTTGAGTTCATGACTAATTTTATGCACCTTAGAGGCTTAAATTCACTTTGATCCAAACATCAAACATGTTCCTTGATAGGTCCTTGATCCATAGGCTTTGGAATCATTCAATTTCATGAGCTATCCATGAAGATATTCCTCCCTAAAGTTCATCAATTTCATTCTGATTTTGCTAATCCAAAAGTGGAATTGTTGTACATTGTTCATGGTTTGATTACTCAATTCACACGCATGCTTCACCATCCACCTTTGGCCTCTTTTGAACCAACATGATCCTACACATACATACATGCCATGCTATCATACATTAAAGAGGAAAACAATGAAACTTGTTCACTAAGTTTCATGCTGCAGAACATAACCTCATCACCCTTCATTCTAATCACCACCCTAGCTGCCATGAGCTCACCCTCACCATAGCCAAACCTTTCCAACTCGTGCATAACAAACCCAACTCAGTTAGTTAACTCAACTCAGTTAACCAACTCACTTAACTCAATTTCCAACTGTCAACCACACTAGTTAACACCTTAACTCAGCCTATATAAGCTAAACTCACACAGATTTTTGAGGACTCTCTCATTTTGCTACATTTCACAAATCATTCTCACTCTTCTCTCTGAAAATTCTCTCTGCACTCTCTCTCATTGCACGAGTTCTTCATTGTTTCATCATCATCATCACCAATAGTTCATCATGAAGCAAGAGCAAGCAGAATCAACATCAATTCCTCAAGTGTAGCTTCATTGCATTTTCGAATCTCCACCTATTTTCTTCAAGATTTCAATATTTAGAGCATTTATTTTGCTCTTAGAAGGATAAAGATCAAGTTCTCACCTCTGGTATTCTTGTAGATCCAAGAGTTCTTCAAGTTTCAGGTTCCTATTCCTCAACTTGTTCTTGCAATAAGTAACTGTTTATAGCTTATTTTTTGTTGATTATCGCTTAATAGAAGCAGAGTGAGTAACCTGGCTAGTTGATAGACCTTGTAGAGGTGTAGATCTAAACTTAGGGCAAAATGTTTGTGATCATTTCTTGCTGTGTGTGCATTGTTTGGTGATTTCAGTGTTAGATTCTTGACCTACGTGACTTCCTCTTTCGATTGGTGTATGATTTATTGATTTCTGGAAGTATGTAACAATTACAGTCGCCGGAGGTGGCTGGAGAAGATGACCGGAGGTCCTTCTCCGGCCGGTGAGGGGTTCAACTAGGGTTTAAGGCCAGAACATATCCCAACCGTCTGATCTATTTCATCCAACTCCTGATAATGTGACAACGCATTAATGAGCCAACATCTCTCTCACGTGCCTCTTCTCTCTCTCTGAATGCTATTGTGTGTGTGCATACATGTTTGTTATTGTGTGTGTGCATCTTGAAGCGTTGGATTTGTTTGTTTATTTGATCATCATGCGTTGATTTAATTTAATGACCACTAATGAGTCAATTGTTGACTGAAGTGCACCCTATCTCACACACACACGTGCTTGTTTTGGGCTGAACCAGTTTGCTTTTCACACACTCCACATTGTGAGCCCAATTATTTTCAATGTGATAATTGCTTTATCTGCACCCCCTACATGTTTTTATTATTTTTTAATTTCTTTTGTTATATTGCTTTGATTTTATTTTATTAAAAATAGTAAATGCATAATAAAAATTCTATAAAAATTCACCAAGCTTCATAATTCATTAAACTAATTTTCCATTTTTTTTGTTTCTGATTTTATTAATTTTTGCATTTATTTTCGTAATTTTCTTTTAATTTCTTTTTGCGTGGTTTCTTCTTTGACACATGAAATTCATCCATTTATTTTGCATAGTTCTAAAACCATTTTGCATCCAATCTTTTTGCTATGATTAAATAACATCTGAAAGCAGCTAAAAATATTTTTTTTAAAACCATTTTTGTATAGCATTTGGAATTCATTTTGTTCCATCTTTCTTAGTGACCTTTTGTGAGTTCTTAGACATTAATTGAACATGTTTCTGGTTAAATTTTGAGCCATGCTTTTGATATGTGATCCCATTCTGACTTAGATGATTGGTGTTATATTTTCACATTTTTTCCAAGTCTCTTTCTATTTTGCCTTGTTGATTGACTACAAGTGCATTTATGTGTTTCATTGTATGCATATGCTATGGTTTTGTGTCATATTGCCTATGGTCTCTTGAGATGATTGATGTTATCTTTTGACACATGTTTACTTGGATATTATAGGTCATGTATGTCAAATTATAGGTCTTCCATGTTTCCTTTTGACATGTTTTGCAATTGATGTTCATCTTGCATCCATACTTAATTATGCATCTATCACTTGTTCTTCTTCAATATAGTTTGTATGTATCTCACATTGGTATGCCATCTACATTCATTCTTATATGTACCTCTACTGTATATAGATCATTTCATCCATTTTCATTGACTCATAATGTCATATCATATGCATTACAATTACATGAACATTTGAAACATGTTTCATTTTGTATAAACCTCAAATTGTGTTCTCTTCTTCTTAATTTCTAATGTGACTTGTGTATGAACCAAACTTGTTCATTTGTGCATTTTCATGTCATATTATAATAAGTATGCTACTGATCCATGTGCATTTGCATTCATATTTGTATTTCACCATCAGGTGTGACTTGTCTTGTAAGTAACCTAACTTGTGTGCATATTCTTCTATTTCCATTTAATATGATTTTGATAAGGCACTTGTGCTACCTTTTTGCTTGATTTATGATCCTTTCATAGGGTTTGCTTAGAGGATTATAGGTCCTCCTTGATTCATTTTTAAATCCTTTTGATTTGGGTTTGCCTTGATGTGTGTTTATGCATTTTAATTTGCATTTTTGACCTAATTCCTCATCTCATTTCTTCTTGTGCTCTATATGATTTGTGTTTGCATTGAGTATGTCATTCCACTCATGTCATGTGCATATCATCAATTGTATGCTACTGGTCTATATGTATTCATACTCCTTTCATATGTTATACATCTTTAACATGTAATGTGTGCATCTACATTGAAACTTGTTTCTCTCCTTGTCATTTCTTTTCATCTTGTTCTTCTACTTGAATCATCCCATTCATGCCTTGTATGATTTTTCATATACATCCATATGAATTATAGTATGATATATGCTTCTGACCTTAGCATTTCATTAAGCATAAATACATGTTCATCTTACATTTTTGTTCATGTTTCATCAACTAATTTCATGGTGCCATTTCTTGGATGGTTAAAACATTGTTTGTGCAAAGTTTGTTGGTGTTTGATCTCTTAACCTTAAAGAACATTATTATGGTTTAGGTTCTGACCTTGAGTGCTTTTCAACCTCTAGGACCTTTATTCTTTAGTCCTTTACTTGTTTGGTCTTTACTTGTTAGTCTTTCCTTATTTCTTTACTTGTAAATAATTTTGCTAACATTTTCAGGGGCTTATGGTAAGTCAAGTGTGTGTGTGTGTGTGTGGGGGGGGGGGGGGGGGGGCACCCACATACAACTTATTTTCTCTTATCTTTTTAAGCTTTCGAATTGTGATTGTGATAAGCATCTTATTCTTTCTTTGTTCAATTGCTTTCATTCCCTTTGAGTTCTTAACTTAACTTCAACCTTTGAAGTAAGTTAGAACTCACTTTTCTTTTCTTTTAGACTTAGGTTTCTAAACCACACTTAACCATTAGGAACATCCATGTATGATAACTTTAGGGTTTGAGTCTTAGTCTCCCTCATTAGATTTTACCTTTCTCAACCATTTGAGTCTCTCTTCTTCTCATCTCAAAACAAAAGCAAAAACACTTAATAAAGGCATAACATATATTGTATTTGAGCCTTTCATGTGAGAATAAGATAGTGAGGGGTCTTCTCTCACTTGCTTAGAATGTTTAGCGTACGTCCCGTCTTGGGTCGATATGCGAGGCATTCGATCCTACATGAGAGACTTAAATACAATATGCGTTGTAAACACACCAATAATCAAAACACTTCTTAAAAGAAAAAACAAACAAATTCTCTTCTCATCTCTTTCATTCTATTCCTTAAGGACTCGTCATGTCCGTTCTACCGCAAACAGGTAACGCCTAAGTCTCCATACAGCGAGCTGCAACTCCTAACTGCTGGGACGCACACTCTGACGCTTCCATTAAAAAACACAAACAAAGCAACCCTTGTTGAGCCGAACTACATTTGCTCTGATTCTTCTTTCTCGTCTGATTGAAGATACGTAGGCACGAGACGCGATATCTCGACGAGCAACCTTTCCCCGTAGTCCGTCGAACTACGTTGACTCTGACTTTCCCATCGCACTGAGGGAATACGTAGGCCTAGGACAACGATAA
Source organism: Lathyrus tuberosus (assembly GCA_022829125.1). Classification (NCBI taxonomy): domain Eukaryota; kingdom Viridiplantae; phylum Streptophyta; class Magnoliopsida; order Fabales; family Fabaceae; genus Lathyrus; species Lathyrus tuberosus. Next base: position 1,775,339 of record JALAZF010000353.1, read on the forward strand.
TGTCCTATCGAGTCACTTCTTTCTTCTTTTCTTCCCCGTTTCCTCGTTCTTTTCCGTTCCTGTTCATTTTCCTTTCCAGTAGCAGTGGAGCTCCAGACGATGACACCCTTTGATCTAAACAGCAAGCGTGGATCCCGTCGAGTACGACGGACGTGAAGGGGTGCGATAACCTTCCCTTCACGTAACCGACTCCCTTACCCGTTCTCTTTGGTTCGCGAGACCTCGTTCTTTCCTTTCTCCCGGGTTTGTGCAGCATTACCTTTCCCTTTCTTTGGGATAAAAATGCCTGGCTGACGACTCTTCTTTCTTTCTTCCACACCACTTTCGCATTTGTACCAGGATGAAAATCCCGGAAGCGACAGCTGGCGACTCTGCTGGGGAATCTATGAGACCAGAATCTCTGGTTTCCTAAGCGAGTCACTCCAAGCGCTTGTTTGTTTTCTTTCATTGGGTGTTTATTGTGGAGTTGTGTTGTGTTGTATTTTGCTGTTTTACTGCATTGCTGCTTACTGTATTACTGCTTTACTGTACATTACTGTATTTACCGCATTTTAGCATTTTCATTTCATATACTGTATTATACTATACTGGGCTGTGCTGCTTTGTCTGTTTGGAGGGATGGGGTACTCTGAGAGATAGGCCCAGTACACAGGCCTGAGTGCACTTATGTTTAGCGTGTTTCATGTCCTCTCACACTCCATTTCGGTGTGAGGAGGGAATATGAAACACAATCTGGATGTGGTTCTCTCTAGAGAATTCTGCGTTGTGGGTCTGCCACAATGGTAGAGCTATCTGGAAGAGTTGTTAAGTCTGGATGACCTTTTAGGATGACCCCACTTTATTTTGAGGTGAATCAGAGGATGATCTCTTTGTATGGCGATAGCATTGTATCCTTCGGGCTGAATGTACTATTACCTCTCATTCCGAGATCCGAATTTAAGAATCCTCACTTTCTAGTACATACATGTGAGATTGGGGGGATTGTTTACAGGTGTGCAGGAACCTTTGACCTTCAGCATACCCGGTTTCCTTATGTGTTCTGGATTTGTTACTGAATCTTTGATCCTGACTGGTTTCTTATTGTTCCAGATTTATTACCGGACCTTTGATCTTGGTTTTGTGTATTTCACCAAATTCAAACTGCAGTATAGTGGGTTCAGCATTGATCACATGCCCTTGCATACATATCATCATTCGCATTTTTGCTTTTAACCTTCATGTTTATTCATTGGCAGGGTATACTTCCTTTTGAAGCATTTTCGTTATTGTTCTAAGAACTCACCATCAGGCTTATTGATGGGTTTTCTTTTTTATTGTATTCATGCTTTCAGTTGTATTTGTTCGGAACAAATTTGTATTTGACAGTTCCACACCTGGTTGTGGGTTTTCATTTATGCTATGGGTATTTCGTTTTGGTACTGTTGATTCTATGAGGTGGATTCTTCACCAGATTATACAATGGTTCACACACTCACTGGGCCGTATATGATGGATATTCTGATTTACTAATGTGCACCTCTGATGTTCTACCAATATTAGCAGTTGCAGGTGTATGTGTTACTCCATTGCAGTCAAACTGGAATCGAGGGAAGGAATGCCCCAAAATGAATAAACATGACATTGCATAGCATATATCATTTTGCATTTTGTTACTTGATTTTCAGGTACTCGTTGCAGGGTCTCTAACCTTTATTTGGTTTCAGGCACTATAGCTGATAACCACATCCACCGGTACGTAACTCGCAGAAACCAGACTAAGATCATGGATCAAATGCAAACTGAATTGGCTGAGCTGAGGAACAGGATGAACCAGTTCATGACCTTAATGACTGGTATGGCTCAAAATCAGGAAAGACTCAAGGTAATGGTCGAGCGGCCACAGGTAGAGGTGCAGAATGGCAATGGTAATCAGGCTGGCGTTAATGCAGGCGGTGACCCTCCTAGAAATACTGGGGTTCGTCAGGTTGCAGAAGATAACCAAGAGGATCAATTCACTCTGTTGGATGCTAAAGACGAGAATACTCGTAGATTCGATGAGCTCGCTGAAAAAATCAGGTCCATTGAATCCCAGAACACTTTGGGTTTTGATGTTTCTGACTTGGGATTGGTACCTGGAGTAAGAATTCCACACAAGTTCAAGCCACCAACATTTGACAAGTACAATGGCACTACTTGTCCTAAAACTCATCTCCAATCTTATGTGGGGAGGATAACTGCTCATACTGACGATGAGAAATTGTGGATGTACTATTTCCAGGACAGCCTTACTGGGGCATCTCAAGAATGGTATATGAAGTTGAGCAGGACTTCTGTAAGGAACTGGAAGGAGTTAGCTCATGCTTTTGTCAAGCAGTATCAATAGAACATGGACATGGCTCCGAACCGTACTCAGCTGGAGAGTATGGCTCAGAATGCGAAAGAGAGTTTTAAGGAATATGCTCAAAGGTGGCGCCAGTTGGCTGCCATGGTTCAACCTCCGCTGCAAGACCGAAAAATGGCTGACATGTTTATGGGTACTCTTCAGGGAACTTATCTTGATAGGCTGGCCGCCTGTCCTTCAACTGGGTTTGCAGACATTGTAATTGCTGGGGAAAGGATTGAAAGTTTGTTGAAGCTCGGAAAAATACAAGATGTCAGTGATGCTAGTTCTTCAGGAGTAAGGAAGCCATTCGCTGGAGCTACCAGAAAGAGAGATGGTGAAGCCAGTGCTGTTTATAAGAATAGAGAAAGAGGAAGAGGCTATCAAGATTCCTATAATCAGGTTGCTGCTGTGACCATTCCTAGTCCACAAGTTCAATCACAACCACAACAATAGAATGTTCAGCCACAGAATAATCAACAGCCACGGAGATCATATCAGCAGAGACAAACTGACAGGTATATGGACCCTCTGCCTTTGACTTACGCAGCTTTGTTACCCCAATTATTGAAGCTTAATCTGGTGGAGCTTTGTACGATGGGCCCGGTTCCTGCTGTATTACCAAAGGGTTATGATGCCAATGCTCGCCGTGAGTTCCATTCTGGGGCTCCAGGTCATACTATTGAAAAGTGTCGGGCATTTTAGCATAAAGTACAGGATTTGATTGATGCCAGAGCAATTAATTTCTCGCCTTCACCGAATGTGCTTCAGAATCCTATGCCAGATCATAATGTGCCAAAAGTCAATGCCATTGAAGATGGGAAAGTTTTGAATTTGGTAACTGATGTGAACAGGGTGAGGACTCCGCTGAGTATTGTGAAGGCTCGGTTGTTGAAGGGGCAAGTGTTCCCTGGCTGTGAAGAAGATTGTGTTGATTGTAAGAATCAGAGTAATGGTTGTGATAAACTGCGGGCCGGTATCCAAAGTTTGATGGACGAAGGATGTCTACAGTTTGATCAGGGGGACAGAAAGGACGATGATGTGTCAACTGTTACCATTTATTTTACGCCAGCTGAAATTCAGGTGCCATTGCCTGCAGCCATTATTGTGCCTGATATGGTGAGTCCTGTTACTATTACGGTACCAGGACCAGTTCCTTATACTAGTGAGCGGGCTATCCCATGGCACTACGGTGCAGATGTTTACTACCAAGGAGAAAAGCAAGAAGTGGAAGCTCCAGCTGGGGGTAGTTCCAGTATTGATAATGTTGGTGGTCTTGGTGGCTTCACCAGAAGTGGACGCTTGTTTGCTCCACAGACTTTGAGAACTAATGCTGAAACTGAGGCAGCAGCCAAAGCCAAAGGTAAACAGGTGGCTACAGAGGATGTTGTTGTTCCTGAATCTGTGCAGAAAGGTACTTTTGAGAAAGAGGTTGAAGAGTTCATGAGACTTATCAAAATGAGTGATTATAAAGTGGTTGATCAGTTGAATCAAACGCCATAAAAAATTTCTATCTTTTCGTTGCTTATGTGTTCTGCAGCTCATCGAGAGGCACTTCTGAAGGTTTTGAATATAGCCTATGTACCTCAAGAGATTATTGTGAATCAATTGGAGTCAGTTGTTTCTAATGTCAATGCTAGCCATGGGCTAGGTTTTACAGACTTTGATTTGACTACTGAGGATTGCAATCACAACAGGGCATTACACATCACCCTGGAGTGTAAAGGGGCGGTATTATCTCATGTGTTGGTGGACACGGGGTCTTACCTGAACGTGTTACCAAAGAAGGCTTTAATGGAGTTAGACGCTGACGGAATTATTCTAAGACCAAGTGATTTGGTAGTGATGGCTTTCGATGGTTCGAAACGTTCTGTTTTCGGAGAGGTAGAGCTCCCAGTAAAAATTGGTCCTCAGGTGTTTAAGTGCGTGTTCTACGTGATAGACATTCAACCCGCATATAGCTGCTTGTTAGGCAGACCGTGGATTCATGCCGCTGGGGCAGTGACATCTACGTTGCATCAAAAGTTGAAATATGTGGTTGATGGTCAAGTGGTGACTGTATGTGGAGAGGAAGACATCTTCGTAAGTCATCTGTCTACCTTTAAGTACGTGGAAATGGATGGAGAGATCCATGAGATGCTGAGTCAAGCATTTGAGGCAGTCAATATTGGTGATTCGTCTTCACAGGCGGTATCTTCTCAGGGCGAAGAACAGGTGGGTACTTCTATTGCTTCTTACAGACAGGCAGTGGAAGTAGTCAAAACAGGTAATGCCCAAGGCTGGGGCAGATTGATTGAAGTCTCTGCAAAGGAAGACAAGTTCGGTATATGCTATAATCCGTATCAAGCTACTGCAGTAGAGCGCAAGGGGCCGATTACTTTCTACAGCGGTGGAATCATTAATCCAAATCAGATGTGCGCTGCAAGTGAAGATGGAGTCGACAGTGATTGTGACCTCGACAAGTGGGTGCGCCCGTGTGTACCGGGTCAAGAGATTTGTAATTGGCCGGTTGAAGAAATTGTTCAAGTTACTCTTTAAACAGAGTAATTTTCTTTGTTTTTCTCTATTGCATGTTAAAATCTCGTGCTCTGCCCAAGGCGTGTAGATCCATTTGTAGGGCCTCATAATTGCATTTGCAAGGTTTTTTGTCATTAATAAAGGACGTTTTGCATTCAAATTTTGTGTTCCTTGTCTTTCATTTTTTATTTTTGCAGAAAAAACAATAAAATGGCAATGTTTTATTTTTGTTCCTTTTTCACAAAAAGTCTCATTCTAAAATAAAGCATGACCCTCAATCATGCAGACTTAATCACCCAGATTTCATTGATAACGATTATGCTATGGCCAAGTATGACTTTGACAATCCAATATATCAAGCCGAAGAGGGGGATGAAGAAGACTGTGAAGTTCCTGAGGAATTGGCCAGATTTGGTGAAGCAGAAGGAGAGGGTCATTCAGCCTCACCAAGAGACAATTGAGGTTATCAACATTGGTTCCGAGGACGTAAGGAAAGAAATTAAGATTGGAGCCAGTCTGTAGGCCGAGGTGAAGAAAGAGCTGATCAGTATGCTGCGGGAATATGTGGACATCTTTGCCTGGTCGTATCAAGATATGCCGGGGTTAGATACAGACATTGTTGTGCACAGGTTGCCGTTGAAAGAGGGATGTCCTCCTGTCAAACAAAAGCTCCGGAGAACTAAACCAGAAATGGCTCTCAAAATCAAGGAGGAGGTACAAAAACAGTTAGATGCGGCATTTCTGGCTGTCACCAATTACCCACCATGGGTTGTAAATATCGTTCCTGTGCCGAAGAAGGATGGTAAGGTCAGAATGTGCGTGGATTACCGGGATCTAAACAGAGCAAGTCCGAAAGATGACTTCCCTTTACCTCATATTGATGTACTGGTTGATAACACCGCTCAGTTCTCCGTATTCTCTTTCATGGATGGCTTCTTCGGATACAACCAAATCAAGATGGCATCGGAAGACATGGAAAAGACAACGTTCATTACCCCGTGGGGTACCTTCTGTTACAAGGTGATGCCTTTTGGGTTGAAGAATGCTGGGGCAACGTATCAGCGAGCTATGGTAACACTATTCCACGATTTGATTCATAAGGAGATTGAGTGTTATGTAGATGATATGATTGCCAAGTCTCGAACAGAAGAGGAGCATCTGGTCAACTTGAAGAAACTGTTTGAAAGATTGAGGAAGTTCCGACTCAGGCTGAATCCAAACAAGTGCACATTCGGAGTGCGGTCCGGTAAATTGCTAGGTTTCATGGTAAGGGAAAAAGGAATTGAGGTTGATCCCGCCAAAATAAAAGCGACACAAGAAATGCCTGTACCAAGAACGAAAAAAGAAGTACGTGGTTTCCTGGGTAGATTGAACTACATTGCACGGTTCATATCTCACTTCACAGCCACTTGTGAACCAATATTTAAGCTGCTAAGAAAAGAACAAACAGTCAGGTGGAATGACGATTGCCAAAGGGCTTTCGAGAAAATAAAGGAATATTTGCGGGAACCTCTAATTCTCATGCCTCCAGTTCCAGGGAGACCGTTGATCATGTATTTGACTGTGCTTGAAGGATCCATGGGTTGTGATCTTGGTCAACACGACGAGCGGGTAAGAAGGAGCACGCAATCTATTACTTGAGCAAGAAATTCAATGATTGTGAATCCCGATACTCAATGCTTGAGAAGACATGCTGTGCACTTGCATGGGCTGCAAAGCGATTAAGGCAATATATGCTCACTCATACAACCTTGTAAATTTCAAAGATGGACCCTGTCAAGTACATATTTGAGAAACCAGCATTGACCGGACGGGTTGCACTTTGGCAGATGGTGCTGACTGAATATGATATCCAGTATACTTCTCAGAAAACCATCAAAGGAAGTATCCTTTCAGACTATCTAGCGCAGCAGCCTATTGATGATTACCAACCCATGGAATTTGATTTCCCTGATGAGGACATCATGTTTCTCAAAGTCAAACACTGCGAGGAACCACTCCCGGAGGAGGGGCCAGACCCTGAATCCAAATGGAGTTTGATGTTTGATGGGGCCGTCAACATGAATGGATGCGGAGTTGGAGCAGTTCTTATCACGCCAGAAGGTGTTCATATGCCTTTCACTGCCCGAGTAAATTTCGGATGCACCAACAATGAAGCAGAATATGAAGCTTGTATAATGGGGATTGAGGAGGCGATTAATTTGCGAGTTAAGACCCTCGATGTCTTTGGTGATTCAGCTTTGGTAATCAATCAAGTGAATGGGAACTGGTACACGCACCAGACACATCTGATTCCGTATAGAGATTATATGAGAAGACTGTTGACGTTTTTCATGATGGTAAAGCTGTACCATATTCCTCAAGATGAGAATAAGTTTGCTGATGCCTTGGCCACATTGTCTTCTATGATCAAAGTGCAAAGGTGGAACCATGTACCCAAGATCAATGTGTCTCGTCTTGACAGACCTGCACACGTGTTTGCTGTTGACGTAGTGTCTAATGATAAGCCGTGGTTTCATGATATCAAGTGCTTCTTGAAGAGTCAAGAGTACCCGCCGGGGACATCTACCAAAGATAAGAAGACTTTGAGGAGATTGTCTGGTAGCTTCTTCTTGAACCAAGACGACGTGCTGTACAAACGGAACTTCGACATGGTTTTGCTCAGATGCGTGGATAGACACGAAGCAAACATGTTGATGCAAGAAGTGCACGAAGGCTCTTTCGGTACCCATGCTGGAGGACATGCAATGGCAAAGAAACTATTGAGGTCGGGGTATTATTGGTTGACTATGGATGCAGATTGTTGCTCATACGCCCGCAAATGCCACAAATGTCAGATTTATGCAGATAAAGTGCATGTACCTCCGAATCTGTTGAACGTCATGTCTTCCCCTTGGCCCTTTGCAATGTGGGGCATTGATATGATCGGAAAGATTGAGCCAACTGCTTCCAACGACCATCGCTTTATTTTGGTCGCTATTGATTACTTTACCAAATGGGTGGAAGCAGCGTTTTATGCTAATGTTACCAAGCAGGTGGTAGCCAGATTTCTGAAGAGAGATATTATTTGTCGCTATGGAGTGCCCGAAAGAATCATTACTGATAATGGTTCTAATCTCAACAACAAAATGATGGCAGAATTATGTCGGGACTTCAAAATTGAGCATCACAATTCTTTGCCGTACCGTCCAAAGATGAATGGCGCTGTTGAAGTGGCCAACAAGAATATCAAGAAGATTGTGCAAAAGATGGTGGTGACCTACAAAGATTGGCATGAGATGTTACCGTTTGCCTTGCATGGGTACCGAACATCAGTAAGGACGTCTACTGGGGCAACACCGTTCTCACTCGTGTATGGTATGGAGGCAGTCCTACCAGTTGAAGTTGAGATTCCCTCGTTGAGAGTTATGATGGATGTTAAACTGGATGAGGCAGAATGGGTTCGCACCCGATTCAATGAGCTAAGCCTAGTTGAGGAAAAGAGGCTAGCAGCTATTTTCCATGGTCAATTATATCAGCGAAGGATGAAGCGAGCATTTGATCAGAAAGTGCGACCTCGGGAGTATCAAGTTGGTGAATTGGTACTTAAAAGGATCCATCCTCCAAACACAGATCACAGAGGAAAATGGACACCGAACTATGAAGGTCCATTCGTGGTTAAAAAGGTTTTCTCTGGCGGAGCCTTAATGCTTGCAACCATGGATGGTGAAGATTTTCCATCCCCTGTCAACTCAGACGCAGTCAAAAAATACTTCGCATAAAGAGACCCGCTGGACAGAAAAAAGAAAAGTCCAGGCAAAAAAGGGCATCCCGGCGAACCATAAAAACATAATAAAAAGGTTCGGGCAAAAATTAGGGATATAAAAATAAAAATTTGTACACCCGGTGAGTTGAAAATCCGCAAGGACAACTCAGGCAAGAAAGGATATCCCGGTGGGTTAAAAACCCGAAAAGGGAGATCCACGCAAAAGAGGGATTAAGCGAAGACTGCGATCTGAGTCATCTGTACTGCCTCATCGTTTCACTCAAACTGGCAATCTCCAAAGGGTAGGAATCGGTCCAATCATTCTCCTCAGAAAGTGAAGATAATCGGAAAGTCTTGAAGACATACTGGTCATAGCAGAATGGAAACTCAGTGAAATGCCGTTTTCACATTGCCATTAGGATAGTTTCTTTTCTCAATTTTTAACGATCACCTCTTTCCAGGGATTGCTTCCTGATGTACTTGCCTATTCTGGGCATTTCAATCAATAAAGTGATTATTCAGTCAAAAAGCTTCTTATTGGTTTTCATTTTACTGTTTTGTTTGCAAAAACGTCCGAATTTTTGATAAAAAACATTGCATTGTTGAAAACATTGGGGCTTTACAATAACATGCACAGGGAAAACATTTAAAATTGCTTTGAATGTTGATTAACTCCGAACGGTGGATTCAAACCACGTAGTCTCTGGGACATATGTGTGCATTTCTCTTGTTGCAGGTTTACATTTAGAAGCCTAACATGAAGTCATCTTCAGCACCAAGCAGGGTTAGGTGCTATCCCCCAATGAGTGGTGGTTCAGGTTTGGATTTTCTCATTTACAAAAGTCATATCCAGCACGGGGCATATGTGCATATCCTCTGCTTGCAGGTAGCAGCCTTATACTAGGCTAAAAAACAAGATTGAAGCTTTTATGAGATCATGGCTCGTTTCTTCCAAACGAGTAATCACTTATCCCTATGCAGAATGCCGGGGCAATCATGTTCAGGAAAGGGTTCACACGTCACCCTTTTGCCACAACGTTTACTGATTGAATCCATCGTTCGGCTGACGGTCGTTCACGACGATTCGATATCGACAAGTTAATCGCTATTAGGTACCGGTGTATCTTATTAAGTCGATTCTCTCATTCAGTACTTCCAACAGCTACAAGCTTTCTGTGTCGATAACGGTTGCAAAATTCCCCAGTGGAGTTGCTTCGCGGACCTTGCAACTAATGTTCAAGACTCAGTGAGTGTCCAGGAGTTTGAAGATGCCAAATCTTGTGTAAAATCCTCTTGGGATGATTTCTTCAGATCAATCTTGTAATCTGGGGCAAAAGCGAGTTTGTGACCCTCCCAAGCATGGGGCATCGTGAAATCCCTCCGACAAGATGTGTTCCAGATCTATTATCTCTAGCAGAGTGACCTCTCAGTTACTGTATTTTAGTTCAAGTCTCGGTCTTTGTTTAAGAGTTTGAAGATACTTGGTCTTCTGTAAAATCCTCTTAAGGGGCATCCCCAGCACGAGACGATTTGAAGCGGTTCTCCCTAGTAGAGTTTGTCGTAAACTCATTATCTCCAGTGGAGTCGTCAAACGGAAAATTTGCCTAACATGGGGCATTGTGGCACTTATCCTAAGCTCGACAGTTTTGTTCCTCAACAGATTACCGTGGATTTGCTTTGTGTTTTCTCAGCAGATCTCTAGGGATTCTTTCTCAGCATGTTGCAACGGAACATCTTCCAACCAGGATTTGCGTATCCCCGACGGAGTAGCTCCGATCCCCAGTAAGATCGTATCCTCGGCAGTTTGTTCTCAGCAAGAAGAGACTGTAAATTCATTGCTTAGCAACCATGGCTAAATACGGTGGCATCCCCACAGAGTTCAGCATTGAATCTTGTTAGTAATACTCCCCAACTGAGTTATTCTTTCTCCCCGCAGAGGTTTAGCAGATCAACAGAATCTCTTCCTCAGCAGAGTGTTAGTACATTCTTTCCCTAGCCGAGTCAGAAGGCTGATTATCCCCGCAGAAGATCTTGGGTTTGATAGATCCTCAAGCAGAGTTAATGATGCTTTTCCTCACCAGAACGTCATTCAGAAAATTCTCATCCCCAGCGGAGTCTTATGAGCAGAATAATCTCTCTAAGGCGGAGTCATTCACGTGGAAACTTCCTCAACAGGATCGTTACACCTCAGCATATATGCAAGCCAATTTATTTTTGGCAATTTGTGGCAAGCGTTATCCCCGACAGAAGGGTTAATCCCCACAAAGCAATTGAAGGATCGAACAATGATCTTTTCCCCGTGGAGTTGGATTCCTCGTCCGGAGTCTCTTTTGCATTTGCATATAGTTTGCATAGCATTTTCCAAAAGCGTAGCATTCCATTGATATGGAGCATTAAGGCAAAACTCAAACATACGCATACGAAACATAAGCCAGGTTCGACCGTTTACCTACAAGCCAGAGCAATTCACAGACAAAACATTGTCGTGCAACCCCAGCAAAGCTTACTACAACGCTTGATCATACATTGTTAGTTCAATACTCGTTCGTATTGACCTTTGACACCCGTCCATGTAGTTTCAGCACCCGTTCGTGTCTGAGCTTTTTAGCCAATACTCGTCCGTATTGACCTTTGAGATACTCGTCCGTATCTTATTAATCATCGTCCGATACTCGTCCGTATCGTCGACTTGGTCACTCGTCGTGTTCCTTTGATGATTGTTCGATACTCGTCCGTATTGACCTTTGACACCCGTCCGTGTCCTCTCAGCACTCGTCCGTGTTTGAACTCTAATTTCAATACTCGTCCATATTGACCTTTGACACCCGTCCGTGTCCTTTCAGCACTCGTCCGTGTTTGAACTCTTATTCCGATACTCGTCCGTATTGACCTTTGACACCCGTCTGTGTCCTTTCAGCACCCGTCAGTGTCTGAACTTTTTAGCCAATACTCGTCCGTATTGACCTTTGAGATACTCGTCCGTATCTTATTAATCATCGTCCGATACTCGTCCGTGTCGTCGACTTGGGCACTCGTCGTGTACCTCTGATGATTGTCCGATGCTCGTCCGTATCGTTGACTCGAACACTTGTGTGTGTTCCTTTTCTTAATCATCGTCTGATACTCGTCCGTATCGTCGACTTGGTCACTCGTTGTGTTCCTTTGATGATTGTCCGATGCTCGTCTGCATCGTTGACCTTTGACACCCGTCCGTGTCCTTTCAGCACTCGTCTGTGTTTGAACTCTTACTTCAATACTCGTCCGTATTGACCTTTGACACCCATCCATGTCCTTCCAATACTCGTTCGTATTGACCTTTGACACCCGTCCATGTCCTTCCAACACCCGTCCATGTTTTCTTTCCATACTCGTCCGTATGGTCCTTGATAATCGTCCGTAGCCCTATTTCGATACACATCGTATCAATCTATGCAGTTATTGGCTGATACTTCCAGAAGGGTTTATATCTCTTTTCTTCTTCATTCAGCTTGCAAATTTTCTGGTTGTCTTGGTATTCAATCACAATTCACCTTGACTGTATGAATAGCCGTTGCTTTCATCCTTCTCAGGTTAACAGATGATTGAATAGGGGCAGTTGTAACACCCCAAAATTTGCCCTCTTGTTGTTGCCTAGCTTATGTTTCATTGCATTGCATTTAGACCTTATTTCATGTCATATATCATGCATGTTGCATAAGGGCATGTGATCAGTGGATTGCAGAGCATTGATCATTCAGAGCCAAAGAATAAAAGCCAAGGGTCTCCCAACAAGCCTCAAGGGTCTCTTTCATCATATATCATATCATTTGATCCCACAAGTCATTGGAAAAGGAGAGTTCCCCAAGAAGTTGGACAGTTCACCATTTCCTATAAAAAATAGCCCAAATTAGGGTTTATGATTCAAGCAGTCTCCTGATGAAATTTTGGTTCAAACTTGATCTCAATGTTTTCTACATGATATAAAATATCTAAGGATGGAAGATTGCCCATTGGTTCATTTCAGAAGAGGTTCAACTGGTCAATTGCTTGAGAATCAAGAAATTGGGGAAAAAGTCAACTGTGCAAAGGAAAAAGTCAACTCCTGACTTTTTGAGGTCAAAATCCTGAAATTCAAGTTACATATGTTCAATGGACAAGATTTGATCAAGGAATGATGGAGGAATCATCAAAAATCAAGAATTGTACAAAGTTGCCAAATTTAGAAACTTATGGTTTCCAAAAATGGCAAGTTTGGGACCATTTTGCACTACACTTCAAGGCATTATTTCTCCATGACAAAAGCTTCAAACTTCAGGCCCAAGTTGATCCAATTAAATATCACATTCCAAGCTTCAAATCCATATAAAGAACTCTTCCATTGGATCAAAATTGAGGGAGTTATGATCAATCAAAGTGGAGCAAAATCAAGGCAAATTCCAAGTCATGGCAAGGCAAGTTCAGGCCTCCAGGCCATAATTTCATCAAGCACTTGGTGTGCCAAATGTCAAGCTAATTTTCTCTATCAAGGAAGCTTCAAATGAAAAACTTTCCAACATGAAAGTTGTTCATTTCCATGCCCTCTAAATATTCATGTTTATCATTTTTTCATTTGATCAAAGGATGGAAAGTTATGATGGTCCAAACATAGGGGTCTCACTCTGAAAATACACAAGGACATTTTCATGCACACTATACAAGTTTCCACGCCCATAAACCAGTTTTTATGCACTTGAGTTCATGACTAATTTTATGCACCTTAGAGGCTTAAATTCACTTTGATCCAAACATCAAACATGTTCCTTGATAGGTCCTTGATCCATAGGCTTTGGAATCATTCAATTTTATGAGCTATCCATGAAGATATTCCCCCCTAAAGTTCATCAATTTCATTCTGATTTTGCTAATCCAAAAGTGGAATTGTTGTACATTATTCATGGTTTGATTACTTAATTCACACGCATGCTTCACCATCCACCTTTTGCCTCTTTTGAACCAACATGATCCTACACATACATACATGCCATGCTATCATACATTAAAGAGGAAAACAATGAAACTTGTTCACTAAGTTTCATGCTGCAAAACATAACCTCATCACCCTTCATTCTAATCACCACCCTAGCTGCCATGAGCTCACCCTCACCATAGCCAAACCTTTCCAACTCGTGCATAACAAACCCAACTCAGTTAGTTAACTCAACTCAGTTAACCAACTCACTTAACTCAGTTTCCAACTGTCAACCACACTAGTTAACACCTTAACTCAGCCTATATAAGCTAAACTCACACAGATTTTTGAGGACTCTCTCATTTTGCTACATTTCACAAATCATTCTCACTATTCTCTCTGAAAATTCTCTCTGCACTCTCTCTCATTGCACGAGTTCTTCATTGTTTCATCATCATCATCACCAATAGTTCATCATGAAGCAAGAGCAAGCAGAATCAACATCAATTCCTCAAGTGTAGCTTCATTGCATTTTCAAATCTCCACCTATTTTCTTCAAGATTTCAATATTTAGAGCATTTATTTTGCTCTTAGAAGGATAAAGATCAAGTTCTCACCTCTGGTATTCTTGTAGATCCAAGAGTTCTTCAAGTTTCAGGTTCCTATTCCTCAACTTGTTCTTGCAATAAGTAACTGTTTATAGCTTATTTTTTGTTGATTATCGCTTAATAGAAGCAGAGTGAGTAACCTGGCTAGTTGATAGACCTTGTAGAGGTGTAGATCTAAACTTAGGGCAAAATGTTTGTGATCATTTCTTGCTGTGTGTGCATTGTTTGGTGATTTCAGTGTTAGATTCTTGACCTACATGACTTCCTCTTTCGATTGGTGTATGATTTATTGATTTCTGGAAGTATGTAACAATTACAGTCGCCGGAGGTGGCCGGAAAAGATGACCGGAGGTCCTTCTCCAGCCGGTGAGGGGTTCAACTAGGGTTTAAGGCCAGAACATATCCCAACCGTCTGATCTATTTCATCCAACGCCTGATAATGTGACAACGCATTAATGAGCCAACATCTCTCTCACGTGCCTCTTCTCTCTCTCTGAATGCTATTGTGTGTGTGCATACATGTTTGTTATTGTGTGTGCGCATCTTGAAGCGTTGGATTTGTTTGTTTATTTGATCATCATGCGTTGATTTGATCTAATGGCCACTAATGAGTCAACTGTTGACTGAAGTGCACCCTATCTCACAAACACACGCGCTTGTTTTGGGCTGAACCAGTTTGCTTTTCACACACCCCACATTGTGAGCCCAATTATTTTCAATGTCATAATTGCTTTATCTGCACCCCCTACATGTTTTTATTCTTTTTTAATTTCTTTTGTTATATTGCTTTGATTTTATTTTATTAAAAATAGTAAATGCATAATAAAAATTCTATAAAAATTCACCAAGCTTCATAATTCATTAAACTAATTTTCCATTTTTTTTAGTTTCTGATTTTATTAATTTTTGCATTTATTTTCGTAATTTTCTTTTAATTTCTTTTTGTGTGGTTTCTTCTTTGACACATGAAATTCATCCATTTATTTTGCATAGTTCTAAAACCATTTTGCATCCAATCTTTTTGCTATGATGAAATAACATCTGAAAGCAGCTAAAAATATTTTTTTTAAAACCATTTTTGTATAGCATTTGGAATTCATTTTGTTCCATCTTTCTTAGTGACCTTTTGTGAGTTCTTAGACATTAATTGAACATGTTTCTGGTTAAATTTTGAGCCATGCTTTTGATATGTGATCCCATTCTGACTTAGATGATTGGTGTTATATTTTCACATTTTTTCCAAGTCTCTTTCTATTTTTTCCTTGTTGATTGACTACAAGTGCATTTATGTGTTTCATTGTATGCATATGCTATGGTTTTGTGTCATATTGCCTATGGTCTCTTGAGATGATTGATGTTATCTTTTGACACATGTTTACTTGGATATTATAGGTCATGTACGTCAAATTATAGGTCTTACATGTTTCCTTTTGACATGTTTTGCAATTGATGTTCATCTTGCATCCGTACTTAATTGTGCATCTATCACTTGTTCTTCTTCAATATAGTTTGTATGTATCTCACATTGGTATGCCATCTACATTCATTCTTATATATCCCTCTACTGTATATAGATTATTTCATCCATTTTCATTGACTCATAATGTCATATCATATGCATTGCAATTACATGAACATTTGAAACATATTTCATTTTGTATAAACCTCAAATTGTGTTCTCTTCTTCTTAATTTCTAATGTGACTTGTGTATGAACCAAACTTGTTCATTTGTGCATTCTCATGTCATCTTATAATAAGTATGCTACTGATCCATGTGCATTTGCATTCATATTTGTATTTCACCATCATGTGTGACTTGTCTTGTAAGTAACCCAACTTGTGTGCATATTCTTCTATTTCCATTTAATATGATTTTGATAAGGCACTTGTGCTACCTTTTTGCTTGATTTGTGATCCTTTCATAGGGTTTTCTTAGAGGATTATAGGTCCTCCTTGATTCATTTTTAAATCCTTTTGATTTGGGTTTGCCTTGATGTGTGTTTATGCATTTTAATTTGCATTTTTGACGTAATTCCTCATCTCATTTCTTCTTGTGCTCTATATGATTTGTGTTTGCATTGAGTATGCCATTCCACTCATGTCATGTGCATATCATCAATTGTATGCTACTGGTCTATATGTATTCATACTCCTTTCATATGTTATGCATCTTTAACATGTAATGTGTGCATCTACATTGAAACTTGTTTCTCTCCTTGTCATTTCTTTTCATCTTGTTCTTCTACTTGAATCATCCCATTCATGCCTTGTATGATTTTTCATATACATCCATATGCATTATAGTATGATGTATGCTTCTGACCTTAGCATTTCATTAAGCATAAATACATGTTCATCTTACATTTTTGTTCACGTTTCATCAACTAATTTCATGGTGCCATTTCTTGGATGGTTAAAACATTGTTTGTGCAAAGTTTGTTGGTGTTTGATCTCTTAACCTTAAAGAACATTCTTATGGTTTAGGTTCTGACCTTGAGTGCTTTTCAACCTCTAGGACCTTTATTCTTTAGTCCTTAACTTGTTTGGTCTTTACTTGTTAGTCTTTCCTTATTTCTTTACTTTTAAATGATTTTGTTAACATTTTCAGGGGCTTATGGTAAGTCAAGTGTGTGTGGGGGGGGCACCCACATACAACTTATTTTCTCTTATCTTTTTAAGCTTTCAAATTGTGATTGTGATTAGCATCTTATGCTTTCTGTTAGTTTCTTGGATTGGCTGGAATTTTGGTAAAACAAAGTTTGTTCAATGTTGAAGTCAAGGTGGTGATGTTGCAACATTGAGTCTTAACACTGGGTGTGTTAAGTAGTGAAGCTGTTCAATGTTTGATGTCATATGGGTGATGTCACAACATTGAGTCTTAACACTGGGCTGTGTTAAGAGTTAAGTTGGATGTCTGATGTCACTGGCGATGTTGTGACATTAGATCTGCAGAATTAATAACATCAGGTTTTATGATGTTGTTAGGGTTTGCGTTTTAGCTGGAATTGTGGAGAGCAGGTAGTCTCATTGGATGCGAATATCTTGGGATAGATATTTTCTGTTGCATAGAGATTTGATGCAGATTTGTAGGAGGTTTAAAAGCTGAGATTTAAGAAGATTTTGAGAGAGAAAATCTGTTTTGAAGATTCAGTTTTAAACAACAAATCCGATCAGATATTGTAGCATGTCCAAGCCCAATTCAGATAGCTATATAATGCGTATCATTCCTGGAGGAAAAGTAACGAAGAAAGTGAGCTAAAGACTGAGTGTCGTTTGTGTCTTCGTGGATGATTTGTAAACCATTCGAGTGTGAATTGGTATTGTTGTTTTGAGTTGTTCTTGATCAAAGCTGTGAAGCAGAATCAAGTAGTGTTATTCAAAGTGTGTGATCCTTGAATTGTAACACTGAAGAGTTTTAGGGATTGAGTAGTGTTCTCATATCTAAGTGGTTTCTTAGGTAGAAAGTCACTAGTAGGAATTAAGATTAGGAGATTGTCAACTGGGTTGTTGAGTCTGTAATTTAATTCTACAAGTAGTGAATTTCATCCCTGGCTTGGTAGTCCCCAGACGTAGGTAGTTAGACCGAACTGGGTGAACAATTCTGTGTGTTCATTTGCTGTTTATTTTGTCCATTGTTCAGAGTGTGTTGTTGTGACATCGCACTTAACATCACACATCTGGTACCCGAATTTCAATTGGTATCAGAGCAGGCATCCTGTCTGTCTCTGGGTGAGATCTAGGGAAGTTACTTTCTGGTGTAAAGATGGACAAAGAGGTTGGAGGATTTGTCTACAGACCCCCTATTTTGGATGGCTCGAATTATGACTATTGGAAGCCAAGGATGATCACCTTTTTGAAATCCTTGGACAGCAGGGCTTGGAAGGTTATTGTTAAAGAATGGAAAGCACCTGTTGTGTTTGAAAAAGATGATGCTGGGAAAGATAAAGAAGGCACCGCTAAGCTGAAGCCTGAAGAAGAATGGACCAAGGAAGAAGATGAACTTGTCCTTGGTAACTCTAAAGCCCTAAATGCTATCTTCAATGGAGTTGATAAGAACATCTTCAGACTAATCAACTCATGTGAAGTTGCTAAGGAAGCATGGGATATTTTGAAGGCTACACATGAAGGAACATCTAGAGTCAAGATGTCAAGACTTCAGCTTCTAACATCTAAGTTTGAAAGCCTGAAGATGAAGGAAGATGAGACTATTCATGACTTCCACATGAGTGTTCTTGAGCTGGCCAATGCATCTAGTGCTCTTGGAGAAAAAATGTCAGAAGAAAAGCTTGTAAGGAAGATTCTTAGGTCACTTCCTAAGAGGTACAAGATGAAGGTGACTGCAATTGAAGAAGCTCAAGACATCAGCAAGATGAGGGTTGATGAGCTCATTGGATCTCTTCAAACTTTTGAGCTTGGTTTGAATGAGGAAGAACCAGAAAAGAAGCCTAAGAGTACAACCTTGGTTTCAAAT
Source organism: Lathyrus tuberosus (assembly GCA_022829125.1). Lineage (NCBI taxonomy): Eukaryota > Viridiplantae > Streptophyta > Magnoliopsida > Fabales > Fabaceae > Lathyrus > Lathyrus tuberosus. Next base: position 1,793,967 of record JALAZF010000353.1, read on the forward strand.
GATCAAGAAGAGAAAGGGAATAGTTCTGAATCCCAGGAGGATCTATCTCAGGCCATTGTTATGTTGGGAAGGCAGTTCAACAAGGTGTTCAAAAGAATGAACAAGAACTTCAAGCCTAATGACAAGAACATCGCTTATGACATCAGCAAGTCTAAGGAGAAGGATGAGGAGAAGACTGCTCAAGACAAGGGCATTAAGTGCTTTGAGTGTGAAGGTCATGGACATGTCAAGAAAGAATGTCCCACATTCTTGAAGAAGCAGAAGAAGGGCATGTCCGTTTCCTGGTCTGACTCTGATAGTGAAAGTGAAAGTGAGTCAGCAAAGCATGTTAGAGCTTTGACAGGAACTGTTGTTTCTGATGATGATTCTAGTGATGGGGAAATAACTTTTGAGGAGTTAGCTTCTACTTATCAAGAGCTTTGTCTGAAGAGTGCTGAAATCTGTCAAGAAAACAAGACTCAAAAGAAACATATTGCTCAGCTTGAGACTGCTAAAGCTGATTTGGAAAATGAAGTCTCACTGGTCAAAGCTCATCTTGATCATATGACTAAATTTGTTAGGATGCTGAACAGTGGTACAGACACTCTTGATAAGATTCTGCAGTCAGAAAAAGCTGCTGGTGATAAGTCAGGTATAGGATTTGTAGCTGAGAAAAAGGTTTCTGCTGAAGCAAGCAATTCAGGAACAAAGAAGGAGGTGTCCCAACCAATGTCTCAACATCAAACAAAGAGACAGGATCCTACACCTGAGAAGGGTGCTCATTCACAGCCTCAGAATGTTGAGAAGAAGAATGATCCTCATCAGAGGAAGATGCAGCCCCAAGGAGCTAGTCAGTATATGCCTCCCCAATATCACAAGAGCATGCAAGCTGCCAAGTTCAAACAGAACATGTCTCCTCAGATGTCTCAACATCAGGGAAACTGCTATGAATATGGATATGAATACAACAATGTTGTGCCTCATTACTATAGAAGAAGGAAGCCTCATCACCATAGAAGACAGCATCCTCAGTACAGGAGAAGATAACCGCACCATAGAAGACAGGGAAACTATGGTAGAAGGGGACATCATTATGGGTGGCAGCACCAACAGTATCATCATCAAAGTGGAAGAAGGTTTAACCACTTCAGAGATGACAGAGTCAGATGCTTCTATTGTGGCAAGTTTGGACATATACAGTCCTCTTGCTTCAAGCTTCATGGTTATCCAAACTCTGCTCCTCAACCCAGACAGAAGGAAGTCAGGCCCAAGGTGGTGAAACAATGGGTCCCTAAAGCTCAGGTCACATGTCTATTGGCTCATACCTCAGATGGACATTTTGCCATAGATGCATGGTACTTTGACAGTGGTTATTCAAAGCACATGACTGGATCCAAGGAGCATTTGGTGGAGTTAAATCCTTGCCATGCAAATAAGGTTGTGTTTGGCAATGGAGAAAAAGGAGTAGTAGAAGGAGTTGAAAGAGTGAAGAATCATGATGGTCTTACTCTTGATAATGTGATCCTTGTCCAAGGTTTGAATGCTAATTTGATTAGCATAAGTCAGCTATGTGATGAAGGGTACAAAGTCAGCTATTCCAAGGATGAGTGTCTGGTGACAAATGAGAAGGATGAAGTGGTCATGAAAGGAGTCAGATCCAGAGATAATTGTTATCTATGGATACCTATAGAAGTCAGCTCAACTGTTGATGTTAAGACTGATGTTTTAACATTAGACTGTGACATCAAGTGTGAAGAGATGCTGAAAGGTCAATCAGAGTTAGTGAGTTCTGATGTGAATCCTTTTAAATTTTTAAAAGGAAAGTTTTTATGGAGGGAGAAAATCAGTGATTGGTCATTAAGAGGTACTCAAACTCAGGCGCCCTACCATATTGATTCTATATCAAGATTCATCAAAGTCTTCTCTTCTCAACTGTTCATCTTCCTTAATCTCAACAGAATAACAAAATCTTCTCTAAACCTAGTCTGTTACAAAGGAACGATGGCTTTCCCATCCAAGAACTCTGATTCTCCAAGACCTGCTCATGAACGAACTAGGGCTTCATCAGAAAAAGAATATGTTGACAAAGAACACATTCCTATGGCACTCCCAGATTCAGGTAACTCTAAACCTTCAACCAAGTTGAATAAAACTGAAACTAGGTCATCATCCTCTCAAGCTGTTGAGGAGAAGTATGATGTGGACATGCATTTGGAGCAGATTGCCACCAAAATTCTTGAGAAGGGAATGCGTGTGAAAGGGATTTCTGTCCCTTTAAGGCAAATGCCTGCTGAACAGGTGGGCTCTCAAAGTGAGGACACCAATAGACTGGCATTGTCTGTGATTCAAGATGCTGAAGGTGGTAGTAAAGAAGAAGATCTTAAAGATACTGATGTCATCCCTGATGTCAGAACATCTTCCCCTAGGGTTGAAAGTCACAGTTATAAAGGGAAGGATCAGGTTGAGGTTATAGATGTTGAGGACTCATCTGATAGTGATATCATTGGTAATGCAATAGCAAGAAGGAGGGAGGATAGGAAAGGGAAAGGTGTGGAGTCATATCTTAATAAAAATATGGTCAAGGATAAGAAAAGGACTTCAGTTACATGCTCTCCCAAGTCATGGAGCAAAGTTGGCATTTCTGGAAAAAAGAGGAGAATCAGGGAAGAATCAGATTCAGAGTTTGATGTTCATGACATCAACCCTGTGAGGAACATAACTGCTGCTCAAGTTCCTGATGACATCTCATTTCACTGTGCCAGTAGCGCATCCAGGTGGAATTATGTGAGCCAGAGAAGGATAGCTCTGGAAAGGGAGCTAGTTACAGATGATTTAGAGTCTACTAAAATTGTAGATCTAATTAAGTTTGCTGGTCTCACGAGGACTGTATCAGGATTGACTAGTTGCTATGATAGACTGGTCAGAGAATTTATAGTGAATATCCCTGAGTCTATTAATGACAGCAAAAGCCTAACTTTCAGAAGAGTTACTGTTAGGGGTAAGTGTGTCTGATTCTCTCCTAAGGTGATTAATGCCTACTTAGGAAGAAGTGAGGAAGATTATGGAGAATTAGAAGTTTCTAATAATGTTATTTGCAAAGAAATCACAGCTGGTCAGGTAGAAGTTTGGCCCTCAAATGGAAAGTTGGCAGCAAGCTTATTAAGTGTGAAATATGCTATTATTCATAGAATAGGGGCTGTTATCTGGGTTCCTACAAACCACAAGACCTCTGTTTCTGCTGGTTTGGGCAAATTAGTTTATGCCATTGGAACAAAGAGACTGATTGACTATGGCTCTTACATTTATAATCAGACTATCAAGCATGCTGCAACGAGAGCTGTGAAATTGCCTATTGCGTTTCCATCCCTCATTTGTGGGATAATTCTGTCTCAGCATCCTGGGATTCTTCATCAGTATGATAGTGTTTGTAGAAGGAAGCCTGACTTGTCTTTTCATCAGAAGTTGTTTGAAGGAAAACATGTTGCTGATCATGTCAAGACATCTGCCTCAATATCTACTCATCATAATCATGTCAAGACTGATATGATTTCAGAACTGGAGGGAGCCTGTAAAGAATTAGATGAAGTTATCAGAGTAAGCACTGAAAGAAAGGAGAAGTTTAAAAGATTACTTATGACTCTGAAGATGACAGAAAAAGAAAGTGAGGAAGAAGTTGCTGATACGAAAGCTGAGTCTGATAATGACAGCTCAAAAGAAGATGAAGAAGATGATGATGATCTCAGCTCAGATGATTGAGGCTTTTACTATTTTTCTTAGTTAGTAGTTTTAGTTTTGGTTCTGTTGTTTTTGATTCTGCACTGTTGTGCTTGGTTTGTAATTTGAATATTGTACTGTATATGCACCCTTTATATTTTTGTTCTATGATTTGTTATGCTAACTATGAGGCTAACAATGAAAGCTAGGGTAGTACTTGAAGGTTGTCAAATTGTGGCTAAAAAGGGGAAGAAATAGCCAAGAGAGCCAAGAGGAGAGCCAAGAGTATCAAAGAGTACAAATGTCAAATGCTGCTAAAGTGATGTGATGCAGAAGTGCAGAAATTAAGGGGGGGGGGTAATTACTGATCTGCTGAACAGCTGTTATGCTGGTTCTGGTTTTGAGGGGGAGCACCATTGTTGATTGTTGGATTGTAGCTGTTGAAGATGGTGCTGCAGCAGAGTTTTATGGGGAGATTGTTTTATGAATTGAAGATGCTGCTGCTTGGAGGTTCAAAAATTTCCAAGTTTATTCCGCTGCTGGAGTCTCTGAAGGTGCAGAGATTGTTTTAGCCAAAATTAGGCAAAGGGGGAGATTGTTAGTTTCTTGGATTGGCTGGAATTTTGGTAAAACAAAGTTTGTTCAATGTTGAAGTCAAGGTGGTGATGTTGCAACATTGAGTCTTAACACAGGGCTGTGTTAAGTAGTGAAGATGTTCAATGTTTGATGTCATATGGGTGATGTCACAACATTGAGTCTTAACACTGGGTTGTGTTAAGAGTTAAGTTGGATGTCTGATGTCACTGGTGATGTTGTGACATTAGATCTGCAGAATTAATAACATCAAGTTTTGTGATGTTGTTAGGGTTTACGTTTTAGCTGGAATTGTGGAGAGCAGGTAGTCTCATTGGATGTGAATATCTTGGGATAGATATTTTCTGTTGCATAGAGATTTGATGCAGATTTATAGGAGGTTTAAAAGCTGAGATTTAAGAAGATTTTGAGAGAGAAAATCTGTTTTGAAGATTCAGTTTTAAACAACAAATCAGATCAGATATTGTAGCAGGTCCAAGCCCAATTCAGATAGCTATATAATGCGCATCATTCCTGGAGGAAAAGTAACGAAGAAAGTGAGCTAAAGACTGAGTGTCGTTTGTGTCTTCGTGGATGATTTGTAAACCATTCGAGTGTGAATTGGTATTGTTGTTTTGAGTTGTTCTTGATCAAAGCTGTGAAGCAGAATCAAGTAGTGTTATTCAAAGTGTGTGATCCTTGAATTGTAACACTGAAGAGTTTTAGGGAATGAGTAGTGTTCTCATATCTAAGTGGTTTCTTAGGTAGAAAGTCACTAGTAGGAATTAAGATTAGGAGATTGTCAACTGGGTTGTTGAGTCTGTAATTTAATTCTACAAGTAGTGAATTTCGTCCCTGGCTTGGTAGCCCCCAGACGTAGGTAGTTAGACCGAACTGGGTGAACAATTCTGTGTGTTCATTTGCTGTTTATTTTGTCCATTGTTCAGAGTGTGTTGTTGTGACATCGCACTTAACATCACACATCTGGTACCAGAATTTCACTTTCTTTGTTCAATTGCTTTCATTCCCTTTGAGTTCTTGACTTAACTTCAACCTTTGAAGTAAGTTAGAACTCAATTTTATTTTCTTTTAGACTTAGGTTTCTAAACCACACTTAACCATTAGGAACATCCATGTATGATAACTTTAGGGTTTGAGTCTTAGTCTCCCTCATTAGATTTTACCTTTCTCAACCATTTGAGTCTCTCTTCTTCTCATCTCAAAACAAAAGAAAAAACACTTAATAAAAGCATTACATATATTGTATTTGAGCCTTTCATGTGAGAATAAGATAGTGAGGGGTCTTCTCTCACTTTCTTAGAATGTTTAGCGTATGTCCCGTCTTGGGTCGATATGCGAGGCATTCGATCCTACATGAGAGACTTAAATACAATATGCGTTGTAAACACACCAATACTCCAAACACTTCTTAAAAGACAAAACAAACAAATTCTCTTCTCATCTCTTTCATTCTATTCCTTAAGGACTCGTCATGTCCGTTCTACCGCAAACAGGTAACGCCTAAGTCTCCATACAGCGAGCTGCAACACCTAACTGCTGGGACGCGCACTCTGACGCTTCCATTAAAAAACACAAACAAAGCAACCCTTGTTGAGCCGAACTACGTTTGCTCTGATTCTTTTTTCTCGTCTGATTGAAGATACGTATGCACGAGACGCGATATCTCGACGAGCAACCTTTCCCCGTAGTCCGTCGAACTACGTTGACTCTGACTTTCCCATTGCACTGAGGGAATACGTAGGCCTAGGACAACGATAATGTCCTATCGAGTAACTTCTTTCTTCTTTTCTTCCCCATTTCCTCATTCTTTTCCGTTCCTGTTCATTTTCCTTTCCAGTAGCAGTGGAGCTCCAGACGACGAAACCCTTTGATCGAAACAGCAAGCGTGGATCCCGTCGAGTACGACGGACGTGAAGGGGTGCGATAACCTTCCCTTCACGTAATCGACTCCCTTACCCGTTCTCTTTGGTTCGCGAGACCTCGTTCTTTCCTTTCTCCCGGGTTTGTGCAGCATTACCTTTCCCTTTCTCTGGGATAAAAATGCCTGGCTGGCGACTCTTCTTTCTTTCTTCCGCTCCACTTTCGCATTTGTACCAGGATGAAAATCCCGGGAGCGACAACTTGCACCAGAGAGAATGACGCATCTATGTAGGGAAGCGATGCATGGGACATTGACATTGAGATGTTCATAATGCATGCGCCAATGAAGGTGGCGCCTGAAGTCAAATTTGAGTGCATGCACCATTGTCATTGGCACATCCTCTTATGTGCAATTTTTGTGGTTTGAAACATGAGTATTTTGGTAAATAATTTGAAATATTGGTTATTTGGATATTAAATTTTAAAAACTTTGTTATTTGAAAAAAAAATCTCAAAACATAATCGAATTCGCAATTTTTCAAAATGTTGTATCTCAAAAATAATTTTTATAAAATTTTGTCATAGCTTCAAAATTAAGTAATATTTTGAAATTTTGATATTCAAAAAAATATTAAAATATCTAAAGAATAACTATTCAAATCAAAATTTTATTTAAAATTTTTATAAAAAAATTTCTTGTAAAATTTTTACCTAAAATTATATTACACTATAAATATCATTTTTTAAAAAATGCCAAAAGAAACAATATGGCACAAAAGGGAACTATTGAGCTTTATTATACAAGCATTTTAAAATAAATTCCTCTCAGGAAGTATCCACTCAAATTGAAAGTATTTTGTACTAAATAAGTTAGTGATTCATCACAATGAAAAATGACACAAATTTTAGAGAATTTATCCAAATAATGTTATGCTGTTACTATATTAATCTTACCAAATATAAAACTCTCTTTTATTATATTATTGTAACATTTCGAGTTTTTTTAAAGCCTTTTTAAATATACTGGATATTTCAATCAAACTATCGAATTTATGATCAGTAAATATACAATTTACCGTTTTTTTATTATAAAAAAACATGCATTTTTATCGGATCTAGACCTGTTGGTGGATGGATGAGAGACAATGATGATGAGCCAGTTGCTGATGATATCCAAGCAGTAGTTGAGGATGACAAACAGATGTTGGCCGAGACAGAGGTTCCCCATCATAATGAGATGGATGCTCTTACTGATATAGAGGTTACTCCTCAAGCGGATAATAAGGTGCCTGCTACGGGTGATATGGAGGTTACTTCTCCTGCTACAAGTGATATAGAGGTTACTCCTTCGATTGATATAGAGGTTACAGTTCTGGCTTTGACATATCCGTATGTACACCCACATGAAAGTTTCCTAGAGGGTCCAGTGACCATTTCGTGTTCACTAGATATGTTGATCATGTGGCATTCAGATTATGGTAAGGAGAGATGTATATATGTTATGTTAAACTTGAATTTATTTATTATTGATACGTTGAAAATAACTAATGCTTTTTACTTTGTTTGTTACAAGGCAGGATGCTATTGAAGGTGCCCACCCACGAGAGGTAAGAGCGATTTTAGAGGATTACAATCTCCTTTCATTGGTCGACTGTTTGTTGTTCCTATTGAATTGACCCTTTGGATTGGCTGAATTTTAGCAAAACAACAACTTGGAGAAATGTCCAAGTATTCAAGATTAGTCTAGCTTGCTAAAGTTGTATGAAGTTACAGAAAGGACACACACTGGGCACGATGCTCCAACATATTGACACGACATCTGGGCCTTGTGCAACAGGTGACAAATTACTGCACTTTAATAGAATCTTTTTAGGAGATTTGTTAAAGATTTCATTGTTATTGATTTAACAATATGACTAGGTGCTTTGTTTGACAGTTGGATGAAGATTAATTTGGATTTAAATGAAGATTTGAATTTAAATTTAAATTAAAGCAAATCATATCTTGTTGGAGATATTCAAGGAGTAAATCAAATATCCAACAGATTCTGCATTAATTCTGGACGAATTCAAAGATACTACCCAAGGAGAAAAACCAAGAGTTAACTTGCTATATAAGGAGCTCAAACCTACATTTGAAAGCAAACACTCCCATTAAAGATCTTCGAGTGTTAGGTTTTGTGTCGTGTATTCTACATTAATGCCCTGATAAGATTAGTTATGATCTTTATGTACACCTCTATGTTTCAATAACCTGGCATAGAAGATTTGTCTAGTTGTAATCAACAATGTTATTTACACCTCTATGTTTCAGTAACTTGGCATATAATGTTTGTCTAGTTGAGTTGTAATATTCAACATTCTTTCATCTTTTGATGATTGAACTTGATCACTAGGGTTTAGTGGTTGTTTTCCCTATCACTGGTTTTGTGGCAGAGAAGAAAGTGAGTAGGTTCTTGTATTTAGGAGAGGCTCTAAATAGAAAGTCATTGGGTATGGTTAGGAAAAGGCATAAAAAGCATAAGGTTTGTTGTTGTCGTTAAGTCTAATTGTACTAAACTACTAATAAATGAATTTCCTTTCTTCGGTTGTGCACTCATCCCCTCAGACATAGGTGTAGTTTCACCAAACTGGGTAAATATTTAATTGTGTTCTTTATTGCTTTTCTATTATATCATCTATTACTTGTTAAAGTAGTGGTTATGGTGTAACTTGTCTAACCTGTTGTCGAAGCATCGAGTTTGACATCTGTCCCATGAGGAATATAATTTCAATTGGTATCAGAGCAGTCACCCTAGTCTGTTGGGTGAGCTCCAGGGAAGATAAATTCTACTCAAATGGAGACAATTAAAGATGAAGGATCATTCAACAAACCATTTGTTTTGGATGGCACAAATTATGATTATTGGAAGGTGATAATGGTGGGGTTTCTCAAATAATTGGGAAACAAAACTTGGAAAGTTGTGATCAAGAGATGGAAACATCCAATGTTTACCTCTAAAGATGGTACAACCATTCTAAAATTTAAGGTTGATTGGACTGATGTTGAAGATGATGAATCCCTTGGGAACTCCAAGGCATTGAATGCAATTTTTAATGGTGTGGACAACAACATGTTTAGGTTGATCAACACATATTCAGAAGCTAAAGAAGCATGGGAGATTTTAAAATCACACATGAAGGCACATCCAAGGTTCATATGTCAAGCTTGTAGCTCATAACAACAAAATTTGAGAACACGAGAATGAAGATGAAATTATAGTGAGTTTCATATCATATTGCATGACATTGCCAACACGTTCTTTGCCTTAGGTGAAAAGACGTCTGAAGAAAAGCTTTCCAGGAAAATTCTCAGATCATTGCCTAAGAGGTTTGATATTAAAGTAAATGCTATTGAAGAATCTCAGGACCCAAGTAGTATAAAGGTTGATGAACTCATTGGTTCCCTACAAACCTTTGAGATGTCCATCAATGAAAGGTTAGAAAATAAGAACAAAGATATAACCTTTGTATCTAACACTGAGGAAGCCGAAAGTTAAGGTGTCAAGGAAGAGAGCTTGGGAGATGATATTAGTCTTTTGGAAAAAAGTTCAACAAAACCTTGTAGTATTTGCACAGGAAGTCAAAGACCAATGTCCCAGACAAGAGGTCCCACATCATTCCCTAAGACAAAGACAGGAATGAAGAAGATCCCATCAATGTGAAGGGTACTCAGTGCTTTGAATGCGGAGGTTATAGACACATTAGACCAAAATTCCCTAACTTTCTAAGGAAAGAAAAAAAGGATTAACTGCCACTTGGTATGATTCTGAAAGTGAAGGTGAAAGGGAAATTGCCAACATTGTGATGGCATATTTTGAAAGAAATGAATATGAAGATGAGTTCAGCTCTGAAGAAATGACTTGAGAAGAACTTCTGGCAGCATACAATCTTGTTTTCACCAAGTGAGAAGAATCACACTTATCCTCAGACAACTTGAAAAAAACTATAAACATACTTCAAAAGGAATTAGAAGAGCGTGTTTCTACCATCACAGTTTTATAAAAACGGGTGTCACCACTAAACTCCAATCTATGAAACTTGACTCAAATTGAAAGAAATTTGAAAAGGAGTTCAAACTTGCTTGATGGAATGATAGAGGTTGAAGATAAGAAAGAGATGAAGAATGCCTCAAAGAAGGTTAGTTATTCTGAAAAGAAGACAGAAGTTCTGAAGTTGGACCACATGTCGCAGCATCATGCTCAACATATGGGATCCCATCATAGAAAGAGCAAGAAACAACCTCTGATATGTCAGCACTGTGGAAAATATGGTCATACAAGGTCGTATTGTTTCTAATGCCTCAAGCTAGAGATCAGAGGATGCAAGAAAGTTTGTGCTTAGAAGAAATGGAAATTGGTTAATACTGTTTAAGAAGAGGTTCCACTAAGAAAAAACTTATCTATCAATGAGAACTAAATGTGTATTTAAAGGAAAAATATGAACTTTAAGAGTGATGTAACTAACAAGGGTCAAGAAGTTCTTCTGAAGAATGCCATATCTACTAAAGACTTTATGAGTTTAAAAGACCCCAGGATTGATAGAGCTAATTGGTATGAAGAAGAAAGGTATACCAAGATGTCAGAACAGATGTTCCAACATCTGTCTCAAGAGTCTGAATCATTTCTTGAGGATGATTTTAGACTTAATCAAGAAGGTGTGATTGAAGGGAAGGTTGATGGTCATGTTGGAGGTCCTCCTAACTTTGAACATCCTACCATGGTTCAGAGGAAGAATCCAAAGAGGAAGAATGGTTATGACTAAGACTGGTTAGTAAAGTTGGAAGTAGTGAATTAAAATTAAACTACAAGAAGTATGAATTAGATAATTCCCTCTGCAATAAACCTCTTGATGTTAATGATGATATAATTACACATGGAGATATAAGTTGTGGTTCACTCAGGTTTGGGCCTATGAGAAATCTTCATGAATTCAAATGTCATATGGTGAAGGTCCCCAGGAAACCAGGTTGACAGATACTAATGGTAATGACGTTGTGTTAGTCATCATGTCCAATATATGTTGGATAATTCTCAAGTGCACAAGGAAGTAGATGATCTTAACTATTCTGGACTGGGTCGGCGCCTGCCTGTAAGCCGGCCAGGCCCAACCCAAGGTCATGCCAAGCGGCCCAATAAGGCCCTATCCTTTCCCTTGTCGGGTACAACACGCTCTTATCATTGTCGGGCACGACATGATCCTATCATCGTCGGGCACAACACGATCCTGTCATTGCCGGACATGCATTGTGGTGATCGGGGGAGAGAATGAACATCCTTCCCGCGTCTCTCCACGTGCTCCTCCCTTGGGGACACGTCATTAGGTAACTACCCACCTCCGAAAGAGTCGGTCTGCCCACCTTCCGAAGATCTCGGGATAGTTACCCCAGGCCAAAGACCACGTGTTGGTCTTCTCTACGCCATGTAAGCCCTGGAAGTTATCTGCATTGTGCCTAGCAATCCAACCTAGTGCAAACGACCGTTGGCCCAGCGCTAGGGGCACAATATAAATACCCTCTCTCATGAGAGGGCCAGGTTAAATTCTATTCTAACTCTTACTCTCACTTTCCGTACTTGCTGGCTCTAGTCCTAACTTTGGCATCAGAGTACCTTGCAGGCACACCCCTCCACCGTCTCGTCACCACTGGAGTAGCGGAGCTTACGACGTTACTGGCCACTAGTCTACTTTCTGATCAGGTACGATCAGTGGCGCCGTCTGTGGGAACCTTTGCTTCCCCATTTTTCTCTTCGTAAAACCAAAGCAACTTCCATTTTCTGACAACCATGGCCAGTACCCAACCTGAGGCCAAGACTCCGGACACCGCCTTCGCGCAGTTGAACAACAGAGACAACCACGAGGACAATGTGGTCGTTAACGTGAAGAAGGCGACGAAAGGGACGGGCGTACTTCCTCCCCTTCCTTTGACGATACGGCATACAATGCCGCCCAACAGAACAACACCCCAATTGTCTACCAGCCGATCTCCACGCCACCAAATGCTGATCTGAACATGGTGGCCCTGTTCGCTCTGATCAATCAGACCAAGCAATTGATCTCCCAGCAGAACATGAGGATAAAAGCACTTGAAAGGGGGCGACAACGACGCTCTCCCCCGCGGAGACATCGTCGCCCTCCATCTCCCAGTTTTTCTCCTTCCCTGCGAAGGATACCACCATTCGAATCTCGGAGCCCTTCCCCCAACATGTGGGACGCCACCCGTGCCTGGAACGACCCCAGCCTGTGGTCGCCCAGAAGCGCAATCGCTCCCCTCCTCGGAAGGAACAACGATGCTCCCTTGCCCAGAAGAGGAGCAAAGCTGACGGTAAAAAGTCGAAGAGCCGTCCAAGGAGTTCCCCCCGATGACACGGGCCTGGTCGGGGCAACCACTCCCCGTCACGGTCACCAGTTAGGAGTGACGAGGACGACCAATGGACCTCGCTGTCCGAGGAGATTATGGAGACCCCTATGCCTGTGGGGATGGAAAAGCCTCCACCCTTGGGGACGTACGACGGCACCGCCGACCCCGACGATCATGTAGAGAGCTTCGCGGCAATGCTCGACTACCGAAATATCCGGGGAGCCATCAAATACAGGCTCTTCCCGACCACCCTCCTGAAAGGGGCCATGGCGTGGTACAAAAGCCTCAAGCCGGAGTCCATCACTGCTTGGAAAGAATTGAAGAGACAGTTCTCCAGGCATTTCACTGCATCCCGACGCCACCCGAAGATGGTGGCCTCCTTGGAAGCCATCCTCCAAGGGAGAGACGAATCTCTCAGAAGTTATGTCGAGAGATTCAACTGGGAAGCAGTCGAGGTACCCGCTACCAATGACATGAAGAAGTTCCTGATCGAGCGGGGAATGCGTCACGGGACCGAGTTCGCCAAGGCTGTGGGCATCCATAGACCCCGCAACTTGGAAGACCTCCTCCATAAAGCCCAATCATACATACAGTTTGAAGAGTCAGAGGCCGCCCACGTTGTCCGCGACTCGCGACACCAAGAGGGCCCCGGAGCTCCAGGGGTGAAGACTCTACTGCCCCCCAGCGCTGGGGAGAGAGAAGACGCGAAAGCCGTCCCAGGGACTCTCGCGTGCCGAGAGGTCCAGCTGGCCGGTTCATGGAGTACACTATACTCACTACTCCCCGCGAGCGAATTCTCTCCAAGTGCGCCAACTCGGAATTTCATAAAGGGGGTGTCCGCTTTCAGAAGTCGACGCCCCCAAATCAAACACTGACAAGTCCAAATACTACAGGTTCCATCGGAGCCACGAACATGTCATCGAAGACTGCATCCACCTCAAGGATGCGATAGAGATCCTAATCAAGGAAGGGCATCTGAAACAGCATACAAAGAGGAATGACGCTGCTCGACCTGATGCACGGGACGCGCAAAGCGTTGAGGAGACGACCCCTCCCTCTGGAGAGAACAGACTGCAAGTCGCTCTAAGCGTCACTCGGCCAAAGGACTTTTACATCCCCGAAGAGATCAAGGACCCCACGGTAGTTCGCAGCCTGTGGGAGTTCCACCATCCCTCTCCTGATCCGAGCGTAGATTGTGAATTTTGACGTTCGCAGAATCCTGGTCGACCAAGGGAGTTCGGTGGACATCATGTACGCCCACCTCTTCGAAACCCTCCAGCTCAACGAAAAGCATCTGACCCCTTACATGGGCTCAGATCTACAGGGTTTCAATGGCACCACCACCAGACCGTGGGGCTATGTTAAATTGATGGTCACTTTCAGAAGCGAGGACACTGCTCGACAAGTCAAGACCCCCTTCCTAGTGGTGGATTGTCCTTCCCTATACCAATGCATCCTGGGGAAAACCACTCTGGCTGAACTCACGGCGGGTACCATCTACAGTCCATCTGAAGATGAAGTACTATACGGCCAGAGGCTGGGTCGTCACTATGCACGGGGACATTGAAGCTGCTAGGAGATGCTTCGAAGCTGCAACCAAGGGCCTGAGCTCGATCAACATTAAGCCCAAGACGGGAGAGAAGTCAACCCCGGACGCAGTATAGAAGCCACTCCCATGCGTCAACGCGGTGAACCTCGACAGTCGTTTCCCCGACGAGCATTAAGAAGAGGGAGCAGCAGACAGTGACCTCCCAGCTGAAGGCAACTGGCAGCCTTTCAACCCGACGCGCCCCATCCCGGACGGAGACTTCGAGCTCGTCGCCCTCGGAGACGATCCAGATAGGGGCGTGAAGATTGACACTGGGCTCCCCGACCCGACGAAGAAGCAGTTGAAGGCATGCCTCTGAGAGAACGCTGATATGTTTGCATGGAGCGTGTCAGAGATGCCCGGCCTCGACCCAGAGGTGGCCTGTCACCAGCTCACTGTAGATCCGACCACTAGGGCTATAATGTAACATAGGCGTAGACAGTCTCTCGAGAAAGTGAAGGCTGTTGAAAAAGCTGTAAAAGACCTCTTAGAGGCAAATTTTATTTCGGAGGCCAGGTACACAACCTGGCTGTCCAACGTTGTACTTGTCAAGAAAAATAATGGAAAATGGAGGATGTGCATTAACTATACCGATCTTAACCGGGCGTGCCCGAAAGATTCTTATCCATTGCCTAACATCGACCAGCTGGTCGACAATTATGTAGGTTTCAAATTATTGTCCATCACGGACGCCTACTTGGGGTACAATCAAATCCCCATGGCCAAGGCCGACAAGCAGCATACCGCCTTCATGATCGAGTCGGGAAATTACTACTACAACGTAACGCCCTTCGACCTGAATAACGCCGGCACGACCTACCTGCGGATGATGAACAAAGTCTTCCGGGGAGAGATTGTAACACCCCAAATCCCCACGATGATTTAAGCATAATTTATCAGAGTAAGAAAATAAAACACTTGAATTTAGGATGCTACATCAACTACTTGTAGTACCCCAAATTTTGACCACCCTTCTATTTTTTATATATATAGACGATTATAATGGTAAATATTAAGGGGATTATTTGGGTAGGATAAATTTATATGGGGATAGATTATTGTTATTTAATATCTAGGGATTAATTAGGCTTAGATTAATTTTTAATCAAAGTTACATTAGGGTCATAGTGGGGTTATTAGAGCATTAATATTAATATTAATAATATTATTAATATTAATATTATCATGGAATTATTATTAAATTATTATATAATCGCTAATTCTATTTTATTTTGAATAAATGGAATGACTTAGTTGGGTACAAGGGATTACAAAGGGAGAGGTTGTGAGTTCGAATCTCATATTCATCACTTTTAGTGTTTTTCCATCTTATTTATTTTTCTTTTAAAAATTCATAAAAATTGCATTTTTTATTTATTTTTTATTAATTTTCGTATTTTTTATTTAGGCGTTTAAAAAAAAATTATTTTTCACTTTTTGCATGTTTTTTCAGTGAAAAAACAAATATCCAAAAAATAAAAAAAATATATCTTGTCTTAAATGCATTCTTATTTAGATTAATTAGATTAATTCTATTTTTAACTCTACTAAATCTAGGTTTTAAGTAAAATGATTTTATTTGATTATTACTTAAAATATAAAACCATAAAATTTGTATTTTTCATTTTTTAATTATTAATTTTCGTATTTATTTTTTTAGGCATTTTTTAAAAATGTTAATTTTCACTTTTTTTCACTTTTTAGCAAAAAAAATCCAAAAATTATAAAATAAAAAAATATTTGAAAATATTTTGTTCATATTGCATTTTAGGATAATAATCCTCTTTTTTTAAAAAGGAAAATTAATGTGATTGATCACTAAATCAAAATCACATAAAATTGACTTATGAATTTTTATTTTAATTGATTAATTTCCTTTTTTTGTTTAACCTAATTTGGCCTATAAATAAGTCTATTTTTCTTACATTTTGGGGGGGGGGGGGGGGGGGGGGGTGGGGGGGGGGGGGCAAAATTACAAACCATACTATAAAAAGTTGTTGTTCTTTACATCAGAGGACAACAACACTAAAACCCTCAACAACATTAAAACCTTAAACCTTCAATAACCCTAAACCTTCAATCCCTACAAGCCAAAAAGGAATTCATTTTCTTTACATTAGAGGACAACAACATTAAAACATTAAAACCTTAAACCTTCAATCCCTACAACCCAGAAAGGAAAAGGAGATCTCACACCAAAGGAAAGCAAAAGAAGGGAAAAAAGCAAACGAAGGGAAAAAGGCAAACGAAGGGAAAAAGGCACAAGAAGGGGAAAAGGCACAGGGGAAGGGAAAGAAGGGAAAAAGGAAAAAGAATGGGGAAAAAGCACAAAGGCAAAGGAAAGAAAAGAAGGGATGAAGCAGCTTAAATTGGTCACGGCAAGGGGAGGTAATTCAAATACTTAGCTTTTTTGTTGTTGTGTGTTGTTGTTGATTGATTGGGTTTTTAGGGATATTTCTGGAAAGTTAGGGCTAGGGTTCTTGGTTCATACCAAAGGGTTAGGGTTCTTGGGGGAAAAAGGGTTAGGGTTTATATTGAACCCTTGGGGTTTTAATTAATTTAATTAAATTAAATCCTTAATTTAATTATTAATTGGGAATTAAGGGATTAATTAGGGGATTAGGGTTTATTATTATGGAAAAATATAATTAGGGATTTTAGAATTGTTATTTTATTTTCTAGGGATTTATTTAGGGTTTTAAAAATTTAATTAATTATTAGTTAGGTTTATTTTATTATAAAAATAAGAAAATTATTTTTAATAAATATGATTTTATGTTAAGTTCGGGATTTTGGGGATGATATATTTTGTGATTTTATTTTCTATCAAAGTATGTGGTTTATGACTTATTTTAATGAGAAAATATAATGATGGGATTAAATTTCTAAATTGAATTTAAATATGATTTTGAAATAAAAAAAATTCTATTTTTGAATTTAGGGATGTTTTGGGGTTAAAATTTTAGTTAGGATTTAGAAATAGGATTTTAGGGTTTTTTTTTGTATAATTAAATTAATAACTTAATTTAATTGTTTAATTGGGTTAAAATTTTAGTTAGGATTTAGAAATAGGATTTTAGGGTTTTTTGTATAATTAAATTAATAACTTAATTTAATTGTTTAATTGGGTTAAAATTTTAGTTAAGATTTAGAAATAGGATTTTAGGGTTTTTTGTATAATTAAATTAATAACTTAACTTAATTGTTTAATTGGGTTAAAATTTTAATTAGGATTTAGAAATAGGATTTTATGGTTATTTTGTATAATTAAATTAATAACTTAATTTAATTAGGTTAAATTTTAATTAGGGTTCAGGTTTTTTTAATTAATTAAATTAATTACTTAATTTAATTAGTTAACTAGGTTTTAGATAGTTAATTAGGATTTAAAATTAGGACTTCAGGATTATTATTATTAGGGTAAATTTTAATTAGGGTTTTTTATTGATTAAATTAATAACTTAATTTAATCACTGAATTAGATTTTCGATTTTAATTAGGGTTTAGAAATAGGGTTTTAGGGTTTTTTTAATAAATTAAATTAATAACTTAATTTAATTACGTAATTAGGACTTCGATTTTAATTAGGGTTTAGAAATAGGGTTTTAGTAATTAAATTAATAACTTAATTTAATTATTTAATTAGGTTAGATATTAATTAGAGATTTTAATAGGGTTTTGGGGATATTAGTATTAGGATAAATATTTAGGTGAGATTTTATTTTATCTCTTTAATTTTTTGATTGTTTTCATAATAAATAGTTTTATACATTTAAAATAATTTATTTAAGGAAATAGGGATTTAATTTTATTTAGGATTTTTATTTAGGAATTTTTTGGGTTAATTGTGGGATTGGGTTTAAATTTATAATTTATATATTTAAAATAAGTTGTTATCCTTCTTTGTAAAAAAAGAATAATAATAATAAGTTTTTGGGGGATTTTGTTTGGATAAGGTATTTTTTGTGAAATTTGGAATTTTACTAAAACTTGTGTTAGGGTTTATTTTTAAAATTTTAGTATTGGTTTTATTTGGGAAATTTGGGTTTTGGGCAAAAATAAATTAAAGTAAATTTAATTTAATTTTTGGGGATTAAAATTCTGTTATTTTAGGATTTATATTGAATTTAAAAATCATTTTTTGGGATAATTTGGGGAGTTATTTTTGCTATATTTTTAGCATAAATGGTATTTTGGGTTTTATTAAATTTTATGGAATTTGAGGATTTTATTGTTTTTTAAATAAGGGATATAAAGGGATATAAAGGATTTATGGGATTTAAAGGATTGGGATTTAAGGGATAATCATTAAGAACTTAAGGGTTATCAAAGGTTTTTTCAAGGATTTAGAATCAAGGGATAAAACTCTTTGTCCGAGAGTCTAAATAAGGGATGGGGTTTAGGGATAACACTCTTAGGTTCCAAGAGTATAAATATAGGCCAAGGGATAAGGGATAAGGGATAGAACTCTTCATCTGAGAGTATAAATAATGGATAAGGGATTTTAAGGGATAGAACTCTCCCTCCGAGAGTATAAACAACGGATAAGGATTTTGGGATAAAACTCTTCCTCCGAGAGTATAAATAAACGGATCGGGATTTTAAGGGATAAAACTCCATGTCTAGGAGTATAAATTATAGATTAAGTGATATAACTCCATGTCTAGGAGTATAAATAATAGATTAAGGGATAAAACTCCTTGTCTAGGAGTATAAATAATAGATTGAGGGATAGAACTCCTTATCTAGGAGTATAAATAATAGATTAAGGGATAGAACTCCTTATCTAGGAGTATAAACAATAGATTAAGGGATATAACTCTTTATCCAAGAGTATAAATAATGGTTTAAGTTTGGGATTGGGGTTAGGAATAGGATTAGGGGGTAGGAATAGGGGAGGTGAACTACGGTTACTCTGATCCTTCAAAATTGAAGGTACGTAGGAATAGGGTTGTAAACCCTAGCGAGTACAATAATAAAAAAATTTAGGATTCTTTTGTAAATAAGTAAAAAGTCAGACAACAAACAAACATACCCTAGAACTTAAGGAGGATCCCATTGAGTACATGTCGCACCTCGAAAAAATCGCTTAATCGAAGACACGACCCTTCGCGCGAAAGGCGCGGAAAATGGTTCGACAGAGTCGCCACCGAACTTTATTTATCCCAAAAGAGGGAAAGGAAAATATTAAGAAAACCTTTAAGGAGGGGTAAGAACATGGTCATCGTAACCACATTCTGGGTTCGGGAGTCGGTTACGTGAGAGGAAGGTACGCGCACCCCCTCACGTCCGTTGTACTCAACGGAAACCTCTTAGTTCGATTTGTGATGAACGTTATCTAAGCTTGTTTGTTTTCTTCTCAACGATATATGCGAAAAGGTAAAGTAAAAGGTTTCGATTACTAAGGGAAATGGGGTGGTTTAAGGATAGGGTGCTAGGCAAGATCATCGCGACCTCGGGCCTACGTATGCTCATTCGGACGAGAATGAGGAATCAGAGCAATCGTAGTTCGACTACGAGAAGGGATAGAGGGAAGACGGAAGATGGAGGGAAGGTAGCTCGCCAAGATCATCGCAATCTTGTGCCTACGTATCTTTACTCGGGCGAGAATAAAGAATCAGAGCGGTCGTAGTTCGTGGTACGCCCACGAAAAGAGGGGTTAGGGTTTGAATTTTAGGAGACGAAAGATTGAATGACATACAACCCAAGGGGCGTGCCTCGAGAGCAGTCACTCAAGAATCCAAGGAATGCTAGACTCCAAGAACTCAGTTCTTTTGTGAGTTGATTGCGAAAATGTTTGATAATGGTTAAGTGTTTTAAGACGAAAGGGTGAATGAATAACAACCCAAGGGCGTGCCTCAAGGGCCATTCATTCGAAGATCCAAGGAATGCTAGATCCCAAGAATCTCCTCCTTTCGTAAGGTGATTAAGAAAAACGTTTGAAAAAGACTGAGTCGAATTGGTTGAGAAAAGAGGTAAGGATCGATACTAGTCCCTAGGGGTGCTCCTAGTAACGAAACCTACGAAATGTGCAAGTGTGCATTTGACGACGAGGCAAAAGGCACTCGACTTACGAGAATGTTTTGAAGAGTGGCTCGACGACAAGTCGAGAATTGGTTTGGAAATGGCTTGATTAGTTAAGTGTTTTAGGGAGAATGACGATTATTCGACAAACGAGACGTCGGCCTCGCAACCAATTAATCGGGGCATTATTGGGATGCTAGATCCCAACGACACCCTTTTCATTCGATTGATTTACGAAATATTGTTTGATGAACAACAAAAGTACCACGTGGAATGCTAGACTCCAATGGCATTCCTTTGTCCAAATAATTAAGGCGAGTGTTTTAGGAACGAAACGTCGAATGATCACCACCTAAGGCGTGCGCCTCAATAGCGGTCACTCAAGAACTTAAGAAGTGCTAGACCTCAAGAATTCAATTCTTTCGTGATTTAATTATGAAAAATGATTGATTAGGTGTGTTAAGTATTTTAATCGAAGATTAAGTGTTTAAGCGTTTCGATAATTGTTAGTGCGTTTGATTAAAATATGAACAAATGAAATGGTTAGATAAACATGATATGAATATGATATGGACAATATGATAAGAATATGAACAATAATAATCAAGATAATATTGACAAGATATAATATCGACATAAAAATAAAGTTGGTCTCGTCTTAATCGGAATTTAATCGAGAAATCGATAATCAACGATTTTTGACTTTCATTGACCAAAAGTGAAAATAAAAGAATATAAATCGAAATAGAAATAAAAATAAAAAAAACTAAGAAATGTCTCATCTTTACTAAAATTTTAAATCGAAAAAATCGATAATCTTTAGTATTTGATTTTCACTGACCCAAAAATGAATAAAAAAGAAATAAAAATAATAGAAATGAAATAAAATCGAAAATGACAAGAAAAAGAATAAAGGTCTCACCTTTATCAATATTTAATCGAGAAATCGATAAATCATTGATATTTGGTTTTCATTGACCCAAAATGAATAGAAATAAAATAATAAATCGAGATAAAAATAAATAGGTGGTAGTAGGCCTCAAATAAATCAAAATTTAATCGGTTTGACTAAATCATGAATATTGTTATATCATTGGCCCAAAATCGAAATAAAAATCAAAATGGAATGAAGTAAAATTAAAGGAAATAAATCAATGAAATAAACATGAGATCCTAAAAAATAACATGAAAAGAGAATGTTAGAAACAATTTTTTTGAAAGAAAAAAGATGAAGGGGGTGTGCTGAGTCATTTGGGTTTTTCAAAGCCCATCACTAACACAAAGAGGCACGGTTGATGAAAACAAAACGTAAGGATGGTGTGTTAGAAACATAAGGGTATGTGTCTGCAAAGCCAAATGGGCCATTAAGCCCAATAATAATCAGCACGGTTCATATTGAAGAAAAAGAATTAAAATTTAAATGAAAAAAAAAGCCATGAATCCCTAAAAAAAAACCGAAGCATTCTTAAAAGTGAAAACGGAACATCGGCGACGGTGAAACGCATTTACTCCTCTCTCGGCTCAACCTTATCACGTTACAGATCTTCTTGCTGTGCGATTCACAACTCAGGTTCGCTTATTTGGTTTGTGTTGTTTCGATCTCATCCCTTCTCTCTTCGTCTCACTCTGTTTCTGGGTTTTGGTTTGTTGTTGTGGATTTAGGGTAGATCGAATGGCGTGGTTGTTTGGTTATGGGTTTGTGAGTTGCGAATTTGTTGATGGATGAAGAAGAGTATTGGGTTTTAGGGTTGAGGACGATGACTCTTGGGTTGTTGTTGTTGAATGGTTAGAAAATAAGGGATTGGTTTCAGAAATTTCTGCAGCGTGATATTTGCTTTTTTTTTTTAGCCTTTTTCCTTTTCAAGTGTGAGAAGGTGGTCCTATTTTATAGGAGAAGAGAAGGGTAATTGTGGAATCAAGTTTGTTGCGTGAGATTCCATTTTATGACGTGGATTTGATGATGTTGCGAATTGAAAATGTTGTTTTGCAGCTGTGATTTTGTTTGCAAGTTTTGTAACGTTTGGAAAAATTGGTTTAGGGTCGGGTGAGGTTTTTTGTGTGTACTGGTCGTGATTATGTGGGGCAGGGTTTGTGGTGATGGTTTTGGAACGTTGTGGTGCTGTGAGCAGCTGGAAATTGTTGTGCATACGATTTTGTTTTGCAAGTTATGTGGAAGTTTTGTGATGTACGGGTAATGGTGCAGGGTGGATGGTTCGTTCGTGAAGGTAGTGTTGGTAGAAGGTGGGTCCTGGCCATTTTGCTCTAGTGTTATGCAGGTGTATTGTGGGGCCGCGTTGTAAATGTTTTTCTGTTGAGGGTTGTACGCCTTGCAAGTCTTGTGTAGTGGTGAATCTTGTGATGTTTGTTTTTTTTTTTATGTGATTTTAATTGTAAATGGACTTATGGATGAACATTTATGAAATATGGATTTGAAAAATTAAAAATGGTTTATGGATAAAAAAAAGGTTTAGAAAAATGGATATGGATATTAGGAAATGAATAATGGATTTAAAAATCAAAAGGTGGATATGAAAAATGGTTGATAGAATTTGGGTTAGAAAAATGGAGAATTATGGATAATGGATAATGGGTTTATGGTAGAAATTGAATATGGATTATGGTTTATGAAAATGGAAATGGATAACCAATGGATTTAATGGATAACTAAAAAAAGTGGTTTTTGAAATGAATATTAAAAAGGGCACACACACACAGACCCTTCCACCAAAAGGATGAAAATGAGGTCAAAGCCTGCTATTACCAAAAGGATAATAGGGCACACAGACACACAGACCCTTCCACCAAAAGAATGGAAATAAGGTCAAAGTCTGCTATTACCAAAAGGATAATAGGGCAACACACACACATACCCTTCCACCAAAAGGATGAAAATGAGGTCAAAGCCTGCTATTACCAAAAGGATAATAGGGCACGCACACACAGACCCTTCCACCAAAAGGATGGAAATGAGGTCAACGCCTGCTATTACCAAAATGATAATAGGGCACACACACACACAGACCCTTCCACCAAAAGGATGAAAATGAGGTCAAAGCCTGCTATTACCAAAAGGATAATAGGGCACACACATACACAGACCCTTCCACCAAAAGGATGAAAATGAGGTCAAAGCCTGCCATTACCAAAAGGATAATAGGGCACACACGCACACAGACCCTTCCACCAAAAGGATGAAAATGAGGTCAAAGCCTGCTATTACTAAAAGGATAATAGGGCACACACAGACCCTTCCACCAAAAGGATGAAAATGAGGTCAAAGCCTGCTATTACCAAAAGGATAATAGGGCACACACGCACACAGACCCTTCTACCAGAAGGATGAAAATGAGGTCAAAGCCTGCTATTACCAAAAGGATAATAGGGCACACACACACAGACCCTTCCACAAAAAGGATGAAAATGAGGTTAAAGCCTGCTATTACCGAAAGGATAATAGGGAAACACACACAGAGACCCTTCCACCAAAAGGATGAAAATGAGGTCAAAGCCTGCTATTAGCAAAAGGATAATAAGGCACACACACACAGAGACCCTTCCACCAAAAAGATGGAAATGAGGTCAAAGCCTACTATTACCAAAAGGATAATAGGGCAACACACACACACATACCCTTCCACCAAAAGGATGAAAATGAGGTCAAAGCCTGCTATTACCAAAAGGATAATAGGGCACACACGCACACAGACCCTTCCACCAAAAGGATGAAAATGAGGTCAAAGCCTGCTATTACCAAAAAGATAATAGGGCACACACACACAGAGACCTTTCCACCAAAAGGATGAACATGAGGTCAAAGCCTGCTATTACCAAAAGGATAATAGCAAGCAAAATGATACCAAAGGTTGTCACTCACCAAAAGGGTGACACACAGACCAAGGGTTCACGGATCGGCGACACCAAAAGGATGACAGATCAATACAACACAAGTTGCTACCACCAAAAGGATGATAGGAACTTCCCACTTGCGAGGATCAACACCAAAAGGATGAAGTTTAGGTTAAATTGATAGGATGGCTATCACCAAAAGGATGATAGTGAGGCGATTGACAAAAGGTCAAGTTTGCTTGGGATATGATGAGTGAGGATTATTTGAATACATCAACAAAAGGTTGAAGCAAAGAAGTCACTGAGGAACACCATCCTGTCATACCCCAAATTTTGACCACTAAGATTTCCCATCATTGTGAAAATCATCATCACAATATGGATGGGCCATCATACTTCATCAGTCTCCCAAAAGATGGGTGAACATCCACTACAATCAAGAATTAGGGTTTCAAGCCCTCTCAGAGTTCTTAGACAAAGGGTCAATCAAGGAATGACATGATCTTCAACTTTTCTAACCTCTCAAACACCTACAATGGATCAAAAGGACTCCCACTTCAAGGATCAAGCACAAGGCTGCTCCCTTCTAGGTGGATCAAGTCTCAAGATCGACAATGTCACCAAATTAGGGTTTTGGTCGACCAGGGCCTCCAGATGAAAATTTTTATCTGGGCACAAGCCAATGATCCAAAAAATAACCTAATATACTTCATGGGACCTCATGGACCCAATCACCAAGTCAATTTTGCCTTAGGGGATGCATTCATCAAAAATCAGGAATTAGGGTTTCTTGACCTAATTCACCCCTAAGTTGACTTTTGGGACAAAACATGAGCCAAGACCTCAAAGGAGGATTTGAGGGTCTCTAATAAACTATATTGATCCATTTGCAACAATGGATTAATCCAAGAAGCTTGAGCAACAAGTCTCAATTTCATCTGCATCACAGTTAGGGTTTTAAGGAAAAAGTCAACTATAACTTTGACTTTTGACCAAGACATGCTCCCAAGCCCTATGACATGCATCAGTATACCCTATGACACCCATGAAACATTTCCATCAAGTTTGATTTAGGTCAAGGACATGATTTCATGAAGAATTGCACAGTTTGGAATTCATCTGATAAAAAGTCAACTGTGCACAAAAGTCAACTTTGACTTTTTGAGATTTTTCACCAAAATGGATTTTTAACCCTAAAATGATGTTAATGTATGATTTGAATCATCATTCATCAAGAAAAATCAAGAAAAGTTGGATAACTTGTAAAAGGGGTAACCATAAAAAACTTAGAAAATTTTCTAAGTTAAAAATAAAGTGGCTAGGGTACCAACTTTGGAGGACCATAACTCCTAAACCACAAAGCCATTTTCTCCCATCCAAGGCTTGATATGTAGATCTCATTGCCCTCTACAAAAACTTCAACTAGACCTAATTCCAATTCATTGTGGATTTTGAGTTATGGAGTGATCAAAATCAAGAAAGGTCACTTTGTTCCAACACTAAGTGAAAATTTCACTAAGTCAGATTTTACCCTACTTTTTACTAAATGTAGGGGGATTTTTCACTTGGATTCAAAAGAGATCAAAACCAAACATGTTCAAACAGTTGTTGTATCATGTAAAGGCTTTCCAAAATGGCCAAGAACATTACCAAATTCCATTTGAGTCATGAGATATGACATTGGAAAGTTGCCTTGCTGAAATCTGCCAAGGCAAGGCAGAATTTGCATTTTTGCTCGATTTGCCAAAATCATCCAAATCCAAATGCTCTTATCCACTTGGACACCTCAGAGGATTGAATCTAAAGGGGACAATCACTGAGCCAAGCCTCCAAAGTCTTTGGAACAAGAAATAGCATGTTGAACCTAGAATGGCCAAAATAGGGACAAGACTCCAATTTTGGATTGGAGCATTCAATGGAAGCATCAAGGTGGCATGGAATGAGCCATTCTCAACTGAATTCAGTCAAGACTTATCCAAGACCAAGGGAACCACAGCCCTGTGCCCTAACCTCTAGTCAATGGCTAGAGGAGACTTGGGTTTCCATTGGCCAACATTGAACAAACACCTGCTGCAGTTGCCATTCATTGTGGATCCCAAAACAAACTTGCTCTACTATAAATAGAGCTCAATTGTGACCAGTTTAAGTACACCAAAGGCCTACAACACTTGCCTTTCTCAAAAACCACTTCTCACTCTAAAAAATGCCTTTCTTAGAAAGTCACTATCGGGTTTTTCATTAGAGAGCAATTCCACTCAAACCAATCACACACACACCTCATATACATCATATGTGAGCTGATCAAACACTTAAACAACAACTGGAACACTGATTTCTCAGAATCACCAGTCAATTGCTCAAGGTTTTAACCAAAGTGCAATTGAGATGCCATGAAGTGATCCAGCCATTCTCAGTCAAGTCCAAGCATTCAAACACACTCCATAGGGTGTAGGGAAGCTGTTCAGATCATCACAATTCATCTGTAACACCTCCTACTCAGAAATCAATTTGCTCTTGCTGTCACGACCTAGAGGTAAGCTTAAACTTGGCCATCTCTCAATCTATGCATATTTCCTCGCACAATACTTTTGCCAAATGTTCATAATCATGCATGAAATGTTTCCCCTCAATTAATTGCATTGTTTGAATCGTGTATCAAAAATCCTAGCCTTCATGCAGAAATTAGGGTTCTTGAGGATTTTTCGTGATTTCTTGTTATATATTTAATTTAAATGAAATTAAATACCATAGACATGATCGTGATGTTGAAACGAGTTGATTGGTATGTGGATTGCATGATATAATCAAGTATTCAGTGAGATTGGAGAGAAAATGCAAATCTGGGCAAGCCCAGAACACACGCGTGTTCTTGGCGCCATTTTCATAAATTCAAATATTTGAATTTTGTGATTTTATTTAATTGATTCAAAAATTAATTTCTCTCTGATTTTTAATGATTTTGAGTTAATTCTTTTTTTAATAATTCACAAAAATGTTAAAATATTTTATTTTCCCAAAAAATCCCAAAAATATTATTTATTTTATATAATTGATATTTTTGCAAAGAATTAATGTTTTAATTGTTTTTGACATTTAAAATATTTTTTCCACCTTGATTTTGCAACTTTTAATGCTTTTTAATTATTTTGTAGGTCAATACTTAATTTTTGAAACATTAATCCAAGATCACAATTTTTTTTTCCTATGTTAAACAATTTTGATCATTTTAATTGAATTTTTATTCAATTAAAACACATTTTTGAAAACAAATTAGGGTTTTTGGATTAATTCAACCCTCATAAATCATTTTCAAAACACTTTGGGCCTCTAATAGAGTGTAAGACCCAATCCTTTTTTTTTGACCAAATCATTTTTGGGCCTCAGTGCATTGTATAAGTCGCGATACCGTAAAAAACCAACGGCGCGATCGTCGCCTTTTGAAAAATAACCATGGGCCTCTCCTTGAGCTATAAGACCCATTCAAACTTTTTGGGCCTCTAATAGAGTGTAAGACCCAACCCCCTTTTAACCAAAAACTTTGGGCCTCACTTATTGTATAAATCCCTTCGCGTTAAAAGAAAATCTCGGCGCGATCGCCATTTCAAACGGAAAAAACAAACTGGGCCTACCCTCGTGTTATAAGCCCCACTATTTTTCTTTAAAACTTTTTGGGCCTCTTGAGAGAGTGTAAGACCCATCCCTTTGTACAGACAACCTTTTTGGGCCTCAGTCACTTGTATAAGTCCCTCTGTACAAATTCAAACAGTGCGCTCACTGATAAAACCCTGGGCCTCTCCTTGAGCTGTAAGCCCCAAATCTTTCTTTTTCAAAGCACTTTCTCCTTTGATTTTGAATATACTGTTGTTTTCAATCTGTATTTGTTGAACAACTAACCAAACAACATGGAAGCTCTACAACCGAGTAAGTGGTTATTGCTTTCATTTACCGCTTTCATATACATATAACTGTATTGTGGGGCTGTTTCGCTATAAGTCTTCTTTCATAAACTCATATCAACTGTGTAATAATAGTATAGATATTTAGAGTTTCCCCGGCAACTACGTCTAGCACTAGGTAAAGCCGTTGATCACTCTTAGAAATAGTCAAAACTAGATCCCCATAGGATTACCAGACACAGTCTTCCCTCCTCTCGGGGTTAAACAATATGGAGATATGAAAGGCAACATTCTCTGTGAACCCTTTCATGGACTGTCACTCGTAGAAGTTGTCAAGAAACTCTGTTCCCCAGAGATGATCTCTTCTCCGTGAATTGCATCTCTTGAGTTTCTTCCAAATTCTCGAACTTTCCTGGCTTGATCTATTCTCGGTGAATGGCATGTCTTGAATTTCTCAGGATTTGGGGACCCACTGGCTTCTTAAAAGCACTTGTCAAGAAACTCTACTCCCCAGAGATGATCTTTTCTCCGTGAATGGCATCTCTTGAGTTTCTTCCAAATTCTCGAACTTTCCTGACTTGATCTATTCCTTGTGAATAGCTTTCCTTTCGGGGTTTGGGGACCCATCGGCTTCTTAAAAGCATCGGCCTCCTCTTGGGCATCGTACAAGGACCCACAGGCTTCTTAAAAGCACTTGCCAAGAAACTCTACTCCCCAGAGATGATCTTTTCTCCGTGAATGGCATCTCTTGAGTTTCTTCCAAATTCTCGAACTTTCCTGACTTGATCTATTCCTTGTGAATAGCTTGCCTTGAATTTTTCGGGGTTTGGGGACCCATCGGCTTCTTAAAAGCATCGGCCTCCTCTTGGGCATCGTACAAGGACCCACAGGCTTCCTAAAAGCAACCCCGCCTCCTCTTGGGCTTAGTACAAGGACCCTACGGCTTCTTAGAAGTATTCACAGCCTCCTCTTAGCCTTCGTATAATGATTCTTCCTCCGGGAATGATAACCTTCTCTTGGGCTTCATACAAGGACCACTCGGCTTCTTAAAAGTTTCCAGCCTCCGCTTGGGCTTCGTACAAATTATCCCGACGACCTACTAGAGGTATAGGAACAGAACTTAGTCATCTTCATAGAACAGTCCTTTCATAGAGTCTACTACTGTTTCTCAAAGCACAGTACAAAAGATGACACTCTAGACTTGGACAGTCTAATCTCCTTGAGACATTCTCAAGTGACCCCTTCGTTAAATAGGAAGAAAACCCGTAGACTCGGACAGTCTCAATACCCTTCGGATTTCCGACTTCCTTAAAGAACAGGAATAACCCGGATCCTCGAATCAAATCCTCGAGTACAGTGTTGCTCATATAAGAACTGATTTTCTCTTTAAAAATCAGTATACTGGACTTGTCACTTAACTGAACAGTCGCCACAACCTCCTCTTAGGCTTTGTATAATGATCCTTCTCCAGTGAAGTTAGCCTCTCTCTTGGGCTTTATACAATGATTCTCCCCAACGAAGTTAACAACGTTTAGCCTCTCTCTCGGGCTTTGTACGAGACACATAAAGAGACTCCCTCGTTGAGTCAATCACCCTATCGCCTCCATCTCGGGCTTTATACGGGATACAAAAAGGTTCTAATTGAGCCAAGCAAAATTTAGCCTCCATCTCGGGCTTTGTACGAGATACAAAACTCTCTTGTTGAGTCAAATAGCCTCCATCTCGGGCTTTATACGAGATACCAAAAGATTCCCTCGTTGAGTCAAAACCTTTTAGCCTCTCTCTCGGGCTTTGTACGAGACACACAATAGCCTTCTCTTAGGCTTTGTATAAGAAAACCACTGGTTGATCCGATTAACCTTTTAGTATCAAAGCTGTGCCTCGTTCACAGTACACAAACATCAACAACTCCTTCCCCTCCATCTAACTGCTGTAAGCGGCAAGCCTCTGGATTATCTACATCCATGCCAATGTCCCTCTTTTAGTATGAGAAATTCCTAAGGAAAGATGGCTTTACTCTACACTGAGTTAAAGTTTTCTCCTTCAGGTTGAAATCCCCCATAAAGGAAATTATGGCATTGCCGGATTCACAAGTCCCGGTTAAAGTAATTCTCCTTTATAAATAGTCGTAACAGACAAACCCCTCTTTAGAGATGACAAATTCTCTCTAAGGTCAACACTTTAGCTTCACATCTTGGCCTTCGAACAAGATACAAATAAACCCTTCAGCTTCACATCTTGGGCTTTGAACAAGATACAAACCACCTTTCGCTTCACGTCTTGGGCTTTGAACAAGACACCAAAACACCCATTTCCTCCCATAGAATAGGAGGAACTACGAACGTTCTGATTTCCCTGTTTCGGTAAACGGGAATACGTAGGCATAAGATTGAAAGAAAAATCTTAGCGAGCACACTAAACAAAAACCCAAAATCCCCTACTTTCATATATATCCGTCCTAACATCTCAACCAATAGCCTAAAGCACCCCTCGTCAACAAAATAAACTAGGAGAAACCCCGAATCTTTGTAGCATCTGTAACCTAACAGACCGCTGTTTAATCTCAGTATGCAAGCAGGGTTAATTGGAGACATCTATTTCCCTTTCTTCATCAGCTTTAATAGGATAAAAAATGAATCGAACTGTAGTACTAGAGCGATCGTGCTTCGCAACCACATCCAAAAATCACTCGCTACACATCCTTATCAATAAAAGGTTGAAAGGACCAACTCACTGGGGAACGCCCAAGGACTTGAAGGAGATGCCCCTGACTGGGCTGAAGATTGCTTTGAAATATTGTCTTGAGCTTGGTCAACAAAAGGTTGAACAACTTCGTGAGGAACGCTCACGGATTTGAAGAAGATGCCCCTTGTTGGGCTGAAGATAGGATGGAAGTCTTGAGATTGATCCTGGATCCTGACATGCGCATGTATGAATGCTTTATTTTGTAATGATGTGCAATGCAAATGCTGACGCGCGGAGATGCAAGTGTTGGGGAAATATAATTTGGTTTTTTGGGATGCACATAATGCAAATGATGTCTATGATGTCGAATGCATATGATTGCAGATGGGCGATTGGATAAGTTTTGTAAGAGTGCCAGCATGGTGGACTTTTGGTTGTTGCCAATGAGGATCAGACTTTGGGCGGTGGGAGGGATTTGATTTCCTCGACACTCAGTTCGTTGAAGACGTCATGATCGAAGCAGACGGAGATGGTCTCAAGCTCTGAGTTTGACCGCTTGTTGATTTTTCGTTTCTGAGAAGACCATGACTCTGTGCTTGAGGGTCAGGATTGCTTGAAAATTAGCGTAGCGACGTGATCAGCTCTTGAAGAGTATGCTTTTGCTCTGAACTGCTTGAAAGTACAGACAGGATATGCTTGCTGCAATGAGTCTTGTCCCAGTCTGAACATGGTAATGGTTTGCCCCTAATTAACCAATTCTGAAGCGATTTGATCTTTGGATGTTGAGCTTTGATGTGCTTTGAGATGACTTGCCCCTGA
The DNA here is from genome assembly GCA_022829125.1 of Lathyrus tuberosus. Lineage (NCBI taxonomy): Eukaryota > Viridiplantae > Streptophyta > Magnoliopsida > Fabales > Fabaceae > Lathyrus > Lathyrus tuberosus. Next base: position 1,825,368 of record JALAZF010000353.1, read on the forward strand.
TTGAGTTATTGAAGGATTTGACCCAGATTGAGGGTTTGAGGTATTCTTGCTTCGGGTTGGCACCACTGAAAGCTGAAGTTCCTCTTTGATTGCCCCTTGTTGGAATTGTCTTGATGTCTAGCACTGATTTGCAGTTAAAATTGCTCATTTACAAATGGTAATCTTAATACAATGCTCATGCAAGTTTTGAAAAAGAGTCGTTTATCGGAGTGTCGTGATAGTGAGATGAATTGAGCATTAGCCCAAACATGTGCTAATTTTGATGGTGTGAAAGATATAGCTAGGAGAAGGGCACCAATGCTGAAGATTAGCAAATATGGGGAGTCAGTTTACGTAACCTTGCAATAGTATGCTTTCAGAATAAACCTCGCCTCAATTAGGTCTTTTGAGGGTTGTAACGTGGTATGGTTCACAGTTTAAGAAACAAAGGATATTAGGCTCAAAGTTTGGTTTGTACCCACCCCTTCTTCGTGATGATCTCCAGTCCTACGTTCAATTAATTCTGCACATGTTTATCTTCCAAAAGGGTTGACAGTGTAAGCGTGATAATTCAAGGTATGCTCGACATGGCAGTCACCTTATTTTGTTTTTGATGGATGTCAGTGACCCTTTGATTTTGATTTGGTGGTCACTGAGTCTTATTTTGTTTTTGTTGAGGGTTCGAGGGCCTCTTTTGATTTGGGTTTTGATCCCTATCTTTTGCATGAACCGATTTCGCTTGTCGAGTCCATCAGGGTTGCCTTGATTTTTGCCTAAGTCTCCTTTGAGGTGCTCGACTTAGCAGGCTTTTGATTTTTTGATTGATTTTTTTTTTTGTTTTTGGAGGATTGTGACTGCCAAGTCATGGGTTTTTGATGAACAACCGTCATATCTTGTGGAATTTTGCCTTGTGATTTGAGTGCGTAATTGGGTTAACTGAACACTGCCCTGCCCCAGGTTGAGTGTAAGGGTTTGAATATCCGAAGGAAACTGCTACTTCTAGGCTTAAAGTGGTTTACTAGGGATTAACTCCTTGTCTCTCTAGTGTTTGGGGGATTGAAACAATGCCTGTACATCATTGACGAGATTTTGTCCGAAAGCATACATTTTGCAATTATGGGTATTTCGTTGTCATCATCCTCCCTCCAATCATTGCTAACAACAGTTTGATATAGAGAGTGAAGTGGATAAATGTGTCGGTGTTTTGCAGTAAATGGAAAAAATGAGTGAATACGACATAACTGATTCAAAACATGCATAATCAGTATATTAAGAAAACCAAATACAAATAACAATGTTTGAAGTAAACGGTACTTGAACAAACAAAGACAAAATACAAAGATGTGAAATGATGGGACAGCATGACGAATGCCTTCTTCGAGGAACTGATCTTCCTGCCTTGACTTGATTGGTGCTTGAATTGGCTTGATCAGAGGTGAAGACTATTCTGCTTGTCTTCGGAAACCCCTTTGATAACTGATGGTCCTGCCTGTGTATGTGGCGGCATGGTCTTGTTGGATGTGATTCATCATTCGTCTACTCTTGGCACGAGCTGCGTATCCGTGTCGAGGAAACGACTTGATTTGCTGGAGATGAAGGAAGGTGAAGTGAGATTCTGAGGTTGAAAATGCAATGCAAGATGCATAACTGATGCAATGCAATGCAATGACATGTATGCAATGCAAGATGCAAGATCCAGGATCGCATATCACAGGTTCAAACAGTTCTGAGGTTGGCCGTTCACGGGTAGATGACCAAAGTCTCTGATCAAAGAAACCCTATAGGTAGGCTCTATGAGGAAAGTTCTAGGTTCTTTACCCACAAACCTACTCACAGGATAGTTTCTACGTTGATGGATAAGTTTCCCAGGATTACGGACACTAATCACATCAACGTCACGCAACAGGCTAGCTGCATTACGACGAGAACGACGACAAGGTCTCCCCTGAGTGGGGTCCTCGTGCCAGGCGCACAAGGAGCGAGTCCTTGGAGACTAACACTACACGACCACCAATATAGAACTTGGTTCTAAGAGTGATTCATAAAGTCACGGACCCTTCATGAATCAAGTCATGCAACAGGCTAGCTGCGTTACAACAGGATCTACAAAAAGGTCTACTCTAGGGGAGCTTTCATGCTAGGCACGCAAGGAGCGAGTCTTTGGGGACTAACACTACTTGACATCCAATTCTAAACTATGTGTTCCCTCTGCTTTTACCAAAGCTCAGGTGTAGAGCCTTACTCATAATATCATCCCAAGATCCAACAGCCAAGAACAATAGGAGAAAGCAATAAGAGAACAAATACGTAAATGAGAAAAAAACATGCAAACAAAGATAACGCTCCTCACAAATCACTCTAAGATAGGCTCAACTCTCTCTTGCATGGAGCAAATTATTATCCCCAGCAGAGTCGCCAGCTGTCGCACCTCGAAAAAATCGCTTAATCGAAGACACGACCCTTCGCGCGAAAGGCGCGGAAAACGGTTCGACAGAGTCACCACCGAACGTTATTTATCCCAAAAGAGGGAAAGGAAAATATCGAGAAAACCTTTAAGGAGGGGTAAGAACATGGTCTTCGCAACCACATTCTGGGTTCGGGAGTCGGTTACGTGAGAGGAAGGTACGCACACCCCCTCACGTCCGTTGTACTCAACGGAAACCTCTTAGTTCGATTTGTGATGAATGTTATCTAAGCTTGTTTGTTTTCTTCTCAACGATATATGCGAAAAGGTAAAGTAAAAGGTTTCGATTACTAAGGGGAATGGGGTGGTTTAAGGATAGGGTGCTCGGCAAGATCATCACGACCTCGGGCCTACGTATGCTCATTCGGATGAGAATGAGGAATCAGAGCAATCGTAGTTCGACTACGGGAAGGGATAGAGGGAAGACGGAAGATGAAGGGAAGGTAGCTCGCCAAGATCATCGCAATCTTGTGCCTACGTATCTTTACTCGGGCGAGAATAAAGAATCAGAGCGGTCGTAGTTCGTGGTACGCCCACGAAAAGGGGGGTTAGGGTTTGAATTTTAGGAGACGAAAGATTGAATGACATACAACCCAAGGGGCGTGCCTCGAGAGCAGTCACTCAAGAATCCAAGGAATGCTAGACTCCAAGAACTCAGTTCTTTCGTGAGTTGATTGCGAAAATGTTTGATAATGGTTAAGTGTTTTAAGACGAAAGGGTGAATGAATAACAACCCAAGGGCATGCCTCAAGAGCCATTCATTCGAAGATCCAAGGAATGCTAGATCCCAAGAATCTCCTCCTTTCGTAAGGTGATTAAGAAAAATGTTTGAAAAATATTGAGTCGAATTGGTTGAGAAAAGAGGTGAGGATCGATACTAGTCCCTAGGGGTGCTCCTAGTAATGAAACCTACGAAATGTGCAAGTGTGCATTTGACGATGAGGCAAAAGGCACTCGACATACGAGAATGTTTTGAAGAGTGGCTCGACGACAAGTCTAGAATTGGTTTGATTAGTTAAGTGTTTTAGGGAGAATGACGATTATTCGATAAACGAGACGGCGGCCTCGCAACCAATTAATCGGGGAATTATTAGGATGCTAGATCCCAACGACACCCTTTTCATTCGATTGATTTACGAAATATTGTTTGATGAACAACAAAAGTACCACGTGGAATGCTAGACTCCAATGATATTCCTTTATCCAAATAATTAAGGCGAGTGTTTTAGGAACGAAAGGTCGAATAATCACCACCTAAGGCGTGCGCCTCAATAGCGATCACTCAAGAACCCAAGAAGTGCTAGACCTCAAGAATTCAATTCTTTAGTGATTTAATTATGAAAAATGATTGATTAGGTGTGTTAAGTATTTTAATCGAAAATTAAGTGTTTAAGCGTTTCGATAATTGTTAGTGTGTTTGATTAAAATATGAACAAATGAAATGGTTAGATAAACATGATATGAATATGATATGGACAATATGATAAGAATATGAACAATAATAATCAAGATAATATTGACAAGATATAATATCGACATAAAAATAAAGTTGGTCGCGTCTTAATCGGAATTTAATCGAGAAATCGATAATCAACGATTTTTGACTTTCATTGACCAAAAGTGAAAATAAAAGAGTATAAATCGAAATAGAAATAAAAATAAAAAAAACTAAGAAAGGTCTCATCTTTACTAAAATTTTAAATCGAAAAATCGATAATCTTTAGTATTTGATTTTCACTGACCCAAAAATGAATAAAAAAGAAATAAAAATAATAGAAATGAAATAAAATCGAAAATGACAAGAAAAAGAATACAGGTCTCACCTTTATCAAGATTTAATCGAGAAATCGATAAATCGTTGATATTTGGTTTTCATTGACCCAAAATGAATAGAAATAAAATAATAATTCGAGATAAAAATAAATAGGTGGTAGTAGGCCTCAAATAAATCAAAATTTAATCGGTTTGACTAAATCATGAATATTGTTATATCATTGGCCCAAAATCGAAATAAAAATCAAAATGGAAATGAAATAGAAATCAAAATGGAATGAAGTAAAATTAAAGGAAATAAATCAATGAAATAAACATGAGATCCTAAAAAATAACATGAAAAGAGAATATTAGAAACAATTTGTTTGAAAGAAAAAAGATGAAGGGGGTGTGCTGAGTCATTTGGGCTTTTCAAAGCCCATCAATAACACAAAGAGGCACGGTTGATGAAAACAAAACATAAGGATGGTGTGTTAGAAACATAGGGGTATGTGTCTGCAAAGCCAAATGGGCCATGAAGCCCAATAATAATCAGCACGGTTCATATTGAAGAAAAAGAATTAAAATTTAAATGAAAAAAAAAGCCATGAATCCCTAAAACAAAAACCGAAGCATTCTTAGAAGTGAAAACGAAACATCGACGACGGTGAAACGCATTTAGTCCTCTCTCGGCTCAACCTTCTCATGTTGCAGATCTTCTTGCTGTGCGATTCACAACTCAGGTTCGCTTATTTGGTTTGTGTTGTTTCGATCTCATCCCTTCTCTCTTCGTCTCACTCTGTTTCTGGGTTTTGGTTTGTTGTTGTGGATTTAGGGTAGATCGAATGGCGTGGTTGTTTGGTTATGGGTTTGTGAGTTGTGAATTTGTTGATGGCTGAAGAAGAGTATTGGGTTTTAGGGTTGAGGACGATGACTGTTGGGTTGTTGTTGTTGAATGGTTAGAAAATGAGGGATTGGTTTCAGAAATTTCTGCAGCGTGATATTTGCTTTTTTTTAGCCTTTTTCCTTTTCAAGTGTGAGAAGGAGGTCCTATTTTATAGGAGAAGAGAATGGTAATTGTGGAATCAAGTTTGTTGCGTGAGATTCATTTTATGACGTGGATTTGATGATGTTGCGGATTGAAAATGTTGTTTTGCAGCTGTGATTTTGTTTGCAAGTTTTGTAACTTTTGGAAAAATTGGTTTGGGGTCGGGTGAGGTTTGTTGTGTGTACAGGTCGTGATTGTGTGGGGCAGGGTTTGTGGTGATGGTTTTGGAACGTTGTGGTGCTGTGAGCAGCTGGAAATTGTTGTGCATACGGTTTTGTTTTGCAAGTTATGTGGAAGTTTTGTGATGTACGGGTATTGGTGCAAGGTGGATGGTTCGTTCGTGAAGGTAGTGTTGGTAGAAGGTGGGTCCTAGCCATTTTGCTCTGGTGTTATGCAGGTGTATTGTGGGGCCGCGTTGTAAATGTTTTTCTGTTGAGGGTTGTACGCCTTGCAAGTCTTGTGTAGTGGTGAATCTTGTGATGTTTGTTTTTTTTATGTGATTTTAATTGTAAATGGACTTATGGATGAACATTTATGAAATATGGATTTGAAAAATTAAAAATGGTTTATGGATAAAAAAAAAGGTTTAGAAAAATGGATATGGATATTAGGAAATGAACAATGGATTTAAAAATCAAAAGGTGGATATGAAAAATGGTTGATAGAATTTGGGTTAGAAAAATGGAGAATTATGGATAATGGATAATGGGTTTATGGTAGAAATTGAATATGGATTATGGTTTATGAAAATGGAAATGGATAACCAACGGATTTAATGGATAACTAAAAAAAGTGGTTTTTGAAATGAATATTAAAAGTGGATATGGTTTAATTGATAGAAAATAATGGAAATAGAAAATGGAAATGGATATGGACATTGGATTTTATATATGGATATTAAATTGGATGAAGGATAAAAATGGTTAAAAGATAGATATGACTTGAAATGAAAATGGATAAGAAATAAAAGAGAGATGAAGTTAAAGACAACATATTTTTTTTGGATTTTTCCGAATAATTGTCAGTGGGTGGATGTATAGATGGAAATTATATACAGGTAGGACAAATTTGGGGTATGACAGTACAATGGAGGTGAGGGGTGCCTAACACCTTCCCCTCACTTAACCGGCTCCCGAACCTTAGGAATCTCTGCCCTTGGGATTAGGATTTTAGGTTTATCATTGTTTTCTTTAAAAAATATGATGGCGACTCAAAAAATTTTATCCGGCCGCGACACTACTCAACTTAACATGTATGCTATAACAATGTCATAATATAAAATCATATCAGCCTAGTATATTAACATTCATACACAATGGAATAATCAACTCAACTTGAAACATGTTTTGTCATACACAATGTATCAAATTAGATCAGTAACAACATAAAATAGAATTAAAAGACTATAGCGTTCCGACACCCCAGGTGTTACAAACTCAGAGCAGACGCGACTCGATAACTCACACCAGAAGACCTCGTCTTCACCACTCCACTTGACGACTACTCCTGCGTATCTGCACGTTACCCACGTGGAGGTAACATTCAAATAGAAGGGGAGATATTCTCAATCAATCAAAAGAATAAGATGATATAATATGAAAGTATAAATCATCAAGTAATTCACCCATATCATGACATTCAACAACAATTCCACTCTTAACGCTACCACAGATATGTATTCGAAACACACTGCAACACAACCATCAAGAAAATGCAATGAGACACCTACTAGACTCAATGCATGTGGTACCATTTTGATCCCTGTTTCATGAACACAATCCCCGTCGGGACGTCGATTAATCGCTCACACCCCACATGGGCACACGACAATCGTGATTGCTCACACCCCACATGGGCACACAATCACCTCAACCACAACAACCACATTGATTCCATTAAGGAATCCAGATAATGCTCACACCCCACATGGGCACACGCCATCCCTCAACTCATGCACATGTTTATGCACCTTCAACGACAACATGCAACAATGACTAATGTGAATACATGACATACCATTGTTACATCACATCATCAATCAACAATCAACACGCATTTTATCAAACATACCTCATTGTGTCATACGACCACGACACACCTATGCATCATTTAGTCATGCATTTCATATTATCACATCAATATCAACAAAACAAGTATATAATACTCCAATACATGCTCACAACATCACAGCAACAAAGCAACATTCACATAATATAAATTATACAATTTTCCACTAATTTTCAACTAATAAAAATATTATTTTTCAGTCCCAGGTCGCGCTAAGCGCGCTACCCACTGCCTCGAGGAGGCGAGATTTTTCCAGACCGCGCTAAGCGCGCTAGACTGCGCTAAGCGGGCTTTGCGATTTTTGCAGAAAAACCCTGCGATAACAGCATCTTCTCACCTGCGATTTTCTGCTCTAAATCTGATTTTTAACATCAATTTCACTCAGATTATGCATCTATAGTCTACACCTAACTATGGCCATCCAAACAAACAAATCAAACAATACTAATTCATCCATTCCAATCACATTCCCATGAATTCTACCAAAACCCTCATTCAACCCACAAACATTGTTCTTATGGATTCAACCTAACAATTCTACCCACATACATATATCATCAAACCCTTAAGAGATAAAGAATTCCCACCCTTACTTTAGGATTCTTGAAATCTTCCCATAACAATGGAGCCCTTCTTCTCTGCCCTAGCTTCTTCTCACCCTTTCTCCCTTCAGCTCTTCAACTTTCTCTTCTTTTCACGTATCTGAGAATAACTTACATTCTCCACTCTTTACATACCCCTAAATATAATTCGCCTCTTTTACCCTTACTTATTCCTACAAATTTACCTCTTTACCCTTCCATTTTCCTTATTATCCAAATATTATTTTCTAATATTATTATTACTATTATCTAAATATTATTATTATTATTACTTCACCAATTCAATAATAACAACAATATTCTCCGATAATTTAAATAATAGTATTAATCAACTAGCTCAGTCCTTCGACACCTTATCCTTCGTAATCCTAAGGGCACTACCCCACTCTAAGGGTAACCCAAACTTGACCAAAAATACCCAATACACACTTCATACAACAATATTCAATTTAATCACGAAAAATAATTAAATTAAATCAGGGAGTTACAACTCTCTCCCACTTAGAATATTTCCGTCCTCGAAAATTTACCTCATGCGAACAACTCCGGATACGATTCTCGCATCCTGCTTTCCAACTCCCATGTCATATTTCCACCTGCAGCGCCTCCCCACACTACCTTCACAAGGGTGGTCTCTTTGCCTCTTAGTTGCTTTACCTCGCGGTCTTCAATTCGTACCGGTAAGGCTTCAACCGTAAGGTTATCTCTTACTTCCACCTTATCCATCGGATCACATGCGACGGATCCAGAATATACTTTCGAAGCTGCGACACATGGAACGCATCATGCAAATTAGACAAATTGGGTGGCAACGCCACTCTGTAGGCAACAGGTCCAACCCTTGCAGATATCTGATACAGACCAATAAACCGAGGAGTAAGCTTCCTCGATTTCAATGCACGGCCAACACCGGTCACTGGAGTGACTCTAAAAAATACATGGTCTCCTTCTTGAAATTCGAGATCCTTCCTCCTCTTATCATGGTAACTCTTCTGCCTACTCTGCGAAGCCTTCATCTTTTCCCTGATCAACTTCACCATTTCGGTAGTTTGCTGAACAATCTCAGGTCCAAGCACTACACTCTCACCAGATTCGTGCCAACACAGAGGCGTCCGACACCTACGACCATTCAACGCTTCAAAAGGCGCCATTCCAATACTGGAGTGATAACTATTGTAATAAGTGAACTCGATCAGTGAAAAATGACTATCCCAAGTACCTCCTTGTTCTAGTACACAAACCCTCAACAGATCTTCCAAGGACTGGATAGTTCTTTCCTTCTGACCATCCGTCTGCGGATGATAGGCCGAACTCAATCTCAACTTCGAACCTAAGGCTTCCTGCAAACTCTCCCAAAATCTAGAGGTGAACCTCGGATCTCTATCCGACACAATACTCAAAGGAATTCCATGCAACTTCACAATTACACAGATATAAATCTCCGCCAACTTCTGTAAGGAAAAACTGATATTAATCGAAATAAAATGCGTCGACTTCGTCTGTCTATCCACTATCACCCAAATCACATCATGTCCCCTCGGAGTATTAGGTAACCCCGTAACAAAATCCATAGAAATAATGTCCCATTTCCACTCTGGAATATCCAACGGTTGCATCAAACCAGCAGGTTTCTGATGTTCTACTTTCGACTTATGACAAGTCAGACAAGCATACACAAACTGCACCACATCACGTTTCAGTCCAGGCCACCAGAATATTCACTTCAAGTCTTGATACATTTTTGTAGCTCCTGGATGAATACTCAAGCTACTCCTATGGCTCTCCTCAAGAGTCATTCTTTTCAACTCAGTATCATCAGGAATACAAATCCAATCACGAAATCTCAATACACCTTGTTCATCCACTCGGAAATCACTGCTGCCCACACGTTCATTCCCAACCATCAAGTCTACTAATTTTACATCCAACTTCTGACCCTCTCTGATGCTGTTAAGAAAATCGTTGTAAACCTTTAGCATACCCAACATTACACTATGTGGAGTCTGTACACAAACCAAACTCATATCTCTAAACTGTTCAATCAATTCCAACTCTTTAACCATCATAGCCGACATATGCAAAGTTTTCTGACTTAGAGCATCTGCCACGACATTAGCTTTACCGGGATGATAGTTCAAGCCAAAATCATAATCCTTCAAGAATTCTAACCAACGTCTCTGTCTCATATTCAGTTCTTTCTGATCAAACAGATATCTCAAGCTCTTATGACCACTATACACTTCAAATCTGGAACCATAGAGATAATGCCTCCAAATCTTCAAGACAAAAACCACTGCGGCTAACTCCAAATCATGAGTCGGATAATTTCTCTCATGCACCCTCAACTGTCGTGAAGCATATGCCACAACCTTACCATCCTGCATTAGCACACCACCCAAACCCAACAAAGAAGCATCACAATACACTACAAATGGTTCATTTGGTTCAGGTAGAACCAACACTGGAGCTATGGTCAACCTCTTCTTCAGTTCAATGAAACTCTTTTCACAATGAACGTCCCACACGAATGCTTTACCCTTGCACGTCAACTGAGTTAACGGAAGTGCCAACTTCGAAAACCCTTCAATAAATCTTCGGCAATAACTAGCCAAACCAAAGAAACTTCTACTCTCGGTCACCGGCTTCGGAGTCTCCCATTGTAGAACAGCGTCTACCTTGGATGGATCTACATCAATACCGTCACCAGAAATAACGTGACCAAGAAAACTCACCTCTCTCAACCAGAATTCACACTTCGACAACTTAGCATACAACCTCTTCTCTTTCAGCACTTGTAATACAACCCATAGATGTTCATCATGCTCCTCTTCTGACTTAGAATAAATAAGAATGTCATCAATAAACACAACTACAAATTGATCCAAATAGTTATGAAAAATCCGATTCATATATTCCATGAATACACCAGGTGCATTAGTAACTCCAAATGGCATCACAACATACTCGTAATGTCCATATCGAGTCCTAAAAGCCGTCTTCTGAATATCTTCGTCCTTCACTCGTATCTGATGATACCCCGATTTCAAATCAATCTTACTAAACATACGAGCGCCCACTAACTGATCCATCAAATCATCTATCCTTGGAGACGGGTACTTGTTCTTAATCGTCACTTTATTCAGCTGTCTGTAGTCAATACACAACCTCATACTACTGTCCCTCCAAGGTGACACACTTGGCCTCACAAACTTCTTTGCTAACAATCCCTCCAACTGTTTCTTCAGTTCTGCTAATTCTGACACCAACATTCGATAAGAAGCCATAGAAATAGGTCTAGTACCAGGTACAAGATCAATGCCAAACTCCACTTCTCTCTCTGGTGGTATATCAACAACATCATCTAGAAATACTTCTGGAAATTCTCGCACCACTTGCAACTCATTAATCACAGACTCGTCCTCCACCGACAGAGATGCAAACAATGTTAACACTTGAGCTTCTTCATCTAAGAGTTCCCTCAATTCCCTAGTAGATAAATAACCATCTCCCTCCTCTTCTTCTAGAGCAAGGAAATGCACCGTCTTGTTGTAACAATTGATATGAACATGATTGAATTCTAACCATTTCATTCCTAAAATCACATCAAGACCATCCAACGGCAAACAAACAAGATCGACACCAAAGTCCTTACCATAAATCGACAAAGGACATCTCAAATAAACTAGGGAAGTAGTCACCGATCCCTTCGCAGGAGTTTCGATAACCATCTCTCCCTTCATAGAAGAAACAACAAGGCCTAATCTTTTCACACAATCAACAGCAATAAAACTATGCATGGCACCAGTATCAATCATAGCAATCAAAGGCGTATCATTAATGTAACAAATACCTGTGATCAGTCCATCTTCAGTGGAAGTCTGAGTTCCTATCAAAGCGAACACCTTCCCCCCAGTTGAAGCTTTCTTTGGCTTTTGGCAACGAGTACTAATATGGCCCTGTTCTCCATAATTGTAGCAAGTCACCATATTGACCTTGTAATCAGCAATCAAATGCCCGGACTGTCCATACTTGAAACACTTCTCCATGTCACTCGTGCATTCACTAATACGATGACCCAGCTCACCACATCGGTAGCACTTCAGAGGAACAGGGGCACCTCCCCCACTTGACTTCTTGCCATCAACATACCTCTGCTTACCTTTATCAGCAGGAGCTGCATACGGCTTCCCGCGATGCATCTGTTGTTTTCCTTTCCTCTCGGCCAACCCCTTAAAGTGAGCCGATCGAGCTTTGTTATCCTCCTCAAAGATCCTACATCAATCCACTAATCTGGAAACCTCCTTATTCGCTGATACCCAATCGCCTGTTTGATCTCAGACCTCAAACCATTCTCGAACTTGATACTGTCGCTCCCAGGATTTTCATCCAAGTACGAACGCGAAAGTGGCAAGGAAATAGAGTCGCCATCAATGTGTATTTGTCCCAAGAGAGGGAAAGGAAACACCGCATAAACCTGAGGGAAGGAAAGAGCATGGTCTTGCGACCAGGAGATCTGGGTTCGGGAGTCGGTTACGCGAGAGGAAGGTATTAGCACCCCCATGCATCCATCGTACCCGATGGGATCCACGCTTGTTGTATCGATCAAAGGGTGTCGTCGTCTGGAGCTTCGCTGCTACTGGAAAGGAAAAGGAACGAGAACGAAAAAGAACGAAGAAACGAAGAAGAAAAGAAAAAGAAGTTACTCGATAGGACATTATCATTGTCCTAGGCCTACGTATTCCCTCAGTGCAATGGGAAAGTTAGAGTCAACGTAGTTCGACGGACTACGGGGAAGGGTTGCTCGTCGAGATATGGCATCTCGTGCCTACGTATCTTCAATCAGACGAGAAAGAAGAATCAGAGCAAACGTAGTTTGGCTCAACAAGGGTTGCTTTGTTTGTGTTTTTTTAATGGAGCGTCAGAGTGCGCGTCCCAGCAGCTAGGTGTTGCAGCTCGCTGTAGAGAGACTTAGGCGTTACCTGTTTGCGGTAGAACGGACATGACGAGTCCTTAAGAATGGAATGAAGGAGATGAGAAGATAATTTGTTTGTTTTTGTATTTTAGAAAGAAGTATTTTGATTATTGGTGTGTATAACGCATATTGCATTTAAGTTTTTCACGTAGGATCGAATGCCTCGCATATCGACCCAAGACGGGACGTATGCTAAACATTCTAAAAAAGTGAGAGAAGACCCCTCACTATCTTATTCTCACATGAAAGGCTCAAATGCAATATATGTTATGCCTTTATTAAGTGTTTTTTTGCTTTTTGTTTTGAGATGAGAAGAAGAGAGACTCAAATGGTTAAGAAAGGTAAAATCTAATAAGGGAGACTAAGACTCAAACCCTAAAGTTATCATACATGGATGTTCCTAATGGTTAAGTGTGGTTTAGAAACCTAAGTCTAAAAGAAAAGAGAAGAAAAGTGAGTTCTAACTTACTTCAAAGGTTGAAGTTAAGTTAAGAACTCAAAGGGAATGAAAGCAATTGAACAAAGGAAGCATAAGATGCTTATCACAAACATACTTTGAAAGCTTAAAAGAGATAAGAGAAGAGGTTGTATGTGGAAGCATATCCACACACTTGTCTTACCATTAGCCCCTGAAAATGTTAGCAAAACCATTTACAAGTAAAGAAACAAGGAAAGACTAACAAGTAAGGACCAAACAAGTTAAGGACTAAAGAATAAAGGTCCTAGAGGTTTAAAAGCACTCAAGGTCAGAACCTAAACTATAAGAATGTTCTCTAAGGTTAAGAGATCAAACCCCAACAAACTTTGCACAAACAATGTTTTAAACATCAAAGAAATGCACCATGAAATTAGTTGATGAAACATGAACAAAAATGCAAGATGAACATGTATTTATGCTTAATGAAATGCTAAGATCAGAAGCATACATCATTGATAAATGTCTTATAATGCATATGAACCATCATACAAGTCATGGATGAAGTGATTCAAGTAATAAAAAATAGATGAAGAAGAAATGGAAAGGAGAGAAACATGCTTCAATTAGATGCACAAACTTACATATTAAAGATGCATAACATGTAAAATGAATATGAGTACAAGTGGACCAGTAGCATGCAATTAATGATATGCAAATGACATGAGTGAAATGTCACACACAATGCAAACACAAATCATGTAGAGAACAAGAAGAAATGAGATGAGGAATTGGGACAAAATGCATAAGCACACATCAAAGGTAAACACAAATCAAAAGGATTTAAAAATGAATCAAGGAGGACCTATAATTCTCTATACAAACCACATAATCTCACACAAAAGCAAGCATGGAAATGTGGCACAAGTGCCTCATCAAAATCATATTAGATGGAAATAGAAGAATGCACACACAAGTTGGTTTATTTACAAGACAAGTCACACATGATGGTGAAATACAATTGTGAATGCAAATGCACATGGATCAGTAGCATACCTATTCTAGGATGACATGAAAATGCACAAATGAACAAGTTTGGTTCATACACAAGTCACATTAGAAGTTAAGAAGAAGAGAACACAATTTGAAATGTATACAACAATGAAACATGCTTCAAATGATCATGTAATTGCAATGCATATGATATGACATTATGAGTCAATGAAAATGGATGAGATGATCTATATACAGTAGAGGGACATACAAGAATGAGTATAGATGGCATACCAATATGAGATACATACAAACTACATTGAAGAAGAACAAGTGATAGATGCACAATTAAGTATGGATGCAAGATGAACATCAATTGCAAAACATGTCAAAAGGAAACATGGAAGACCTATAGTTTGACATACATGACCTATAATATTCAAGTAAGCATGTGTCAAAAGATAACATCAATCAACTCAAGAGACCGTAGGCAATAGGACACAAAACCATGACATATGCACACAATGAAGCTCATAAAGGCACGTGTAATCAATCATCAAGGAAAAAATAGAAAGGAACTTAGAAAGATTATGGAATTAGGTCACAAAGTGTATGAGTCAGAAGCTAATAACATGTCAAATGTTCATGGCAAAACTCAATGATAAACCAAGTCCTCAAAACCACATGGAATCAAAGCAAAAGAATGCACAAAAATGCTCACCACAATACATGATAAAATGAATTTAAAAATCAACAAAAATATGGATTAAGTGCCTCAAGGTGTGTAATATGATCATACAAAAATCCATGCAAAAATTCAGAAAAGAACTAGTTCAATTAAAATAAAAAATGAACCAAGCATCAAGAAGAATACACTTTAAAAAGAAATTAAAAGGAAATTATGAAAATAATGTCAAAATAAAAGAAAATCAGAAATAAAAAATATGGAAAATTATTTTAATGTGTAAAAATGGTTTATGAATTTCTATAGAATTTTTTAATGCATTTTGGTATTTTTAAAAGAATAAAATCAAAACCAATATAAAAGGAAATTAAAAATGGAATGGAAATGTGCAGGGGGTGTGGCGAAAGTAATACGCACGTTTAAAAATTGAAATGGGCTCAGAAGCTGGGGTGTGAAAAGCATTTAGTGACCCAGTCCATTAAACGCATGTGAGTGTGTGATATGGTGCACAATTAGTCAAAGATTTGACTTCATCTGAGCCATTAGATCAATTAGCAACAATCAATCAAGAAAAGTAAAATGATCACATGAATCAGAGTGCAAACACATGGTAACTCTCCTACACGCACGCACACGCAACCAATTCAGAGAGAAAAAGAGGGCACGTGATATGAGTGTGCTTCATTTATGCGTTGGCACATTACCAACCCTTGGATTAAAATGATCTAACGGATGTGATATATTCTGGCACCAAAAACCCTAACAAAGTCTCGCCGGCCGGAGAAGGACCTCCGGTCATCTTCTCCGGCGAAACGCCACCACCTGCAACCTCCAAATTCTCCAGAAATTCATAAGCCATATATCAAATGAAAGAGGAAGTCACGTAGGTAACGAATCCACAAATATTTTTCACAGATCATGCATATACACAGCAAATCGAACACAAACATCTTGCCCTAGGTTTTGGATCTATGCACTTAAAGTGCCTATCAACTAGCCAGAACTCACACTGCTTATATTAAGCCATATTCAACATGAAACAAAGCATGAATCGAGCAAAATTTCAGAGAAAGAAGGTTGAAGAAGAAACCTAAGTTTGAAGTTCTTCAAAGTAAAAGAAGACCAGAGATGATCCTCCTATGCTCTTGAGCTTGAATGGAGCAAAATAAATGCCACTGAACTTGAGATATTGAAGAAAACAAAATGAAAATCCAACTGAACCGAAGCTGCACTTGATGAACTGAACTTATTCTCCCTTACTCTTGATCAGAGATGAACCATTGATGATGATTAAGATGAAATATGGAGAAAAGTGATGATGGAATCGTGCAGAGAGAGAGAGAGAGAGAGAGAGAGAGAGAGAGAGAGAGAGAGAGAGAGAGAATTCAAAGAGTGTTTGGTGAGAAATCAAGCAAAAAATGAAGTGTTATTTTCAAAATCTGTTGAAGTTTTGCTTATATAGGCTGAGTTAGATGTTAACTATTGTGGTTAACAGTTAGACAATGAGTTAACTGAGTTGGGTTAAGTGAGTTTCATCTAA
This sequence comes from Lathyrus tuberosus, assembly GCA_022829125.1. Taxonomy (NCBI): domain Eukaryota; kingdom Viridiplantae; phylum Streptophyta; class Magnoliopsida; order Fabales; family Fabaceae; genus Lathyrus; species Lathyrus tuberosus. The sequence continues at coordinate 1,841,885 of JALAZF010000353.1, forward strand.
CTAACTGAGTCATGTTAGTTATTGACACGGGTTAGTGAGCTTGGTTATGGTGTGGTGATGCTCATGAAGTTTATGGTGGTGATTATAATATATGGTGGTGATGTTAAGTTCTGCAGCATGCTTGTAGAACAAGTTTCCACTTATTTCCTCTTTGATGTATGGTGCCATGGCATGGCATAGTGTGTAAGGATCATGTTGGTTCAAAAGAGGCAATGTGTGGATGGTAGAAGTGTTTGTTGTATGCGTGCAAGCTGAATTTTAACAACAACAACAATGTTACAACATTCCAATTTTGGCAGATGAAACCATGGAAGTTTGAGGGTGAAATTCTTTGTGTACAAGGCATGGAATGATGTGGTTTTTGGTGTCACTAGAAAGAGGAGACATGGTAGAACAATTTTGTTGTTGGAATCCAATGGAATAGAGACTTGTAAGATGATCAAAAATAGCTTAGAACATCAAGGCACAAAACTGACTTCATGGGCGTGGCAAGTGGTGCGTGCATGGCAACATAACTTGTAGAAAATTCAGAGTGAAACCATCAACTTTGGGCCCTCATAACTCCTTCATAACTTGTTCAAATGGAAAAATGTCCAACATCAAAGTTGAAGAGGACATTGAGATGAACAACTTTGATGTTCAACATTTCTTCATTTGAAGCTTTATTCCATGATAAAAATGGCTTGAAATTTGGCACACCAAGTGTTTGATGAAATTATGGCCTGGAGGCCTGAACTTGCCTTGCCATGACTTGAAATTTGCCTTGATTTTACCAAACTTTGATTGATCATAACTCCCTCAATTTTGATCCAATGGAAGAGTTCTTTATATGGATTTGAAGCTTAAGATGCGATCTTTAATTGGCTCAACTTGGGCCTAAAGTTTGAAGCTTTTATCATGGAGAAAGAATGCCTTGAAGTGTAGTGCAAAATGGTCCAGACTTGCCATTTTTGGAAACCCTAAGTTTCTAAAAATGGAAACTTTGCACAATTCTTGATTTTTCATGATTCCTCCATCATTTCTTGATCAAATCTTGTCCATTGAACCTATGTAACTTGAATTTCATGATTTTGATCTTAAAAAGTCAAGAGTTGACTTTTTCACTGCACAGTTGACTTTTTCCCCTAATTTCTTGATTCTCAAGCAACTGACCAATTGAACCTCTTCTGAAATGAACCAATGAACAATCTTCCATCCTTAGATACTTGATATCATGTAGAAAACATTGAGATCAAGTTTGAACCAAAATTTCCTCAGGAGAGGGCTTGAATCCAAAACCCTAATTTGGACTGTTTTTGATAGGAAATGGTGAACTGTCCAACTTCTTGGGGAACTCTCCTCTTCCAATGACTTGTGAGATCAAATGACATGATATATGATGAAAGAGACCCTTGAGGCTTGTTAGGAGACCCTTGGCTTTGGATAGTCAATGCTCTGCAATCCACTGATCACATGCCCTTATGCAACATGAGATGATATATGAGATGAAGTGAGGTCTAAATGCAATGCAATGAAACATAAACTAGGCAACAACAAGAGGGAAAATTTTGGGGTGTTACAGATACACTTCGAGAACTCAGCAGTCGCCTCACTATAGTGCGGATAAAACTTGGCCAGATCTGAGAACTTGGCAGCATAATCCGTAACCGACATACTACCCTGCTTCAATTCCAGAAATTCGATCTCTTTCTTCCCCCGAACATCTTTAGGAAAGTACTTCCTCAAGAACTCCCTACCGAACACAGCCCAAGTGATCTCTTCCCCGGTCTCCTTTAACAATTGACGAGTGCTAACCCACCAGTCATCGGCTTCTCCAGCTAATATGTGAGTACCCAATCGTACCTTCCGTGCCTCAGGACATTCCATAACCCGGAAGATTCTCTCAATCTCCTTGAGCCAAGCCTGCGCTCCATTCGGATCATATATTCCCTTGAAAGTAGGTGGGTTGTTCTTCTGAAACTCATCATTCTCGTTAGCACGCGGTGGATTCTATACTGCTTGAGCCATAACTTGCATAGCAACAGCAAGTGCAGCGCATTCCTTCCAGCCATTCGAAATCTATTACGCATCAACAACAAAAACAATGGTTAAGGAACCTACACCAGCAATAATCGACTGTCACACACAACAACGACAACAACTCAACGACTCGACAACTTGGCCGAACGGACCGACCTGCTCTGATACCACTTTGTAACACCCCAAATCCCCATGATGATTTAAGCATAATTTATCAGAGTAAGAAAATAAAACACATGAATTTAGGATGCTACATCAACTACTCAACTTAACATGTATGTTATAACAATGTCATAATATAAAATCATATCAGCCTAGTATATTAACATTCATACACAGCGGAATAATCAACTCAACTTGAAACATGTTTTGTCATATATAATGTCTCCAATTAGGTCAGTAACAACATAAAACAAAATTAAAAGACTCTAGCGTTCTGACACCCCCGGTGTTACAAACTCAGAGCAGACACGACTCGATAACTCACACCAGAAGACCTCGTCTTCACCATTCCACTTGACGACTACTCCTGCGTATCTATACGTTACCCACGTGGAGGTAACATTCAAACAGAAGGGGTGAGATTCTGAATCAATCAAAAGAATAAGATGATATAATATGCAAGTATAAATCATCAAGTAATTCACCCATATCATGACATACAACAACAATTCCACTCTTAACGCTACCACAGATATGTATTCGAAACACACTGCAACACAACCATCAAGAAAATGCAATGAGACACCTACTAGACTCAATGCATGTGGTACCATTTCGATCCCTGTTTCATGATCACAATCCCCGTCGGGACATCGATTAATCGCTCACACCCCACATGGGCACACGACAATCGTGATTGCTCACACCCCACATGGGCACACAATCACCTCAACAACAACAACCACATTGATTCCATTAAGGAATCTGGATAACGCTCACACCCAACATGGGCACACGCCATTCCTCAACTCATGCACATGTTTATGTACCTTCAACGACAACATGCAACAACGACTAATGTGAATACATGACATACCATTGTTACATCACATCATCAATCAACAATCAACACGCATTTTATCAAACATACCTCATTGTGTCATACGACCACGACACACCTATGCATCATTTAGTCATGCATTTCATATTATCACATCAATATCAACAAAACAAGCATATAATACTCCAATACATGCTTACAACATCACAGCAACAAACCAACATTCACATAATATAAATTATACAATTTTCCACTAATTTTCAACTAATAAAAATATTATTTTTCAGTCCCAGGTCGCGCTAAGCGCGCCCCACCCGCGCTAAGCGCGCTACCCACTGCCTCGAGGAGGCGAGATTTTTCCAGACCGCGCTAAGCACGCTAGACCGCGCTAAGCGGGCTCTGCGATTTTTGCAGAAAAACCCTGGGATAACAGCATCTTCTCACCTATAATTTTCTGCTCTAAATCTGATTTTTAACATCAATTTCACACAGATTATGCATCTATACTCTACACCTAACTATGGCCATCCAAACAAACAAATCAAACAATACTAATACATCCATTCCAATCACATTCCCATGAATTCTACCAAAACCCTCATTCAACCCACAAACATTGTTCTTATGGATTCAACCTAACGATTCTACCCACATACATATATCATCAAACCCTTAAGAGATAAAGAATTCCCACCCTTACCTTAGGATTCTTGAAATCTTCCCTTAACAATGAAGCCCTTCTTCTCTGCCCTAGCTTCTTCTCACCCTTTCTCCCTTCAGCTCTTCAACTTTCTCTTCTTTTCACGTATCTGAGAATAACTTACATTCTCCACTCTTTATATACCCCTAAATATGATTCGCCTCTTTTACCCTTATTTATTCCTACGAATTTACCTCCTTACCCTTCCATTTTCCTTATTATCCAAATAATATTTTCTAATATTATTATTACTATTATCTAAATATTATTATTATTATTACTTCACCAATTCAATAATAACAACAATATTCTCCGATAATTTAAATAATAGTATTAATAAACTAACCCTGTCCTCTGACACCTTATCCTTCGTAATCCTAAGGGCACTACCCCACTCTAAGGGTAACCCAAACTTGACCAAAAATACCCAATACACATTTCATACAACAATATTTAATTTAATCACAAAAAATAATTAAATTAAATCGGGGCGTTACAGAGATCGGCGAAATGCTCGAGGTCTACATGGACGACATGATCGTCAAATCCGCAGAAGAAGTCGACCACGCTGCCCATCTCACAAAGGTCTTTAACATAGCGAGGAAATGCAGGATGAGGTTCAACCCCGACAAATACACCTTCGGCGTCTGAGCGGGAAAGTTTCTCGGTTTATACCTCACGGAGCGAGGAATTGAGGTAAACCCCGACAAGTGCAGGGCATTCTCCGAGATCCTGACCCTGAACTCGAAGAAGTCGATACAATCGCTGAACAGGATGCTGACCTCACTTTCCCGCTTTGTGGCCAAGTCCGCACAATACGCACTCCCGTTTTTCAAGCTCCTACGCCAGAAAGCCATGTTCGAATGGAGAGAGGAATGCGAGCAAGCGCTCCTCCATCTTAAACAGGTCCTTTCGCAACCCCCGGTTCTCTCACGACCAGAGGGCGGGGAGACGTTATTCCTATACCTCACCATCACGAGCGAAGCAGTCAGCGCAATCCTAATCCGGGAAACCACCGACGGGCAGAAGCCGATTTACTTCACCAGCAAAGCCCTCTAAGGTCCGGAACTTAGGTACTAGCAAATCGAAAAGGTCGCTCTGGCTCTCGTCACTGCGGCCAAGAGACTGCAACATTACTTCTTGGCCCACACGATCGTGGTGAGGACCGACCAACCCGTGCGACAACTCCTCGGCCGGCCAGACATGGCGGGGAGGATGCTCAGATGGTCGCTCGAACTCAATGAGTTCGACATCTAATTTGAGGGGAGAAAGGCCCTGAAAGCTCAGGTACTAGCCGACTTCATAGCAGAAATGACCATTCCAGAGCCTTCGACCAACGGACCCCAAAAGTGGACGATCTACGTCGACGGGGCATCCAGCTCGACAAGCGGTGAAGCATGCATCATCCTTGAAAACGGCGAAGGAATCCTGATCGAAGTCTCCCCCAAGTTGTCTTTCTCGACATCGAACAATCAGGCCAAGTACGAGGCTTTCCTTGCCGGGTTACGCTTAGCTGAGGACCTCGGGGCCAATGAGGTCAAAATATTCACCGACTCCCAGCTTGTGGCTTCCCAGGTACGGGGAGGATACCAAGCCAAGAATGACAGCCTCATCGAATACTTGGCTCTGGTGAAGGAAACAATGGAAAAGTTCTCCTCGGTGGAAGTGAATCACGTCCCGCACGAACACAATACTCGAGCGGACATTCTATCGAAGCTCGCCAGCACAAAGAAAACCATCCCCGCGGCTGACGTGAATGCCATTGGGGACGTCCATAGCTGGATGACCCCGGTGTACAAATACCTCAGCACGGGGAAACTACCCGACGACCCCAAAGACGCCGAAATTGTTAGGCGACACGCCTGGTCCTATACAATCGTCAAAGACAAATTATATCGACGCGACTTCTCGATCCCTTTCCTCAGGTGCGTCGAGGAGTCTAAGGTCCCCAACATACTCCAGGAGATCCACGAGGGGATCAATGCGCAACACCTAGGCGGACGATCACTAGCCCATAAAGCGTTACGAGCAGGGTACTACTGGCCCACCATGCAGCAGGACGCCAAGGAACACGTCAAGAAGTTCGACAGATGCCAACGACACGGGGACATGCACCTGGCCCTGCCCAGTGAGCTCAAAATGCTCTCATCCCCATGGTCGTTTGCATGGTGGGGGATGGATATCCTCGGGCCCTTCGTCATGGGGTCGTACCAAAACAAGTACCTGATCATCGGCGTTGATTATTTCACAAAGTGGATCGAGGCTGAGGCCCTGGCCAAAATCACGGCCCACAACATACAACATTTCTACAAGAGGAACATACTAGCCCAGTTCGGCATGCCCCAGGCAATTGTCACCGACAACGGGACACAATTCACTAATAAGAACTTTCAGGACATCGTCATGAAGCTAGGCACAAAGCAACACTTCACCTCGGTCGAGCACCCACAAACTAACGGCCAGGTTGAAGCCGCGAATAGTGTGATCCTGTGAGGTCTGAAGTGGAGACTGGGCAACTCCAAGAAAAGATGGGCTGAGGAGCTACACAACGTCCTCTGGGCCTACAGAACAACCCCGTACTCCACTACCGGGGATACCCTGTGGAAATAAGGGAACCTTGGGGAAGAACGGAGTCTCCCCTCGACGAGGAGACGAACGATGAGGCCTTCCCAGAGGAGCTCAACTTTGTCGAAGAGATAAGGTTGGGGGCGCGTATCTTCGCGAAGCCTCACTCAAGTAGAAGATAAATTTATGTTATAACAACAAATTTATTAAGCATGATTTTCAGGTAGGCACCCTCGTCCTACGAAGGAACCAGAAAGATTCGCGGGAAGGCAAGCTCGCCGCGAACTGGGAGGGCCCCTACCGCGTCCGCGCAAAAACGGGGACATGAGCCTACTACCTCGAAAATCTACATGGGGAGGAACTTGTTCGACCATGGAATGTTGAGAAGCTTAAACAGTATTACAGTTAAACACTGCCCGTGACCCATCCGCATCGCGACTACGGGGCACACTAAGGTACAAGCGCGACCATCTCGAGACAAGAAGACAAGGGCCCGCATTGTGTGTGCGCGAGGACACCTCAACCGAGCTCCACCATTTCCGTACCAGTTTGACAGGACACCCAGCTCACAATGGGAAGCCCACGTCACGAAGTTAAGACCTCGATCGAGCTCTTAGCCTCGTCGAAGGTCGGAATACAGCTCTGACCACTCGACCAGATCCCTACACTGTCGAGGATCAACAAAGTCAAGCGAAACCTCCAATTACTTAGATAAAAATGAAATAGATATATCATCAAACATACAAACATCACACACACAGATAAACAAAAGACAAAACATTAAGTCGGGCAGAAGCCCATTGTTCAAAGTACATACAAAATTTCACAACCCCCTGGCGCGCAGGCCGGGCAAAAGTCATTACAAAAAGTGGCACGCAGGCCGAACAAAATAGGAAAAAAAAAAACTAAATTGTGTTGTCCTCAGGCTGCCCGTCCGCGACAGTCTCGTCGTCATCTTCCTCCTCGAACGCCGGTGGGATAGTCTGGCCTTCGACCACCTCATGGTAGGGGCTGGTTCCCTCAGTGATAAGCTGAACGCCCAGGTTCACGATCTTGAGCCGCTTCACGGTGTTAGTGAAGCCCACCTCGACGACACCAAGGACATCTTGCTCGAGCACCCTGATCTTCGATATCAGTTCAGCCCGAGAGGTCAGCAGCTTATCCTCGTCGGTTTCATTCTCAGCAGGCCTGACTGCCTGCTCCAGCTCAGAAATCCTGACCAGCAGGGTCTTCCGCTCATCTACGGCACCCTTAACCTTCTTTTCCATCTCCTCCTGGAGTTTGGCCTGAGTCTTATTCTGTTTCTTACACTCGGAGAAGTCCTCGGCCAGCTTCTTCATGTCCACCTCTACTGACGCAAAGTTGTTCTGCAGTTTGGTCAGTTCAGCAGAAGGGCAGGTTTCATCATTCAAAACGAAAGTTGTGGCATAGACCCGCATCACTGCGGCCATGTTGCCCGACAAGGCTTTCCTCCTAGACGCTTGGTCAACGCCCAGGACGGTCTTAGACTCAACAGCGCTAACAGTCGGGGAATTGGCCTCCGAGAAGAAGTTGGAACGCATAAAGCAGGGTGAAAACACAAACTTTCCGTCGGGCAGGCTGTTGGTTAGGTCGACATGCACGGGTTCAAGGGTCCGCTGTCTCTTCGGGGATCCCTGCGAAGTGGGAGATTGGCTGCACTGTAGAGAATTAGAGGAGTCCCCGGGGGTCGGGGTAGGGCCCTGCACCTGCTGTCGGATCTGCTCGACTCGCCCTTTTCCACCTTTCTTCGAGACTCGGGCAGCAACCATCTTCTTCACACGCTCCTCCATGGTCGACATTGCACCTGTAAAAAGAAGAAAACAAACATCAGCAAACCAACGATAGAAACCTGGATAGGCCCCGAAAAGAGGGGTATGCCCACTACCTAAGAACCAAATAGCCTCCTCGTCGGTCTCGCACTCAAGGAGGGCCTTTGTGTTTATAAATCGGGCCTCCGTTATGTTCTCCTCGCGAGCATTAAGCTTGAAGTTCCCGTCCGGAGTCACCTGTTTCGCACGAGTGAAACTGGCCACAAAGTCGACCAGCTTCTGGTAGGCCAGCTGATCGTCCTCGTCCATCACCTTGGGATCGGCAATATAATTATCCGTGCTCATTAGGAAGTGCTCCTCCGTTCACTCCAGAGGGCACTTCGATTCAAGGACCTCCCTCTGCCGACCATCTTCTGCCTCTATTGTCATGTAGCTGTACAATATATCGGTTGCTGCACGGGTGAGGGGCTTGACGACGAACCACAGGGTTTTGAAATTCTGGACAGAGTCCAAATATACCTGAAACAGCCTCATCGACTGCTTAAAGGACACCCAGCTTGACGCCCCTCGACCGTCTGCCTTTGTAGGTGGAAGATACAGAAGAAGAGAGGGACTGTGGCCTCGACCTTAAGGTATTTACACACGACCTCGTAGGCCCGCACGAAAGCGATCGCGTTCGGGTGAAGTTGAGAGGGCGCCAGGCGCAACCAAGAAAACACCCCAAACTGAAAGTCACTGAAGGGAAAACGCATGCCTGCTTCCAGGAAGGCGAACTCATACATAGGGAACCTTGTCCTTCTGAAAGTTGAACATATCTGGTAATGCTCCAGGGCCTGTACGCCTGCCAACTCTGTGCGGAACCTTCGTAGAGGTCCTCAACAGTGGCGAAAACGTCAGAGTCATCCATAGAAAATTTTGAGGGGAAGCCCAGAGGCTCCTCCTCGGCCCAGTCCTCGGGCGTTCGAGCATCGCTGTTTGGTGCCGCCAGGGAGTCGGGCTCATCATCGGTTTCTAGGACCCCCTCGATTCTCCTGGCAGCCATTTTTTTACCTGAAAAGTAGAGGAAAGCGGTGAATTCTATGTTCCAGATCAAATCCACCCTTCCACCGTAGATCAAGTGAAAGGGCGAGCAAGGCAGGCGAGGAGCCGGAGAAAGCACGAGGAAGCTCTACTCACGTCCAACAAAAAATTCTCCCCGACGTCATGGTGACCGACCTCAAGCACGTCGGTTAAGGTCTTCGAGACCTCCACCTGGCACCCTTGAGGCCTTCTACCATCACCCCGGGGCATTCATTTAACTTCCCCGGGACCTTCGTCAGATCCTCGGGATATTCGTCCCATGGCCTTGGGATATTAAGCTAACTTCCCTGAGACCTTCATCACATCCCTGAGTTATTCATCCCATGGCCTCGGGATATTCATCCAGTGTCCTCGGGACCTTTATCAGGTCCTCGGGGCATACATCTATCTCCCCGGGACATTCATCGGAAATTTAAAGGAGCCCCGCCATTTTCTCCAGAAACTCCATGATCTCCCCGAGAACTTCATCACTCCACTGGAGGAGCCACCGTAGAGAATGTTAAACAGAGAAGAAGAGACCGAAAACTTACTTGTAGTGGCGGTGGTGAATCTCTGGTGCGGTGGGGTACAGCGAAGAAGGAAGTCGAAAAACCGAAGAGAAAGAGGGAAAGTTGTGAGCGGAGGAAACGGGAACGTGTAAATGGCACAGACTCGGCTCCTATTTATAGGACCCTCACAGGACTCGAGGCGTCCTTAGGCACTTGAATGCCTAGGACCCTAGGCGTCCTAGGCATTAATGTCAGATGACACGTGGCACTCAGGACCCCGCGTGCGTCGTTTCATTTCCCTTCATGCCCGCGTGGAAAACACACCCGTCTCCTTTCATCTCCCCACATCGCCGACCATAAACGAACTTTAGCATGATGAGCAAACGCCAATCCCTGAGACTCATCTCCACGCATCGCCTTTTCATTTTCCTACCCGCCTGCATCTCCCACCAACTCGGCAACGTCGGGCACGCTGTTCCACTAAATGGATCCCCGATGAATGGGTTGGTCTTTAATTCATTACTCCGACTCTTCGGAGCAACGACTTGGGGGGCTCCTGTTATGGACTGGGACGGCGCCTGCCCATAAGCTGGGCAGGCCCAACCCAAGGTCACGCCAAGCGGCCCAATAAGGCCCCATCCTTTCCCTTGTCGGGCACATCACGCTCTTATCATTGTCGGGCACGACATGATCCTATCATTACCGGGCACGGCTTGATCCTATCATCGCCGGGCACGACATGATCCTATCATAGCCGGGCAGGCACTGTGGTGATCGGGGAGAGAACGAACATCCTCCCCGCATCTCTCCATATGCTCCTCCCGCGGGGACACGTCATTAAGTAATTACTCACTTCCGAAAGAGTCGGTCTGTCCACCTTCCGGAGATCTCCGGACAGTTACCCCAGGGCGAAGACCACGTGCTGGTCTTCCCTACGCCATTTAAGTCCTGGCAGTTATCTGCATTGGGTCTAGCAATCCAACCCAGTGCAGACGACCGTTGGACCAGCGCTTGGGGCACAATATAAATACCCTCTCTTATGAGAGGGCCAAGTTACATTCAATTCTAACTCTTACTCTCACTTTCTATACTTGCTGGCTCCAGTCCTAACTTTGGCATCAGAGTACCTTGCAGGTGCACCCCTCACTGTCTCATCACCACCGGAGTAGCGGAGCTCACGACGTTGCTGGCCACTAGTCTACTTTCTGATCAGGTATGATCATTAACCATGAAGATACTGAGGGTGATAGTGTTATAGTTTTTGTTGATAATCAAGATCATGCATTCAAAGATATGAAGACACATCGTCAAAGTGTGATATGTGTAGCGAGCAATTTTGGACGTGGTTTATAAGCACTGTCGCTCTGGGGTACTACAGGTCGATTCATTTTTTATCCTATTGAAGTTGATGAAGGAAGGGAAATAGATGTCTCCAACTAACCCTGCTTGCATACTGAGTTTGAACAACGGTCTGTTAGGTTACAGATGCTATGTGGAAGTGGGGCCCAATCTTCGACTATTTCGCTTGAGAACATGGTGTTTAGACTATTGGTGAGGTTTTTGATACTGTGTTTAGATTTGATGCTTCGGGGTTAATTTGGTGGAGATACTGGATTTTGGGTTTTTGATTAGTGTGCTCGCTAAGATTTTTTCAATCTTATGCCTACGTATTCCCGTTTAATGAAACAGGGAAATCAGAGCGATCGTAGTTCCTCCTATTCTATGGGAGGAAAAAGGTTGTTTTGCTGTCTTGTTCAAAGCCCAAGACGTGAAGCTAAAGGTGGTTTGTATCTTGTTCAAAGCCCAATATGTGAATCTGAAGGGTCTATTTGTATCTTGTTCGAAGCCTAAGATGTGAAGCTAAAGGGTTTTGACTTTAGAGAGAATTTGTCATCTCTAAAGGGGGGTATTTGGTCTGTTTGTCACAACTGTTGGGTGACTGATTATAAAGGAGAATTACTTTAACTGGATATGTGAATCCAGCAATGCCATAATTTCCTTTATAGGGGATTTTTAACCTGAAGGAGAAGACTTTAACTCAATTTAGAGCAATGCCATCTTTCCTTAGGAATTTCTCATGCTAAAAGAGGGACAGTGGCGTAGATGTAAATAATCCAGAGGCTTGCCGCTTACAGCAATTAGATGGGGGGAAAAGGAGTTTTTGATGTTTGTATACTGTGAGCAAGGCACAGATTTTGATGCTAAAAGGTTAATTGACTCAACCAGGGTTTCCTTATACAAAGCCTAAGAGGAGGCTATTGACCCAACAAGAGGGTGTTTTTTATGTGTCTCATACGAAGCCCGAGAGAGAGGCTAAAAGGGTTGACTCAACAAGAGAGTGCTTTTGGTATGTGTCTTGTACGAAGCCCAAGATGGAGGCTAAAGGCGCTTGACTCAACAAGAGAGTCTTTGTACCTCGTACGAAGCCCGAGATGGAGGCGGAAAATGTTTGACTAAACAAGAGAGTCTTTTATACTCAACAAGAGAGTGTTTTTATATCTCGTACGAAGCCTGAGATGGAGGCTAAAAGGGGGTGACTCAACAAGAGAGTTTTTTATACTCAACAAGAGAGTGTTTTTGTATCTCGTACGAAGCCCAAGATGGAGGCTAAACAGGTTGACTCAACAAGAGAGTCTTTTATACTCAACAAGAGAGTGTGAAAAGGTTAGCTCCGATGGGGAGAATCATTGTACAAAGCCCAAGAGGAGGCTAGTGTGTTGGTGACTGTTTCAGTTTAGTGACAGGTCTAGTATGTTGGATAAAAGAGAAGATCAGTTCTTATATGGGTAATGTTGTGCTCAGGGATAGATCGGAGGACCAGGGTTATTTCCTGTTCTTTAAGGAAATGGGAAATCCCAAAAGGTATGGAGACTGTCTAAGTCTACGGGTGTTTTGAGAAATCGATTCTCAAGTAGTGAATGATCTTTGTATGATGCCCAAGAGAAGGCTGGTATGTTAAGGGATGAAGGTCAACCCATTAACAGGCCTGACACTTGACTCAGAAAGACAAATCTAGCAAATTGATGACTAGGTTCTGTTCTTATACCTGTAGAGGTCTCTGGGTCCTTGTACTAAGCCCAAGAGAAGGCATGAGAGCTTTTAAGAATCCGAAGGGTCCTTGTACAACGCCCAAGAGGAGGCGGGGATGCTTTTAAGAAGCCTGTGGGTCCCCAAACCCCGAGAAGTTCAAGACATGCCATTCACCGAGAATAGATCAAGCCAGGAAAGTCCGAGAATTTGGAAGAAACTCAAGAGATGCCATTCACAGAGAAAAGATCATCTCTGGGGAGTAGAGTCTCTTTGACGATTTCTAAGGGTGACATTCTGAGAAAGGGTTCACCGAGAATACTGCCTTTCACGTCTCCATATTGTTTAACCCCAAGAGGAGGGAAGACTGTGTCTGGTAATCTTATGGGGATCTAGTTTTGTTTGTATTTAAGAGTGACCAACAGGGCTTTACCTAGTTCTAGACGTAGTTGCCGGGGAAAACTATAAATAACTATACTAGTATTACACAGTTGATATTTGACAGGTATATAAAAGTTTGTGAAAGAAGACTTACAGTGAGCAGCCCCACAATACAGTTATATATATATATATGAAAGCGGATAAAGAAAGCGGGTAAACACTTACTCGGTTGTAGAGCTTCCATGCTGTTTGGTTAGTTTGTTCAACAAAGAAAGCTTTGATAACAATATTATATTCAATATTTAAAGGAGAAAGTGCTTTGAAAAGATTGTTGGGGCTTACAGCTCAAGGAGAGGCCCAAGGTTTTATCAGTGATTGCACTGTTGAAGTTGTACAGTGGGACTTATACAAGTGACTGAGGCCCAAAAAGGTTTTTTGTACAAAGGGATGGGTCTTAAACTCTCTCAAGAGGCCCAAAGGTTTATTTTTTGTACAAATGGTGGGGCTTATAGCTTAAGGAGAGGCCCAAAAGTTTTGTTTTAAACGGGCGATGATCGCGCCAAATTTTTGAAATACAACGGGACTTATACAACATTTGAGGCCCAAAAAGGTTTTGTATTTACAAAGGATTGGGTCTTACACTCTATTAGAGGCCCAATGGTTTTGAATGGGTCTTATAGCTCGAGGAGAGGCCCAAAAGTTTGTTTTTTCAACTGGCGATCGCGCCGAGGTTTTCTTTTAACGCAGAGGGCCTTATACAATATCTGAGGCCCAAAATTGTTTTGGTTAAAAGGGGGATTAGGTCTTACACTCTATTAGAGGCCCAAAGTGTTTGAAAAAGTTTGATGAGGGTTGAATTAATCAAAAACCCTAATTTGTTTCCAAAATGTATTTTAATTGAATAAAAATTCAATTAAAATGATCAAAATTGTTAAACACGTGGAAAACAAATTGTGACCTTGGATTAATGTTTCAAAAATCAGGTTTTTATCCACACAATGATTGGAAATCACTAAAAATGTGAAAAATCAAGAAAGAGAAAATATTTTAAATGTTAAAAACAATTAAAATATTAATTCTTTACAAAAATGGATTGATTTTCATTATTCTGAGGGGGCACATTATTCTTTGAAGTACAAACTAGAAGAATTTTTTCATTCTTACATATTGTCATACCCCAAATTTTGACCACTAAGATTTACCATCACTGGGCAAATCATCATCACAATAGGGATGACCCATTAGTCTCCCCAAAGATGGGTGATCATTCACTACAATCAGAATTAGGGTTTCAAGCTCTCTCTGAGCTTTAGACAAAGGATCAATCAAGGAATGACATGATCTTTAACTTGTCTAAACCTCTCAAACATCCACAAGGGATCAAGAGGACTCCCACATCAAGGATTAAGCACAAGGCTGCAACAATCCAATCTCACTGAATACTTGATTATATCATGCAATCTACATATCAATCTACTCGTTTCAACCTCACGATCATGTCTATGGTCTTTAATTTCATTTATTTTAAGCATGGAATAAGAAATCAAAGAGAAACCTCAAGAACCCTAAAATTTGCATGAAGGTTCAGAAATTCCATACACGATTCAAACAATGCAATTGATTGAGGGAAAACACTCCATGCATGATTATGAACATATGGCCAAATTATTGTGCAGCAAAAAATGCATGGATCATAGAATTAGAAGAGCTCAAGCTTACCTCTTGCAGCTAGTGATCGTGTTTTGTGTTAGAGGTGTTACAACTTGGTTCCAAGGTTATGGACAACTTCCCTAGGTTATATGGAGTGTGTCTGGATGCATGGAGTGGATTGAAATGATCTGGAACTGAAGATGGTATCCTCTTTTAGGGATTTCTAGGTTTGGCATGCTATTTTTGGTTCCAAAGACTTGGGAGGCTTGGGATCAAAGTTGGTTCCTCCTTGGTCCCCCCTTGAGGTGTTCAGATGGATAGAGTTGCTTGCCCTTTGCAAGATTTGAGCAAATCGAGCAAAACTCCAAAATCTGCCTTGCCATGACAGTTTGCAGCAAGGCATATTGGCATTGTCATATCTCATGGCTTAAGTGGAATTTGATGGAGTTCTTGGCCATTTTGGAAAGCCCTCATATGATACAACAACTGTTTGATCATAATTGGTTTTGATAATTTTTGGATCCAAGTGAAAAATGTCCCTACATTTGGAAAAAAGCAAGGCAAATTCTGACTTAGTGAAAATTTCACTAAGTGTTGGAAAAAAAGTGACATTTTCACTTTTTGTGATTTTGATCATTCCACAACTCAAAATCCATGATGAATTGGAATGAGGTGTAGTTGAAGCTTTTGTAGAGTGCCATGAGAGCTACAAATCCAGCTTTGAATGGGGAAAAATGGCCTTATGGTTTAGGAGTTATGATCCTCCAAAGTTGGTACCCTAGCCACTTTGTTCCATAACTTAGAAAATTTCTAAGTTTTTTTATGGTTACCCCTTTTACAAGTTATCCCACTTTTATTGATTTTTCTTGATGAATGATGATTCCAATCACACATTAACATCATTTTAGGGTTAAGGAACCATAATTGTGAAAAATCTCAAAAAGTCAAAGTTGACTTTTGTGCACAGTTGACTTTTTGTTAGATGAATTCCAAACTGTGCGATCCTCTATGAAATCAAGTCCTTGACCTAAATCAAACTTGATGGATTGATTTCATATGTGTTATAGGGTGTATTAAATCATGTCCTAGGGTTTGGGAGCATATCCTGGTCAAAAGTCAAAGGCACAATTGACTTTTTCCTCAAAACCCTAATTGTGGTTCTGATGAATTTGAAACTTGATGCTCAAGCTTCTTGGATCAATCCATTGTTGCAAATGGATCAATGTGATGTTTCAGGGACCCTCAAATCATCTCCTGAGGTCTTGGCTCATGATTTGTCCCAAAAGTCAACTTAGGGGTGAATTAGGTCAAGAAACCCTAATTCTTGATTTTTAGTGAATGCATCCCCTGAGGCTAAATTGACTTGATGATTGGGTTCATGATGTTCCATGGAGTATTTTAGGATATGCTTTGAAGCATTGGCTCATGCCCAGAGGAAAATTTACCAAACCCTAATTTTGGTGACACTGGTGATCTTGAGGCTTGATCCACTGGGATTGTTGCAGCCTTGTGCTTAATCCTTGATGTGGGAGTCCTCTTGATCCCTTGTGGATGTTTGAGAGGTTTAGACAAGTTGAAGATCATGTCATTCCTTGATTGATCCTTTGTCTAAAGCTCAGAGAGAGCTTGAAACCCTAATTCTGATTGTAGTGAATGCTCACCCATCTTTGGGGAAACTAATGGGTCATCCCTATTGTGATGATGATTTGCCTAGTGATGGGAAATCTTAGTGGTCAAAATTTGGGGTATGACAATATGTAAGAATGAAAAAATTCTTCTAGTTTGTACTTCAAAGAATAATGTGCCCCCTCAGAATAATGAAAATCAATCCATAAGCGGAGATAGTGAAAAATAAGTTATTTCCTTAACATCGGCTGAAATAGATGTGAACTGGTTCTTGAATGCTTCCTCTGATAGTATCTTCCTAAGAGATAGTGAGGATCTATTGTTAGACATAAGGATGGGAAAAGGAACAATTTCAAATGCTCAACAAAGGGTGACTGAGTATGAGTTGAGCATGACAGAAGATGTGAGCTCCCTTCCTAATTTTCAAGAAGAGAAAATGAAGAATTCCTCATGGGATTCCATAGGAAGTAGTTGCACTCAACTTGGATGGACTAATCCCAAGCTCAAGGATGTCATCAAAGTTGATAAGGAGGATATTGTTCAAGATGTGACCGACATGTTGAAGATTGAGTTACAAAGGAAGGATGTACAACCTGAAGAAACTAGAATGATCAATTTATAATTTGATGTTGAAGAAAATACCTTAGTTAGAAAGTTCAACATCCAAAGAATGCGGGTTGACAAATAGATTCTATACCTCAAAGTGCCTTTCTTAGCTACAGGAAGTCTGCTGAAGAGAATAGGGTTGTATCACAAAAGGATATGTCTTGAAAAGGAGATGTCAAAAGGAGTTTTGACATTCAAGGAAATGCTACAACTACTGAAGAAAGTCTTTCTGATTGACAAAGAGTTCATCATGTTAAGTGATAAGTGTTTTATTCATGATAAAATAACACATAAAATAGGGCATTTATCTTACTTGAATGACAAGATTCTAACAGAAAAACCTCAACTAAATAATAAAAGTAGTATGGTGCAAAGTCTTCTTGGTTTGGTTTACATTTGTGCAGGAAAAGGCGAAAGAATGTATCAAAGAAAGAACAAGAAGAACTCATGCCCTGTAACTTTCGCATCGCGACCAAAAGCTTTGCTACGTGAAGCTTCGCTATGCGAAGGAAAGCGACAGAAGGCGAGCCAGGCAAAGAAAAATAGAATCAAATCTAGCAGACTTCGCTTGAAGTTCGCGATGCGACAGGAAGCGACCGAAAGCGGTAGAAAGCGATAGGAAGCGAAATGAAATAAAATCAAATTAATCAGACTTCGCTTGACGCGACAGAAAGCGACGGAGTTTGCGACGCGAACTATCTTTCGCATAGCGAAGTATGGCGGTCAAATAAGGGGGTTTGAAGAGTTCAAAAATTACTAAAGAAGAAAAGGGAGTTCGCATAGTGACTAGAACTTCGCATAGCGAAATTAGGCGGCCAAAAACACTATAAAAGGAGATCAGAGGCACTGCAGTTGAGAGATCTTGTACTCTATCATATAGAATACTTTGTAATAAATTAGGAAAGGAGAAATAGAAGAGGTTGTAAGGAGAAGGAGCTGGATTTGTATCAAGAGTCAGGAAATCGTCGTTGATGCTCATTCAACTCAATTCTTCCATTATGTTTCAAGCTACCATGAGTAGCTAAATCCCTCTCTTGTTGGGATCGGTCGTAGTTCACCGAAACAATATGTATTTTCGTTAATCATGGTGTTATATGCAATTTATGTATGAATCATTATTGATGTTATCTTTGTTTCACCGTTTATTTCATGGATTGAATTGATATTGACAAATACGATTCTAATCTTAATCTAAGATAACATCTATTAAACCCTAAATGCTATACATAGATTTAGGTTTAAAATTCACAAAAAGTATCGAATCTTAACGCTACCGTATTGTTTAATAGGCTGAGAAATCGTCGATTAAACCATAAGGTAGAACTCTCATCAAGGTTTAGACATGAACTTTGTTTGTAAGCGATACGTGATAATATTGAAACATGCTTAAATTGTGTATATATTGTATATATTCTTTTACATTTGCTGCTAACCACTTTTGCTGCGTTAGAATTGTGTTTTCTTGTATGCAAAATCAGGTATCATAAGAACAAGTAAAACACAAGCAAGCTAAGCAACACCAAAAGGTAAAAATTCTGCATTAACCCTCTTCAAACAATAGTCCAAGGCTGCAATTAAAAGATCAAAATCTGAAGTAAATTACATGGAATTATGGCAACATAGACAAGAATCATACCAATATTACCAAGGGTATCCATACACAAATAACATAGATTATGTCCAAGATTGGAGACAGGATGTGAAACCATACCAGAATTTCTATCAACAGACGCAGAATCCTTCACAACCAGACAGAATATCAAAATTGGAAGACACCTTGATACAACTTATGCAACTGTCTATGGAGAACCAAAAAAGGACTGAAGCACCACTTAAGAATCTTGAAATGCAAGTTGGTCAAATAGCAAGGAAGCTTGAGGATTAACATCAAGAGACATCCACTACTACCACACAAATCATTTCAAAGGAGCGATGCAATGAAAGTACAGCTCAAAGCGCTAACGCTATTGATGATAGTAGTAATGATCACTTGGAAACAAAAAATGATGTTGTCAAGAGTGAAGCTGAAAAACAAGAGGAAAATCAAGCAGAAATTCAGAAACAAGAGGATAATGAAGCTGGTTTCAAGAGAGATGTTGCAGATAAAATCATTATGCAAGAGCACATATCAATTCACCTGCAAGTAGATCTCATAAAAACACTTACTTTCCTTAATATCAAAAAGGAAAAACTCCATTGGGGCTGTTTGAAAGTAACTAAGACAGTCAAGGGAAAAATGTTGAAACATTATGGTGACATTGCAAGAATCACTATAATAAGACCTCCAAAATATCCCTAACACAGGCGTCGAGCTAATGACGTTAAACAAGCGCTTGTTGGGAGGCAACCCAACGTCGTAAGCCATTTCATTTTCTAGCTTTTAGTTCTTTCAATTTCAGTATTTTTCTTTTGAAATGTCAGCAATTAAAACTTTTTCACAATAGTGCATACTGTAAATTCACTTGGTACTCCTTTTTACACTTGGTGTTAGTATGCTGCATGCTCATTTTGAAAATGTGTTGCTATGCTCCTGTTATCCTCATCATGAGCATGTAAGGCTACTTCCAAATATTTTGAACAAAGGCCAAGTCAAGTATTGTGAGCAAATAGCAAAGAAGGAGAGTGAGTGGTAATGATAAGAATCAGATGAACATCAAGCAAGGTACATGTTCACTTGCTTTGTAGAATCATAGCATGATTTTTGAGTTCTGTTTTCTCTTACAAAAGTCATAACATGTCTCGTTCACATTGTGCACACACTTGCTTGAATCTTTTAGCAAAAACCCAAAAAGTGAGGCGAACTTCCAATGTGTACAAAAACTGCGAAATCCTTGTGTTTAACTCAGTTGATTCATGTTCAATCTGAAAATTCCATTTGAGCTTTGTAACGGTATAAAGAGGATCAAGGAAATTGTTTGATTTTGAGAAAAACTACCATAGCCAAAAATATTTTCATCAAAACCTGTAAGTGAGTGAGCATTTGTACACCCTCTTTGAACCAGAAAAATCAAAGGATGGATCAAATTCTGAAAATACAAAAAACCACTAAGAAAACCACTTAGTGAAGTCATGATCCATCCTAATTTCTTTTTGCACAATCTGAACTATAATGATTTGAATCATCAAGATGCTTCACTCATAAAAAGAAATAAGTTGGGGAGAGAATGGATG
This sequence comes from Lathyrus tuberosus, assembly GCA_022829125.1. Classification (NCBI taxonomy): domain Eukaryota; kingdom Viridiplantae; phylum Streptophyta; class Magnoliopsida; order Fabales; family Fabaceae; genus Lathyrus; species Lathyrus tuberosus. The sequence continues at coordinate 1,861,991 of JALAZF010000353.1, forward strand.
ATGATACCAAAAAGGGAAAGAAGAAGAAAAAGAAAGATCAAAAAAGGAAAAGAAATGCTAAAAAATAAAAACTTGGTATCATGGAAAAAAATAAAAGATTAAAGAAGCCAAAGAAAAGAGCAAAATCATGGTGATGAAGTAAGGAGTGAAGCAAGAAAAACAAGTTACAAAAGTGGACAGATTTTAGAAATTTAGCTTTAGGAGAAAAACCATATCTTTAGGAAACCTGGCCACATTACAACCTTCACAAGCCCTATGTGATTTATGCCTTCAATTGCTCAAGTTTCTGAATTATTTTGGATGAAAACATGAATCGGCCCGGATGTTGACCAAGTGATCAAATGAGAGTCACCACACCACATAATTGAAACAAACTTCAAAATCTTCATCCTTTGTTATGAAGAAGAGTGTTAGGAAAGATTCAAGTAAGTATGTCATTATATTTTTGAGTACATGATGTGATTTTGTAGGCGAAAACTTAATTCCATAATCATGCTCTGATTCTATAAGCAGTTGAACATGTTTCTTGCTTAACAATTAATCACTTGAACCATTCATTTTTTTATATACTTGCTTGAAAATACTAAAGACATTTCTTGAAAAAAATTATGCTCTTGATTGAGGACAACCAAGAAACTAAGTTGGGGAGAATTTGATAACAATCCAAACGACAATGTAACATTAGTCGAAACTCATACGAATTGTGTTATTCCTTTATATTTTTATATGACATTTGACTAACAAAAGATACAAAAGGATATTACTCTTGAATGGATTTGGTTTTGCAGGAAATGACAAAGGAAAACATCAGTTACAAGCAAGAAGAATTTCTGCCCTGAAACTTTTGTGATGCGAACTTTCCTTCGCGTAGCGAAAGTTCGCGATGCGACAGGCAGCGAAAGGAAGCGAAAACCAGCAGAGCAAAACAGAACCAAATTACTCAGACTTCGCTTGAAGCGACAGGAAGCGACAGAGTTCGCGATTCGAACTTTCCTTCGCGTAACGAATGTTCGCGATGCAAACTTTACTTCGCATAGCGAAGTATGGCGGTCCCAGAAAGGCGGTTTGAATGTTCAAATCTTAATGGAGAAGAAAGGAAGTTCGCATAGCGACCAGAACTTCGCATAGCGAACTTAGGCGGCCAAAAACTCTATAAAAGGGAGATCTTGTACTCTATCATATAGAATACTTTGTAATAGATTAGGAAAGGAGAAATAGAAGAGGTTGTAAGGAGAAGGAGCTGGATTTGCATCAAGAGTCGGGAAATCGTCGTTGATGCTCATTCAACTCAATTCTTTCATTATGCTTCAAGCTACCATGAGTAGCTAAATCCCTCTCTTGTTGGGATCAGTCGTAGTTCACCGAAACAGTATGTATTTTCGTTAATCATGGTGTTATATGCAATTTATGTATGAATCATTATTGATGTTATCTTTGTTTCACCGTTTATTTCATGGATTGAATTGATATTGACAAATACGATTCTAATCTCGATCTAAGATAACATCTATTAAACCCTAAATGCTAGACATAGATTTAGGTTTAATATTCACAAAAAGTATCGAATCTTAACGCTACCGTATTGTTTAATAGGCTGAGAAATCGTCGATTAAACCATAAGGTAGAACTCTCATCAAGGTTTAGACATGAACTTTGTTTGTAAGCGATACGTGATAATATTGAAACATGCTTAAATTGTGTATAACTGATTCATGATATACATATTGAATCGGTGAATGAAAACCAAATTCCCAACAAGCCTATTCCTCTGAAAACTATCTTCTTTTATCATATGCATTTACTTTTCGCAATTTACAAACCAAACATCTTGAAACTTTTACTTAGAATCATAGAGAATATTGAACGGTTTTGATATCGCTCCAATCCCTCTGGATACGATAAAAACAAATACTTACATTTGATTGTACTTATATTTGTTTTTTGCAACGTGTGTTCAATTGTTGGATAGGTGGTGAAATTTCTATTTATGCTTCGAGGCAAGACTTCGGAAAAACAACTTCTTTTTTATCCCGAGATCGAAAGAACCATCCGAAAGAACAAAAGACAAAAGAAGAAACAGAAACAACTATCCAAAAAGAAAAATCACAAAGGAGTTTCCACATCAACTTCCTCAACAAAAGAAACATTGGCTGAAGTTGCCAACGGTGGACCTTATCGGAGCAGTCCAAGACGATTAGCTCGTCTCACCAATACTCCAAATAACCGACAAGCTGAAATGAAAATGGGACTGCTGCAGATTATTTATGCTAACCCTTTTGCAAGTTTGGATCATGAAGATCCATATTCCCACCTCACAAAGTTCTACGAACTTGCCGGTACGTTAGGTGCACCCGAAGCTGAAGAGGGGGCAGTGTTTATGAGTTTATTCCCGCATTCCTTGATCGGCAAAGCGAAGGATTGGTATCTTGACCAACCTACTGAAACTATGACAAACTAGAATGTTTTGGAAGAAAACTTTCTTAACAGATTCTTTCCACACAACCGGTTCATGGATGCGAAAACATCCATTGCCGTGTTTGCTCAGACTGCAAATGAAACTCTATGTGAAGCTTGGGAACGTTACAAATACATGCTACGGAAATGTCTAAATCATGGTTTTGACAGCCTAACACAAGTCCATATCTTTCGCAATGGATTGCAGCCCCAACCAAAGCTCCTACTTGACGCAACAGCTGGTGGTTCTTTATTGGCAAAAAGTGCAGAAGAAGCAGTTGCAATTATCAACCGAATGGCTCTCACCGATCATCAAGTTCAATATAATCGAGGAACCACACAAAAGAAACCTGGACTTCTTGAGTTAGATACAAACAATGTGATCTTGGCACAAAATAAACTTCTCACTCAAACTGTGGAAGAACTCACCAAGCAATTATCCACTCTTCCACAACAACTCAAACAAGTGCACGAAGCGCCTAAACCACAACAAGTAGCCATGTGTGAACTTTGTGCAGGAGATCACCCAATCGGTTTTTGTCCTCCGATTAATGAAGAGGTCAATTATGTGGGAAACCAACAGCAGAGGCAGGCCCCGTACCAAAACAATCAAGGGTATTCCTACAACAACAATGCAAGCTATGGCCAAAACAGGTAGAACCAATACCAAAGCTATACTCAGCCAGATAAGCTTACAAAGATCGAAGAAACCTTGAATCAATTTATGCAGATGTCCATGGCAAACCAGAAAAATACGGATGCATCGATCAAAAATCTGGAAACGCAAGTAGGGCAAATCGCAAAACAGTTGAATGAGTAACAAAAAGGTATGTTTTCTGCTACCACTCAAAATAATCCTAAGGAAACTTGTAATGCAATTACAACGAAGAGTGGTGACACGGTTCAAAACAAAGTTGGGGAGAATTCAAAAGAGATGGTTGTGGAGGAAAATCAAGAAAAAGAGAAAAATAAGAAAAAGGAGGTAGAAAACAATGTTGATCTTGGAAAAGTCACCGTACCAGTTACCATTGGAAGAATCCACTTTGATAAAGCCTTGGTTGATCTTGGTTCAAGCACCAATTTTCTTCCGTTATCCGTTCTTAAAAAGATTGGTGACCTTGAAATAGAACCTACAACAATGTTGTTAGAACTTGCTAACAAATCTATCACAAAACCAATTGGCAGGGTAAAAGGTGTAATGGTGAAACTCAAAAGCTTTCTATTCTCGACAGAATTTTTGGTGATGGACAATGATGAGGATAGAGACACACCTCTGATTTTAGGCCGTCCATTCATAAAGGCAGCTAGAATGATGATTGACATTGATGAAGGAATGATGAAAGTAAGATCCAATAGTAAAGAAGCTAACTTCAAATTGTTTCAACACAAAAAGGATGACTACTCCAAGATTGAAGCTCCTGATGAAACAGACCTGGAATTAAGAATAAAGAATGTTCAAGGAAGGCCAGAAGATGGTGGCATAGATGTTTTGGCAAATTCATACAATCCACCTTGATTTTTCGCGAAACAGGCGTCGAGCTAACGACATTAAACAAGCACTTGTTGGGAGGTAACCTAACCTTTTTATTTGTTTATGTTTGTTTCCTATTGCATAACTAGTTTAAATGGTAGGAAGAAAATAGCATGAATGTGCCAAAAGAAAATTCTGCATAAAACTGAATTCTGCAGATTTCGCATCGCAAAATATACTTCGCATAGCGAAAGTAGCAGAATCAGCAAAAATGCCATTCATGCCATTCTCCTTCACTTTAATGTTTTTCTTTTAGTTCAGCTGTGGGTGTCATATGACCAATCCATATACTTGATACTTGTCCTCTAAAGGAGATTTGAAAAGCAAAAGAGTGGATGATCACATTCACATGAATCAACAAAGGTACAATGGTAATGATACAAATTTTGGAAGAATCACACAATCCAAGGTACTTGTTTATTGCTTTCTTAGAACTTAGCATGATTGTGACATGAGTAGTCTACATAAAATCAAGTCATTCAAGCTTATGCAATAATATGTTTTCATTGTGAATCACGTAGTGCCAAAACCAGAAAAAGTGAGGTAACCTTTCATTGATTACTATATGCTTAAGAGACTGATACATCCATGTTTTAACTCGTTTGGTTCATGCTTAATATTGCATTTATGTCAATAACTGTGGAGACATGGAAAGGATAAAGGAAATTCTTCAAAGTGAGCATAACTAGTAAACCAAATGAAGCCTAATTGTCCCTTGTGAGTGAGTGAGCAATTGTAACCCCTTTTGAGCCATATGACATTGAATCAATCATTGATGAACTGAGCAATGCATTAAGTAAACCACTTAATGGATATTGTTCCACATCTTGAAAACTCATAAAAGTTCATCCATGATAGATTCACAATCTTCTTGAATTAAGCCCTTAAAACCATTGCCAAATCTTGAAGAGCATTCAAAGTAAAAAGAAAGGTTTTATTCAAGTTGGGGAGAGGAAGAAAAATTCTTTTGGCAAGAAAAGAAAAATTAGAAAAGGAAGAGATCAAGAAAAATATGAAAGAAAAAGAAAAGTAAGAAAAGAAAAAGGCAAATACCAAAAGATGGATAGATTCAAAAGAAAGAAACAAGGAAGATTTGAAGGAGTAATATGGTACAAAGAATCAAATTCTATGAATGCTCTTCTAAAAAAGAAAGAAAAACTCAAAAACCACTTTGTTTCCACTAGCATTAAAAATGACACTTCCTTGGTACCTTGTCCACATTACAACCTTAAAAAGACCTTAGTGATCTATGCTTTTGCTTATTGACATATTTTGCTTAAGATGAATGCATGAATTAATCTAGATGTTAGCAAGTTTGTCAAGTGAGAGTTAACAAGACCTTGATATTTCCACTTGTACAAAAAGTGTGATAGTTGTGATTCATGATAAGACATGTTTATTGCTTGGACTGATTGACAAAGAACTTTATGTGGAAAACTTGTTTCATAAACATGTCTAAATGCTTGGAAAGTAGTAGTGCATAAAAAACTTGGAGGTGGAATTCACCATGGAACCATGTACTTCATTGAAACATTTTTTGGTTGATCATGTGAAAAATGGTATAGAAACTCTTGCTTTTATATAGCTTTGATTGAGGACAAACAAAGATTCAAGTTGGGGAGAGTTTGATAAGTGTTTTATTCATGATAAAATAACACATAAAATAAGGCATTTATCTTACTTGAATGAAGAGATTCTAACAGAAAAACCTCAACTAATGAATAAAATTAGTATGGTGCAAAGTCTTCTTGGTTTGGTTTACATTTGTGCAGGAAAAGGCGAAAGAATGTATCAAAGAAAGAGCAAAAAGAACCCATGCCCTGCAACTTTCGCATCGCGACCAAAAGCTCGCTATGCGAAGGAAAGCGACAGAAGGCGAGCCAGGCAAAGCAAAACAGAATCAAATCTAGCAGACTTCGCTTGAAGTTCGCGATGCGACAGGAAGCGACCGAAAGCGGTAGAAAGCGATAGGAAGCGAAATGAAATAAAATCAAATTAATCAGACTTCGCTTGACGCGACAGAAAGCGACGGAGTTCGCGACACGAACTATCTTTCGCGTAGCGAAGTATGGCAGTCAAATAAGGGTGGTTTGAAGAGTTCAAAACTTACTGAAGAAGAAAAGGGAGTTCGCATAGCGACCAGAACTTCGCATAGCGAAAGTAGGCGGCCAAAAACACTATAAAAGGAGATCAGAGGCACTACAGTTGAGAGATCTTGTACTCTATCATATAGAATACTTTGTAATTGATTAGGAAAGGAGAAATAGAAGAGGTTGTAAGGAGAAGGAGCTGGATTTGCATCAAGAGTCGGGAAATCGTCGTTGATGCTCATTCAACTCAATTCTTCCATTATGTTTTAAGCTACCATGAGTAGCTAAATCCCTCTCTTGTTGGGATCGGTCGTAGTTCACCGAAATAGTATGTATTTTCGTTAATCATGGTGTTATATGCAATTTATGTATGAATCATTATTGATGGTTTTTTTGTTTCACCGTTTATTTCATGGATTGAATTGATATTGACAAATACGATTCTAATCTCGATCTAAGATAACATTTATTAAACCCTAAATGCTAGACATAGATTTAGGTTTAATATTCACAAAAGTTATCGAATCTTAACGCTACCGTATTGTTTAATAGGCTGAGAAATTGTCGATTGAACCATAAGGTAGAACTCTCATCAAGGTTTAGACATGAACTTTGTTCGTAAGCGATACGTGATAATATTGAAGCATGCTTAAATTGTGTATAACTGATTCGTGATATACATATTGAATCGGTGAATGAAAACCAAATTCCCAACAAGCCTATTCCTCTAAAAAATATCTTCTTTTATCATACGCATTTACTTTTCGCAATTTACAAACCAAACATCTTGAAACTTTTACTTAGAATCATAGAGAATATTGAACGGTTTTGATATCGCTCCAATCCCTGTGGATACGATAAAAACAAATACTTACATTTGATTGTACTTAACATCATTAAGTCACAAGTGTAACAGAATGAGTACATCTAATAAATGTTATCTTATTTCCAACAACATCATATTCTGGGTCATCAAGGAACAAATTGATATGACCATACCTTTTGAAGAAGCTAAATCTTCAACTGCTGGGTGAAGTGGTATGAAATTACTTTGGGTAAAATAAATGCTGAAGAAGTATAATGTGAGACAAAATTTTATAACATTCTTAAGTCATTAGATGCAATCAACTTTGGAAAAGAGGTATGAAGGTGCGAGAAAGACACAAGAAATGAGGGGTTTGAATTGTGTATTTACTCTTTGACAACTTTTCGGTTCTTGTCGTTCAAGCACTTAGGGTAACATCAGAGTTTGTTGCGAGACTCTGACTGACGAAGTTACATTCAGACTTGCTTTGCGTGGTGCATGAGAACTAACGAGAGTCTGAACATAAGCCACGTTTCTCAGAACTTGCAGTGTGGAAGCTTATCAGAGTTAAGCTGCAAGGTTCTGACTTTGCTTATGTAGGATTTCGATACTCAATATAGAGAGATAAATAAGTACATTAAGCATAAGAGTAAAGAGCACACGATATATCCTGGTTCACCATAAAGGATAATCCAGTCCACCCTCCTCAGGTGATTTCGCCTTGAACACAAGGTCTTAATCCACTATAATCACTCTTGATTATCGATGCACGGGCAACAGTCGGTGACTAACCACTTGCATAGCCGCACTGTGCCTAACATGCAATGAACTGTTCAGGGATTCAACTTAATGAATATAATGAACATTGACCTGCAGGTTCCAATATTGCAAGATCTACTGCTAGGCTTTCACAGCTAGACGTTCAGGGATTCATCGCAATGAATATAATGCTACTGACCCTATTTCAGGATTTTCCCACAATGACATCTCGCCATTGTCTTCTCGAGTCTCCGGTCACACTGACCACTCAAGGAATCCTAATTCACCAAGAATTAGTTTAACTGGAGATTACAATAATGCTTCTTAACAAGCAGATTACTCCTAAGTTTAAGTACACAGAACACACAAGTGTTCAAGCAAGATGCGAGCAACAACTCCTTGCTATTCTAAGAAACTACACAAATGTATAATGATTTGACAGTTATTGACATCTTGTAGATCTTATTCTTCTTCGTCTTCTTGGGTGAGCAAGCTTTGAGCAACAACTCCTTGCTTCAGATCTTCAATGTAGCGCTGACAAGAAGGTGGTTGATGACTTGACTAATTTGCAATGTTGTCTTCTTCATCAACAGCTTCTATACCAATTCATTGTTGTTGTGTTGAATGATGATCTTTGAGCTTCAACAACAATGGCCATCTATAAATGGTGATAGCTTTGGATATTCTAAGTGTTACAACAAGAACTCATCGTTGTTGCTATCTTCACACAATGACTTTAATTAATTCCCCATTCATGGCTGAATTGATCTGTGGACTTCCTCGTCTTTTAGAAGCGAGTACTCTTTCCTTTAAATAGCCCAGTAGAAATATAGCCATTTGAAATATTGTTGGCTATTGGAAAAGAAACGTTGCATAATAACTAGCTGTACTGACACATCTCCTTTTTACTGTGGGAGAAGTGACAGGATATATCTTTCTTGGGCGCCGTGTACAGTTACTCACAACGGTAACATGTGACTTCTGAACTTCAAAGGCTTCTGATGGTTAATTGATGAAGCATGAGTAGAGTCTTCTTAACGGGATATCTGATACGTCAAGTCTTTAGTTATTTGAAGAAGTCCATTAGGAATCAGTCTTCAAAACTTCAGCACTTGTCTTTAAGCACGTTATCCTTTACTTCTTCAAGTCTTTCGAAACTTCAGAACTTGTCCATTAGGAATCTATCTTTAGAGTCTTCAATACTTGATCTTCAGAACCTTAATCTTCAGAACACATAAGTATTCAGAGTCTTTCTGCACTTGGTCTTCAAAGCCTTCCGCCTTCAGAACTTCAAGTCATGAGAGTCTTCAGCACTTCGGTTCTCTTCTTCAGAAGCTTCGCAATCTTCAGAATCTCGACCACTTTCAAAGAGCATCCACAAGAGCATTGCGTCAGCAATATTGGCATCCTTGGATCTGACTGATCACGATCAGATATAGAAGCGTTCTTGCTTCTTGCGACTTGCGTCACACATAGTAACTTCGCATATTATCAATTACGCTCATCTGGCTGATGCTTGTTGGATCTGATATTTTCTATAATTATGATCTGCACACAACACACATTAGAACATAAAATGGTTATTTCACAAATACGTATTGTTATCATCAAAACATAGATCGACTTGTAGAGACAACTCTTGCTCTCACAATCTCCCACTTTTTGATGATGACAAAACCAAGTATTTTGATTGAACATTTTATACAAGGTAATCACCAAATAAAACATATTCAGATTCTGGAACAACAGCTCCCCCTGAATGTGTTATCCTCAAAGTTTTATCTTAGTTCATCTAGAATCTTATATGATCCAAAGACATACAGAGTAACTACTTGAGTTGCCAGAATGAAGAATAGAAAAGGACTACTTCTCTATCTTGTCTTTAAGGAGACATAAGTCTTCAGCATCTGGACTAGTTCATCAGAACTTCCATCTTCAGATCTTTAGAACTTAGTTCCTTTGTGGTCGTATCAGAGCTTGTAATCTTCAGAGTCTTCTGAAGCATTTCTACCTTTCAGCAGATTCATTTTAGCACAAGCAGATCAGTTCTTATCTGATAACATGGCCTCACTATTCATCAGAGGCAGACACCGTCTTTTAAGAAACTCCCCCTGAGTTTCAGACTTTGTGAAGATTTGAGATTTTGCAATTGGATCTTCAGGGCAGTCTCCCCCTAATTTCTATAAGTCAGATATTGGGATCTTCAGAATCATAATTCAGGATGGTAAGATTTTAATCACCAATGTAGATCATTACTTTTTCAAAGTTTGACTTTTGAACACAGGTTTTCATCTCAGAACCTTGTTACTGTCACAACTCAGTGGTTCATCAAGACTTGATTTTTGATCAGATACCAATTGAAGGTTTAATTATAGTGATCAATCAACGCTTGATTCTGAATCTGGTACTCATGATTTGATTCTGGTCTGATATACCGTGTGATGTGCTGAGTCTTATACCAGAGTATGTCGAGTTTGATACCAAGTGAAGGACTTCTTCTCATACCACTTTGAAGGTAATTCCTTTGTGTGCTAAAAATGATACCAATGAGGGTATTTTGATAATAATTCATAGCTTTGCTCTGATTGATGAGTTTGATACTAATCTTTGTGTACTGAGTCTGATTACCAATTATTGATTTAGTCTAATACCAAATAGTTTTCATTTTAATTGGTTCCTGGTAAACATCAGAACTACTTCTTCTTGGATCTTCAATCCAGTTCTTCAGACAACTCTTTGTCTTCTGATTTGCACAGTTCTTCTGAGTAAGCATCTTGAAATGCATACTTTGTCTTGATTGCTTTCAGAGTTTTCTAACTTCTTCAGTTCTGAATCTCATACTCTCAGACAGCTTACAGATTCTGAACATATATTTACGAAGTGTACAACTTTTATCCTATGACCGATAGTTCATAACAGAGTTCTTCTGTTCTTAACCTGTACCTATTCTTAGAATGCCTAGTGAACTTGTTTAGAGTTCCTCGGATAACATCAAATAAACAAACGTTAGAAGTAACTCATTTTTATATTTTATATGAGTACTTTATTTGAGTTCTGCATTCTTTCTTCTTCTTTCAGATTTCCTTTTCTCAATCAAAATCATTATATTTCTCCCCCTTTTTGACATCATCAAAAAGTGCTAGAGCATATGAGCATTTAAGCATGTAATTCCTTCATCAGTCAGGCATTTAAGCATATCAACATCATTATATATATTCTGGATATGTTAAATAACATAGAACCATAGAGCCAGCATTTGAGCAGTTAAGAACAATCCAAGTCATTTAGTGATAACCTTCTGTAACCATAGCATATCCATTTTAAGGATAACTAGATGGAATTATCTGATTACCAATTGAAGGTTTTAGATTATAGCATTTCATTTATGAACAATCAGATAGACGCATCAACACAAATTAGTTTTTAAGATGCAGAGCATAGGTTGAGCTTAATCTTGAAAAGTTCAGGATAATCAAAACATAGATATTTCAAACATAGATTCCTAATGAGAAATGATTTAAGTAAACATAGACTTAATAAAACTGGGTTTTAATGGGTCCTTATGAGTTAGACTAGAGTGAGCCTAAAGATGAAGAAGATGAGAGAAGGTTTTCAGAATCATCATTTCTTGAGACATGCAACTTTTCTTCTACTTGAGTAATTGCCAACCTCTTGTTCTTCACAATTTCTTCTGAGATCCATTCATGGAACTCAGTCCAGATATTTCTTATTTCCATGGAGTCCGCACAGGAACTGAAAGCTTCTACTAAGCTTTGGATTTTTGTGATTGCATTATCCTTAAAGGATTTTAATGCATCATTCACGGTTTTTGATCTTTTAGATGAGGGTTCCTCATCATCAACCACTTTCTGCTTCTTACTTCCTTCTTTCCAATTTGTGAGTTCTTGAAGTACATCAGTAATATTCTTCATGTTGATCCAAACACTGATATCTTCATCCTTAAATCTTCTCAGATAGTTTCTGACTTCTGCCTGATTGTAAGTGGCAAATTTTGGAAAACCTTTAACTGGAACCTTGGGAGTCAGAGTTAGTTCCCTAAAGAATGTATTGTCCAGAGTGGTGTCTTCCTTCATAAGATCCTCAAACTTGAGAATCTTCCCAGCGCTTTTAAGCAGCTTTCTTGATTCACCTTCATCAATTAAATTGTCATCAACTACTCTAGATTAAACTAAAATGTCAGAGATGAGTCTTCTGTACGGAATAAGTTTGATCTCCGGATTAGAACCACTTCTGGAGTTTCTTATGGCATCCTTCAGAAGTTTGAAAAGAACGGAGGGGAGATTGATCTTAATTCCTTTAAGGAGAAGGAACAAGACACACTTCTGAGTGTCGTTGAGTTGATTTGCAGGAAGATGATGAAAAATGCTTCCCTGCAAGATTCTGAACCAAACTTGTAGTGGTTCTTTCAGGTTTGAGAATACTTGGTTCTCAACTGCTATTCCTTCTTTGAAAATAAAGGCTATGACTTTGGCTTCTCTCTCCTCACTAAGTAGATCCTTGGTAATTCTGAGTCCATTATTCTCATGCTCCAAGAGATCTGCAATAGTCTTTTCAGATATGTAGACTCTTCTTCCAAAGACCGAAGAACTAATGAGAGTCGAGCCTGCATTAGGATGAATCCATAACTCTTTAACCAAACATCCATAGGTTGGTCCTTCCAACCTCTTGAAGTAGTTACTCCATCCTTGTGCTTCCATTGAGGGAGTAATATTACACCCGTTCGACTTTAAATTGTTGAAGTTTACAATCGTTTCTGACAAAACGACAAGATGATCAACTGGATTTTGTATGGGTGTGAGAGTGAAGCTTTTTGTGAGACAAATGCCATTTTTAGGGATTGATGAGGAAAATAGAAGGTAATTAGGCTGAGGATTCAGATGAGTAAGAGTGTGTTGCTGTCTTAGGGTTTGATGCTTTTATAGATTAAGAAGTAAGGTTATTTCTGTGAAGAGTTTGAAACCGCAACGTTTGATTTTCCTAGAAGCACTAAGTATCGTGGGAAGGTAGGTTAATGATTAATTCCTTTAATCAAGAATCGTGATGGATCTGTTACTTAATCATGACCTATGGGGGATTTATGGTCTCTAGACAATCCTAAGCCTTTTCGTGTGAATTTTAAGCAGCACTCATTATTTTATTTTAATTAGATAATTAGTGTATTTTGATCATTTGAAACATTCACACAAATCACATTTAGGGAAACAAAAAAATTTAAGATTTAACATAAGCTTAGTTAAATAGAAATAACTAAATTCCTATCTTAGACTAAGAACGTCATCGGTGAACAAAATTCATGAAGGATCTTCTCAGTCATTCCATTTCTTTTGCAGTGACTAACGACTCCTTGGAAATCAAGAATATGTGAGATAAATCTGCAATAAGGAACTTGGTAGATTGTGTCTTCCCTAGACAGAATAATTTCCTCTTTCAGATGATTGTACATGGATTGGGGTAGGTTTATTTTGACTCTACAAACTAAGAAGAAAATAAATAATCTTTCTTTGTCAGAAAGCCATCATGCTCCTCTTTCTCTTGGTCTTAGATTAGTTACCGTAAGCTTGTACCAGTATTTGGCTACAGGATTGAGGGTACAAGGTAGAGTGGGATGATCCTTAGTCTCAAAGATCACATGCAAATGTTTGTCAAGATAAACATTGTTAATGTTATCTTCCACAGTCAAACCATCCTCAATAAATCAATGGCTTTTGCAATGATGGTAGGGTTGATCATGACAGGACAACCAGCAACCACAGATAAAATGACATTCTTGCCAAAATCATATTCTAGTGATCGAGCGTTTGCCCAAAACTCAGTTACAAGTGCGGGGAAGATAGGTCCATCAAGCATGGAGAAATAGTTTTCCCAGTTCTGAAATTTAATTCCACAGAAAACCCTTCTTTTGTGGAGAAGAGGTAGATGGTTCACGTTTATAGTGTATTCCTTTAAGAGTTTGAGGTCAGTAGTTTCTTCTCTCATACTGTGTGAAGACATTTTAAGCAGGATAGTTGAGGAAGAAGGTTCTAAGCTTCGGGATAGAGATTCTTTCTAGAAAGAGAGTAGTGTTGTGAGGAGAACTAAGGAATGATAGCTATTTATCAAGCTTGGAACACGCGTGGTCATCATTTCCTAGGCACGCTATGAATAGTTGTGATGGTCAGCTGAAAGGATGCATGATAGACTTAAATCGTTGTATACCTATGAATAGGGATGTAGTAGCTGACACAACGTAATCATGATTGTTTATTTAATTTTTGAAAATTGTCTAATCATAAATGCGTGATAGTATTATTATAGTTTCAATAATCCTAACATGACTAAGTTCAAGTTATTACGACTGTTTCAAATTTCAATAATGAGGATGAACGAAGACAGACATACCTTAGAGGTTCTGAAATATTTTTACGACTATTCTGAGTGCTTTCCAGTCTGACTCTGAGCTTTTGATCATCATCTTTTAGCTTCTGATTCCTTCTGATGTTTGAAGAATAGATGTCTTCTGAACTTGGATTTAATGTTGATTTAACTTGACTGAGGTTGGTCCAGCATATCTACTTCTGAAGAGAATGTTAACTGATTTCTCCATTCTGAACGACATCAGCCACTTAGATCCTTTTGACTTCAAGTAGAGGATTTTAAGTGTCTGGCTTGACATCTTCTGATTCTAGTGCTTGAGGGGTCCTGAACAACTTATCATATAGTGATCTGATCACTAACATTTGATTCACCTGAGAGATAGTCTCAAGTTATCAGAACTTAGTTATGCTGATTCAAGCAAAGCTTAAGAGTTCATTTTTGATCAAGTGTTTGATGACTCCTCGACGTTCTTCTTCCTGAATATTCTTTACAGTTTATATTTTCCGAGAAAACAATATTCAGTACTTCATCGAGTCTTTTAACTTCTGATCATTCAAGATCCAGATGTTGAATCATTTCTAGGAGTTTGAACTTATCAGATTTCTGACTTCATTAGACTTAATTCTAAAGTTCAAAATCATAGAACAATAATCTTTCTTCTTTACATGAATAAGTTCTGAATGAGCTTTAAACAAGAAAGTCAAGGGTGGACCTAATCCGTTTCTTGAAAACATCTTAAAAACTCATAAAGAATTAATCTTCAACAAACAAGACTTCTTATTTTCCGATGATTCAACTATGAGCAAATACATGGTTCATCCACACGTATCTTCCAAGATAAGCATTAAACAGATACTACTTCTTATTTGATAAATCTATCCTATCAGTTGATTCTTCAATCTTCATTAAAACTTAAGTGAGGAAGATTTATTTGTTTGACAACTACAAAACTTATAGAATTAGTGATTTGTTCAAGTACTTCAGATTTATTAATATTTTGTACACAGTCAACTTCTGAACTGTTATAGAAATTGTAAGTGGATTTCAATCTCACCCAGAGTATTTCAACGCACCTGATCTGGATCTTTTTCTGACACTGTTAAGTGTTTGATATCCATCAATAACATAACCGGGCTCTGATACCAATTGAAGGTGTGAGAAAGACACAAGAAATGGGGGGTTTGAATTGTGTATTTACTCTTTGACAACTTTTCGGTTCTTGTCGTTAAAGCACTTAGGGTAACATCAGAGTTTGTTGCGAGACTCTGACTGACGAAGTTACATTCAGATTTGCTTTGCGTGGTGCATGAGAACTAACGAGAGTCTGAACATAAGCCACGTTTCTTAGAACTTGCAGTGTGGAAGCTTATCTGAGTTAAGCTGCAAGGTTCTGACTTTGCTTATGCAGGATTCTGATACTCAATATAGAGAGATAAATAAATACATTAACCATAAAAGTAAAGAACACACGATATATCCTAGTTCACCACAAAGGCTAATCCAGTCCACCCTCCTCAGGTGATTTCGCCTTGAACGCAAGGTCTTAATCCACTATAATCACTCTCGATTACAAATGTACGGGCAACAGCCGGTGACTAACCACTTGCACAGCCGCACTGTGACTAACATGCAATGAACCATTCAGGGATTCAACTTAATGAATATAATGAACATTGACCTGCAGGTTCCAATCTCGCAAGATCTACTGCTAGGCTTTCACAGCTAGACGTTCAGGGATTCATCGCAATGAATATAATGCTACTGACACTATTTCAGGCTTTTCCCATAATGACATCTCACCATTGTCTTCTCGAGTCTTCGGTGACACTGACCACTCAAGGAATCCTAATTCACCAAGAATTAGTTTAATTGGAGATTACAATAATGCTTCTTAACAAGCAGATTACTCCTAAGTTTAAGTACAAAGAACACACAAGTGTTCAAGCAAGATGCGAACAACAGCTCCTTGCTATTCTAAGAAACTACACAAATGTATAATGATTTGACAGTTGTTGAAATCTTGTAGATCTTCTTCTTCTTCGTCTTCTTGGGTGAGCAAGCTTTGAGCAATAACTCCTTGCTTCAGATCTTCAATGTAGAGCTGACGAGAAGGTGGTTGATGACTTGACTGATTTGCAATGTTGTCTTCTTCATCAACAACTTCTATACCAATTCATTGTTGTTGTGTTGAATGATGATCTTTGAGCTTCAACAATAATGGCCATGTGTAAATGGTGATAGCTTTGGATATTCTAAGTGTTACAACGAGAACTCATCGTTGTTGCTATCTTCACACAATGACTTTAATCAATTCCCCATTCATGGCTGAATCGATATGTGGACTTCCTCGTCTTTTAGAAGCGAGTAATCTTTCCTTTAAATAGCCCAGTAGAAATATAGCCGTTTGAAATATTGTTGGTTGTTGGAAAAGAGACGATGCGTAATAACTAGCTGTACTGACTCATCTCCTTTTTACTGTGGGAGAAGTGATGAGATATATCTTTCTTAGGCGCCGTGTACAGTTACTCACAACGGTGACATGTGACTTCTAAACTTTAGAGGCTTCTGATGGTTAATTGATGAAGCATGAGTAGAGTCTTCTTAATGGGATATCTGATACTTCAAGTCTTTAGTTATTTGAAGAAGTCCATTAGGAATAAGTCTTCAAAACTTCAGGAACTGGAAGCTTCTATTAAGCTTTGGATTTTTGTGATTG
Organism: Lathyrus tuberosus; assembly: GCA_022829125.1. Lineage (NCBI taxonomy): Eukaryota > Viridiplantae > Streptophyta > Magnoliopsida > Fabales > Fabaceae > Lathyrus > Lathyrus tuberosus. The sequence continues at coordinate 1,878,721 of JALAZF010000353.1, forward strand.
CATTATCCTTAAAGGATTTTAATGCATCATTCACGATTTTTGATCTTTTAGATGAGGGTTCCTCATCATCAACCACTTTCTGCTTCTTACTTCCTTCTTTCCAATTTGTGAGTTCTTGAAGTACATCAGTAATATTCTTCATGTTGATCCAAACACTGATATCTTCATCCTTAAATCTTCTCAGATAGTTTCTGACTTCTGCCTGATTGTAAGTGGCAAATTTTAGAAAAGCTTTAACTGGAACCCTAGGAGTCAGAGTTAGTTCCCTAAAGAATGTATTGTCCAGAGTGGTGTCTTCCTTCATAAGATCCTCAAACTTGAGAATCTTCCCAGTGCTTTTAAGAAGCTTTCTTGATTCACCTTCATCGATTAAAATGTCATCAACTACTCCAGATTCAACTAAAATGTCAGAGATGAGTCTTCCGTACGGAATAAGTTTGATCTCCGGATTAGAACCACTTCTGGAGTTTCTTATGGCATCCTTCAGAAGTTTGAAGAGAACGGAGGGGAGATTGATCTTAATTCCTTTAAGGAGAAGGAACAAGACACACTTCTGAGTGTTGTTGAGTTGATTTACAGGAAGATGATGAAAAATGCTTCCCTGCAAGATTCTGAACCAAACTTGTAGTGGTTCTTTTAGGTTTGAGAATACTTGGTTCTCAACTGGTATTCCTTCTTTGAAAATAAAGGCTATGACTTTGGCTTATCTCTCCTCACTAAGTAGATCCTTGGTAATTCTGAGTCCATTATTCTCATGCTCCAAGAGATCTGCAATAGTCTTTTCAGATATGTAGACTCTTCTTCCAAAGACCGAAGAACTAATGAGAGTCGAGCCTGCATTAGGATGAATCCAGAACTCTTTAACCAAACATCCATAGGTTGGTCCTTCCAAACTCTTGAAGTAGTTACTCCATCCTTGTGCTTCCATTGAGGGAGTAATATTACATCCGTTCGACTTTAGATTGTTGAAGTTTACAATCGTTTCTGACAAAACGATAAGATGATCAACTGGATTTTGTATGGTTGTGAGAGTTGAAGCATTTTTGTGAGACAAATGCCATTCTTAAGGATTGATGAGGAAAATAGAAGGTAATTAGGCTGAGGATTCAGATGAGTAAGAGTGTGTTGCTGTCTTAGGGTTTGATGCTTTTATAGATTAAGAAGTAAGGTTATTTCTGTGAAGAGTTTGAAACTGCAACGTTTAATTTTCCTAGAAGCACTAAGTATCGTGGGAAGGTAGGTTAATGATTAATTCCTTTAATCAAGAATCGTGATGGATCTGTTACTTAATCATGACCTATGGGGGATTTATGGTCTCTAGACAATCCTAAGCCTTTTCGTGTGAATTTTAAGCAGCACTCATTATTTTATTTTAATTAGATAATTAGTGTATTTTGATCATTTGAAACATTCACACAAATCACATTTAGGGAAACAAAAAAATTTAAGATTTAACATAAGCTTAATTAAATAGAAATAACTAAATTCCTATCTTAGACTAAGAACGCCATCGGTGAACAAAATTCATGAAGGATCTTCTCAGTCATTCCATTTCTTTTGCAGTGACTAACGACTCCTTGGAAATCAAGAATATGTGAGATAAATCTGCAATAAGGAACTTGGTAGATTGTGTCTTCCCTAGACAAAATAATTTCCTCTTTCAGATGATTGTACATGGATTGGGGTAGGTTTATTTTGACTCTACAAACTAAGAAGAAAATAAATAATATTTCTTTGTCAGAAAGCCATCATGCTCCTCTTTCTCTTGGTCTTAGATTAGTTACCATTAGCTTGTACCAGTCTTTGGCTACTGGATTGAGGGTACAAGGTAGAGTGGGATGATCCTTAGTCTCAATGATCACATGCAAATGTTTGTCAAGACAAACATTGTTAATGTTATCTTCCACAGTCAAACCATCCTCAATACAATCAATGGCTTTTGCAATGATGGTAGGGTTGATCATGACAGGACAACCAGCGACCACAGATAAAATGACATTCTTGCCAAAATCATATTCTAGTGATCGAGCGTTTTCCCAAAACTCAGTTACAAGTGCAGGGAAGATAGGTCCATCAAGCATGGAGAAATAGTTTTCCCAGTTCTGAAATTTAATTCCACATAAAACACTTCTTTTATGGAGAAGAGGTAGATGGTTCACATTTAGAGTGTATTCCTTTAAGAGTTCGAGGTCAGTAGTTTCTTCTCTGATACTGTGTAAAGACATTTTGAGCAGGATAGTTGAGGAAGAAGGTTCTAAGCTTCGGGATAGAGATTCTTTCTAGAAAGGGAGTAGTGTTGTGAGGAGAACTAAGGAATGATAGCTATTTATCAAGCTTGGAACACGCGTGGTCATCATTTCCTATGCACGCTATGAATAGTTGTGACGGTCAACTGAAAGGACGCATGATAGACTTAAATCGCTGTATACCTATGAATAGGGATGTAGTAGCTAACACAACGTAATCATGATTGTTTATTTAATTTTTGAAAATTGTCTAATCATAAATGCGTGAGAGTATTATTATAGTTTCAATAATCCTAATATGACTAAGTTCAAATTATTACGACTGTTTCAAATTTCAATAATGAGGATGAACGAAAACAGACATACCTTAGAGGTTCTGAAATCTTTTTACGGCTATTCTGAGTGCTTTCCAGTCTGACTCTGAGCTTCTGATCATCATCTTTTAGCTTCTGCTTCCTTCTGATGTTTGAAGAATAGATGTCTTTTGAACTTGGATTTAATGTTGATTTAACTTGACCGAGGTTGGTCCAGCATATCTACTTCTGAAGAGAATGTTAACTGATTTCTCCATTCTGAACGACATCAGTCACTTAGATCCCTTTGACTTCAAGTAGAGGATTTTAAGTGTCTGGCTTGACATCTTCTGATTCCAGTGCTTGAGGGGTTCTGAACAACTTATCATATAGTGATCTGATCACTAACATTTGATTCACCTGAGAGATAGTCTCAAGTTATCAGAACTTAGTTATACTGATTCAAGCAAAGCTTAAGAGTTCATTTTTGATCAAGTGTTTGATGACTCCTCGACGTTCTTCTTCCTGAATATTCTTTATAGTTTATATTTTCCGAGAAAACAATATTCAGTACTTCATTTAGTCTTTTAACTTCTGAGCATTCAAGATCCAGATGTAGAATCATTTCTAAGAGTTTGAACTTATCAGATTTCTGACTTCATCAGACTTAATTCTAAAGTTCAAAATCATAGAACAATAATCTTTCTTCTTTACATGAAGAAGTTCTGAATGAGCTTTAAACGAGAAAGTCAAGGGTGGACCTAATCCGTTTCTTGAAAACATCTTAAAAACTCATAAAAAATTAATCTTCAGCAAACAAGACTTCTTGTTTTCTGATGATTCAACTTTGAGCAAATACGTGGTTCATCCACACGTATCTTCCAAGATAAGCATTAAACAGATACTACTTCTTATTTGATAAATCTATCCTATCAGCTGATTCTTCAATCTTCATTAAAACTTAAGTGAGGAAGATTTATTTGTTTGACAACTACAAAACTTACAGAATCAGTAATTTGCTCAAGTACTTCAGATTGATTAATATTTTGTACACAGTCAACTTCTGAACTGTTACAGAAATTGTAAGTGGATCTCAATCTCACCCAGAGTATTTCAACGCACCTGATCTGGATCTTTTTCTGACACTATTAAGTGTTTGATATCCATCAATAACAGAACCGAGCTCTGATACCAATTGAAGATGCGAGAAAGACACACGAAAGGGAGGGGGTTTGAATTGTGTATTTACTCTTTGACAACTTTTCGGTTCTTGACGTTAAAGCACTTAGGGTAACATCAGAGTTTGTTGCGAGACTCTAACTGACGAAGTTACATTCGGACTTGCTTTGTGTGGTGCATGAAAACTAACGAGAGTCTGAACATAAGCCACGTTTCTCAGAACTTGCAGTGCGGAAGCTTATCAGAGTTAAGCTGCAAGGTTCTGACTTTGCTTATGTAGGATTCGGATACTCAATATAGAGAGATAAATAAATATATTAACCATAAAAGTAAAGAACACACGATATATCCTGGTTCACCACAAAGGCTAATCCAGTCCACCCTCCTCAGGTGATTTCGCCTTGAACACAAGGTCTTAATCCACTATAATTACTCTCGATTACAGATGCACGGGCAAAAGCCGGTGACTAACCACTTGCACAGCCGCACTATGACTAACATGCAATTAACTGTTCAGGGATTCAACTTAATGAATATAATGAACATTGACCTGCAGGTTCCAATCTCGCAAGATCTACTGCTAGGCTTTCACAGCTAGACGTTCAGGGATTCATCGCAATGAATATAACGCTACTGACACTATTTTAGGCTTTTCCCATAATGACATCTCACCATTGTCTTCTCGAGTCTTCGGTGACACTGACCACTCAAGGAATCCTAATTCACCAAGAATTAGTTTAATTGGAGATTACAATAATGCTTCTTAACAAGCAGATTACTCCTAAGTTTAAGTACAAAGAACACACAAGTGTTCAAGCAAGATGCGAGCAACAGCTCCTTGCTATTCTAAGAAACTACACAGATGTATAATGATTTGACAATTGTTGACATCTTGTAGATCTTCTTCTTCTTCGTCTTCTTGGGTGAGCAAGCTTTGAGCAACAACTCCTTGCTTCAGATCTTCAATATAGAGCTGACGAGAAGGTGGTTGATGACTTGACTGATTTGCAATGTTGTCTTCTTCATCAACAGCTTTTATACTAATTCATTGTTGTTGTGTTGAATGATGATCTTTGAGCTTCAACAATAATGGCCATGTGTAAATGGTGATAGCTTTGGATATTCTAAGTGTTACAACGAGAACTCGTCGTTGTTACTATCTTCACACAATGACTTTAATCAATTCCCCAGTAGAAATATAGCCGTTTGAAATATTGTTGGTTGTTGGAAAAGAGACGTTGCATAATAACTAGTTGTACTAACACATCTCCTTTTTACCGTGGGAGAAGTGACGGGATATATCTTTCTTGGGCGCCGTGTACAGTTACTCACAATGGTAACATGTGACTTCTGAACTTCAGAGGCTTCTGACGGTTAATTGATGAAGCATGAGTAGAGTCTTCAAGAAATGACATGATCTTTAACTTATATAACATCTCAAACACCTATAAAGGATTAAGAGGACTCCCACATCAAGAATCAAGCACAAGGTTGCAACATTCCAAATGGATTAAGCCTCAAAATCGCCAGTGTCACCAAATTAGGGTTTTGATCGACTGAGGCCTCCAGATGGAATTTTTCCTCTGGGCATGAGCCAATGCTTCAAAACATAACCCAAGATACTCCAAGGGACCTCATGGACCCAATCATCAAGTTAATTTAACCTCAGGGGACGCATTTACCAAAAATCAGGAATTAGGGTTTCTTGACCTAATTCACCCCTAAGTTGACTTTTGGGACAAAGCATGAGCCAAGACCTCAAGACATTATTTGAGGGCCTTAAATACACCACATTGATCCATTTTCAATAATGGATTGATCCAAGAAGCTTGATTCACAAGTTTCAATTTCATCTGGACCACAATTAGGGTTTCGAGGAAAAAGTCAACTGTACCTTTGAGTTTTGACCAAGACATGCTCCCAAACCTTGGGACATGATTCAATACACCCTATGTCACCTATGGAGTCCATACATTAGGTTTTATTTAGGTCAAGGACTTGATTTCACAAAGGATCGCACAGTTTGGATTTCATCCGATAAAAAGTCAACTTTGCATAAAATCAAGTTTGACTTTTTGGAATTTTTCACAAATATGGCTCCCCTAAGTAAAAAATAATGTTAATATGTGGTATTGATCATCATTCATCAAGAGAAATCAAGAAAAGTGAGGTTTCTTGCAAAAGGGGCAACCTTGAGAAACCAAAATTTTTCTAAGTTATGGAATAAAAGTGATTTTGGTACCAACTTCCAAGGATCATAACTTGAGATCCAAGCAACCATTTTGGGTGATCCAAAGCTGGATTTGTAGGTCTTGCTACGCTCTACAAAAACTTCAACTACCTCAAACTCCAGGTCCTTATGGATTTTGAGTTATGGAATGATCAGAATGGCAAAACCATGAAAATGACACTTTTCCAACACTTAGTGAAAATTTCAACAAAAGTCAGAATCTGCCTTACTTTTCCCAAAATGTAGGGACATTTTTCACCTTGATCCAAGTTAAACCAGGTCTAGGGGTGAACATCAAAGTTGAAATATGCCTTGAGGGCTTTCCAACAAGTACCAGATCATCTCCAAAGTCCATTTGAGAAAGGAGATACAGCCCTTGGAACATGGCATCATGAACTGGTTTTTACAAGGCAGAATTTGTGTATTTTGCTCGATTTGTCCAAATCTGATAAATCCAAGCCTTGTCATCAATTTGGACACATCTGAGGATAAAACAAGAAGGGAATGATCTGATCCCCAAGCCTCATAAGTCCAAGAATCTACATTAGCCATAACAAACCTAAAAAGGCTAAAAAGGTGCCAAGACTCCAATTTTGTTGTAATGCATTTAATGGATACACCAAGGTGGCATGGACTGACACATTCCTAACTGAATGAGTCAAGGATCAGCACTGAATCAAAGGACCATAGGCCTGTGCGCTAATCTCAAGTCAATGGCTAGAGGAGACTTGAGATTCCTTTTGCTCAACATTGGCCAAAGGCCTGCTGCAGCTGCCATTCACTATTGCTTTCAAAACAAACTTGCTCTACTATAAATAGAGCTCATTTGTTCTCAGTTTGAGTACACCAAAGCACTACAACACTTGCTTTCCTCAAAATCTCTTTCTTTAGGCCAAAATGCCTTCTTTTGCAAGGTATCTCTGAGTTTTTGAGTTAGAGAGCAATTCCACCACAACTCATGATCCAAACACCTCTAATATATTGTATCTAAGCTATTCAAACACTCACATGTGACCTGAAACCCCAAAATCACAAAGTCAACCTCCAAAACCTCAAAAATTGACTTTTTTGCATTTTTCAAGCCATGTCTTGATTCAGTCACTTCAAAAACCAAGCCAGGCCTCAAACACACTTCAAATATCATCCTTAAACTGTCCCAAATGGTTCCCCTCATCTGGAACACCATTTGAGAGAGTTGCCATATTGGTCACTTTTGCGACTTTTGCAAGAAAGACCTAAAACTTGTTCCTGAGGATTCCAGCTGATTCTAATCATTCTAAAAGCTTCTAAGGGATCAATTGAGAGTGTCCAAAGCATCAAATTACTTTTGGCACAAAGAACTTGGCAGATAGCACAAAAAGCTCCAAGAGGTAAGTGCATGACAATTTGAACTCCTTGAATTATGCATTCCTTTGATTTTCACTGATCATACACATCTCATACATGTTATATATGTTGTGTTTGAACCAAATTGTCATGCAGTTCTTGCCTGTACCATGAGATAGCATAGAACATGCAAAAATATGCCTATTTTGAAATCACTGTCGGATTTTGAGGAGGAAACATTTTCTGAAAATTCCAAGGGTACCATTGGATTCCTCATGAAATTCTAGGTCAGATACACCTAAATTTTGTCCCAATCCATGGAGAAATGAGAAAGTTAGAGGCTTCACGTAAATTGCCCAAAAGCTTTCCTTGCCTTGCCTTGTCCAGGCCTAGAAACTTGGCACCCCTTATGTATTTATGGGGTGGTTTTGATACGCGGATGTATCACCACCCCAGTGGTAGCGCGCATGTGTGTTTATGTATGAGGTCGTGGGTTCAAACCCTACCCAGACCTTTTTTGCTACCTCTCTCATTTTTGCTATTTTTCAATATTTTCATGTTTTTGTTAATTAATTGAAAAATTAATTTCTCTCTCAATTTTAATTATTTTTTATTGGTTCTTTTTTTGAAAATTCACAAAAATATTAAAATATTTTATTCCATGAAAATTTCACAAAAATATTATTTATTTCATATATTTGGTATTTTTGTAAAGAATTATATTTTTATTTGTTTTTAGACATTAAAAATATTTCTTTCTCTTGGTCTTACAAAATTCAAATGATTTTTAAATCATCCCATGAATGAAACTTGATTTTCCAAATTTAAATCCAAGATCACAACCTTTTTTCACATGTTTTATTATTTTAATTGAATTTTTATTCAATTAAAATACATTTAAAAACCAAAAAAATTAGGGTTTTGATCACTATCACCCTAACAAATCTTTTTTCAAACTTTTGGGCCTCTAATAGAGTGTAAGACCCAACCCCTTTTGAAAACCAAACTAATTTGGGCCTCAGTCATTGTATAAGACCCACTGCGATTTCAAAAATTCCGGCGCGATCGCCAGTTCAAAACAAAATCATCTGGGCCTCCCCTTTGTGCTGCAAGTCCCATTTCTTTTCTTTTTAAACACTTTTGGGCCTCTATTGGAGTGTAAGACCCAATCCTTTTTTAACCAAAACCTTTTTGGACGTCAGTCATTGTATAAGTCCCGATACGATTTTAAAATCTCGGCGCGGTCGCCGTCTTTTAAACAAAAATCACCTGGGCCTCTCCTTGAGTTGTAAGCCCCATCACTTGTGTATAAAATAAACTTTGGGCCACTCCTTGAGTTGTAAGACCCATCCCTCTGTACAGAAAACCTCTTTGGGCCTCAATCATTGTATAAGCCCCAATACAGTTTACAAAACAACAGTACGATTACTTTTTTTTCATCTGGGCCTCTCCTTGAGTATAAGCCCCAACAACCTTTTCAAAAACAACTTCCATTTTGATTTAGGTTCAAACTCATAGTTGTTATCAAAACTTTCTTTAATTTGTTGAACAACTAACCATACATCTGTTACTATGGAAGTTTGCTCGCCTGTAAGTTTTTATCGGCTTTCATATATATATATATATATATATATATATATATATATATATATATATATATATATATATATATATATATATATATATATATATATATATATATATATAACTGTATTGTTGGAAGCTTGCTCACCTGTAAGACCTTCTTTTATATCCTTTTAAATACTTGTCATATATCAACTGTATATATACTAGTATATTTGTTGCTTAGAGTTTTCCCCGGCAACTAGGTCTAGAACTAGGTAAAGCCAGTTGGCCACTCTTAAATACAATCAAAACTAGATCCCCATAGGATTTCCAGATACAGTCTTGCCTTCTCTTAGGCTTAAACAATATGGAACAAAGAGAAAGGCATTATTCTCGGTGAAACTTTTCTCAGACTGTCACTTTTAGAAATTGTCAAAGAAATTCAATTCCCCAGAGAGGAATTATTCTCGGTGAAACCTCTCTTGAATTTCTTCAAACCCTAGAATTGTTCACTTAAAGAAATTATTCTCGGTGAAACCTTTCTTGAACTTTTCTTAGGTTTGGGACCCACAGGCTTCCTAAAAGCATCCCCGCCTCCTCTTGGGATTTGTACAAGGACCCTCCGGCTTCTTAAAAGTTCTCATACCTTCTCTTGGGCTTAGTACAAGGACCCTGAAGACCTCTTAAAGGTATAGGACAGAACATAGTACAAGGACCCTCCGGCTTCTTAAAAGTTCTCATTTCTTCTCACGCGATACTACACTCAATTGAGATTACCCTAAGATGCTACAGCTCGCTCGGGTGAACCAGCTTGCTGTTGTTATCCCAAGGGGGTCAATTATTTTGAGTACAGGTACAAAAGTTCACCATAGTACAACCGTTGGGGATGGGTAGAGCCATGACTCCATGCTCGTGACGCTGAACCTTTGAACCCGTGTTTTTTCTATGTTTTTGTGTGCTGCATTCATGCATTCATTTAAAAAAACTCTTAAACAAAGAAAAAATCTTCTTTTCTAGTCTCTCTTTTTCAAAATTAAACTAAAACAATAATTGCAAATATCAGAGAAAAGGATTGCGTTATGGATTTCAGTAGAAGGAAGACGCACAAGTATACCTTCAAGACTCCGAAACTAGAGGATTTAAAAGGGCTGGCAAGGATGATCACCAACCCTGATGCTTTCAGAGCTAAGTACGGATGCCTGTTGTCTCTGTTAAGGGTTCATGTAGTTGAAGGAATCCTATCTACGTTAATTCAGTTTTATGATCCGGTTTATCACTGTTTCACATTCCCGGATTATCAACTCTCACCTGACTAATTTACCTATCACTGACCAAGCTCCCTTTTCTGGACTCGAAGAAATTCCAAAGGATCAAACCATTACAAGAGAAATCTATTTGGACGAGTCAGAAGTCAGGACTCACATGACCACTAAGGATGGAATCCAAGGTTTACCGGCCAAGTTTCTAGTAGAGAAAGCCCTGTACTTTTCCAGTATAAGAAACGTTACTGCTTTCGAGGATATCTTTGTTCTACTCACATTCAGGCTTTTCCTTTTTCCCAACATTGATAACTTCATTGATATCAATGCCTTTAAGATATTTCTGATTGGAAACCCCGTACCAACCTTGGTCGTAGATACTTATCATTCTGTACACTTAAGGAATTTGTACAGCGGAGGAATGATTACATCCTGTGTACCCTTGCTTTATAAATGGTTCACTTCTCATTTACCTAAGTCTGCTGCATTTTGGGATCATAAGAGTACTCTACGTTGGTCACAGAGAATCATGTCTCTTACCAACTCTGACATAAACTGGTATAATCGGATCTATGACGGGATTAGAATCATTGACCGTTATGGAAACTTCCCTAATGTACCCCTCATAGGAACTAAAGGAGGAATCAACTATCATCCAATTTTAGTTGGTCGTCAACTTGGATACCCGATGAGACATATCCCACGTAATGTTCATCTGGAAGGTCTTTTCTTCAAGGAAGGAGAAAATGACAGGGCACTAAAGAGAGAAATAGTGCATGCCTGGAAACATGTTCACAGGAAAGGAAAAGAGTCTCTAGGAAAACCAGATTGTGTCTCTGTGGAACCTTATCTCCACTGGGTACAAACTAGATCTCTCAAGCTGAGGATGCCTTACCCTCGTCAAGAAGTTCTTCCACTAAAGGAATATGTCCTTTATTTTATGTCTGATGCGGAAAAACTCCAGGTCACTCTCAACAAAGTTCAACGGGAAAAGAAATCTTGGAAGAACAAGTATCGTATTCTCAATGTGGAGTGTACCAAAATTCAGCAACTGTTAAAAGAAAAGGACGCTCTGATTAAGATATTAGAGCAACATATTGTAGAAAATCAAGAAGACCGAAGAAATTTGCTCGCTCCTTTCACTTGGCAAAGGACTGACAACCCGACAACGGCTCAAGAGCCCAGGTCAAAGAAAAGGAAAATACCAGAACTAGCACCTGAGCTCTCCTCAGAGAGAACTCAGGATCCATAAGCTTAGACATTTCCTTTTACAGCACTTTGTAAAATACTGTATTTCCATTTCTGCAATCTTTCAAATTCCATAAAACGGGGTCTCCCCACTATATGATATTTGCAATCCATTTGTTGAAGTTTCTTTTTGATTAAAAAAAGATTAATATACATCATTGCATATCATTCATCATTCTCGCATAACGCATTCTTCTTACCTTCAAATCTCACGTATACGTCACAATTCTAGAGTCAAACTGTCTTATTCGTACAATACTCGGGCCAATCGGCAAAAGAAAATGGACGATCTCGAGGAAGAGAACAGAGAGCTGAGAGAAGAAATCGATGCTCTGAAGGAAGATTTGAGAAAACTTCACAGTGACATGCAATCCCTAGCAACAGCTCAGAGACAACAACAAAGGACTGTGATCTCGGAGATCACATCTACGCCCATAGTGGAGACGTATGATCCTCGGTACGACATGCTTAAAGATCGTCCCTGGGGCATGCCTGTCAACTTTATCCCTGAAGGATACATTCTGCCGGTCACGGAAGACCCGGGAACTGCAGCAGGAACCGCTGGGCCTGAAGGTTACAAACTTCGGGAAAGTGAAGACACAAGAGTGATGGTATCAACCCCTGAAGGTTACAAACTTCGGGACATGCAAGCACCAAGAGTCACCGCCATAATGTCCATACCACAGCCCGTGGTACACACTGTCCCGGAATGACAGATTCCACAAGTAATCTCTGGTGGAAACAAAAACATGTACGAAAGGATGAATGAATTCCAAGAACAGTTCTTGGAGATGCAGAAGGAACTGTATACCATTCGCGGCCAGGATTTATTTGGAAAGGACGCCGCAGACCTTTGTTTGGTCCCTAATGTGAAAATACCGCAAAAATTCAAGGTGCCTGACTTTGAAAAATACAAGGGTAACTCTTGCCCTCAAAGTCATTCGGTGATGTACGCTCGAAAGATGTCAACTCAGACAGAAAATCAACAGCTACTGATCCATTACTTTCAAGATAGTTTAACCGGTGCCGCACTCAAATGGTACATGGGTTTAAACTACACCAAGATCGTTACTTTCAGAGATCTTTGCGCGGCCTTCATTCAGCAGTATAAGTATAACTTGGACATGGCACCAGATAGAGATCAACTCCGAGAAATGTCGCAGAAGGACAAGGAAACCTTTAAGGAATATGCTCAGAGATGGCGTGAAATTTTCGCCCATATTTGTCCCCCTCTTAAGGAAAATGAGACGACAAAGATATTTTTGAAAACCTTGAGCTCATTCTACTACGACCGAATCGTCGCCAGTGCGCCCAGTGACTTCACTGAGATGGTGAACATGGGGGTACACCTTGAAGAAGCAGTCCGAGAAGGACGTCTGGTCAAAGATGCAGAATCATCAAGCAGTACCAAAAGATACGGTAGTGCTTTCCCTAAGAAAAAAGAGCAAGATATTGGTTAAATATCTCTCGGAAAGCAAAGGCGAAGGTATCAACCAATAGCAGCGGTAATTCCTGCTATCAACCCAATGCCGGTTCCAACGTATCAACCTCAGGTTGCTCAAAGCCAACCGAATCAACAACAGTATCAGCAAAGGACCCAACAGCCTCTGCAGCAGGCTCGTCCACAATACAACAATAACATTTGTACGATACGATAGTTCAAAGCGGATCAAACTTGCCCTTATCATCAAGGAAGACCGGGGCACAACATAGAAAACTGTCTCAGCTTCATATTCGATGTACAGAAGCTTGTCAGGAACGGGGTCTTATCCTTCAAGGATACAAATCCAACTGTTCAGATGAATTCGTTGCCTCAACATGAGAAGACGACAGTAAATTTGATAGAGGAAGAGATTAACCGCAGTTATCAAATTCACGATGTACTCCTATTAGGAACTAATCTGGTTAGAATACATTGTAGACAAAGCGGGTACGGTCATGTTCTGTCTCACAATTATCACCAATGTGATATCTGCTCAAAGAATAAGCAAGGATGTTCCGTAGTGCAATCAGCCCTACAAGAACAAATGGATCTCGGATGGATCCAAGATCACCGAGTCCATGAGATCAACATGGCTCATGCAAATTCCAACAAAATTCAGAACCGCGACATCCGTGCAATGAATGTCAACTTGGTGGCAATGCACTCAAGGAAAATCCAACATCATGATCTACCACGGCACGATTCTAATTCCTGTCCGATCTGCTTAATAAATGATCAAGGATGCTCTTTTATATAAGAGGCCCTCCAACGTCAGATGGATCTCGGATGGATCCAAGATTACCGTGATAGATGTAGCCATCAAGTTAATATGATTCAAATCTTTAATATTCGCTTGATGAGTACCAGTCTGGTAGAATTACACGCTAAGCAAGTTAGGCTCGGTTTTCTGGCTTCACATGGTTATCAGGACTATAAAGTGTGTCGTGAAGACGACCAAGGATGTGCCCTGGTCCAGAGAACACTTCAACACTTGTTGGACCGCTGGTGGATTCCAATTTACTTGGACGAAGCTACACGACAGATCAGTATGGCCGATGGGAATCCTACTAGACATCAAAGTCAGGATGTTCGCTCGATGGAAACATATCTAGTAAGGTTGGACTGCATACAAAGCGGGCGTGGCTAGGTGCCACCACATAACTATGAGCGCTGTAGAGTTTGCTCAGAGAATAACCAAGGATGCTACCTTGTGCGGTCAGCTCTTCAAAAACAGTTGGACCAAAAGGAGATTCGACCATGTTCAAGTTCTGGTTTGATCAACGTAATGCAAGACTATCTTCCTGGTCAAAGCAAAGACGTTGTTATAATCTCTAATCATGAAGTGACCAGAGACACATGCGCCATAATCCCTCTACTCCACGAATCAAGAGTTCCTCTTGATAGTAGAAAGATTCTCAACCTCGAACCAATTAAGGCTGCCTACGATAGTCAGAAAAATCAAATGGCTCCTATGGTTATCTATTTGCCAGGACTAGTACCGTACAAATCCGATAAGGCTATCCCTTACAAATACGGTGCAACAACAATCGAGAATGGAAAAAAAACTCCTTTACCCTCCGTCGTAAACATTGCTGACATCAGTCGAGTAACACGGAGCGGCCGGATCTTTAACAGAGGAGTTAGGGAACCCACCAAGGAAAAGGAACCTCAAACAGAAGTTCCAAATCAACCAGCCGGGAAATCCAGTAATCCCGACCTTTCAAAGAACAACGATGAGATGCTAAAGCTCATCCATAAAAGCGAGTACAACATTGTAGACCAGCTGTTGCAAACTCCTTCGAGAATCTCTGTGCTATCTCTATTACTCAGTTTCGAAGCTCACAGGGAAGCTCTGCAGAAAGTCTTAGAGCAGGCCTTTGTGGAACAAGATGTGACAATAAGGCAATTTGAGAGCATCATCTCCAACATCACTTCCTACAACAACTTGGCATTCAGTGATGAAGAACTGCCGGAAGAAGGCAAAAATCACAACATGGCACTTAACATTACAGTCTGTAGTGCGATTTTTGTGGTCTTAAAGCACTATCGCTCGGGTACTATAGTTCGATTCATTTTTTTATCCTGTTAAGCTGATTAAGGAAGGGAAATAGATGTTTCCAATTAACCCTGCTTGCATACTGAGGTTAAACAGTCAAAACTGTTGGTTTACAGATGCTATGTAGACGTGGGCCCCTCTTCGGTTATTTTGCCTAAGAACACGGTGTCTGGACTATTGGTGAGGTTTTTGGTAATGTGTTTAGATTTGATTCTTTTGGGTTGATTGATGGAGGTACTGGATTTTGGGTTTTTGATTAGTATGCTCGCTAAGATTTTTCAATCTTATGCCTACGTGTTCCCGTTTAACGAAACAGGGAAACCAGAGCGATGGTAGTTCCCTCCTATTCTATGGGGAAAAGGTTGTTTTGGTGTCTTTGTTCAAAGCCCAAGACGTGAAGCTAAAGGTGATTTGTATCTTGTTCAAAGCCCAAGATGTGAAGCTAAAAGGGTTCTGGATGAGAGAGAATTTGTCATCTCTAAAAAGGAGTTATTGATGTTTGTATGCTGTGAGCAAGGCACATATTGATGGTAAAATGTTGATTGACTCAACCGAGATTTCCTTATACAAGGCCTAAGAGGAGGCGATTGACCCAACAAGAGGGTGTTTTTTATTTGTCTCGTACAAAGCCCGAGATAGAGGCTAAAAGGGTTGACTCAACAAGAGAGTACTAACAAGTGTCTGACTCAACAAGAGAGTGTTTTTATGTGTCTTGTACGAAGCCCAAGACGGAGGCTAAAGAAGTTTGACTCAACAAGAGAGTACTTTTATCTATCTTATACGAAGCCTAAGACGGAGGCTAAAGAAGTTTGACTCAACAAGAGAGTCTTTTATACTCAATAAGAGAGTGATTTAGTATCTCGTACGAAGCCCGAGATGGAGGATAAAAGGTTTTGACTCAACAAGAGAATCTTTTATACTCAACAAGACAGTGTTTTAGTATCTCGTACAAAGCCCAAGATGAAGGCTAAAAAGAGATTGAATCAACAAGAGAGTCCTTTATACTCAACAAGAGAGTCTGAAAAGGTTGGCTCCGCTAGGGGAGAGTCATTTGTACAAAGCCCAAGAGGAGGCTACCTTACCGCTGTGGATTCTAGAGATCCTGAAGCGGGTCCAAGTGTGGGGAACTCTCATGAGAGAGATCGGGTTTCTGCTTATGTTTGAAGGGAACTTGAGAATGTCTTTGAGACTCAAGGGTCTTAGACTGTCCAAGTCTAGAGTTTTATCTTTTGTACAATGCCCAAGAGGAGGCACGGGTATTAAGGGATGAGTATCAACCCTACAACGACCAGAGTTTTTGACGCTGGAAAGACTTCTCTAGCAAAGGATGACTAAGTTCTATCTTATACCTTTAAGAGGTCGTTAGGGTCCTTGTATTAAGCCCAAGAGAAGGCATGAGAACTTCTAAGAAGCCAAAGGGTCCTTGTACAACGCCCAAGAGGAGGCGGGGATTCTTTTAGGAAGCCTGTGGGTCCCCAAACCAAGAGAATTTCAAGACATGCTATTCACAGAAAATAGATCAAGCCAGGAAAGTTCAAGGATTTGGAAGAAACTCAAGAGATACTATTCACAGAGAATTGATCAACTCTGGGGAGTAGAGTTTCTTTGGCAATTTCTAAGAGTGACAGTCTGAGAAAGGGTTCACCGAGAATGCTGCCTTTCACGTTTCCATATTGTTTAACCCCAAGAGGAGGGAAGACTGAGTCTGGTAATCCTATGGGGGATCTAGTTTTATTTGTATTTAAGAGTGGCCAACAGGCTTTACCTAGTTCTAGACGTAGTTGCTGGGGAAAACTCTAAATAACTATACTAGAATTAAACAGTTGATATTTGACGAGTATATAAAAGGTTGTGAAAGAAGACTTACAGTGAAGCAGCCCCACAATACAGTTATATACATATGAAAGCGATAAATGAAAGCGAATAAACACTTACCTGTTGTAGAGCTTCCATGCTGTTTTGTTAGTTGTTCAACAAAGAAAACTTTGATAACAATATTATATTTAAAATCAAAGGAGAAAGTGCTCTGAAAAGATTGTTGGGGCTTACAGCTCAAGGAGAGGCCCAAGTTTTTAACGATGATCGCACCACTGATTTGAAAACTGTACAGAGGGACTTATACAATATGTGAGGCCCACAAAGTTTTTATGTACAAGGGGGGTTGGGTCTTACACTCTACTAGAGGCCCAAAGTGTTTTTGTACAAATGATGGGGCTTACAACTCAAGGAGAGGCCCAGGGTTATTTGTTTGAAAACGGCAATTGCGCCGAGGTTTTTGAAAGCACGGTGGGTCTTATACAATGTCTGAGGCCCAAATATTTTGGTTTCAAAAAATGGGTTAGGTCTTACACTCTATTAGAGGCCCAAAGTGATTTAAAGAAAATAAATGGGGCTTATAACACGAGGGTAGGCCCAGAGTTTTGATTTTGAACTGACGATCGCGCCGAGATCTTTCTTTTAACGCAAAGGGACTTATACAATATCTGAGGCCCAAAAAGGTTTTGGTTAAAAGGGGATTGGGTCTTACACTCTATTAGAGGCCCAAAGAGTTTAAAAAAGGGAATGAGACTTATAGTTCGAGGAGAGGCCCAAGGTTTTTTTTGTTAAAAAGGCGACAACGCCGAGGTTTTTGAAAACAAAGTGGGTCTTATACAACATCTGAGGCCCAAAAGGTTTTGGTTTTCAAAGGGGGTTGGGTCTTACACTCTATTAGAGGCCCAAAGTGTTTTTAAAAAGTTTAATGAGGGTTGAATTAATCAAAACCCTAATTTGTTTTCCAAAATATATTTTAATTGAATAAAAATTCAATTAAAATGATCAAAATTGTTAAACATGTGTGAAAAACAAATTGTGATCTTGGATTAATGTTTGAAAAAACATGTTTATATCCACAAAATGATTGGAAATCAATTAAGTTTGGAAAATCAAGGGAGAAAAAATATTTCAAATGTTAAAAACAAATAAATCATTAATTCTTTGCAAAAGTATCAAATATATGAAATAAATAATATTTTTGGGATTTCTTTGGTAAAATAAAATATTTTAACATTTTTGTAAATTATTAAAAAAAGAATCAACTCAAAATCATTAAAACTCAGAGAGAAATTAATTTTTGAATCAATTAAATAAAATCACAAAACTCAAATATTTGAATTTTCAAAAAGGGCGCCAAGAACATGGCAAGAACACGCGCCACTCTCTGTTTCTGCATATTTGCATTTTCTATCCAATCTCACTAAATACTTGATTATATCATGCAATCTACATATCAATTTGCTCGTTTTCACCTCACGATCATGTCTATGGTCTTTAATTTCATTTATTTTAAGCATGGAATAAGAAATCAAAGAGAAACCTCAAGAACCCTAAAATTTGCATGAAGGCTCAGAAATTTCATACACGATTCAAACAAAGCAATTGATTGAGGGAAAACACTTTATGCATGATTATGAACATATGGCCAAATTATTGTGCAGCAAAAAATGCATGGATCATAGAGGTAGAAGAGTT
Source organism: Lathyrus tuberosus (assembly GCA_022829125.1). Lineage (NCBI taxonomy): Eukaryota > Viridiplantae > Streptophyta > Magnoliopsida > Fabales > Fabaceae > Lathyrus > Lathyrus tuberosus. The sequence goes on from JALAZF010000353.1 coordinate 1,897,117, forward strand.
CATGCTTACCTCTTGCAGCTGGTGATCGTGTTTTGCGTTGGAGGTGTTACAGCTAGGTTCCAATGATGTGGATAGCTTCCATAGGTGCCAAGTGATGTGTCTGAATGCTTGGAATGGTTTGAAACAAGCTGGAACTGAAGATGGTATCTCAATTGCAACTTGGTTAAAACCTTGAGCAGTTGGTTAGTGATTCTAAGAAATCAGTGTTCCAGATGTTGTTTCAGTGTTTGGATCACTTCTATATGATGTTTATGAGGTGTATGTGTGTGATTGGTTTGGTTGGAATATCTCTCAAACTCAAAACCCGATAGTGACTTGCCTTAGAAGGCAAAATTGGAGTGAAAGAAGAGATTTTGAGGAAAGCATTTGTTTGATGACTTTGGTGTACTCAAACTAAACACAAATGAGCTCTATTTATAGTAGAGCAAGTATTTTTGCAAGCAATAGTGAATGGCAACTGCAGCAGAGGTTTGGCCAATGTTGATCAATAGGAATCCAAGTCTCCTCTGGCCATTGGCTAGAGGTTAGGGCACAGGCTGCTGGTTCCCTTGGTCTTGGATATGTCTTGACTGAATTCAGTTGGAAATGGTTCAGTCCATGCCACCTTGGTGCATCCATTGAATTCTCTAAAACAAAATTGGAGTCTTGTCCCCTCTTTAGGGATTTCTAGGTTTAGCATGCTACTTTTGGTTCCACAGACTTGGGAGGCGTATAGATCGGTGTTTGTCCCTCCTTGGTCCATCACTGAGGTGTTCAGATGGATAAACTTGTTTGTCATTTGTAAAATTTGCTCAGATCGAGCAAAATGCACAAATCTGCCTTGCCATGATAGTTTGCAGCAAGGCATATTGCCATTGTCATATCTCATGGCTCAAGTGGAATTTCATGGGGTTCTTGGCCATTTTGGAAAGCTCTTATATGATACAACATATGTGTGATATAGTTTGTTTTGATACCTTTTGGATCTGAGTGAAAAATGCCCCTACATTTGAAAAAAAAAAAGGCAGATTCTGACTTAGTGAAAATTTCACTAAGTGTTGGAAAAAAGTGACTTTTTCACTTTTTGTGATTTTGGCCATTCCATAACATGAAATCCATGGAGAATTGGAATGAGGTGTAGTTGAAATTTTTAAAGTATACCATGAGAGCTACAAATCCATCTTTGGATCAGCCCAATTGGTTGCTTGGATCTCAAGTTATGATCTTTGGAAGTTGGTACCCTAGCCACTTTATTTCATAACTTAGAAAAATTCTAAGTTTTTATGGTTGCCCCTTTTACAAGTTATCCCACTTTCTTTGATTTTTCTTGATGAATGTTGATTCAAATCACAAATTAATATCATTTTAGGGTTAGGGAACCATAAATGATCAAAAAATCAAAAAGTCAAACTTTGACTTTTGGGCACAGTTGACTTTTTATCAGATGAGCTCCAAACTGTGCGATCCTCTATGAAATCAAGTCCTTGACCTAAATCAAACTTGATGGATTGATTTCATAGGTGTTATAGGGTGTATTGAATCATGTCCCAAGGTTTGGGAGCATGTCCTGGTCAAAAGTCAAAGGTACAGTTGACTTTTTTCCAAAAAACCCTAATTGTGGTTCTGATGAACTTGAAACTTGTTGATCAAGCTTCTTGGATCAATCCATTGTTGCAAATGGACCAATGTAGTGTATTAGGGACCCTCAAGTCATGCCTTGAGGTCTTGGCTCATGTTTTGTCCAAAAGTCAACTTAGGGGTGAATTAGGTCAAGAAACCCTAATTCCTGATTTTTAGTGAATGCATCCCCTGAGGTTAAATTAACTTGATGATTAGGTCCATGAGGTTCCATGGAGTACTTTAGGTTATGCTTTGAAGCATTGGCTCATGCCCAGAGAAAAATTTCCATCTGGAGGCCCTGGTCGACCAAAACCCTAATTTGGTGACACTGGCGATCTTGAGGCTTGATCCACTTAGAAGGGAGCAGCCTTGTGATTAATCCTTGATGTGGGAGTCCTCTTGATCCTTTGTGGATGTTTGAGAGGTTAGACAAGTTGAAGATCATGTCAATTATTGATTGATCCTTTGTCTAAAGCTCAGAGAGGGCTTGAAACCTTAATAATTGATAGTAGTGAATGTTCACCCATCTTTGGGGAGACTGATGAGGTATGATGGTTTCCCCATATTGTGATGATGATTTTCCCAATGATGGGAAATCCTAGTGGTCAAAATTTGTGGTATGACAGATGCCCCTATTTAATCCTCTTGGACACGAAGGTGTGAATGGCGAAGGTATTCGGGCATTCGGGGTACAAGACGATTAAATATCAGAATACCCAAAATTTTGATGGTGGTTATGAATGGTAGTTTGCCAGTCCATCTTCTTTTGCTAAGCAATGATACTTAGAAAAGGTAAACTTCCCCTCGATCCTGGTTTTCAGCCAAGGAACTGGTCTCAGTTTTCTTTTGAAATAAACTTCCCCTCGATCCTAGTTTCCTACCAAGGAACTGGTCTAAGTTTCTGAAATAAACTTCCCCTCGATCCTGGTTTCCTACCAAGGAACTGGTCTTAGTTTCTGTGTAAACTTCCCCTCGATCCTAGTTTCCTACCAAGGAACTGGTCTTAATTTCTGATGTAAACTTCCCCTCGATCCCCGTTTCCTACCAAGGAACTGGTCTTAGTTTCTTTTGTCAATAAACTTTCTTGACAAGGGACGCTATTTGTAGCGGTTTTCCCTCAAACTTCTCGCCGAATTTTCCTGGGGAGATGCCATTTGACGGGAAAAACTTTTGATGTCAGACTTGCTGGGGAACCCATTCGTCTGAGTTGTAGAGGTGTACAAACTTCTCTGTTGGAGACGCCATTTGTCGACTCTATCGGGGAAAACGAGTTTCTTGAGAGACTGTTTTCGCTTAGGGTATTACATCATACTTTTCTCTGGATCTTCTCGGGGAAATGCCATATGATGTGATCCAATTTTGAGGTGCTGATGACCTTTTCATCAGTGGATTTTTTGGAGAAAAACTGTTGTATTGTTGAATCTCTGATTAAGAGGCTTTCTCTGGGGATTTTCCTTCATCCCGGAAAGCGAAAATATCATCTTCAATGGCGAAGAGTGACATTTGGAGAGGGTTCTCTGGTCTTTCAGAGGTTTAAGTTATCAAAGTGGTCAAGGGCCAATTTTAATCTAGAAATAAACTAGAGAAGAGAGATTGTTCAGACGCAACATTTCCTGACGAGGAAAGAACTGACAATTCGATTGAGAGAATTGTTATCACTAAGGGATAAGACCGACTAGAGTGATGGTGATGCAATGTGAATATGAATGTAAATCCACAATGCATGATGCATGTATGTTTATGCTGATAAAACTAACGCGACATACAAACTAATAGATGAACACGACTGGATACTCGGCCACTGTGGGGACAAAGAAGTACCGCTGGTTCAAGATAGCAATTCTGCCTTGCTTAGGAGAAGTAGTCCCTGTGGGGAACAACCGTTGGTCAGGCTTAGGAAATAAGAACTTGGCCGAAGATGTCAGATGGAGTATTCGCATTTGACATAACTGATCATTCGTTCAGGCGCATTGGTTCAGAAGGAGTACTTTGATTCTGCACTTTGAGGCTCGAACACCTTTGGAGATGCAATTGATGTTCTTTCGATGTTCAACAGTCAAAAGAAATTGCCATCTTTATTTTAAAAGCAGAAAAGTTTGACAAGTAAATTCGTTTTTGTTTTATTTCAAGAATCGTTGATCATGTTAAAAACGTTGTTCTGTAAAGCTAAAACAAATAATAATTGCAAACAAAAGCACAAGGGCTCAAATTTTATTGATAGGATGGAAATCAGCCAAACGCGTGATTCCATAGAGTATTTACAAAGTTAGAAAATGGTAATTTAAGGGAAAAGGGCTACATTGAAACATAACTACCGTTATCCTTCTACCAACTTTGAATTCGGGACATCCTGAGCTTCTGTCCAAGATGACCTTGATTGGAGTTTTCTTTCGATGGATGGTGTAACTGTTGCTGAGGGATTTTCCCCTGTTGGACGTAGTGACTTGCCGTTATCCCTAACTTTTGCATGGATTGTACTTTGAGATTTCCAATCCATCGGGATGATTTTTTATTATGTCTCTAATTTTTGCCTGGACCACCCTTTCGGGTTTTCAATCCACCGAGACGTTATTTTTTAGTTTAGGCAAAGTATTTCTTGACTACGTCAACATTCGTGGGGTAGGAAAATTCTTCTCCATCCATGGTTGCAAGTCTCAAGGCACCGCCTGAGAAAGCTTTCTTGACCACATAGGGGCCGTCATAATTCAGAGTCTATTTTCCCCAGGAATTAGTGAGAAATGATTGGATCTTCTTGAGCACGAGGTCTCCTTTCCTGAAGATGTGGGGTCGGACCTTTTTGTCGAACGCCTTCTTTATTCTTTGCTGATACAACTGACCGTGGCATAGAGCCGTGATTCGCTTCTCTTCGATCAGGTTTAATTTGTCGTGTTGATTTTGACACCATTCAGCTTTTGTAAGCTTAGCTTCCATCAATACCCGGATTGATGGGATCTCTACTTCGATGGGGAGCACTGCTTCCATGCCATATACTAGAGAGAAAGGGGTTGCCCCTGTTGAAGTGCGGACAGATGTGCGATAACCGTGAAGAGCAAAGGGTAGCATCTCGTGCCAATCTTTGTAGGTTACAACCATCTTTTGAACAATCTTCTTGATGTTCTTGTTAGCCGCTTCTACCGCTCCGTTCATCTTGGGTCGGTAGGGAGATGAGTTATGGTGTTCGATTTTGAATTCAGCACACAACTCTTTCATCATCTTATTGTTCAAGTTATTTCCATTATCCGTAATGATCTGGCTCGGAACACCATAACGGCAGATGAGATTGTTTTTGATAAAGCGGACCACCACTTGTCGGGTTACATTAGCGTATGACGCTGCTTCGACCCACTTGGTGAAATAGTCAATGGCTACCAGGATGAACTGATGTCCGTTTGAAGCCTTAGGTTCAATCATGCCAATCATACTGATTCCCCATATGGAAAAAGGCCATGGGGAAGAGAGAACTTTGAGATGCGTTGGCGGTACCTGGATTTTTTCGGAGTATATCTGACACTTGTGACAACTCCTCATGTACTTGTAGCAGTCGGATTCCATGGTCAACCAGTAGTATCATGCTCTTAGAATTTTTCTCGCCATTGTGTGTCCATTGGCATGAGTGCCAAAGGATCCTTCATGAATTTCTTTTATCAGCATGTCTACTTCTGGTCTATCTACGTATCGGAGCAAGACCATGTCAAAATTTCTCTTATAGAGTGTGCCACCGCTCAGGAAGAAACTGCCTGCTAGCCTTCTGAGGGTTTTTCTGTCTTTCCTTAGTGCCCCAGGTGGGTACTCTTGTTTCTGAAGGAAGCATTTGATATCGTGATACCAAGGTTTGTCGTCGATGACTGCTTCAATTGTGAAGATGTAAGCGGGCCATTCAAGGCGCATTATGTCGATCTTAGGTATGTCGTTCCATTGACCTACGCTAATCATAGAAGAGAGAGTGGCTAATGCATCAGCCATGTGTTTCTCTTCACGAGGGATGTGATGAAACTCGATTCTGTTTAAGAATGGTAACAACCTTCTTGCATAATCTTTGTAAGGAATTAGTCCTGATTGGTATGTGTTCCAGTCTCCTTTGATCTGATTGATAACCAGGGCTAAGTCTCCATACACGTCCAAGTTCTTAATTCTTAAGTCGATCGCTTCTTCGAGATCCACGATACAAGCTTCTTATTCGGCCTCGTTGTTTGTACACTTGAATGTAAGTCGGGCGGTGAAAGGAATATGGGTACCCTGAGGTGTTATGATGACTGCCCCAATTCCGTTTCCGTAATGATTGACAGCTCCGTCAAAGATGAGTCCCCATTGGGAACCTGGTTCTGACCCTTCACTGGGTAGCAGTTCGTCGCAATCTTTCATTTTCAAATACATGACATCTTCGTCTGGAAAGTCAAACCCGATTGATTCCTGATCTTCAATTGGTTGATGATCCAAATGATTGGCTGAAATACTTCCTTTAACGGCTTTCTGAGCGTGGTACTCTATGTCGTATTCTGATAACAACCTCTGCCAACGGGCGATCCTTCCCGTGAGAGCAGGCTTTTCAAAGACATACTTGATCGGATCCATTTCGGAGATTAACCAAGTAGTGTGACGAATCATGTACTGGAAAAGACGTTTGGATGCCCAAGCCAGAGCACATCAAGTTTTCTCAAGCATAGTGTACCGAGTTTCGCAGTCGGTGAATTTCTTGCTCAGATAGTAAATGGCAAACTCTTTCCTTTTCGTTTCATCTTGTTGGCCAAGTACACAGCCCGTGGAGTTTTCCAAGACTGTTAAGTAAATGATCAGTGGCCTTCCTTCCACTGGAGGTGATAGAATCTGCGGATTCAATAGGTATTCCTTAATATTGTCCAAGGCGGTTTGGCAATCTTCTGTCCAAATGCATTCCTGGTTCTTTTTGAGTAATTTGAAGATCGGCGCACATGTCGCGGTCATAAGGAATATGAATCTGGAAATGTAGTTCAAACGTCCCAGGAATCCTCTGACTTGTTTTTCAGTTTTCGGAGAAGGCATTTCTCGAATGGCCTTGACCTTGTCAGGATCAACCTTAATTCCTTTTTGGCTGACGATGAACCTAAAAAGTTTGCCTGAACGGACACCGAATGTGCACTTATTGGGATTCAAGCGGAGTTTGTACTTTCTCAACCGCTCGAATAACTTTGACAGATGGGTCACATGCTCCTCTTCTGTCTTAGATTTGGATATCATATCATCGACATATACCTCAATTTCTTTATGTATCATGTCATGAAACAGAGTAGTCATGGCCCTTTGATAGGTTTCCCCGGCGTTCTTCAAACCGAACGGCATTACCTTGTAACAAAAGGTACCCCATGGGGTAATGAAGGAAGTTTTCTCCATGCCTTTCGGCACCATTTGGATTAGGTTATAGACCGAGAATCCATCCATGAAGGAGAACACTTTGAATTTTGTTGTATTGTCTACCAGCATGCCAATGTGTGGTAAAGGAAAGTCGTCCTTTGGACTTGCCTTGTTTAGATCCCTGTAGTCTACACACATTCTGACCTTTCCGTCCTTTTTTGGAACTGGTACTATGTTGGCTAACCATTGAGGATACTCTGATGTGGCGAGGAAACCCGCGTCAATTTGTATCTGTACTTCCTTTTTGATTTTGATGGTCATGTCTGGGTGGGTTCGTCTCAACCTCAGTTTTACTGGCGGACATTCCGATTTCAACGGTAAATGATGTTCCACGATGCTGGTATCCAACCCTGGCATGTCCTGATAGGACCAAGCGAATACATCGGGAAACTCTTTGAGAAGCTTTGTCAAACTTTCTTTGACAGTTGGACTGAGCAGTGCCCCAATCCTGATTTCTTTTATCTCTTTTTCCAAACCCAAGTTGACTGTTTCCAACGGCTCTTTGTGAGGTTCAATGGACCTTTCCTCCTATCTGAGTAACCGGGAGATCTCTTCTGGAATATCGTCGTCAACTTCTTCTTCATCCCCAAATACCGGGAACTCAAAGTTGGGAGAAGGCATTGGATCGTATGTTTCAACGGGGTTTAAAACAAGCAATCTGCATGACGTGATGATTTGTTTTTTAGAAGAGATAGAGAGAATGCAAGAGTGTGTGCAGTGTTTTTCTGAAAACTGCTTGTTTTTATTATTGAATTGTTTTTTAGGATTACCATTTTTTGAAAAAGCAAAAAGAGAAAACAACAATTAATGCGGAAATTACAGAACGACGTTATTTTATTTATGAACGAGTCGATTCTTGAAATTACATCCCTATAAAACAAAACTCGGTCGCTTTGGGCGAAGTGAAGAGGGATAATAATAGAAAGTGAGCCCTATCAAAACATCTGTTTCACCTGGGCAGGGTGAAAGGTTAAAGACGAAAATTACTTTGACTTATGAGCAATCTTTGGAACATCGAAAGCAACCCATTGGCGACAAACTCCTCGGTGAATCACAAAGTCTGGTACCTTCCTTGATTTGTCTTCAGAAATAACGCTGATTTCTGGTGGAGCAGGATCGCTGGAATCTGTCTCCCAGGCAGAGTTGTCGTAGACGAACTCTTTTGTTGCATCCTGCACAGTATTTGTACTCTCAGGTAAATCTCCCCATCCAGTTGGCTGGATGTCTTTAAGCCTGATACGAGAGCTTTCAGGAGTAGTGTACTTGACCATATAGTCGAACTTTCCACTTGGTTGTCCCAGGGTGTCCCACACTTCTGTGGAACTGGAGGAGTCATCTCTTTCGATGACATTGACCTAGGGAAAAACGTAGTTGATGAATTCTAGTCCTGCAAATTTTGTAAATTCATCATCGCCCTGGATATTTTCTGAATGCCCTGAGTGTTGATCCCATGACATGGTGGGGACGCAGGTATTATTTTCAATGACGCTTAGCTGATTTTCATTGTTCGGCTGATTTTCTTGCCCTGAGTTTCCTGGATACGGCTGCCAGATAGGCAGGCCATCCATTGGGCCATAATAGTCATGGTCAAAGTTATATTTCATCAGAGTGTCTTCCTCTAATGAGTTTGGTGGAGCACGGCATCCTTCCGGATCACAATCTCCGTATATCATTCTGACAAAATGGCGTAGACACCTCTTCCTGAGACATATAACCATCCTCGTTAAGATAGGACTTCCACTCTTCCTCCGCATCGGAGGAATCTCCCTTGTTGATGGTGTGCACTTCCTGAGGCACTGGGTGAAGGAAACCTCCACTGTGGAAGAAGTCCTGAATGGGATGAAGATTTTCATCGTTGGTAGCAGTCTGGGTACAGGTTGAAGAAAAACTAAGACCCTTCTTTGTTTTGTTATCAGTAGGAATGACAAGTTGTCCCCATCCTTTTGAATTGTTGCTTTTGATCACTTCGAGAGCATCTCTGTACGAGGATATCGAGGTTCCTTTCTCTGATTGATTCTCATTGTTCATCGAAAGTGCTTGGAACTGAGTCCCAACAACCTCTTTGGGTTCTATACAAGTAGATAATGACAGGTTACTCACGATCAAGGCTTGTTCTCCACAGACCGTGACGAGTTGATCGTTCTTGACGAACTTCAGTTTCTGGTGCAGCGTCAAAGTGACTGCCCCAGCCTGGTGTATCCAAGGTCTTCCTAATAAACAGTTGTACGCTGCCCGGACGTCCATGACCTGGAAAGTGATTAGGAAAGTGTGAGGACCGATAGTTATGGGAAGGTCGACTTCGCCGATAACTGCTTTCCGAGATCCGTCAAAGGCTTTGACGATGACCTCACTGCCCCTCATCGGGGATCCTTTGAATGATAGTCGTATTAAAGTGGACTTCGGCATAACGTTGATGGCCAATCCAGTATCTACCAGTACGCTGGCTAAAGCATCATCTTGGCAGTTAACTATGGTATTGAGAGCCGTGTTGTGACTTTTGCCTTCCTCTGGAAATTCCCCATCACTGAACCCTAAGTTGTTGCAGGAAGTGATGTTAGAGACGATGCTATCAAACTGTCGTATTGACACATCCGGTTCCACAAAGGCCTGCTCTAAGACTTTCTGTAGAGCCTCTCTGTGGGCTTCGGAACTGAGTAAAAGTGATAGCACATAGATCTTTGAAGGAGTTTGTAATAGCTGATCAACAATGTTGCATTCACTCCTCTGGATGAGCTTCAGCATCTCATCGTTGTTTTTTGAAAGGTCAGGATCACTGGACTGACCGACCGGTGGATTAGGAACTTCTGTCTGAGGTTCCTTTTCTTTGCTAGGTTCTCCAACTCCTCGGTTGAAGATTCGACCACTCCGTGTGACTCGAATGATGTCTGCAATATTCATGACGGAGGGTAATGGAACTTCTTTTCCATTCTCAATTATTATTGCATCGTACTTATAAGGGATCGCCTTATCGGACTTGTACGGTACTGGTCCCGGTAGATAGATAACTACAGGAGCCTTCTGATTTCTCTGACCATTGTAAGTAATTTCAACCAGTTCCTGGTTAAGAACCTTCGATTCGTCCAGTAGAGGGATGATGGCACACACATCTTTGGTCCCTTCGCGATCAAAGATTACAACGACATCTTTGATTTGATCAGCGAAGTAGTCGGCGTCCAGTCAATGGACCCCGAAACTGAATATGGTTGAATCTCTTTGCGGTCCAACTGACCTTGAAGGGCTGCTCGCACGAGGTAACATCCTTGGTTATTTTCCGAGCAAACTCTACAGCGTTCATAGTTATGTGGTGGCACCTGGCCACGTCCGCTTTGAATACATTGTAACCTCACTAGATCTGTTTCCATTGATCGAGCATCCTGACTTTGATGCCTAGTAGGGTTCCCATTAACCACACTAACTTGTTGCGTGTCTTCATCTAGATAGATCAGAAACCACCAGTGATTTAACAAGTGTTGCAAAGTTCTTTGAACGAGAGCACATCCCTGGTCACTCTCACAACATCCTTTACAGTTCTGATAATTATGCGAAGTTAGAAAACCGAGTTGGACTTGCTTAGCATGTAATTCTACCAAGCTGGTATTCATTAAGCGAATATCGAAGATTTGAATCATGTTGATCTGATAAAGATTTTTATCATGGTAGCCCTGGATCCACCCAAGATCCATCTGACGCTGGAGGGCTTCTTGTACAAAAGAGCATCCCTGATTGTTTGCCGAGCAAATCAGAAAGGAATTGTAATCGTGTCGTGGCAGATCATGATGTTGGCTTTGCCTTGAGTGCATTGCCACCAGGTTGACATTCATTGCACAGATGTCGTGGCTCTGAATGATGTTGGAATTCGTATAAGTCATGTTGACCCCCCGAATTTGATGCTCTTGGATCCACCCGAGATCCAATTGTTCCTGTAGAGCTGATTGCACCACAGAACATCCTTGATTGTTTTTAGAGCAGATATCACACTGGTGATAATTGTGAGGAGGTATATGGCCATACCCGCTCTGTCGGCGATGTATCTTGACCAGATTGGTCCTCAATAAGAGTACATCATGAATTTGATAGTGTTGCGGTGAGAATCGGATAACAAACTATTAATTAACTTGCATCACAAAACTTTGAAATTCACCACCAACTTTGATTTATCCAAAGGAAAGGTTCAAGATCGAGAAAACCTAAAGGGGGGAGATCTAAGGTTCGGGGGTTGGTTATACTAAGGGAAGGTATTAGCACCCTTAATATCTGTAGTACTCTACAGGAACCTCTTGTTTAGTTTGTGTTATGTTATGTTTGCTTGCTAAGATATATGCTAAAGGGTAAAGGTAAAGACCTAAAGGTATGTACACTAAGTTTGCTCGCCAAGACGTCGCATCTTGTGCCTACGTATCTAACTAAAGAATAAGAGCAGCCGTAGTTCACCTAACTAAGGGCGAGGAAGCATTGACTATGGCCAAAGTTCCAAGGGGAAATGAGTATGAGCTCATTTAGAGTTTAAGAAACTCTCTAGGTCTAAGTTATGATGGGGTGAAGTGAATACTCAAAATGATGAGTCCCACATAGAGTCAAAGAACTCTAATTTAATTCTAAGTTGTGATTGGATGGCTATGAGGCCAAAGGAAAGTACTCTGTGATTATGAGATCAACGAGAGAAGTGGCCCTGACCATGAGGTCAAGGCTGGTAAGTGGCTATGACTATGAGGTCAAAGCTGGTTATGAGCTATCTATGACTTAAGAGTCAATAGAAAGACTTTTCTTTGGAAGGAGGGGAGAATAACAACTTCTTCTATGAATGAGGATGTTACAAGGGAATTGAGATTTACATTAACAATGTAAGTTTAAGAATTCAAGGAGAATGTACTTAATTAGGCAAAGACCAAACTCAAAAGTAAGATTCAACATTTAGCAAAAGATGGAGATACAATTCACAACACTCACAAGTATATGAAAACACAAACACATCATTTTTATATTTGAGAACAGATAATTATTCAAGCCGAGAAACAAAACCGCACAAAATTTTAGTATGGTGAATTTAACCAAGGTTAATGAACCTCCCAAAAAAACATCTTTCTCATGTAAATAGGTCACGAGAGATTTTTAAAGGAAAGGTGATTTTTTAAATAGAGTGCAAAGTTTTAATGGAAAAGTTTGTATGTTTTTTGTGAATTTATAATTTAATGAACAAAATAAAAATAGAAATTTGAATTATTAAAAGACATTATGACATTTGTAGGAGTTTTTGGTTAAGAGAAATTTTTTTTTTTTTAATTTCAATTAAAAAGAGAAAGAAATAAAATAAAGTTTGATTAAAACAAAATAAAAAAAAGAGGGGTGATGAAAGGAATTCTGAGTCAATAGAAACTCAAGATAAACATGATTTGGGCCTTTTTCTGGGGGTGTGGATAACAGACCCACGTTTAGAAACGAGGAGAGAATAAAATAAAACAAACCAAAAGGGAACTGGGGCGAGGGGGATTCGAACCCCAGACCCTTTGGTTACAGCTTGTGTCCTCTACCACCGGGGTGGCTATACATCCGTTGTATAAGCCACCCAGTGTAATACTTAAGCCTAAGACGAAATGAAAAACATAAAACAACCAATTGAAGAAAAGGCCAGGCGAGAAGAAATCATGCAGACTGGTACCAATGCTACGTGATACACAACATGTCAATTGGTCCTCCATCATTTAAATGCTAAAAACAAACGAATGCCCAATCACACCACCAAGGCCCGGCGAGGTTTACCCTACCATGCAACCTAAACCTCAACCAACGTGAATCAGCAGACATGGTACACTCCAACCTATCCAACCCTTCCCAAGCGTTTTCCAAGCAAAAAACTATGAATACCAAAATGTAATATGCAGTACTCATAACAAGAAGCCTTATTGCACAATAACCAAATCCCATAATGGTTGTAACATGGAAAGAGATCATGGAGGCAAGGTATGCAAATTGACATTTAGCCATAGAATAAAACACCAACACGACTTAAACAGGTTTTGGTGTCTGTTAATCCATAATGGATGCCAAAAGTGATTATGATAATGGATAGATACCCCTCAGTACTGGATACAGAGGTATGGCATCCAAGCTGCAACATGAAAGGATCACTTCCTTGAGAACAGAAAGATAACCAAAAGCAACACATGCCTATGATAGTGTCACAAAATCAACAACCTTTATACCAAAAAAAAAGAGTATAACCAGAAAGAAAAAGGATAGAAGCAGGTGTATTCAGAAGTGGAAACACACCCCTGTGGCCACACAACTTTAATAGGTTCAGGCATAAAGACATTTGAGAAATAGCTCCGGATTTTTAGATCATAGCATTGGCAACAAAGTAACTTCAAACCAACAAATGACAGTGCCTACAAACATGCTTTCTATGTATATGATCATATATTATCAGTGATATTATTGGTCACAACACTCAAACCAATCAAAAATTTAGGCATGCCAATTCTATAGACAGAAACAAACTTGAATCATGGTAGTGCAAAAATCAGCATAATAGTTATGCCTATGGTCTGAAGTAAACAAAGCAAGCAACAGATACATTCATCAAATCAACTAGCCATCGACTTTCACAATACAAATGACAGTACAATGGTGAATTCAAGGGTGAAGCCAAACAAGCATCCTACCAACATAATCTTCGACCAGAACTAAGTGTAGTTAACTTGTGCCAGTATGAAAGAAAAGCTTAAAAACAATTCAAACACACAAGCTAAGGCAGCAATACACTTATCATAACTCCAAACCACATTTTTTATGTCATTTTAATTAAAACCAAACATAACATGGACACATGAGTTAAGATAGGGTGTGAGCAAATATTGGTTATGTCAGTCATGATTCCAACCCTATACATGTTACTACCTTAGTCCAACATGAAATGGACAAAAAGGGTAGTTTTAAGAGTAGTTCCAAATACACACAAACATGAACATAATGAACTTAGATAGTGGTATATTACACAATCTTTAGAATGATAGCATAATGACAGTAGAGCAAAAGCAAAGCTCTACATGTTCAAACTATATCATGCAGACTTGAACATCACTTACCCAAAGAACTTTCTTTTGACTGGCATTGGTACAACATAGATAACACGAGAATAAAATTTCAGTGTTCAAACTTGTCACAGAAACATGAGTATTAATTTGTCAAGAAATGATGGAACCATGGCAGCGCAAAACTCAACATTATCACTAACAAATATCCAAAACTAGCTTAAAGGCAAGACACCATAATGTTGACAGCATAGACATGGTGTTCTTAAGCATAGAATCATGAGTCAAACAAAATGAATGAAAGAAAACAAACTTGTTCTAGCTATGTTCTTCAACCTCATGCCATTCAAAACTATTCTAACATGATATGAACAAAATGAACATCCTTGGTTCATGGCAGTGCAGATACATCATTTCAACCTCATTAATCCAACATGGCCAAAATATGAAGAAAGAGTATGACATGAGCATATGATCGAGAGTAAAGGGCATAGGATGAAACAACACACTTACTAGGCCAACACATTCAAACAGGTTTAACATGCCATTAGGATAACAGAAATATATATTGGAAGCATTTTTAAGTATGCAAAGTTTTTTTTATCATGCAGACATGAGGTATTCCAAGTTATTCACAGCATATATCACTAAAAAAATTCATCCATATCAAACATTTGATCATGAAGCCATGTAGGATTTCAAATGATTATGGTCATGATGTGGAATGAAAGAAAAAGAGAAAGAAATACCTGATGAAGCAATATCCTCTTAAAGCCTCCCACAAGACCAGGGCTGCTTAGCTTATTCCAACTTCCTTCAAGATCCTTCCATTGCCAAAGCTTAGAACTTAGAGACTTTTCTGAGTTTTCTAGTGGACAATTGGTGAGAAACAAATGAGAACCCACCTGTTATTTATAGGAAAAGGTGGAGGCTTTGAAGTATGGGTGAAGTTGCACCGAGTACCAACTTTGCCCTTCTTGGAGATTTTCAACATGTGAGCTTGGACTTGTAGAACCAAAATCTTTCCAAAATCTCTGACCATTGATAGAGTTAGGTCTGGTCAGCTGGTATGAAGTGATTGGACCATTGCTCAAGGAGTAAACAATGTTTTTACCCTTGAAAAGTTTCTCTCACCTAGATGTCCACTTGCTTTAATTTGAATAAAACACATATTTTAATGTTATGATCTTTCAAGAACCGTGGAAGAGGCTTGGCAATGTTATTCTCATGCTTAAACATCAGAAAAATGAGGCCTTTGGTGGTTAGAAGAAGTTTTACATCAATATACAAAAGTTGGTAACTTGAAAATTAAGAAATGAACCCCTAACTTTGAAATTTCGTATCTCACAACTCACTCAATGGTTTGAGGAGTTCTATTACTTTTTAGAAAGCCCTCAATGCCCTATACATCTTTCATGTTGGACCCAAGTTTTGAATCACAAGGGAAACTAGTGAAAAATGAGGTTAAAGTTGGTTGTTTATTAAGGCAAAAAGTGCTGAATTTTCTCCAAGTCTTGGGGCAGTTTGGCTTCTAAGTCTCATAACTCACAAACCATGCATTTTTTGGAGAAAAGTCATATTTAACACTTTGAAGATCTTGGAAAGAGCTTCCATTTAGGCTTTGAGTCACTCAATTTGGATGTGTGGTTTGGAAGTTATGACCATTTCAATTTGGCACAAGAGGGGAAATTTCCATATTTGAAAAGTTTTATGATCATAAACTTTCTTCCTTTGCAAGAAACTTCTTGAAACTTGATCTTGACACTTTAAATCATCAGTAAGACATGTTATGATGATTTGAGGCAAAGGAGATTCCATTTAGATCAAAATCCCAAAGATTAGGGTTTCAGTCAAAACCCTAATTTTGACTGTGAATGCACTGAGATAAACCATGTGATCTGGCTTCTTTCTTCATATCCAAAGTTCATAGAAGACCTTTAGGGATGTTTACTAACTCATGGAGCCATGGTTTAGGGTTTGAAGGTACCTCCTTATGAAAATCAAGGCCAATGATCCATATGTCTTATAGAAACCCTAATTTGGAGACAGGGTGCAACTGGGGCTCAAACTGCTCATGATGAGGACCAGGTGACCTTGAATTCTTGTTGAGTGAGACCTCTTGGATATAGTTAAACTCAAATGGTTGATGACCCAAGTAAAGCTTGACTTGATAGGGCAAAATTCTTCAGTGATTCCTCAGATTGAAACCCTAATTCCACATTTTGGTCTGGTGATCCTTTATTGACTTGACTTGATTCAAAGTTTTGAGATTTTGGTTCCAAACAACTGGTGAGGCTTTGTGATGATTGTATGGAGCCAGAGAATACCTTAGGAGGCTTTGAATTTCTCTGTGTAAACCCTAATTCCAAACATTAAAAAAATAAACTGCAAGAAAAGGGTTAGTTAAAATAGTTCACATATGATTGATCCTAAATGTCTATGCAAAATGTTATGACATATAAGAGGTAAAATTTGGGGTACAATAGTTGCCTCTATTTAAATAGCTTTACCGGATGGTACGAGGAAAGGAAATCCTCGAGACATCAAGGTGAAAGGTATTTAAATATAGCAAACCGAAAATTTTGCCCTTAGATGGAATGCAGATGCTAAGGACAAGCGACGGACATGCAAATGTTGACATGCCATGAACTTCTAGTATGATGATATGATGCCATGATAGTGCAAAGATGCAGACATACCAGACACCAGAGATAAAGAGCAAACAACCACATGTGAGTAACACTGGGGAAGGAAGAAGGTTAGTATCCATGAGGCAAACTCAACGGGGATACAGGTTGACTAACAAGAGAGACTCACTAGGGAGACTCTAAGGAAACACTGGGGATAGAAAGGTAAAGTGGAACATGCTACAAATCCTCACTGGAGATAGGAGCCAGAGAGGTATTCTCCACTGGGGAAAGATCCAGGGAGATGGACGACAGGGTCATATGTGACCGGACGACCCTGGGGACATATTCTTACTGGGCATGAAACCAGAAAGAAGACATGATCTCCACTGGGGATCAGTTTGAAATAAAAGGATAGACATTCGATAAAATATTTTCTGGGATTTCTTATACTGAAGAGTTCAAATGGGATCTTCAAGAAAAACCAGAAAAGACGAAGATAAAGTCTTGCACGCCAGATGATGAAAGATGACTGGACTTTTAGTTGGGAATGAGGTTAATGAGTCATTTGATGATGGGACTCGGGTATCAATATGAGTTGGAAAGGACTACCAGTTTGGGGTTATAGTTTGGATACCAGTATGAGCTGAACTTGGGGTGCCATTATGAGTTGGACTTCGAATACCGGTATGAGCTGGATTTTTTAATACAGACCAATATGAGTGGGTTTTTGAATACAGACCAATATGAGTTGGTTTTTTAGATACCAGTATGAGTTGGATTTTGGATGCCAATATGAGTTGGACCTTTGAATTCCAGTATGAGCTGGACTTTTGAATGCCAGTATGAGCTGGACTTTTGAATGCCAGTATGAGCTGGACTTTGAATTGAGGTTCACAACTGACCAAAGTTCACATCGTCAAAAAGGGCTGACGGCAAGGAACATCACCCATGTCAAAGGATTGACGGAATGAAAACTAGCTGACTTCATAGAACATCATCCATGTCAAAGGATTGACGGCAAGGAAATAATATATATCCGAGGGTAAGAAACCTGAACTCGGAACACCTCATCAAACAGATTGACAGCAAGGAAATAATATAAATCCAAGGGTACGAAACCTGAACTCGGAACACCTCATCAAATAGATTGACGGTAAGGAAATAATATATATCCGAGGGTACGAAACCTGAACTCGGAACACCTCATCAAATAGATTGATGGCAAGGAAATAATATATATCCGAGGGTACGAAACCTGAACTCGAAACACCTCATCAAACAGATTGACGGCAAGGAAATAATATATATCCGAGGGTACGAAACCTGAACTCGGAACACCTCATCAAACAGATTGACGGCAAGGAAATAATATATATCCGAGGGTACGAAACCTGAACTCGGAACACCTCATCAAACAGATTGAAGGCAAGGAAATAATATATATTCGAGGGTACGAAACCTGAACTCGGAACACCTCATCAAACAGATTGACGGCAAGGAAATAATATATATCCGAGGGTATGAAACCTGAACTCAAAACACCTTATCAAACAGATTGACGGCAAAGAAATAATATATATCCGAGGGTACGAAACCTGAACTCGGAACACCTCATCAAACAGATTGACGACAAGGAAATAATATATATCCAAGGGTACGAAACCTGAACTCGGAACACCTCATCAAACAGATTGAAGGCAAGGAAATAATATATATTCGAGGGTACGAAACCTGAACTCGGAACACCTCATCAAACAGATTGACGGCAAGGAAATAATATATATCCGAGGGTATGAAACCTGAACTCAAAACACCTTATCAAACAGATTGACGGCAAGGAAATAATATATATCTGAGGGTACGAAACCTGAACTCGGAACACCTCATCAAACAGATTGACGACAAGGAAATAATATATATCTAAGGGTACGAAACCTGAACTCGGAACACCTCATCAAACAGATTAACGGCAAGGAAATAATATATATCTGAGGGTACAAAACCTGAACTCGGAACACCTCATCAAACAGATTGATGACAAGGAAATAATATATATTCGAGGGTACGAAACCTGAACTCGGAACATCTTATCAAACAGATTGACGGCAAGGAAATAATATATATCTGAGGGTACGAAACTTGAACTCGGAACACCTCATCAAACAGATTGACGGCAAGGAAATAATAACAGGGATCACATCATCAAGAAGTTTGATGGCAAGGAAACTAAAGCAGGGATCACATCATCAAGAAGTTTGATGGCAAGGAAACCAGAATAGGGATCACATCATCAAGAAGTTTGACGACAAGGAATAATTCAAATAAGGATCACATCAAACAGGTTGATGGAAAATGATTGATTGAAGGTAACATCATTGGTAACTGTAGAAGTATGAATAAGACCAAGGACGGATAAGCTTTTCGTGAGAGAGATTGCCACTTATCGTTGATGAGGTGATGATAGCAAAACAAGCTTCTTAAGGAGATTGCCACTTATTGTTGGGTATAAATTCCAAAGAGATGTTAATATTACAGCACTGCTGGAGAAATAATTGTCTTCAATGAGGATCTGCAAAAGATTCTTCCTGCGAGACACAATGCAAAATAAATGTACGTTCAAGATGGGCTCAAAAACCACACCTTCCAGGGATCAAAGTTCAATCTAGGAACAAGCTAGAAAGAAACGGTCAAACAAGAATCCAATTGAGGAATAAACTCAAATGGGGATTTATCTTATCCAAATATGGAAAAGATAACTGAACCAACCATCACCCACGAGAATCAAACTCCGTGGGGAATTCATAAAGGATGGGCACTTTATGCCTAGGGTTGACAGCTCTATTGGAAAGAATAGACAAACCCAGTCACATGGGGAGACAGACACCAAAGTGAACCAAAACATGTAAACACCAGAAAAGGAAGCAGAAATGCTAAGATGCTATGCATATGAGAATGCTTATGCCATGCTTATGCTTATGCTAACAAAACAGACAAAGGAAGCGAGACTTGAGATGAAATAAACATCTCGACAAGGATACCCAGCCAAACTTCATCAGATTGGACCATCATAGGGGATGAACTTGCAGAATCGGTTTTACCTCAAACTTCTCTGGGGAAAAAGTGATCCACTTGGGGTATAGTGTCATGACTTCACTAGATTGCCATCATGAGCGCCATCTCTTTATTGGAGGGAAATCCAGGGAGAACTGCCAAGATTAGTTGAAGTAACAGCTTGCTGAGGAGCTAGCAAAAGATGTCACAAAGGCTGAGTAGTTATGCATAACTCATGTGTCCCAGAGTACATGGTTTGTCAGAAGAAAATATCAAGAGGATTTTACAGAAGAATTTGCATGCAGGATGCCTCAATATCTTCAAACTCTTGGGGAGATTCATGAATTTCGGCATATCTGCCCCAAATTATCTACATTTACACAACAAAGTTCTTGATCTTGTCAATTGAGGAACAAACTTTCCCCTGTCAGCTTGGTTGATCTGTAAAGGAGATGTTGTTGATTTTTAGAGATTTACCGAATCTCGACTTGACTGCTTCTGATTAATTGCTCTTGTGAGAGTAATTCGTCAAAAGGATTTTACAGAAGAATTGGCAAACCAGGTGCCTCAATATCTTCAAAATTTTGAAAAGATATGAACCTCGGCGTAACTGCCCCAGTTCAACTGTATTCATAATACAAAGTACTCAGACTGCGGTAAAAACCACTGGAGAAACAAACTTGCCCCTGCTGATGGGTCACTAGAGTCCACACTGGAGAAGACTTGCTCCAGTATTTTGAACTTTGACGAGTTCCTCCCTTGATTTAATAGCTCTTGGAATGGTGGATTGGCAAATCCTCATACCTGGTTGCCCCAGGTTGAGCTTCCTTTATCAAGTCAAATTCCCTAGCTGGCTGCATTTGTTGGGATTTCTTTGATATTGAATTGTTTTTGCAGATAAGTATTGTTCATTAAAAATTGGCAATTTCAATGCAAAATTCATGCAAGCTTTTGAAATCATGTTTTATTTATGAAACACACACGGTGGAATGATTAAATCATCAAACACAAAAGGTGGATCTAGCCATTTACAGAATGACAGATGAAATGATCAACACACACAATTAGCAAAGATCATTAGGAGTCAGGTTAATCAACCTTGCTGTAGTATGCTTCCAAAGCAACCTTACCTCAATTAGGTCTTTTAAAGGTTGTAACGTGGCTTGGTTCACGGTTTATGAAACAAAGGATAAAGGCTCAAAATTTATTTGTCCCACCCCATCTTCGTGATGATCTTCAATCCTACACTCAGTTAACTTAAGCTATACATTCAAGTCTCCAAAGGCTAGGAAATGAATTGATGATAGTTGACGATGATTCAGACACCTTTGTAGTCATTACTCCCTTACATAATTTGGTTATCCTTTATTGCTGAGGTTTTGAGACCTCTTCTTGACTTTGTTTGAAGTTTCGAGACCTCTTCTTGTCTTTATTGAGGCCTCTTCTTTGTTTTACCGAGGTTATGAGAGCTCTTTTTTTTATGAGGTTATGAGACCTCTTCTTTATCTTCTGGTGTTTTGAGACTTCTTCCTTTTTTGGTTGAGGTTTTGAGACCCTTTTTCCTTGGTTGAGGTTATGAGACCTCTTCTTTATCTTCATTTATGAGACCTCGTCTTTTCATTGTCACTTGATTTGAAAGAGCTGACTGGTGTCTTGCCTGAAGCGCTTGCATTTGAATGCATAACCAAGTTAAGCTGAGAACTACCCACCCTAAGGTTGAGATTTAAGGATTTTTTGTATAAGAAAAGAAAACTCCTACTTCTAGGCTCGAAGGGTTAACGAGGGATTATCTTCCTTATTTCTCCAGTGTTTGGGAATTGAAACAATGCCTTACATCCTCGGTAAGGTTTAATCGAAAGCATACCACGGCAATTATGGATATAATATTTTCATCATCCTCCCCAATCTCAGCTTAACAACAATTTTGATAAGTGGAATGAAACAAGATAAATATATTTTTTTTCATGAACATAAAAGTAAATGAGTGAAACGAATGAACTTAATCAAAAGATGCACAAACATTTCATTAATCTTGTCAATTTGAAAGTGCAACAAAGCTTATAAGCAAATACAAATTCAGAATGCAAAGGAAAGTACTGAAATGCACAAAATACAGCCAGCCTTAGCGAATTGATTTCAAAAGATTTCAGTTTCCGGGCCCAAGCGGAGGAACACCTTCGTCACTAATCACTTGTTCTTTGTGATACAGAACCTTGAGAGGCCTTGCAAGCCTTTTGCCTTTTTCTTCAAGAGTCGAGGTAATGACATTTGACGTACCTTCCTGAGGTTATAGTGTTTTTAGCAGGCTTAGCAGTCTTGTTTCAAACTCTTTGCATTCTTCAATGGGATGCCCCATTGTCCCAGTGTGGAACTTGTTCTAAGGCTCGACAACCATCCAAGTCGTGCCCTTCAGCTCCCTTATGGAATTCACAATTCAAATTTGGGTTGTGCCAAGGTCCTGGCACAGGGTTGAGAAGTCGAGGGGTTACCAATTTGTTCTGCATCAATAGTGGGAAGAGTTTACGTAATGGAACTGGAATGGGCTGGTAGTGAACCTTGCCCCTTTTGACGGAGTACTTCTTTTTGTTTTGATTTTGGGAACCTCGATGAGGAACAACCGTTGGAGGCTGGGACACCCTTTCGGTAGACACCTGATGACGATTACATTCTGGTGCAAGACCAAGACCAAAGGTTGGCTGGTATGAAGTTTCCCCAAAGGCAGATCCTTGGTATGGGAGAACCACGGGAGATGATGAATTGATAACTTCTCTAGGAGTGATAGGGTGAGCATACTCCTCTTTCTTCATTAGAGCTTGCAAAGTTTCTAGAACCCAATTCATCTGGTATTTGAGGATTCTGACCTCCTCTTTCAAGTCTTCTTGGTTCTTCAGAATTTTATTCATTGTTGCCATTGTCTTGAATAGGTGCTAGGTATCCTTCAGACATGGAAAAAGAAGAGAGAATCAAGATCGAGAAATGCAAATGAGATGCGAATGCGCATGGAATGCAAATACAAGCCAAGTGGTTTCAAGGAACTCAAAGGCAAGTTGCAAAAATTTTTGGGGAAAAACTAAAGAGGTTTTTGTTTTTAAGATCCAAGCTCTGTTGATCTTTTGAAAAGGAAATGAATGTCTGAATTCCTTGAAACCAACAATGGATGCAATGAGATGTATACAATACACAAAACACATAAGCACACATATTCACAAATGTACAACCATACAGACAAAGGGTCTAGGTTGAGGTCAAGAGGATGGAGCCATAGTTTACCCTTCCCATTGGTGTGTACTATTGGTTTTCATCTGTATAACAAGGTTCTAAGAAGTTCCCAGAGTCGACAATCCATCTTTCGGATTTTATCAATTTCCCGAATGACTCGGTAGTCAATAAAATTCTCAAGAGAATCTCGTCTGAGTGTAGTATTGCGTAGCAACCAATTCAGGAATAGACTCCCTCATAGTCCTCACACTACATCCTAAAAAGGCTTAAGTGGGGTTTGGAAATAAATACGGCTCTCAGTATCGATGGCACCTACATCGAGAGTAGCACGTTTTCACGATTGGACTCGTTCAACATGACTAAACTCTCAAGAGGGCCTAAACTGAGTGATGGTGTCTCAAGTCAACTTTTTTAGGAATCGACTCCCTCAAAGCCTCCTTGAATATACCATCGTCCTATCATAAGTGCACTCAAATCTGGGTTAGGATTTATCTCACCACTCAAAAGAACCACCCTGCACACAGAAGAACCCAAGCAAGTATAAAACAACACAAGCAAAAGCAAGGTGGGCTTAACCCTCAAAATTTATCATAAGTCCCCAGTGAAGTCGCCATTTCTGTTGCGGTGAGAATCGGATAACAAGCTATTAATTAACTTGCATCACAAAACTTTGAAATTCACCACCGACTTTGATTTATCTAAAGGAAAGGTTCAAGATCGAGAAAACCTAAAGGGGGGAGATCTAAGGTTCGGGGGTTGGTTATACTAAGGGAATGTATTAGCACCCTTAATATCTGTATTACTCTACAGGAACCTCTTGTTTAGTTTGTGTTATGTTATGTTTGCTTGCTAAGATATCTGCTAAAGGGTAAAGGTAAAGACCTAAAGGTATGTACACTAAGTTTGCTCGCCAAGACGTTGCATCTTGTGCCTACGTATCTGACTAAAGAATCAGAGCAACCGTAGTTCACCTAACTAAGGGTGAGGAACCATTGACTATGGCCAAAGTTCCAAGGGGAAATGAGTATGAGCTCATTTAGAGTTTAAGAAACTCTCTAGGTCTAAGTTATGATGGGGTGAAGTGAATACTCAAAATGATGAGTCCCACATAGAGTCAAAGAACTCTAATTTAATTCTAAGTTGAGATTGGATGGCTATGAGGCCAAAGGAAAAATACTCTGTGATTATGAGATCAAGGAGAGAAGTGGCCCTGACCATGAGGTCAAGGCTGGTAAGTGGCTATGACTATGAGGTCAAAGCTGGTTATGACCTATCTATGACTTAAGAGTCAATGGAAAGGCTTTTCTTTGGAAGGATGGGAGAATAACAACTTCTTCTATGAATGAGGATGTTACAAGGAAATTGAGATTTACATGAACAATATAAGTTTAAGAATTCAAGGAGAATGTACTTAATTAGGCAAAGATCAAACTCAAAAGTAAGATTCAACATTTAGCAAAAGATGGAGATACAATTCACAACACTCACAAGTATATGAAAACACAAACACATCATTTTTATATTTGAGAACAGATATTTATTCAACGCGAGAAACAAAACCGCACAAAATTTTAGTATGGTGAACTTAACCAAGGTTAATGAACCTCCCAAAAAAAACATCTTTCTCATGTAAATAGGTCACGAGAGGTTTTTAATGAAAAGGTGATTTTTTAAATAGAGTGCAAAGTTTTAATGGAAAAGTTTGTATGTTTTTTTGTGAATTTCTAATTTAATGAAAAAAATAAAAATAGAAATTTGAATTATTAAAAGACATTATGACATTTGTAGGAGTTTTTGGTTAAGAGAAAAAATGTTTTTATAATTTCAATTAAAAAGAGAAAGAAATAAAATAAAAGTTTGATTAAAACTAAATAAAAAAAGAGGGGTGCTGAAAGGAATTTTGAGTCAATAGAAACTCAAGTTAAACATGATTTGGGCCTTTTTCTGGGGGTGTGGATAACAGGCCCGCGTTTGGAAATGAGGAGAAAATAAAATAAAACAAACCAAAAGGGAACTGGGGCGAGGGGGATTCGAACCCTAGACCCTTTGGTTACAGCTTGTGTCCTCTACCACTGGGGTGGCTATACATCCATTGTATAAGCCACCCAGTGTAATACTTAATCCTAAGACGAAATGAAAAACATAAAACAACCAATTGAAGAAAAGGCCAGGCGAGAAGAAATCATGCAGACTGGTACCAATGCTACGTGATACACAACATGTCAATTGGTCCTCCATCATTTAAATGCTAAAAATAAACAAATTCCCAATCACACCGCCAAGGCCCCACGAGGTTCACCCTACCATGCAACCTAAACCTCAACCAACGTGAATCAGCAGACATGGTACACTCCAACCTATCCAACCCTTCCCAAGCGTTTTCCAAGCAAAAAACTATGAATACCAAAATGTAATATGCAGTACTCATAACAAGAAGCCCTATTGCACAATAACCAAATCCCATAATGTATGTAACATGGAAAGAGATCATGGAGGCAAGGTATGCAAATTGACATTTAGCCATAGAATAAAACACTAACATGACTTAAACAGGTTTTGGTGTCTGTTAATCCATAATGGATGCCAAAAGTGATTATGATAATGGATAGATACCCCTCAGTACTGGATACAGAGGTATGGCATCCAAGCTGCAACATGAAAGGATCACTTCCTTGAGAACAGAAAGATAACCAAAAGTAACACATGCCTATGATAGTGTCACAAAATCAACAACCTTTATACCAAAAAAAAAGAGTATAACCAGAAAGAAAAAGGATAGAAGCATGTGTATTCAGAAGTGGAAACACACCCCTGTGGCCACACAACTTTAATAAGTTCAGGCATAAAGACATTTGAGAAATAGCTCCGGATTTTTAGATCATAGCATTGGCAACAAAGTAACTTCAAGCCAACAAATGACAGTGCCTACAAACATGCTTTCTATGTATATGATCATATATTATCAGTGAGATTATTGGTCACAACACTCAAACCAATCAAAAATTTAGGCATGCCAATTCTATAGACAGAAACAAACTTGAATCATGGTAGTGCAAAAATCAGCATAATAGTTATGCCTATGGTCTGAAGTAAACAAAGCAAGCAACAGATACATTCATCAAATCAACTAGCCATCGACTTTCACAATACAAATGACAGTACAATGGTGAATTCAAGGGTGAAGCCAAACAAGCATCCTACCAACATAATCTTCGACCAGTTCCTTGGCTGAAAACCAGGATCGAGGGGAAGTTTATTGACAAAAGAAATTGAGACCAGTTCCTTGGCTGAAAACTAGGATCGAGGGGAAGTTTATTGACAAAAGAAACTAAGACCAGTTCCTTGGCTGAAGACCAGGATCGAGGGGAAGTTTATTGACAAAAGAAACTGAGACCAGTTCCTTGGCTGAAGACCAGGATCGAGGGGAAGTTTATTGACAAAAGAAACTTAGACCAGTTCCTTGGCTGAAAACCAAGATCGAGGGGAAGTTTATATCAGAAACTAAGACTAGTTCCTTGGTAGAAAACCAGGATCGAGGGGAAGTTTATTGACAAAAGAAACTTAGACCAGTTTCGTGGCTGAAGACCCGGATCGAGGGGAAGTTTATATCAGAGATTAGACCAGTTCCTTGGCTAAAGAACAAGATTGAGGGGAAGTTTTACCTTTTTTTTAGCATTATTTCTTAGCAAAAGAAGATGGATGAACAAATTGCCGTTCATAACCACCGTAAAAATTTTGGGTATTTTGATATTTAATCCTCTTGCACCCCGAATGCCCGAATACCTTCGCCATTCACACCTTCGGGTCCAAGAAGATTAAATAGGGGCATCTGTCATACCCCAAATTTTGGCCACCAAGATTTCCCATCATTGTGCAAATCATCATCAGAATATGGATGTACTTTCATACCTCATCAATCTCCTCAAAGATGGTTGAGCAGTCACTACAATCAAGAATTAGGGTTTTGGGCCCTCTCAGAGCACTTAGGCAAAGGATAAATCTGGAAATGACATGATTTTAAACTTTTCTAACATCTCAAACACCTATAAAGGATCAAGAGGACTCCCACATCAAGAATCAAGCACAAGGTTGCAAAATTCCAAGTGGATTAAGCCTTAAAATCGCCAGTGTCACCAAATTAGGGTTTTGATCGACTGAGGCCTCCAGATGGAATTTTTCCTCTGGGCATGAGCCAATGCTTCAAAACATCACCCAAGATACTCCAAGGGACCTCATGGACCTAATCATCGAGTTAATTTAACCTCAGGGGATGCATTTACCAAAAATCAGGAATTAGGGTTTCTTGACCTAATTCACCCCTAAGTTGACTTTTGGGACAAAGCATGAGCCAATACCTCAAGACATAATTTGAGGGCATTAAATACACCACATTGATCCATTTGCAACAATGGATTGATCCAAGAAGCTTGATTCACAAGTTTCAATTTCATCTGGACCACAATTAGGGTTTCGAGGAAAAAGTCAATTGTACCTTTGACTTTTGACCAAGACATGCTCCCAAACCTTGGGAAATGATTCAATACACCCTATGTCACCTATGGAGTCCATCCATTAGTTTTTATTTAGGTCAAGGACTTGATTTCACAAAGGATCGCACAGTTTGGATTTCATCCTATAAAAAGTCAACTGTGCACAAAATCAAGTTTGACTTTTTGGAATTTTTCACAAATATGGTTCCCCAAAGTAAAAAATGATGTTAATATGTGGTATTGATCATCATTCATCAAGAAAAATCAAGAAAAGTGAGGTTTCTTGAAAAAGGGGCAACCTTGAGAAACCAACATTTTTCTAAGTTATGGAATAAAAGTGATTTTGGTACCAACTTCCAAGGATCATAACTTGAGATCCAAGCAACCATTTTGGGTGATCCAAAGCTGGATTTGTAGGTCTTGCTACACTCTACAAAAGCTTCAACTACCTCAGACTCCAATTCCTTATGGATTTTGAGTTATGGAATGATCAAAATGGCAAAAAACATGAAAATGACACTTTTAATTTCCAACACTTAGTGAAATTTTCAACAAAAGTCAGAATCTGCCTTACTTTTTTCCAAAATGTAGGGACATTTTTCACCTTGATCCAAGTTAAACCAGGTCTAGGGGTGAACATCAAAGTTGAAATATGCCTTGAGGGCTTTCCAACAAGTACCAGATCATCTCCAAATTCCATTTGAGCAGGGAGATACAACCCTTGGAACATGGCATCATAAACTGGTTTTTACAAGGCAAAATTTGTGCATTTTGCTCGATTTGTCCAAATCTGATAAATCCAAGCCTTGTCATCAATTTGGACACATCTGAGGATAAAACAAGAAGGGAATGATGTGATCCCTAAGCCTCCAAAGTCCAAGAATCTACATTAGCCATAACAAACCTAAAAAGGCTAAAAAGGTGCCAAGACTCCAATTTTGTTGCAATGCATTTAATGGATACACCAAGGTGGCATAGACTGACACATTCCTAACTGAATGAGTCAAGGATCAGCACTGAATCAAAGGACCATAGGCCTGTGCCCTAATCTCAAGTCAATGGCTAGAGGAGACTTGAGATTCCTTTTGCTCAACATTGGCCAAAGGTCTGCTACAGCTGCCATTCACTATTGCGTGTAAAACAAACTTGCTCTACTATAAATAGAGCTCATTTGTGCTCAGTTTGAGTACACCAAAGCACTACAACACTTGCTTTCCTCAAAATCTCTTTCTTTAGGCCAAAATGCCTTCTTTTGCAAGGTATCTCTGATTTTTTGAGTTAGAGAGCAATTCCACCATAGCTCATGATCCAAACACCTCTAATATGTTATATCTAAGCTGTTCAAACACTCACATGTGACCTGAAACCCCAAAATCACAAAGTCAACCTCCAAAACCTCAAAAAAAAAAAAAATTTCATTTTTCAAGCCATGTCTTGATTCAGTCACTTCCAAAACCAAACCAGGCCTCAAACACACTTCAAATATCATCCTCAAACTGTCCCAAATGGTTCCCCTCATCTGGAACACCATTTGAGAGAGTTGCCATATTGGTCACTTTTGCGACTTTTGCAAGAAAGAGCTAAAACTTGTTCTTGAGGATTCAAGCTGGTTCTAATCATTCTAAAAGCTTCTAAGGGATCAATTGAGAGTGTCCAAAGCATCAAATTACTTTTGGTACAAGGAACTTGGCACATAGCATAAAAAGCTCCAAGAGGTAAGTGCATGACAACTTGAACTCCTTGAATTGTGCATTCCTTAGATGTCCACTGATCATATGCATCTTATACATGTTATATATGTTGTGTTTGAACCAAATTGTCATGCAATTCTTGCCTGTACCATTAGATAGCATAGAACATGCAAAAATAGGCCTATTGTGAAATCACTATCGGATTTTGTGGAGGAAACATTTTCTGAAAATTCTAAGGGCACCATTGGATTCTGTAGCGAGCGATTTTGGAAGCTGTTCTTCAGCGCTGGTCGCTCTCTGCGGTTTGAGCTTTGACTACAGGTCGATTCATTTTTTATCCTATTGTGAGCTGACTAAGGAAGGGAAATAGATGTCTCCAATTAACCCTGCTTGCATACTGAGTTTAAACAGCGGTCTGTTAGGTTACGAATGCTATCAATGTGGGGGGGCCTTTGTACTGGTTATTTGTATTTTCGCCAATACAGTTTTCTTTCTTTCTAGGACTTTCTAGCGAGGAACAAGGGTTAGGATGTTAGGACTGATGCTTTTTGAATTACTGCTTTTGATTGATGGAGATATGGGATTTGGTTTTTTTGTTTAGTGTGTTGGCTAAGATCTTTTCTTTCGATCTTATGCCTACGTATTCCCGTTTACTGAAACAGGGAAATCAGAGCGTTCGTAGTTCCTCCTAGTCTATGGGAGGAAATTGGTTTTTGGTGTCTTGTTCAAAGCCCAAGACGTGAAGCGAAAGGTGATTTGTATCTTGTTCAAAGCCCAAGATGTGAAGCTGAAAAGTCTATTTGTGTCTTGTTCAAAGCCCAAGACGTGAAGCTGAAGGACCTCGACTTTAGAGAGAATTTGTCATCTCTAAAGAAGGGTTTGTCTGTCACAACTGTTGGGTGACTGGTTTATAAAGGAGGATTACTTTAACCGGGATACGCGGATCCTAGTAATGCCATAATTTCCTTTATAGGGGATTTTAACCTAAAGGAGAAGACTTTAACTCAGTGTAGAGCAATGCCATCTTTCCTTAGGAATTGCTCATGTTAAAAGAGGGACAGTGGCATAGATGTAGATGATCCAGAGGCTTGCCGCTTACAGCGATTAGATGGAGGGGAAAGGAGTTGTTGATGTTTGTGTACTGTGAACGAGGCACAACTTTGATGCTAAAAGGTTAATTGGATTAACCAGTGGTTTTCTTATACAAAGCCTAAGAGGAGGCTAGTATGTGTCTCGTACGAAGCCCGAGAGAGAGGCTAAAAGGGTTGACTCAACAGGAGAATCTTTTATGCTCAACAAGAGAGTGTTTTTTGTATCTCGTACGAAGCCCGAGATGGAGGCTAAAAGTTTGATTGGCTCAACAAGAGAGCTTTTTTTGTATCTCGTACGAAGCCCGAGATGGAGGCTAAAAATGTTTGACTCAACAAGAGAGTCTTTGTATCTCGTACGAAGCCCGAGATGGAGGCGAAAGGGGTGATTGACTCAACGAGGGAGTCTCTTATGTGTCTCGTACAAAGCCCGAGAGAGAGGCTAAACGTTGTTTGACTCCGCTGGGGAGAATCATTTGTACAAAGCCCAAGAGGAGGCTATATGGTAACTGTTTCAGTTAAGTGACAGGTCCAGTATACTGATTTTAAAAAGAAAATTAGTTCTTATATAAGCAACACTGTACTCAGGGATTTGATTTGAGGATCAGGGATATTTCCTTCTCTTTGAGGAAACGGGAAATCCAAAGGGTATTGAGACTGTCCGAGTCTACGGGTTTCCTTCCTATTTAACGAAGGGGTCACTTGAGAATGTCTTTGAGACTCAAGGAAGTTAGATTATCTGTGTCTAGAGTTTTATCTTTTGTACCATGCTTTGAGAAACAGTAGTAGACTCTATGAAAGGACTGTTCTATGTAGATGACTAAGTTCTGTTCCTATACCTCTAGGAGGTCGTCGGGATAATTTGTACGAAGCCCAAGAGGAGGCTGGAAACTTTTAAGAAGCCGACGGGTCCTTGTACTAAGCCCAAGAGAAGGCTATCATTCCCGGAGGAAGAGATCATTATACGAAGCCTAAAAGGAGGCTGTGAATAATTCTAAGAAGCCGTAGGGTCCTTGTACTAAGCCCAAGAGGAGGCGGGGTTGCTTTTAGGAAACCTGTGGGTCCTTGTACGATGCCCAAGAGGAGGCCAATGCTTTTAAGAAGCCCGTGGGTCGCCAAACCCCGAGAAATTCAAGGCAAGCTATTCACAAGGAATAGATCAAGTTAGGAAAGTTCGAGAATTTGGAAGAAACTCAAAGATGCCATTCACGGAGAATACATTCATCTTTGGGAGTAGAGTTTCTTGACAATTCCTAATGAGGACAGCCGAAGAGAAGACTGTATCTGGTGATCCTATTGGGGATCTAGTTCAGTCTATTTCTAAGAGTGACAGTCTGAGAAAGGGTTCAAAAAGAATCTGCCTTTCACATCTCCATATTGTTTAACCCCCAAGAGGAGGGAAGACTGTGTCTGGTAATCCTATGTGGATCTAGTTTTGACTGTAAGTTCAGAGTGATCAACAGGGCTTTACCTAGTGCTAGACGTAGTTGCCGGGGAAACTCTAAATATCTATACTATTATTACACAGTTAGTATGAGTTTATGAAAGGAGACTTACAGCGAAACAGCCCCACAATACAGTTATATATATATGAGTTTATGAAAGGAGACTTACAGTGAAACAGCCCCACAATACAGTTATATACAAATGAAAGCGGGTAAACACTTACTCGGTTGTAGAGCTTCCATGCTGTTTGGTTAGTTGTTCAACAAAGAAAGATTGAAAACAACAGTATATTCAAAATCAAAGTAGAAAGTGCTTTGAAATAAAAATATTTGGGGCTTACAGCTCAAGGAGAGGCCCAGGGTTTTATCAGTGAGCGCACTGTTGAATTTGTACAGAGGGACTTATACAAGTGACTGAGGCCCAAAAAGGTTTTCTGTACAAAGGGATGGGTCATACACTCTCTCAAGAGGCCCAAGTGAGTTTTAAGAAAAGAAATGGGTCTTACTACTCGAGGGTAGGCCCAGTTGGTTAATTTTAAACTGGCGACGATCGCGTCGTTTATTTGAAAATGTACAGAGGGACTTATACAACGAATGAGGCCCAAAAAGTTTTCTGTACACAAGGGGTTGGGTCTTACACTCTAATAGAGGCCCAAAGAGTTTAAAGAAAATAAATGGGGCTTACAACACGAGGGGAGGCCCATAGTCTTTATTTTCAAGATGAATATTCACTTTTAAAATGCTTAAAAACAATTAAAAATGAATTTATTCACAAAAATACCAACTATATTAAATAAATAATATAAATTTGATATTTTTGTAGAATAAAATATTTTACTATTTTTGTGATTTTTCAGAAAAAGAACCAATAAAAAATAATCAAAATTGAAGGAGTTATTAATTTTCCAAATCATTAAAAAATAATATGATAAATGAGAAAAATATAAAAAAGAGGGGTTGGGTCTTACACTCTATTAGAGGCCCAAAGTGTATTTTTGTACAAAAGATGGGGCTTACAACTCAGGGAGAGGCCCAAAATATTTTCAGTTTGAAAATGGCGATCGCGCCGAGATTTTTAACGTATCGGGACTTATACAATAACTGAGGCCCAAAAATGTTTTGGTTAAAAGGGGATTGGGTCTTACACTCTAATAGAGGCCCAAAAGTTTTAAGAAAGGAAATGGGTCTTACTACTCGAGGGTAGGCCCAGGTTTATTTTAAAAAGGCGACGATCGCGCCGTTTATTTGAAAATGTACAGGGGGACTTATACAACGAATGAGGCCCAAAAAGGTTTTCTGTACAAGGGTGTTGGGTCTTACACTCTAAAAGAGCCCCAAAAGTGTTTGAAAAAGTTTGATGAGGGTTGAAATAATCAAAAACCCTAATTTCATTTTTTAAAGAGCATTTTTCAAAGAAAAATCAAGTAAAAAATGATAAAAAATATCAAATAAAATCATTAATCATGTTATAAACAGTGATTAAGGTTTATGAAAAAGTATTTTATCCACATGAATATTTAAAATCATTTTGGTTTTAAAAATCAAGAAAAAGAAATCATTTTAAAAGCATTTAAAACAATTTAAAACAATATTTTTGAATATATTAAAAATATATCAAATAATAATATTTTTTGTGATTTTTTGGTGGATTAAAATATTATGGAGTATGAATAACAAGTGTGTAAAATAGATTTTGAAAATAATGATTTTTGCTATGTGAAATAATTGGTTGAGTTTTGAAGATAAACTAAGAAAAAGAGGAATGTGATGTCACAACATCACTCATGAGACATCACTCATGAGTTTTCAACATCTTTTTTATCAAACTTCCAACACCCATAACTTTCTCAAATCTCAATGGTTTAAGACAAAATTTATATGCATCTGGCCCAAAATTTCACAAGGAATCCAATGGTGGTGGTAGTTTTTTCAGATCACACTCCCTCCTCAAAACCCGATAGTGGTTTTGAAAAGGACCTATAATTACATTTTCTGTGCTACACTTTGATACAGACATGGATTACATGGTGAATTAGCCCAAACACAACATATACAACATGTATGAGATGTGTATGATTAGTGGACTTCAAAGCAATGCATGATTTCAAGGATTCCAAGTTGTGATGCTTACCTCTTTTTGAGCTTTTTGGAGTTTTTGTGCAATCTGTCAAGCCTCTTGTTCCAGAAATGATTTGATGCTTTAGACACACTCAAATGATCCCTTAGAAGCTTTTAGGATGATTGGAATCAACTGGTACCTGCAAAAACACAAACTGTCCCTTTCTTCCAAAAGGGGTTAAAAGTGACCAAAATAGCAACTCTCTCAAATGGTGTTCCAGATGTTGGGAACCATTTGGGACAGTTCAAGGATGATATTTGGAGTGTGTTTGAGGTTTTATCCGGTTTGGAAAGTGACTGAATCAAGACATGGCTTGAAAAATGCAAAAAAGTGCCATTTTGAGGTTTTGAGAAGTGACTTTGTGATTTTGTGATTACAGGTCACTTGTGATAGTTTGCACAGCTTACATATGATATATATGAGGTGTGTGTGTGATTAGTTTGAGTGGAATTGCTCTCTAACTCAAAAACTCAGAATTACTTGCTTTGGAAGGCAAATTTGAGGTGAAAGAAGAGATTTTGAGGAAAGCATCTGTTTGATGGCTTTGGTGTACTCAAACTGAGCACAAATGAGCTCTATTTATAGTAGAGCAAGTTTTTTTTCGCAGCAACAGTGAATGGCAACTGCAGCAAAGGTTTGTTCAATGTTGGCCAATGAAAATCCAAGTCTCCTCTAGCCATTGACTAGAGGTTAGGGCACAGAGCTTTGGTTCCCTACTTGTTGGAGGAATGTTGACTGAATTCAGTTGCAAATGTGTCAGTCCATGCCACCTCTAAGCATTTATTAAATGCTCCAATCCAAAATTGGAGTCTTGTCCCTCTTTTAGGGATTTTTAGGAATAGTATGCTACTTCTTGTTCCAAGGACTTTAGAGGCTTGGCTCAGTGATTGTCCCCTTTAGATTTGATCCTCAGAGGTGTCCAAAGTGATGACAAGGCTTGGAAATTCGTGTGGCACAAGAAGTGTGCAAATCTGTCCTGAAACATGTCTTAAAAATCAGCTGCAGCAAGCCCTATTGTAAAATTCATAACTCCCTGCTCGAGTATGCTATATGGAAGTTCTAGGACTTTATGGAAAGCTTAGATGACGTACTTCAACTTTGATGTTTGACTTTGGTCTTGGTTCAGCTTGCAAAGTCATCAAAAATGGCCTTGAACTTGTGTAGTTGAATCTGTCCTAAAAGCTGTCATGAAAATTCTGCTTTATCAATGCTTTTTGCGAAAATCATATCTCCCTGCTCGAGAATGCTACAAGGACGTTCTACACCTTTCTGGAAAGCTGAGACAACGTACTTCAACTTTCATGTTTGACTCCAGACCTGGTTCAACTTGGACCATGGAGAAAAACGTCCTTGAAGTTGGGACATTCTTGCTGAAAAAATATTAATGATGTCCCTATGCAATGTCAGAACATTGGACATTTTGATCATTAATAATTCCAAACTTTAATCACTTGTATATTTTAATCCACTATGATATTTTGAATTGAAGTGAATTGCATATTTGATGCTTGTCTTGCATGGTGACAAAGCTTGAAAATTGGGTGGCACGAGAAAAGTGCACAAAATCTGTCCTAAAAAATCAGCTCGAGCAAGGCCTGTTGTGAGGTTCATAACTCCTTGCTCAAGTTGAATTAATGGGAGTTCTAATACATTTTGGAAAGCCCTAATGACATACTTTAACTTTGATGTTTGACTTTGGTCTTGGTTCAGCTTGCAAAGTCATCAAAAATGGTCTTGAACTTGTGTAGTCAAATCTGTCCCAAAAGCTGTCATGAAAATTCTGCTTTATCAATGCTTCTTGCGAAAATCATATCTCCCTGCTCGAGTATGCTACAAGGACGTTCTATAACTTTCTGGAAAGCTGAGACAACGTACTTCAACTTTCATGTTTGACTCCAGACCTGGTTCAACTTGGATCATGGAGAAAAACGTCCTTGAAGTTGGGGCATTCTTGCTGAAAATATTAATGATGTCCCTATGCAATGTCAGAACATTGGACATTAAGAATTCCCAACTTTGATCACTTATATCTTTCAATCCTTATGATATTTTGAGTTGATTCCTTCTACAATGTTGAAGTATCAAATACCCTCTTTAAAAGTAGCTCTTACTCAAAATCAATGGATGTTTGGATCAATAGTTACAACCTTGAAAAGTTGTGCACTTGAACATGATTTTAACTTAGAAAAAATTTCTAAGTTTCTTTCAATTTGATCAATTTTGCAATTTTGCGTGATTTCTTGATTTAAATTTGATCAAATTAAATAATCCATCATATTTTCTTGAGCAATGGCTTGTGAAGCTCAAAGTTGACCAAAAAGTCAAACTTTGACTTTCTGCGTCAGTTGACTTTGTATTAGATGAACTTGAGGCTTGATCCACTTGAAATGTTGCACTCTTGTGCTTAATTCTTGATGTGGGAGTCCTCTTGATCCTTTGTGGATGTTTAAGAGGTTAGACAAGTTGAAGATCATGTCATTCCTTGATTGATCATTTGTCTAAAGGCTTTGAGAGGGCTTAAAACCCTAATTTTGATTGTAGTGGATGCTCACCCTTCTTTGGGGAGACTGATGAGGTACAAAGGTACATCCATATTGTGCTGATAATTTGCACAATGATGGGAAATCTTAGTGGTCAAAATTTGGGGTATGACAGATTCCTCATGAAATTTCAGGTCAGATACACCTAAATTTTGTCCCAATCCATGGAGAAATGAGAAAGTTAGAGGCTTCACGTAAATTGCCCAAAAGCTTGCCTTGCCTTGCCTTGCGAGGCCTAGAAACTTGGCACCCCTTATGTATTTATGGGGTGATTTTGATGCACGGATGTATCACCACCCCAGTGGTAGCGCGCATGTGTGTTTATGTATGAGGTCGTGGGTTCAAACCCCACCAGACCTTTTTTGCTACCTCTCTCATTTTTGCTATTTTTCAATATTTTCATGTTTTTGTTAATTAATTGAAAAATTAATTTCTCTCTCAATTTTAATTATTTTTTATTGGTTCTTTTTTTGAAAATTCACAAAAATAATAAAATATTTTATTCCATGAAAATTTCACAAAAATATTATTTATTTCATATATTTGGTATTTTTGTAAAGAATTATATTTTTATTTGTTTTTAAACATTAAAAATATTTCTTTCTCTTGGTTTTACAAAATTTAAATGATTTTTAAATCATCCCATGAATGAAACATGATTTTCCAAATTTAAATCCAAGATCACAACCTTTTTTCACATGTTTGATTATTTTAATTAATTTTTATTCAATTAAAATACATTTAAAAACCAAAAAAATTAGGGTTTTGATCACTATCACCCTAACAAATGTTTTTCAAACTTTTGGGCCTCTAATAGAGTGTAAGACCCAACCCCTTTTGAAAACCAAACTATTTTGGGCCTCAGTCATTGTATAAGACCCACTGCGATTTCAAAAATTCCGGCGCGATCGCTAGTTCAAAACAAAATCATCTGGGCCTCCCCTTTGTGTTGTAAGTCCCATTTCTTTTCTTTTTAAACACTTTTGGGCCTCTATTAGAGTGTAAGACCCAATCCTTTTTTAACCAAAACCTTTTTGGGTCTCAGTCATTGTATAAGTCCCGATACGATTTTAAAATCTCGGCGCGGTCGTCGCCTTTTAAACAAAAATAACCTGGGCCTCTCCTTGATTTGTAAGCCCTATCACTTGTATATAATATAAACTTTGGGCCACTCCTTGAGTTGTAAGACCCATCCCTCTGTACAGAAAACCTCTTTATTGTATAAGCCCCAGTACATTTTACAAAACAACGGTACGATTACTTTTTTTTCATCTGGGCCTCTCCTTGAGTATAAGTCCCAACAACCTTTTCAAAAACAACTTCCCTTTTGATTTTGGTTCAAACTCATAGTTGTTATCAAAACTTTCTTTAATTTCTTGAACACCTAACCATACAGATGTTACTATGGAAGCTTGCTCGCTTGTAAGTTTTTATCGACTTTCATTTACTTGCTTTCATATATATATATATATATATATATATATATATATATATATATATATATAACTGTATTGTTGGAAGCTTGCTCACCTGTAAGTCCTTCTTTCATATCCTTTTAAATACTTGTCATATATCAACTGTATATATACTAGTATATCTGCTTAGAGTTTTCCCTGGCAACTAGGTCTAGAACTAGGTAAAGCCAGTTGGTCACTCTTAAATACAGTCAAAACTAGATCCCCATAGGATTTCCAGATACAGTCTTGCCTTCTCTTGGGCTTAAACAATATGGAACAAAGAGAAAGGCATTATTCTCGGTGAAACTTTTCTCAGACTGTCACTTTTAGAAATTGTCAAAGAAATTCAATTCCCCAGAGAGGAATTATTCTCGGTGAAACCTCTCTTGAATTTCTTCAAACCCTAGAACTGTTCACTAAAAGGAATTATTCTCGGTGAAACCTTTATTGAACTTTTCTTAGGTTTGGGACCCACAGGCTTCCTAAAAGCATCCTCGCCTCCTCTTGGGCTTTGTACAAGGATCCTCCGGCTTCTTAAAAGTTCTCATGCCTTCTCTTGGGCTTAGTACAAGGACCCTGAAGACCTCTTAAAGGTATAGGACAGAACTTAGTCATCCTTCGTTAGAGTTGTCTTTCTAAAAGAGTCAAAACCTCAGACCAATTTTAGGGTTGATACTTATCCCTTCAAAGAGTCAGCCTTCTCTTGGGCATTATACAAAGATAAACTCCGCCATACCAATAGACTTGGACAGTCTAATCTCCTCTTGGGTCTCAAAGATATTCTCAAGTTCCTTATAAAGACAGAAAAAACACTGGTCATTTAATCAATCCCCATTAGAGTTAAAACCCGTGAGTTCTAAAACTCTGTCTTTTATCCTAAACTTCCCCAGCTAGGGTCAGTTTATCATCAAAGCCTCAAGGTATCTGATACCTCAACTCTTCTGTAAACCCTCAGCGAGAGTTGATTCCCCATTTTGGACCTGCCTCTGGATCTCAATAATTCTCAGCAGAAGACAGCCTCCTCTTAGGCTTTGTAGAAGGATTTCTTTCTTTGTTCTTCCCCAACAAAGATAGCCTCCTCTTAGGCTTTGTATAATGATTCTTCTTTTCCTCAGCATAGCTAGCCTCCTCTTGGGCTTTGTACAAATGATTTTCCCCAGCTGAGCTAACCTTTTCAGACTCTCTTGTTGAGTCAATCCCCTTTTCCCTACTCTCTGGTTGAGTCAACCCTTTTAGCCTCAATCTTGGGCTTTGTACTCCCTTCGTCCCACAATGAGTGACCCAGTTGACTTTTCACACAGATTAAGAAAAAAAGAATAAATGAAGGAGAGAGAATGATATTTTTACTAAAGTACCCTTATGATGTATTCGAAATGATGAAAGTAATATTAATTAGAGGGTAAAATAGGAAAAGTTGCATTGAAAATTGAAATGGGTCATATATTTTGGGACACCATTTTATTCCAAATGGGTCACTCATTGTGGGACGGAGGGAGTACAAGACAAATAAAAACACTATCTTGTTGAGTCAATCTTTTTTGAGCCTCCTCTTAGGCTTGGTATAATGGTTTCCCCTAGTAGAAGTTAGCCTCCTCTTAGGCTGTGTATAATGATTTCTCCAGCTTGGTCAGCCTCAATCTTGGGCTTTGTACAAGACACCATATAAATTTCCCTAAGCAGAGTCAATCCTCTTTCAGCCTCAATCTTGGGCTTTGTACAAGACAGATAATACTCTCCATCAGAATTAAACTCATTTCAGCCTCAATCTTGGGCCTTGTACAAGACACCTAAAATATCCTCAGCCGAGTTTAGCCTCAATCTTGGGCTTTGTACAAGACAGATAAAGATTTATTTCCCACCAGGTCAGTCTTCTTTTCAGCCTCAATCTTGGGCTTTGTACAAGACACATATAAACTCTCCCCAACGAAGTCAAAATCCCTTTTAGCCTCAATCTTGGGCTTTGTACAAGACAGACAAAATATTTCCCCGAAAAATTCAAACTTTTAGCCCCCTCTTAGGCTTTGTATAACGATATCCCCAAAGAGTCAACTCTTTTAGCCCCAATCTTGGGCTTTGTACAAGACAGATAAACACTCTCTTGTTGAGTTAGTCTTTTCCAGCCTCCTCTCTGGCTTTGTATAAGGACTTCCCAGTGGAGTCAATCAACCTCTTAGATTCAACCTTGGGCTTTGATCAAGGCACACAAAAATCAACATCCCCTTAGAGGAGATCAAAATCTCTGTAGGAAGTCATTTCTCTGTTTATCACTCTTCAAAATAGAATACCCAAAACAAACCCTAATTCCAGATAACTGATGTAAGTGGTACACTTGTTGATTCAAATATTCAAGTTGTGGTCC
This sequence comes from Lathyrus tuberosus, assembly GCA_022829125.1. Lineage (NCBI taxonomy): Eukaryota > Viridiplantae > Streptophyta > Magnoliopsida > Fabales > Fabaceae > Lathyrus > Lathyrus tuberosus. Next base: position 1,937,221 of record JALAZF010000353.1, read on the forward strand.
ATCTCTTATCCTGGCAAACTTCCTCTTTCATCTAATTGCTGTAAGTGGCAAGCCTCTGGATTATTTACATCCACGCCATTGTCCCTCTCTTAGCATGAAAGATTCCTAAGGAAAAATGGCATTGCTCAACACTGAGTTAAAGTTTTCTCCTTTAGGACAATTCCCTCATAAAGGAAATTATGGCATTGCTGGAATCTCATATCCCAGTTAAAGTAATCCTCCTTTATAGTCAGTCACCCAACAGTTGTGATAAACAGACGAGATGTCTCCCTTTAGAGATGACAAATTCTCTCTAAGTCAAACCTTTATCTTCAATCTTGGGCTTCAAACAAGATACAAATACTCAACCTTTTAGCTTCAATCTTGGGCTTTGAACAAGACACCAAAACATCTTTTTCCTCCCATAGAATAGGAGGAACTACGATTGCTCTGATTTCCCTGTTTCTTAAAACGGGAATACGTAGGCATAAGATTGTGAAATCTTAGCGAGTATACCAATCAAAAACTCTAGGTCCAGTACCTTCATACCAAACAAAAACTTTGGGTCCAGTACCTTCACATCAATCAAAACAGAGGTCCAGTACCTCACCAAAATCATCAAAAACTCACTCTCTATCTCGAACTTTTCCCAACCCATTCCCAGATAAACACCATCAAGTACAAAGTGTAACCTAATGCTAACAACCTATGGATAACCACATATAGGATGGGTAATTGACAACTCCCCATTATATAACCTGACCCCGAACTCCCAGAATCTCTCTTAGCGTTTGTTCAGTTAAACAATTGTGTGCAAGGTTAGTTTTAGATCGCTTCCCTTTCCCTTCCAGCTTCACGGGATAAATAAGAAATCAGAAAGTAGCATTCTTCCTCCTACCATTGCAGTGAGGAGGAACCCATGGTGATAAGGTGGTCGCGTCACCGACAAAAATCGCACGCTATAGCTGGGCATTGGGCAGGAAATCTGGTTTGTTGAGACAAATTCGGTTCATACCATGTATCCTCAAAAGTTTTAATGATAACAAAGTATTTGAAAAACAATTAGGATTTCTAACTAGTTAGTTCTTATGTTCAGAATTATATTTACTTGATGAAACTGGTTCTAACATAGAAGTAGCTTTGGTTCGGTTCTGATTATAGTCTCGTGAGAGATTCTAATCAAAAAGTTACTGCTAGTACATATTAGAATCAGAAGTGTGTTATAGCGCCCTTTGAAACTGAGTAGTGTCAACTCAAGCTCTGCTAACACGGGACTCGAGATATGTTGACATTATCTCCAAAAGATTGTGTTGTACTTGTTTCATAGAAGTGTTCTCTGGAAAAAGGCCTTGTTATGTGGATACTTCCTTGACTACGAGTTCCAACACCTGCTTTATTGGAAAAGAAGATGTATTAGAAGATTTGATCTGATTATAGTCATTAGCGATACTTCAACGACTATATTTCTTCAGCTATAAAAGGAGCAGAAGATTTTAAGATCAACTCAAGAAACGAAGTTATAACTACAACTGAGACATACACGCACTACATTCATATCAGCTCAAGAGAAGCTAATATGTTAAAGAGTTATTATTCTTGTATAGCTTAAGAATCCTTTGTGTAAAAGTGTGTTGTATTATATTTGAACACCTCTAATTGTTAATCAAATGTTGTTGTAAGTTATTCCTTTTCTAAACAGGCAATTTAAATAAAAATCTATTATCTTGGGCTTGAGCAGTGAAGGCTTGGATTGTGAATCTGAGCAAAGAAGTCTTAGACGGTGCGTCTGAGCAGAGAAGTCTTAGGCAGAGTGTTTAAGCAGTGAAGTCTTGAACCAGGAGATTTTAAACAAGAAAAGTCTTAGGAACTGAGGATCTAAGCAGGGAAGTCTTGATCAGGTGCTGATTAAGCAAGGAATTTATACGCTGTAGGTCTGAGCAGGGAAAGTCTTATAATTGTGAGTATAAGCAGTTGTAATCAATTGGATCATAGTGGGAATCTCTTACGTGGCAAGGGGACTGGATTACTCTCAGTTGGAGAGGAGTCAGGATAACTGTTGTTTTTATTTTCTTCTGTTACATTTTTCGTTGTACTCATTATTAGATTCTGAACTCTAGTTTAGAATCAGAACTCTGGTTTAGAAGTAAAAATAATTTTGCAAACACAATTCAACCTCCCTTCTTGTGTATTTTTCTCACCTTCAGTTGGCATCAGAGCAAGGTCTGTACGTAACACTTAACAGTGGTACATTCAAAGATCCAACGTGAAAAGTATGACTATTGAGGATGCTAATGCTAGTTCCTCAGTAAGGGGATTTCCCTATGATTACAGTAGCTCTGAGAGAAATCATTACTCTGCTAAACCTTTTGTATTCAGTGGTGACTCCACTAAGTTTGAATGGTGGAAAATCAAGATGTACACGTATATCATTGGACTCGATGACGAGATATGGGAAATACTTGAAGATGCCATTGAAATTGCTATTGATAGTGTTGGTATGGTATCTGACAGGAAAACTCTGACTCCAGCTTAAAAGAAAATCTATACAAAACATCATAGAGTCAGAGGTATTCTGGTTAATGCTCTACCACATGATAAGTACTTGAAAATTATTGATAAGTCTTCTGTAAAGACTATCTTTGAATCTCTGTGCTCTACATATAAAGGGAATCAGCAAGTTAGAGAAGCAAAAGCTAACTTGCGAATACTGAAATACGAGTTATTCAAAATGAAGGATGATGAAGATATTGAAACCATGTTCTCCAGGTTTCATATTTTTGTATCAAGCCTTCAGGTGTTAAACAAGAGTTACTCCTCATTAGATCATGTTAAGAAGACTCTGAGAAGTTACCCTCTAAAGTTTAGACCTAAAGTAATAGTTATTCAGGAAGCTAAGGACTTGAATACGCTGTCTCTTGAAAGTCTAATCAACAATATTCAAAGCCATAAGATGGAACTAAATCGAGACGAGTCTTCAAAAAAACTTAAGTCTCTTGCCTTGAGATCTGCTTCTTAAAAATCTGGTGAAAAGTCCAAAAGATCTTCAAAGAGCAGTAAACCTGATGAAACTTCTAAAGAGGATTCTGATGGTAGATCTGATGATGATGATATTGCTTGGTTCATCAGAGGATTTCAGCAAATGGCCAAAAAGAACAAGAGATTTCCTAGAAGAAATCGGAGATCCAACTTCAAAGATAAAGATGAAGATATGGTCTCCTATAACTAGGGGTGGCAAAACGGGCCTGGCCCGTTGGGCATGCCTGTTTTACCCGCACTTTAGTGCAGGATGGGCCAAAGGTTTAGGCCCTCACCCTCTAATATGTCCGCCCCGCCCCACCCCATTTTCTTCGCGGGCTTTTGCGGGCATGAGCATTTACATAAAATTTTTCATTTTTAGGCTTAAAAAATGCAGTGCCCGCGGGCTTTATCCGCCCCGCCTTCACATTTTTGCGGGGTGGGCATAGGTTTTAGGCCCGCATCATCAACTATGACCGCCCCACCCCATTTTTTTGCGGGCATTTGCGGGGCGGGCCTAAATGGGGTGTGCATGCCCGTTTGCCACTCCTACCTACAACTACAACAAACCTGGTCACTTCAGATATGACTGTCTGATCCTCAAAAAGATAATCAGAAGAAAGGAAGTCATCAGAAGGACAACTTCAGAAAAGGATTCAAGAAGAACTTTATCGCAACAAGGGAAGAGTTGGATGATGAAGATTCAAAAAAGGAAGATGATGTCATGCCAATCTTGCATTGATGGCACACTCATCTAATGAAGGACTCTTATCTGAATTTGAAGACGAAGATGAGGTATACTCTTACTCTAACTTTATTTCATGCGCTAATAATCTTATAAATTATTGCAAGGATCAAGCCTGCCATAGTAAAATTTTAAAAAGGGATAATTTCATTTTGAAAGAAGAATTAAAAGAAATTAGCACATCTGAAAATGAATGTTCATCTCTAGGTAAGCATGATCAAGCTTTTCATAAATTCATTACATCTGGCATTGATAGAACTAAACTTTCATCTATGATTTATGGAGTTAGTAAAAATAATAGAGAATGTTTGGGGTATGATAAAGGCTGCTATAGTTCTGATGTTTCATTAAAAGTACTCCCAAATTATTGCTCATATAAAATTGGTCAACCATTGCTAAGTAACAATTTTGTTTCTGCTGCTAATAATGTGAAAGTTATGAATCTGACTGAATTTATTGATCAGAAGTTGAAAGGTATTGTAATATCAGAACCTGATAGTTCAGAAGTTCTGGTAACTTCAGTATCCATAACATCTGAATCACAGACTAAGATTGGTTATGTAACTAAGGTTAACTTCAGTCAAAGTTTTTGGAAACAAAAAACTTGGAGTGGAGCTAAACCTTTTCACATGGAAAAATAACATGATATGATAGAATCAGTTAAGACTAACCTGAAAGGACCCATATGTGTATGGGTACCTAAATCTTAAATTATCTTTGCTGCAGATATACCCAAAGGAAAGGATGGAAATCCAATCGTGGTACCTGGACAGTGGCTGCTCACGACATATGACTGGAGAAAAGCAAATGTTCCAAACCCTGAATCAGAGAGGGGAAGGAAATGTGGGTTTTGGAGGAGGACAAAAGGGAAGAATCATTGGTACAGGTACCATTGATAATTCTCAAACTCTTATAAATAAAGTTTAGCTGGTAGATGGCTTGAAGCATAATCTACTAAGCATAAGCCAATTATGTGATAGTGGTATGAAGTATTGTTCAATAAGAATTTCTGCTCAGTTGTTAATTTTGACAAAACTATTGTATTCAAAGGAAAAGAAAGGGAAATGTTTATAAAATCAATCTTTCTGAATTGGCTGATCAGAAGGTCGTTTGCCTAATGGCAATGAGTGATGAGAAATTGATTTGGTGCAAAAGGTTAGGTCATGCTAACTAGAGATTAATCTCTAAACATAGCAAGCAAAAACTTGTTAAAGGGCTGCCAGATCTTGACTATCACTCAAATGCTCTCTGTGGAGCATGTCAAGTTGGAAAGATTGTGAAAATCTCTTCTAAAACCAAAAACACTGTCTCTACCTCTAGACCCTTGGAATTGCTTCACCTTGATATATTTGGTCCTTTTGGGACTGCTTCAATCAGTGGGAAGAAATATGGTTTGGTCATTGTTGATGATTTCAGCAGATGGACTTGGGTAAAATTTCTTCAATCTAAAGATGAAATATACGAAGTATTTAGCATCTTCTGCATTCAAGTACAATCTAAGATGAAAGTAAAGATTCTGGAAGTCAGAAGTGACCATGGGGGAGAATTTGAAAATGAACCATTTGAGTCTTTTTGTGAAAGATATGGAGTTATCCATGAGTTCTCCTCTCCTAGAACTCCATAACAAAATGGGGTTGTAGAGAGAAAGAACAAATCTTTGCAAGAAATGGCAAAAACAATTATTCATGAAAATAAATTCCCTAAGTACCTGTGGGCATAAGCTGTTAATATTGCTTGTTATATTCATAACTGAATCTATATTCGACCAATTCTGAATAAAACATCGTATGAATTAATTAAAGGTGGAAGACCAAGTATTTCGTATTTTCATCAATTTGGATGTACTAGTTACATTTTGAATAATAAGGTCTACCTAAAGAAATTTGATGCTAAAGCTTAAAAGAGTATTTTCTTAGGATACTCTGAACGCTCAAAAGCATAAAGAGTGTATAACTTAGAAACCAGAATGGTTGAAGAGTCTATGCACGTTAAATTTGATGACAAAATATTTGACTATGACAAGTTAGAGTCTTTGGCCCAGAATGATAACACTGCAGGTATTCAGATTTCTGAAGAATAACTTGTGGTATGTGTTCCAAAGGAAAAGGGTATATATGATGATACTTCAGAATCTATTACTATTATTGAAGGATTACCAGAGGCTGCAGAAACTGAAGTTACTCCAACTGATCCTACTGCTACCAATTCAGTGATTGCTCAAAATGGTACTGAAGCCTCTGTTCCACTTAAGAGACCGTTTAAATATAAAGTATTTCATCCAGAAGGGCAAATCATTGGAAATAAAGATGAGCCATCGAGAACCAGATCTGCTTTTAGAATTGATCAATCAATGCTTGGACTTATTTCATTGACAAAACCTACTTCTATTGATAATGCCTTATCAGATAATGGGTGGATTATGGCTATGAAAGATGAACTAAATCAATTTCAGAGAAATGATGTGTGGGATCTTGTTCCAAGACCACAGAAGAAAAACATCATTAAGACCAAGTGGGTCTTCAGAAACAAGCTTAATGAACATGGAGAATTCGTTAGAAGCAAAGCTAGACTTGTAGCTCAAGGCTACAGTTAGCAAGAGGGAATTGACTTCTTTGAAACCTTTGCTCTTGTGGAAATGTTAGAAGCTATAAGATCTCTTCTCTCTTATGCCATCAACCATGACATTGTACTTTATCGGATGGACGTGAAAAGTGCTTTTCTAAATGGAGTTATTGTTGAAGAAGTGTATGTCAAGCAACCTCCAGGATTTGAAGATCCAAACCATCCAGACTTTGTCTACAACCTCAAGAAATCACTCTATGGTCTCAAACAAGATCAAAGAGCATGGTATTAGAGACTGAATAATATCCTGCTTGAGAATGGTTTTGCTAAAGGCAAGGTTGACACTACACTATTTAGGAAAACTCTAGAAGAAGAAATCTTGATTGTTCAAATTTATGTTGATGACATAATTTTTGGTTCTACTAATGCATCTCTTTGTCAAGAATTTTAAAAAATAATGCAGGCTGAATTTGAGATGAGCATGATGGGTGAATTGAAATACTTCCTTAGAATTCAAATTAATCAGAAGGAAGAAGGTATATACATTCATCAGTCTAAGTACACAAGAGAGCTCTTGTAAAAGTTCAATCTTGATAAATGCAAAGTCATGTCAACTCATATTCATCCAACCTTCAACTTGAATGATGAAGAATGCAGTGCTAAAGTGGATACAACTAAATATCGAGGTATGATAGGTTCTTTACTCTATCTCACTGTTTCCAGACCAGATATTCTATTAAGTGTATGCATGTGTGCAAGATTTCAATCAGATCTTAGAGAGACTCATTTAACAGTTGTTAAGAGTATCTTTAGGTATCTAAAAGGAACAACCAATCTTGGACTTTGCCAAATTTTGATTTTATTAAGAAAAATATGAACATGGTATTTGTCGATGAATAATGCTTATCTTCTGAATGGAGTATTAGAGGAATCGTTGGACTCTGATAGCACTCAGTTGGATTTTTAAAATCTGAAATTTCTCTAGGTATGGTCTATAAGCCTTGATTAGGGTGTATATGATCTCTCTCTCATCTTTGATTGCTTTGTTTAAGCAGAAAGTAATTAGTTTAATTCCTTGTTATGTTCTTTGAATTAAAAATTAGACTAATCTTGAACTCTGATAAAATAAGGAACTTCGTCTTACATTCTAATACTTAAAAGCTTTTTGAAATATTAATTTGATTGACAGTTGTCTCTGAAACTCTCTAGATTGAAAGGACATGTCTATCACTTTTATTTCAAAATCTGCTCTGAAATTTGGTTCTTAAAAGGAGTATACCGACAAATATTCTAATTCATTTTATTCAGACTCATCACTGTCCAAACATTTAATACATACTTGCTTATAAATTGACATTCTATGTGTTATGTTGCTACCTGTGTGTTTTCCTGATTTCATGAGTTATCTTTTATATAAGATAATATTGTGAAATCACTGTTCTTCAAACTAGCATTTCTTCTTAAAATGTCTTCAAAAACAATTAAAGGAGAAATCTATGATCTAGATATTCTGAAGGAATATACGGTTAATTTCAATGAATTAACAGTGAGTAATCTTTCACGGTTAGTTGCAGATATTCATTTTCAGAAATGGGATGGATATTTTGCAATGCTTATTGGACCAATCTATCCATATCTTGTGAAAGATTTTTGGGCAAATGCTCATGTTCATCAGAATGAGCTAGATGATAGTCAGATTCTATCTGTTGTCTATGGTTTTCCTGTTGTGATCAACTCTAAAATCATCTCTCAAGCAATAAATTATGAGGAAGATGGAGTTACTATTGAAAGCTACAAACATAACAACAGATTTATGAACCTTATGCACAACATCTGCGCTGCTGAAAGTCCTTATACTCTTACTCCTATGGCAAAAGTATGGTACCGAATTATGGGGACCAATCTAAGGCCTAGAGAAAAGGGGACAAGATGACTTTCTTCTGATGATAAACACTTCATTCTGTTCCTAGTCTCCAGAACTAAAATCAATATGCCTCTGTCTATGTTCAATTATCTGAAAGAAGAGATACTTGCATCTACGGAGGAACTATCTTTTCTCATTCCTTTTGGTAGGGTTCTTTCTATGATTATTGTTCAACAGGGTGTTGTTGCTCATGTGCAACAAGCTGGGTTGATTGAAAAACTTGTTCTTGACTGGTGTTCAACTATGAATTCTTCAGAAACTATTATTAATCGCTAAAGTTTCCTTCTCCTTTTTCTTTTTGTTGATGACAAAGGGGGATAATGGATTAAGTATTCTTCTAGATTAATCTTGGATTCGGATGAGGCTAATGATCCTATAGAGGGGGAGCTTACAAACCTCACCCTTGGAGTGGATTCAATTATTCTATATAGGAGGGAGCTTACAAACCTCACCTCTTAGACTTCATAAATAGGACTCAGGGGGAGCTTACAAACCTCAGACCCTGAAAGTTGTTAAGTAATTAATCTACTACTGATTGTTTTAAATACTTAAGGTTGTCATCATTAGGGGTGTCAAAACGGGCTGCTCGCCCCGCCCCGCCAAAAAAAGAGCGGGGCGGGCATGCCCGCCAAATTGAAATGGGCATGATAATCAAGCCCGCCCCGCCAAGGTGGCGGGTTGGCGGGCGGCGGGCTTGCCCACCTTCTTTTTTTAATATTTTTTTTCCATTTTTTAAGAGTTACTAAAAGCTATTTTTCCATTATTTTTTAATTGAAACGGTTCAGTTGGATTGAGTTGTGAAAATAGCTATTATGTTGGATGGAAATTGGTTAGATTTGTTGCAACTGTTAGTGCAATGGTTAATATTTTGTTAATGTTAGTTGCTTTTTTATTTCAATTATGCTTAAATGAAATCAGAGTAAACTTGTAGGTATGTTTATGTGGACTGTTATGTTAGTGTTGTAGTGAGATTGAAGTTAATAAAGGAGGGTGGCACCTGCCACCAAGAAACCATGGCCTACCACATAAAGGAGGGTGGCGTCTGCCACCAAGAAACCATGGTGCCTGCCACATCAAGGAGGGTGGAACCTGCCACCAAGAAACCATGGCGCCTGCCACGAGAGTGGCACCTGCCACAAAGAGGGTGGCACCTGCCACGAACGAAACGGGCTGGCGGGCCAACCCCGCCTCGTTATGTCTTCCGCCCGCGGGGTTTTTTGCTTTGGCGGGGCGGGCGAAACGGGTGGGCGGGCCCAAAATCCCAACCCAGCCTGCCATTTTTTTGGCGGGTGGCGGGCTAGCCCGGCGGGCCCCGGCCCATTTTTCCACCCCTAGTCATCATCCAAAAGGGGGGGATTGTTGAGACAAATTTGGTTCATACCATGTATCCTCTAAAGTTTTGATGATAAAAAAGTATTTGTAAAATAATTAGGATTTCTAACTGGCCGCTTCTTGTGTGCAAAATTATATTTACTTGATGAAACTAGTTCTGACATAGAAGTATCTTTGGTTCAATTCTGATTATACACTCGTGAAAGAGTCTGATCAGAAAGTTACTGCTAGTACATTTCAGAATAAGAAGTGTGTTGTGACTGCTTCTAAAACTGAGTAGTGTCAACTCAAGCTCTGCTAACACAGTACTCGAGATATGTTAACATTATCTTCAAAAGATTGTGCTGTACTTGTTTCATAGAAGTGTTCTCCGGACAAAGGCCTTGTTTCGTGGATAATTCCTTGACTACGAGTTCTAACACCTGTTTTATTAGAAAAGAAGATGTACTAGAAGATTTGATCTGATTATAGCCGTTGAGAATACTTCAACGACTATATTTCTTCAGCTATAAAAGGAGCAGAAGATTTGAAGATCAACTCAAGAAATAACACTGCAACTACAACTGAGATATACATGCACTACATTTATATCAACTCAAGAGAAGCTAATCCGTTAAAGAGTTATTATTCTTGTATAACTTAAGAATCCTTTGTGTAAAAGTGTGTTGTATTATATTTGAACACCTTTAATTGTTAATCAATTGTTGTTGTACGTTATTCCTTTTCTAAACAGTCAATTTAAATAAAAATCTATTGTCTTGGGCATGGGCAGTGAAGTCTTGGATTGTGAATCTGAGCAAAGAAGTCTTAGACGGTGCGTATGAGCAGAAAAGTCTTAGGCAGAGTGTCTAAGCAGTGAAGTCTTGAACCAGGAGATTTTAAACAAGAAAAGTCTTAGGATCTGAAGATCTAAGCAGAGAAGTCTTGATCAGGTGCTGATTAAGTAAGGAAGTCTTAGGTTGTAGGTCTGAGCAGGGAAAGTCTTATACTGGTGAGTATAAGCAGTTGTAATCATTTTGATTATAGTGAAAATCTCTTGCGTGGCAAGGGGACTGGAATACTCTCAGTTGGAGAGGAACTAGGATAACTGTTGTGTGTTCTTTGCTATTTTTATTTACGTCTATTACATTTTCTGCTGCACTCATTATCAGATTCTTAAATCTGGCTTAGAATATGAACTCTGGTTCAAAGGTAAAAAGAATTTTGCAAACACAATTCAACCCCCTTCTTGTGTATTTTTCTCACCTTCATGGTTCTGATCCTTGTATCTGCGAAAATAGATTTATCTGTGTTAGTATTATTCATTGACATCAACTACTAAATGATTTTGTGTGCATGACTAAGTATATGAATGATTGCATACAGATATATGTTAGTTAGTAGGATTGTATGCTACTAACTGTGTGGTGCTAGATTCATGCATGACTAAATTTGTGAATGATTGCATGATTCTCTATTTGGTCTGGCTTAGAATATGAACTCTGGTTCAAAAGTAAAAAAGAATTTTGCAAACACAATTCAACCTCCTTCTTGTGTATTTTTCTCACCTTCATGGTCCTGATCCTTGTATCTGCGAAAATAGATTTATCTGTGTTAGTATTATTCATTGACATCAACTACTAAATGATTTTGTGTGCATGACTAAGTATATGAATGATTGCATACAAATATATGTTAGTTAGTAGGATTGTATGCTACTAACTATGTGGTGCTAGATTCATGCATGACTAAATTTGTGAACGATTGCATGATTCTCTATTTGGTTTGGAGCAAACTGAATGAACTATGTGTAAGCATCTGAATGTTGATACTTCTGACTTCTGTTGTTGTTAGTGCTTAACTCTGATACATGGAAGCTCCTGCTACTGAAATTCTCTAAAGATCCAGTACATCTACTGGCTGTCACTTCTTCTCATGGAAGAAGTGATATTTATCTTGAAGAGTTGTTTTGCCACAATTTGCCAAAGGAGGAAATTGTTGTTCCTATTGGATCAACCATTTGGATTAACTGCATTTTAGCAAAACAATAACTTGGACAAGTGTCCAAGTATTCAAGATTGGTCTAGCTTGCTAAAGTTGTATGAAGCTGCAGAAAGGACACATGTTGGGCGCGATGCTCTAGCATGTTGGTACGTCATCTAGGCCTTGTGCAATAGGCGCCAGATTGTTGCGTTTTAACATAATCTTTTTAGAAGATTTGTTAAATATTTTATTGTTATTGATTTAACAATATGATTAGTTTTTTTTTTTACAGTTCGATGAAGATTAATCTGAATTTAAATGAAGATTTGAATTTGAATTTAAATTAAAACAAACCATATATTGTTGGAGATACTCAAGGAGAAAATTAAATATCCAACAGATTCTACATTAATTCCGGACGAATTCAAAGATACTATCCAAGGAGAAAAGTCCAAAGTTACTTTGCTATATAAGGAGCTCAAACCTACATTGGAAATCAAACACTCCCATTGAAGATCTTAGCGTGTTAGGTTTTATACCGTGTATTCCATGCCAATGCTCTGATAGGATTAGTGTAAGATCTTTATGTATACATCTATGTTTAAGTAACTTGGCATAGCAGGTTTGTATAGTTGAGTTATAATCAACATTGTTGTGTACACCTCTATGTTTCAGTAACTTGACATAGGGTTAGGAAGAGGCATTGAACAACATATGGTTTGTTGTTGCTTGTAAGTCTAATTTTACTAAACTACTAATAGTGAATTTCCTTTCTTGCGTTGTGGACTCAGCCCCCAGATGTAGGTGTAATTTCATCGAATTGGGTAAACAATTGATTGTGTTATTTATTGCTTTTCTGCAATATCATCTATTACTTGATAGTGTAGTGGTTCTAGTGTAACTTGTCACACCTGTTGTAGAGTACCCATCAACCATCTTTATGGCCATCCTGTTACGGACAACGTTTGATTGTAGGGTCCATAATGGTTTCAGGTGGAAGGGTGGTATATACCACTATCACTATGAGAATAACTTATGACACTTACATAACATACTATGTAGTATTCTCATGGTGGGTCAGTCCAGTATAAATATTACTCATAATATTTATATCTATGTGAAAACTTGATATCTCATATCCATGACCCGTGAGATACGGTCATCAGTCTACTCATATAGTAGTCTTTATGCATTATTGTTGTCCCATTTGACAGTCAAATTTGACTACAAATAATTTATGAATAACATCCTTATTTTTTATGAGGTCTCACGATTAAGTCACACTTAATGTATCATTAAATAGACTAATTATTCTAAGGACTTTATTATGATATATATACAAGTAACAATAAATACAATGTCTAATAAGTAAATATATTAACGAACAATATATATATATATATATATATATATATATATATATATATATATAAGTCATGATACAAAAACATGTACAACCAATATTGATTGGCTACCAGGGCTTACTCAAACAAGATGACTAGCAACGTTTGCGGATGATAGTAATCATTATAAATAATTTCATGGGTTTGGTAAACCTAAACAATGAAGTTTAACTTTGGCATCACAGAAAACACACTTAACCCGTGGGGTCCTATGTAGACATTATTCTCATTTTTGTATTATTTGTATATTATGTGTATTATTACTCAAACATTTGCATGCACGGTACAATTTATTAGATAACATTTTGTCACTTCCATTATTGCAAGATGGACATAACTTAACATTTGACAAATAGCATAACATATGACGATTAACATAACTTTAGACATACGATTACATAACTTAATAAAACAATAATAAATAACTAAACCTAAACACTACTAGATGACTTGGGACATTTCAACATCTTGATTATGTCGTCGACAGATCTAGGCATTGTTGCATCAAACTTGATGGATCCCTTTATTAGTCTACAGTGATATGTTCTCCACATAACCTTCAAATCTCCATCAGCTTCACCTCAATACGATCATATTTCACCCTTTCATCAGTATCAATCCATGGTGCAAGAAACTCGGTCCTACTCACCTTATTGTTCTCAACATACTATTCAATTTATATCTCAGGAGAGCGAGACATGTGGTGTCCATCGGGAGTCCAAAATCAATTAGAGGTCTCACCCCGTTGAAGTACACACATGCCATAAACGAATAGTGATACATTTTTAAGATGTTTTTTTTAACAACACATGATCCCTATTTATACAAGTTTGGATTCATTTTGAACCACATACAACTGTTAGTGCAATCACAATCGTACAAAACTGTCGGCAAAATCTCAACCCTTCAAATTATACTACCGAATTTTTTGCAACTCATCTAAAAGTCAGATAAATGTAGGATGCTTTTTTTTTTTTTTAAAAAAATTGTAATTTTACACTACTGGATTTTTCAAGATTTTACAAAAAAATCCAAAACAGCATGGTGTGTTTTAAAAAAATGGCAAGTTCTCTCAAACACCAGTTTTTTAAAAACCGGTATAAATGCATACCAGACTTTTGAAAATTTCATTTGTTCTACCCAAGATTTCGTTCAGATTTTTTAACTAAAATTTTTTCAAGGGTAAGATTGATAGTATTAACAAAAATTGGAGGTATCAGATCAAATTTGGAGATTGCAAGATAAATTCTTCAAATGTTACTTATAATGGTTAAATTCCTAGAGTTGTCACTTTGGGAAGAGTTACAAGTAAAAAGGCCCAGAAAAGCCAAGCAATGATGAAACTAGATAGCAAAGGGCATAGGGGAGATTTGTAAGTGTGTGTGGGAGCTCTTGCATGATCAATGTTTATAGACTTCTAAGATTCTTCTGATGACTTGGTATAAGTATTTTAAGGAAAACACTAAATGGTGCGAGAAATTCAACGACAAAATACAGTGAATGAACTATAACTGTTGGATCACCGTTTATCCGTGTATGCCCGTATTCATTTGTACTATATAGCAATTCTCCTGATTTAAATGCATCACCAAAAAATTACTTCCCGGAGGAAGGAAGAAAGATAACAAGTTGAGTATTGCAAAGAAATGCAAATGATATCAATATATCATTCTGTTCTGAAATAATAAAAATAGGATGCCTTGGGAAATGCAGATCCCATATCTAATCATATTATAAACTCACTTGTAGATCTAAACAAACTATAAATTCCAGCAAGAAACAAAGGGTCATATCTAGTCCTATTATAAATACCGCTAGCAGATCTAAACAAACTATAAAATACCAGTAATAAACAAAGGGTACTGATAGCCGCATTTCCTGATGACAGCATGTTTGGATGAATACGGATCAGTGAGAACTGAGAAGCCTTCTTCGATTTAACACACTAGGTTTGGCTTGATTTTTTCCTTCCATAATATCTCATCTTATAGTAGAATAGGTGATGAACTCTCTTGATGTAAATTGAAACGGCTGCTGTGGAATGGGGTTTCTGCAATAGGGGTTTATATAAAAAAGCTGAAATATTGTAACTTTATATCTAAGAAAATGATTAAAAGGTATAAGGAGACATACGGTCTAGGCCCATAAACTTTGATCTGCCGCACATGAGTATCCCTTCCATTGAGATGGTTTGACAACACAGCAATTTGTAACATAAATGTGTTGACAAAAGTTTCACTGCAATATGAAAGGCAATTATAAGATGCTATAGAAAGAGAAAGAAATCTTCTAGTTATATTACATGGTAATTTTATTTCAGTTAGGCTTTACTGGCATATTGAATTCAGGTATAAGAATCAATAACACAATCCAACAGTCTAATAAACGAAAATAGAACTGTTTATTTATTGGATTTGAATCAACGATTGATATTTAAACATACTCGTGATTTGTTATGCTATCATTGCTATGTACATATAATATAATCCATTGATTTATTCATGATAACTTTACACTTTCATTTTACGGGATCATTACACTCATTTTATGTATATTATTTGCCAAACACATCTTCAAACTAGTAAATCAAAGGACACAACACAATGAGCAAGAGTTATAAGTAAAAGTAGCAAAATTTATGCATCAAAAAACAAAAGAACCAATCGCTGCTTTAGAAGATTAGTTATTAGATTACATTGGTTCGCTTCATAAGTGTATATCAAAATCACATAACGACTTGCAGGTTAGTTCGCACAGTATGTAAAGTTACTAGCTTTTGACAGAGTACGAAGACAACAAACAACATGTGAGAATGAATAAAAGAAACCCTAAATCCTAAATGCTAAAGCCAACAAAACATGTGAGATTGAGTAAAAAAACCAAGACATAAAAGAAAAACAGTTACCGAGGATCAAGTCCGGATAATGAAAGATAAAGCCAACCAGTTGGTTTCACAAGTTCCACAGCTTTTATCTCCTAAAAACCAAAATTGTCCACAAATTCAGAATAACCAAATTGATCATCAATCAAAAACCAATATCAATAAAACAATCATCAACATCAAACACTTCAAATCAAAGGCGTCTCTCGCGTCCGACACACAATACCAAAACACATAATTACATTTAATCACTTCCATTTTCACAAAATATCACTAAAGACTAAGTGGAAGTGCCATGCCAATTCAATAACAGAATTTGAAAGACCTTGAGGTTGTGAAAGCCGTCTCCGGCGCGAATCGAAATCTTACTGGGAGTGTAACTCTCATCAAGCTTGAAATCCACATACAGTACAACTAACTGCAAAAACATCAAAACAAACCCAAATTTCCCAAAAAAAAAATCCTTAGAATCTAAAATCTGATAAAATAAGAAATTGATACTGCTAGTATATAGTTAGTTACTTGTAATCGAACTTTCTTTTGGAATTGAATGTTAACAAAATGCGGTTGAGCTCCATCGGATCTGGAAAAAAACGAATTGAATGAAAGGAATTATGAAAACGAGTGCATGCGAAGATGAGTGAGTGAGAGTAACTGCCAATAGGTTTCGAGATTGTCGTCTCGAAGAGAAGAAACGCCGTTGCCGGGTTTGCAGGAACTGACGCTCCAGGCGGCCTTTTTCCCCAATTCTCGGAGGTCGTCGTCGACCGTCAGTATCTGATTGCCGCCGCTTAACTTTCCTTCTTCTTCACCTTCCGAAGACTCCGCTGCCATCTCTAAACTCATTGAGATTCTGTTACTGTGATGTGATCCTCTCTTTGGTGGAAGGTTGTTGAGAAAGATTGAGAAGTCAAATTTCAAAATTTTGGTTTCTCTTTAAATGTGCCGAGAAATTGCGGGGAGATAGAATAAAACTTTTTTAAAATTCCAATAATATCCTTTTCTTTTCAATTGATTTTGTTGGAGTGTGTTCATAAATTATTTTTTGAATAATATGTTTTGGACGAACTCCTTTAAATTTTAACGTCCGAAGACAAATAAACAACAAAGGGTAATGGATGTATTAGAAACAACAAAGGATGGATGCATTAGACTATCAACGTCCATTGCATTTACTTTGATTCTTTAAATGGACCTTTTTTTTTATATATTTTTTCATATTTTTTAATTATTTAAAAACTCATTTACATTTTTTAATATTCATAAAGTCCATAAAAAATTTTAGGCTAAAATACAGTTTTTGTTCTCCTGTTTGTCAAAATTCACGGTTTTGGTCCCCATATTATTTTTTTTAACAGTTTTGGTCCTCCACCCCAATTTTGGCCCAAAAAAATGATGAACAGTACCTGGTCCGTACATGAACACTACATGTCCGTACATGAACAGTACATGAACAGTGAGGGGTGGGGGACCAAAACTGTTAAAAAAAATAGGGGGACCAAAACCGTGAATTTTGACAAACAGAGGGACCAAAACTGTATTTTAGCCAAAATTATAAATGGACTCTATTAAAACACCACATTTATATTTTATATTATTCTATAAAATATGTAAAATTCAACTAAAATAATTTAAATATATCAAAATAATTTAAACATAAAATAACGTATATTTGAAATATATCAAAATAAATAAAATATATTAAAAATATCACAATACATGACATTAGTATATATTATAAATTTATCAAAAAAACATAAACATTAAAATAAACTATTAGTTCTAAATACATAAAAGATATATATTTTAATGAATTTTTTCAGTTATGACTATTCTCTTGATTAAAACGCTCTCATATATGTTATATCAAAGTTTGTTGAAGTTGTCGATAAATTTGTTTATCACGAACATGAAATCTTCTACGTAGAAACTCTTGAAAATCAATATTAGAATTATCTGGTAGTGTTGTCTGATCATTGCCAAGATTATCGTAAGAATAATCAAAATTGCCTCTATATGTGACACGTTCATCTTCAACAATCATGTTGTGCAATATGATTCATGTACTCATCATACGTTTGAGAGCATCCAAGTGCCAAGATCAAGCTGGATTACATATGATCGTGAATCGAGATGAGAGAAATCCAAATGCCCGTTCAATATCCTTTCTTGAACTTTCCTGGCATTGGGGAAATAATTTCCTTTTATCTCCTTGTGGCATTGAGATCTTTTTCACAAACGTTCCCCATTCAGGATATATACCTTCTGATAGATAGTAACACATGTTGTACTTAGTGCGATTGATTGTATAATAGTCCTCAAAAGCTCGCCCTTGCAGAACATTGTTGAATATATTGGATTGGTTTAACACATTGATATCATTGTTTGAATATGCTACCCCAAAGAAAGTGTGTCAAATCCATAGGTCTTGTAAAGCCATTACTTCGAGCATAATAGTGGACTTACCATGAGCACCTCGAACATACTGCCCTTTCAAAGCAACAGGACAATTTTTCCATTCCCAATGCATGCAATCAATGCTCCCTAACATACTTGGAAAACCACATGCCTCTCCCATCTGTAGTAAGCGTTCAATGTCTTTAGTGTTCGGCCTTCGCAAGTATTATTCTCCAAACACGTGAATTATACTTCTTGTAAATTTATCAACACATTTTAATATTGTAGATTTACCAATTCTTAAATAGTCTTCCACAGTATCAGCAGATGTTTCATATGCCAACATACCAATAACATTAGTACTTTTTTGTAGCGTTGAAAAACTTTATCTACCAGTTGAATCAACGCTCATTCGAAAATACTCATCACGTTGACCAAGAGCTTCAACAATGCAAAGGAATACATGTTTATGCATTCTGTATATTCAACGAAATTGCTCGTTTATGTAAACTCAATCTTCTGAAAAATATTCATTGAATAATCGTTCGTGTCCCCCTTCACGATTCCTCTCGATGTTCCTTCTTTGGCGTCTAGGTCTACTAGAGCTTGCGACTTCTTCTTGTGATTGACTTTTAACTAAAAGTGTCATAATTTCTTCATCCATGTCATCATTCATGTATTCCATAAATATTTTTGCAATGTGAGAAGAATTAGAAAGATCTGTGTGAGAAGAATTAGGTTGAGTGAAGAAGTTGGAAATAAGTGTGAAGTTTATTATGAATGTTAAGAGTATTTATAAGGTTATCTATAACAACTAGTTTGAATAACAACTAGTTTGAATAAGTTTGAATAACGGCTAGTTTGAATAACTTTAAATAACTGCTAGTTTGAACAACACCTTGTTTGAACAAATACTATTAAAGTCACATAAATATCCAACATAAATATCCAAAAATTAATATACTAAAAACTATAACAATTATAAGAATCTAAAAATAAATAATTGTATAAATTAAGTCCATATTTTCCTCTAATAATGACACACAACAATTCATGAGCTTGTAATTATCTTGGATTCATGTTTGAAGTATCTACTGTTAATATTTGTATATCATTAATCTTCAACCTATCCATTTCATTCTCAGCCTTCTTAATCTTTGCATCAACCATTTTTCTCTCTATCTTGACTTTTTCACCTTGAATACGCGCCTAAACCTGTGTGAACTCTGATATTAATTCATTTTTATTTTGGAACTCGTATTTAAAAGCATCAAAATTGACACTGGGAGTAGACATTTCCTCAAGCTTTTCTTTCTCCTTCCTTTTGGCCACCTTTTGATCGATTGGACGATGTAACGATGTAGGTGATGATGGATTATATTCGCTGCTTGTTCGTGATAGTGGGTTCGAAGATGAAGAATAAGCCTCAGAAATTGAATTCTTTGTGTAACACCTCAAAATTTGCCTTCTCTTTCTAACTTTAACTGGCTTATGTTTCTTTTCATTCTGCATCGTCATTTTACATTTGCATTGTTCTTTTGGGCATGGGATCAAGGTATTTTCCATCAGCTCATGGTGTCATCAGTTCAGGAGGTATTTTCAGCAATATTCAAAGCCCAGCAGATAGCTTTCAAAGTCTTTTCGAGCATTTATTTTGCTCACTAGATGATTTGATGGCCAGAAGCTCCGGTAGTCATTTTTTATCAGTGATTTAGCACCGGACAGTTATTTTCAGCAAGATATTTCGAGTGCGAAACAGAATTCACAGTATATTTCAAGTGTGTTTCAATGGTAATATCAAATGACAAGTTTCTGAGGTTTAATATGGCTCAGAACAGGTGGAATCAGGCAATTCTCTAAGTTTCCCTCCAAAAAGCGCCAAAATTCAAATTTTCCTTGTGTTAATCGATTAACACATTTTGTACTGAAAATGGTTAATCGATTAACCAAGGCAAAACTTGCCCAAATACCTCATTTTTCAGCAATGCACTTTTTGAATTCAAATTTTAATCACCATTTCATTTTCACACTAGTAGAAGGATCTAGAGAGGCTTCTAATTTGAATTATTTTCCACCCAATTTCCATTCTAATTTCATAATCCCTTTCCTAGTTCATTTTCCACTCATTAAACCTCATTCCAAACCCAAACTTAACTCCTAACCTAGGGGTTATTTAACCAAATCAATTCCAAACCTCACCAACCTTGATCATTTTTTCACTCTCAATTTTCAGAATTCTCTCAATTCTCTCTCACATTTTCACTCTCAACCTCCATTTTCAACCTCACTCAAAGCTCTTCCATAGAGATTAACAAGTTCTTCATTGGAACTTGTTAATTCTTGAGCTTAAGCCTCTCATTACCATTCCATTACTTGATTTCATTGGTGATTTTAGTTTGGATCTAGATCTGGAATTTCAGAAGTGCTTATTGGAAGTGATTTTGGAGCATTGTTAGCTTATTGCTTGGATTTTCAGCTTTTGCTTGCAAGGAGCTCATAGATCTTGGAATTTCTTGCTTGGATTCATCAATTTCTATTAGCAACACTTACCAAAGTAAATCTCAGCTTTGTAGGTTGGTTATCCTTAGATCTATGCTTGATTTAGCTTAATTTCAGCTTATGCAATGTAGATCCATGGTTTTGCTTGTGATTTGATCCATTTGCTTGAATTTGATTGTTGTTGTTCATGATTGTTGGATCTAATTGATGTTTGATTGCTGTGATTGAACTTAATTTTCGTGCATTGTTGATTACATGATCATTGGAAATGATTGCATAAGTGATTTTGCTGCTGAAAGTGATTTTTCAAACTGATTTTCTGCTTCTGGTACAGGGTTAATCGATTAACCAGTGTAATTTTTGCGTAATGAGAGCTGTTAATCGATTAACCAAAATGAACTGCAATTGGTTAATCGATTAACACTGATGTTGAATGTGTTTTTGTGCATTTTTGAGCATGTTTCGATCCCGTTCCACTTTTAATCTCCATGGATTGATATGATGTATATTTGTGGACTGTTTTGATGCTGTTGCACCTCACACCTTTGTATGAACATGATTTTTTGACATGTGATTCTTGGTTTTCGTCGATGAATGTTCATGTTTGCGTTGTTGATTTCTTGATGCGGTGAACACGTTGCACACACTTATTGAGCATGTTGATTGTGGATTGTCGCTTATGTTGCTGGTGTTGTATTGCTTATGCTTGTTTGCTTTTAACTTCATTGAAGTGCATGTTTGAATTAATTTGTTCATTTGTCAAATGATGTGCATTCTTTCATGATGTTTTTAAGAATTGTTTACCATAGTGTGTGGTGTGATTGTGATCATGTTTGATTAAAGAATGTGTAATGCTTGATGCATGTTCGTTATTCCATGTTTGAATCATTTTTGAATGCATGCTGCCCTATTTTACACTGGTGTCCCTTTGCACGTGTGCTGTTGTATATGCTATTGTTTGCCTTCTTACACCTATTTTTGTGCTGAAATGTGAGCTGTTGAATGCTGTTTGGTGTATTGGCTAGAATTTACCACTGTACAGGTGCTGGAGCGCTGTTGTAGCTGCTGATTTTGGTTTATTTTCTTGTTTTTATGTTGCTTTTGCATGTTCCCATAGGACTTCCTAGTCCAACTTAATCTTTGATTAAGCTTGGAATAGGATAGACATTAGGATTCAAACCATGCATGCTAACATTAGGTAGAATCTTCCCCTCTTACCTCAACCTTAGGGCCACCTTTGCATGATAACTTTAGGATAGAATTCCCGTAGTGTTTTCTTTTCCTTTGAGTTCTCTCTTCTCGTCTCATAACAACTCTAAGATACTTAATAAGGACAACGTGTATTTCGCACGAGCCTTAAGCATGGGAAATGGGGAATGTGGGGTCTCCCTTCATTCTTCTAGGGTGTTTAGCATGCGTCCTGTTAGGGACGATATGCGACGCATTCGTTCCTATGTCATAAACTTTGGTGCAATGCAAGTTATGAACTAACTCAACTCACTTCTGTCTAAAAAACACAAAACAAATTCAAATCTTTTTTTATCCTTCGGGATTATTGGGTTTCAAATCATTTTCCGAAAAGAGCTCGTCGCTCACGTAAAAAACACTTAATGACTCGTACGTCGAACTACGACTGCTCTGACTTCCCCTCTCTCGTCCGATTGAGGATACGTATGCACGAGATGCGATATCTCGGCGAGCAACCTCCCCCTTTAGTGCATAGTTTGTCGAACTACATTGACTTTGATTCTTCGTTCGTCCACGAAGATACGTAGGCATTGGATTGCGATAATCCTTGCGAGTCCGTTTCTGTTTTCCCCCTTCCCATTTCCATTTAGCAGTAGGCTTTAGATAACTCACCCTTTGATTAGACAACGAGCGTGGATCCCATCGATGACCATGTCTTTCCCTTTCTTCTAGGTTTTCTTTGATCGTTTACTTTCCCTTCGTCGGGATAAATAACGTTCAGTGGCGACTCTTCTATTCTTGTTTCCCGCCGGTTGTTTTTCGCAGATACGACACTTTGTTCTTTTTGTATAGGTTTCTGAAGAACCTGCACGCCATTTGGGTTCATCTTTCAATAATCTCCATGCACCCTTAAATGTGAACTTTTCACTTTCATCTTGGAAATAAATATTTTAGGCAGATGAAATGATATTGTTCTCGAAACTCCTGCTTTTCTGTGTAGCCACAGCTTGTTTGTAGCATCCAACAAATTTTTGAACCGATGCATTAATTTTGTGCCATCGAGATTTTAGTGCCATTGATTTTCTCTCTTTATAACTCTTGTCACGATGATTGTTGTAGGCTTCGCCGATCCTCTTTGTTCGAAATGCAGTAAAGCAGCAAGAAGCAAAAATTTAGTTTTGGAAGGATCCCCTCTGGGATTTATATCGTCTCCACAGGGATCGATGCGAGGGAAAGAATATCGTTCAAAGGTCTTTACATTTCTAAGCTTGTGGTTACAAAATGGTTGAAAGATTCAAGGTACAATAGATAAAAGCTGAAAATATAAAGACGGAAAATATAAAGTAAATAGTTAAATATAAACGAAGCCTTGATGGGATTGGATCTCATCAATTGATAACACATGCATTCTTCTAATCAGTTAAACACAAATCAATTATTCATCTAATATCCCCACGTATCACCCACAACCGAGGTTATGTCTAACTCAAAGTCGAGAGAACAACTATATTGCCTAATTAGTGATGTCTCACGCAACTCAACTACACAGAGCATTAAAAACTGATACTTGTGCAAATGTTAAGCCTAAATCTATGTCTAGAGTCTTGAACCTAACAGGTACTCAAAGATGACACCCATATCAGATTCATGATTGATTCACATAAAACTCCATGATCAGAATACGTACATACGCTTAACCCTTTTACATGCATTCAACTAATCTGCCACATGTAAGTGAACATAGTTCTTCCTCTCTATTATCACGTATCCTCACAATACCGTTCACGTCAAAAACGTTATCGTGGCCTTTACTGTATTGATCCTACTCATGCTACTAATCAACACAATAAAATAAAAGTGATACTAGCGAATATCAACTTACAAAACTATGTCAAAAGTTTGCTCATTAATAGATGAAAATCTTAGATCAAAGATTTGAAAAAGGTTTTGTCAAGACCCACAAATACGAAATAAAGACAACATCAATATTGAATCAAAACTAGTTCGCAATACATAGATTAGATGAAATACATAAGGTATCAAAATATTACATCCAAACCCAACAAGAAATCGAAGCTCTTACCTTCTCCCTCTTATGGTTTGTGTTTCTCTCTCTAGAATATGCTTGGAATGAAGAGAGATAAAGTTCTATTCTGAAAAATATACAACTTTTTTTTCTAAAAAGTGAAAAGTACTTAAATAGTATTTACAAAATATGTCTTGTTCGCCTGAAGAACACCCTATTCGCCCAGCGAAGACTACTTTTGGGCACTTCAAGTGCCTCAGGAACACTTAAACCGCCCTCGTAAATATTTGAGTTCGTTGTGCGAACACTTCTTTGCACATCGAACCTCTTCGCTTCAACTTCGCCCAGCGAACTTATGGTCATTTTCCTACTGTCTCAAATCTGGGATGGTTTGATGGGGCTTTGCCAGGACCTCGCACAGTGAGCATTTGCTTTCACCTCCCTGGTGTTCACACAACGAACATGCTGATTCCTCTTCATTTCTTTGGCTTTCTTGTCAAATCATTTGTGTCATAATATTTTATGTTTTACGCCTAAATCCTGAACAATAACACACACATCAAAGAATCCAAAGGTATTTGCAATATATTGAAGAATCAAACAAGAACAAGAAATAAATATATTAAAACATGAGAATTGAGTTGAAAAATGCCAAGAAATATGGTTCATTTTAAGTCAAAATTTGCACTTAACAAAATCTCCCCAACTAGATTTTTGCTTGTCCTCAAGCAAAGTATGCCCCTCATGAAAGCAAGAGAGATTTGCTCAAACAAGAGGTTTTCTCAAGCATAAGATTCAACCAAGAAAAGATTAATAGTTCAAATTCAAACAAGAGAGATTTGCTCAAACAAGAGGATTCGGTCAAGCACGAGAATGCGCATAAGCAATGTTCACCACTTAATATAATCGAACAATGATAAAGAATTTAGTCCTTAAACAAATATCATGCAATGTTTCTTATAACAAGTAAATTCTCATACCTGAATCACTCTAACACTTCTCTTCAAAATAAGAATGAAGAAATTAACGTGTTTGCAACCGCGGGGAAATTTCACTCATCTGAAAACAATGCTAACAACAATTCAATTCATACATTCATCTAACAATCATAAATGAAATAATGGAAATAAAAAGATCACTAAGGGCTTGAAAGGTTGTAACTTGGCCAGGTTTCACAACAAAGGGTCATTTCTTAGGCTATTGAATCGAAGTTGCCACGCAAAATAAACATTCACTATACATGGTATTTACACATCAGAACTTCATTCACCAATTTCTTTTCTCTATTGCTCACCCTTTCAAAACTTCCTTTGCACAATTATTTTTCATTCTCTATTTTTTTTCTTTTCAAACAAGCATATTTTTCTTTTGTTTTTCACATTCATATTCACAATTTTATTATGCTTGTTCAAAAATTTTCAAAATTTTTAGTAACCTACCATTTCCTTTCATTCTCCCCAACTTGAATACCATCTAACCTAAAGTGAATGCTTATTTCTTTTTATGGCAAGGAAATCAATTTAAACAATGTTCAAAGGTTCAAGAATTTTTTTTAGAATCTCACAAAATTCAATGATGAACTAAACTTTCAAATTATGTACAAACATCAAGTTCATCAGTAAAATGAGATCTAATCTATTTAGGCTCAAAGGAGGTAACCAATTCTCACTACTCACGGGTAAGTTACTTTTGGATACGGTTGTGCTCAATATAAACAAATGCTTTGATCATTTCTAATGCTTTCACAAAATCACAATAATCAAAAGATTAAGCATGAATTAAACGAATTAAACCAAGTTATCAGTCATCCTAGCATATAGTAAACAATGGAGGTTTCTCACAATTTGTGGCTTTTGGATCTAAGTGAAACAAGCATTCAAACAAAGTTGCAAAATGAAACAAAAATACACATTTGCACAAAATTCTTAAATCATTCTAACATTCTATAAAGTTGTACAATTTACCTTATTTGCATTCATCACACTCAACATCCTACCATCACCGTCTAAACTTGGGAGTGTAACGGGGAAATTTGTGAGTATAAGCTATTGATTAACTTAACTCATAAAGCAAGAGTCTCCACCGTACTTTTATTTTATCCAAAAGGAAAGGAAAAATAGTGAACAAAACCTAAACAAATTCTAAAACAAGAACAAATGAACAGAGACTAGGTAAGGGGGTTGGTTACGCTAATGGAATGTGTTAGCACCCAAAATGTCTATAGTACTCTATAGGAACCCTTTGAAATATTTGTGCTTTTTGGTTCGAAAAGGTTTGTTTGAAAAGAGACTGGGGAGATGAGAAAAGAAATGTGTTTTAAGATTTTTGTGTTTGGAGAGACTTCTTGAGCCTCGTGCCTACGTACCCACAAAGTGCAATATAGGATCAAAACCCCGTAGTTCGTGGTACAAATAACAAAATTGGTTTGTTATGGTTGATTTTAAATGAAGAAACAACTCGTAATTTTAAGGAGAAAACTACGACTAGTCGCCCACACGTATAAGAAATAACATTTGAATCACCTAAAGATGGAGGATTTTTACTTGGATTAAAAATCAACAAGTCTATCACTCAACATCTAAATGGAAAATGTCAACATCTTAAATACTATGGGGAATAGGAGAATTACATCTCAACTACGAAAATGACTCATGTCTAAACTTTTTGAAAAGTTTTAAATGAAAAAAGGAGTGCACAAAGGCACAAAAAGTTTGAATGAGTTTTTGTATTTTTTTTATGTCTTTTTGAAATTGGTCAAAGTATGATTAACATTTATTGTCATTTATTTAAGAAAAAGATTTTTAAAATCACTTGACAAAAGTCAAGGTTTATTGTGAAAGAGGTTATGGTTTTGAAAACAAAAAGGTTTTGAAAAAGGGAGAAGATTTTGAAAATTGAAGAAGGGGAGGAGAAGAAGTGACTACCCTAAAACTTAAAATAAAAGCTAGAGATGGGAAGATCTAACCACACAAGGAGCAAACACTTGACATGAAGTCAACATAAGCAATCCTCTTTCTTTTGGATTTAAACCACAAGCATAATAACTAGATGAATTGAAGCATTGGAGGAAATCCCAAGTTAAGTCATAGCAAAGTCAAAGCAAGGTCTTCTCAAGGGTTAAAAGCCAATTAGGAGAGTCATGTATCAGATGATTTTCATAATGTCAAAGTATCAACACCTGCACACAGAAAATTTCCCAACAACAGACAAAAGCAACACAAAGGTCCAAGGTCTCAAATCTCCAAGAGCTAAGTCTGAAGTCCAAGTCCGAGTATGGGGTCATAACAGTCCAGATTAAAGAGCCAAGTCTTTTAGTGTTTAAGTAATTATTAATGTATTTAGAGGAGTATGGTCCAAGTGGACAAAGAGAAAAAAAGCAAAAGCACAAATAAAAGTCCAAATGGACAAAGAGAAAATAAGATGATAATAAGATGAAATGCTAAATGTAAAGGCATTCAAATAAATGACAAGAAATTAAAGAGCGAAAATTAAATGGCACAAAGTAAAGTTAGTTCAATTATAGTTAGTATGTTAGTGTTAGTGATAAAGAACATTTGGTCGTTTTTCAGAGAATACTCGACTAATCAACCATAAGCATGAGAACATGAATCTATACATCATTTAGGGGAGGGCTCCAAATCAGATAAAATAGACAAGTATGCCAACTAGCTCCCTTAATGACAAAGAAACAATCTATCTCACACCACACTATGGCGAGTAGGAGATTGATAACTCACTTACAAAAACAACTCAATTTAAGCAATCGTAATTGGGCTTATGTAGAAGCCACGACTATTTGAGATCGGCCAATAACAATGTTTGTGTTAATAAGTTAGAGAAATGACATGTAGGTCATTCTCCTAAAACTTGTCACACTAAAAGAAAAGAGGTAGTGTCTCATCTTAATCAAGAACTTAGAAAAAAAAGTTCTATGATATGTAAGATTTTCATTGACCAAAGGAAAAAGAGAAGAGGGGAGAAGGGAAGCCAAATTGAACTACAATATTTGAATCATTCCATCTTCGAGTTCCATCACTCTTTTTGGTGGATTAAAGTACTAAACCGGTCTCTAATTCAAAGCACCTAAAATGAATCAAATGATTCACTTAAAGATAGATTTGAACTAATGAAGGTTTATCCAACTTCATCAAAAACCCAAAGTCCATGGAATTTGAAGAGAAATTTGATCAACAAACATCACAATTCAAGGCAAAACAAAAGGAAATGGAAGAAGGAAGAATAGGAACCAAAACAGTCCTAAAACAAGCCAAAAAACAACATTCTGACTCATGTTAATCGATTAACAGTATATGGTTAATCGATTAACACTACTATGACAACAACAAAAATTATAAAGAAATAACAGCATTCCATGATTCAATCATTTCTTCAAACACCTCATGATCATGTATGCAATTGAGCACTAAAATCCCATCAATTAAGAGAAAATAACACCAATGGAATCACAAAATGTTGCTCAAAGAAATCAAACAACAAATATCAACAAGATATCGCATTGTGGAAGATGAATTAAGCACAACAATGGTGGATCAAGAGATTACCACTTCCAAATTTGAAAATGCTTCAAATCAACTTCAAGAATCACACTCCAAAGCTTTGATCTACAGAATTTGATGTTGAAGAAGTGTCTTGATAGAGGTTTAGCTCAAAGATTAGTAATAAGCTTCAATGAAAAGCTTACTAACTTTTAATGGAAGAAGAGCTTTGGTGAATTTGGGTGAGTGAAGGAAATTGAGAGGATGTTGAGGAATTTTGAAAAAATGAATTTGGCTATCAAAAGCTTGAAGAATGAATGAAATGAGGGTTATATTTATAGAGTTTAGGCTTGGGAATTTTGGTGGTTTGGAATTTAATCTAGGCTTGGAAATTGGATTAGAAGCAAAATCAAAGATCAAGTGGTGATTAAATGAGGGTGTATGATGGAAATAATTGTGATTATGTAGGGGAATTATTTTTATGATGATTTTGCATGATCTAGAATGTTCCACATGAGGTCACATTTGAAAATTGGTGCCAAAATGCTGCAGAATTTGAAAATGGCCAAAATTGCAAGTGTTAATTGATTAACCTTGGGATGTTAATCGATTAACACCGTGAAAAAAAGGAGGGTATGGGAACCAAGTATGATCTTGTTTGTAATGCAGAGATGCAAAATGATAAGTGGGATCTTAGGGTTAAAAATTAGGGTATTGCAGTTGCCCTTATTTAAGTTTCTTCTGTCCAGAGATATGAGGATTGACATCTTTGTCTCGACAAGATAGAAGAGACTTAAATACATAAATAAACTTAATTTTTGGACCTAAGAGACCACAAAATGATATGATATGCTAATGTTATGCAAGCACAAGACCTCTATGGGGAATAAACGCCACAGGAGACAAACGACTACAGGGGAGCCAGAGAAAAGAAAGGAGACTCCTTAGGGGAAAACAAAAGACGAGCCCAACTGAGGAAAGAATCCTTGGTAGGCCAAGGATAATGGGATAATAGACAAGCTTTACAAGGATAGCCACTTGTCGGGGATGAACGAAAACTCTTCCAGGAGTACTCAAAAGAGATGCAGGCAGGCCAAATCACACAACAGACTTCTCAGATAAGGAGAGAGCCATCTGTTGGGGATGGGCAATTCACTAGGTCGCAACAGGATTCTCCTAGGAGGAGATAAACACATATTCAAATATCGAACCAATTTGAAGGATAACAAGATTCCATTGTAAAAGTAGGGCTCAACTTCTTCTTTAATCAAGTTTTGTACCTAAAGTAAGGACCGAATACAAACTGTCTCCGCTAAAGGGACTGCTATTTGCTAGGAATTAGGGATCAATAACTCTACCTGGGACGTTCAAAGGAGATAAAGTCGAGTTAGATTAATACAAAAGACTTCTCAAATAAAGAGACAACCATCTGTTGAGATTTCACGACAAACTTCTCACCGGGACTTTTTCATAGAGATGACATTTGATGGAAAATAACTTCACCAAACTTCCCTTCGAGACATTCGGAGAGATGCCATTTGATGGAAAATAACTTCACCAAACTTCCCTTCGAGACATTCGGAGAGATGTCATTTGATGGAAAAATGGACTTCAATTAAACTTCCCTTCAAGATTTTTTCAAAGAGATGCCATTTGATATAAGCACTGGTTGGAGAGAGTTCCAAAATTTTGTAATAAACTTCTCTACTGAGGATGAACTAGAGAGATGGCCATTTACCGCGATCGTACAAATTGATTCCCGAGAATATATAAGCTACTCAAATAAAGAGGCTGTCACTTGTTACTAAGTGAAGTTTACCTTGCTAGGGGACATACAAGCTGCCCAAATAAAGAGGCTGACGCTTTAAGTCACACAAAGGTTAATGTATCAAACAAGCTTCTCAAAGATATATCCATTTGTTGACATGTTGAGGATACACAAGCTTCTCAAATAAAGAGAACACCACTTACTATCAAGCATAAATTTCCAAAAGCGTGGTATCACAACACTACTGGGGAAATTCATATCTTCATCTTCTGATGGAATTCACAAACAGATCTCTACTGAGGAAAATAAATCTTCAAAGGGGAAAAATAAATGCCTTCTCATCATCCAGGTTTCACAACCCAGAGAGATTCAAAATAACCACTGCAAGAGACCAAAGTTCAATCCAGGAATAAACTGGAGAGAAACGGCCAAGCAAGACTCGACCCAACGAGGAAATAACTCAACTGCGGAGTAACTCTATCCAGATAAAGGCTGGGGTGAAAAGCTAAAACAAGCATATTCCACGAGGAATAAACTCAGTGGGGAATTAGAAAGGATAAATACTTTCTGATTAAGGGTTAACACTCTAATAGAGAGAGGACACACACACTCCGCAAGGGTAACAGTACCAGAGAGTGGAGAATAAACAACAAAATGCAACCACAAAATGCCATGCACAACAAATGAATGCGCATGCAATGCATATGAGTATGAATATGTTGGTAAAATATACAAGAGAAAACTGGGGACGACCAATCAACACAGTTCAACCGGATACTTGACTAATCTCAACAAGATGGAGATATCACTGGAAACTCTGCCAGGAAGTTAGTTGAAGAAATCCTGCAAGAGATAAACAAAAGCCATCAAAGGAAAATAAATCCTATTACAATGCTCAAATCTTGCTGAGGAAATGGAGATACAGTTTAGGGAGAAACCCAAAGGTCAATCTTCTAGTGTCAATAATTCACAAAAGGGGAAATAACAACATGAACTCTGCTTCAAGAATGGAGGAAAAACCATTGGGGAAGCGTAACATCCCAAAACTTCTTGACTCATCCTGGGGATAAGAAAAAAATTCATATGAAATCCATTCCAAAAGAGGATAAAGAGATCAGTTGTGGAGAATAAAGGCTCCACTGGGGATCTCCACCATGCAAATAGTTACACAAACTCTACTAGGGAGTATTGCAGGTCTGTTGGAGATACGTGAAACACAAAATTCTTTGGGGATGCAAGTGTGAGAGAAACATTCTGAACTTGCAAGGGCAGAAATTAACATTATAGCGAAAAGTCAAGTTGTGGGGGATTTTAAATCAATACTCAACACTGGTGAGAGAAAATCCGACAGGTGACTGCTATATCAATATTTCTTAGAAGGTAACAACATTGCTTCTTTGCTTGGGAAAACATCCAAAGTAATGATGCACAATTTCTTTTGGGGAGCAACAAGGATACAACTCTGCGTGGGGATTAACCTCGAGGAGAGGTGGAACTGTTCAACTGCCTTATCACAGCCCGACTGGGGGAAAGAAACTTATCGGCTGGAGTAAACTTAGCTGGGAATAATCAAATAGTTCCGTCTGGGGAAGGATGCCATACCCTAATTTTTGACCCTAAGATCCCACATCATTTGTATTTCATTAGCATCATATGTGTGTATACTTTTATGCATCACTAACCCATTTGGAGATACAAAGATTGTTGTTTGTTTCATTTGATTACCAATTAGGGTTTTTGAGCCTCAAAAGATACTTAGGTAAAAGATCAATCAAGGATAAGTATGATATTCAACATCTCAAGTCCCTTATTTCATCCATGAAGATCCAGAGATCTCCTCCAAGAGTCCAGCACAAGACCACATCATTTTAAGTCAATCAAGCCCCAAGTTCATCTGGTGCACCAATTAGAGTTTTAGTTGATTAGGGCCTCCAAAGTGATTTTTTTATCTAGGCATGATCCAATACCTCAAGATATGTTTAAAGGACCTCAAATACATAATATTAGTCCATTCATATGATTGGATTGATCCAAAGAACTCGATTCATAAGCAATGCAAGGATTCAAATTCATCTGGACATAAAAAGTCAACCATACCTTTGACTTTTGACTAAGACATGATCTCAAACCTTGGGACATGATTCAAGACACTAAAAAATTCCCTTGGAGTCCATCCATGATGTTTAAAATAGCCCAAGGGTTTGAGTTCATAAAGGATCACAAAATCAAAGTTCATTTGATACAACAGTCAACTGTGCCCAAAATCAAGTTTGACTTTTTGAGTTTTTTTGTCAAACATAGTCTCTTCAAGCCAATAACAATGTTAATATGTGATTTGAATCATGATTGATCAAGAAAAATCATGAAAAGTGAGGTTACTTGTAAAAAGGGCAACCTTAGAAAACTTAGAAATTTTTCTAAGTCATGAAAAACAATGATTTTTGCCCTACTTTGCAAGATCATAACTTCCAAACCAAGTAACCATTTTCTTGGATCCAAAGACCAAATCAAAGAGCTTGTTACATACTACAACTTTGTCACTTAGGGTGAATTCCCAAAAAGTTCATAGATTTTGAGATATGAAGCCATGAAGTTAGGGTTTCTACACTTTTGAACTTTGACACTTAGAGAAATTTTGGACATAATTTGTCTTGTGTTTTAACCAACTTTGAGGCCATTTTTCTCCAAGATCCAAGATGAATCAAGACCAAATGCAAACATCAAAGTTGAAGTATGATATACCAGCTTTCCAAAATGTCTAAGAACATTATCAAATTCCATTTGAGCAAGGAGATATGAAGTACACAATGTGCCTTGATGCAACTGTTTTTGCTAGACAGATTTGGCATTTTCTTGTACCATAAGATTTTGAGTCCAACTTAGAGTGATCACACAATACTAATGTGCACTCAATTCATCAGAAATCCTTGATAGTCATGCTGAACATGCAAGATAGAGCCAATTGATCATGAAGATTCTCTTTGAAAGTGGAAGAAAGCCTTGAATTCAAGGTGCATTTATGTGGAATTATGCATTGTCAAAGATATCACTCCCACTAGTCAAGATGTCCTATTAAACAACAATAAAACCATCTGCAGAATATGGAATTGGTCAAAAGCATAGCTAGGCTAGTGGAAGAAGATAATGTACCTTGGATAGTGTAACACCTCAAAATTTTCCCTTTTGTTTCTGACCTAACTGGTTTATGCTTCCTTTCATCTACATTATCGTTCCTGCATTTTGCATTTTTCTTCCGAGCATGGGATCAAGGTATCCTTCCAGCAGCTCACGTCATCATCAGTTCCAGTATAATTTTTAACAGTGTTCAGAGCCAAGCAGGTAGTTTTCCAAGTCTTTTGAGCATTTATTTTGCTCATTAAACGATTGGATGATCAGAAACCCCGGCAGTCAATTTTTGATCAGTTATTCAGCACCAGACAGTTGTTGTCAGCAGTTTAATCCGAGTGCGAAAGAACATTTCGCAGCATATGTTAAGTGCATTCCAGTGGTAATATCAGTTGGCAAGTTTCAGAGGTCTATCATGGTTCAGAACAGGTGGAACCAGACGAATATCCAAGTTTCCCTCCTTTTGGCGCCAATTTTTGAATTTTTGAACTGAGTAATCGATTACTCAAAGTGAGTAACCGATTACTCTGGGCGAAATTGCAAAAATGTGGCATTTTCAGCACTGCAGAATTTTGGAATATTTTGTGGTCATGTGCTTGGCTTGTGCATGTGTGGGAAGGATCTAGAACTGATCTATTTGCATCATTTTCCACCCAAAATTCAAATTCTCTCCACCATTTTTCCACTCGAATTCCTCATTTCATTTCCTAATCCATTTTTCACCCCAATTTCCACTCACTTAACCTCACTCCAAACCACATTTGGATTCCTAACCTAGCTTCTATTTAAATCAATTCATTCCAAACCTCACCAACCAAGATCATTTTCACTCTACAATTTTTCAGAATTCCTCTCAATTCTCTCTCACTTTTTCCACTTTTCATCTCCATTTTCAACCTCTCACCAAAGCTCCATATCCATAGATTCACAAATTCTTCATTGGAATTTGTGAATTCTTGAGCTAAACCTCCATCACATCATCATTCTTGGTTCAATTATGATATAGCTACTGGTTTGGATCTTGGAATCACTTTTGGGAGCAACTTTTGATTATTTGGAGTGTTCTTGCTTGGATCTTGAAGTTTCTTGCTAGGATCTTGAAGATTATTGTATAGATCTCTGGTTTTCTTGCTTGGATTCACCAATTTCCGTGCTCAACAATTACCAAGGCAAATCTCAGCCTTGTAGGTTGGTTTTCCTTAGATCTATGTTTGATTTAGCTTAATTTCAACTTATGCAATGTAGATCCTTGGTTTGTGGTGTGATTTGATCCATTTGCTTGATTTGATTTGTGATCTTGTTGTTTGATTGATGAAATTGGTGTTGGATTATTGATATTTGATGTGAATTTCGGGATTAATTGATTGCGTGATCATTTGGATGTTTGCATAAGTGATTGGATGCTGAAAAGTGCTTTTCAAAGTTGATTTCCTGCCTCTGTTTCAGTGGTAATCGATTACCCTAACAGAGTAACCGATTACTCTGCCTAATTTTCACGTTTTTGGTCAAAATTCAACAGAGTAACCGATTACTCAAAGTGAGTAATCGATTACCACTGCTGCAGAGTGGCATTTTCTTGCATTTTCTTGGTTATTTGAGATCCGATGCATGCCTAAACTTCGTGGAATGATGCATTGATGATTTGTGGACTATTCTTGAGCTGTTGCACCTCACACTAGGGCATGAATATGATTTTGTCGACACACGATTCTTGGTTATCACTATTGAATGTTCATGCTTGTGTTGTTGATTTCTTGATGCTATGAACACCATACACACACTTCTTTGAGCATGTTGATTGTGATTAAATGCTTATGTTGCTGGAATTGTGTTATGCATGCCTAATTGTTTCTATTCCTTGAGGTGCATGTTTGTTCCGATTTGTGCACATGCTTAATGTTATGAATACCTTCATGATGTACTTGCTTCCATGGTGTTTTCAAGATTATTTGCCATGATATATGATGTGTTTGTGATCATAATGCATGATGTTTGATGCATGTTTGCTTTGCCATGCTTGATTCGTATTCAAATGTATCGCATGCTGCCCTGTTTCTACAGCTGTCTATGTGTACGTGTGTTGTTGTATGTGCTGCTAGCTAACATTTTACACCCTTTGTTGTGCTGAATTCTATGCTGTTGTATGCTGCCTTGCTTGTGTGCTGCTTTCTACCACTGTTTTGGTGCAGGAACGTTGTGGTAGCTGCTGTTTTTATTTAATCGCTTCCTTTCCTTTTTCGTCTCTTTCACTCTTTTCTTCCCTTGGATCTCGAGACTTGTTTAAGTCTTGGATTCTTTTCCCCTTAGAGCTACCTAGTCCAACTTAATTTTCGATTAAGCTTGGAGTAGGATTAGCATTAGGTCTTAGGTAGTTGTTTCTCGCCTAAACTTCACTAACCATAGGACCACCCTTTTGCATGACAACACTAGGATAGTGATTCCCTTAGAGTCACCCTTCTTCCTTGTGTCTTCTCTTCTCATCTCATAACACTTAATAAATATAACAAATATTGCACTCGAGCCTTAAGTGTAGGAAGTGAAGAACGAGGGGTCTCCCCTCCTCTTCTAGAGTGTTTAGCATACGTCCCATTTGGGGGCGACCATGCGATTCACTCGTTCCCGCATGGTAGACGTTAGTGCAATGTAAGTTACGAACTAACTTCAACCCACTTCTGTCTAAAAAACACAAAAATAAACTCAAAACATTTTTCATACTTCGGGATCGTTAATTTCAAATCATTTTCAGAAAAGGGCACGTTACTTCCGTCTCGTCGCAAACAGGCATCGACCCTAACTGTCGGACGCGAATCTAACGTCGCTTATAAAAAACACTAACTGACCTCGTTAGGTCGAACTACAACTGCTCTGATTTCCTCTTTCTCGTCCGATTGAGGATACGTAGGCACAAGACTGCGATGTCTTGGCGAGCAACCTCCCCCCTTAGTTCGTGTCCGAACTACGTTGACTCTGACTTTCCCATTGCACGAGGGAATACATAGGCATAGGACGAGCGATGTCCTATCGAGTCACTTCTTTTTCTTTTCTTCTTCGTTCCTTTCTGTTCCCGTTTCTTCTCGTTTCCAGTAGCAGTGGAGCTCCAGACGACGACGCCCTTTGATCGAGACAGCAAGCGTGGATCCCGTCGAGTACGATGGACGCGTGGGGTGCTAACACCTTCCCTTCGCGTAACCGACTCCCTTACCCATTTCTCTTGGTCGCGAGACCATGCTCTTTCCTCTTCCCTCAGGTTTATGCAGTGTTTCCTTTCCCTTTCTTGGGATAAATACACATTGTTGGCGACTCTGTTTTCCGCGCCACTTTCGCGTTTGTACCATGGATGCAAATCCTCGGGAACGACAACTGGCGACTCTGCTGGGGATAGATAGACCTCTGGCTGGTCCATCCCCTTTTGCGAGTCAATCCTAGTGCTTGTTTGTTTTATTTCATTGGGTGTTTATCTGTTGTGCTTTATTTTGTTGTATATTACTGTTTTACTGTTTTACTGTATTTACCGCATTTATAGCATTGCATTTCATTACTGCTGTACTGCTCTGCTGCTGGTTTTTCTGTTTGCAGGGTGGGTTGGATTCATGAGAGAAAATCCCAATACCCAGACTTGAGCATACACTTATGATTAACGTGGAAAGTAGTGTTACTTGTTTGGCATTTGGCCAGACTTAGTATACATGAAAACTCCACATCCAGACGAGGTTTTCTTGGTAACATTCTATCCTGCGCATTTGGGGCAGACGATGGAATATAACCTAGAAAACTGTCGACTCTGGCGACCGTCTCCCGAGGACTCAGCAACGCCTCTCCTCCCGGCATGTGATAATGGCAATCCAGAAATGGCAAACCCATTACACTTGTCGATCCGAGGACCCAATGCTGGGAACTTACTATATGATGACCTTTTTTGGGGGAATCAGTGGACGACCTCTTTGTTTGGCAATAGTATTATACCCCAAGGGATGAATGTACTATTGCTTCTCAAATCGAGAATCCGAGACTGAGGATCCCGTTTTCTAGAACCCACATGTGAGAGGGGATGGGTGTTTGCAGGTCTGCAGGTAACCGAAACCTTCAGTCTACCTGGTTTTCTGGATTTCTCATTGGTGTACTGTTATTATCCTGTTTTTCTGGCAGTTTGAATGGGCTGTTATTCTGGACTTCTGGTTTTCTGATATCTGGGGTTTTATTCAGTCAGCAGAACAACAACAGTTTTGAGCATCATGGATACCTTGATCCCATGTTTGCATTTGCATCATCATTTTGCATTCTAACATGTTTGTTCATTTGTAGGGTTGCATCCTAACTTTGATTCCGGTTGTCCGAAGACTATCCATGATGAGTACTAGCACTGAAGAGAGGAAGAACATCATCCCGTACAAGTTCCCGAAGCTTCATTTAGATGTTGTTCACAAGATCTCGGCTATGGAAAAACCTGGGGTATTGGCAGACTTTAGAGGAGAATATGGGAGGATTCTGAGTTTTGCCCGAGATGTTACCAACTATGAATTCAGGGCTCTGCACACCCTGATGCAGTTTTATGACCCTCACCTGCGGTGTTTTCTGTTTGCGGATTATCTTTTAGCTCCGACATTGGAAGAGTATGCACACATTCTGGATGTTTCTGTCAAAGAAGAAGTTCCCTTCTATCCTTCTAAGGAGTTTCCCGATCTGGAAAAGGTTGCTGCTGCGTTACGCTTGGATCAGTCTTTGCTGAAGAAGAATGTTGCGAGTAAAGGAGGTCTTAAAGGCTTTCACACGAAGTTTTTGATCGAGCAAGTTGCTATTTGTGCTAAGCCTAAGTGTTGGTCGGTGTTCAATGCAATTCTGGCTATGT
The DNA here is from genome assembly GCA_022829125.1 of Lathyrus tuberosus. Classification (NCBI taxonomy): domain Eukaryota; kingdom Viridiplantae; phylum Streptophyta; class Magnoliopsida; order Fabales; family Fabaceae; genus Lathyrus; species Lathyrus tuberosus. The sequence continues at coordinate 1,975,370 of JALAZF010000353.1, forward strand.
GTGTTTATGGAACGACATTGTTCCCTAATGTGAAGGATTTTGTAGACGTGCACGCTGTCCGGATATTCACCACGAAGAATCCGGTACCTACCTTGCTTGGGGATCTGTACTATTCCATGCACTATAAGAATGAGAAGAGGAGAGGAGGACCTCTTTACTTTTGTGCTCCAGCTCTGTACAAATGGTTTGCTGATCGCCTTCCTGACTCTGGGGCATTCGTAGACACCAAGGAAACATTGGACTAGTCAAGGAGATTGATGGGATTAAGGGCTGACAACTTGATTTGGGTCAATCGTGATTTGCTGGGCCAAGAGATCTTGATTAGCTGTGGAGGGTACCCAAACGTACCTTTAATAGGAAGAAAAGGGGGAATTAATTATAATCCTATTCTTGCTATTAGGCAATTTGGGTATGCTTTGAAAGAGCCGCCAAAGGACCAAGATGTTTAAGAGTCTCTATATGTGGGTGGAGAAGTCAATCTGGAAGTGTTAAAGGAAGCTGTAAATGCTTGGGGAGACCGCCACAAGAAAGGAAAGACTTCTTTTGGAAAGTGTAACAACAAAGCCTTCCCTGCATACGAGGACTGGATTCAGAGGAGAGTAGAGAGTGTACTTCTACTGTTCTGCAGAGAACCTCCATCTTACTCCCTGCTGATTGAATCTCCGACCACAATTGAGATAGAGAAGTATAACAAACTGTGGGCTGAAAAGGAGAAGCTTCGAGAGGAGAACGGTGAGCTGCAAAGAGAAATCTACCAGTTGAAACACGAGCGAGGTGAAGCTGTTCATGCCGCCAAGTTGAAAACAGAATTGCTCGCTAAGAAAGAAAAGGAGCTGGCTGAAGAGGTCATAGCCAGACAAAAGGTAGGACAAGCTCTAAAAAGTGTTAGCAGAATCCTCAAATCCAAGAAGAAAGACCTAGCCAAAGCTTGGTCAAAGATTCACAAGTTCAATGCTTACCGAGATACTGCAATCACAGCTAACAAGCAGAAAGAAGATAAGTTCCTGGATCAGATCGAGAGTTTGAAGGCGAAGCTCAAGAAGAAAGACGAGGAGATCTTATCAGGGACGTTCCAGAGACACGCAGTTGAAGGGCGACTGAATGAGGCCATAGCAACCATAGCAGAGCTGAAGATATGAGCTGAGGTGAAGAGGCCTCGGAGTGAAGGCTCTAGCTCAGGTAGTGGGTGACACTCTGTAGTTTGTTTTTCTTTGTATCTCGGGTCATCACCTGAATTGTTGGCTGGGATCTTTGCTTCTTTTGTTTTCAGGCTTATTATTGTTATTTTGGGTTGTAATCTCTGACAGTGATTTTTCTCTGATTTATATATGAGCAGCAGTTTCATCCTATCTTGTCTTTAAACTGGAATCAAGGGGTGGATCGCCCTGCAAATATTCAAACATGTTCATTTGCATTTACATAATCATAATCATCTTTTTTTGCATCGCAGGTGCTCGTTCCGGTTTGTTCTAACCTTTATTTGGTTGTAGGAAGGATTAATAACCAGCTGATTCACCGGTATTCTAATAGATCAAATTAGAGGAGAATTATGGAGAAGATGCAAGCTGATATGGCTGCCATGCAGGCCCGTATTGACCAATTCATGGAGCTGATGCAAGGTGTTGCCCAAGGGCAAGAGCAATTGAGGACTCTGGTCCAACCCTTAGTGGCAAGGGTGGATGAAGACGGGGTTCTTCATGGCGGAGTTCACAATGGTGTTGCTGGTAACGGTGCTCAGGGAGGCCCTGTGGGCGTAGAAATCCTTATTCCTGGTGTTGTGATCCCTCCGGGCGGAGGAGAACAACTGGTGATTTCTTCTATTGTGGGAGGAGGAAGTGTTTGTGCTGTTCATGGTCTCCGTTTCGAAGACCAACAAGATGACGTTTTCTCTTTGCCAGGCGGGGATGCTGGTCCTCAGGCTGACAATGATCAAAGGTTCAGACTCATTGAAGAACAACTAAAGGGAGTGGTGAATCCGAATTTTGTAGGAATGGATCTGGAGGATCTGGGGTTGGTTCCCGGAGTTGTAATTCCGCACAAATTTCAGGTGCCCACTTTTGAAAAATACAACGGTACCACCTGTCCCAAGACGCATGTCAGGGCATACGCGAGGAAGATGGTCGCGTACTCTAAAGATGAGAAATTGCTGATGCATTTTTTCCAGGACAGCCTGTCTGGGGAATCCTTAGAATGGTATATGTAATTAGAGAGATGCCATGTCCGTAATTGGAGAGAGTTGGTCGAGGCCTTCATCAAGCACTACCAGTATAACACTGACATGGCTCCCAATAGGACCCAGTTACAGAATATGTCTCAGAAGAATAATGAAAGCTTCAAAGAATATGCGCAGAGATGGCGTGAACTAGCGGCAAGGGTGCAGCCGCCCATGTTGGAAAAGGAAATGCTAAATTTGTTTATGGATACTTTGCCGGGACGTTATTATGAGAAACTGTTACCTTGTGCGTCAGGCAAGTTTGCTGATTTGATCATAGTCGGGGAAATGTTAGAGGGTGGAATCAAAGCTGGGAAGGTAACAGGTAGTGATGGGTCGTCTTCTGGTCAGGGGAAGAAGCCCTATGCTAATTACAAGAAAAAGGAAGAAGCAAATTCTGTGTCGTCTCACCGAGGTAAAGGAAAGCAGCATCAGAGTTATAACCAGCAGGTAGCTTCAGTGACAATTCCGGCAACGCTTCCACAACAACAGCGGAATCAGGTTCCTCGCCAATACCCGACTAGACAAAGAACGGCTGATAGACATTTTGAAACACCTCCCATGCCTTATTCTCAATTACTCCAGCATTTACTACAGCTGCATTTAGTTTAGAAGAGGACATTGGCCCCTCTTACTGGTAATCCACCTCCGGGTTATAATCCTAATGCCCAATGTGATTTTCATTCTGGGGCACCCGGACATCACATCGAGGACTGCAAAGCTTTTAAGTATAAAGTCCAAGACTTGGTGGATTCGAAAGCCATTAACTTTTCAAATGATGGGCCGAACGTCATCCAAAACCCAATACCGAACCATGGAGGGCCAAGGGTTAACGCTGTGTTAGAGGAGAATGAATCTTTGAACTTGGTTACCGATGTTAATGAATTAAGGACTCCTTTGATGGTGGTAAAGGAGAGGTTATTGAGGGGTGGGGTGTCCCCCGGATGTGATGAGAATTGATCAGATTATATCTCGCAGGTGAATGGGTGTGATTTGTTGAAGTCAGGAATTCAAAAGATGATAGATAAAGGTTGATTGCAGTTTGACCGATGTGACCAACGGAAAGAGGTTGTTAGCAGGAAAAATGAGGTTGCTACCATTACTATCCCTTTCAAAACAATCACTATTTCAGGGCCAACCAGACCAGCACCGGTGATTATTACAGCTCCCGGATCCGTGCCATTTGAGAGTACCAAGGCCATTCCTTGGAACTATGGAGCCGAAGTGTTTGTCAACGGACAGAACAAGAGCTAGTAGGAACTTCTGTATCGAACTCTTGTGTTGAAAGCAGTGTTGAGGCAGGGGCTATCACGAGAAGTGGTAGGGTCTTTACCCCTTTTAATGATCAAGCTGGTAGTTCTAAACAAGACAAAGGGAAGCAGGTTGTAGGTAGTTCTGTGCAAGCACTAGTAGTGAATGACTCCACGGCAGGACCGGTTGATAATTCTTTCTCCGAGAATGTAGAAGAATTTATGAGATTAATTAGGAAGAGCGACTACAAGATTGTTGATCAGTTGCATCAGACTCCGTCCAAGATCTCCACCTTGTCCCTGTTATTGTGTTCTGAGGCACATCGAAATGCATTGCTGAAGGTACTGAATGCTGCATACGTACCTCAAGAGATCTCTGTTAATCAATTGGAAGGGGTAGTGGCCCACGTCAATGTAGGCAATGGTCTGGGTTTTACTGATGTTGATTTGACTCCAGCTGGGAGAAACCACAACAATGCCTTGCATATTTCTATTGAATGTCGTGGTTCGTTGATGTCTCATGTGCTTGTGGATACTGGGTCCTCTTTGAATGTTCTGCCTAAGAAAGCCTTGATGAAGCTGGACACCCGGGGGTTGATATACACACCTAGTGACTTGGTGGTGCGCGCTTTCGACGGCTCAAAGAGGTATGTTTTCGGTGAGATTGTGCTACCAATTAAGGTTGGGCCGGAAGTTTTCGATGCTACCTTCTATATCATGGACATCCAACCTGCCTACAGCTGTCTGCTGGGTCGTCCATGGATTCACAGTGTTGGGGCTGTGACGTCTACATTGCATCAGAAGTTAAAGTATATGGTAGACGGGCATGTGGTGACGGTTTGTGGAGAAGAGGATATGATGGTAAGCCAGCTATCTACTTTCAAGTAAGTGGAGGTAGATGATGAAATACACGAAACTCTATGTCAGGGTTTCGAAGCAGTGAAGATCACTGAGAAGCCTCTCAAGGAAGACAGCCAGTCGGAAGTGGTTCAGCCTACAGTAGTACATCAGCCGGAGATTTCAATGTCTTCCTTCAAAGATGCTCGGGCCGTGGTTGAAGCTGGTGGTTCACAAAGGTGGGGTCAGGTTATTGATATCCAGGAAAAGCGAGATACTCATAGACTGGGTTACAAGCCACCCAGGCGTCCTGAAGAGCCTCCTAAGTTCTATGGCCCAGTCCGTTTCACCAGTACCGATGTTTTCTTCGATAGAGTCAATGCGATTGAGGGGGGTGGAGATAGTGATTGTGATATGGACAGTTGGATCCGCCCGTGTGTCCCAGGTCAGAGCCTTCGTAACTGGTCGTCGGAGAGAGTTATTCAAGTGACCAGACCAGAGTAATTGCTTCTGTTTGTTATCTCTGTTAATCCTACGTTCTGCCCAAGACGTAGTGATTCTTGTTTGTAGGGCTTGAATGTTTTTGTATGCTTTTCTTTATCATTAATAAAGGACGTTTTCACATTCAAATGTTTAGATCCCTGTTTTTCTGTTTTTATTTTTTCATTAAGATCACGGCAAAATGGCAATGTGTTTTGTTTGATGCATCCATAATAAACATATATCATCAATCATGCAGGTTTTCTTGTTCACATTCCACCCCTCATGATTCAGCTATGGCCCGATACGACTTTGATAATCCCATATATCAGGCTGAAGAGGGGACTGATGAAGATTGCGCCTTACCAGAGGAATTAGCCAGGTTGTTAAAACAAGAGGAAAAGGTCATTCTGCCTCATCAGGAGGAAATCGAAGTTGTTAACTTGGGAACCGAGGACGCAAAGAAAGAGGTACGGATTGGGGCTGTTTTGGAAGACACTGTCAAGGGAAGATTGATTAAAATGCTCTGAGAGTATGTGGATATCTTCGCCTGGTCTTACCAAGACATGCCTGGGCTCGACACTGACATCGTGGTACACCGGCTGCCGCTCAAAGAAGGATGTGCTCCGGTTAAGCAGAAGCTAAGAAGGACGAAACCGGAAATGGCCGTCAAGATTAAAGAAGAGGTTCAGAAACAGTTAGATGTTGGGTTTCTTGCTGTAACGAATTATCCTCCATGGGTTGCTAATATTGTGCCTGTACCTAAGAAAGACGGAAAGGTCAGGATGTGCGTTGATTATAAAGATCTGAATAGAGCAAGCCCAAAAGATGACTTCCCGCTTCCTCACATTGATATGTTAATGGACAACACCGCTCAGTATTCTGTGTTTTCCTTCATGGATGGCTTCTCTGGGTATAACCAAATCAAGATGGCCCCAGAGGACATGGAGAAAACAACGTTCATAACACCATGGGGAACATTCTGTTACAAGGTGATGCCCTTTGGATTGAAAAATGCTGGGGCAACATATCAGCGGGCGATGGTGACTCTCTTTCATGATATGATTCACAAAGAGATCGAGGTCTATGTTGATGACATGATTGCGAAGTCACAAACAGAGGAAAAGCATCTAGTGAATCTTCATAAACTGTTTGAGAGGTTGAGAAAGTTCAGACTGAGGTTGAATCCGAACAAGTGCACCTTCGGGGTGAGATCTGGAAAGTTACTGGGTTTTATTGTCAGCGAAAAAGGTATCGAGGTGGACCCTGTTAAAGTAAAACCCATTTAAGAGATGCCTTAACCAAGAACAGAAAAGGAGGTTCGTGGTTTCTTAGGGAGGTTGAACTACATTGCTAGATTCATCTCTCATCTTACAGCCACGTGTGAACCAATATTCAAGTTGCTAAGAAAAAATCAAGAGGTCAGGTGGAACGAGAATTGTCAAAAGGCGTTCAAAAAAATAAAAGAATATTTGCAGGAACCTCCGGTCCTTATGCCGCCAGTGCCAGGAAGGCCATTGATTATGTATCTTACGGTTCTTGATCAATGGGGTGTGTGCTCGGTCAACACGACGAGTCAGGTAGAAAAGAGCATGCCATCTACTACCTGAGTAAGAAGTTTACTGATTGTGAGTCGAGGTACTCGATGCTGGAGAAAACATGTTGTGCACTCGCTTGGGCAGCTAAGCGTTTGAGGCAGTATATGTTAAACCACACAACCCTCTTGATTTCGAAGATGGATTCGATCAAATATATGTTTGAAAAGCAGGCGCTTTCTAGAAGAATAGCCCGTTGGCAGATGGTTCTGACAGAATACGACATTCAATATGTTTCCCAAAAAGCCATCAAGGGAAGTGTTTTGTCAGAATATCTCGCTGAACAACCAATTGAGGATTATCAACCGATGAAGTTTGAATTTCCTGATGAGCACATTATGTATCTGAAGATGAAAGACTGTGAAGAGCCTCTACCTGATGAAGGACCTGAAATTGGATCCCAATGGAAGCTGGTCTTTGATGGGGTTGTTAATTCATACGGTAACGGAATCGGGGCAGTCATTACGACTCCACAGGGTTCTCATATACCCTTCACTGCCCAATTAGCGTTCATATGCACCAACAATGAGGCGGAGTATGAAGCATGCATTATGGGGTTAGAAGAAGCAATTGATTTGAGAATCAAGAACCTCGATGTCTATGGTGATTCCGCGTTGGTAGTTAATCAGATCACAGGAGAATGGGAAACTCGTCAAGCGAATTTGGTGCCTTATAACAACTATGCCAGAAGGTTGATACCTTTCTTTGACAGAGTTGATTTCCATCATATACCCCAGTTAGAGAATCAGATGGTCGATGCGTTGGCAACATTGTCTTCGATGTATCAGGTGAATCGTTGGAATGAAACACCTTCGATCAGAATCATGCGTCTGGACAGACCGACATTTGTGTTTGCAATTGAAGATGTGTCAGATGGCAAACCTTGGTATCATGATATCAAGGTTTTTCTGAAGAATTAAGAGTATCCAGAAGGTGCATCCACCAAAGACAAGAAAACTCTGAGGAGGTTGGCGGGAAATTTCTTTCTGAATAAAGACGATGTGTTATACAAGAGAAACTTCGACATGGTCTTGCTACGTTGTGTTGATGAACACGAGGCAGGCCTGTTGATGGAGGAAGTTCATGAAGGATCTTTCGGTACCCATGCCAATGGGCATGCTATGGCCAGAAAACTGTTGAGAGAGGGGTATTGTAACACCCTTCTACCCCACAAACAATTTTAGAAAAAGAATTCATATTATCAGAGTAACATCAATGAGAAAGGTGCCACATATATTCAAAACATCATTTAGTAATCATTATCCTGTCCCGTAACACGGGTTATTCAATCATCATTAACATAATTTGACAACTACGCAGTGGAATCAAACTTTTAAATTCAAATCAATAAAATGCTTCATAAAGAAATGTATCCAATCAGAATAACATCAACAATATGAAACTTCAAACATAAACCAAAAGAACACGAGGTTCACGAACAATTCCCAACCCGATGTTACATGACACAGAGCAGGACACCTATAAACACTACTAAGAACAACGATAAGAGAAAACAATCCAAGGCTACATCCTCCAGCATCGCGAATCTACTCTTGGTTATCTGCAAGTTACCCACATAAGAGGCAACATTTCCAAGCAGGCAGGGTAAGAAACCATAATTCATTATAGTAATATAAAGACTTGGAAAATAAATAGAATACGTAACAACAACATCGTATCATCATCATATCCTTTGCAACACCATCACAAATACTTCATAAAATGCAATGTCGAACATAATGAAATGCAAGGGATGCATATGGTACCGATTCTCCATGTGATGGACACTGGCCATCAACCCTCCACAAGGGAGCACAACATAACAACATATCACTTCAATCCGCACAGTGGGATTGAAGCTACCAATAGGCCGAAGCCCCAACATAAAATGCTATGAAATGCAACGATGTTAATTCTCCTCATTTCATCCAAACATCAACATGTGCATCATTCATTTCATATTCAACAAGTAATCATCATACAATCATGTTTGTCATCCATACAGCGGCAAAGCAACAAGACAGTAAAAAAATCAGCACGAGAAAACGTCAAAACAGCAAAAACGGAAAATACTCAGTGGCCTGACACGGCCGCCCGTGTCCAGTGACATGGCCCGTGTCAGGAGACCTGCACGAAAAACCCAAAACAGAAAAAATCTTCGACAGAAACAGAGGCCTGACACGGCCACCCGTGTCCTGTGACACGGCCCGTGTCAGAAGCTCTATAAAAAAATATTTATTTTCCCCAACCAGTAAGCTGACACGGGTGCCCGTGTTGTGTGACACGGCCCGTGTTAGGATGCGACAAAACCCAACTTTTCCCGAAAAGTGCTTTTCAGCGTTTTTGACTTCGATTACCCCAAAAATCAGTTTCTCCCACGAAAATTTGATAAAAAGACTCACATACTACACATATATCAACACATACCACTCAATTTCATCATATTCTCATCAAATCATTCATTCTACATTAACATTCACCACAATCATACACAATTCATGAATACTTAATCTATTCATCACCATGTCCTAAAGAACTATAAGAAATTATGAAATCTCCCCATACCTTAGAGCAATCCGAAGCTTTTTCCTTCTTTCTCCAAGGTTCTCCTAGCAATCCTTCCAAACCCTTGGTTCTCTCTTCCTCTTTTCTCCTTCAGTGCTCTTCACAAAAATACGATTGGTTAGGAAATTGATCTATCTTTTCCTTTAGTTACATTGTCCCAGTTTATGAACTTCCAACTCTACCCTTACTCCTTTTCCTTTATGACCACCTTGCCCTTTTTCTTATTATTTTTTTTAATAATAGTAATAATCTAAATAATACATGATTATTCACTTTATTAAAATTATTTAAAAATACTCTTTTAATCCATAATTCTCCAATTTACCAAAAATCTCTTAATTCCTTCTAAATTAATTAAATAATTAAGTAAATGATTAATTTAGATTTTCGGGTCGTTATAACTCTCCCCTACTTTAAGAATTTTCGTCCTCGAAAATTACCTGAAGTAAACAGAGTCGGATACGACTCTTTCATCTGATCTTCACGCTCCCAAGTCCAACTATCACCAGCTGGTCCGCCCCACAATACTTTCACTAAAGTAATCTTTTTACCTCGTAGTTGCTTCAATTCTCGACCATCAATCCTCACAGGCAAAGCTTCTACCTTCAGGTTATCTCTCACCTGAACATCATCCATTTGAATCACATGCGACGGATCCGGAATATACTTCCTCAACTGCGACACATGAAACACATCATGCAAATTCGCAAGTGACGGTGGTAAAGCCACCCGATACGCAACCTCTCCTATCCTCTGCATAATCTGATACGGACCAACAAAGCGCGGAGTGAGCTTTCTAGACTTCAAAGCTCGTCCCACACCAGTCATCGGAGTAACTTTTAAAAACACGTGGTCTCCCTCTTGGAATTCAAGTGCTTTTCTTCTCTTATCATGGTAACTCTTCTGACGACTCTGTGACGTCTTCATTTTATCCCGAATCATTTTAATCTTCTCGTTGTCTCTTGAACAATCTCAGGTCCAAGTACAAAACTCTCTCCCGACTCATACCAACACAATGGAGTTCGACAACGTCTACCATACAACGCCTCATATGGAGCCATCCCAATACTAGCATGAAAACTGTTGTTGTATGTAAACTCGATCAACGGTAAGTGACTATCCCAAGATCCTCCTTGATCCAGCACACAAGCAAAATCTTCTAAAGATTGGATTGTTCTTTCCGTCTGACCATCTGTCTGCGGGTGATAAGCAGAGCTCATCCTCAACTTAGTACCCAAAGCATCTTGTAGACTCTTCCAAAACCTCGACGTAAACCGCGGATCTCTATCCGATACAATACTCGAAGGTGTTCCATGCAACTTCACAATCTCATAAATATAAATCCCAGCTAACTTCTGCATAGAATAATTAATTCTCATCAGCAAGAAATGCGTTGACTTAGTTAACCTATCTACAACCACCCATATCGAGTCATTACCTCTTGCAGTCTTCGGTAACCTAGTTATAAAGTCCATGGAAATGCTATCCCATTTCCATTCAGGAACATTCAACGGCTGCATCATACCTGAAGGCTTCTGATGTTCAATCTTGGACTTCTGGCAAGTCAAACATGCATACACAAATTCAACAATATCCCTTTTCATACCTGGCCACCAAAATAATCTACGCAGGTCTTGATACATCTTCATAGCACCAGGATGAATACTCAATCGACTCCTATGCCCTTCCTCCAAAACACTCTTTTTGATTCCAGGAATATCCGGAATACATACTCTATCTCAAAATCTCAAAACTCCATCTTCATTAATTCGGAACTCACCTCCATTACCTTGATTAACCTTCATTAACTGGTCAACTAATTTCAAATCAGATTTCTGACCTTCCCGAATTTCCTCCAAAATTTCACTAGTCAGCTTTAGCATGCCCAGTTTCACACTATCAGCGGTCGTCTCACACAACAAACTCATGTCTCTGAATTGCTCAATCAATTCAAGTTCTCTCACCATAAGCATCGAAATATGTAATGACTTTCTACTCAAAGCATCAGCCACTACATTTGCTTTACCGGGATGATAATTCAAATCGAACTCAAAATCCTTTAACAATTCTAGCCACCTTCTCTGCCTCATGTTTAACTCTTTCTGATCGAACAAGTATTTCAAACTTTTATGATCACTGAATACCTCAAATTTCGAACCAAAAAGATAATGCCTCCAAATCTTCAGCACAAATACTACAGCAGCCAACTCTAAGTCGTGTGTAGGGTAATTCCTCTCATAGACTCTTAACTGCCTAGAAGCATAAGCGACCACTTTACCATTTTGCATCAAAACTCCACCAAGGCCCATCTTTGAAGCATCACAATAAACCACAAAGGGCTCATTCGGGTCTGGTAAAACCAACACCAGAGCAGTTGTCAACTTTTTCTTTAGTTCCACAAAACTTTCTTCACAAGCGACATCCCATACATACGCTTGTCCTTTTCGAGTCAATTGCGTCAACAGCAAAGCCAACTTAGAAAAACCTTCAATGAATTTACGATAATAACCAGCCAATCCAAGAAAACTACGAATCTCCGTAGCAGACTTCGGGGTCTCCCACTGTAAAACCGCATCAATCTTTGAGGGATCCATAGAAATTCCACCACTTGAAATCACATGGCCTAGGAAACTCACTTCCTTAAACCAGAACTCACACTTTGACAACTTAGCATACAATTTCTTTTCCCTCAATACTTGTAACACAATCTTCAAATGTTCCGCATGCTCTTCTTCTGATTTAGAATATACCAAGATGTCATCTATGAAAACCACCACAAACTTATCAAGATATTCATGAAAGATCCTGTTCATATACTCCATGAACACACCAGGCGCGTTAGAAACTCTAAATGGCATCACCGTATATTCATAATGACCATACCTCGTTCTGAAAGCTGTTTTCAGAATATCATCAGCTTTAACTCTAATCTGATGATAACCAGACCTCAGAGCAATCTTACTGAACACATAAGCACCTATGAGTTGATCCATTAAATCGTCGATTCTCGGAAGCGGATACTTATTCTTGATGGTCATCTTATTCAACTGCCGATAATCGACACACAATCTCATACTACCATCTTTCTTCTTAACGAGCAACACCGGGGCACCCCATGTAGAAACACTAGGTCGAATGAACTTCCTTTTTAACAATTCTTCTAGTTGTTTCTTCAGCTCACTCAATTCTGAAGCAGACATCCGATAAGGAGCCATCGACACTGGACTCGTACCTGGTATTAAATCCACAGCAAACTCAATTTCACGTTCCGGAGGTAAATCACTTATATCCTCAGGAAACACATCTTGAAATTCACAAACCACAGGCAACTCAACACTGACGGCTTCACCATCAACTTGCAACGATGCAAACACTGCGAACATCAACGCTTCATCTAATAAAAGTTCATCCACTTGTCTTGCAGATAAGAACATCAGTTCACCATCCTCACCTAACTCTAGAAACCTCACAGTCTTGCTATAACAATTAATATGAACGTAGTTGAACTCCAACCAGTTCATACCAAGGATAACATCGATTTGGTGCAAAGGTAAGCACACCAAATCCATCACAAAATTCTTCTCAAAGATTGTCAAAGGACACTTCAAACAAACAAGCATGGTAGTCACAACACCATTAGCCGGAGTCTCTATTATCATACTACCACTCATGTTAGACAAATTCAAACCCAATCTAGTAGCACACTCAAGAGAGATAAATGAATGTGTAGCTCTAGTATCAATAATAGCAATCAACTCAACATTGTTAATAAAACAAGTATCTCGAATTAAGTTGTCCTTCTTGGGAACTTCTGAGCCAGCCAAAGCAAACACTCTTCCAGTAGTTCGGGCAGCAGTAGCAGTCTTCTTTGGTTTCTGGCATTGAGTACTGATATGCCCCTGTTCACCACAGTTGAAACAGGTCGGACCCTCATTCGGACAATCACCAATTCTATGCCCAGTCTTACCACAATGGTAACATCTCAGAACCTTGTTAGTACACACATCAGCTTTGTGATCTGACTCTCCACACTTATAGCACTTAGCAGGTGCATTAACGGCTCCCCTACTTGATTTCTTCTCATCTGATACCCTTTGTTTCCCTTTATCACCTGGGGTCGCATAAGGTTTTCCTCTAAACTGACCCTTATCTTTCTTTTCACTTAGCTGTTTGTAGTGAGCAGATCGAGCTCGGCTATCTTCATCATAGATCCTACTCTTATCCACCAGTTCCGCATACCTGCGAATCTGTTGGCATCCAATCCCCTGCTTAATCTCTGGTCTCAGCCCATTCTCAAACTTGAGACAATTAGAAAGTTCAGCATCTGCACGGTTGTAATAAGGACAAAACTTCACAAGCCTCTCAAATTTGGCAGCATACTCTGCCACAGTCATATTTCCTTGCTTCAATTTAATGAATTCCACTTCCATCTTACCACGAGCATCTTCAGGAAAATACTTGCCCAGAAATTCTTGCTTGAACACATTCCAAGTCACCACAGTGCCAACATCTTCCAGCCTCTGACGGGTGTTATCCCACTAGTCCTCGGCCTCTTCTTCCAGCATATGCGTTCCGAACTGCACTTGTTGTGCATCAGAGCACCCCATCACTCTAAAAATCTTCTCTATCGCCTTGAGCGAATTTTGTGCGTTCGTCGGGTCATGAGTTCCTTCAAACTTTGGTGGGTTGTTCCTCTGAAACTTCTCCAACGCACGAAACTCATCAGGAGCATGGTTTCGAGCAAGAGCTGCAATAGCACCAGCAAGAGCGCGCGTGTTGTTTCCAGCCATTCTGTACAACACTCACCACGTCAGAAAGAAACAAATAATCGTTAACAAGTAACGACTGACAACAGACTGACAACACAAAACTTGGTCGGACAGACCGACCTGCTCTGATACCACTAATGTAACACCCTTCTACCCCACAAACAATTTTAGAAAAAGAATTCATATTATCAGAGTAACATCAATGAGAAAGGTGCCACATATATTCAAAACATCATTTAGTAATCATTATCCTGTCCCGTAACACGGGTTATTCAATCATCATTAACATAATTTGACAACTACGCAGCGGAATCAAACTTTTAAATTCAAATCAATAAAATGCTTCATAAAGAAATGTATCCAATCAAAATAACATCAACAATATGAAACTTCAAACATAAACCAAAAGAACACGAGGTTCACGAACAATTCCCAACCCGATGTTACATGACACAGAGCAGGACACCTCTAAACACTACTAAGAACAACGATAAGCGAAAACACTCCAAGGCTACATCCTCCAGCATCGCGAATCTACTCTTGCTTATCTGCAAGTTACCCACATAAGAGGCAACATTTCCAAGCAGGCAGGGTGAGAAACCATAATTCATTATAGTAATATAAAGATTTGGAAAATAAACAGAATAAGTAACAACAACATCGTATCATCATCAAATCCTTTGCAACACCATCACAAATACTTCATAAAATGCAATGTCGAACATAATGAAATGCAAGGGATGCATGTGGTACCATTCTCCATGTGATGGACACTAGCCATCAACCCTCCACAAGGGAGCACAACATAACAACATATCACTTCAATCCGCACAGTGGGATTGAAGCTACCAATAGGCCGAAGCCCCAACATAAAATGCTATGAAATGCAATGATGTTAATTCTCCTCATTTCATCCAAACATCAACATGTGCATCATTCATTTCATATTCAACAAGTAATCATCATACAATCACGTTTGTCATCCATACAGCGGCAAAGCAACAAGACAGTAAAAAAATCAGCACGAGAAAACTTCAAAATAGTAAAAACGGAAAATACTCAGTGGCCTGACACGGCCGCCCGTGTCCAGTGACACGGCCCGTGTCAGGAGACCTGCACGAAAAACCCAAAACAGAAAAAATCTTCGACAGAAACAGAGGCCTGACACGGCCGCCTGTGTCCTGTGACACGGCCCGTGTCAGAAGCTCTGTAACAAAAATATTTATTTTCCCCAACCAGTAAGCTGACACGGGTGCCCGTGTTGTGTGACACGGCCCGTGTCAGGATGCGACAAAACCCAACTTTTTCCGAAAAGTGCTTTTCTGTGTTTTTGACTTCGATTACCCCAAAAATCAGTTTCTCCCACGAAAATTTGATAAAAAGACTCACATACTACCATATATCAATACATACCACTCAATTTCATCATATTCTCATCAAATCATTCATTCTATATTAACATTCACCACAATCATACATAATTCATGAATACTTAATCTATTCATCACCATGTCCTAAAGAACTTTAAGAAATTATGAAATCTCCCCATACCTTAGAGCAATCCGAAGCTTTTTCCTTCTTTCTCCAAGGTTCTCCTAGCAATCCTTCCAAACCCTTGGTTCTCTCTTCCTCTTCTCTCCTTCAGTTCTCTTCACAAAAATACGACCGGTTAGGAAATTGATCTATCTTTTCCTTTAGTTACATTGTCCCAGTTTATGAACTTCCAACTCTACCCTTACTCCTTTTCCTTTATGACCACCTTGCCCTTTTTCTTATTTTTTTTTTTTAATAATAGTAATAATCTAAATAATACATGATTATTCACTTTATTAAAATTATTTTAAAATACTCTTTTAATCCAGAATTCTCCAATTTACCAAAAATCTCTTAATTCCTTCTAAATTAATTAAATAATTAAGTAAATGATTAATTTAGATTTTCGGGTCGTTACAGGTATTATTGGATGACCATGGAATCTGATTGTTTCAAATACGCCCGGAAATGTCATAAATGCCAGATTTATGCTGATAAGGTGCATGTACCACCTACTCCTCTGAATGTGTTGTCATCGCCTTGGCCCTTCGCCATATGGGGCATTGATATGATCGGAAATATTGAGCCGACTGCTTCCAATGGGCATCGTTTCATTTTGGTTACCATCGATTACTTCACGAAGTGGGTGGAAGCAACCTCGTTTGCCAACGTCACCGAACAAGTGGTAGCCAGATTTATCAAGAAGGACATCATCTGCCGGTATGGAGTCCCGGAGAGAATTATTACTGATAATGGTTCAAATTTAAATAACAAGATGATGAAGGAGCTATGTCAGAGCTTTAAGATTGAACATCACAACTCTTCTCCCTACCGTCCGAAGATGAATGGGGTTGTTGAAGCGGCAAATAAGAACATCAAGAAGATTGTGCAGAAAATGGTAGTGACCTACAAGGACTGGCACGAGATGTTGCCTTATGCTTTACATGGTTATCGTACTTCGGTACGCACATCGACTGGGGCAACTCCTTTCTCATTGGTATATGGTATGGAAGCAGTTCTTCCACTAGAGGTTGAGATTCCTTCTTTAAGAATTCTGGCGGACGTGAAGCTTGATGAAGCTGAGTGGGTGCGTTCCAGACTGGATCAGCTGAACCTTATTGAAGAGAAGAGACTGGCAGTCATTGCACATGGTCGGTTGTATCAGAGCAGGATGAAGAAAGCCTTTGATCAGAATGTGCGTCCTCGGTGTTTTTAGGCTGGTGAATTGGTTTTGAAAAGGATCCTCCCTCCTCAAACAGATCACAGGGGCAAGTGGACTCCAAACTACAAAGGGCCATATGTAGTAAGACAGGGTTTCTCTGGTGGAGCCTTATTACTCTCAACTATGGATGGCGAAGATTTTACGTCCCCTGTGAACGCAGCCGTAGTCAAAAATACATTGCATAAAAGAGACCCGCTGGACACAAAAAGAAAGTCCAGGCAAAAAAGGGGCATCCCGGCGAACCATAAAAAGAAAAGGTTCGGGCAAAAGTTAGGGATAAAAAGAAAAAAGAATAAACCCGCAAAGTTGAAAACCTGAAAAGGCAACTTTGGCAAAAAGGGGTATCCCGGTGGATTGAAAACCCGAAAAGGGCGATCCAGGCAAAAGTTAGGGATTTAAAAGCAAGAGGCTGCGATCTGCATTCGATCTATGAAAACCTTTGATACATGGAAGTTTCGAAGGAAAGGAATCAGTCCAGACAGTCTTTTCAAAGGCCAGAGCATCTGCGGACAGGCGAGGCATACCGGGTCATAGCTGAATTGAATCATGGTGGATATCTGTTCCCCACATTGCCGACATGTGTATTTTCTTTTATTTTCTTTTGTGCAATTACCTCTTTCCAAGAATTGTTTCCAAATGTAAATGCCTATTCACAGGCCAATTTCATTCAATAAAATCTTCATTTCACTCAAAAGCTTTCCATTTGTGTTTTTACTTTTTCTGTTTTGTTTGTGAAAACGTCCGATATTTTGATAAAACATTTGCATGCGAAAATGTTAAGCTTTGCGAAGCATATCAGAAAACAGTTGAAATTGCTTAGGTAAAGGTCGTTGTATTGGTAATGGAGGTGACCTTTTTGCGTATAGAACTTCCTGTTGATTGTGTTTGCAGGACAACAGGTTTGTTCATCCCCAGTGGAGTCGCCTCCCCCAGCACTGAAAGTTCATCATCCTCAGTAGAACCCATTCCCCCCAGCAAGCAGTTTAAAGTGGATTGCTCCGAGGTGAGTGTGGTTGTATCTCCAGCAGGAGGTGTGTTGGATGTCTTTGAAAAGACTTTGTGTTCCCCACAGATCCTGGTAGTCACTTTTCTCAAGAGGTCAGGAAGCGTAGTTCCGTCAGCAAAGGCATGCTCTAATCCCCAGTAGGGTAGAATCTTTCCTCCAACAGCAGGTCAAGCTCAATGACATGCCTTGGCAGATTTCGTGGATTTTTCTCCCTAGTAGAGCTACTCTCCTCGGCATGGAAAAGTTCATTCTCCTCAGCAGGTTGTTATTTTCCCCAGCCAGAATATCGAGGATCATCTTCCTCAGCAGAGTGTAGAGGATTATTTCCCCAGTAAGAGTTGTGGTTGATTTATCACTTTCCCAGCAAACAATCAGAAGTTGACGATGTTGCATCCCTAGCAAGAGACTGATGAAATATCTTCTTGGGACAAAGATGTTATTTTCCCCACAGAGCCTGAGCACTCATTCTCCTCAGCTAGTCGAGAAATGTTTTCCTCACCAGCAACGGTATGACTTAATCCCCTCAGATGAGTAAGCTTGATGTTATCTTCTAGCAGAGTTGATGTCATCATCTACCGTTCCTCAAGCAGGTTTGCTAGTCATGGCCGGTACTCCCCCAGTAGGGTAAAAGTACTGATATTCCCCGGCAGGGTAAAAAGGAAAGAGCACCTTCCAACAGCAGGTCGAGTTCGGTGATATCCCCAAACAGGTTTGGAACCATCGACTTGTCTCCCCGAGCAGAGTTTGGTGGTGGTCTTTACAGTGGTTTGTTCAACGGCAGTTGAAACCCCCAGCAGGTTTTAAGTCCAATGGATATTGGCATTCTTTCAGATCCAGGTGAAAGTCATTGGTAATCCTCAGCGGAGAGAATTTCTCTTCGGGTTCCATCTTTAATATTTGTTTTTATTCATCCCCAACAGAGCGGGTATTCTCTCGGAGTTTCATCCAGCAGAGATTGTGATCAAGATCTTCCCCAGCAGAGTAAGGTCTTCCTCAGCAAGGTCTTTTTACTTCAGAGGACAATTTAGTTTGTCACCCCTGGTGGAGTTGCCTTTGTCTTCAGCATTTATTTTGCTGAGACGCCTCTTTTGCATTGCATAAGCATTTTTGCATGGCATCCTCCCAAAAGCGTAGCATTCCATTGATATGGAGCATTACGGCAAAATTCAAACATATGCATTCGAAGCATAAGCCAGGTTTGATTTCTTTTACCAGTTTCTGTCCCCAGCAGAAAGAGGTGTAATTCAGAGGATGTTGGTCAACATCACCCTCCAACCAGTGGGTTTGTCCTCGTTGTTAAAATCCCCTACAGAGTTGTCTGTGTAGATTTCTCTTCCCCCGGCGGAGTCATCTTCTTTACAGGTCGTAAGTCCGTTGATTTTACTTCCTATACTTCTTCGGTTGTTATTCCAATTATTGGTTGGTACCCTTTGGTTATTCCAACTTTTGGTTGGTCCTCTTCTCGTTATTCTAACTTTTGGTTAGTATATTACATTCCAACTCTTGGTTGGTATCGTTTCATTCCAACTTTTGGTTGGTATCCTTCGTTATGAGTTCGCCTTTGGTCGGCGTTCTCGTTTATTCCAACTTTTGGTTGGTGCCTTCTTGGTTATTCCAACTTTTGGTTGGTGCCTTTTGTTATCCCAACTATTGGTTGGTAATCTGTGGTGAGTTCGGCTTTGGTCGGCGTTCTCGTTATTCTAACTTTTGGTTAGTATATTGCATTCCAACTTTTGGTTGGTACCTTCTTGGTTATTCCAACTTTTGGTTGGTGCCTTTTGTTATCCAAACTATTGGTTGGTAATCTGTGGTGAGTTCGCCTTTGGTCAGCATTCTCGTTATTCCAACTCTTGGTTGGTATCCTATTACATTCCAACTTTTGGTTGGTACCCTTTGCATCCCAACTTTTGGTTGGTATCCTATTTCATCCCAACTTTTGGTTGGTACCCTTGGCTTTATCCCAACTTTTGGTTGGTCCCTTTCATTTCATCCTAACTTTTGGTTAGTTTCTGTTATCCCAACTTTTGGTTGGTCTCCTTTGTTTCGTCCAACTCTTGGTTGGTATCCTTTCATTCCAACTTTTGGTTGGTCTCCTTCGTTATGAGTTAGCCTTTGGTCGGCGTCCTCGTCATCCCAACTATTGGTTGGTATCCGTTGTTTCTAAGCCCACCTTCGGTTGGTAGGCACTTTATTTTCATTCTCCCCGCAGGGTGCAAATTTTTTAGGTTATTTTGGTATTCAATCTCCGTGTATCCCGATTGTATGAAAGTCGTTGCTTCCATACCCTCGGATCCAAGAAGTTTGAATAGGGGCAGCTGTAACACCTCAAAATTTGCCCTTTTGTTTCTGACCTAACTGGTTTATGCTTCCTTTCATCTACATTATCGTTCCTGCATTTTGCATTTTTCTTCCGAGCATGGGATCAAGGTATCCTTCCAGCAGCTCACGGCATCATCAGTTCCAGTACGATTTTTAACAGTGTTCAGAGCCAAGCAGGTAGTTTTCCAAGTCTTTTGAGCATTTATTTTGCTCATTAAACGATTGGATGATCAGAAACCCCGGCAGTCAATTTTTGATCAGTTATTCAGCACCAGACAGTTGTTGTCAGCAGTTTAATCCGAGTGCGAAAGAACATTTCACAGCATATGTTAAGTGCATTCTAGTGGTAATATCAGTTGGCAAGTTTCAGAGGTCTATCATGGTTCAGAACAGGTGAAACCAGACGAATATCCAAGTTTCCCTCCTTTTGGCACCAATTTTTGAATTTTTGAACTGAGTAATCGATTACTCAAAGTGAGTAACCGATTACTCTGGGCGAAATTGCAAAAATGTGGAATTTTCAGCACTGCAGAATTTTGGAATATTTTGCGGTCATGTGCTTGGCTTGTGCATGTGTGGGAAGGATCTAGAACTGATCTATTTGCATCATTTTCCACCCAAAATTCAAATTCTCTCCACCATTTTTCCACTCGAATTCCTCATTTCATTTCCTAATCCATTTTTCACCCCAATTTCCACTCACTTAACCTCACTCCAAACCACATTTGGATTCCTAACCTAGCTTCTATTTAAATCAATTCATTCCAAACCTCACCAACCAAGATCATTTTCACTCTCCAATTTTTCAGAATTCCTCTCAATTCTCTCTCACTTTTTCCACTTTTCATCTCCATTTTCAACCTCTCACCAAAGCTCCATATCCATAGATTCACAAATTCTTCATTGGAATTTTTGAATTCTTGAGCTAAACCTCCATCACATCATCATTCTTGGTTCAATTCTGATATAGCTACTGGTTTGGATCTTGGAATCACTTTTGGGAGCAGCTTTTGATTATTTGGAGTGTTCTTGCTTGGATCTTGAAGTTTCTTGCTAGGATCTTGAAGATTATTGTAAAGATCTCTGGTTCTCTTGCTTGGATTCACCAATTTTCGTGCTCAACAATTACCAAGGCAAATCTCAGCCTTGTAGGTTGGTTTTCCTTAGATCTATGTTTGATTTAGCTTAATTTCAACTTATGCAATGTAGATCCTTGGTTTGTGGTGTGATTTGATCCATTTGCTTGATTTGATTTGTGATCTTGTTGTTTGATTGATGAAATTGGTCTTGGATTACTGATATTTGATGTGAATTTCGGGATTAATTTATTGCATGATCATTTGGATGTTTGCATAAGTGATTGGATGCTGAAAAGTGCTTTTCAAAGTTGATTTTCTGCCTCTGTTTCAGTGGTAATTGATTACCCTAACAGAGTAACCGATTACTCTGCCTAATTTTCACGTTTTTGGTCAAATTTCAACTGAGTAACCGATTACTCAAAGTGAGTAATCGATTACCACTGCTGCAGAGTGATATTTTCTTGCATTTTCTTGGTTGTTTGAGATCCGATGCATGCCTAAACTTCGTGGAATGATGCATTGATGATTTGTGGACTATTCTTGAGCTGTTGCACCTCACACTAGGGCATGAATATGATTTTGTCGACACGCGATTCTTGGTTATCACTATTGAATGTTCATGCTTGTGTTGTTGATTTCTTGATGCTATGAGCACCATACACACACTTCTTTGAGCATGTTGATTGTGATTAAATGCTTATGTTGCTGGAATTGTGTTATTCATGCCTAATTGTTTCTATTCCTTGAGGTGCATGTTTGTTCCGATTTGTGCACATGCTTAATGTTATGAATACCTTCATGATGTACTTGCTTCCATGGTGTTTTCAAGATTGTTTGCCATGATATATGATGTGTTTGTAATCATAATGCATGATGTTTGATGCGTGTTTGCTTTGCCATGCTTGATTCGTATTCAAATGTATCGCATGCTGCCCTGTTTCTACAGCTGTCTATGTGTACGTGTGCTGTTGTATGTGCTGCTAGCTGACATTTTACACCCTTTATTGTGCTGAATTCTATGCTGTTGTATGCTGCCT
This sequence comes from Lathyrus tuberosus, assembly GCA_022829125.1. Classification (NCBI taxonomy): domain Eukaryota; kingdom Viridiplantae; phylum Streptophyta; class Magnoliopsida; order Fabales; family Fabaceae; genus Lathyrus; species Lathyrus tuberosus. Next base: position 1,997,274 of record JALAZF010000353.1, read on the forward strand.
TGCTTGTGTACTGCTTTCTACCACTGTTTTGGTGCAGGAACGTTGTGGTAGCTGCTGTTTTTATTTATTCGCTTCCTTTCCTCTTTCGTCTCTTTCACTATTTTCTTCCCTTGGATCTCGAGACTTATTTAAGTCTTGGATTCTTTTCCCCTTAGAGCTACCTAGTCCAACTTAATTTTCGATTAAGCTTGGAGTAGGATTAGCATTAGGTCTTAGGTAGTTGTTTCTCGCCTAAACTTCACTAACCATAGGACCACCCTTTTGCATGACAACACTAGGATAGTGATTCCCTTAGAGTCACCCTTCTTCCTTGTGTCTTCTCTTCTCGTCTCATAACACTTCTAAAACACTTAATAAATATAACGAATATTGCGCTCGAGCCTTAAGTGTAGGAAGTGAAGAACGAGGGGTCTCCCCTCCTCTTCTAGAGTGTTTAGCATACGTCCCATTTGGGGGCGACCATGCGATTCACTCGTTCCCGCATGGTAGACGTTAGTGCAATGTAAGTTACGAACTAACTTCAATCAACTTCTGTCTAAAAAACACAAAAACAAACCCAAAACCTTTTTCATCCTTCGGGATCGTTAATTTCAAATCATTTTTAGAAAAGGGCACGTTACTTCCGTCTCGTCGCAAACAGGCATCGACCCTAACTGCTGGACGCGAATCTAACGTCGCTCATAAAAAACACTAACAGACCTCGTTAGGTCGAACTACGACTGCTCTGATTTCCTCTTTCTTGTCCGATTGAGGATACGTAGGAACAAGATGGCGATGTCTTGGCGAGCAACCTCCCCCCTTAGTTCGTGTCCGAACTACGTTGACTCTGACTTTCCCATTGCACGAGGGAATACGTAGGCATAGGACGAGCGATGTCCTATCGAGTCACTTCTTTTTCTTTTCTTCTTCATTTCTTCGTTCCTTTCCGTTCCCGTTTCTTCTCGTTTCCAGTAGCGGTGGAGCTCTAGACGACGACGCCCTTTGATCGAGACAGCAAGCGTGGATCCCGTCGAGTACGATGGACGCGTGGGGTGCTAACACCTTCCCTTCGCGTAACTGACTCCCTTACCCGTTTCTCTTGGTCGCGAGACCATGCTCTTTCCTCTTCCCTCAGGTTTATGCAGTGTTTCCTTTCCCTCTCTTGGGATAAATACACATTGCTGGCGACTCTGTTTTCCGCGCCACTTTGGCGTTTGTACCATGGATGCAAATCCTCGGGAGCGGCAGATAGGAAGTAATGATGCATTGACAAAACATTGAATGATGAACTCAGCCTTCAAACAACTATTCCTCCAAAACAAACTTGCTCCCCTATAAATAGAGACCACATTTGATGTTTCAAAAGACACCAAAACAACTACAATACTTGTTTTCTCACAAACCTCCATTCTTGTCAAAATTCAAATTCCAAAAGAGTGATAAATCGAATTTTCAAAACTAGAGCTTCTCCACCCAAAGTTTTGATTCAAACACTTCATATACATCATGTATAAGTGATCCAAACACATAAACACCTTTTGTAACATCAAATTCATCAAGATCACATCTCACCTCGATTAAACTTTGATGTTTATATCGTGCCAAATGGTTACGTATTGAAAGAGATAGCATATGTTTTGCAAATTCAGAAGCTGGCTCGAGGAAGAAAATGAAGTTTGGCGCGAAATTTTGAATATACCACGCATTTTTAATATATTATGTAATGGTTGGGTTTAGTTGACATCAACCCGCGTTGACTCAGTTGGCAAGGGCTTGCTTTGTTGTTGTAATGCGTAAGGGCATGGGTTCAAACCCCACCCATGCCATTTATTTTTACCACATTTCATATTTTCTTATTTATTTTTTTTCAAATTTCAAACTATCATAACTTTCTTATTTTTTATCATTTTAAACCAATTCTTTTTGTAAATTGTTCATGATAATGTCTATTTTTATTTGTAAAAAGAAAATACCAAAAATAATTATTTTTCTCACATTTATGAGTGCTTAAAGTGTTTGACTTTTTAGGGTTTTCTTAAGACTTCTTTTGATTTCTTTTGAATAAAACATTGCCTTTCCTTGCTCACAATGCATTGTTTGAACTATATACACCTTGAATGAACCTTAAATGACGTTGTGAATTTTCAAATCCTTGTCCTTACTTAATTTTAAGGCATTCTTAAGTGTATGTTTACATGTAAATGTATGTTGAACTTTTGTCCATACCATGAGACTTTTTGCTTGATATTTTGCCTTAACATGTGAATTTCTTCCATGTTTGCATAACCTTGATGTGTGTAGACATCTTTGTGTTGAGCATACCTTGTTTTAAGAGCTCTTAAAAAACTTAAACTTTGTCTTGAAAATACCTTTGTAGACATGTTTGTTTATATGAACCTTTGTGATGTTTCCACTTTGTTCAAGACCATGTTTAAACCCTAATATCCATGTTTGGTTGTTACCAACTTGTAATTAACATGTTCAACTTGTAATCATACTAAAATATTCAAGTATGTTTGGTTGTTTCCCTTACTATATTCATTAGATCCTCAATTCATCTTAAAAACATATACTTACTTGAACTTCTCTGTAATTACTTCCATGGATTAAATATTTGCTTACATGTTCAAGTATTTCCTTCATAAAATCTTACCATGATGAATACATCTCTTTGTTTGATGCACATTCATTACAAATTAAACTCTTTGGGCCTCTGTTAGAGTGTAAGACCAATTACATTTTCAAACACTTTGGGCCTCCACTTGTTATACGTCCCTTCCTTTTTTTAACTCACAACATGATTAATTATTTTTTCATGTGAGTACTTTGTAAAAACCATACTGATTTAAACATTTCTTTCATAGAATTTCATAAATTCAATCAACACTCATAACAAAACTCTTTAGGCCTCAATTAGAGTGTAAGTCCCTCCCCTCCTCCTCAAAACTTTCTTCAATTTCTCAAAAGCTTTTCATCTATCCAAACATCAATCTTCAACTCCCATCAAACACAGCCCTAGTGGTATTACAATTTCAAAACTCACGGGCCTCTGTCAAGAGTGTAAGACCCGTCACAATTTCAAAACTCACGGGCCTCTGTCAAGAGTGTAAGACCCATATCAATTTCAAAACTCATGGGCCTCTGTCAAGAGTGTAAGACCCATCACAATTTCAAAACTCATGGGCCTTTGTAAGAGTGTAAGACCCATCACCTTTCAATTATTTGTAATATACTTGTCATATTAAGTTTCTCTTAACATTTATAACACCTCATCCTTAGTTTGGACTTAGTTCAAACATCAGGGTTCCCTCAACTGCAACTTAGTCCAAACACTAGTTCCCCTAGGATGAAGTCAAATTCATCATAGCCTCCTCTTGGGCTTTATCCAAGCATCATAGCCTCCATCTTGGGCTTTATACAGATACCATCAATTTAAAATTCTCCCCAACTAAGTTAGCCTCCTTTCAGGAAAATAAACTTTTCAGCTTCACATCTTGGGCTTTAAACAAGATACAAACAAACCTTTTAGCTTCACACCTTGGGCTTTGAACAAGGTACTCAAATAAATTAACTTCTCCCCAGAGGTGAGACATTGAGTCATCTAAGTAGGAAGATATCTCTTCTATACACCACAATTCAAAATCAAACATAAAAAACTTTTTCCATATAAGTGATGTAAGTGGCACACTTGTTGATTCAAAATCCAAGCTGGAGTCCCTCTCTTATCATGGTTTAAGACTTTCCTTTCATCTAAGTAATGTAAGTGGCACACTTGTTGATACTATATCCAAGTCAAGGTCCTTCTCTTAGCATGCAAAGACTCATAAAGGAAGATGTGGCATTGCTTAGGATTCCTTATTATCCAAGTTTAAAGATTCTTCCCTTTATGACACTATTCTCAAATGTTTGGGATGAATAGGTGAGATATCTCCCTCAAGAATGACAATTTGTCTTTTCTTTCAAAACCAACAAATACCCTTTTTAGCTTCATCATCTTGGGCTTTGAACAAGATACAGATTTCCAGCCATAGTTAGGTTGAACTACTGACGCTCTGATTTCCCAAAGTCTTTTTTTGGGAGTACGTAGGCATAATATTGTGAGATCTTAGCGAGCATACCTTTAAATAAAAACCTTTAGGTCCCTACACCTTTCATAAAACAACAAAAACTCCCAAAAACATCTCACATTCTCATTCTCATCCATAAGTTAGAACTTCCCCAATCAAACAGTAAACATTTGAAGAAGATAAGATAACTGATAGTAAAAAGAGTACAAAAGGTTCCTATAGAGTACTATAGATACTTAAGGTCTTAATAGCCTCCCTTAGTATAACCGACCCTAATTCCAGATCTCTTTGCATTTGTAGGGAAAACAGTTTCACGCAGGGTTAGTTTAGATTTCTTCCCCTTCCTTTTAAGCATCATAGGATAAATATTAGAAATCCAAAAGTGGCACAAGCACGGTTCACAAGGACTCCACCATCTCAGGATTGGGTGGGGGTCGCAGAAATCGGTCCACAAAGGCCCAAACTGGAAATCATTTGGGACATATATAAATCCAACATATTGTAGCAAATCTCTAGGAAACCCACCGTCTTGTTAACAACCAAAGAGGGAACCAGGTTACAGATTCTGCTGAGGAATTGTCAAAAGATTCTACTGGGAAAAAAAGAACAAATTTTGGCGATTTTACTAGGGAACACCAAGCTTTGCGCTTCGCGATCTTGCTGTTCTTGGAATAACTATTGACATCCCTTTTTGTATTCATAAATCAAAGGAATGTTTTTATTATTTTCAAAATTTCAGCTAATTATTCACATTTTGTTTCAAAAATCATCATAAAAAATAAATGAAATTTTATAAACATAAACAAATAAGAATTACAAACAAAGGGACGAAGGCCCAAATTTTATTGATAAAAATGGTAGCCCACAAATGGCGTGACTCCATGGATCATTACAAAGTTTGAAAAATTGTAAATACATGGAAAGAGTTACATTGAAATACAATGTCTATTATTCTCCCTGACAACTCTGAATTCCACTGTGCTCAAAACTTTTTTCAAGAGTGTTTGAATGAGAATCGTTGACAGGCAATGTTGCTTCAAGTGATCAAGACTTGCCAAATGCAGTTACTTGCCATAACCCCTAACTTTTGCCTAGATTGCCCTTTCGGGTTTTCAATCTACCGGGATGATTATTTCAGTTTTTGTCTCTAAATTTTGCCTGGACCGCCATTTCGGGTTTTCAGCCCATTGAGATGCTCATTTTTGCCTAAGCTTCCCTTTCGGGTTTTCAACTTAGTGAGATATTCTTTTATTTTCTTAGGTGAAGTATTTATTTACTACATCGGCATTCACAGGACGAGTGAACTCTTCACCATCCATAGTTGAGAGAATTAATGCACCTCCAGAGAAGGCTTTCTTAACAGCATATAGGCCTTCATAGTTAGGACTCCACTTGCCCCCTTGAATCAGTGGTAAAAGTCGAGATCTTTTTTAGCATGAGGTAGACTTCTCTGAACACACGAGGTCGAAACTTCTTATCAAATGATTTCTTCATTCTCTGTTGATACAATTGGCCATGAGACAAGGTCGTCATGATACAATTGGTCATATCTATTCTGGCACCATTCAGCCTCAGACAATTCCGATTCCATCAAAACTCTCATAGAAGGGATTTCAACTTCTAGTGGGAGCACTGCATTCATACCATAAATAAGAGAGAAAGGGGTTCCACTTTAGAAGTGCGGACGGATGTACGATACCCATGCAAAGCAAAAGGGAGCATCTCATGCCAATCCTTGTACGTAACAACCATCTTCTGAATGATCTTCTTAATATTCTTATTAGCAGCTTCAACAACCCCATTCATCTTAGGTCTGTAAGGAGAAGAATTATGATGCTCAATCTTAAACTCATCGCATAATTCCTTCATCATCTTGTTATTTCGATTTAAACCATTATCAGTGATAATCTTTCTCATAGTGCCATGCCGACAGATGATTTGGTTCTTGATAAATCGAACTACTACTTGCTTGGTCACATTGGCATATGACGCCACTTCAACCCACTTAATAAAATAGTCTATAGCCACCAAAATGAAATGATGTCCATTCGACGCTTTAGGCTCAATCATTCCAATCATATCTATGGCCCACATGGAGAAAAGCCATGGAGAAGAGATAACATTAAGAGGAGTTGGAGGTACATGAATTTTTTCAGCATAAATCTGGCACTTATGCCACTTCTTCACATATTTTCAATAGTCAGATTCCATTATCAGCCAATAGTAACCAGCCTTTAACATTTTCTTTGCCATTGCATGTCCATTGGCATGGGTACCAAAGGATCCTTCATGAATCTCTTTCATCAACATGTCTACTTCGTGTCTATCCACGCATCTGAGAAAGACCATGTCATAATTTCTCTTATACAACACATCATCATTCAGGAAGAAATTTCCAGCTAATCTCCTCAAAGTCTTCTTATCCTTTTTGGAAGCCCCAAGTGGGTACTCTTGATTCTAAAGAAAGCATTTAATATCATAATACCATGATTTATCATCAACGACCTCTTCAACTGCAAACACATGAGTCGGTCTATCAAGATGCATGACATTGATTCTAGGCATATCGTTCCACCTGTTCACCACAATCATGGAGGATAACGTTGCTAAAGTATCTGCCATTCGATTTTCTTCTCTGGGTATATGGTGAAACTCAACCTTATTGAAGAAAGTTGACAACCTTCTGGTATAATCTTGATAAGGGATCAAATTAGGTTGATGTGTCTCCCACCCCCTTTAATCTGATTAATCACTAGGGTTGAATCTCCGTATACATCAAGAATCTTGATTCTTAAATCAATAGCTTCTTCCAAGCCCATAATACACGCTTCATACTCTGTCGTATTATTTGTGCAAGTGAACATCAACCTTGCATTAAAAGGAATATGAGAACCATGGGGAGTGACAACTATTGCCCTAATACCATTTCCATATGCATTAACAGCTCCATCAAAAATCAAACCCCATCGGGATCTAGGTTCAGGCCTTCTTCTGGCAATGGTTCTTCACAATCTTTAGCCTTTAGGTACATCACATCCTCATCAGGAAAATCAAACCTAATAGGTTGATAATCATCAATTGGCTGGTGTGCCAAATGGTTAGCCAAAACACTTCCTTTTATCACTTTTTAAATCCAGTACTCGATATCATATTCTGATAGCAACATTTGCCAAAGAGCGATCCTCCCAGTCCAAGCAGTTTTTTAAAAAATATACTTAATTGGATCCATTTTGGATATCAACCAAGTGGTGTGATTCAACATATATTGATGAAGGTACTTGGCAGCCCAAGCTAGAGCACAACATGTCTTTTCAAGCATGGAGTACCGAAACTCATAATCAGTAAACTTCTTGCTCAAATAATAAATGGAAAATTCTTTTCGACCAGATTCATCCTATTGACCCAGAGCACAGCCCATAGACTCTTCTAGAATAGTCAAATACATAATTAATGGTCTTCCTTCCATGGAAGGAGACAAAATTGGAGGTTCAATTAGATAGCCTTTAATACTGTCAAAAGCTTTCTAACAATCCTCTGTCTATACACAACTTTGATCTTTGCGAAGAAGCTTGAAGATCGGCCCGCAAGTGGCAGTCATATTGGATATAAATCGGGAGATATAGTTCAAACGTCCCAAGAATTCTCTTACTTGTTTTTCTGTTTTGGGCGCAGGCATTTCCTGAATAGCTTTAAATTTACCAGGACCAACTTCAATGCCTTTCTGGCTGACAATAAACCCCAACAATTTTCCAGAACAGACACCAAAAGTGCATTTATTAGGATTCAAATGGAGCTTAAACTTTCTCAAACGTTGAAACAGCTTCAATAAATACTCAATATGATCTTATTCAGTCTTCGACTTACAAATCATATCGTCCACAAAGACCTCAATTTCTTTATGCATCATATCATAGAACAGAGTGGCCATAGCTCTCTGGTACGTTGCACCAGCATTTTTTAAACCGAAGGGCATCACTCTGTAACAGAATGTTCCCCAGGGTGTAATGAATGTTGTCTTTTCCATATCCTAGGGTGCCATCTTTATCTGATTATAACCGGAAAACTCATCCATAAAGGATAAGATGTTGAACTTAGCAGTATTATCTACCAGCATATCAATGTGTGGTAGAGGGAAATCATCTTTCGGGCTTGCTTTATTCAAATCTCTATAATCAACGCACACTCGGACTTTTCCATCTTTCTTCAGAACTGGCACAATGTTGATCACCCATTGAGGATATTCAGCAGTTACAAGAAAACCAGCATCAATTTGCTTGTGAACCTCCTCTTTAATCTTAACAGCCATGTCAGGAAGAGTTATTCTCAATTCTGTTTCACAGGCGGGCATTCTGGCTTCAACGGTAGTCTATGCTCCCCAATATTAGTATCAAGACCTGCATATCCTGATAAGACCAAGCAAATACATCAACAAAATCTCTAAGAAGGTCTACCATCATCTTCTTAACATATGGACCAAGCAGTGACCCAATTTTAACTTCTTTTCTATCCTTCTTTGAACCCAAATTAATCAATTCCACCGGCTCTTCATGAGGTTGAATGGCTTTTTTCCTCGTGCTCAAGCAACCGAGAAATTTCATCAGGAATCTCTTCAACATCCTATTCTTTCGCTTCAAACACAGGGAATTCAAAGTTGGGAGAGGGCATAGGGATATTGTTTTCAATAGGTTTAACAAATAATCTGCATAATAATTTATGTTTGATTTTAGAATGTGAACAAAAGAATGCAAGTATTATGCAGATAAAAGTGATTATCAATTTTTTTTTTTTTGGGAATTTTACGTTACCATTTTTCAAGAATAAAGATAAAAGGGAAAACATAATACAAATTAGATTTTATTGATGATGACAATAGTTGAAACAAATCCCTCACAAATCCACTTTCACCTTGGGCAGAGTGAAAGGATTTTTTGAAAGAAATAAAAACAAATTACTTTGAAACATGAATAATAGTAGGAATGTCAACAGCTATCCAATTCGGGTATGTCAAACCACGCGTCACAAAGTTGGGAATTTCTTCCTCTTGATCATCTTCAATGATGGCAATAACTTCATGTTCAGGTTTTTCATGTCTCATTCGAGGGATATGAAAGGGTACATACGCATCTTCCGCCTCAGAAAAGTATATAGGATCATCAAGGTATGGTTCCCATTCTTGAGACTCAACATCATCCTCTCGATCGACTTCAATGATTGCAGCAGTAGAGTGATCCTTGGCATGAATGAACCCAACACTATGGAAAACCTCATTAATACTCTTTAGCTTTTTTCAGTTTGAACCAGGTGAGAAACCCAAACCAGTTCTATCTTTGTTCTCAACGACTTTAATGACTCGACCCCATCCATCAGCTTGGCCACTCTCTAACACATGTTGAGCATATTTCAAAGAAGACATGGACACCCCATTCTTCTTAACAACATTATCAACGACATAAAGAGCCTGGAACGGAGTTCCAACATCCTCGTCGGCAACAATATGTAAAAAAGATGACAAACTGCTCACCAGCATAGCCTGTTCTCCACCACTAACAACAATTTTGCCATTCTGAACAAATTTTAACTTCTGGTGAAGTGTTGAGGTCACTGCCCCAGCTTCATGGATCAAAGGGCGTCCAATGAGATAACTGTAAGCAGGATGAATGTCCATTACTTGAAAAGTAATCTGGAATAAGCATGGACCTATCTTGATAGGGAGATCAACCTCTCTAATCACAGTCTTTCTCGAGCAATCAAAGGCTTTCACAGCGACCCCACTGAACCTCATATGAGTTCCTTGATACGATAGTCTAGACTAAGTGGATTTTAGCATTACATTGAGAGATAAACCAGTATCAACCAGCACATTGGACATATCATCCTCCTGGCAATTTACAGAAATATGGAGAGCCAAATTATGATTTCTTCGATGTTCATTCAATTCTTCATCACAAAAGCTCAGATTATTACATGCAGTGATATTGGCAACAATACTATCAAACTGATTAACAGTCACATCATGGTCCACATAAGCCTGTTCCAATACTTTCTGAATAGATTCTCGATGAGCCTCAGAGCTCATTAGCAAAGATAGGACGGAAATTTTAAACAGTGTATGCAAAAGCTGATCCACCACATTATATTAACTTTTTTTTTATTAATTTCAGTACTTCATCATTATCTGATTTCGGGTTTACATAACTTGATTGACCAGCCTTAACAAAAGTCTTCAACTGAGCTTGCTTACCCACAACATCTTCACTCGTCTTTAAAGGTACATTAGCAAATACTTGACCTCTTCTGGTCACACGTCCTACATCTGCAATAGTCACAACTGAGGGAAGAGAAGGAATGGGAACCTCTTTTCCATTCTCTAACATAGTAGCATTGTATCTGAAAGGAGCATCTTTATCTTACTCATATGGCACTGGGCCAAGAAAACGAATGACCAAATGTGAGACAATGGATTCCTGACTATTGTAAGAAATTATAACTCGCTCTGGAAAGTTGAAGTGTGGAACTATGATATTCACCTTATTCTCAATTTCGTTTCTATTTGCGGTGACTTGAATCAGATTCTGATCAATATTCTCTTGCAAATCCCTCTTAACAATCACACACCCACGAGGGTTCACAGAACAAATACAACAACCAGCATAATCATGTTCAATATCATGGTATTCACTCAGAGTAGCATGCATCTCAACAAGTGACCTTCGAATCCAGCGAATATAAAAAATACGATATCTTCCAAGACACCCATACACTATATTAACATATTCATTACCATGCTTAGGCAATAGATTTGATTGCACATTAGGATTGGTGTCTTCAAATGAGAGAATACCACTCTGAATAAGTCTTTGAACTTCAGCTTTCAGAGAAAAACAATTTTCGATATCATGCCCAGGGGTACCTTGATGAAAAGTACATGTATGATCAACTCTATACCGCCATGGAAGCTCTGTAGGAACAACTGGCAGGTCTCTGGGTTGTACAAGCTTCTTCTGTAACAAGCCAAGATATAACTCAGCGTAGTACATCGGAATAGGATCAAACGGATTCTTCCTCTGAGGACGATTCTATTGATTATTCTAACGTGTTCTCTGTTGGTACTGCGGTTGATAATTCGGAGTTGCCTGAGCGGCAGGAGCAGTATTGATGATAAGTGAGACAGAAGCTACATGTTATTGACGATGATTACCATTACCATTACCATTTCTTCCCTTGTGTCTTCTGGACCTCTCTTGAAAGACGACATTGGTTTCTCCATCTTTCTTCTTAGAAAAACCACCGCCATGCTTCTTTACCAAAACTACCTTCCTTTGTGAGACGTCCCTCACAGATTCCTTCCTCTAATCTCATTCCCATATTCACCATTTTGGTGAAATCTCTAGGCGCACTTGCGACCATCTTTTCATAATAAAATGGACCCAAAGTCTTCAGGAAGATCTTTGTCATCTCCTTTTCTTCAAGCGGAGGACTGATCTGTGCAGCAATCTCGTGCCATCTTTGTGCGTACTCCTTAAAATTTTCCTTCTCTTTTTGTGACATTACGCAGAGTTGATCACGGTCCTATGCCATATCCAGATTGTACTTATACTGACGAACAAAAGCTTCTCCGAGGTCATTGAAAGTCTTAATTTGGGAACTATCAAGTACCATGTACCATTTCAACGCAGCACCAGTAAGACTATCTTGGAAATAATGAATCAGCAACTGATGGTTGTCAGTATGGGTGAACATTTTTCTAGCATACATAACCAGATGGCTTTGCGGACAAATATTCCCTTTATATTTCTCAAAATCCAGAACCTTAAACATTGGGGGAATCTTCACATTTGGGACTAGACAGAGCTCATGAGCATTCTTTCCAGATAACTTTTTCCCTCTTAAATCCCTAATTTCTTTCTGCATCTCAGCAAACTGATCTTAAAAATCATCCATACGATCAAAGACATCCAAACTCTCACTCGGAGCAGTATGGAAAATTTGTTCTTCAGCATAAGGCATAATGTGACCCACAGGTGGTGGCACAGGTACAATAGCAGAAATAATCAGAATCTCAGCATGAGGAACATCATTAACCATAGGAGGTGGCATAGTCATAACAACAGAAACTCTTAGACCTTTAGAAGCAGGAGGTTGATATCCCTCTAGCACATAATTGAGAGGCATACCCCAAGGGAAACCAGGAGACATTTGATGTTGAGAAGCATTAACTATGGCCAAAATAATGGGCGTTGATACAATCTCTGAAATAACGGTTCTCTAAATAGGCAAAGGAGGAGGTGGTGGTGGCGGCTGATTCTGGGCAGCCACCAAAGCTTCCATCATTGCAGAAAGTCTCTCTAAACTGTCCTTCAGAGTGGTTACCTCTTCACGAAGTTCACGGGTTTCTTGTTGCAACTGATCCATCTTCTTTCTCTGATTAGCCTGGGTATTGTAGTGATGCGACAACTTGTCTGAATGAAGACCAAAGGGAAACAGATAAGACACCTGGAAAAGGCAGAACACAATGCATCATGATGCATGGTATGTAAATGCAAATGTTCCATTCAGCTTTCGAGGATCTTTTAAAATAAAGAGCAATTGTAAATATCGTAAAGAAATAACACTTTTTGATAAACATCTCGTTTTATTGAATATTGGAAAGAGCTACACTCGGAAGTACAAGTTACAGAGGATCAAAATACAATAAGAAAAATCTAGATCCTAAGGATCCCAAGGAGCATCTGATGACGATCCAAGCTGATACTTCCTTCGGAGTCTCGTAATCTCTCTCTCTCGTAGTTGTCCTTCATGGTGGCCTTCTCTAGCACGAGCTGATCCACGATACCCTTCTGTCATACCCCAAATTTTACCCTTAGATTCTTTGATCTTTTGTATATCATTTTAAGTCAATCATATTGCATAGCTAAACAAATTATCAGACTTTATTTGTTTTGTTTCACTTGTGAATTAGGGTTTGCTTCAAGAGGCTTCAAGGGTTTATCAATCAAGGTTTTGGATAGTATCATACCCTAATTTTTTACTCTAAGATCCCACGTCTTTTTGCATCATCTGCATAGTTTATCTTGTCTTGCATCTCGCATAATACCCAATTTATCAGCTGGAATAAATTTGTTGAATTACAGCTGAATCGGTCAAACCAAAAGTCAACTGTGCGTAAAATCAGTGGACGGAAAATTTTAAAATCGAGCTCGCAAACGTCAGTGATATTAATCTACGTTTCGTGTAGTTTAACTTTTCTTGCTCATTTAAATTTTTCGAACACTTTTCAGTCACATTTTTGGACAGTTTAAGCCATTTTAGCGGGTAAAATTTATTTTAAAATTTGACAAAATGTTGTATTATTCTGAATTGTATATTTTTTACTGATCATTTTGGTGTATTCATTTTATCTTTTCGAGCACTTCTCTTCTCGCCACTATACGAACTCCCTCCTGCAATAACCTTTCCATCACCATTTCCCTTCAACAAAAACTACATACCACTCTCACATAAAAAAAACTTCACCTATCATTATCTTTTTTCGGCCACTCCCCCTCACTTCCTTAAATCCACATCTAACAATAACAACCATAAACAACCCTCCTATCATCTTCAATTCATTCCACTTTCCTCCACCCTCATGAAACTGTCGTGAACACCAACCACTAACTGCATCACTCTGGGACCATAACACAACCATCCACCTTTCGACATACTCACTCATTCACACCGCCATCTTCACCAACATCCCTACGACTTAACCATTGCAACTCGCAACCATATTGCTGCAGATTCAGTTCCTCCGTCGATTACCCTTTCCGACGAGGTAGAACCGTGCTACACCACAATAACAAGGGCTTCATTGAATGAAAACAACACAACATTTTCCATCAGCTCCGTTTCATTTTTTTTCGTCGAAGATCGTTTCACAACAACGTCGGTAACGCTTTCGTTTTATTTTTTTTGTATCTTGTAGCTTGTTCATTATTTGTGTACTTGTTAGAGTGATGATTTGGTTTCCATATTTGTAATGTTTGTGTTTGATTGTGTGCCGTTAGAATCTCGCATTCGTGCCGTTTCGGTTTCATGATGTTGCTGCTGCATTTTACAACTTGAAGGTGTGTTGTGCGTTGTTGTTGTATATGTTAGCATGCTTATAGTTAATTTCCAGTTATGCTTAATATATAGGATATAAAGGATGTCCATATAAATCATGCTTGTGTTTTTAATATTGAATTAGAGTTATTGTACTAGCTGACGGCACAAAATGCGGAAACATGGAAACGACATTGGAAGATCCAGTTTTTTCTCTCAGCTTTTGATGTTTGGGTTTTGCTTTAGTTTTTTTTGTCTTTTATGTTTTACTATTCTATATTTTTATATAAACAAATAAGCATGTTGGATCCACTAGTTTATGTGTTATATCATGAGTTTTAGTGTATAAATAACTTCCTATCAGTATTAAGTCATTTTGTGAAATTTGTTTCTTATATTTTTTCCATTTCGTGATGTTACTGTTTCTTTGCATCAAGAGAAAGAAGAAGGCACTTGTGTCTTATTTTTTAAAAATCAATTTGACTCTTGTTTATTTTTGTTCTTTTTTAAATTATTTGTTATTTTCGAGAACTTTGTTTTATGTGACCCATTGTTAGTCATAAAAGAAAAATAGTCATTGTTAATTGTTTGTTTTAATTATTTGTATAATTTCAAAAAAGGAAAAAAAAACATTTTAATCATTTTCTTTTAGATTTTATTACAGTTTAATTATTTATTTGTCTATTAAAAATACCAAAAATATTTTAATCTTTTGTTTTTAATATGTTCATTAAGTTTTTGTGATATTATAAAAAATTTAAAAAATTGTTTTTGTGATATTATAAAAAATGTAAATAATTATTATTTGTTTTAAATATATTTATTTAATTTGATTAATTAAATTATTAGTTAATCTTATTAAGTATTTATATTTAAATTAATTAATAATTCTTTGTCATCTGATTCAATTGACATGACTTGTCTGTGTCTCTTTTTCTGAGCTAGTTCTATCTGGTTAATCCCTGATATTTTTTCCTTGATTAATTGTTGATTTTATCTGTTACTTTTATTCACGATGTTTTTCCGTGTGTGTTTTGACTTTCTGTTGATTTTATGTGCTGAGGATTTCTCACGATGCTTTGTCGTGACTGTTTATCTTTTTCGCAATGTTTTGTCACGTATCATCGTCTGTTGATGCCATGATGCTTTTCCCTGTATCTTCTGTTGACTTTTGTTGTCTAATTACCATGATGTTTTTCCATGCGTATTCTATGACTTTTTGTCTGTTTAATATTTTACACGATGTTTTGTCGTGTGCTTTCTATCTGTTTTCACTGTGATGTTTTGCCACGTATATCTGTTACTTGTATTCACGATGTTTTGCCGTGTACCTCTGTTTTGTCCACGATGCTATGCCACATGTCTCTGTTTATTTACTACGTGATGCTCTTCCGCGTACCTGTTATTTGTTACTCGCAATGCTTTTTCGTGCATTTCTGTTGACTTTTCTGTTTGTTCATACCATGATGTTTTTCCATGTGTACTCTGAATATCTTATATGTCTGATCATACATGATGCTTTTCCATGTACTGTGTCTGTGTCTTCATTTATTGCTTGCCATTTACATGATGTTCTTCCATGTACCTGTTGCTTTACTTTCTATTCCTTGTTAAGCTAATCCAAGGGGAGGGATTGTATGTTGACTTATTGTCATTGTGTATGTCCCTTGTTTGCTTGTCTTTGTTGTTCTTGGTTCTTAGAACCTGACAACTCGTAGTTCCACGAACTACGGAAGCTCTGATTTCTCAAGTTCCTCTTGAGGATACGTAGGCACAAGGCCCCGATCCTTGGCGAGCAACCTTTTCTTTTTTCACACTTTTCTTCTTTTACACCCTTTACCATTTTTCATCGTAGTGCCAAACTACGATTGCTCTGATTTCTTATACAGGATACGTAGGCATGGGATTGTGATGATCCTAGCGAGCTACCTTTCTCTTTTTCCACCTTTTTTCTTTTCTTTGCCCATCCTTACCTTTAGCAAACAATTTTAGCAATAACACAAATATTTCAAGAGGTTCATATAGAGTACTACAGATGCTTAGGGTGCTAGTACCTTCCCTTAGTATAACCAACCCCCGTACCTTTGATCTCTCTTTGCTTATCTTTAGGCCTTTCTTTTTTATTTGCATTTTTTACTTAGGGTTTTTGTTCAATCTTTTCTCCCTTCCCATGGATAAAATAAAAGTTCAGTGGTGACATCTTATTATTGCGAGCCAAGCTAATCCCATAACTTTGGTATCCGATTTTCACCGCGACAGAAAGGTCATTCACCAACCAAGTTTTTCATACTCTCAAGAAACCTCCATTCCTTAATAACCCAGTGTAATTTGGTTTCATCATAAGTCCTTCGAGGCTCAGGTTCTGCAAGACTGAATCAAGGATCAGGCGAGGCTATCAGGCTGTGGAAAAGATTCTGAATTAGGTTTTTGGTTCTCATCAATGTCATTGTTTCATTAGTGTGCACTCAAGGCATGAAGATTAGGGTTTCTCACCCTTTGTGTTTATGATCGGCAAGTGTCGTTCATATTGAGTTTCACTAGAGGCTAGTAGGTTCAGTGTATGTGTGCAGTAGTCTGATATTGGTCGAGAAAGTGGGGATTTGTTTCATTCTTTATATCTGAAGATCATCAAGTCAGAGTTTCGTCTCAATTTAAATTGTTTGTTGAAGTCGAGGTACAGAACCATCAAAGGTCAAAGCAGTTGAGTTGTGTACAAGTACTGATTGTATGGTTTAGGTTCTTGTCATTGATCCAAAGAGTTCAAGCTTGTTATTCACTTCATATTATTTCAAGATGGATTTAGGGTTGTGATGTTGTTGTACCCCAAATTTTACCCCTTAGATGTCATAACACCTTGCACTTACATTTAGGGTTCAATCATCTGTTCATTGTTAACTAACCACCATATCTTGCTAGTTTGTTCTTCTATGTGAAAGATATGGTTTGCACAGGAAAGAGAACAAAAGTCAATAAGCCAGACTCTCACATGTTTCAAGGTCTCCTAAGACATTCTTTGGATCCATACAACCATCACAAGTGTCCACTAATTGATTGAGAGTGGTGTGTGAATGTCATCTATTCAAAGGAGGCAACTAAGGATCTCAAGGGCAACCAATTTGTCTTGGAGGCTAATCATGAAGCTCCAACCATATGTCATGGTCTCAAGATATTGGGTCAAGAGAAATCAAGAAGGGATCATCTGGTCAAGAGTTGTGGAAATAGGGTTTCAACCTGAAGAATCATTGAAGAACCTTGTTGTGATCATGCAATATCTTAAAGGGTTCACCAACCATTTAAGCCCACATACTTTCAAGAGGTCTTATTCAACAAGAAATCAAGTGTATTAGAGGGTCCTTCATCAAAAGAGACTTGGTTCTTAAGTTATGAGACTTGGAAGATAATATGCCTTTATGAGTTAATAAAATTTTGATAATTTTCACCCTAATTTTCATCCAACTTTGACTCAATTTTTCACCTAGTTCCAAGCTTCAAATAAAAAATCTTTGGACATGAAAGTTGTTCTTTGTTCTTCAAGCTTTCCAAAAAGTACTAGAACTCCTCAATCCATGGTGTGAGCTGGGAGTTTCGATTGGTTGAAGATTAGTGTCTTTTCTTGAAATACAAGTTTCACACTTAGTGCATAATGAGGCATTACAACTTCTGATCACCAAAGCATTTGTGAATGTTGCTTAAAAACTGAAGAAGGAAAAGAAAATCATGGCGCCTGCCATACTTTAAATGGCACTGGCCATGCTTTGGTGGCACTGGCCATGAGATACATGGCGCCTGCCATGGTAATATATGGCGCTTGCCATAAAGAGATACATGGCGCCTGCCATGAGTGAAGTGTGGCGCTGGCCATGAAGTGTGGCACTTGGCATGAGAACATGGCACCTGCCATGTAGAAGTAATGGCACTTGCCATGATGTGTATATGGCGACTGCCACGATTTCCACAAGCTGCACACTTAAAATAATATGTTTTAAACAAATTAATGCAAGTGGATACAACTTGACATGAAGAAAGAGAAACTTTTCCACCAAAGCATGGTAGCTCTTTTCTCCTTGTAACTTGCACCTCTGCTCCAATCCCATAAGTACACAAACTCCACAGGGTCTATGACTAGAGCTCTGGAAGACTTTGTTCAAATGCCAGCTTGCACGAAGGAAATGTGGAGAAAGGGTGTTTTGGACAAAATGAGAAATCTGACCATACCTTCACCCTTTCTTTTTTTTTCTTCTATAAATAGGGCATTATTCCTCAGTGTAAAAAGACACCAGATTCACCCAAAAGATAGGCTGAATACTCCCTCATTTTCTCCCTCACTTATTCTTGCAAATTTGCAAGAACATTGTTGCAAGAGTTTTGGCTTGAGCTTTCCACCATATAACACACTTATAATCCAAAACACTAGCAATTTATGATTTTTCTGGGCAACTAAGAAGAGGGATAAAATAGTTCTGCAGCAGCTGGTACTTTGAAGAAAGGAAGCTCAACCATTTTTTTCAGAACTCGTACTTGTGAAGAGGCAGTGGACCATCTCCACTAGGTAACACTCACTCTTTTTTTTACTTCATTTTCAAAATACCATGATCATTGCTTCATACTGTTATCATATTTGTTATCATGTTAATGTCTGATTCTTGAATAAATATTGCAAATCATAATGTGTGATTTTGTTTGATATGTTGTGAACTTGGCTCGTGATTCTTGATTGAAAAATGAATAAGGAAAAGAAGATCATGGCATCCGCCATGCTTTAAGATGTCACTGACCATACATTGATGGCACTGGACATGATCCATGGCACCTTCCATGAAGATGTGTGGCGCTGGCCATGCATTCTATGGCACTAGCCATGAAAGGTGGCGCTTGCCACAATGTTATGGCGCCTGCCATGCATTATAATGGCACTTGCCATGCTTTAGATGGCGACTGCCATACTGTAACACTTAACTTAGTTTTTTTATATAATTTCACTTCTCATGTTCATTTTATTTTCTTGTTTATTTCTAATAATTTCAAAACAAAAAATATGCATAACCTTATATTTAATTCTAGGAATTTTTTGTGAAAAATCATCAACTGTTTCTTGAAGACTTTTAAGATTTTTTTGAGTATTCTGTGGCGTATGAGATGTTTATTTGAGAGTTGTTCTTTGACTTGGATAAAGTCATTCTGTTAGGATGTTGTTTGTACGTCTTGGCCTTTGTTGATAAGTTTCATCACTTGACATGTCTCTGATTCCAAAACTTTGAGGATGTTATCTTTGCCATACTCATGTGCTCACTTATCCACGTTTGCCATGTCCATAATTGGAAGTTTATTTCATTGGTTAATTAATATTTACTATATTTGAATTCTTGAACTCATATTGTTCATTTAATTTCAATCCCTGTCAATTCTTCTTCATAAGAAGTTGTTATTCCCCTTCCTTCCAAAGGAAAGTCTCTCTATTGATTCAAAGTCATAGAGAGCTCATTACCATCTTGGCCTCCTAAGAGCCATTTCCCTCCTTGACCTCATAGTCATAGGATTCCTCCTTGGCCTCCTAAGAGCCATCTTCCCCTTGACCTCATAGTCATAGGTGGTCACCGACCTTACCCTTGGCCTCTTAAGAGCCATTTACATCACAACTTAGGATTAGGATAAAGTTTTTAAACTCTGTGTGATTCTCATCACGTGAGAATTCACTTCCCCTACAAATTAGACTTAGAGAGTTTCTTAAACTCTACATGAGTATCATACTCATTCCCCTTGTAACTTTGGCCATAGTCAATGGTTTCTCACCCTTAGTTAGGTGAACTACGACTACTCTGATTCTTTAGTCAGATACGTAGGCACAAGATGCGATATCTTGGTGAGCATACTTAGTGTTCATATCCCTAGGTCCTTACCTCTACCCATAGGTCTTTACCTTACCCTTAGCAGATTTCCTTAGCAAGCAAACATAACATAACACAATACAAATAAGAGGTTCCTGTAGCGTACTACAGATACTTAGGGAGCTAATACCTTCCCTTAGTATAACCAACCCCCGAATCCCCGATCTCTTAGTCGTGTCTTCACATGGCGCAAAAGGTTTTTCATTCGATCTTTACCCTTTCCTTTGGATAAATAAAAGCTTGGTGGTGAACTTCAAAGTTTTGCGATTTAAGTTAATTAATAGCTTGGTATCCGATTCTCACCGCAACAGAAATGACGACTTCACTGGGGACGCTCCAAGAGGGTTAAGCCCACTTTGTTTATATTTGTGTTTGTTACATGTCTGCTTGCTTATTTGTATATATCTGTATATTTGTTTGAGTTCTTCTGTTTGGAAGGGTTGCTACTATTGAGTGGTGAGATAAGTCCTAACCCGGACTTGAGTGCACTTATATAGGATAATGGTATATTAAAGGAGGCTTTGAGGGAGTCGATTCCCGAAAAAGTTGACTTGAGACACCATCACTCAGTGGAGGCCATCTTGAAAACGTGCTACTCTCAACCTAGGTGCCCATGATATTGAGAACCGTAGTTACCTCTAACCCCACTTGGCCTTTTTAGGATGTAGTGCGAGGACTATGAGGGAATCTATTCCCGGATTGGTTGCTACACGATACTACACTCAGACGAGATTCTCTTGAGAATATTATTGACTACCGAGTCATTTGGGAAATCGATAATATCCGAAAGATAGGTTGTCGACTCTGGGAACTTCTTAGAACCCTGTTCTACAGCTGATAAACCATTAATACATACCAATTGGGAAGGGTAAACCATGGCTCCACGCTCATGACCTAAACCTAGGCCCTTTGTCTATGTGTTTGTACATTTGTGAATATGTGTGCATCTATATGCTTGTTTGTGCGTGTTTTGTGCATTGCATACATCTCATCACACCCATTGTTGGGTTCAAGGAACTCAGTCGTTCTTTCCTTTACAAGGATCCTTAGAGATCATGGTTTTAAAAAAAATGAAACTCTTCATATTTTCAAAAATTTTTGCAACTCACCTTTGAGTTCCCTGAAACCATTTGGTTTGCATTGCATGCGCATGTCGTCACATTCGCATCTCATTTATATTTCTTAGTTTTGAGTCTCTTCTTCTTCTGTTTCTAGAGGATACCTAGCCCACACTTTGGACAAATGACAACAATGAATGAGATTTTAAAGAATCGGGAAGCCTTGAAAGAGGAAGTCAGAATCCTCAAAAGTCAGATAAGCTGGGTCGTGGAGACCTTGCAAAACTTGATGACGAAGAAAAGGCACGTTTACCCTATGGCGCCCAAAGAAGTTGTCATTTCATCGTCTCCTGTGGTTCTTCCATGCTAAGGGTACGCGCTTGGGGAAACTTCGTGTCAATCAGTATTTGGTCTCGTGCCAGAATGTCATCCCCGTCAGGTGTTTACCAAAAGAGCGTTTCAGCCTCCAACGGTTGTTTCTCCTCGAGGTTCCCGAAACCAAAACAAGAATGAGTGCTCTGTCAAAAGGGGCAAGGTTCACTACAAGCCTATTCCTGTTCCACTGAGCAAACTCTTCCCACTGTTGATGTAGAACAAGTTAGTGACTCCTCGACCTCACAATCCTGTGCCAGGACCTTGGCACAATGCAAATCTGACTTGTGACTTCCACAAGGGGGCTGAAGGGCAGGACTTGGATGGTTGTCGACCCTTAGAAGCTACTGTGCAAAATCTAATCCATGACAAGGACTTGATCTTTGAAGAGGATCACCCGGAGGTTGAATGAAAATTCTATACTGATACGATGGGGGCATCCAGTTGAAGAATGCAAGGACTTCGAAGAGCGACTGCTAAGTCTGCTAAAGCTGCTGAAACCTCAAGAAAGTAGGTTAGATGGCAATGTCTCGACTCTCGAAGCAAAATGTTAAGTATTTGTGGGGCCTCTTAAGGTTCTATATCACGAAGAGCAGGTGATCAATGATGGAGGTGTTCCCCCGCTTGGGCCCGGAAACTGAAGTCTTTTGAAATCAATTTGCCAAAGCTGGCTGTATTTTGCATTTTCAGTTGAACTTTCTTTGAATGTTGAATTTGTATTTGCTTATAAGTTGTACTTTAAAATTGGCAATATTAATGAAATGTTTATGCATCTTTTGATTAAATCCATTCGTTTCACTCATTTACTTTTATGTTCATAAAAGCAAAAAATACATCTTTATATTGTTTCATTCCACTTATCAAATTGTTGTTAAGCAAAAATTGGGGAGGATGATGAAAATATTATCTGTAACTGCTGTGGTATGCTGCCAATTAAACCTTGCCGATGATGTAAGGCATTGTTTCAATTCCCAAACACTGGAGAAATAAGGAAGATAATCCCTCGTTAACCCTTCGAGCCTAGAAGTAGGAGTTTTCTTTCCTTATAAAAAACCCTTAAATCTCAACCTTGGGACAGGGTAGTTCTCAGTTTAACTTGGTTATGCATTCTAATGCAAGCGCTTCATGCAAGACACCAGTCAACTCTCTCAAATCAAATAGAAGAGGTCTCAAAACCTCAATCAAGACAAGAAGAGGTCTCAAAACCTCAAGCAAGACGAGAAGAGGTCTCAAAACCTCAACCAATAAAAGAAGAGGTCTCAAAACCTCAAAAAAGACAAAAAGAGGTCTCATAACCTCAACAAAGACAAAAAGAGGTCTCATAACCTCAACAAAGACAAGAAGGGGTCTCAAAAAGGATAACCAAGTGTTGTAATGGAGTAATGACTACCAAGGTGTCTGAATCATCATCAACTATCATTAGTTCATTTCCTAGCCTATAGAAACCTGAATGTATAGCCTGAGTTAACTGAGCGTATGATTGGAGTTCATCACGAAGATTGGGTGGGTATAAATAAATTTTGAGCCTTCATCCTTTGTTTCATAAACCGTGAACTAGGCCACATTACAACCCTTAAAAGACCTAATTGAGGTAAGGTTGTTTTGAAAGCATACTACAGCAAGGTTGATTAACATGACTCCTAAAGATCTTTTCTAATTGCGTGTGTTGATCACTTCATCTGTCATTCCATAAATGGCTAGATCCATCTTTGTTTTTTATTATTTAATCATTCCACTGTGTGTGTTTCATCAATAAACTTTGTTTTCAAAAGTGTTCATGAATGTTGCATTAAAATTGCCAATTTTTAAAAGAACAATACTTGTTGCAAGACAATTCAATATCAAAGAAATCCCAACAAATGCAGCCGGCTAGGGAATTTGACTTGATAAAGGAAGCTCAGTCAGGGGCAACCAAGTGTGGGAATTTGCCAATCCGCCATTGAATCAGTGGCAGAACTCTATATTAAGGCAATCCTTCTCGAGGTCATCTTATGACAAGTTTGTTTCAAGGCAAGGACGCCCAAAAGACCCACCAACAGGGGAAAGCTTGTTCCCTAGTTGTTTCTATCGTAGTCCGAGTACTTTGTAGTTATATCAAGGTTCATTTCTCTTCAAAAGTTTGAAGATATTGAAGCATCTGGTATGCCAATTCTTCTGTAAAATCCTTTTGATGACCTATTCTCACAGATCAGTTAATCAGAAGCAGTCAAGTCGAGATTCGGTAAATCTCTAAAAAGTCATTGACATCTCCTCCACTGATCAACCAAGCTGACAGGGGCAAGTTTGTTCCCCAGTTGTCAACAACCAGTCTGAAGAACAAGTTCAAGGACCTTGTTGTGTAAATGTAGTTAATCAGGGGAAGTTATGCCAAGATTCCTGAATCTAACATTTTGAAGATGAGTTATACAGAACTACTCAGCTTTTTTGACATCTTTTTACTAGCTCCCCAGTAAGCTGTTACTTCAGCTAATCTTGGCAAATCTCCATGGATTTCCCTCCAATAAAGAGATGAGGCTCGTGATGGCAATCCTAGTGAAGTCATGATGCTATACCCCGAGTGAATTATTTTTTCCCTCAGAGAAGTTTGTAACCTTGAAGTAGTGTTGCTGATTCTTCATATTCATCCCTAGTGATGGTCCAACCTGTTGAGTTTGGCTGGGTATACTTGTCGAGATGTTTATTTCATCTCCAGTCTCGCTTCCCTTTGTCTGTTTTGTCAGCATAAGCATAAGCATATACATAGCATCTTAGCATTTTTACTACCCCTTTTTGGTGTTTACCTGCTTTGTTCACTTTGACGTTTATCTCCCCAAGTGACTGGGTTTGTCTATTCTCTCCAATAGAATTGTCAACCCTAGGCATAAAGTGCCCATCCTTTCTGAGTTCCCCACAGAGTTTGATCCTCGTGGATGATGGTTGGTTCAGTTATCTTTTCCATGCTTGGATAAGATAAATCCCCATTTGAGCTCATTCCTCAATGGTTAGAGTCCTGTTTGACCGTATCATTCTAGCTTGTTCCTAGATCAGTTTTTGGCCCCTAGCAAGTGTGCTATTAGGCCTATTTAGGTTGTTGAACCTAGTTTGTACGTGCATTTATTTTGCACTGTGTCTCGCAGGAAGAATCTTTTGTAGATCCTCGTTGAAGACAAAATCTTTTCTCCAACAGTGTTGTGATATCAACATCTCTTTGGAATTTTTAACCAATAACAAGTAGCAATCTCTTAGAGAAGCTTGTTTCTCAATAGCGATAAGTGGCAGTCTCTTCTGCGAAGCTTATCTATCTCTGGTACTATCCAACCTTTTTGCAACCATAATTGGTAATCCCCAAGAAGTCTAATCTTCATTTATGCAACCCCGGTATTAACATATCTGACACTTAATCTCCTCATATGGATACCTAAAGTCCAGTAATTGCTGGCATTATTTGTTTCAGGTCAACTGTGAACCTAAACATCAGGTCAACTATGAACCTTGGTCACCTATGAACCTAAACTTTGGTTAACTATGAACCTAAAGTCTAGTGATTGCTGGCATTGTTTGTTTCAGGTCAACTGTGAACCTAAACATCATTCAGGTCAACTATGAACCTTGGTCAGCTATGAACCAAAACCTCGGGTCACTTATGAACCTAAAGTCCAGTAATTGCTGGCATTGTTTGTTTCCAGTCAACTATGAACCTTGGTCACCTATGAACCTAAACTTTGGTCACCTATGAACCTAAACTTCAGGTCAACTATGAACCTTGGTCAGCTATGAACCAAAACCTCAGGTCACCTATGAACCTAAATTCCAGTAATAGCTGGCATTGTTTGTTTCAGGTCAACTGTGAACCTAAACATCATTCAGGTCAACTATGAACCTTGGTCAGCTATGAACCAAAACCTCAGGTCACCTATGAACCAAAGTCCAGTAATTGCTGACATTGTTTGTTTCAGGTCAACTGTGAACCTAAACATCATTCAGGTCAACTATGAACCTTGGTCAGCTATGAACCTAAACCTCAGGTCAACTATGAACCTTAGTCAGCTATGAACCAAAACCTCAGGTCACCTATGAACCTAAAGTCCAGTAATTGCTGGCATTGTTTATTTTAAGTCAACTGTGAACCTAAACATCACTCCGGTCAACTATGAACCTTGGTCAGCTATGAACCTGAACCTTGGTCACCTATGAACCTAAAGTCCAGTAATTGTTGGCATTGTTTGTTTCAGGTCAATTGTGAACCTAAACATCATTCAGGTCAACTATGAACCTTAGTCAGCTATGAACCTAAACCTCAGGTCAACTATGAACCTTGGTCAGCTATGAACCAAAACCTCAGGTCACCTATGAACCTAAAGTCCAGTAATTGCTGGCATTATTTGTTTCAGGTCAACTGTGAAACTAAACATCACTCCGGTCAACTATGAACCTTGGTCAGCTATGAACCTGAACCTTGGTCAGCTATGAACCTAAACCTCAGGTCAACTATGATCCTTGGTCAGCTATGAACCTAAACCTCCGGTCAGCTATAAACCTAAAGTCCAGTAATTGCTGGCATTGTTTATTTCATGGTTAGCTACGAACCAAAATCCCAGGTCAGCTATGAACCTAAAACTCAGGCTAGCTATGAACCTAAACTTCAGGTCAACTATGAACCTTGGTCAGCTATGAACCAAAACCTCAGGTCACCTATGAACCTAAAGTCCAGTAATTGCTGGCATTGTTTGTTTCAGGTCAACTGTGAACCTAAACACCACTCCGGTCAGCTATGAACCTAAACCTTGGTCAGTTTTAAACCTAAAACCCCCGGTCACCTATGAACCAAAATCTCAGGTCAACTATGAACCTTGGTCACCTATGAACCTAAACATCAGGCCAACTGTGAACCTCAATCGAGGCCCAACTCATATTGGTGTCTTAAGTCCAGTCTTGGCTGGCAAAACAACTTAAATTGGTATCCTATCCAACCCATATTGGTGCCCAAGTCCAATCATTGTTGACACTTTAATCTTATTCCCAATGGAGGTTCAGTCATTATCAGTATCTCTTTAAAAGTCCTTGTGATATTCATCATTTGGCGCACACAAAGCTTGTGTTTGTCTCTGTCTTTTCTGGCTTTTCTTGAAGATCTCGTTTGAACTCTTCAATATAAGAAATCCCCAGAAAATCTTTGTAGAATGTATATCCTCTTATTTCAAGTTGATCCCCAGTGGAGATCATGTCTTCTTTCTGGTTTCATGCCCAGTAAGAATGTGTTTTATTTCCCTAGTGTTGTTCGGTCACCTATGAACCTGTCGTCCATCTACCTGGATCTTCCCCAGTGGAGAACACCTCTCTGGCTCCTATCTCTAGTGAGGACCTGTGGGATTTCCCCCTTTATTTTTCTATCCCCAGTGTTTCCTCAGAGTCTCCCCAGTGAGTCTCTTTTGTAGATCAGTTTGTATCCCTAGTGAGCATTCCTTGTGGATATTAACCTTCATCCCTCCCCAGTAAAGCTCACCTGTGGTTGTTTAGTCTTTATCTCTGGTGTCTTGTTTGTCTGCATCTTTGCACTATCATGGCATCATATCATCATACTAGAAGTTCATGGCATGTTAGCATTTGCATGTCTGTTGCCTGTCTTTAGCATCTGTATTCCATCTAAGGGCAAAATTTTTGGTTTGCTATATTTAAACACCTATTCACCTTGATGCCCCGAGGATTTCCTTTCCTCGTGCCATCTGGTAAAGCTATTTAAATAGGGGCAACTGTTATACCCCAAATTTTACCCCTTAGATGTCATAACATCTTGCACTTACATTTAGGGTTCAATCATCTGTGCATTGTTAACTAACCACCATATCTTGCTAGTTTGTTCTTCTATGTGAAAGCCAGGGTTTGCACAGGAAAGAGAACAAAAGTCAATAAGCCAGACTCTCACATGTTTCAAGGTCTCCTAAGATATTCTTTGGATCCATACAACCATCAGAAGTGTCCACTAATTGATTGAGAGTGGTGTGTGAATGTCATCTGTTCAAAGGAGGCAACTGAGGATCTCAAGGGAAACCAGTTGGTCTTGGAGGCTAATCATGAAGTTCTTCAACCATATGTCATGGTCTCAAGAGATTAGGTCAAGAGAAATCAAGAAGGGATCATCTGGTCAGGAGTTGTGGAAATAGGGTTTCAACCTGAAGAATCATTGAAGAACCTTGTTGTGATCATGCAATATCTTAAAGGGTTCACCAACCATTTGAGCCCACATACTTTCAAGAGGTCTTATTCAACAAGAAATCAAGTGTATTAGAGGGTCCTTCATCAAAAGAGATTTGGCTCTTAAGTTATGAAACTTGGAAGATAATATGCCTTTATAACTTAATGAAATTTTGATCATTTTCACCCTAATTTTCATCCAATTTTGACTCAATTTTTCACCTAGTTCCAAGCTTCAGATAAAAAATCTTTGGACATGAAAGTTGTTCTTTGTTCTTCAAGCTTTCCAAAAAGTACTAGAACTCCTCAATCCATGGTGTGAGCTGGGAGTTTCGATTGGTGTCTATTCTTGAAATACAAGTTTCACACTTAGTGCATAATGAGGCATTACCACTTCTGATCACCAAAGCATTTGTGAATGTTGCTTAAAAACTGAAGAAGGAAAATAAAATCATGGCGCCTGCCATGCTTTAAATGGCACTGGCCATGCTTTGGTGGCACTGGCCATAAAATACATGGCGCCTGCCATGGTAATATATGGCGCATGCCATGAAGAGATACATGGCGCCTGCCATGAGTAAAGTGTGGCGCTGGCCATGAAGTGTGGCACTTGCCATGAGAACATGGCGCCTGCCATGAAGAAGTAATGGCATTTTCCATGATGTGTATATGGTGACTGCCACGATTTCCACAAGCTACACACTTAAAATAATGTGTTTTAAACAAATTAATGCAAGTGGATACAACTTGACATGAAGAAAGAGAAACTTTTCCACCAAAGCATGGCAACTTTTTTCTCCTTGTAACTTACACCTCTGCTCCAATCCCATGAGTACACAAACTTCACAGGGTCTATGACTAGAGCTCTTGAAGACTTTGTTCAAATGCCAGCTTGCACGAAGAAAATGTGGAGAAAGGGTGTTTTGGACAAAATGAGAAATCTGACCATACCTTCACTCTTTCTCTTTTTTCTATAAATAGGGTATTATTCCTCAGTGTAAAAAGACACCAGATTCACCCCAAATTTAGGCTGAATACTCCCCCATTTTCTCCCTCACTTACTCTTGCAAATCTGCAAGAACATTGTTGCAAGAGTTTTGGCTTGAGCTTTCCACCATCTAACACACTTATAATCCAAAACACTAGCAAATTATGATTTTTCTAGGCAACTAAGAGGAGGGATAAAATAGTTCTGCAGCAGCTGGTACTTTGAAGAAAGGAAGCTCAACCATTTTTTTCCAGAACTCGTACTTGTGAAGAGGCAGTAGACCATCTCCACTAGGTAACACTCACTCTTTTTTTAACTTTGTTTTCAAAATACCATGATCATTGCTTCATACTGTTATCATATTTGTTATCATGTTAATGTCTGATTCTTGAATAAATATTGCAAATCATAATGTGTGATTTTGTTTGATATGTTGTGAACTTGGCTCGTGATTCTTGATTGAAAACTGAGTAAGGAAAAGAAGATCATGGCGTTCGCCATGCTTTAAGATGGCACTGGCCATACATTGATGGAACTGTCCATGATCCATGGCACCTGCCATGAAGATGTGTGGCACTGGCCATGCATTCTATGGCACTAGCCATGAAAGGTGGTGCTTGCCAAAATGTTATGGCGCCTGCCATGCATTATAATGGCACTTGCCATGCTTTAGATGGCGACTGCCATACTGTAACACTTAACTTAGTTTTTTTTTATATAATTTCACTTCTCATGGTCATTTTATTTTCTTGTTTATTTCTAAAAATTTCAAAACAAAAAATATGCATAACCTTATATTTAATTCTTTTTTGTGAAAAATCATCAACTGTTTCTTGAAGACTTTTAAGATTTATTTGAGTATTCTGTGGCGTATGAGATTTTTGTTTGAGAGTTGTTATTTGACTTGGATAAAGTCATTTTGTTAGGATGTTGTTTGTACGTCTTGGCCTTTGTTGCTAAGTTTCATCACTTGACATATCTCTGATTCCAAAACTTTGAGGATGTTATCTTTGCCATACTCATGTGCTCACTTATCCACGTTTGCCATGTCCATACTTGGAAGTTTATTTCATTGGTTAATTAATATTTACTATCTTTGAAATCTTGAACTCATATTGTTCATTTAATTTCAATCCCTGTCAATTCTTGTTCATAAGAAGTTGTTATTCCCCTTCCTTCCAAAGGAAAGTCTCTCTATTGACTCAAAGTCTGAGAGAGCTCATTACCATCTTGGCCTCCTAAGAGCCATTTCCCTCCTTGACCTCATAGTCATAGGATTCCCCCTTGGCCTCCTAAGATCCATCTTCCCCTTGACCTCATAGTCATAGGTGGTCACCGTCCTTAACCTTGGTCTCCTAAGAGCCATTTACATCACAACTTAGAATTAGGATAGAGTTTTTAAACTCTGTGTGATTCTCATCATCGTGAGAATTCGCTTCTTCTACAACTTAGACTTAGAGAGTTTCTTAAACTCTACATGAGTATCATACTCATTCCCCTTAGAACTTTGGCCATAGTCAATGGTTCCTCACCATTAGTTAGGTGAACTACGGTTGCTCTGATTCTTTAGTTAGATACTTAGTGTTCATACCCTAGGTCCTTACCTCTACCCATAGGTCTTTACCTTACCCTTAGAAGATTTCCTTAGCAAGCAAACATAACATAACACAATACAAACAAGAGGTTCCTGTAGAGTACTACAGATACTTAGGACGCTAATACCTTCCCTTAGTATAACCAATCCCCGAACCCCCGATCTCGTAGCCGTGTCTTCACATGGCGCAAAACGTTTTTCTTTCGATCTTTACCCTTTCCTTTGGATAAATCAAAGCTCGGTGGTGAACTTCAAAGTTTTACGAATCAAGTTAATTAATAGCTTGGTATCTGATTCTCACCGCAACAGATGTCCTTCATCAGAATTTGATTTGAGGGGATTCCTTTCTGACTTAATTCAAGATCTATGGCGTTCAAGTTAATTATCAAAGTTTTAAGTGTGGTCCAAAGTTTGGAGGCGTATTACAAAACCCATATCCATTCCCGTAATCATTTTTTTTTTCAATTCACATTTCTTTATCCATTTTTTATCCAACTTCACAACAATACACTTCATCCAATTATCCATTAAATCCATTTCATATCCATTCATAATATCCTTTTTTTTCTTGTTTTTTCATTATTCATATTCATCACGCAAAAAAACAACATTACTACATTCCACAAAAATAAAAGGCTTAATACCCTTTTTGGTCCTCTAACTATAGGGGTGGGTCCAATTTAATCCTCTTTCTTTTAAAAGTTCCAATTTCGCTCCTTACGTTATCTAACAGAATCAAATTAGTCTTTTCCGTCAAATATTGATAACGGCGTTAGAAATAAGTGACGTGGCATCTGAGGTGGCGATATTTGATGATGTGGCATACAGTTTATTAATTTTTTATTATTAATATTTTTTTCATTATCCTTGTCATTTTATTAGTAAATTATTAATTAATTTTTTTCATTAATTTTTTATTTTGAAATTCATATAGAATTAAATTTATACAAATTTTAAAAACAAATTTATTGAATCAAATGGCTGGCTTATTTCTTCACCCCACAAACTTTTATAAAGCATTGTTTGTGTTATATATATATACAATCAATATAAGCATCATCCACACGATGTGGGACTTTAAAACCTACCACAAACATTCACATGTGACTACTGCTATTCAACCATGGCACACCACACCATAACCATGTGAGCTAACAACACCTCAAGACTCACCACCTTGTAACCATAAACTGAAGTTCATTCCCAAATCCACAAAGGACATGTTAAAAACATAATCATTCCTTAATAACGGACAGGAAGATTTTAGTAAGTTTTAGAAGTTAATTTTATGCAATGTATTACTTGTGTGTTTTGGGTATTCTATTATGTTGGTTTTGCAGGTTTTAGTGGAAACGAGGAGATGCCAAAGTCAGACAAGCTGAGACCATCTTCAGTGGAATACCATAGATATGATGATTCAACGAAAGAGATAATGCTAGGCTGCTGTTGAATTTGGTTCGTGTTATGCATTCAATGTCGCAGAAGTTACAAATTCTTACCATTTCTGCTGTTCAATCATTGTTTGCCCAATTTGAATGAAGTTGTCTGTCATCATGTGTTGCTGCTATCACAATGTTACGGTAACTCTCGAGTTTCTCGCTTGTATTAATTGATGTTCCGATATGCATTTCCATCTCTGTTTCGTGTCAATGATGAATATCGATTACGATTGTTAAAAGTTTGTAATAAACTGTGTTGAAATCAAACTTTTGTGATGAATCTTTGATACCGAGCCATTTGGAATTTGTTGCTATGTAACAAAGTTATGCTGATGTTGATATAATTAAAGTCCTATGGCAATGTTGTGAATGATTTCCAAGCAGTATAGAAACTGTGTTGAAGTTGTTTTGGCTTCGGATTCCTGTTGAGTTGGATAAGCTTGTGATATGTATACATTATATTGTTGCTTTGCTTAAATGTTGTTGCTGACTTTTCTATTTTTGATGACGTTTTCGATACCGATTTATCGATTTGTGTCGTTGTGTTATTTCGATTTCGATGGATACTATAATATCTTGTAAATACTGCAAGAAAATAATGTTGGAATGCTGTTGTTTTGTGATTCGATTTCGTGGCGGTTTTAGTGTTTCTTACGGACGGTGAATCGAATTCATGGATAGTTTTTTTTTCTTGCTGTTATGATTCAATCTAGTGGAGGTGTAATTGTTTCTTGCTGATTGATTCTCCTCATGGAATAAGTATGTAGACTGCACTTACGATTTCCGTAATTACACGCACTTCAGCCAGTGCTCGCTCCTGCATTCCACCCATGACATTCCATCACCAGTACTTAGCTTTGACATTTCATCATTGGTTAATTGCAGTAGCTTCATCATGGTTGAATAGCAGTAGTCACAAGTGAAGGTTTGTGGTAGGTTTTAAAGTCCCACATCGTGTGGATGATGCTTATATTGATTGTATATATATATAACACAAACAATGCTTTATAAAAGTTTGTGGGGTGAAGAAATGAGCCAGCCATTTGATTCAATAAATTTATTTTTAAAATTTGTATAAATTTAATTCTATATGAATTTCAAAATAAAAAATTAATGAAAAAAATTAATTAATAATTTACTAATAAAATGACAAGGATAATGAAAAAATATGAATAATAAAAAATTAATAAATCGTATGCCATGTCATCAAAAATCGCCACCTCAGATGCCACGTCACTTATTTCTAACGTTGTTATCAATATTTGACGGAAAAGACTAATTTGATTCTGTTAGATAACATAAGGGACCAAATTGGAACTTTTAAAAGAAAGAGGATTAAATTGGACCCACCCCTATAGTTAGAGGACCAAAAAAGATATTAAGCCAAAATAAAAAGGGCCCAAGTTACATTTTTAAGTCCATTGTTTATTTGTACAAATCATTCATTCCAAAATTCCATAACAAGAAACCCATAGGCCTATTTACCATTTGAATTTACAAGGAAAATTACAATACAAAAAATTCACATCCACTTGCCACACGTTAAACCATCATCTTCTATTCTCCTAAAAAATAACTTTCACCCTATTTCTTCTCCCTCTCCATTTAATTCTCAACCTAAACCATCATCTAACAAAAAAAAAGAATAAATGCCTCTTTTCATTTTCCTTAAAACTCTCTCACACTTCATATTACAACAGACTATAATTATCCATGCCATACTACATCCAACTACCTTGAAGCTACACCACACACACACTTGCTCAAGCCTTACGCACCTTCCTCCAAATTTTTGTATCATGCCAGAACTTTGTACCTCCCTACTCCACACAACCCTAAGAAACCATACAATGACATATTCTACAAAACCTTTGCAAACTCAAAAGCATCCCCACTATAATCCAAAACCATGTTACCCACACAAAACTCCAAACCTGCTATAACAACAAAATGATGCCACAACCAGACCTGCACTTGAAAAGAACTTGACATCACAAGGAGGAAGGCCAGATGTCGATATCTCGATTTCTGAGCCAGATGACAATAAGGGCTAAGGACCTGTGATATCTCTTAAGGTTTTATACGATAAGGAATAAGTCATATGCGTGAGTTGATCAAAAGCAAGATCCTGAGTGTCAAACGAGTGACCCTTTTTTCGGACATGAAAGTTGAAGTTTGTTTAAGTTAGTTCCCTAAAGCTGGAAATCTTTTAGTTGTTTCAGCATTTCCTGTTGTATTTTCTTTGCATGTTGAATTTGTATTTGTTTGTAAGCTATTGTTTTTTTATTTGGCAAGATTAATGAAATGTTTCTGCATCTTTTGATTAAGTCCATTCGTATTCACTCTTTCTCTTTCCTTTCATTGTTAAATTTTTTTTCCATCCACTTATTTTTACCAAACTATTGTGTAAATAAAGATTGGGGAGGATGACGAAAATAATATACCCATAACTGTTGTTGGTATGCTTTCAATCAAACTTTGTCGATGATGTAAGGCATTGTTTCAAATCCCCAAACACTGGAGAAATAAGGAGTTAATCTCTAGTCAACCACTTTGAGCCTAGAAGTAGTTGTTTTCCTTCGGAATAAAAAACCCTTATACTTAAACCTGGGGCAGGGTAGTTTTCGGTTTAACTTGGTTATACATTCGAATGCAATATCTTCATGCAAGACACCTGTCAACTCTCTTAAATCAAATGAACAAATGTTGTACAAGTTGTTCCCAAAGTGATAAATAAGGAAGGATCGTTGAGAAATCCTTACTCGAAGAATGAGCCGAGTCCCTTTCAAGGCAAAAGCTAAGAAAGTTGGGAAGCTCATGACCTTGCCTTATACAAAAGGTTTGTATGACAACCAAAAAGAAGTTGACCTTAAATCCTCACCATGAAAGTCCCCGGTGGTAAAAACAACTGAATGTTGTAAGGGAGTAGTGACTGCCTTAGGTTTCTAAACCATCACCGGCTATCATCAGTTTAATTCCTAGCATATAGGAACCTGAATGTATCGCCTGAGTTAACTAAACATAGGATTGAAGCTCATCAAGAAGATCGGGTGGGGACAAACAAACTTTGAGCCTTTATCCTTTGTTTCATGAGCCGTGAACCAAGCCACGTTACAACCTTTAAAATACCTAATTGAGGTAAGGTTGTCTTGAACGTATACTACAGCAAGGTTGGATAACCTGACTCCCAATGATCTTTGCTAATTGTTTGTGTTGATCCCCTTGTCTTATCATTCTGTAAATGACTATATTTACTTCATTTTGATCATTTTAATCACTCCACTGTGTGTTTTATCAATAAACTTGATTTCAAAAGCTTGCATGAATGTTGCATTGAAATTACCAATTTTAAATGAACAATGTTGTTTGCAAGACAGTCCAATATCAAAAGAATCCCAGCAAATACAGCTAGCTAGGGAATTTGATTTGGAAAAGAAGCTCTGCCTGGGGAAACCAATTTAGAGGATTTTTTAATCAACCATTCCAGGAGTCGGTGAATCAAGGGCAAAACTCTTCAAAGTTCAGAATGCTAGGGCAAGCCGTCTTGAGGTCATCTCATGGCAAGTTATTTCCCAAAATCCTTTTAAGGCGAAGACTCGAAAGACCCGCCAACAGGGGCAATTTGTTTTCCCAGCTGTTACGTCCACAGTCTGAAGAGCAAGTCCGAGGACTTTGTTTTTCAAAAACAGTTAAACTGGGGCAATCAAATCGAGATTCGGTAAATCTCTCGAAGACCAGTTAATCAGAAGCAGTCAGGTCGAGATTAAATCTCTCGAAGATCAGTTAGTCCGGGGAAACTCTTTCATAGATCAACCAGCTAGCAGGGGAAATTTTGTTTCCCAGCTGTTATTCCCACAGTCTGATGGACAAGTTTGAGGACTTTGTTTTGCAAATACAGTTAAACTAGGGCAATTACATCGAGATTTGTGAATCTCTCCAAGAGTTTAAAGATATTTGATCCGGCGTATTCGAACGGGTCCACGTAAGCTGGTCGTCAGATAGCAAGATGCTCGGACGTATGCTGGTCGTCAAATGAGCGAGGTGCTCGAAATGTTGATGAGGAGAGAAGGGGGTGTACCTGTAAGGCACTCCGACGCTCAAGTAAGAAAGGGTCAAAGAAAAGGGGCAAGTACAAAGTGTATTCTTAGGGTAAAAAATGATACCTGACCCTCTCAAGCGAGAGGGTTTATATAGAGCCCCCAACGCGTGGCCAACGGTCCTATTTTCGGGGCGAAATAACTGTTTTCCCCAAAGAATAGGTAACTGCCCAAACTAGCCGTTATGTCGGGCAGGGTGCCAGAGACTAGCCGTAATGTCGGGCATAAACGCAGTTCCGGGCACCTGTCCTTTGCCGTTCGGGCAGCGAGGAGGCCGTGCGTAACGGGCATAAAAGCCGGGGAGGAACGTTGCATTCCTTGCCCGGTTGGACGGGAAGAAAGGTAACTTTTTCCCCTCTGTGGATTGGACTTAGGCAATTTGGGCCGCTTTGGAGCAGAGGCGGATTGGGCCAATTTAGCCATTGGTCCAGTCCAGAACAGGAGCCCCCCAAGTCGTTGCTCCTGAGCATGGGAGTGATGACTTAAGGACTGCCCGTCGCTTCGGGGAGCTAGCGCGGAGTCGTCGTTTGGGGACGAGGGTGATTGTCTCGAGGTGCTCGTGACTCTCTGTGTCCGTGATATTCGTGGCCAAGACTCTATTGCCCGGTATTCGGGGAGATAAAGCGTCAGACAGAATGGGAAACGTTGGGTTACCACGTGTGCTTCGAGCCCTGTGTAGCAGTTAATAGGTAATGATGGCTAGTGGGCAGTCATTATTGCCTACGGGCGCGTGTGTGCACGTGCCCCTCAGTATAAAAGGGGGGAGATTGTCCCATTTTGCACTTTTTCTCTCTGATTTCTCTCCGCCTCTTCTGCGTTCTTGCCCGTCGCCGTCTTCAGAGCATCCGACCACCGTGCCAAGCTTCGAGCAGTCTCTTTCTTCTACTCAAATCAAGTAAGTTTTCGGATTTCCATCTTGTTTAACTTTCTTTTGTTGTTAGTGGTAGATTGCATGTGGTTAGGGTTAGCTTTAGGTGACAAAATAGGTAGATTTCTGGCGAGTGTTGGTGGTGGACGGTGGTTCTGCCCTTTTGCTGCTTCTAGCATCTCGCCGGAGTAGGTAGTGCGTTCGGTGATCGTGGTGGTCCACGTTGTGGTTGCGAGTCGTGACCACCGTGTCTGATTATCTTCTGATGGAACGGTGAATTTTCCGGTCGAAGGTTTCCAGATTCCGGTGGAGCCTTGCAGTTTCCGGTGGAGCTTCAAACGAAATCTAGGCACGAGTGCGGGGAGGTTCTTCGTAGGAAGATGGTATATCTCGGGCATCTCCTCGCGGGGAGGTTTTTCGTTTGATGTTAGGGCTTAGGCCGGGGACGTTGTCCTTAGCCTTTTGCGCGCCCTTTCACTTGACTTGGCAGTGGAAGGGTGGATTTGATTTCCTGTCAAATTCACTGTCTTTCTCTGCTTTTTCTGGTGATCGTAATGGCGACGGGGCCAGAGAAAGAAGTTATTCTAGATACGACCGAGGAGGAAACTGGCTCCGAGGAGAATAGCAGCTCGACGGCTTCGAGTTCTGCGTCCTCGAGCTCGGCGGTATCGAACTCTTCGAGCAAAGTTGAGGAGGAGGAGGAATTGGACGTCATGGAGGAAGATGTTGAAGGGTTCTGTCCAGAGGAGTGGGAGGTGGCCGAGCCTTCCGAACATATTTCTACGTTCGCAAGGTCTGTGGCGGACGCCTTTACAGATGTGGGCCCAGAGGGGGATTGGAAAGTGCATTTTCCCACCTTGGACGAGCGGGTCTGCTCGGATTTCGGGGACCGCTTCGCAATGTACGAGTACGCTTTCAAAGAGTTGGGGCTGAGGTTGCCTTTCAATGATTTCCAGCGGTCGGTATTCGAGCATCTGAAGCTGGCGCCCTCTCAACTCCACCCCAATTCGCTGGCCTTTATACGGGCTTTTGAGTTAGTGTGCGAGCATCTCGTTCTGGGGGCTACTCTCCCTCTGTTTTTTGCTGTTTTCCATCTTCAACGGCAGCTGGCGGGGAAAAAGTACGGATGGGTTTCCTTGAAGCAGCCCAAAAAGTTATTTAAGTCGTTCTCGGAGTCAATCCGAACGTTCAAGGGACGGTACTTCATCGTCGAGCCAGTGTCTGAAGCTGCCCAGGACAGCACGTATGTCTGGGAGATAGAGGTCGACGAGGATGGAGAGGAGCTACTCAACGAGGAGGGGAAGTATATCGGGGAGAGGTTGTACAAGTTCCCGATCCGCTGGGCACCTGACCATTTCTCCAAGAAGCCCGACGCTTATGTCTTCGAGCCGAGCGAGCTACGCGGGCAGGACGTCGTGTCTTACGAGAAGCTGGTGAATTGGGTCAACTCCTTTAGTCTTGCAAGCTACTGGACGAGCAAGGGTAACCCTATCTTCGAGGAAGATGGGAGCCAGAGGGTTGAGTGCAGATTCATCAATGTTAAGGCACTGCTGGAGTTCAAGGCTCTCGCGGATGCCGAGAAGCTGTTCGGTAGTCTTGGTTGTTTAGAATTTGTTTGTGTTATTCCTTTTCCTCGTAACTAACGTGCTTGTTTTCATTTGTGCAGGTGAGATGCCTCTAGCTCGTGATCGTGTGGTGAGGAATGCCATGGCGAGGAATAAAGGTGGAGCGGCTCCTCCCAAGACCCGTCTTGTTGGTGCCCGTGCTCCTCCCCTTGTCCAAGCTGCCGTGGGGACCTCTTCTTCTCCCTCTCCTGCTCCACGGGGGTCTCCACTGTCTTTGACCAGACGGGCGAAGCGACCGCGAACGTTAGATGTTGTGGACCTGACCCGGGCGCCTGAGAAGGGGAAGTTTGAGCTCTCTCCGTGCATCCTTGATAGGAGATTTTTTTAGGGCAACACCATGATCGTTCCTCGGGAAGAATCTCTTAGCTTGGAGAGCATGGACCGACCGAGCAGGAGGGCGCTGGTAGCCCAGGATGCTTCTGCCCTTGTGAGGATGCTGGAGATGGCGGCCGTTTATACAGAAGGGGATTCTGCGCTTGAGGCCGAACTTACTACTACCCGAGCTTCCGAGGTGGCCCTGAAGGAGGAAGTCAAGAGTGCTCGTGAAGCTCGAAAAAAGGCCGAAGAGGAGACGGCTAGGTTGAAAGAGGATGTCACCAAGCTGGCGACGGAGAAAAAGGCTGCCGAGGAGCTAAACAAAGTGTTGATGGCGGCCAGTGCCCCGGGTGCCGATGAACCGGATGAGATAAAAGCATTGAAGACTAGAGCTGAGCTGGTTGCCGGCATCCTGCAGGCCGAGGATGATGGTATCACCGTGGCTGCGAAGTCCTTTGAAAGCGTCGTGGCCTAGTTGCGGGTGGTGAACCCTGGGCTTGAGATTTCGACCGAGGGCACTCACTATTTGCGCGTGTGGAGGATGGTCGCATCGTCTTGCCCGCAGGCCTTGTTCTAGATACCCCTGAGGTTCAGCCCGAGGACCAGCCCGAGGAGGAACAGAGACCTGAGCCGGTGTCAACCGAGCATGCGGATGAATGAGGGGTTTAGTTATTTTTGATGTGGTTGTATCTTGTCCGGCCTGCGTGCCGTTGAATTATTTGTAACTTTATTTTTGGGGGCATGGCCCCATTTTATGTAATAACGCACAATCGTGGCCCTTGTGGTCATATGTTATGTTAATTATATTTCTGTCTTCTTTGCGTGCATGATTTTACTTGCCTTTATTTTTGCTAAGTGTTGTATGCATGCTTGCCGTGACTGTATGTCTGCCCATCGGAGGGTGTGTCTATTAACGTAGCTTTCTTTTGAAAGATAGCTCGTTGTGTGTGGATTCGCCAGTGCGGAGAACTGGTCGAATGGTCGGGGAAGGTCCAGGCGAGGTTGCGGACCTCAGGTCGCGATCGAGGCCTGAGGTCGCGGCGTGAACGTCCCATCGCGAGCTGGGGTTCTACAAATCATGGTACTTGGGCGAAGGCAGTGCTCGGTCGAGGACCGCAGACGAGCAGAGTTCCGGTTCATTTACTTGAGCGGGATTCTACTTTGTACGTATGTGTCGTTTGTACCTGACCGAGCATGATGACCATTAAGTTGGTCCTTTGATGCGGGGAAGCCTATAGCTTCTTTAGCTGTAGTATTGCTTAAGTTTTTCAGTGTTCCATGGTCGAGGGATTGCATCTCCGTTGAGGTTCTCGAGGAAGTATGCACCATTCCCCATTCTGGCACAGACTCTGTATGGCCCTTCCCAGTTGGCTGCTAGTTTGCCTTCGCGAGAGTCCTTGTGGTTTCTTCGCAGGACAAGGCTACCCACATCGAACTCCCGTCGTAAGACTCTGGCGTTGTGCCTGATTTCTATTTTTTGCTTAAGAGATGCTTCGCGGAGGGCTGCTCCTGTTCGGATTTCCTCGACAAGGTCGAGCTCCTCTCTTATTGCTTCATCATTCATTTCCTCGTCTATAGGTGATTCGGTCTTCCTGGACGGTACGTGAATTTCAATGGGTAAGACGGCCTCCGTGTCATATGCTAAGCGGAAAGGTGTTTCCCCGGTGGTGGACTGAGGAGTGGTGCGGTACGCCCATAAGACGCTGTGGAGTTCCTCGACCCAGGCTTTCTTTGTTTCATCCAGTCTTCGCTTGAGGCCACGAAGAATGACGCGATTGCCGCTTCTGCCTGCCCGTTGGTCTGGGGATGTTCTACAGAAGCAAAATGTTGTTTTTTTCTGAGATGGACGACAAAGTCTTGGAACTTCTTGTCCGTGAATTGCGTTCCATTGTCCGTGACAATTGCTTGGGGAATCCCAAAACGGGCAAGGATATTCTGCTTGTAAAAGCGTAGAATGTTAAGTGTTGTTATCTTTGCTAAGGCTTCTGCTTCTATCCATTTTGTGAAATAGTCTACGCCCACTATCAGGTATTTGCTTTGGCTGGACCCCGTCACGAAGGGTCCTAGGATGTCTAGGCCCCACCAGGCGAATGGCCACGGGGAGGTCATGCTCTTCAGTTCGTTAGGTGGAGCTAAGTGCATATCCCCGTGCCATTGGCATTTGTCGCATTTCTTCACATGCTCCTTGGCATCGTGCTGCATGGTTGGCCAATAATACCCTACCTGGAGGGCCTTGCGGGCAAGGGACCTTCCTCCTAGGTGCTAGGCGTTAATGCCTTCGTGGATTTCTCGTAATACGTGGGGGATGACTTCCTCCTCTATGCATTTGAGCAGTGGGATGGAGAAGCCCCATCTATAGAGTTTGTTTTCGAGGATGACGTACGAGTAGGCTCTTCGTCTGATGGTGCTGGCTTCCTTGGGGTCCTCCGAAAGTTCGTCCCTGGTGAGGTAGTTGTACACGGGCGTCATCCAGCAGTCGCTGTCTCCAATCACGTGCACGTGTAGGGTCGAGGGTCCCTTATCGATGCTGGACCGGGGAAGTATTTCTTGGATGACTGACCTGTTTCCGCCTTTCCTCTTAGTGCTTGCTAGTTTGGACAGGACGTCTGCTCGCACGTTATGTTCGCGTGGAACATGTCTTACTTCTACCGCTCTGAACTTC
Organism: Lathyrus tuberosus; assembly: GCA_022829125.1. Lineage (NCBI taxonomy): Eukaryota > Viridiplantae > Streptophyta > Magnoliopsida > Fabales > Fabaceae > Lathyrus > Lathyrus tuberosus. The sequence continues at coordinate 2,038,477 of JALAZF010000353.1, forward strand.
GACATTTTTTCCTTGACTAGGGTTAGATATTCAGAGAGACTGTCATTTTTGGTCTGATACTCTCCTGATATTTGGTGGGCTACGAGCTGGGAGTCCGTGCAGATGATGATTTCTTCAGCCCCTAGGTCTTCGGCTAGGCGCAAACCGGCGAGGAAGGCTTCATACTCGGCCTGGTTGTTTGACGTGGGAAAGGACAATGTGAGAGAAGCCTCGACTATGGTCCCTTCGTCGTTCTCCAGAATTACTCCTGCCCCACTGTCGGTCGAGCTGGATGCCCCGTCTACATAGACGGTCCATCTATTTGCTATGTGGAACGAGGAGTCTGAGAACGTTACTTCCGCTACGAAATCGGCCAGGGTTTGGGCCTTAAGAGCTTTCCTGCTTTCATACTGGACGTCGAACTCGGACAGTTCCAACGACCACTTGAGCATTCGGCCTGCCATGTCTGGTCGTCCTAGTAGTTTCTTAATGGGCTGATTCGTTCTTACCACGATCGTGTGGGCTAAGAAATAGTGTCTCAGTCGTCTAGAAGCGTTGACGAGGGCCAATGCTACCTTCTCTATCTGTTGATAACGCAACTCTGTGTCTTGCAACGCTTTGCTCGTGAAGTATATTGGCTTTTGTCCGCCAGGATTCTCGCGAATGAGAACGGCGCTAATGGCCTCGGCAGTGACGGCGAGGTACAGGAACAAGACTTCCCCGGTATCTGGTCGTGATAGTACGGGCGGTTTCGACAGAGCTCGCTTCAAGTGAAGGAGGGATGTTTCACATTCCTCGGTCCATTCAAACGCTGCTTCTTTCCGTAAGAGCTTGAAGAAAGGAAGGGCGTGTTGGGCAGATTTTGCCACGAAGCGGGATAACGAAGTAAGCACCCCGTTGAGGGATTGGATGTTCTTCTTAGACATGGGCGTTGGGAACTCAGAGAATGCCCGACACTTGTCGGGGTTAGCTTCGATTCCTCGTTCTGTTAGGTAGAAGCCAAGGAATTTACCTGCCCGCACGCCGAACGTGCACTTCTCTGGGTTAAAACGCATTCGATATTTTCTTGCTTGCTCGAAGATTTTGCGAAGATGGGCGACATGATCTAGTTCCTCGTGGGACTTGACGATCATATCGTCCATGTACACTTCGAGCATGTCACCTATTTGTCCTTGGAAGACTCTGTTCATCATTCGTTGGTATGTAGCGCCGACGTTCTTTAGCCCGAAGGGCATTACGTTGTAGTAATAGTTGCCCGATTTGGTCATGAAGGCCGTATAAGTTTTATCGCTCGCGGCCATTGGGATTTGATTTTAGCCCGAGTAGGCGTCGAGGAAAGATAAAAGTTTAAAACCTGCTGAGTTATCTACGAGCTTATCGATATTGGGGAGGGGTAGGCGTCCTTCGGACAAGCCTTATTAACATCGGTATAATCAACACACATCCTCCATTTGCCATTATTTTTTCTTACAAGTACAACGTTTGAGAGCCATGTAGTGTATTTGGCCTCTGAAATAAACCTAGCTTCTAGAAGGTCTTTGACAGCTTTCTCCGCGGCTTCCATCTTTTCCGGGGACTGTTTCCTTCTGCGCTGGGCAACGACTTTGATGGCCGGATCAATTGTAAGTTGGTGGCAAGCGACAGATAGGTCCAATCCTGGAATTTCAGTAGCGCTCCATGCGAACAAGTCTGCGTTCTCCCGGAGGCACGCTTTTAGTTGTCTCCTGGCCAGGTCGGGGAGGTCAGCTCCGATCTTTACTCCCCGTTGGGGGTCTTCTCTGAACGGAACGATCTCGAAGTTGCCATCTGGGACAGGGTGTAGGAGATGGCTGCTGTTGTTGGACTGGCTGCTCGAAGTCGTTGGGTCCTTGGCGTGGTCGTCCTCGCTGAAACGGCTGTCTAGGTCGATAGATTCGACCCGGGGAAGTGGTTTTGGCTGCTCGGAGCTGCTGGGCAGAGGGGGACGACCAGAGGGTTCTTCAGCTCGAGGCCGATTGTCGCGTCTTTTATCTCCTCACCGGGATGTCGAGGTTTCTTCAGCTCTGGATGAGCGAGCACCTTCTTGGTGTCGAGAGGCCCGGACAGAGTATGCAGCAACCTTCTCCTCGTACTGTATATGCGACTGGGCTTGGAGGAGAAGGGCGTTAAGGTTCCTCGGTGGATCGAGGCCGATGGCTTTTGCGAAATCTGAGCCAGGACGTAATCCCTGCTCGATCAGGAATTTCTTCATGTCGTCGGTTGTTGGCACTTGGACGGCCTCCTTGTTGAACCGCTCAATGTAGGCCCGAAGAGGCTCATCTCTTCCCTGTACGACAGCTCCGAGGGATGCCTCGGTCTTTGGATGGCGTCGCGATGCAGTAAAGTGACGGGAGAAAATCCTCCTCAACTGCCTCCAGGATGTAATGGATTCTTCTGGCAGCTGGTCGGGAACAGGCGGCATTTGATGGCTCCTCGTACCCCTCTATAGTCCAGGAGAGCATCTATGTGTTCTATGTGCTCGTCTGGATCAATGGTTCCATCATAAGTCCCTAGAGACGGAGGCTTCTCTAGTCCTTTAGGGAGGCGAGTAGCCAAGATTCCGCGGGACAACGGGCCGCGAGGCTCGTCGTCGCTGTCTGAACTTGGAGTTGATGGTGACCGTTGTCTGCGCTCGCGGCGACAGTCTCTGCAGGGCGATGGTGAACGTAGCCGGTCACGAGGCCTGACCGGTGGAGAATGCCTGTCGTGCCTCATTCTCTTGTGTCTTGGTGATGATCGATATCGCGGGGAGATCTGGTCGCGCTTGCGAATGTGTTGTGATTCAGGCTCATGCCTGAATCTATGGTCTTCCCCACGCCGAGGTGGCGGGCTTCCTGATTTTCGGTGCTTACTCTTGGGAGGAGAGGATCTTGGAAGAGATGCCTCCTCGAGAGCTCCTATTCTTTCTCCTTGTCGCAAGATGAGGAGGTTTGTGCGGTTGACAGCTTCCAAAAGAGCTGCAACGGCCAGGTCGGCGCTGGGAGGGCCAGGAATCGGTCGTTCACCCGACGGTATCTGTTTGCCTCCTTGCTCGGTGGGAGGAGGAGTCGAAGACGCAGCAGCTCCGTCTCGAAGGAAACGGGGATCAGAGAGTAGCAAAGAACTGCTATCGGCGTCCATCTTGTTGACGGGGACGAGAATCGTAACGTCAGCACCTTTTGCGGAGTTCTGAGCGGCCATATGTGGGCGGATCAAAGAAAGTATGTTTTGATCTTTTAGTTTCCAAGGAGGAAAGAAAGAAGGGGAGAACAAGGAGTTCCCATAGACGGCGCCACTGATCCGGAGTATTCGAATAGGTCCACGTAAGCTGGTCGTCAGATAGCAAGATGCTCGGACGTATGCTGGTCGTTAGATGAGCGAGGTGTTCGAAATGTTGATGAGGAGAGGAGGGGGTCTACCTGCAAGGCACTCCGACGCTTAAGTAAGAAAGGGTCAGAGCAAATGGGCAAGTACAAAGTGTATTCTTAAGGTAAAAAATGATACCTGACCCTCTCAAGCGAGAGGGTTTATATAGAGCCCCCAGCGCGTGGCCAACGGTCCTATTTTCGGGGCGAAATAACCGCTTTCCCCAAAGAATAGGTAACTGCCCAAACTAGCCGTTATGTCGGGCAGGGTGCCAGAGACTAGTCATTATGTCGGGTATAAACGCAGTTCCGGGCACCTGTCCTTTGCCGTTCGGGCAGCGAGGAAGTCGTGCGTAACGGGCATAAAAGTCGGGGAGGAACGTTGCATTCCTTGCCCGGTTGGAGGGGCAGAAAGGTAACTTTTGCCCCTCTGTGGATTGGACTTAGGCAATTTGGGCCGCTCTGGAGCAGAGGCGGATTGGGCCAATTCTAGCCATTGGTCCAGTCCAGAACAGGCATCCTTGTCGAGATGTTTATTTCATCTCCTGTTTTGCTTCCCCTTGTCTCTTTTGTCAGCATAAGCATAAACATGGCATACATGCATTTATACATATACATGGCATCTGAGCATTTTTGCTACCATTCTGGTGTTTACCTGTTTCATTCATTTTGGCGTTTATTCCCCAAGTGACTGGGTTCGTCTCTTCTCTCCAATAGAGTTGTCAGCCTTAAGCATAAAGTGTCCATCTCTTCTAAATTCCCCAAAAAGTTTGATCCTCGTGGATGATGGTTGCTTCAGTTATCTTTTCCATGTTTGGATAACATAAATCCCCATTTGAGTTCATTCCTCAACGGGTAGAGTCTTGTTTGACCGTTTCTTTCTAGCTTGTTCCTAGATTGAACTTTGGTCTTTGGCAGGTGTTGCTGTTGAACCTGATTAGGTCGCTGAACCTAATTTGAACGTGCATTTATTTTGCATTGTGTCTCGTAGGAAGAATCTTTTACAGATCCTCATTGAAGACAAAATCTATTCTCCAGCAGGGTTGTTATAACATCTCCTTGAAATTTACACCCAGATAACAAGTGCCAGTCTCTTTGAGAAGCTTGTTTTGTCATTGATATTTTTGCGACGATAAGTGGCAGTCTCTCCCAAGAAGTTTATCGGTCTTTGGTGTTTTCTTCAACCTTTTACAACAACAAGTGGAAATCTCTTTGAGAAGCTTATTTTCTATGGTAATAAGTGGCAATCTCTCCTGAGAAGCTTATCCGTCCTTGATGTTATTCAACCTTTTGTAGTTACAATTGGTGTTACCCTTAATTAGTCATTTGCCATCAACCCTTTGATGACAAATTTCAAATACATTCTTTTCCATTAACCCCTTGATGAGATTTCTACTTGAGGTGTTCTTTTTGTCAACCCTTTAACGATGTAGTTCGAGATCAGGTTTTCCTTTCGTTAACCCTTTGACGATGTGTTCCTTCGGACATGTATTCTTTCCGTCAACCCTTTGACGATGTGTCTCTTTATTTTAGTTCTTTCCGTCAACCCTTTGACGATGTTCTCCTTCGGATAAGTTTTCTTTCCGTCAACCCTTTGACGATGTGTCTCTTTGGTTCGTTCCCGTCAACCCTTTGATGATGTCACTCTTTAGTGAAATTCTTTCCATCAACCCTTTGATGATGTCACTCTTTAGTGAATTGTTTCATTCCAGTCAACCCTTTGACGATGTCAGTTTTCTTTCCATCAGTCCTTTGGTGATGTGACTCTTTAATTCAGTTATCTTTCCGTTAACTCTTTAATGATGTCACTCTTTAGTGAAACTCTTTCCATCAACCCTTTGATGATGACTCTCAAATATATATATATATATATATATATATATATATATATATATATCTTCATGTCAACCCTTTGACGATGTCACTCTTTTGTGAAACTTTTCTTTCCCCAGTGGAGACCGTCTTTCTAGTTCAACCTCCAGTGAGGATCTTTTCTTTCTAGAATATCATTCGGTCATGGCTTGAACCTGATGATCAATCATTCTAGGTACCTCTATTGAAGACCATCTTTTGGTTCTACTTTCAATAAGGATGTTTTATCTTTTGTTTAGAGTGTCAGCCAGTCATTGCTTGAACTAGTTGACCAACGCCTCTGGATATTCCCCTGTGGAGACCGTCTTTCCAGTTCTACCTCCAGTGAGGATATTTCTTCTTCTAAAGTGTCAATTGGTCATGGCTTGAACCTGTTGATCCATCACTTTAGATGTTTTGTTTTATTTTTTCTTTTCCCCAGTGGAGACCGTCTTTCCGGTTCTGCCTCCAGTGAGGAACTTTTCTTCTTCTAAAGTGTCAACCAGTCATGGCTTGAACCTGTTGATCCATCACCTTAGTTGTTTTGTTTAATTTTTTTCTTTTCCCCAGTGGAGACCTTATTTTCGGTTCTACCTCTAGTGAGGATCTTTTCTTCTTCTAAAGTGTCAACCAATTATAGCTTGAACCCGTTGATCCATCACTTTAGATGTTTTGTTTTATTTTTATTTCCCCTAGTGGAGACCGTCTTTCCGGTTCTACCTTCATTGAGGATTTTTTGTTCTAGAATGTCATCCGGTCATACTTGAACTTGATGATTAATCATTCTAGATATCTCTATTGGAGCCCATCTCTTGGTTCTACTTCCAATGAGGATGCTTTTATCTTTTGTCCAAGAGTGTCAGCCACTCTTGCTTGAATTTGTTGATCAACTACTCTGGATATTCCCCAGTGGAGACCGTCTTTCCGGTTCTATCTCCATTGAGGATTTTTTTTCTTTCTAGAATGTCCCCCGGTCATGCTTGAACCTGTTGATCCATCACTTTGGATGCCTTGCTTATTTTCTTTCCCCGGTGGAGACCGTCTTTCCGGTTCTACCTCTAGTAAGGATCTTGTGTTTCTTCTAAATTGTCAGTCGATCACGCCTGAACCTGTTAATCAATCACTTTAGATTTCCCCAGTTTGTTTCAGCTTCCCCAGTGTTGTTGTCATCCCCAGTGAGTTGTTACTCATTATTGTTGACTTTATCCATGTTTACTTTCTTTCTTCGTCTGCATTTAGCATTTATCATCCCATCATTTTCATCATATTAGAGTTCATGGCATGTCAGTATTCTATCAGTTTTCTTTTGTCCATAACATAGCATGTCATTGCATCTAAGGGCAAAATTTTTGGTTTTCTATATTTAAATACCTTTCACCTTGATTTCATGAGGATTATCATTGCTCATATCATCCGGTAAAGATATTTAAATAGGGGCAACTGTCATACCCCAAATTTTACCCTTATATTCTTTGATCTTTTGCATATCATTTTAGGTCAATCATATTTAATAGCTAACCAAATTATCAAACTTTGCTTAATTTGTTTCACTTGTGAATTAGGGTTTGCTTCAAGAGGCTTTAAGGGTTTATCAATCAAGGTTTTGGATAGGTCATTCACCAACCAAGTTTCTCATACTCTCAAGAAACCTCCCTTCCTCAATAACCCAATGTAATTTGGTTTCATCACAAGTCCTTCGAGGCTCAGTTTCTGTAAGACTGAATCAAGGATCAGGCGAGGCTATCAGGTTGTGGCAAAGATTCTGAATTAGGGTTTTGGTTTTCATCAATGTCATTGTTTCATCAGTCTGCACTCAAGGCATGACGATTAGGGTTTCTCACCCTTTGTGTTTATGATCGGCAAGTGTCGTTCATGTTGAGTTTCACTAGAGGCTAGTAGGTTAAGTGTATGTGTGCAGTAGTCTGATATTGGTCGAGAAAGTGGGGATTTGTTTCATTCTTTATATGTGATGATCGTCAAGTCAGAGTTTCGTGTCAATTCAAATTGTTTGTTGAAGTCGAGGTACATAACCATCAAAGGTCAAAGTAGTTGAGTTGTGTGCAAGTACTGATTGTGTGGTTCAGGTTCTTGTCATTGATCCAAAGAGTTCAAGCTTGTTATTCACTTCATATTATTTTAAGATGGATTTAGGGTTGTGATGTCCTTCATCATAATTTGATTCGATGGGATTCCTTTCTGACTTAATTCAAGATCTGTGGTGTTCAAGTTAATTATCAAAGTTATTAGTGTGGTCTAAAGTTTGGAGGCGTATTACAAAACCCATATCCATTCCCGTAATCATTTTTTTTTCAATTCACATTTCTTTATCCAGTTTTTTATCCAACTTCACAAGAATACACTTCATCCAATTATCCATTAAATCCATTTCATATCCATTCATAATATCCTTTTTTTTGGTTTTTCATTATCCATATTCATCACACAAAAAAAACATTACTACATTCCACAAAAATAAAAAAAGGCCCAAGTTACATTTTTAAGTCCATTGTTTATTTGTACAAATCATTCATTCCAAAATTCCATAACAAGAAGCCCATAGGCCCATTTACCATTTGAATTTACAAGGAAAATTACAATACAAAAATTCACAACCACTTGCCACACGTTAAACCATCATCTTCTATTCTCCTAAAAAATAACTTTCACCCTATTTCTTCTCCCTCTCCATTTAATTCTCAACCTAAACCATCATCTAATAAAACAAAATAAAAAAATAAAAAAAGAATAAATGCCTCTTTTCCTTTTCCTTAAAACTCTCCCATACTTCATATTACAACAAGCTGCAATTATCCATGCCATACTACATCCAACTACCTTGAAGCTACACCAAACACACACTTGCTTAAGCCTTGCGCACCTCCCTCCAAATTTATGTATCATGCCAGAACTTTGTACCTCCTTACTCCACACAACCCTAAGCAACCATACAATGACACATTATTCAAAACCTCTGCAAACCCAAAAGCATCCCCACTACAATCCCAAACCATGTTACCCGCGCAAAACTCCAAACCTACTATAACAACAACATGATGCCACAGCCAGACCTGCATTTGAAAAGAACTTGACATCACAACGAGACAAAGCCTTGACCAAACACGTCTCATAAATCTGCATCGAAAGTGATATTTCATAAAACTCCAAGACCAAATACCAACTTAAAAAGGAGTCTTTGTTTGTCTAAAAAAAGGAGGAGGTGAAGAGATAAAAAAAGGCAGTAAAAGAATGAAAGAAAAAGGGAGGGGATTCAAAAAACTCACATAAAAATAACAAGAGAAGACCTCTTGGAACATCCATCCAACCTGCAACTTAAAAAACCTCCCTCCGCCAAGTTTTTCTCTTCCCTAACAACCATCAATAAACCGAACTCCTCCATCGACCACCTCTTTTCAACTCTGGTGGCAAACCTCACTATCCAACAACCATAAAAAAACCATTAAAATCCACCACAAAACTCCCTCAAACCTTTGTTCCGACTTGCACCGTCGATGACCCTTTCGACGACTTTGCTTAACAGCAACCCAGTTTAGATTCAAAAAAACACAAACATCTTACTGTTACTCACCACAATCTGACCCGACACCACCACGCAAACACAACACAATTGAAATCGGGAACGAAGAGAATCGAGATCGGGGGAAGCCGCAAATTCAATGGAAAACTGAAAGCGAAGCCCAACATAAGGCAAAGGGAGAACGGCGCACCGGAAGTGTGAGAACAATGTCGCAGTGGTTTCTGTGTTTGAGAAGAAGAGGAATATATTCCTTTTGTGTTGATAATTTGTTTATTTTTATGTTGGTTTGGGCTTTACAAAGCCCACAGATCAATTCCCCCTCTCACATCCCAGAATCGTACGCTACCCCTCCCTTTTTATCTTTATTTTTATTTTGTGTGTTTTTTTTTGCTATTGATTCTCTTTTTTTCTTGGCAAAATATCCTTTTTGGTCCTTTAACTTTACCTCGGGGTTCATTTTGGTCCCTTAACTTTAAAAAGTGTCATATTGGTCCCTTAACTCTTCAAAACATTCCATATTAGTCCTTTTCGTCTTATTAGCGACGAAAAAATTCAAATATCAGTCGCTAAATTCGTCGCTAATAAGGCAAAATGACTAATATGGAACGTTTTGAAGACTTAAGGGACCAAAATGACACTTTTTAAAGTTAAGGGACTAAAATGAACCCCGAGGTAAAGTTAAAGGACCAAAAATGGTATTTTCCCTTTTTTCTTTTATTTCAAAGTTTTTTCTTAGTATTTTCAATTGTTATTCAATATTTTTTGTGTTACTTAGTTAATTAGTTTAAATTATTTTTCTAAATGTCGTTATTTAAACTTTGCTTTTCTAGATTAATTTATTTATTTATTTTTCAATTAAAAATTAAAACTCAAAAAAATATTTTTTTTAATTAGTTTTTTTAACTAATCTTTTGATTTAGAATTTAAATTATTAAGGTTTTATTTAATTAATTTGATTATTAACTTAATCAATAATTTTGTAAGTTTGCGACTTAGGTTCTTTCTGTTTGAGCTTGACTATGTCATTGTTCATATCTTATGTTCCTCATTCATGCATCTTTTGCTTTGTTTCTATCTTGTTGTGCTTGCTCCCATATCTTAGGTTCAACTTCTCTTGCAAATTCATTTTTACTTTTGAGTTGTACCTTGATTATTTGTTTGTTCGTTGCTTCATATGTTCCCTTAGGATCTCCTAGTTCGACTTAAATTTTGATTAAGCTCAAAATAGGATAGGTTTTAAGTTCTTACTCTTTGCATGACAACATTAGGTTACCATTTTCCCTTTGATCTCGAATTTAGGTCAATCATTGCATGACAACATTTAGGATTCAGTCTCCCATGGATTTTCCTTTCTTTTTGCATCCAAAATCTCCTCTTAATCTGATTCCAAAGGAAAGGATCCCTTGTTGACTGCCATGTCATGTTTAGGATAGCCTTGTCCACTTTTCCCTTGGGACTTTGTTAGAGTCTTGCCCTTTTCATCCTAGCCTTAGGATTATAGTCGTCGTACTCTATGTGAGTGTCATGATTATGAACACTCACTTTCCCTTTATCCTAGCCTTACGATTAGAGTCGCCGCACTCTATGTATGTGTCTTGCCATAGACACTTCTTTCCCTTTTATCCTAGCCTTAGGATTGGAGTCACCGCACTCCATGTAAGTGTCATGGTTATGAACACTTACTTCCCCTTGGAACCTTGACCACAATTAAGAGTTCCTTACCCTTAGTAAGGTGAACTACGAATGCTCTGATACCATCCTAGTCAGGATACGTAGGCATGATATGCGATGTCCTGGCGAGCATACTTTGTATATATCCTAGGTCTTTACCTTAGCACATTTCCCTTAGCAAGCAAACTTTAGCATAACACAAATACTAACAAGAGGTTCCTGTAGAGTACTACAGATACTTAGGATGATAACACCTTCCCTAGGTATAACCAACCCCCGAACCTTAGATCTCTAGATTTGTTGTTACATAGCGCACTTAGGGTTTTTTTCGATCTTTACCTTTTCCTTTGGATAAGTCAAAGCTCGGTGGTGAACTTCATGGTTTGTGATTCAAGTTAACTAATAGCTTGATATCCGATTCTCACTGCAACACCTTCCAAGCACTGGAAGTAGGAGGATGAGATGACGAAGTAGCAGAGGAAAATAAATCCTCTCTATGTCTCTTCACAGCAAGTCGCTCAAGTAACTCAATCAAATGATCTTTCTCCTTCATCTGCTTTTGCAACTCTATCTTCTCGAGATTAGAAGCATGAAACTTGGATTCCCAAAGATCTTTTTTTTTCCTTCATTTTGGCCAATGCATCTTGAAGAGTCTTCACATCATCAGAAGGAAAAGGGAGCGGTGTAGCAACCACTGTAGTCATGGGTTTCTCAAAAAGATAAGGCATTTTGAGCTCCTTAGCTCTCTTTTTCACCCAAAGCGTATAAGGTTCCAAGGAAATGCAAACTTGTCTTCCAAGTTGTCCTCTACCCATCCTATGAATCTTAGTCCAAGCATGAGCCATTTTTCTCCTCAAAACAAAAGAGTTATCCCATCCTTGGAAAAACAAACCCTCTAATTAAACGTTATTAGGCTTATCCTTCAACATATAACCAAGTTGACGATGAGCCAAACTCGGGTTGTAGTTAATCCCACCTTGTGTACCAAGAAGAGGCATGTTGGAGAATTCCCCACAACTATCAATAATTTGGACATTATCATAAACAGAAGAAGACCAAGTAATGTCAGCACGAGTAAAGGACATGATACTCTTAGACCACCTTAAACAACTTTTGTTCTCCTTGAAAGCAAATGATTGTGGCAAGTGCGAAATAAACCACTTATATAGTAGAGGTGTGCAACAAACAATGGTATCATTCTCTTTAGAAGTCCTATGATGAATGGATAAATAGGTATCACCAAGCAAAGTTGGAACAGGGTTCCCAATCAAGAAAATCCTAATAGCATTGACATCCACAAAGTTGTCAATGTTAGGAAATAAGACTAGTCCGTAGATAATCAAAGAAAATATAGCCTCAAACGCTGATGTGATACCAGCATTAGCAAATAAAGTGGCTTTCCCAATCAAGAACTTAGAAGTCCAACCCTTGAAGCCTCTCTTAACCATAAGGTTAGCATCTATATCAGATTTTGTCAAATGGACGCTTGCAGCAATGTCTTGGGGCTTAGGAACTTCCTCCAAACCAGTATAAGGAACCTTATCAGAAACTGGTATACCCAACAGATAAGCATACTCCTCCAAGGTCTGCATGAGCTTATAATTAGGAAAAGTATAGCATCGATAGACAAGATCATAGAGTTGCACAAGGGTGTTCAGAATTTCGTTTTCAAAGTTAGTAGAAAGAACAGATAGAAGTCTTCCATGACGAGATCTGAAGCATGCACGATTAACCACCAAGGACGCTAGCTTTTTCAAATCTCTAAGATCGGGAGATCTGAAACCGTACTTCTGAGTATTTCTCCTTCCAATGTCCATGATTACAATATCTATGATGTTTGCAAAGGAAAATCTCTGAGATCCTTGAAAATTGATTGAAACAAAATGTCTATGAATGCATGAGTGCATGCATGCAACAACCACAAACAAGATCACATAAGGCGCACGGGTTCAAGGTTCCTAGTCACGAGCATGAAGCCAAGGGTGAGAACCAACCCACAATGGTATATACTAGGGTTATATCAACACCTATAGAACAAGGTTCTAAAAAAAGTTCTCAGAGTCATAATTCCATCTTTTGGATATTATCGGCTTTAACGACTACTCGTCAGCCAACAATATTCTCACGAGAAACTCGTCTGAATGTGGTATTGCGTAACAACTAATTCAAGTCTACACCTGAATAGCCACCGCACCACGTCCTAATAAGGCCAAGATGGGTTAAAGGGTTCTAAGGTCATCAACTTCTCGGGCTCCCGGGTCGGAAAAAGTAATGCCAAATATGACTACTCGTACGACATCAGTAATCCCAAAGGGGCCTCCACTGAGCGGGGGATCTCAAGTCATCTTAGTAAGGACTACTCCACGTAAGCTGAACAAGACTATACCCTCCTATCATAAGTTCACTCAAGTCCGGGTATAGGACTTATCTCACCATACACAGATCACCAAGCACCCAAACAGAACAAGCAATAACAAACAAATCAAACAAAAAAGCGTAAATAAATCAAAGTAGGCTAAACCCTCTAAGAACCGGAGTTCTCCAGCAGAGTCGCCACTTTTTCTGTAGCGGGGAAATTTGTGAGTATAAGCTATTGATTAACTTAACTCATAAAGCAAGATTCGCCACCACACTTTTATTTAATCCAAAAGGAAAAGAAAAAGAGCGAACAAAACCTAAATAAATTCTAAAACAAGAACAAATGAACAGAGACTGGGTAAAGGGGTTGGTTATGCTAAGAGAAGATGTTAACACCCAAAACGTCTATAGTACTCTATAGGAACCCTTTGAAATATTTGTGCTTTTTGGTTCAAAAAGGTTTGTTTGAAAAGAGATTGGGGAGATGAGAAAAGAAATGTTTTTTAAGATTTTGTGTTTGGAGAGGCTTCTTGAGCCTCATGCCTACGTACCCACAAAGTGAAATATAGGATCAAAACCTCATAGTTCGTGGTACAAATAACAAAATTGGTTTGTTATGGTTGATTTTAAATGAAGAGACAAATCGTCATTTTAAGGAGAAAACTACGACTAGTCGCCCACAAGTACAAGAAATGACATTTGCATCACCTAAAGATGGAGGATTTTTTCTTGGATTAAAAATCAACAAGTCTATCACTCAACATCTAAGTGGAAAATGTCAACATCTTAAATACTATGGGGAATAAGAGAATTACATCTCAACTATGAAAATGACTCATGTCTAAACTTTTTAAAAAGTTTTAAATGCAAAAAAAGTGCACAAAAACACAAAAAGTTTGAATGAGTTTTTGTACTTTTTTTATGTATTTTTGAAATTGGTAAAAGTATGATTAACATTGATTGACATTTATTTAGGAAAAAGATTTTGAAAATCACTTGACAAAAGTCAAGGTTTATTGTGAAAGAGGTTATGGTTTTGAAAACAAGAAGATTTTGAAAAAGGGAGAAGATTTTGAAAATTGAAGAAGGGGAGGAGAAGAAGTGACAACCCTAAAACTTAAAATAAAAGCTAGAGATGGGAAGATCTAACCACACAAGGAGCAAACACTTGATAAGAAGTCAACATAAGCAATCCTCTTCCTTTTGGATTTAAACCACAAGCATAATAACCAGATGAATTAAAGCATTGGAGGAAATCCCAAGTTAAGCCATAGCAACGTCAAAGCAAGGTCTTCTCAAGGGTTAAAAGGCAATTAGGAGAGTTATGTATCAGATGATTTTCATAATGTCAAAGTATCAACACCTGCACACCGAAAATTTCCCAACAACAAACAAAAGCAACACAAAGGTCCAAGGTCTCAAATCTCCAAGAGCATAGGGCAAAGATCCTAGAACTAAGTTCGAAGTCCAAGTCCAAGTATGGGGTCATAACAGTTCGGATTAAGGATCCAAGTCTTTTAGTGATTAAGCAATTATTAATATTTTAAGAGAAGTATGGTCCAAGTGGACAAAGAGAAAAAAGAGTATAAGCACAAATAAAAGTCCAAATGGACAACGAGAAAATAAGATGATAATAATATGAAATGCTAAATGTAAAGGCATAAAAATAAATGACAAGAAAATAAATAGCGACAATTAAATGGCAAAAAGTAAAGTTAGTGCAATTATAGTTAGTATGTTAGTGTTAGTGATGAAGAACATTAGGTCGTTTTTCAGAGAATACTCGACTAATCAACCATAAGCATGAGAACATGAATCTATACATCTTTAAGGGAAGGGCTCCAACTCGGATAAAATCGACGAGTATGCCAACTAACTCCCTTAATGACAAAGAAACAATCTATCTCACACCACACTATGGCGAGTAGGAGATTGATAACTCACTTACAAAAACAACTCAATTCCATTTCGGGACCAATTTAGCGCTATGTTAAGCAATCGTAATCGGACTTATGTAGAAGCCACGACTATCTTAGGCCGGTCAATAATAATATTTGTGTTAATACAATTTAGAGAAATGACATATAGGTCATTCTCCTAAAACTTGCCACACTAAAATAAAAGAGGTAGTGGTCTCATCTTGATCAAGAACTTAGAAGAAAAATTTCTATGATATGTAAGATTTTCATTGACCAAAAGAAAAAGAGAAGAGGGGAGAAGGGAGGCCAAATTTAACTACAATATTTGAATCATTCCATCTTCAAGTTCCATCACTCTTCATGGTGGATTAAAGTACTAAACTTATTACTAACTTTTAATGGAAGAAAAGCTTTGGTGGATTTGGATGAGTGACGGAAATTGAGAGAATGAGAAGGAATTTTGACAAAGTGAATTTAGCTATCAAAAACTTGAAGAATGAATGAAATTAGGGTTCTATTTATAGAGTTTAGGCTTGGGAATTTTGGTAGTTTGGAATTTGGTTTGGAATTTAATCTAGGCTTGGAAATTGGATTAGAAGCAAAACCAAAGATCAAGTGGTGATTAAATGAGGGTGTATGATGGAAATAATTATGATTATGTAGGGGAATTATTTTTGTGATGAGTTTGCATGATCTAGAATATTCCACATGAGGTCACATTTGAAAATTGGTGCCAAAATGCTGCAGAATTTTAAAATGGTCAAAATTGCACGTGTTAATCGATTAACCTCAGGATGTTAATCGATTAACACAATGAAAAATTGAGAAAAATGGCTTTTTGTTGTGTTGTCTTGACTCTGGCTCGATTCTTTTGACTTGTCAAAGAAGGCATGGAAATAAACATATGAACCTTAGAGTTTCTTGAGTAATAAACAATCAAACCTTGGGAAACTCTTGATCAAATGATTTTGAATTGTTTGCATATCAACTTTGACTTTGTTCAGATGAATTTTATTCAGGCTGAGGAACTAGTATTTGGTGTTCTTGATCCAAACCTTCTCCTAAAAAAGTTAGTAAAGGGAAAAACAAAACATATTTTTTTTGGCTTTTGATTAAAGGTTAGTAGACAAGTAAACGCAAATAAAAAAGGAAACAAGGGGGGAGTGCTTGGTGATCTCCCTCAAAAGTAGAACAAGAGGAGGGTAGGGGAACCAAGTATGATCTTGTTTGTAATCCAGAGATGCAAAATGATAAGTGGGATCTTAGAGTTAAAAATTAGGGTATTACATGGAGAATCTTTATTGAATACTTTTATACAAATAGCAACCAATCTAGAATAAGTTCTTATCATTTATCCCTAATCAACACGAGAAAAAACGTAAAAGGAAACGAGTATATATACAATCAAACCTTGGGAAACTCTTGATTAGATGATTTTGAATTGTTTGCAGATCAACTTTGACTTTGTTCAGATGAATTTCATTCGGGCTGAGGAACTAGTATTTGGTGTTCTTGATCCAAACCTTCTCCTGAAAAAGTTAGTAAAGGGAAAAACAAAACATATTTTTTTTGGATTTTGATTAAAGCACTACTACGAAAACCCCATTTAACGACGCCAGGTTTACCACAGTTTCGTATCCCACCGTTGTATAAGGACTAAAAATTTATAACGCCATGTTTAACGACGGTTGTATTACATAACCGTTGTAATACAAGCTGTGTAACAAGCTTTGATTCCCAGCTACTATATGTTTTTTCCATATTTTTACATTTTAACACGCTTGTATTAGAAGATCGTTCTAATACATGTATCACGCTTCGATTCACAGCAATGTATTTTTTGTCATATTTTTAGATTTTAAACATGTATTAATTTTTTAAACATGTTTAACGCCATGTAATGTATGATGTATATTCCCAGCAATGTATTCTTTAGTATTTTTAAGTGCAATAGAGTATATATATATAACTTAAAAAATAAAACTGTAAGAGATGAACATATATAGAGATAATTTTTTTTTAATATTCCATTGAGAGTACATTGATAAACATATTACATATCAAGATCATTGTCAGAGCCCATAGCATAAAATGCATCTTCATAATCTAGACATCTCTCCTCACTCCCCTCATTGGAATCATAATATACAGACCTCCTTTTCTTCTTTATCTTCTTCTTCTTCGGCTTCTTCTTCTTCTTCTTCTTCTTATCCTTCCTTACCCTTAAGGCATCCCTGAAGTTGGCAGTTGCTGGTTAGACGGCCTCCTGGATTGGCGCCTGACGTTCCTCATTGAGATTTCTAGGATTCTCATTTGTTGAACTCATTGTTACGAAGAATATATTATTTAGATATGTAAAATTGTCTATTTATAGATGAGGTTGAAGATGAAAAGACTGATAGTTTAATACTTGTAATGATGATAACTTGTAAACCGTTCATATTCTGGAACGATATTTTATTGTAAATCGTTCATATGTTGGGAAGTGCAATGGTTAATAATATTACGACGGTTATAAGTAATGACCGTAGCGATATCACTTATAATCCAGGCGTAATTTTAGGAAAATGTTGTTGCCTGGTGTCGAACCTTATACCACGTATAAGGGGTATCGCTATGGTTATTATAACTAACCGTTGTGATATTATTAAATTAATACATAATCTATCATAACGGTTATTTAAGAAAACCGTTGTGAAACATTTACCTATATAAGGGAATTAACTTTTCCTTTTTGACAGTCGCGCTGTTTCCTTCACAGCGAAACCCTAGCACCCAAACTTCATCTTTTTTTAGAATCTGCGAGAAGAAATACAAGAAGTATGAAGCTTTTGATTTAAGCTTCTTCCTCCTTGTAGTTTTTCTTGCAGAATCTAAAACTAGATGAACATGGTGATGATGCTGGCGGTAGCAAGCGTAATGTACATATTGTTTATGGAAAATAAGGTAGTCTTCCACTTCAATCTTTTTGTTAAATAGTACTCATTATCTCGTTTGCTTCATGATGTTTTTGTTGATTGTTCTCTTTTTGCGCAGATTCGACTTCAATGCTTCACAAGCAAGGTGAACTTCATTGTTATGGTACAATCCCACTTCTTAGCGTTTTCTTTCAACTTTTGCTTGTTTTGTTTTGAATACTAACTAATTTTCTTCATTGCTTCCCACTTCTTAGGGTTTGTTTCTAATTTTGCTTGTTTTGTTTTGAATAATAACTAATTTTCTTCATTGTTTTCCCACTTCTTAGGTTTGTTTCACATGGTGATGATGATGGTGGTACATATATATATGAATTCATTCTAATAAGGTACATATATATGAATTCATTCTGATATTGTACATATGAAATTTAATTTATTATTCTGATATTGTACATATGAAATTTAGTTTATTATATACTATGTATATTGTTTGTTTTACTATCCTTTTAATGAAAATGAAATCTGTTAAATTGGTATCGAAACTTATAATCTGAAAATTAAGATGTATTTGAAAACCAACCATTATCATGTCAATGTTTTTCGAATCGCATCCATTTCATTCCGCACATTGAATGTTCCTTAACGCATAATATACGATTCAACGGTCTGATTCCTTCTACACATCAATATCTTTTATATTATATAGTTTACCTATTCATCGCCAAAAATCATCGTGGTTTTTATGATAATGATTGTTATGATGATAAAATCGCGATGATTTTGGGCGATGGAGAGGTAAACTATATAATTAAAAATATCGATGAGTAGAGTGAATCAGACTATTGAATCGTATATTATGTGTTAAGGAACATAAAATGTGCGGAATGAAATGGATGCAATTCGAAAAACAATGGTGTGTTTAAGTTGGTTTTCAAGAATATTTTAATTTTCAGATTATATATTTCCTTACCAATTTAATGGTTGTAATTCTTTAACTAGGTGTATGGTAAAACAAGCAATATACATTGGTATATAATAAACTAAGGGTACATGTAACAACGGTTGAAACTAATATCCGTTGTGATTGATAATATATTTCACAATGGTTGAAACTAATATCCGTTGTGATTAATAATATATTTCACAACGGTTGATACTACTAACCGTTGCAATATATAGCGTGTTTTCCAGAATACAACAACGGTTTCCAGACCGTTGTAAAAACATCGAAGATACAACAACAATCTACATAACAACACCTTCGCCCGCGTCATTATATGTCATTCCCAACCGTTGTTAAATGGGTTTTTCGTAGTAGTGAAGGTTAGTAGACAAGTAAACGCAAATAAAAAAAGAAACAAGGGGGGAGTGCTTGGTGATCTCCCTCAAAAGTAGAACAAGAGGAGGGTAGGGGAACCAAGTATGATCTTGTTTGTAATCCATAGATGCAAAATGATAAGTGGAATCTTAGGGTTAAAAATTAGGGTATTAGAGGGAGAATATTTATTGAATACTTTTATACAAATAACAACCAATCTAGAATAAGTTCTCATCATTCATCCCTAATCAACACGAGAAAAAACGTAAAAGGAAATGAGTATATATACAATATAAACAACTATACAAAGCTCAAAAATATAGACACTATTGCAATGTGATTCAATATCTAAACACCAATCCCCGACAACAGCGCCATTTTATTCGAACTGCAGTAAAGCAGCAAGAAGCAAAAATTTAGTTTTGGAAGGATTCCCTCCGGGATTTATATCATCTCCACAGGGATCGGTGCAAGGGAAAGAATATCATTCAACGGTCTCTACAATTCTAAGTCTGTGGTTACAAAATGGTTGAAAGATTCAAGGTACAATAGATAAAAGTTGAAAATAGAAAGACGGAAAATATAAAGTAAAGACTTAAATATAAATGGAGCCTTGTTGGGATTGAATCTCATAAATTGATAACACATGCATTCTTCTTATCAATTAAACATAAATCAATCATTCGTCTAATATCCTCACGTATCACCCACAACCGAGGTTATGTCTAACGCAAAGTCGAGAGAACAATTGTATTGCCTCATTGGTGCTGTCTCACGGAACTCAACAACACAGAGCATTAAGAACTGATACTCATGAAAATGTTAAGCCTAATTTTATGTCTAGAGTCTAGAACCTAACAGGTAATCAAAGATGACACCCATATCATATTCATGATTGATTCACATAAAACGCCATAATCAGAATACGTACATACACTTAACCCTTTTTACATGCATTCAGCTAATCTGCCACATGTAAGTGAACATAGTTCTTCATCTCTATTATCACACATCCTCACAATACCGTTCGCGTCAAAAACATTATCGTGGTCTTTACCGTATTGATCCTACTCATGCTACTCATGCTATTAATCAACACAATAAAATAAAAGTGATACTAGTGAATATCAACTTACAAGACTATGTCAAAAGTTTGCTCATTGATAGATAAAAATCTTAGATCAAAGATTTGAAAAAGGTTTTGTCAAGAGCCACAAATAAGAAATCAAAGACAACGTCAATATTGAATCAAAACTAGTTCACAATACATATATTAGATGAAATACATAAAGTATCAAAAGATTACATCCAAACCCAACAAGAAATCGAAGCTCTTACCTTCTCCCTCTTAGGGTTTGTGTGTTCTCTCTCTTGAATATGCTTGGAATGAAGAGAGATAAAGTTCTATTCTGAAAAATATACAAATTTTTTTCTAAAAGTGAAAAAAAAATACTTAAATAGTATTTACAAAATTTGTCCTGTTCACCTAGAGAACACCCTATTCGGCCATCGAAGACTAATTTTGGGCACTTCAAGTGCCTCAGGAACAGTTAAACCGTCCTTGGAAAATATCCGAGTTCGCTGTCCAAACACTTCTTCGCACAGCGAACCTCTTCGCTTCAACTTTGCCCAACGAACTTATGGTCTTTTTCCTTTTGCCTCAAATATAGGATGGTTAGCTGGGGCTTTGCCAGGACCTCGCTCAACAAGCATTCGCTTTCACCTCGCTGGTGTTCGCAAGGCGAATATGCTGATTCCTCTTCATTTTTTTGGCTTCCTTGTCCAATCATTTGTGTCTTAATCTTTGATGTTTTATGCCTAAATCCTGCACAATAACACACACATCAAAGAATCCAAAGGTATTTGCAATATATTAAAGAATCAAACAAGAACAAGAAATAAATCTATTAAAATTTGAGAATTGAGTTGAAAAATGCCAAGAAAGATGGTTCATTTTAAGTCAAAATTTGCACTTAACACTCTTCCAAAAACTATCTCCTTTTTTATCAACTCCAATAATTGAATCTTTTGAAATGTTAAGCCATGATTGAATGAGAATTTCATCTTCTTTTGGTTGGAATCTTTGCTTCGTTGTATTCATGACCGGTGTAGATACGACTTCCTCAAAAAGGTTAATGGTTTCCAAGCCACCTTGAGTGTAAAGTTGTTGTTTTTCACGATCTTGATCATTTGATTGCACACCATTACTACCCATTTAAACTCCATGAGACAGTGGGGTTATTAGATTGAGATATAAATTATTGATATTCATATGGATAAGATGATATATTATATGGATGATTTCTAAAGTGTTGATTATTTTGTGGATTTGGGATAAAAAGGAAAATTTGAAAAGTTGGATTATGATGTGGATTAGGGATAAGAGCTATATTTCTAAAGTTTGAGTTGTTTTGTTGAGTTGGGGTAAAAGAAGGACTACCGTCATTTTGCATGAAATTAAACCAAGACTTATGTTGATTGTAATTCATTGAAGGAGATGAAATTAACTGTTCAAATTTAAACTAAATACAAATAACAAAATGTGATAAAATAAGTTGATTGGCTTATTATTTATACTGAAAAAGTATTACCGTTACTATAATTAAAACTATAATCAAAATATTACCATTGGTATTATTTTAGTTTTAATTAATTGATGAAACTTTGAATACATATATTCAATAAAATAATTGTTGGCATTTTGAAACATATATTAAATGAAACAAAAGTTATCATTTAAGGTTGTGTCAGACCAACAACGTTCACATGCAGGTGAACGTTTTCAAAATAATGAACGATTGGATTTTCATAAATATCCCTTATTTTCTGAGGCAGTAGCATTGACATATGTGTAGAAACAGTGACATGACACCGATGTTCATGCTCTTAGAAAGTTATCTTTATGACAATTGTGAGATATTGGATCAAACTCTAGTATGGTCGAAAGGTAGCTTCTTGGTTCGACAGTTCGAAAGAATTTTAGCATGTCGTCAAAGTTTGTTCACATGCTGTAGTCGAAGTATGCTAGAAGTGTTAGCATGTCGAATTGGGCATTGGTTGTAACCCCAATTGTTTAAGTTAGCGTGTTCCCTAAGTTAGCTTGTGTAATGGGTATGTGTGTAAAAGCCCATTAGGTTAGTATGTTAGTTTTCTTATAAATAGGATGCTAGTATTTCATCTTAGGGGTATGATGCAAATCCTAATTAGGGCGAGAAAGGTTAATTGTTGGTATTCACTTGTAATCTTTGAACCCTTATTGAGAAAGTGAATAGTAATATAGTTTTAACCAATTCTCTATTCTTCTTCCTTCTTCTCTCTCTTTTGTAAAACCTAATAGGGTTTCTTGTGTTTGTTCAAGAAACTCAATCTTTTTATGATATTTTGCTTTGTTCATGACGACATCAATTCACAACAAACTGGTGCGGTGAGCGTGGAGGAAAAGATGTCGTCAACAAAGTATGAGATTGAGAAATTCACCGGTGTGAATGATTTCGGTTTGTGGAGTTTGAAGATGCAAACCCTTCTTGTTCAACAGAGTTTGCTAGAAGTGTTGAAAGGATCAGAGAAGATGAATGTTGTCCTATCGAAGAAGGAGAATACATTGTCGAGTAGCAAGTTCTTCTGTTGTATGCAGTTGACAAAGTTGCATGAAGAAAACTAGTTTGTTCCCTTGATGTTATAGAGTTTGTTCTAAGGTGGAGATTTGTGAGATATTTGATCAAACTCTAGTATGATCGAAGGGTAGCTTTTTGGTTTGACAATTCGAAAGAATTTTAGCATGTCGTCGAAGTCTGTTCACATGCTGTAGTCGAAGTATGCTAGAAGTGTTAGCATGTCGAATTGGGCATTGGTTGTAACCCCAATTGTTTAAGTTAGCGTGTTCCCTAAGTTAGATTGTGTAATGGATCTGTGTGTAAAAGCCCATTAGGTTAGTATGTTAATTTTCTTATAAATAACATGCTAGTCTCTCATCTTATGGGTGTGATGCAAATTTTAATTAGGGTGCGAGAGATAAATTATTGGTATTCACTTACATATGTGTAGAAATGGTCACATGGCACCGATGTTCATGCTCTTAAAAAATTATCTTTATGACAATAATCAAATGTTCGAAGTTATTTTTAGGACAAACTCCTATAGAATGAGGTCAAATGAAAACAAAGGATAATTGATTTCTACAGAAGTTATCTTCAAGATGTTGTAATGATACTTTTCAAACACACTTGTTTTACTTTTATAAGAGACTAAATAAACAACAATATATTAGGTGCCATTTACAAGAGACTAAATAAACAACAACATATTAGGTGCGTCCAGAACATTATTTCCGAACACATTTTTAGACTTTCATAGGATTTGTAAGAAATATATATAGTGTAATGAACAACACGCTACTCATATACTCTTATGGTACAAGCACACTATACTCGGTACAAGCACAAGAATGAAAGTTGATGCTCACACAAGTATGAATCCTTAAATACCCATATAATACATACACAATTATAAATGTTAGTGTTCACGCTATTATGAACTTGTATAATTTTTTTAAACCTCAATTATAAAATGAATACTAGTAACTTAGTGCAAACCTTATACATGGTCATCTCTAAGGTATAAAGAGAGTGTGACATAGCATATAAATACTTGGATTAAAATTTATTTATAATTCCAATCAATTCAATTAAGCTTTTAATATAGTTAGTTAAATTAAACTAATTAACTCAATCTAAAATATTGAATTAATTAATTTAATTTATTTTTAAATACTATTTTATTCTTTAAAAAACATTTCTATCCTCTCTTATTCTCTTCTTCATAAAACCTATTTTAAGAACAACTAAATTGGTTTGTTCTATTTAATTTTAGGTACTAGTTTAATCATTTCCTAATTTTGAAAATATCAATTTATCTTACCATTTTAAGGATCAAAATGGTAATTTAGGATGCACTTCTCATAGCCACCACAAGAACATACAAGTTATACTCTATACTGCACCGCATACAATTATTCAAATGATGCAGTATAGAGTATAGACCATTCAAAATACATATATTATTCAACATATAGTCATATATTACACAATAACAATGGGAATATCAGCTCTACGCCTAACCTAAGGCAATATCTACAACTATAATCTATGATCACCAATCAATCCATCCCTCTAGCATCTTGCCAGAAGAGAAGAAAAATGAACTTGCCAACTACTTTATCCAGCCTTTGCTTGGCATGTCAAAGAAAACTATACATTTATATCATACAACAAAACTATGCATCATACCTTGTCAAAAAAAAACTATGCATCATACCTTGTCAAAAAAAAACTATGCATCATACAGCCACAAGTTACTGTCCAATAGTATTACGCAGCAGAAACATTAGTGGGAATATTTTGTTCCCATAAATGCTACAAAATTAGACTAATAGCAAGAAAGTAGAAAAACTCAGTTTCATCTCTTGTTTTTTGATGCAACTAAACTTGATTTTCCCAACTGTGTCAGTTTCTTAAAAAACGTCGGCGGCTTCTTTGATGATTTCTGTTCTTCAAAGATTTCGTTATGATCTCGAGAGTTGTTGGGATTTGGCTCAAAGCAACTTTCGTACTCGACATCCCTCAAAAGTCGGAGTAGTTCCAACGCTTTCGCCTTTGTGCTATCGTTTCCCAGATTGGAGATATTTACAAGATATGGTATGATACCCTCGTGCATAACCAACACACAATAATCCAAGCGTTGAGAACACAAAGAGAGTACAATAGCCAGTGCCGGTTCCTTTTCTTCGTCAGTGCCGGACCCAAGTATTTCAACAACACATGACATGCATCCCTTTGTTTCGACAACAGAAACCCTACCATCTTCAGTATCAAAAAGGTTTTTCAGTATACATATGCAGTCTCTAGAGAGGAGCTTGTCTTCGAAAAATGGTAGTAATTTTGAGATGCACTCAAGAGACACCATGTAAGAACAAAGTGAGGTACTGGAAGAAAAATTGCACATTATTCTAATAGCTTTCCGGTGGTACTCTTTGTTACCGGAATCAAGGATCTTTGAAACAGAGGTCAGTGCACTGGAAGCTGCAATGTTAGCTTTATGAGGCCAATGGTTCGACAACACTTCCAGTATGGCAAGAGCTTCTCCAATCACTTCTGACTCTAGGAGACTTGCCAACACACTGCAAGTATCTTCACTTAAGTTTGCCACACCATTTCTGCATGAAAAACACAAAGAAGTCATTCCAATAGCGATCTACAAATACCGAAATAGCGAAGGCAAGAGAAACTGTACCTGCAGTATTTTGTAAATTCTAACAGTAACTCACTTCCACTTCTCAAAGCTTTTGTGTCATGCTTATCATATGCAGTTCTCAGAAATCTCACAAGGGGGTCAATAAAATTCTCAGTTGACGACGTAGAGCAAAACACTTCGAAATTGCATTTGAAATCTACTTTCATATCTTCGACGAACTGGCATTGCAAATCCCATTGACGCTCGTGAAGTTTAGACAAGGGCGTCAAATATGTGTCGTGTATCTGTGAATGAGATTTCTGGCCGCGAGACCCGCTTCTAGTCTTGACCAACATCGAATTTAAGCCATGACTAGCCTTCGCAAATGAGGAATCTGAATTGTAACTGTTATCTAACGATCCAAGTGACATGTTACTAATATCCATTGGCAAATTCAAACCATTCATGGAACTTCCAAAACTTCTAATGGAAGTGACAGATGCTTCCCACGAGCGAATGTCTTCTACTTGTCTGCTTGGGTTAGGAATGGAGGCTCCATTAGCTTTGCACCATTTTGATATTAACTCCTTTAAAGCAACGTTGGGAGTCAACGACATATGCGACAATTCCTTTTTCGTTTTCGGGCATATAACATTACCCTCATCAAACCATTTCTGTATCCACATTCTTTCGCATGTTTCTCCCGAAGCGATGACAACAGGGTCATACATCAACCTTAAAGATATAGGACATGTGTATTCCTCCGGGGGTGCAACTCTACTCAACTCGCTTGCAGGAGTTCCATAGTGATCATGGTTCAAATACGGCTCTGACTTCACATGATTGGAGGATAAAGAATCATGACCAGAGTTCTCAGTTGTCGCTGGTTCTTCAGGACGAGAATAGACCTCCATTTGTTCTCCTATGATTGACTTCCTATGCGTTTTCAGAAGATACAAAAGATTTTTCAAGATCGTCATTTTATTTTCCTCTTTTGGTCCAAGTTTCTGTAATAACTTCCTAATAGATCTAATCTCTATTACGATGGTTGTTGCGGATGTAATATTAAGTCTCGCTGCCACAGACTGGAGAGATTTAATGTCTGAATTTTCCTTTGAATCGTTATCTGAGTTGGAAGGACCTTGCTGGAGCAATTCTCTCATAACCCTTCCAGCCTCTTCATCAACAGAATCCAGGGCAAATGTCACACACCTAAGATCATCAATTATTCGAGAAATCTGCATGAGACAATGCAACGGAAACTAAAGCATCAAAATAAAAGAAATAATAATGAAAATAAAATAAAAATTCATACACTCTATCTAGACATATGCAACTGTCCCCATTACCGAACTAGGTAACAAATTCTTCAGAATTATGTGGATTGTTTATAAATTTTAATAACCAAATTATGACTAACCTCTACAGCCAACATAACAGGAACTAAATCCTGAATCTGGACTAAGCTTTTCTCTAATGACTTTCTTGCCTTTTGGCATTTTGACAGTATCGACTCCCCCGTTATTGCCTGTCAGAAATAAATTTATAACCAAATAAATAAGCACGCAACACGGTAGCATAGAATCATTGATAAGATTGAACATATACAACTTTAGTTGCTCAATAGGTTATGATAGAACAACATTAGAGAATCTGTATAAAAATTCAGGAACTTTCATGAAAATTAAATTGCGGTCTTGTTCCTGAGTTGCTTAAGATATTATCGACGCAGAATAGTAAAGTTCAAATAACTTTTTCCAGCTGAAATATAATAGAAAGAGCTACACACCAGGTAGAGTATACTAGATTCAGCACAATTTTGCAGAAGCTTTTTGGCTTCATCAAGTGTTTTGGTTAGCAAACACAGAGCTGCTATTCCTGATGAGGACCGAGGGCGCGTTTCCTCTATCTGCGGAAATATCCTTAGGACTCTAGCAACTAATTTCCTGAGTTCTGTGCATAATCTACGATGTACCTTTTAACATGAATTGAAATCAATAAAATACTTAGTTCCAATATCCAAGTGATGTTAAAAAAAACAGTGATATATCCATAGAAACATACTTGAATTGAACTATGTTAATTGTTATGTACCTTAAAAGAGCGAGGATCTGGTAATGGCTCTACCACTTCACAAGTATCAGTTCCCATTCAAGGGAGTGGTGTCCTTTGCTACAAATGAGGCAGAGAAAAACATGCGTATACACAAAAGAATCAGTTCTAAAAGATGAAAAACACTAACTAATTGAATTACATGATAGAAAATAAAAACAAAACAAAACAAAAAAGACAGAAGAAATAAACAAGTTACCTAGTATAACAATGATTGATGATGAGAAAAAGAAACAAGTACTGTTTATGTTGAAAATTTCAACAGAACCAAATGAAGACTTGATCAAAACAATGAAATCACTCAATTTGGAGACATAGTTGGATAAACATGATGAACAAAACGAAAGGGTTCATATTCCAAGGGATCTTGATTGGAGTAAGGTAGGAAGTGTGCGAGTTCATTATATTATTATATCTCCAAAACCTTACTTCAGAGACCAAAACGTTGAATTTACTAGGATAACCTCAGGAAAAGTAAAAGGAAAAATTTGAAATGATTAGCGAAATGAAAGCATGCCCTTTACAACAAATCCAACTAGAGATAATAGTATGGTGGGTTTGAAGGAAAGAAGTAAGAAGATGAAAAAAGATGAAAAGTAGGAAGGAAATGATTTATTAGGAGAAAAGAATTGTGACTAAAAAAAGACCAAGTCGATGAAAGTGGAAGGAAAGTGTGATGTTTGACCAGTGAATAGAGACAAATCACTCAAGTGAAAAACGAAAGAGACTTGTCGTGATGATAAGGTGACGGGTTTATGAGGGAAGGGTGTGATTAAGGCTCATAGTACACAACAAACATGACGGGTTTATGAGGGAAGGGTGTGATTAAGGCTCATAGTACACAACAAACATGATATCTAATGTGTGGGTCCTATAGCTAAGGTGGCTGTGAGGGTTCACTTTAGTGTATATATATATATATATATATCAATTTTGAATATTTGTTAATATTTATGAGCTAATATAAATTATTAAATTAGTTGTAACTATTAAACTTAGATAGAAAGATTGAAGAAGAGAGAATGTTTTTGTGTTTTCAAAGTAAATTCTTGATGTGTTTTTACATTAGTCGGTCGTGTAGCGAGTGATTTTTGTAGGTGACGTGATCACCTTATCGCTGGTTTTTGGGTTTCTCCCCACAATGAGGAGGAGGTGCTACTTTCTGATTTCTTATTTATCTCATGAAGTTGGAAAGGAAATGGAAGCTATCTAAAACTAACCTTGCACGCGAATGTTTAACTGAACAAACGCTTAAAGAGATTGGGGGGTCCGGGGTCAGGTTATACAATGGGGAGTTGTCAATTACCCATCCTATATGTGGTTATCCACAAGATGTTAGCTTTAGGTGTCGCTTTGTACTTGATGGTGTTTATCCGTTAATGGGTTGGGAAAGTTTCTTGGAAAAGTATAAGAGAGAGAGAGAGTGAGTTGATGTTGATGTTCGGGTTTTCCCGATGTTTTTGGTAAGGTACTGGACCTAAGTTTTGATTGGTATGAAGGTATTGGACCTAGAGTTTTTGATTAGTATGCTCGCTAAGATTTTGCAATCTTATGCCTACGTATTCCCGTTTAAAAGAAACAGGGAAATCAGAGCAATCGTAGTTCCTCCTATTCTAAGGGAGGAAAAAGATGTTTTGGTGTCTTGTTCAAAGCCCAAGATTGAAGCTAAAAGGATCATTTGTGTCTTGTTTAAAGCCCAAGATTGAAGCTAAAAGGTTTGACTGAGAGAGAATTTGTCATCTCTAAAGGGGAGATATCTTGTCTGTTTATCATGGTTGTTGGGAGACTGTTTATAAAGGAGGATTACTTTAACTAGGATATGAGAATCCAGCAATGCCATAATTTCCTTTGTAAGGGATATTGATTTTTGTGTGCCTTGATCAAAGCCCAAGGTTGAAGCTAAGAGGTTGATTGACTCCACTAGGGAAGTCCTTATACAAAGCCTAAGAGGAGGCTGGAAATGGCTGACTCCACAAGAGAGTTTTTATTTGTCTTGTACAAAGCCCAAAATTGAGGCTAAAAGAGACTGACTCTTTGGGGATATCATTATACAAAGCCTAAGAGGAGGCTAAAAGTTTGACTTTTCTAGGGAAAGTGTTCTATCTGTCTTGTACAAAGCCCAAGATTGAGGCTAAAAAAGGTTTTGACTCCGCCGGGGAGGTTTGTATGTGTCTTGTATAAAGCCTAAGATTGAGGCTGAAATGGGAAATTTAACTGACTCGGGTGAGGATATTTTAGGTGTCTTGTACAAAGCCTAAGACGGAGGCTAAAAGGATTTAACTCTGCTAGAGAGTATTATCTGTCTTGTACAAAGCCCAAGATGGAGGCAGAAAAGAGTTTGACTCTGCTTAGGTATTTATTTCGGAAAGCCTAAAAGGAGGTTGGGAGGAATTGTCTCCGCTGGAGTAGATATTTGTTCCCAAGCTTAAGAGAAGGTTATGAAAATTTGTGTCTTGTACAAAGCCCAAGATTGAGGTTAAAAGGGTTTGACTCAACAAGAGAGTGCTTTTATCTGTCCTGTACAAAGCCCAGGATTGTGGCTGAACAAGCTGGAGAAATCATTATACACAGCTTGAGAGGAAACTAACTCCTACTAGGGGAAATCATTATACAAAGCCTAAGAGGAGACTGGAAAAGATGGACTCAACAAGAGAGTGTTCTTATCTGTCTCGTACAAAGCCCGAGATTGAGGCTAAAAGGGTTGACTCAACAAGAGAGTACTAAAAGGTGATTGACTCAACAAGAGAGTCTGAAAAGTGGTTGACTCAATAAGAGAGTATGAAAGGTGATTGACTCAACAAGAGAGTCTGGAAAGGTTAGGTCCGTTGGGAAGAATCATTTGTACAAAGCCCAAGAAGAGGTTGATTGTGCTGAGGAAAAATCCTTATACAAAGCCTAAGAGGAGGCTGACTTCTGCTGGGGGTTATTAAGATCCCGAGGCAGGTCCAAATGGGGAATCAACTCTTGCTGAGGATTACAGAAAAGTTGAGGTATCAGATGCCTTGAGGTTCTGATTTGGGATAGTGTTACCTTGATACTAAACTGACCCTGGTTTGGGGTTTTTAGGAGAGAGACTGGGTTTTAGACTCTACTGGAGATTGATCCAGAAGAACCGGGGTTTCTCCTATGTTTTATAGGGAACTTGAGAATGTCTTTGAGACTCAATATGAGATTAGATTGTCCAAGTCTACTGGTGTGGAAGAGTTTTATCTTTTGTATGATGCCCAAGAGGAGGCTGGTGCTTTAAGGGATGAGAATCAACCCTAAGTTGGTCTGAGATTTGACACTGGAAAGACTGCTTTAGCAAAGACTGACTAAGTTCTATCTTATACCTTTAAGAGGTCTTCAGGGTCCTTGTATTAAGCCCAAGAGAAGGTATGAGAACTTCTAGGAAGTCGGGGGGTCCTTGTACAAAGCCCAAGAGGAGGTGGGGATGCTTTTAGGAAGCCCGTGGGTCTCAAACCAAGAAAAGTTCAAGAAATGCTATTCACCGAGAATAGATCATTTAGTGAAAGTTCTGAGGTTTGAAGAAATTCAAGAGATGCTATTCACCGAGAATATATCAACTTTGGGGAATAGAATTTCTTTGACAATTTCTAGGGTGACAGTCTGAGAAAAGGTTCACAGGGAATACTGCCTTTCTCTTTGTTCCATATTGTTTAAGCCCAAGAGAAGGCAAGACTGTATCTGGAAATCCTATGGGGATCTAGTTTTGATTGTATTCTAAGAGTGACTAAATTGGCTTTACCTTGTTCTAGACCTAGTTGCAGGGGAAAACTCTAAATAGCTATACTAGTATATATACAGTTGATATATGACATGTATTTAAAACGATACAAAAGAAGGACTTACAGCGCATAGCTTCCCACAATACAGTTTATATATTAAAGCATGTAAACGAAAGCAGATAAAAACTTACGGGCGAGCAAGCTTTTATGCTGTATTGTTAGTTGTTCAAAGAAATTAAAGAAAGTTTTGACAATAACTGTATATTTGAATCTAAATCAAAAGGGAAGTTGTTTTGAAAAAGATTGTTGGGGCTTATACTCAAGGAGAGGCCCAAGGTTTAACAGTGATCGCACCGTTGTTTCGAAGGTTGTTCTGGGACTTATACAATGACTGAGGCCAAAAAATGGTTTTGGTTAAAAGAGGATTGGGTCTTACACTCTATTAGAGGCCCAAAAGATTTATTTTTGTATAACTGGTGGGGCTTACAACTCAAGTAGAGGCCCATTGATTTCTGTTTGAAAATGGCGATTGCACCGAGATTTTCCATCGTATCGGGACTTATACAATATCTGAGGCCCAAAAAAAGTTTATGTACAACAAGGGTTGGGTCTTACACTCTATTAGAGGCCCAAAAGTGTTTTAAAAAGTTTGATGAAGATCAAGAACCAAAGAAACCCTAATTTCATTTTCTTTTAAAAGTAATCCTTTTAATAAAATGAATAAAATGACAAAAATACCAAATAAGTCTAAATAAACTACTTGTGATTTTTTATTAAGGTTTGAAAAATAAGGTTTTAATCACAAGATGACTTAGGACTAATTTAATTTTGATTTTCAAGATGAATATTCATTTTTGAAATGTTTAAAAACAATAAAAATGAATTTATTTACAAAAATATCACCTATATTAAATAAATAATATAAATTTGATTTTTTTGTGAAATAAAATATTTTAAAATTTTTGTGATTTTTTGCAAAAAGAACCAATAAAAAATAATTAAAATTGAGAGAGAAATTAATTTTCCAAATCATTTAAAATAATATGACAAATATTCAAAAAATGGAAAAAGTGGTAAAAAAAAAGGTCTGGGGCGAGGGGGATTCGAACCCCAGACCTCCAAG
This sequence comes from Lathyrus tuberosus, assembly GCA_022829125.1. Classification (NCBI taxonomy): domain Eukaryota; kingdom Viridiplantae; phylum Streptophyta; class Magnoliopsida; order Fabales; family Fabaceae; genus Lathyrus; species Lathyrus tuberosus. Next base: position 2,070,579 of record JALAZF010000353.1, read on the forward strand.
TTACAGCACGCCTTCTACCACTGGGGTGGTGATACATCCGTGTATCAAAACCACCTCATAAATACATAAAGGGTGCCTTGTGTTAGGCCTGGCCAAGGCAAGGCAAGGCAAGGCAAGTTCTTGGGCCAAAACGTAAAGGCTGTAACTTTCTCATTTCTCCATAGATTGGGATAAAATTTAGGTCTATCTTGCCTAGAATTTCACAAGGAATCCAATGGTGGTCTTGGTTTTTTCAGGTGAGGTCCCCATTTTAAAACCCGATAGTGGTTTTGAAATAGGCCTATATTTGCATTTACTATGCTACCTCATGGTGCATGCCATAATTGCATGATGAATTGATTCAAACACAACATATATAACATGTATGAGATGTTTATGATCAGTGGACTTCAAAGCAATGCATAATTCAAAGAGTTCAAGTTGTCATGCACTTACCTCTTGGAGCTTTTTGTGCTATATGCCAAGTTCCTTGTGCCAGAAGTAATTTGATGCTTTAGACACTCTCAATTGATCCCTTAGAAGCTTTTGGAATGGTTAGAACCAGCTGGAATCCTTAGGAACAAGTTGTGGCACTTTCATACAAAAGGGGCAAAAGTGACCAATATGGCAACTCTCTCAAATGGTGTTCCAGATGGGGGGAACCATTTGGGAAAGTTCAAGGATGATATTTGGAGTGTGTTTGAGGTCTTATCTGGTTTTGAAAGTGACTGAATCAAGACATGGCTTGAAAAATGCAAAAAAGTCAATATTTGAGGTTTTGGAGGTTGACTTTGTGATTTTCGTGTTACAGGCCACATGTTAGTGTTTGGACAGCTTAGATACAATATATTAGAGGTGTTTGGATCATGAGTTGTGATGGAATTGCTCTCTAACTCAAAAACTCAGTGGTACCTTGCAAAAGAAGGCATTTTGGCCTAGAAAAAGGGATTTTGAGGAAAGCAACAGTTTGGGTGCGTTGGTGTACTCAAACTGAGCACAAATGAGCTCTATTTATAGTAGAGCAAGTTTGTTTTGCAAGCAATAGTGAATGGCAACTGCAGCAGGCCTTTGGCCAATGTTATGCAAAAGGAATCTCAAGTCTCCTCTAGCCATTGACTTGAGATTAGGGCACAAACTTTGTAGCTTTGGTTCAAAGATAAGTTTGGACTAAATTTAGTTGGAATAGGCTCAGTTCATGCCACCTTGATGCATTCATTAAAGGCTTGAAAACAAAATTGAAGTCTTGGCACTTTTTAGCTCTTTTAGGTTTGGCATGGCTATTGTAGCTTCTTGGACTTCGGAGGCTTGGGGATCAGATCATTCCCTTATTATTTTATCCTCAGATGTGTCCAAATGGATGACAAGGCTTGGATTTATCAGATTTGGACAAATCGAGCAAAATGCACAAATTATGCCTTGTAAAACCAGTTCATGATGCCATGTTTCAAGGGTTGTATCTCCTTGCTCAAATGGAATTTGGAGACGATCTGGTACTTGTTGGAAATCCCTCATGGCATACTTCAACTTTGATGTCCACCCCTAGACCTGGTTTGACTTGGATCAAGGTGAAAAATGTCCCTACATTTTGGAAAATTTAAGGCAGATTCTGACTTAGTGAAAATTTCACTAAGTGTTGAAAGAATGTCATTTTCATGTTTTCAGCCATTTTGATCACTCCATAACTAAAAATCCATGAGGAATTGGAGTTTGATGTAGTTGAAGCTTTTGAAGTATGTAATGAGAGCTACAAATCCAGCTTTGGACCATCCAAAATGGTTGCTTGGATCTCAAGTTATGGTCCTTGGAAGTTGGTACCCTAGCCATTTTGTTCCATAACTTAGAAAAATTCTAAGTTTTTTATGGTTACCCCATTTACAAGTTAACTCATTTTCTTTGGTTTTTCTTGACGAATGATGATTCAAATCACATATTAACATTTTTTTAGGGTTGAGGAACCAAAATTGTGAAAAATTCCAAAAAGTCAAACTTGATTTTGTGCACAGTTGACTTTTTATCGGATGAAATCCAAACTGCGCGATCCTTTGTGAAATCAAGTCCTTGACCTAAATCAAACCTAATGGATATATTCCATAGGTGTTATAGGGTGTATTGAATCATGTCCCAAGGTTCGGGAGCATGTCTTGGTCAAAAGTCAAAGGTACAGTTGACTTTTTTCCTCGAAACCCTAACTGTGGTCCTGATGAAATTGAAACTTGTGAATCAAGCTTCCTGGGTCAATCCATTGTTGCAAATGGGTCAATGTAGTATATTGGATGCCCTCAAATCATGTCTTGAGGTCTTGGCTCATGCTTTGTCCCAGAAGTCAACTTAGGGGTGAATTAGGTCAAGACCCCAAATTCCTGATTTTTTTGGGTAAATGCATCCCCTGAGGTTAAATTGACTTGATGATTGGGTCCATGAGGTCCCTTATAGTATCTTGGGTTGTGCTTTGAATCATTGGCTCATGCCCAGAGGAAAATCTTCATCTGGAGCTTGGTCGACCAAAACCCTAACTTGGTGACACTGGCGATCTTGAGGCTTGATCCACTTGGAATGTAGCAACCTTGTGCTTGATACTTGATGTGGGTGTCCTCTTGATCCTTTATGGATGTTTTGAGAGGTTAGACAAGTTGAAGATCATGTCATTCCTTGATTGATCCTCTGTCTAAGTGCCCTGAGAGGGCTCAAAACCCTAATTTTTGTTTGTGGTGGATGCTCAAACATCTCTGAGGATATTAATGAGGCATGATGGTTCATCCATATTGTGGTAATGATTTGAACAATGATGGGAAATCTTGGTGGTCAAAATTTGGGGTATGACATATCGCAAGGTTGGATACCAAGATTTCCAACAAAAAAAACCATTACACTAATGTAATAATTGGAGTTACTATTTTTATTTTGAGAAATTATTTATCTACAATAATTTTTCATTACTATTTAGATAGATATTTCTAAATAATAATAATAATATTATTATAACACTCCCCCTTTGAAATATTTATTACAGTGTTTTATCGAAGTCTTATCAAGGAGAAACTTATGGGAACATATATTGTATTGTTAAAAACCTTATTAGGAAAAATCCATTGGGATAAAAACCTTAATAAGGGAAAAAGAGTACAACATGATGCTCTCCCTTAACAGAGCACATTTAGTTCTTCTTTAAAGATCTCGAAGTTGACGCATTCCAATATTTTGTACATGCTTCTTGAAAATTGATGTAGGAAGTGCCTTTGTGAAGAGATCTGCCATATTATCACATGAACAGATATATTGAATATTAACCTCTTTGTTTCTTTCAAGTTCTTGTGTGAATGAGAAGAACTTTGGAGGGAAATGTTTGGTTCTGTCACTTTTGATGTAACCTTTTTTCATTTAGGTAACACATACAACATTGTCTTCATACAAAATTATTGGATTATTATCGATGGGTAAACCATTTACATTCTTAGCTTGCTTCATGAAGAGCAATTACTTCAGCATGATTTGAAGAAGTTGCTACAAGTGTTTGATTTTGTGATCTCCATGATATTCCAGTGTTACCATATGTAAATATATATCCAGTATGTGATTTAGCATTATGTGGATCTGACAAATATCCTGCATCTGCATAACCAAGTAAATCTGGTTTTGTATTGTTAGAATAAAACAAACCAAGGTCTGATGTACCTCAAAGATATCAGAATATATATTTTATTCCTTTCCAATGTCTTTTTGTAGGACATGAACTGAATCTTGCGAGTAAATTTACTGCAAAAACTATATTAGGTTTTGTATAGTTAGCAAGGTACAAGAGTGCCCCAATGCCATTGAGGTATGGTACTTCAGAGTCAAGATCTTCTTCATTACCTTCCTTAGGTCTAAATGGATCATTTTTAATGTTAAGTGTTTTACCCATCATTGGAGTACTTAAAGGGTTTTCTTTGTTCACGTTAAACCTTTTCAATACTCTTTCTGTATAATTTGATTGATGTACCAATATACCATTTTTTGTATACTCAATTTGTAAACCAAGGCAGAACTTTGTTTTTCCCAAATCTTTCATTTCGAGTTGTTTCTTTAAGTAATCTCCCCCTTTCTTTATTTCTCTATTAGTTCCAATGATATTTAAATCATCAACATAGACAACAATTATTACAAAACCGGATATTATTTTTTTATAAAAACACAAGGGCAAATAAGATTATTTTCATAGCCTTCTTTAAGCAAATATTCACTTAGCCTATTATACCACATGCACCCTGATTGTTTTAATTCATACAATGACCTTTGCAACTTAATTGCATACATTTATCTAGGTTTTGATGTTTATGGCATTTTAAATCATTCTGGGATTTTCATGTGTGTATATATATATATATATATATCAATATCAAGTGATCCATACAAATAAGCAGTAACAACATCCATAAGATACATATCAAATTTTTTAAATACTGATAAACCAATTAAATAACGAAAAGTAATGACGTCCATAACAGGAGAATAAGTTACCTCATAATCGATTCCTAGTATTTGGTAAAAACCTTGTGAAACAAGACGAGCCTTGTATTTGACAATCTCATTTTCTCATTTCGTTTTCTTACAAATACCCACTTATACCCAACCGGTTTCACATCTTTTGGTATAGTCGTAATGGGGGCAAATACTTTTCGATTTTTAAGAGAATTTAATTCAGTATCTATTGTATCCTTCCAATTTTTCCAATCATGTCTATTTTGACATTCATTCATAGTTCTTGGTTCGGGATCATCATTTTCATTCATAATTTCACATGCAATGGAGAATGAAAATATTTCATCTATATTTATATCTTTTCAGTTCCACAAAGTTCCCGTACCAACATAATTAATTGAAATTTCAAGATCATTCTTGTTTTCATTTACATTATCAATGATCTCATTATCATCATCTTGTGCTTCTTCGAGAGCACGTTTTTCAATTATGGATTTATTATTATCTAGTGTCTTTTCAAGATCACTTTCAATCATATTCACCTTTTCTATTCCTTTTCTTTTTTTGGGGATTTTTATCTTTGGATCCCATAGGTCGGCCACGCTTCAAGTGTGTCTTAGATGTACTTGCTACATCATTTAGATTTGAAATCTTAATTCAAGTTGGGACATTTATAGCTGGTACGGGTGACTTTGTCACTCTTTTCAAATTAGTAAAAGAATCTGGCAATTGATTTGCTAAATCTTGTAAGTGCACAATTTTCTTTACATTTTCTTCCCATGATTTATTATATGGGTCCGAATGTAATAAATGGGGTACAGACCTTGTTATTTCATTTTCCAATTTTTTATTTTCTCCCCCTAGTGTTGAAAATTTTGTTTCGTCAAAAAGACAATCAGCAAATCTTGCCTGAAAAGCATCACCTATTAAAGGTTCAAGATATCTAATAATAGAAGGTGATTCATACCCCACATATATTCTCAACCTCCTTTGAGGTCCCATCTTTGTTCTATGTGGTGGAGATATTGGGACATATATTGCACACCCAAATATCTTTAAATGAGAAATATTTGATTCCTTACTAATTGCAAGTTGATAAGGTGTATGTTTATGATTAACACTTGGCCTTAGACGGATAAGTGATGCAACATGTAAAATTGCATAACCCCAAATGGTAACTGGTAGTTTCATTTTCATAATTAATGGTCTAGCAATATATTGAAGATTTTGATTAAAGACTCAGCTAAACCATTTTGTGTATGTACATGAGGAACAGGATGTTCAACAGTAATTCCAATTGACATGCAATAATTATTAAATGATTCAGATGTAAATTCACTAGCATTATCAAGTCTAATTTTCTTTATAGTGTAATCAGGAAATTGAGTCCTTAGTTTAATTATTTGTGCAAGAAATTTTGCAAATGTCATATCACGACTTGACAGTAAACATACATATGACCATCTACTAGATGCATCAATTAATACCATAAAGTACCTGAATGGTCCTGATGGTGGATGGATAGGTCCAGATATAATGCCTTAAATTCTTTCAAGAAATGCAGGTGATTTTGTCGATGAATGCTATGTTATTAGTTTGCTAAGAGAGCAAGCTTCACATGGTTTATCTCCTTTTGTAAGTTTTAAATCTTTCAATGGATGACCATGGGTACTTTAAACTATTTTACGCATCATTTTTGAACCAGAGTGACCTAAACGATCATGCCATAAAGTCATTATTTTGGGATCTTCTTTTACTACTAAGTTACATTTAATTGCATGTATATAAGTATAATGTAATCCAAAAGACAATTTTGGTAGCTTTTCTAAAGTTTTCTTCTTTCCCAAAACATTAGTAGTAATGTTAATATATTTCATATTACATTCAATTGCAGTTCAGTATCAAATCCTTGATGATATATGTCATTAAAACTCTACAAACTTCTCTTTTATTTTGGAGAGTATAAAGCATTATTAATGACAAACTTTGTTCCATTTGGTAATATGAACATAGCATTACCTATTCCTTCAATCAAATCTGCAGGACCTGAGATTGTATTTATTACACCTTTAATAGGATTTATTTCAGTGAAATATTTCTTATATTTGAGGATTGTGTGGTTAGTTCCACTTTTTGGAATGCAAATGTCTTTAACATGTTCCATGTCTAACATTCTTGAAATAGAAATAAGATTAAATAGAGAGTAAATCAACACAACATATTTAACATTATTATTTCAAACATTGGATACACTAAACAACATACAAATACTTAAGTGTGTACATAGTTCAAATATAAAATTAATACAAGCATATCACACATTATTCAAAAAGTTTTTTAATCCATTGTTCCTTCAACAAAATCAGTAAGCTCGAGACATGTAGTATCATTTTCGGGTTCAATTTCATTAAAATTTACTTCCTTTCCCTTTCCCTATATAGACGCCTTGTTTCTTTTACACAAATGTTCTGGTGTTCTACACGTCTTAGACCAATGACCTTTCTTTTCGCATCTATAGCACAAATCATCATGATTCCTCGAGGGACCCTCTTGGATATGAGTACCCCTAACTTGACGATACCTGTTAGTTTGGTCATATTTGGGAAATCTATAATTATTCACATAACTTCGTCCATGACCTCGACCGCGAAAGTGGTTTCGACCATGACATCCTCCTCGACTAGGACCCTCAAAACGAGCATAACCTCCACGTTTTTTATTACGATTATAGCCACCATGCCTTTGATTAAATGTTGTGGCATTTATCTCAGGATATGATATTGTTCCTGTGGGACGTGACTGGTGGTTTTTGATAAGGAGCTCATTATTTTGTTTTGCTACTAGAAGGGCTGCAACTAAATTAGAATACTCAGAAAATTCCCTCATTCTGTACTGTTGTTGCAACAAAACTTGGGATGCATGAAAAGTTGAAAACGTTTTTTACAAATTTTCTTCTTCAGTTATAACTATGCCACAAAATTCTAATCGTGCTATAATTTGGTGCATGACAGAGTTATATGCAACAACACTTTTATAATTTTGGAACCTTAATTTGTTCGACTGATTCATTAATAAGGGCAACAAGACTTTCTTCTAATATCCAAATCTTGCCTTAAATTTGTCCCACAAAATCTTGGGATCTTTTGCATTTGAATATTCTATTTGTAAACTATCGTCAAGGTGGCATTTGATTATTCGATTTACTTTTGATTTTTTCATTGCGATCTCTTCTGGGTCAACAACTGACTTTCCTGAAATTTCTCCTTCAAGAATTTTATCAAGTCCCTCACATGCAAGATACTCTATTAAGTTGTTATTCCATGTTATTTAGTTGTCCTCAGTTATGCTTAAAATTTTGAAGTGATGCTTAACATTTGACATGATTCTATCTAGAATTCAAAAGAACATAATCAAAATCTAATACATAAACAAAAAAATATATATATGTCAATTTATTCAATAACAACGATTACAAAAACCATGATCATGTTTTATTCAAAAACCTCTATTAATAAACCAAGCCAAGACTAGTAATGGTAAAACAATAAATATAATTAATGCTACATAATCTTTACCTAGTTCATCATGTTTGATAATACCGATGAGGAATAAAATAATGACAAGTAGAGTGATGAACAAAAGAAAACATTTAGCCATTTGAAAGATATGGATACGTTTTTGAGAATGATGTGAAATTTATGAAAGAAGTTGAATTATAGATAGATAAATTTGTAAAACGGCCATTATAGTTGTTACCATTAGGGAAAAGAAAAGAAAAAGCAAAAAGAGAAAGAAAAAGAAATTATCAAACCAAATTTAAAGTGTATTAAATATCAACTAGCTATTACAAGGGTTTAGAGATAATTATAAAATAACATATGGGGTTTTAGACCTCCACTAAATATGAAAATTAGTAACTGCAGATGGGGTTTTAGACCTCCATTGAATATAAAAGTTAGGGACTGAATATAAAAGTTAGTAACTGCATATGGGGTTTTAAACCTCCATTAAATATAAAAGTTAGTAACTGAATATAAAAGTTAGGAACTGAATATAAAAGTTAGTAACTGCATATCGGGTTTTAAACCTCCATTAAATATAAATGTTAGCAACTGAATATAAAAGTTAGGAACTGAATATAAAAGTTAGTAATTGCATATGGGGTTTTAAACCTCCATTAAATATAAAAATTAGTGACTGAATATAAAATTTAAGAACTGAATATAAAAGTTAGTAACTGCATATGGGGATTTAAACCTCCATTAAGTATAAAAGTTAGTAAATAAATATAAAAGTTAGGAACTGAATATAAAAGTTAGTAACTGCATATGAGGTTTTAAACCTCCATTAAATATAAAAGTTAGTAACTGCATATGGGGTTTTAAACCTCCACACAAAATAATAAAAGCCACACTTATATAGAGCACTTGACAAGTTGCCAGTTTTCTATAACAAGGAGTAAAGTAAAAAATAACGATAGAAGTTGAAATTTTGGCATAGCAGATAGCAAATGTCCTAACACATGTTAAGACATTGTTCTTTGCATAACTTAAAACAAGAACAGAACAACAAACTAATATTCAGCATATCAGTAGCAATAGCAAGACAGATGTCTCGACATTTGTTACAACATTGTTAATCAAAACTGAACTGTAAATTGTAGAATGATAAACAACACAGAATATGATAACCCAGTTTGGTGCAAATCACCTACATCTGGGGGCATACCAAGCCAGGAATGAGTTCACTATTAATAGTATTAATTTAGAGCTAAACTCCCCCGTTTACAATCCTCACTTAATCCTTACCCAATACAATTCTATCTAGAAATCACCATCTAGATAAGAGAAGCCCATCTCAATTCCTAAATCACCTCAGTGATATCTAACAGTTACAATCTCCAGCAACTGCATCAATCTGTTCAATTGAAAGACATTCCTTCCAATAATAATATTCAGCCAAGACTCTTGACCAATAACAATACTCGGTTTTGCATAAAAGCTTCAACCAAGAACAATACTCAACTCTTGCTTTAAAGCTTCGAGTGAGAACAATATACAACCTAAATATATCTACCACGATGCATCAAAACATACAAAGGGTGACTTACAAAGTCACACACAAGAGACTCTCAAAACCCTAAATCCTTATGTTGCACCCACAATTTTCTTGTTGTGAATGCTTGCTCTTTCAGGTCTAGCAAGTCCTTATTTATAGACTCTTCCAGAATGGGCTTGGACTCTTCAATCAGGTCCAATCTTCATGTTGTAAATCTTTTACAGAATCTTCTCCACAAAGATAGGAACAAATCTTTCATTGTTTCCTAAAAAGTCTCAAAGATCCTTTTTATGAAATCCAATTAATTTTTCACTTTGTTGCTAATAAATCTCCTTGACCAGTGCATAATGATGAGATATATCCAAGGACCCTCAGGCTGCCTAAAAGCATCCCCAGCCTCCTGTTGGGCTTTGTACAAGGACCCTCAGGCTTCTTAGAAGTTCTCATGCCTCCTCTTGGGCTTAGTACAAGGACCCGATACCTCTTAAAGGTATAGGACAGAACTTAGTTATCCTTTGTTAGAGCAGTCTTTCCAAACAGTCAAAACCTCAGACAAATTTAGGGTTGATTCTCATCCATTAAAGCTCCAACCTCCTCTTGGGCATCATACAAAGATAAACCTTTCGTACCAGTAGACTTAGATAGTCTAATCTCCTTTTGGATTTTAAGAAATCTATAAGCTCCCTGCAAACACAGGAGAAACCCTGGTCAGTTAATCAATCTCCAGCAGAGTTAAAACCCCCATAGGTTCTAAAACTCAATCTTTCATCCTAAAATTCTCCAGCTAAGGGTCAGCTTATCATCAATATAACACTATCCAAAATCAGAACCTTAAGGGATATGATATCTCAACTCTTATGTAATCCTCAGTAAGAGTTAATTCCCCACTTTGGACCTGCCTTTGGATCTCAATATTCCTCAGCAGAAGACAGTCTCCTCTTAGGCTTTGTATAAGAAATTCCCCAGTAAGCCTCCTCTTAAGCTTTGTATAATGATTCTTTCTTATTCCTCATCACCTTTCAGCACTCTCTTATTGAGTCAATCTTCTTTCTTAAAACACTCTCTTGTTGAGTCAACCTTTTCCAGGCTCCTATTAGGCTTTGTATAATGATTTTCCTCAGTAAAGTTAGCCTCAATCTTGGGCTTTGTACAAGACAAACAAAATCACTCTCTTGTTGAGTCGACCTTTTTAGCCTCAATCTTGGGCTTTGTACAAGACAAATAAAAGCACTCTCTTGTTGAGTCGACCTTTTTAGCCTCAATCTTGGGCTTTGTACAAGACAAACAAAAGCACTCTCTTGTTGAGTCGACCTTTTTAGCCTCAATCTTGGGCTTTGTACAAGACAAACAAAAGAACTCTCTTGTTGAGTCGACCTTTTTAGCCTCAATCTTGGGCTTTGTACAAGACAAACAAAAGCACTCTCTTGTTGAGTCGACCTTTTTAGCCTCAATCTTGGGCTTTGTACAAGACACACAAAATCACTCTCTTGTTGAGTCGACCTTTTTAGCCTCAATCTTGGGCTTTGTACAAGACAGATAAAAAAACACTCTCTTGTTGAGTCGGTTCTTTTAGCCTTAATATTGGGCTTTGTATAAGACACCTGAAATATCCTCCGCTGAGTCAATCATCTCCCTTTATCCTCAATCTTTGGCTTTTACTAGACATATATAAACTTTCTCTAGCAAAGTCAAATCCTTCTAACCTTCTCTTAAGCTCTGTATAAATATCTCTCCAATGGAATCAATTCCTCCCAGCCTTCTTTTAGGCTTTGTGAATTAATCTCCCTAAGCAGAGTCAATCTCCTTTTAGCCTCAATCTTGGGCTTTGTACAAGACACCCCAAATATATCCCCAGTTGAGTCAATAAGTCTTTTTCGCCTCAATCTTGGGATTTGTACAAGACAGATAAAAAACTTCCCCAAAAGTCAATGTCCAGCCTCCTCTTAGGCTTTATATAATGATATTCCCCAAAAGAGTCAGTCTCTTTTCAGCCTCAATCTTGGGCTTTGTACAAGACAGATATAAAACTCTCTAATAAAGTCAACCTTTTAGCTTTAACCTTGGGCTTTGATCAAGGCACATACAAAAACCAAAATCCCCTAAGAGGAAATCAAAAACCTCTCTGAAGTAGGACATTTCTCTGTACATCAAACAGAAAATCAAAACAAACCCTAAATCCCAAATAACCGCTGTAAGTGGCACACTTGTTGTTTCAAATATCCAAGCTATAGTCCATTTTTTATCCTGGTAAAAACCCCTCTTTCATCTAATTGCTGTAAGGGGCAATCCTCTAGATTACAAACATCCACGCCACTGTCCCTCTCTTAGCATGAAAAGTTCCTAAGGAAAAATGGCATTGCTTTACACTGAGTTAAAGTTTTCTCCTTCAGGAAAAATCCCAATAAAGGAAATTATGGCATTACTAGATTCTCACATCCCAGTTAAAGTAATTCTCCTTTATAATCAGTCACCCGATAGTTGTGATGAACATATGAGATATCTCCTTTAGAGATGACAAATTCTCTCTCAATCAAATCGTCAACTTCAATCTTGGGCTTTGAACAAGACACAAATACCTTTCTAACTTCATTCTTGGGCTTTAAACAAGCACCAAACATCATTTTCCTCCCTTAGAATAGGAGGGAACTATGATTGCTCTGATTTCCCTGTTTATCTTTAACTGGAATACGTAGGCATAAGATTGTGAAATCTTAGCGAGCACACCAATCCAAAACTTTAGATCCAGTACCTTCACACATTAATCAAAAACCTTAGGTCCAGTACCTTATCAAAAACTTCAGAAAGCCCGAAATCAATAAAAACTCTCTCTATCTCAAAACCTCCCAAAGGAGAAACTTTCCCAATCAACAGACACACACCAGTAAATAGAAAATAGTATAATTGCTAACGGTCTTTGGATAACCACATATAGGGTGGGTAATTGACAACTCCCCATTGTATAACCTGACCCCGGACCCCCCAATCTCTTAAGCATTTGTTAAAGAAAACATTTGCGTGCAAGGTTAGTTTGACATAGCTTCCCTTTCCTTTCCAGCTTCATAGGATAAATAAGAAATCAGAAAGTAGCACCCAATCCCTACCATTGTGGTGAGGAAAAACCAAATGGTGATAAGGTGGTTGCGTTACCAACAAATATCGCACGCTACAGTAAAATGGCGACTTTGCTGGGGAATAAAAAGTAGGATTAGAATTCCTAAGAGGTCTAGGTTGTTAGCAATCATACTATATATATATATATATATATATATATATATATATATATATATATATATATATATATATATATATATATATATATATATATTTACTGCTTTTCCTACTTGATATCCGTGTTTATTTTTCTGTCAATGGGAATGCGATTGATACGCATCTGGAAAATTTGAGAAAAACCTAAGATAAGGGGTGGCATAGACGAGTGGACTTATAGGGAGTAAATCCAGAATAAGCGATCCTGGTAGACCACCAAATCAGGCGAGGGCCCGTGGGATTCTGCCTGCTAAACAACCGATTATTGTGAAAACAGAGTTTTCCTAGTGCGGCACCTGTGAGCCTGAGGATTTAGTAGGCATTAACCTTATGACCACTTGGTAGTGCGGTGACTATCGGGAATAGTTGATACGTGATACTACACTCAAATGAGATTACCCTAGGATGCTACAGCTAGCTCGGGTGAACCAGCTTGCTATTGATATCCTTAGGGGGGTCAATGATTATGGGAACCTTAGGATCCGTTCTACAGGTACAAAAATTGACCAGAATACAACCTTTGGGGATCGGTAGAGCCATGACTCCATGCTCGTGACGTTGAACCCTTGAACCCATATTTTTTTAATGTTTTTGTGTGCTGCATTCATGCATTCATCTAAAAAACTCTTAAACAAAGAAAAATGTCTTCTTCTTCCTCTCTTCTTTTTCAATTTAAACTAAAACAATAATTGCAAATATCAGAGAAAGATTGCGTTATGGATTTCGGTAGAAGAAAGACGCACATGTACACCTTCAAGGCTCCAAAACTAGAGGATTTAAGGGGGTTGGCAAGGATGATCACCAACCCTGATGCTTTTAAAGCTAAGCACGGAGGGATGTTGTCTCTATTAAGGGTCCATATAGTTGAAGGAATCCTGTCTACGCTAATTCAGTTCTACGATCCGGTTTATCACTGCTTCACGTTCCCAGATTATCAACTGGCACCAACGTTAGAAGAGTACTCTCATCTGATTGATTTACCTATCACTGATCAAGCTCCGTTTTCTGGACTGGAAGAAGTTCCAAAGGATCAGGTCATCGCAAGAGCCATCTCTTTAGACGAGTCAGAAGTTAGGACTCACATGACCACCAAAGGAGGAATCCAAGGTTTACCAGCTAAGTTTTTGGTAGAGAAAACCTATACTTTGCAGTATAGGAAAAGTAACTGTTTCGAAGATATCTTTGTCCTGCTCACATACAGGTTGTTCCTCTTTCCCAACATTGACAACTTTGTTGATACCAACACTGTTAAGATATTTATGATTGGAAACCCCGTACCAACCCTGCTTGCAGATGCTTTTCATTCCGTACACTTAAGGAATTTGTACAGCAGAGAAATGATCACATGCTGTGTACCCTTACTTTACAAATGGTTCATTTCCCATTTACCCAAGTCCGCTGCTTTTTGAGATCACAAGAGTACTCTATGTTGGTCACAAAGGATCATGTCTCTTACCAACTCTGACATAGATTGGTATGATAGGATTTATGAGGGAATAAAGATCATCGACAGTTGTGGAAATTTCCCTAACGTACCCCTCATTGGAACTAAAGAAGGAATCAACTATCATCCAATTTTAGCTCGTCGTAAACTCGGATACCCGATGAGGCATATCCCACATAATGTTCACTTGGAATGTCTTTTCTTCAAGGAAGGGGAAAATGACAGGGCACTAAAGAAGAAAATAGTGCATGCCTGGAAACATGTTCACAAGAAAGGAAGAGAGTCTCTAGGAAGGCCAAATTGTACCTCCATGGAACCTTATCTCTACTAGGTGCAAACTAGAGCTCTCAAGATAAGGATGCCTTACCCTCGTCAAGAAGTTTTTCCGTTAAAGGAATCCACCCTTTATTTCATGTCTGACACGAAAAAACTCCAGGTAGCTCTCAACAAAGTTCAACGTGAGAAGAGCTCTTGGAAAAACAAGTATCGAATCCCCAATGTGGAGTGTACCAAGATTCAGGAACTGTTAAAGGAAAAGGATGCTCTGATTAAGATACTAGAGCAACATGTTATAGAAAATCAAGAAGACCGAAGAAATTTGTTCGCTTCTTTCACTTGGCAAAGGACTGACAACCCGACAATGGCTAAAGAGCCCTGGTCAAAGAAAAGGAAAATACCAGAACCAACATTTGAGCTCTCTTCAAAAAGGACTCCGGATCCATAAGCTTAGGCATTTTCCTTACAGCAATTTGTAAAATACTGTACTTTTCCATTTCCGCAATCTTTCAAATTCAATTTAACAGGGTCTTCACCTTTTACTGTATGATATTTGCAATCTATTTGTTGAAGTTTTTTTATTAAAGCTAAAAAAATGTATAAATTTGCATATCATTCATCATTCTCACATAACGCGTCTTCTTATCTTCAAATCTTACATATACGTCGCAATTTTAGAGTCAAACTGTCTCACTCATACAATACTCGGGCCAATCGACAAAAGAAAATGGATGATCTCGAGGAAGAGAACAGAGTACTGAGAGAAGAAGTCGACGCTCTACAGGAAAGTTTGGAAAAACTTCACAATGACATGCAATCCCTGGTAGCAGCCCAGGAGCAGTGACAACAAAAGACTGTAATCTCAGAGATTACGTATACACCCATAAGGGAGACACATGAGAATCATCCTCGGTACAACATGCCAAAAAGTCGGCCCTAGGGCATGCCTCTCAACTTTATCTCTGAAGGATATATCCCACCGGTCACTAAAGACCAAGAAACTGCAGTAGGAAAGGCTGGGCCTGAAGGTTACAAACTTCGGGAAAGTGAAGATGCAAGGTTTACGACAGCAACTCCTGAAGGTTACAAACTTCAGGGCATTGAAGCTCCAAGAATCACCACTGTAATGACCATACCACAACCGGAGGTACACACTATTTCGGAAGGACAGGTTCCGCAAGCCATTCTTGGTAGAAATGAAGACATGTATGAAAAGATGAATGAGTTCCAAGAACAATTCTTGGAGATGCAGAAGGAACTGCATGCCATTCGCGGTCAGGATTTATTCGAAAAGGTTGCCGCAGACCTTTGTTTGGTCCGTAATGTAAAAATCCCACACAAATTCAAGGTGCCTGACTTTGAAAAATACAAAGGCAACTCTTGCCCTCACAGTCATTTGGTGATGTACGCTCGAAAAATGTCAACTCAGACAGAGAATCAACAACTACTGATCCATTATTTCCAAGATAGTTTAACCGGTTCCGCACTCAAATGGTATATGGGTTTAAACTGCACCAAGATCAGTACTTTCAGAGATCTTGGGGCAGCCTTTGTCCAGCAGTATAAATACAATTTGGACATGGCACCAGATAAGGATAAACTCATAGCAATGTTGCAGAAGGACAAAGAAACTTTCAAGGAGTATGCTCAGAGATGGCGTGAAAGTGCCGCCCAGATTTGTCCTCCTCTTGAGGAAAAAGAGATGACAGAGATCTTTTTGAAAACCTTAAGTTCATTTTACTACGACCGAATGGTTACAAGTCGGCCCAGTGACTTTACTGAAATGGTGAACATGGGAGTGCGCCTTGAGGATGCAGTCCGAGAAGGACGATTAGTCAAAAATGCAGAGCCATCAAGCAGTACCAAAAGATACGGTAGTGCTTTCCAAAAGAAAAAAAGAGCAAGATATCGGTAATATCTCTCTCGAAAAGCAAAGGTGAAGGTATCAACCAGTAGTAGCAGTAACTCCTGCTATCAACCCTGCGCCAACTCCGACTTATTAACCTCAGGTTGCTCAGAGCCAACCAAGTCAACAACAGTATCAGCAAAGGACACAACTGCCTCTTCAATAGGCTCGTCCACAGTACAATAGCAACAATCATACGAAACGACCATCAGGGTTCGACCCTATACTAGTGTTGTACGCAGAATTATTTCCACTTCTATTGGCCAAGGGGCATGTCCAAACCAGGTCTCCTCTTACAGTACTGGAAAATCCGCCTTTTGGTTTAAAGCGGATCAAACTTGCCCTTACCATCAAGGAGGATCGGGGCACAGCATCGAGAACTGTATCAATTTCAAGTCTGATGTGCAGAAGCTTGTCAGGAACGAGGGTTTATCTTTCAAAGATACTAATTCAAATGTTCAGACGAACCCGTTGCCATAACATGAAAAGACTGCAGTAAATTTGATAGAGGAAGAGGTTAGCCGCAGTTATCAAATTCACGATGTACTCCTATTAGGAACCAATCTGGTCAGAATGCATTGTAGACAGAGTGGGTACGGTCATGTACCACCTCACAATTATCACCAGTGTGATATCTGCTCAAAGAATAATCAGGGGTATTCCATAGTGCAATCAGCTCTAGAAGAACAAATGAATTTGGGATGGATTCAAGATCATCGAATCCGTGAAGTCAATATGGCCCACGCACATCCCAACATTACTCAGAACTACGACATCCGTACGATGAATGTCAACTTCGTGGCGATGCACTCAAGACAAAGTCAATACCATAATCTGCCACGACACGACTACAACACTTGTCCGATCTGCTCAACAAGCAATCAGGGATGCTCTTTTGTACAAGAGGCCCTCCAACGTTAAATAGATCTCGGATGGATCCAAGACTACCGTGAAAGAAATAACTATCAAGTCAATATGGTTCACATCTTTGACATACGCTTGATGAATACCAGTCTGGTAGAATTATATGCTAAGCAAGTCAGGCTCAGCTTTCTGGCTTCACATGATTATCAAAACTATGAACAATGCAAGACGACCAAGGGTGTGAACTTGTCCAAAGATCACTTCAACACTTGTTGGACCACTGGTGGCTTCTAATCTACTTGGATGAAGCTACACAATAGATTAGTATGACTGAAGGGAATCCTAGTAGATATCAAAGTCAGGATGTCTGCTCGATGGAAACAGATCTAGTAAAGATGCACTGCATACAAAGCGGGCGTGGTTGGGTGCCACTCCACAACTACGAGCGCTGTAGAGTTTGTTCAGAGAGCAACCAAGGATGCTACCTCGTACGAGCGGATCTTCAAAATCAGTTGAATCATAAAAAGATTCGACCGTGTTCAAGTTCTGAGTCGATCAACGTGATACCAGACTATTTCCTTTATCAAAGCAAAGACGTTGTCATAATATCTGATCATGGGAGGACCAAAGACGTTTGTGCCATAATCCCTCAACTCGATGAATCGAGAATTCCTTTGGACAGTAGAAAAATTCCCAACTAGGAACTAATTGGAGTTGCCTATAATAGTCAGAGAAATCAAAAAGCTCCCGTGGTTATCTACTTGCCAGGTCCAATACCGTACGAATCAGAAAAGGTTATCCCTTATAAGTACGATCCAACAACAATCGAAAATGGAAAAGAAACTCCATTACCCTCAGTCGTAAACATTACCGACATCAGTTGAGTAACACGGAGCGGCCGAATCTTTAACAGAGAAGTGGGAGAACCCGCCAAAGAAAAGGAACCTCAAACAGAAGTTCCCAATCAATAAATTGGGCAGTCCAGTAACTCAGAACTTACAAAGAACAACGATGAGATATTGAAGCTCATCCAAAGAAGTGAGTACAACATTGTGGACCAACTATTGCAAACTCCATCTAAAATCTCTATGCTATCTCTCCTGCTTAGTTTCGAAGTTCACAGGGAAGCTTTGCAGAAAGTCTTGGACCAAGCTTTTGTAGAAAAAGATGTGACGGTAAAACAGTTTGACAACATCATTTCCAACATCACTTCCTGCAACAATTTAGGATTTAGTGATGAAGAACTGCCGGAAGAAGGCAAAAATCACAACATGGCGCTTAACATTACAGTCAATTGCCAGGACGATGCTCTGGCCAGCGTACTGGTAGACACAGGATCAGCTCTGAATGTTATGCCAAAATCTACTCTAATACGACTATCATTTTAAGGATCTCCGATGAGAGGCAGCAAGATCATCGTCAAAGCCTTTGATGGGTCCAAAAAAATAGTTATCAGTGAAGTTGATCTTCCCATAACCATCGGTCCTCACACTTTCCAAGTCACTTTCCGGATCATGGACATCCGGGCAGCCTACAACTATTTATTAGGAAGACCTTGGATACACGAGGCCGGGGCAGTCACTTCGACACTTCACCAAAAGTTGAAGTTCGTCAAGAATGATAAGCTAGTCACAGTCTGTGGAGAGCAGGCTTTAATCGTAAGCAACTTATCATCATTATCCTGTGTAGAACCCGAGGAGGTTGTTGGAACTCAGTTTCAAGCACTGTCATTAAGTGATGAGAATCAATCAGAAAGAGGGGCGTCGATTTCCTCATACAAAGATTCTCTTAAAGCAATCGAGAGTAACAACACAAAAGGATGGGGACAGCTCATAATTCCTATAGATAACAAGACAAAGAAAGGTCTTGGTTTCTCCTCAACTTGTACCCAGACTGGCAAGAAAGATGAAAGTGTTCATCCCATTCAGGACTTCTTCCGTAGTGGAGGCTTCCTTCACCCAGTGTCTCAAGAAGTACACACCATCAACAAGAGCGACTCCTTCGATACAGATGAGGAATATAATTCTTATCTCAATGATAATAGTTATATGTCTCAGGAAGAAACACACATGCCATTCTGTTTTCCCACGCAGGGTCCGAGATATAAACCAAGATCAGACGTACAAATGATCTATGGAGATTGTGATCCTAAAGGATGCCGTACTCCACCCAATTCATTAGAGGAAGAAAATCTAATGAAAGACAACTGTGGCTATGATTCCCTGGATGACTTGCCTAACTAAAAGCCGTATACATAGAGCATGGGGCAAAAGAGTCAGCCCAATGATGCTTATCAGCTGAGTAATATTGAAAGGAATACCCGTGTCCCCACCGAGTCATGGGATCATTACTCAGGATATTCTAAAGATATCCAGCACAACGATGAATATGCAAAGAGTGCAGGGCAAGATTTCATCAACTATACTTTCCCTGAGGTCAATGTTATTCAGAAGGATGACTCGTCCACTCCCGCAGAAGTATGGGAACCTTAGGACAGCCAAGTGGCAAGTATGACTTCTTGGTTAAGTACACCGCTCCTGAAAGCTCTCGTATCAGGCTCGAAGACATCAAGCCAACTGGATGCGGAGATCTGCCTGAGAGTGAAAACACTATGTAAGATACAGCAGAAGAGTTTATTTATTACAACTCTACATGGGAGGAAGACTCCAACGATCTTGCTATGCCAGAAATCAATGTCATTTCTGAGGACAAACCAAGAAAGAAGGTACCAGACTTTGTGATTCACCAAGGAGTTCGCCGCTAATGGGTTGTTGTCGATGTCCCGAAAGTCGTCCACAAGTCTAAGTAATTTCCGTCTTTGTTTTAACCTTTCACCTTGCCCAGGTGAAACAGATGTTTTTATAGGGCTCAGTTTTTTGTAAATATCCCTCTTCGCTTTGCCCAAAGCGATAGAGTTTTGTTTTATAGGGTTGTATTTCAAGAATTGACAAAATTATAAATAAAATAACGTCGTTCTGTAACTCCCGCATTTATTGCTGTTTTTACTTTTCGCTTTTTCAGAAAATGGTAATCCTAAAACAAAATAAATAAAAACAAGCATTTTTAGAAAATACACTGCACACACTCTTCCATTCTCTCTATCTCTTCTAAAAAACAAATCATCATGTCATGCAGACTGCTTGTTGTAAACCCCGTTGAAACATACGATCCCATGCCTTCTCCCAACTTTAAATTCTCGGTATTTGAGGCTGAAGAAGAAGAGGACGCAGAAATTCTAGAAGAGATCTCATGACTACTTAGGCAAGAACAAAGGTCTATTAAGCCTCACAAAGAGCCGTTGGAAACAGTCAATTTGGGTTCAGAAGAAGAAAAGAAAGAAGTCAAGATTGGGGCACTGCTCAGTTCTATTGTCAAAGAAAGCTTGATAAGACTTCTCAGAGAGTTTCCAGATGTGTTTGCTTGGTCCTATCAGGACATGCCATGGTTGGATACCAGCATCGTGGAACATTATCAACCTTTGAAATAAGAATGTCCTCCAGTGAAACAGAGACTGAGACGGACTCATCCAGACATGGCCATCAAAATCAAAGAGGAAGTGCAGAAATAGATTGACGCGGGTTTCCTCGCCACCTCAGAATATCCTCAATGGCTAGCCAACATAGTGCCAATTTCGAAAAAGGACGGAAAAGTCAGAATATGCGTAGACTACAGGGATCTGAACAAAGAAAGTCCTAAGGATGACTTCCCCTTATCGCACATAGACATGCTGGTAGACAGTACAACAAAGTTCAAACTCTTCTCCTTCATGTATGGATTCTCGGGCTATAATCAAATCAAATCAATAGGGCGCCGAAAGATATGGAGAAAACTTCATTCATTACCCTATTGGGCACCTTTTGTTACAAGGTAATGTCGTTCGGTTTGAAAAACGCTGGGGCAACCTATCAAAAGGCCATGACTACTCTGTTTCACGACATGATGCACAAAGAGATCAAAGTATATGTCGATGATATAATTGCCAGATCTAAAAAAGAAGAGGAACATGAGACCCACTTGTCAAAGTTATTCGAGCGTTTGAGGAAGTACAAACTCTGCTTGAATCCCAATAAGTGCATGTTCGGTGTCTGCTCAGGAAAACTGTTAGGGTTCATCGTCAGCCAAAAGGGAATTGAGATTGATCCTGACAAGGTCAAGGCCATTCAAGAATGCCTTCACCAAAGACTGAAAAATAGGTCCGAGGATTTCTGGGATGTCTGAATTACATCTCAAGGTTTATATTCCTCATGACCGTGACATGCGCGCCAATCTTCAAACTACTCAGAAAGAATCAAGGCTGTGTGTCGACGGAAGATTGCCAAAAAGCCTTCAACAATATCAAAGAATATCTGTTGAATCCACCAATTCTGTCACCTCCGGTAGAGGTAAGACCACTGATCATATACCTAACAGTCTTGGAAGACTCAATGGGTTGTGTACTTGGCCAACAAGACAAAACAAAAAGAAAAGAGTCTGCCATCTATTATTTAAGCAAGAAATTTACCGAATGTGAAACTCGGAACACTATGCTCGAGAACACTTACTGTGCTCTGGCTTGGGCAACCAAACGTCTTCACCAGTACATGATTTGTCACACTACTTGGTTAATCTCCGAAATGAATCCAATCAAGTACGTTTTTTAAAAGCCCGCTCTCACGGGAAGGATTGCCCGTTGGCAGATGTTGTTATCAGAATACGACATCGAGTACCATGCTCAGAAAGCTGTCAAAGGAAGCATTTTAGCCGATCATTTGGCTCATCAACCGATTAACGATCAAGAATCAGTCGGATTTGACTTCCCAGACGAAAATGTCATGTACTTGAAAATGAAAGATTGCGATGAACCGCTACCTAGTGAAGGGCCAGAACCAGGTTCCCAATGGGGACTAATTTTTGACGGAGCTGTCAACTTTTATAGAAACGGAATTGGGGCAATCATCATAACACCTCAGGGTACCCATATTCCTTTCACCGCCAGACTGACATTCAAATGTACAAACAACGAGGCCGAATACAAAGCTTGTATCATGGCTCTCGAAGAAGTGATCAACTTAAGGATCAAGAACTTGGATGTGTATGGAGACTCAGCCTTAGTTATCAATCAGATCAAAGGAGATTGGAACACATACCAATTAAGACTGATTCTTTACAAATATTACGCGAGAAGGTTGTTACCATTCTTCAACATAATCGAGTTTCATCATATCCCTCGTGAAGAAAATCACATGGCTGATGCACTAGCCACTCTCTCTTCCATAATTGCTGTTAATCATTGGAATGACGTACCAAAGATTGACATAATGCGCCTTGAGAGACCCGCCTATATTTTCACAATTGAAGCAGTCATAGATGACAAACCATGGTATCATGATATCAAGTGCTTCCTTCAAAAACAAGAATATCCACCTGGGGCATCCAGAAAAGACAGGAAGACCCTCAGAAGGCTGGCAGGCAACTTTTTCCTGAGCGGTGATACACTCTATAAAAGAAACTTCGACATGGCCTTGCACTGATGTCTAGACAGACGAGAGGCAGACATGTTGATGAAAGAGATTCACGAAGGTTCCTTAGGCACTCATGCCAACGGACACATAATGGCGAGGAAAATTCTGAGAGCATGGTATTACTGGTTGACAATGGAATCTGATTGCTACAAGTACATGAAGAGGTGTCACAAGTGTCAGATATACTCAAACAAGATCCATGTACCGCCAACGCATCTCAAAGTTCTCTCTTCCCCATGACCTTTTTGTATATGGGGAATCAACATGATTGGCATGATCGAACCCAAGGCTTCAAACGGACATCGGTTCATCCTGGTAGCCATTGACTACTTCACCTAGTGGGTCGAAGCAGGGTCATACGCCAATGTAACCCAACAAGTTGTGGTCCGATTCATCAAAAATTATCTCATCTGCCGTTATGGTGTTCCGAGCCAGGTCATTACTGATAATGGATCTAACTTGAACAACAAGATGATTCAAGAGTTGAGCGCTGAATTCAAGATTGAACACTATAACTCATCTCCCTACCGGCCTAAGATGAACGGCGCGGTAGAAGCAACTAACAAGAACATCAAGAAGTTCGTTCAAAAGATGGTTGTAACCTACAAAGACTGGCACGAGATGCTACCCTATTCTCTTCACGGTTATCGCACATCTGTCCACACTTCAACAGGGGCAACCCCTTTCTCTCTAGTATATAGCATGAAGGCAGTGCTCCCCATAGAAGTAGAGATCCCATCAATCCGGGTATTGATGGAAGCTAAGCTAACAGAGGCTGAATGGTGTCAAAGTCAGCACGATGAACTGAATCTGATAGAAGAAAAGCGAATAACGGCTCTATGCCATGGTCAGTTGTATCAGCAAAGAATGAAGAAAGCGTTCGATAAGAAGTTCTGACCCTGTGTCTTTATAAAAGGAGACCTCGTGCTCAAGAAGATACAATCATTTCTCACTGATTCCTGGGGCAAATGGACTCCGAATTATAACGGCCCCTATGTGGTCAAAAAAGCCTTCTTAGGCGGCGCCTTGAGACTCGCAACCATGGATGGAGAGGAGTTTACCTACCCAACGAATGTTGATGTAGTCAAGAAATACTTCGCCTAAAAAAAACGTCTCGGTGGATTGAAAACCCGAAAGGGCGGTCCAGGCAAAAATAAGAGACACAAGCAAAAATCATCCCGATGGATTGGAAATCTCAAAGTACAATCCAGGAAAAAGTTAGGGACTCATGGCAAGTAACTATGTTCGACAAGGTTAAATCCCCAGTGGTAACACCATCCGTCAAAAGACTCTAGTCAAGGTCATCTTCCACAGAAGCTCAAGATGTCCAGAATTCAAAGTTGGTAGAAGGATAACAGTCTTTATGTTTCAATGTAGCCCTTTTCCCTTAAAATTACCATTTTCTAAACTTTTTAAATACTCTATGGGATAACGCGCTTGGCTGATTTCCATCCTATCAATAATATTTGAGCCCTAGTGCTTTTGTTTGCAATTCTCATTTGTTTTAGCTTTACAGAATGACATTTTTAACATGATCAACGATTCTTGAAAAAAAAAAGAATTTACTCGTAAAAATTTTTCTGCTTTTAAAATAAAGATGGAAATTCCTTTTGACTTTGAGCATAAAAAAGAACATCGATCGTTTCTCCGAAAGCGATTGAACCTCAAAGTACAGAATCAAAGTACTCCTTCTAAACCAGTGCACCTGAATGAAGGATCAACTATTTCAAATGCGAACGTCCCGTCTGATATCCCCGACAGAGTTCTTACCTCTTAAGGCCGACTGGAAAATTCTTTCTCCCCCACAGGGATCACCTCTCCTAAGCAAAATAAGATTTGAACCAGTGATACTTTTCATTCCCCGCAGTGGCTGAGTATCCCTTCGTGTTAATTCACTAGTCTATATGTCACGTCAGTTTTGTCAGCATAAACATACATACATCATGCATACTTGATTCAAATTCATAATCATATCGCATTAATATCACTCTGGTCATATACATCCCCAAGTGATAAAATTCCTCTCAATAGAGTTGTCAGTATTTTCCTCGTCAGGAAATGTGTCGTCTGAATAATCTCTCCCCCAGTTTATTTCTGGATTGGAGACAGTCCTCGACCACTTTGATAACTTGAACCTCTGAAAGGAAAAAAAGACATTCGACCGACACCTTTGGAATATCACTCTTCACTATTGAAGATGATATTTTCGCTTTCTCGGATTAAGGAAAATCCCTAGAGAAAGCCGCTCAACCGAAGACTCTCGGCAGTACATCAGTTTCTCCCTGAAAAGTCTGCTGTCAACAAGGTCATTAGCACCTCAAAATAGGATTACATCACATGGCATTTCTTCAAAAAAGATATCAAAGAAAAGTAGGATGTAATATCCCCCAAGCGGAAAAGCAGTCTATCAAGAGACTCATTTTCCCCAGTTGAGTCAACAAATGGCATCTCTAACAGAGAATTTTGCACACCTCTACAGCTCAGACAAATGGGTTTCCCCAGCGAGTCTGATGACAACTTTTTCCACCACATGGCATCTACCCAGTAGTAAAACTTGGCGAGAAGTTTGACGAAAACTGCTACAAATAACATCCCTTGTTAAGGAAGAAACTCGACAAGAAGAAACTGAGACCAGTTCCTTGGTTGAAGACCGGGATTGAGGGGAAGTTTATATCAGAAACTGAGACCAGTTCCTTGGCTGAAGACCAGGATCGAGGGGAAGTTTATATCAAAAACTGAGACCAGTTCCTTGGCTGAAGACCAGGATCGAGGGGAAGTTTATTTCAAAAGAAAACTGAGACCAGTTCCTTGGCTGAAAACCAGGATCGAGGGGAAGTTTTTACCTTTTCTAAGTATCATTGCTTAGCAAAAGAAGATGGATGAGCAAACTTCCATTCATAACCACCTTAAAAATTTTGGGTATTCCGATATTTAATCCTCTTGCACCCTGAATGTCCGAATACCCTCGCCATTCACACCTTCGGGTCCAAGAAGATTAAATAGGGGCATCTATCATACCACAAATTTTGACCACCAAGATTTCCCATCATTATCACCACAATATGGATGTACCTTCATGCCTCATCAATCTCCCAAAGATTGTTGAGCATCCACCACAATCAAGAATTAGGGTTTTGTGCCCTCCCAGAACATTTAGACAAAAGATCGATCAAGAAATGACATGATCTTCAACTTGTTTAACCTCTTAAAAAATCCAAAGAGGATCAAGAGGACCCTCACATAAAAAATTAAGCACAAAAGTTTCCACATTCCAAATGGTTTGAGCCTCGAAACACCCGATATCGCCAAATTAGGGTTTGGACGACTGGGACCTCCAGAGTGAGATTTTCACAAGAGGATGAGCCAATAATTCAACACGTGACTCAATATTCTCAAAATAACCCTAGGAATCCATTTGGAAAGCTAAATTACCCTCAGAGGATGCATTCCCCAAAAGTCGGGAATTAGGGTTTTTACGTGCCGAACCGCTCCGGAGCCAAAAGTCAAAACATGACTTTTTTTGGTAAAAATGAACCTTATGACTCATATTTTCATAAAATATGACTTATGATGTCATTTGAACAAGAATTGATCAAGAAACCAAGATAACTTGTAAAAGGGGTAATCTTGAAAAATTCAAAATTTTTCTAAGTTACTAAATTTGGACGGTTTTGGTGCCAACTTTCAAGGATCATAACTTTTGATCTAGGCAGCCATTTTGGCTGATCCAAAGCCTGATTTATAGGTCTTCCTACATTCTACAAAAGCTTCAACTACATAAAACTCAAATTCTTCATGGATTTTTAGTTAGGAGTGGATCAAAGTGGTGAAAAAACCAAAATATGTCAAAAACACTTAGTGAAAATTCTGCCTTGTAATTTCAACATGAAACATCAAACTTCCAAGGCATTTTTCACATTGATCCAAGATGAATTAATGAAAACACTAAACCTTAATGTTTTAGTACATCATTTAACCTTTTCAAAAAGTACAAGAAGTCATTCTAAATCAACTTGAGCTAAGAGATACATCCATGGGAAGTTGGCCTCTAATATTGATTTTTCACAAATCAGATTACTGGTCATTGGTCGAATTTCTTGTTTTTGTGCAATAACAGGCATAGTTATCGATCTGCACACCTCAAGGGGGAACGACCAAGGGACAAAAACTGATCCACAAGCCTCACATGTTCATGGATCTATGTTTAGGCATGACACCCCTAAAATTCAAGATTCTTCAAATGGTCAATTTTGTTTCAAAGCATTTAACTGATGCATAGAGGTGGCATTCATCAAGACAATGTTATCCAAGTTCAATCAAGCCTTATCCCTGCCACAGAAGATTCATAGTCTGTGCTCTAACCTCAAGTCAATGGCTAGAGGAGACTTGAGATTCCATTTGATCACCATTTGCCACAGACCTGCGGCAGTTGCCATTCACTATTGCAGCCAAAACAAACTTGCTCTACTATAAATAGAGCTCATTTGTGACCAGTTTGAGTACACCAAAGCACCCAAACTGATACTTTACTCAAAATCTCTCTTTCACTCCAAATTTGCCTTCTAACTCAAGTCACTATCGGGTTTAGAAATTAAGAGTGATTCAAACCAAACCAATCATGCCAACACCTCATAAACATCATATGTAGATGATCTAAACACTAAAACAACATCTGGAACATCAAATTCACAAAATCACCAGCCAATTACTCAAGTTCGTGACAGAGTTGTAGTTAAGGTGCCACATCAAGTTCCAGCTCATTTCAATCCACCCTAAGCATTTGAACACACTCCTTGGCACCTAAGGAAGCTGTCCAGATCATTGGAATACATCTATAACACCTCCAAACCAGAATTCGATTCTCACTTGCAGAGGTAAACCTCAAACTTTCAAACTCAATGAATCATGCATCATAAACATTTTTTCAAATTACCATTATGTTTCTGAATGTCTGTAGATCATTAACCCTTAATTAATTGATGTTTATGATTCGGTATGTGATTTCATTAAGCTCTTGCACATTTTAGGGTTCATCTGATTTTACCATGCTATCATTTGATTCACTCAATTTAAATAAAATTGAATATTGCTATCATGTTCCTTGTTTCAAAATGTACTATTTTCATCTTTACATCGTGTGAAATGGTTGAGAAATGAAGGAGATAGATTGCTTCACGTAGATTGCCCAAGGAAGAAGATGGTCATGGCGTCATTCTTCAGAAAATCAACTAGTTTTGATATATATTATACACTTGCCATATTATGTTTGAATTGGCATTGCAACCTAGTGGAAACACTAGTATTTGTGTGTGTGTAGCGAGCGAGAGGTATGGGGTTCGAATCCCCCTCGCCCCAGACCTTTTGGTTTTATTTTTTTAACCATTTTCAAAGGTTGCTTTCACATATTATTCATTGTTGCCATCCTCTTTCAGCCCACGCACATGGCTCAGATGGTAGAATTTTAAATTCTCCATCCCAAGGGTGTGAGTTCAAGCCTTGGGGGGACCATTCCTAATTTTTTATCACTTGTTTTCTTTCAATTTTCTTCACAATTCTTTAATAACTTTAAAAATTAATTTCTCACTCATTTTTTTATCACTTTTGATTGACTCTTTTTCTGAAAATTCACAAAAATGATAAAATATTTTATTTTATAAAAATCTCACAAAAAAAATATTATTTATATATTTAATATTTTCATAAAGAACTTATTTTACTTTTTTTTAACATTTAAAAATATTTCTCTTGATCTTTTAAAAACCAAATGAGTTTTAAATCATCTTGTGATTAAAACATCATTTTTCAAACCTTAACCAAAAATCACAAGTTGTTTATTTAAAATTATTTGGTATTTTTTATCATTTTTAGTTAATTCTCTTTGAAAAATTACTTAAAAAAAATAAAATTAGGGTTTCTTTGATTTTGATTTTTTTTCAAACATTAAAAAAAAAAACTTTTGGGCCTCTAATAGAGTGTAAGACCCAACCCTATTTTGAACATAAATAATTTTGGGCCTCAGTCGTTGTATAAGTCCCAATGCGATTCTCAAAATAACGGTGCAATTGTTATTTTTCATTCGGGCCTCCCCTCGTGTTGTAAGTCTCATTCTCTTTTCTTTTAACAAACTTTGGGCCTCTCTTTGAGTTGTATGACCCATCCATTTGTAAATAAACAATTCTTTGGGCCTCTCCTTAAGTGTGAGCCCCAATCTTTTCAAAACAACTTTCCTTTTTGATCTAGATTCAAATTCATAGTTGTTATCAAAACTTTCTTTAATTTCTTGAACAACTAACCATACAGCTGTTACAATGGAAGCTTGCTCACCTGTAAGTTTTAAATAGTTTTCTTTTACATACTTGCACACACACACACACATACACACACACACACACACACACACACACACACACATATATATATATATATATATATATATATATATATTTGTTTGTGATGGAAGCTTGCTCACCTGTAAGTCCTTCTACCCTCTTTTACATACTTGTATATATTTCACCTGTATATATATGCTTGTATATATCTGCTTAGAGTTTTCCCTGGCTGTTAGATCAAACCAGTGGTCACTCTTTTAACACAGTCAAAACTAGTTCCCCATAGGAATTCCAGATACAGTCTTGCCTGCTCTTGGGCTTATACAATGTGGAACAAAGAGAAAGGCATTATTCTCGATGAAACTTTTCTCAGACTGTCACTATTAGAAAATTCTCAAAGAAATTCACTTCCCCAGAGAGGATTAATTCCTGGTGAAACTTCTCTTGAATTTCTTCAAACCCTAGAACTGTTCTCTAAAGGATTAATTCTCGGTGAAACCTTTCTTGAACTTTTCTTAGGTTTGGACCCACAGGCTTCCTAAAAGCATCTCCAGCCTCCTCTTGGGCTTTGTACAAGGACCCTCAGGCTTCTTAGAAGTTCTCATGCCTCCTCTTGGGCTTAGTACAAGGACTCGAGACCTCTTAAAGGTATATGACTGAACTTATTCATCCTTTGTTAGAGCAGTCTTTCCAAAGAGTCAAAACCTCAGACAAATTTAGGGTTGATTCCCACCCCTTATAGCTCCAACCTCCTCTTGGGCATCATACAAAGATAAACCTTTCGTACCAGTAGACTTGGACAGTCTAATCTCCTTTTGTATTTTAAGAAATCTACAAGCTCCCTGCAAACACAGGAGAAACCCTGGTCAGTTAATCAATCTCCAGCAGAGTTAAAACCCCCATAGGTTCTAAAACTCAATCTTTCATCCTAAACTTACCCAACTAAGGGTCAGCTTATTATTAATATAACACTATCCAAAATCAGAACCTCAAGGGATCTAATATCTCTACTATACTGTAATCCTCAGCAAGAGTTGATTCCCCACTTTGGACCTGCGTATGGATCTCAATAATCCTCAGCAGAAGACAGCCTCCTCTTAGGCTTTGTATAAGAAATTCCCCAGTCAGCCTCCTCTTAGGCTTTGTATAATGATTCTTTCTTATTCCTCATCACCTTTCAGCACTCTCTTGTTGAGTCAATCTTCTTTCTTAAGACACTCTCTTGTTGAGTCAACCTTTTCCAGCCTCCTCTTAGGCTTTGTATAATGATTTTCCTCAGTAGAGTTAGCCTCAATCTTGGGCTTTGTACAAGACAAACAAAAGCACTCTCTTGTTCAGTCGACCTTTTTAGCCTCAATCTTGGGCTTTGTACAAGACAAACAAAAGCACTCTCTTGTTGAGTCGACCTTTTTTGCCTCAATCTTGGGCTTTGTACAAGACAAACAAAAGCACTCTCTTGTTGAGTCGACCTTTTTAGCCTCAATCTTGGGCTTTGTACAAGACAAACAAAATCACTCTCTTGTTAAGTCGACCTTTTTAGCCTCAATCTTGGGCTTTGTACAAGATAAACAAAAGCACTCTCTTTTTTAGTCGACCTTTTTAGCCTCAATCTTGGGCTTTGTACAAGACAGATAAAAAACACTCTCTTGTTGAGTCGACCTTTTTAGCCTCAATCTTGGGCTTTGTACAAGACAGATAAAAAACACTCTCTTGTTGAGTCAGTTCTTTTAGCCTCAATCTTGGGCTTTGTACAAGACACCTGAAATATCCTCAGGTGAGTCAATCATTTCCCTTTAGCGTCAATCTTGGCCTTTGTACAAGATATATATAAACTTTCTCCAGCAAAGTCACATCCTTCTAACCTTCTCTTTAGCTCTATATAAATATCTCTCCAACGGAATCAATTCCTCCCAGCCTTCTTTTAGTCTTTGTGAATTAATCTCCCTAAGCAGAGTCAATCTCCTTTTTGCCTCAATCTTGGGCTTTGTACAAGACACCCGAAATATATACCCAGTGGAGTCAATAAGTCTTTTTCGCCTCACTCTTGGGCTTTCTACAAGACAGATAAAAACCTTCCCCAAAAGTCAATGTCCAGCCTCCTCTTAGGCTTTATATAATGATATTCCCCAAAAGAGTCAGTCTCTTTTCAGCCTCAATCTTGGGCTTTGTACAAGACAGATATAAAACTCCCTAATAAAATCAACCTTTCAGCTTCAACCTTGGGTTTGATCAAGGCACATACGAAAACCAAGATCCCCTCAGAGGAAATCAAAAACCTCTCTGAAGGAAGACATTTCTCTATACATCACACATCAAAACAGGAAAATCAAAACAAACCCTAAATCCCAGATAACCGCTGTAAGTGGCACACTTGTTGATTCAAATATCCAAGTTGTAGTCCATCTTTTATCCTGGTGAAAACCCTTCTTTCATCTAATTGCTATAAGCGGCAAGCCTCTGGATTACAAACATCCACGCCACTGTCACTCTCTTAGCATGAAAAGTTCCTAAGGAAAAATGGCATTGCTCTACACTGAGTTAAAGTTTTCTCCTTCAGGACAAATCCCAATAAAGGAAATTATGGCATTACTGGATTCTCACATCCCAGTTAAAGTAATTCTCCTTTATAATCAGTCACCTAACAGTTGTGATGAACAGATGAGATATCTCCTTTAGAGATGACAAATTCTCTCTCAGTCAAATCGCCAGCTTCAATCTTGGGCTTTGAACAAGACACAAATACCTTTCTAGCTTCAATCTTGGGCTTTAAACAAGACACCGAACATCAACTTTCCTCCTTTAAAATAGGAGGGAACTACGATTACTCTGATTTCCCTGTTTATCTTTAATTGGAATACGCAGGCATAGGATTGCGAAATCTTATCGAGCACACCAATCTAAAACTTTAGGTCCAGTACCTTCACACATTAATAAAAAACCTTAGGTCCAGTACCTTATAAAAAATATCGGAATGCCCAAAATCAACAAAAACTCTCTCTCTCAAAACCTCCCAAAGGAGAAACTTTCCCAATCAACAGACAAACACCAGTAAATAAAAAATATTATAATTGCTAACGATCTGTGGATAACCACATATAGGATGGGTAATTGACAACTCCCTATTGTACAACCTGATCCTGGACCCCCAATCTCTTAAGCATTTGTTAAAGAAAACATTTGCATGCAAGGTTAGTTTGAGATAGATTCCCTTTCCTTTCCAGCTTCATAGGATAAATAAGAAATCAGAAAGTAGCACCCAATCCCTACCATTGCGGTGAGGAAAAAACAAATGGTGATAAGGTGGTCGCGTCACCGACAAAAATCGCACGCTACAGTAGATAACCAGTGCTCCTTTGCAAGAAGAACACCCTAAATGAATGGAAAACATAAGACACATCTTCATGTCTTCAAGAGCGCACCCTCTGTTCAACACACCTGCTGAACGCATTCACCTAATGCCTGATCCTCAAGCAATTCATGTACCACACGAGTACATCTACCAGACAGATGTTCTCCCCATATCTTTCTTAAAAGATGCTTCTTCAGCAAGAAACACCAAAAATCACTACATGATATCCCATGACAACTTCATGATCATATAATGAGAGTACCAGGAACGCATCCTTGTACCATAACCAAAAAACTCTTGGATTGAGACCAAAATCACCATTGATCCCTCTCTTTCTAAACCCATCCATACACCATACGAATTCCTCCTGAATTCTCTTGTATAGATATCCATGTTCCTTGAGATACAATCCAATTGAATCTGGAATGCTTCACATTCTTCAAAGAGACATACATAGCCCATTAGTTTGCTAGCTCGCCTAGATGTTCTTCACACTTGAAGGACATCAAACACATGCTCCATAAATCCTCAGCTTATTTGCTCCACAAGCACCAAACTGATCTAATTCTCTCTAGCATGACTTGTAGTAGAAGAAACCACCTCTCCAAAAGTATTCTGACCTCAGCAAGAGTCAGTCTTCCAGATAAACACCCCATGATTCAAGACAGTCTTCAATCTATCATTCTCCCATATGATAAGATAGAACACTTCTGAATCAACTGGTGAATATCCACTTCCATATTTTGAACGTATCAGAATCCAGACCTTCATGCAATCAACCCATGGTTCACTTCAGTCTTACTAAAATCCTTCACATCAGACTTCCAAGACAGTCCTTCTACTTCATCATTCTCCCATATAACAAAATAAATACTTCTTAGACACGATGTGAGTGTCAAGTTCCACACACAGAACTTAGAATCCTACTCCAAGGATAACCAACCCAGATTACGTTCTAACATCCGTTAGGACATCCTTCACATATCATAGACACCATACACCATGGTTCTTGATATGCTCCACCACTGGACTTACTACTGCATAGTAATCCAACTGAAGATCTTCAGACAACACTGTGCCACCAGCTTGATGAATAAGAACTCCAGATAACCAAGAGAGAAATAAACTCTCATTCAACTCCCAAAAGATGGTAATCGTCCATCAGCAACTTAGGGCTTCTACCACAAGCTCCAAGATATGAACATAACCAGAACCTCCTTTGATTTTCAACCAACTACCCTTCTGCCCAAGAATAATTAGTTCCAAGCACCTTGCTTGAATGCACGATAAAGATCAACCAATTGCCACTGTTTGGTTAATCTTAGCTTTTCTTCAGAGTTTCGAAAAACCTTCTGATCCACCAATGAAACCTAATCTTTAAGTCACATAGTTCACTTACTCCATAGCAAGCCATCTTGGATACACCAAGCCTTAGACATGTAACATCTACTCCTTCTCGCAGCTCCCGCAAACTGCATGAGATAGAACTTTTTGAAGCATTAATTCCATTTGTTTCTGAGAAGATCAACTTATCTTACGATGATGCACCACAAAATCAACTAAGACCCTGAAGTTTTTGCTTGATGTCACAACATCTGTTCAGACATCCAGCTGAAGACTTCAGCTCTTCCTTCTGCCACTTAGAAGAACCTCCTCCCTATAACAGAACAAGAGTTCCATGTTCTCATAAACTTGATCAATGATATCAAGTTAGAGTAGACATCCTCCATCCTGCTTAATCATATCACATGTATTCAATTCAAGCTCACACCTTGATGAATATCTGCTTCACAACTTCAAAGAACTCAAACGTGCCAAGTCTGATTCTTCAAAAAAGAAGTAGTCATAGACTACACCACAACTATACCAAAGGAATGCCACTTTCCTTAAGTAAAGCAATCTTCACGTTATCAAGAATATTGCCACCTATACTTCACCTCTATGATGAGCATCCCAATATGCTCCAATGCACCTGGACCAGAAATAAACTGATCCAAGAAATATCCATCAAGATTATGATGTCTTCATCTTCATCTTCAACAGCACCATTGTCTAGACCAATTTCTTACCAGGAAACTCTCCAGAGATCAGATGTTTCTGCCACACCAGACTGAAGCAGATTCTTAGGTCAACACCCAAGAGAAATAAATCCAAAAGCATATGCAGTACTCCTCCCATGATTCTGCACAAATTCTGATGAAGAGATGTTTCAACATCTTGTTGAGCATCATCAATATTGAACTTCAAATACAAGAATCCTTGTTCAATAGCCCTATTTCACTGTTGAAGCCATACTCCAACAGACCCCTCCATGAACACTTATCAAGTATTCAATCTTTGCAAGTATCTTCCTTGACAAACAAAGTGTTGAGATACCAAGGCTGCCACCCTTGACTCAAGTAACTAAGATTCTCTGTGAACGAACCCTATTTACCTCAACAGTTATGAAATCTCCATTCAGATTGGATTGATCCTTAGGGTTAAGAAAGAAGAATCCTTCCTTGCAGATTTAGATGGTGAAAATAAACCACCTCCACTTTCTTCAGATTTATGTTTCACAGAAACACCCTCTAGTAATTTATCAAATTCCTAGAGCATGAACTTGATAAATCCAATCTTAACTCACCTTATCTTCAAACTGACTTCAGGATACAAGATGGAACCATCCTTCCAAGTACCAAGTCACCATAACAGACATCAACCAACACCTCTCTCTATTCCATCGCTCCTGACTTTGGAATGAAAAGATGCAAATATCTTCATAAGATGCAGATATCTTCAAAAGATGAGGCTGACCATTGAGATCTTCCACCATCTGTCTTCAGTCACAACTCCAGAATCCCATAAATACCAGAGTTCTTCCATCAGAAACATATGCAGTGGAACCACCAAGGAACATCTTCAACATGCCCTAATAAGATGTCAGAACATCTTATAAGACACCCCAACAAGAGAACTAGCCACTTCTTCTGCAGTTGTTGTAGCAACTCCTCAAAAAACATGAACAACCAATAGTAGCTGTTACCGTTGATCTAGAACATCTATCCATTAATACCCTTGAGTATGTCTGAGTTATTGACCTGATCTCCAAAACTCCTCCTTATTTAAAGTGACAAAAAGTATCTCCCAAGATATTATCTAGAAATAGATAGGATGCCTGCTCTGATACCAATTGAAATTCTGGCATATCAGATAGCAGATATCTTAACACATGTCAAGACATTGTTCTCTGCACAACTTAAAACATAAATAGAACATCAAACTAATATTCAGCGTATCAGTAGCAACAACAAGACATATGTTTCGACATCTGTTACAACATTGTTAATCAAAACTGAATTGTAAATTGCAGAATGATAAATAACATAGAATACGATAACTTAGTTCGGTGCAAATCACCTACATCTTGGGGGCATACCAAGCTAGGAATGAATTCACTATTAGTAGTATTAATTTAGAGCTAAACTCCCCCGTTTACAACTCCTCACTTAGTCCCTACCCAATACAATTCTATCTAGAAATCATCATTTAGATAAGAGAAACCCATCTCAATTCCTAAATCACCTCAGTGATATCTAACAGTTACAATCTCCAGCAACTGTATCAATCTGTTCAATTGAAAAATATTCCTTCCAATAACAATATTCAACCAAGACTCTTGACTAACAATAATAATCGGTTTTGCTTAAAAGCTTCAACCAAGAACAATACTTAACTCTTACTTCAAAGCTTCGAGTGAGAACAATATACAACCTAAATATGTCTACCACGATGCATCAAAAGATACAAAGGGTAACTTACAAAGTCACACACAAGAGACTCTCAAAACCCTAAACCCTTATGTTGCACCCACGGTTTTCTTGTTGTGAATGCTTGCTCTTTCAGGTATAGCAAGTCCTTATTTATAGACTCTTCCAAAATAGGCTTGGACTCTTCAATCAGGTCCAATCTTCACGTTGTAAATCTTCTGCAGAATCTTCTTCACAAAGATAGGAAAAAAACTTTTATTGTTTCCAAAAAAGTCTCAAAGATCCTTTTTATGAAATCCAATTAAATTTGCACTTTGTTCCTAATAAATCTCTTTGACTTGCGCATAATGATGGGATATATCAAAAAAGATCTCATCAAATCAAATCAAATATGTCAAGAGATATAAAACAGTAGCGCCTGCTGTACCAGACCGAGATGTCATGACATCTGTCTTCGACATCTGTCTACTGTCATGAGAGTTGATGAAGATGTTACAACATCTTGCTCAAGATAGAACCAAGTTTTACCAAAATTTAGCCAATCATAAAACCATGGAACTAACAGAAGTCATTCTAGATATAAATCACTTGACTAATTCCCGAATTTCTATAACCATGGTAAATAATAAAAATTATATCAATAATGAGATTAAAGTGATAAGTTTAGAAGATATACATAGTGTACTAATAACTTCCGATATAAACGATCGTGTTGATAACATGTTGAGAAAAACCAATTTTGAATATTTGTTAATATTTATAAACTAATATAATTTACTAAATTAGTTGTAACTATTAAGCTTAGATGGAAATATTGAAAAGGGAGAATGCTTTTGTGTTTTTAAAGTAAATTCTTGGTGTGTTTTTTACATTAGGCAAATGTAGTATTTATACTACTAGAAATACAACTAGTACACTAATGTAATAATTGGACTTACTATTTTAACTTTGACAAATTATGTATCTACAATAATTTGTCATTACTATTTAGATAGATATTTCTAAATAATAATAATATTATAACAATATTGTTCTGGATTGCCCCAATGGCTAGGCATGACCTAATCCACTTCTGCACCCAGAACGTTCTAATAGTATAAGCCCTGCCAGTTGTGGGCAAAGGAAAACACTTTTTCTTCTGCCCCTTAGCCGAGGAGGGCTGGCCAGCTGACCCCCAGGATCAGCTGCCCTTCGTCACATCTCTGCCCGTCACGCACGGTTCAACCATCCAGGAACGACCATGACACTCTTGCCCATAACCACGCCCCTGCTCGAAGAAACGGCTAGTTCCGAGCATGTCTGCCCATCACAAAGACTAGTTTTTGGCAGTTACCTATTTTTGGGGAGCGAATATCTAGGCCCGAAAATAGGGACCAATGGCCAAGCGCTGGGGCATTATAAATACCCTTTCCTTTGAGTGGGTCAGGTATTCCAAAATCACCCTAAGACATTCTTACTTTGTACTTGCCTTCCTAATTCTTACTTTTGCATCGGAGTGCCTTGCAGGTACACCCCCTCCTCCTTGGATTCGAACATCGAAGACGAAGTCTCTGGCCTACTACAGGTTCTGATCAACCTGAAAGATCAGTGGCGTCGTCTGTGGGAAGTTCTGTTCTCCCTGTCTTTCTTTACCCAGAAACCAAAGATCAAAGAAATTTTTCAAGATTCCGATCATGGCCAGCCATGATAACGTCAAAGATGTGCGCAACACTGTTATCTCCCCCGTCAGCAAGACAAAAAATGACAGGGCAAACCCCTTTCTTGGAGACGATGTTCCTCCGCAGAGGGACAGAGTCACCGCGTCTCCCTCCTCGGATCGCGCCAACAACGTAGAGATCCAGTACTCAGAGGACCATCAGTCCATCCTAATTCCGCCTAACGCCGACCTGGCTATGGCAGCTCTTGTCGTAGCCCCAACAAGATGAACCTTCTGATCCTCCAGCAGAATGCAAGAATTGGAGCATTGGAAGAGATCCGCCTTCCAAGATCTCCTCCATCAAGGTGCGAGCAACGGAGATCTTGGAGCCATTCTCCCGACGAGGAAGAAATCACCAGATGCCAGCGGAGCAGGAATCGTTGTCGATAAGGAAATGCGACCATACTCCTCCCCGAAGCCAGCACTCTCAAGGGGCCAAGAGAATAATAAGAGATCTGCGGGCAGAAAACCAACGTTCATCTCCGCCCAGACCTAAGGGACGGTAGCGAACCCTTTCACCCCGTCGAGATCGCGGTCTACACCACAGCAGAAATGCCCGCCCTTTTTTGGGGTCGAGTAGCTACAACGACGACGACGAGCCTCGAGGCCCGTTATCCCAAGAGATCATGGCCACTCGATTACCCAAAGGGCACATATGATGGTACGATCGATCCTGACGAGCACATCGAGAACATTGATGCCTTGCTCGACTACTAAGGCATCAGAGGCGCCATCAAATACAGATTGTTCCTGACTACACTGAGGAAGGGAGCAATGTCCTGGTACAAGAGCCTCCCCTGTGAATCCATCACCTCATGGAGGCAGTTGGGGAGGATGTTCTCGAGACATTTTACTGCCTCTCGCCGTCATCCAAAGACAGAAGCCTCTCTCGAGGCTATCATTAAAGGAAAAGACGAATCTCTTTGAGCATACATCGAAAGATTCAATAAAGAAGCCGTTCAGGTCTCTACGACTGATGACATGAAAAAATATTTGCTCGAACGAGGGCTCCGTCCCCTCTGCGACTTTGCCTAGGCGGTTGGCATCAAGATCCCAGCAATACTGGACACCTTCCTCCTCAAGGCTCAGGCGTATATCCCGTATGAAGAAAAAGAAGTGGCAAAGACTGCCCGTGACTCAAGGCACCAAGAGAACGCCATGTCCTCAAAACACGACGACTCCTCGTCAACTCGTCGGGGAGCAGAAAAAAGGAGGGATGACCGCTCCCGGGAATCCCGAGATCACAAAGGGCCATCTGGCCGTTTCTAAGAGTACACGCTGCTGACCGCCTCACGCAAGAAGATTCTCTCCGACTGTACAAACTCGGAGTTTCAGCAAGCAGGGGTTCGTTTCCCAAAGCAGATACCTACTAAGCCGAACATGGATAAAACAAAGTACTATCGGTTCCACAAGAGCCATGGGCACATGATGGACAACTGCCTCCATCTCAAGGATGCAATCAAAATCTTGATCAGGGACGAGCACCTGAAGCCGTTTGCGAAGAAGAAAGACGATCCTCAACAGGATGCCCAGGAATCGATGAAGGTGGTAGAAGAAGTATCGTCATCGGACGACGTCAGTCTTCAGGTCACCATGAGCATCTCACGACTAGAAGATTTCTATGTCCCCCGATGGGCTCGACATCCCTCTTTACTTTGCTACACATTGCCACTGGGAAACCTTCCCCTCCGCCATGGTCATATCAGGAGGAGGATTCAACAAGGTGATCGTGGGGTAAGTAAAGAGAAAGTTCGAGCACCTCATCAATACGAGCTCGAACCGGAGTACTACCCTCGGAAAGATCTGAGATTTCCATCACCTTCTATCGCGAAGAACTCCTCGGCGGAGCCCCCAGTTCTAGTATTCCCCTGCTTATAAGGGCGCAGATGGCCAACTTTGATGTTCGATGAATTCTGGACGACCAGGGAAGCTCGGTCGACATTATGTACTCCCAACTGTTCTCCACACTTCAGCTGGACGAGACGCACCTGTCACCCTATGTAGGCTCAGATATACAAGGCTTCAACATTTTAATCATGAAGCCATGGGGATACGTGGAATTGATTGTCACCTTTGAGGCAGGAGAGACAACCAGATCCATCAAGGTCTAGTTTCTGGTAATTGATTGCCCATCCCTTATCCAGTGCATCTTCAGATGACCAACTCTGCCAAATTGATAGTTGTGCCCTCCACGGTGCACTTGAAGATGAAGTATTACACTTCTAAAGGGCTCGTTGCCACCATACAAGGAGACATAGAGGCAGCAAGAAAGTACTCCGAGGCAGCCTCGAAAGGGCTGAACACCATCGTCACTCGACCAAAGACGTCCAACAAGCATGCCCTGCCCTGCAGCTCCGACGAGATGAAATCGCTGCACCACGTTGACTCCATCGACCTCAACAATCGTTTCTCCAAGGACGACTTAAGAGAACAGAAGAAGAAGGGGAGGGAGATTCAGTCAAACTCGAGCAGCCCCTCAACATTAACAATCAGCGGAGAGCCTGCCCATCATATATGGCCAATCTCGAATGGAGAATTCGAGCTAGTCCTCCTCAGAGATGACCCTCTCAAGGGAGTGAAGATTGGGACCGGCCTCCCCGACCTTGCGAGGAAGCAACTGAAAGCTTGTCTCAAAGAGAACGCAGACCTGTTCATGTGGAGCGCCTCAGAGATGCCCGGGCTGGATCCAGAGGTGGCCTACCACCAGCTCACCATCGACCCCGCCGTTAGGTCCATAGCTCAACGTAGGTGCAAATAGTTCCCAAAAAAACGGAGGCTACCGAGCAGGCTGTAAGAGACCTCCTAGAGTTAAATTTCATTTCGTAAGCCAAGTACACTACTTGGCTGTCCAATGTTGTACTTGTGAAAAAATCTAATGGAAAATGGAGAATGTGTGTTGACTATACTGATCAAAATACGACCTTCCCTAAAGACGCCTATCCCTTCCCCAACATAGACAAATTAGTTGATAGTTCTGCCGGTTTTAAATTATTGTCTTTAATAGATGCATATTCGGGATACAACCAAATACCCATGGCCAAAAGCGATAAAAGGTACACAGCCTTCATGACCGAATCGGGCTACTGTTACTATAATGTAATGCCCTTCGGCTTGAAAAATGATGGCGCTATCTACCAGAGATTGATGAACAAAGTCTTCTGAGGAGAGATCGAGGATATGATCGAGGCTTACATGGACGACGTGATCGTGAAATCCCATGAGGAATCTGACCATACGCTCCATCTAAAGAAGGTTTTCGACCAGGACAGGAAGTACAAGATGCGCTTCAACCCGGAGAAGTGCACGTTTAGAGTACGGGCAAGCAAGTTCTTCGGTTTCTACCTAAAAGAACTAGGAATTGAAGCCAACCCAAACAAATGTAGAGCCTTCTCCGAATTCCCCATGTCGAGTTCGAAAAAATTGATCCAAGCTTTGAATGGAACGCTCACCTCACTGTCCCCTTTCGTGGAAAATTCTGCTCAGTACGCACTCCCCCTTTTCAAACTCCTCCGCAAAAGGGCAGCTTTTGAGTGGACCGAGGAATGTGACAAAGCCCTCCTCCACCTAGAGAAAGCGCTATCAGAACCACCTATCCTCTCCCGGCCAGACAATGGGGAGTCCCTCTATCTCTATCTCGCTGTTGCAACCAAAGCTGTCAGCGCAACCCTCATTTGTGAAACCCCAAGGGGGAATAACTTCACGAGCAAGGCGTTGCAAGGACCAGAACTTAGATACCAACAAATCAAAAAATTAGCTTTTGCCCTCATCAATGCATCGAGGAGGCTGAGGCACTATTTTCTAGCCCATACCATCATGGTGCGCACGAACTAGTCCGTGAGGCAACTCTTGGGCCACCTAGACATGGCCGACAGAATGCTCAAATGGTCGCTAGAGCTTTCCGAGTTTGAGATCAAGTACGAGAGAAGAAAAGCCCTCAAAGCCCAAGTGTTGGCCGACTTCGTGGCGGAGATGACCTTGCCTGCCTCCCCGACTTGCGAAGCTCGCAAGTGGACAATCTTCGTTGACGGAGCATCCAGCTCGACGGGGAGCGGGGCAGGCGCAATCTTGGAAAATGAGGAAGATATCCTTGTCGAGGTCTCGCTCGCCCTATCTTTCCCCCCCTCCAATAATCAGGCAGAGTATGAAGCTTTCCTTGTGGGTCTACGCCTTGCCGAAGACCTGGGAGCCGAGGAAGTCATAATCTGCACAGATTTCCAGCTCGTGGCCCTCCAGGCACGAGGAGAGTATCAGGCCAAAAACGATAACCTCTTCGAATATTTGACCTTGGTTAAAGAAAAAAATTATGAAGTTCACGTCCGTGGAAGTAAAGCACGTTCTCCGCGAACATAATGTCCGAGAAGATGTCCTGTCAAAGCTAGCGAGCACAAAAAAGAAATGAGGAAACAAATCCGTCATCCAGGAGATACTTCCTCGACTAAGCATCGAGAGAACTCCCCCAACCCTCGACGTAAATGTCATTGGCAACAGAGACTGCTGGATGACCCCGGTCTACAACTACCTTTCCAAGGATGAACAACCATCCGACACAAAGGAAGCCAGTGTGGTCAAGCGCAGAGCTTATTCCTATGTCCTGGTCGAAAATAAGCTTTACAGGCGAGGGTTCTCCATTCCTCCCCTCAAGTATGTCGAGGAAAAGATGGTCGCCCATATCCTGCGCGAAATCCATGAAGGAATCAACACCCAGCACCTCGGAGGAAGATCCCTAGCCAGGAAAGCTATACGAGCAGGATATTATTGGCCGACCATGCAACATGACGCGAAGGAGCACATGAAAAAATGTGACAAATGCCAACGTCACGGGGACATGCACCTGGCATCGTCCAACTAGCTCAAAGCAATGTCCTCCCTGTGGCCTTTTGCATAGTGGGGCATGGACATCCTAGGACCGTTCGTCGTAGGATCAAACCATAATAAATACCTGATAGTGGGCGTGGATTATTTTACAAAACGGATAGAAGTAGAGGCTCTAGCCAAAATAATTGCCCGAAACATACTTCGTTTCTACAAGCGAAACATTCTTGTCCGCTTCGGCATTCCCCAGGAAATTTTCACCGATAACGGGTCACAGTTCACAGACAAAAACTTCCATGAATTCGTCACCAAACAACACTTTGCATCTGTCGAGCACCCGCAGACGAACGAGCAAGCTGAAGCAGCGAACAGGGTAATCCTGTGAGGTCTCAAATGGAGACTGGATGAAATAAAAAAACAGTGGGTCGAGGAGCTGCACAACGTCCTCTGGGCCTACCGAACCACACCCCACTCGACAACCGGGGAAATCCCTTTCCGATTAGCATAAGGGACCGAGGCGGTGATCCATATCGAAATACACGTGCCCTCCAGGCGGACTGAAGCTCCCCTGGACGAGGAGGCAAACAACGAGGCGCTGAGGGAGGAGCTCGACCTCATCGAAGAGGTCCGACCAGGAGCCTTCCAAGTAGGCAGTCTCGTCCTTAGGAGAAATCACAAAGATTCTCGCGAAGGCAAATTCGCCGCATACTGGGAGGGACCCTATCATGTTCGAGCAAAAACGGAAAATGGGGCCAACTACCTAGAACACCTCGACAAGGAAGAGCTCGCTCTACCATGGAATGCCAAAAATCTAAAACAATATTACAGCTAAGGCCACAAGAGTCGGCGTGCTCCATCAAAATGACGAGCATAGTGTACCGACCAGAAGTTCGTGCCCCGGTATAAGTGCTGCATACTAAAATCAATCAAGGCAGGCTTTTACTCTGGAACGAGCAAAACCCCTGTCCGACAGCGGTCCCTCGACCAAGCCCACCGTCGCCACCGTACCGCGAAAGGTAGAACACCCATATCGGGATGGGAAGTTCACACCGCAGAACTCAGGCCACAAACGCGACTTGAGCTCCGCTCTCTTGCCTGGGAACTACCCAGGCCTTTTGACCAGTTCCCTCATTGTCAAGCAACTATTTGTTGAGCAAACCCCGAATCGCAGTGAAAAATCATTCACAAAAACAACCCATAGAAACGGGCACAAATATCCAAAATAAATCATACACAAGCGACCACCAAGGACGAAATCGCATATCAAAAAAATAAAGCGGCCTCAAGGACCGCGATTGTAAGGATATTACATAAAAAAGGGTCAAGGCCCATCTGAAGAAATTACAACATACGGCACGCAGGCCGAAAAGATAAAACAAAAAATCAGCTGACATTTGGCCCCGCCTCCTCGTGGACAAGTTGCTCGTTCTCCTCCCCAAACTTGAGGAAATCAGGAATGACAATCTGGCCGTCCGCCACACTGTGGAGGAATCCTGTTCCTACAGTAACCCAGTCAACCCCGGGGTTCACAACTTTCAAATGCTCCACCACTTTGTTGAAGGCCTCCTCAGCAGCCCCTAAGCAGTCCTCCTCAGCCTGGTTGATTCGGGCGACAAGCTCGACATGAGTCTTCAGACTCTTCACCTCATCGCTCTCGTCCTCGGCAGGAGCCGCGGAAGCCTGTAAAGCAGCAACCACATCCTCCGAGGCTTTCTTCTCCACAGCTAAAGTTTCCCGCTCCTCGGTAACCTTGGCCAGCTCCTCCTTGGATTTCTTCGCCGCCTCCTCCGCAGCCTTCACTCTCTCCTCCAGAACTACGTTGGCAGCCTGAGACTTCTTCAGCTCCGCTTCCTGAAGGGCCCCTTCCTCTGTATAGACCACCGCCATGCCCAAGACCCTCATTAGGGCAGTGGCGTCCTGGGCCAGCAACACCCTTTTGCCTGGACAATCGAGCTCCTTGAGCGCCAAAGACTCTGCCCGATGGAGTGTAAAGAAGGAGCCTTCGAAGAAATCCCTCTTAAGGAAGCATGGGGGCAGATCGTACTTGTTTTTCTCCTATTCACTGGTCAGGCCGAGGACATCTTTTGTTTGTAAACGCTTGTTCCTCGAAGTCACCGACAACGAGGAAGTCTAGACGGCAGCTGCGACAGATAAAGAGGTCCCCGATCCCGTCGGAGGCGGGACTACCTGCTCGCCAAGGCGGCTTTTGCTGACTTTTCTCCCTTGCTTGACCTTGGCCGCCGCAGTTTTTACCAAACGTTCTTGAGCCGTGGACATCTTTCCTGCAAAACAACAGACACATGTTAGT
The DNA here is from genome assembly GCA_022829125.1 of Lathyrus tuberosus. Lineage (NCBI taxonomy): Eukaryota > Viridiplantae > Streptophyta > Magnoliopsida > Fabales > Fabaceae > Lathyrus > Lathyrus tuberosus. The sequence continues at coordinate 2,115,575 of JALAZF010000353.1, forward strand.
AAATGAAAAATAACAAAATGGGACGAGCTAAAAAGAAAATGGTTATCCAAAAGTTCTAGAGCATCCCTGCGCGTGCCGCAGTCGAGGAACTCCTTGGTGTTAATATATAGGGCCTCTACCTTGGCCCCCCCGTCATCTTCAAAAATAATATCCCCGCCCTTGGTCACGCACTGGGAAGGGCGGAAACTATCAACGAAGGCCACCAGCTTGTTATAGCTGACCAAGTCATCTTCCTCCAACATGGCCGACCTGGAAAGATACTCCTCGGTTTCCCTGGTGAAGTGGTCCTTACTCCAGGCGAAATGGAATTTCTGCGCCTGACGCCCCCTCACCCTGCCTTGCTAGTTGCAAAGGGGCTCCCTGTTTTCATCTGTAAAAATCTCCCAGAGAAACAAATAGTCTTTAGCCCTCTTCGACACTGGCTCCACTACATATTATCTTTCCTTGAACGTCCTAATGGACTTTGAAAAGGTTTTGAACAACTTCCTCCCCTGCTTCAGGGAAACCCATCCAAACTGCCCTCGCACGACCTATCGTTGGAGGTGGAAGACTGTGAAGAAGATGGGGAGAGTGACTCCAATATTCAATTACTCGCAGGTAATCTCAAATGCTCAGATAAAGGCAATTGAGTTCGATTAAGCTGAGAGGGCGCCAAGTCCAGATGACCGAAAACTGCCACCTAAAAATCTTTAAAGGTCAGCCTCACCCCCATCTCCTTAAAAACATACTCGTACATGGGAAAACGCTCGACATCGTAAGCCGAGCATATCCGATCATCCTCCTCGGAAAAGTGGACCCTCCCATCTTCCTCGTCCCCCACCGTCGTGAAGGCATCCTGAGTATAGAAGACAAAGAGAGAGGCATGCTCCCGAGGCTTAGAGGCAATCCATTCTTCCTCGGGACTCCCAGGAGCAGTTTCCTCAGAGTTGTTATCCCCTGAAGAGCTCTCATAGGACAGCTCCTGCTTGAGCATAACGTCATCCTCGGCGTTGCCAGACATATCCTGAAAAGTATAGGACAAAAGTGAATTCTATGGCAAAATCAAAACCACCCTTCCACCGCTAGTCAAGTGAAAGGGCGTGTGAAGGCCCGAGGATAACGTCCTTGACCTAAGTCCTTAGTCAAATAGCGCAACGAAGGTGCGAGGACATTCTCTATGGCAACCCCTTAAAGCCTTACGGGGAGTTCCTCCCCGACACTTCACCCAAAATTCCGTTTAAGTTCCACCGGAAAACTCCTAAGTACGCCATAAACTTCATAATTCCACCGGCGACAAACTCATTCGTCGTCGCAACAACGCCCGAATCAACAGGAAAACCTAAGTCTTTAACACTCTGACGACGGCGCCGGTGGCAGAAAATGGCTCAACTACCGCCAGACACAAACATCCTCCAGAATGCACCTACTCTACCCAATTTTTCGTCCTAACCGCATGCAAATCTAAGAAAAATGAGACTAAAGCTTGCGTAAAACAAAGAAGGATCAGAAACTTACAAGGACGAAGAGAAAGAAATTGTGGTCGGAGAAGCTTGGTCAGTGCTCGTATGACTATGTTGCAGCGGTTGACGGCGACAACAGAAGAAGAGAGAGAAGCAAAAAGTGAAAATGAACACTTCCTCCCTCTATTTATAGACGAGTCAGAAGCATGTGCATGAGCACACGCGTGCCTAGGAAGACGTAAGGGCATCATTATAACCTTAACATAGCCATCATTACGCATTAACCATGGCGCGTGCCTTGATGCATGCGTGACACTCCATCCTTTCAAGTCCCATCGACCGTTGGACTCTCCGCTCGCCGGACACGCAGGACAATGTTTTAGGTTCCTCGGGCAGATGTATCCTCGAGCACCACGAAACGAACCTATCTCAGTAACAAGCATCGACTACACTTACTCCTCCTTTGGATCACGTGCTGTCCTTAAGTCATCACTCCTATGCTCAGGAGCAACGACTTGGAGGGCTCATGTTCCCGACTAGCCCAATGGCTAGGCATGGCCCAATCCACTTTTGCACCCAGAGCGACCCAATAGTCTAAGCCCTGCCAGTTAAGGGCAAAGGAAAACACTTTTTCTTTTGCCCCTCAGCCGAGGAGGGATGACCAGCTGACCCCTAGGATTAGTTGCTCTTCGTCACATCTCTGCCCATCACGCACTGATCAACCATCTAGGAACGGCCATGACGCGCTTCCCCGCAACCACGCCCTTGCTCGAGCAACAACTAGTTCCGAGTATGTCTTCCCGTCACAACGGCTAGTTTCTGACAGTTACCTATTTTTGGGGAGCGAATATCTAGGCCCAAAAATAGGGACCAATGACCAAGCGCTAGGGGCATTATAAATACCCTCTCCTTTGAGAAGGTCAGATATTTCAAAATCACCCTAAGACATTCTTGCTTTGTACTTGCATTCTCCTCTCCCGATTCTTACTTTGGCATCGGAGTGCCTTGCAGGTACACCCCCTCCTCCTTGGATTCCAGCATCGAAGACGAAGTCTCTGGCCCACTTCAGGTTCTGATCAACTGGAAATATCATATATATATATATATATATATATAGGGTTATGCTAATGCACACCCATGTAGGTGTGCATTAGCAACATACACCTTAGTGTATTTTTGTGTGGGGCCCACCAATTTTGGGTGGGACCCACATTAGAAAGATGAAGAAAAAAAATAGAAAGAAAATAAATGTAGTGTATTTTTGTGTGGAGTCCACCAGTTTTGGGTGTATGTTAGCATTTCCTATATATATAATTTTTTTAATAACCATATTTAATAAAAATTCAAATAACCAACATTTCAAACAAGTTAGTAAAGTAACCACTTGTCAAAATAAAAAAATTTGTCACATAAATGATGTTTCACTGTCTGTGGCGCATGAACTCAAATTTGATCCAAAGAGTCATTGTCTATGACGCTTGCTTTAGTGTCATACCAATGACAATGATGCATGCATGTTGGAAATTGGAGCATGCGTTATCCTTTCTGCCTTCTACGTTGTACGTTGTATTTGATTAGTTTTTTAAAATTATATAAGCAGCAAAATAATAAAAAAAATTAAAAAGGAAAAAATAAATCATAATATTATTCTTAAAATAGAATTTTACAATGATTAAAGAGAATTTTAATGACCCACTCGATCGTAACGCACATTGATTTCACACCCCGGCGCATTCGCTTGTCTTCGAGGCTGTCATACCCCAAATTTTGACCACTAAGATTTCCCATCATTGTACAAATCATCATCACAATATGGAGGAACCATCCTATTTCATCAATCTCCCCAAAGATGGGTGAGCATCCACTACAATCAAAATTAGGGTTTCAAGCCCTCTCTGAGTGCTTAAACAAAGGATCAATCAAGGAATGACATGATCTTCAACTTGTCTAAACCTCTCAAACATACACAATGGATCAAGAGGACTCCCACTTCAAGGATTAAGCACAAGGTTGCTCCCTTCTAGGTGGATCAAGTCTCAAGATCGACAGGGTCACCAAATTAGGGTTTTGGTCGATCAGGGCCTCCAAAGGGAAATTTTCCTCTGGGCATGAGCCAAGGATCCAAAACAAAACCTAATATACTCCATGGAACCCCATGGACCCAACCATCAAGTCAATTTTGCCTCAGGGGATGCATACATCAAAAATCAGGAATTAGGGTTTCTTGACCTAATTCACCCCTAAGTTGACTTTTGGGGAAAATCATGAGCCAAGACCTCAAGAGAGAGTTTGAGGGTCTCTAATGAACTATATTGATCCATTTGGAACAATGGATTAATCCAAGAAGCTTGAGCAACAAGTCTCAATTTCATCTGCACCACAATTAGGGTTTTAAGGGAAAAGTCAACTGTAACTTTGACTTTTGACCAGGACATGCTCCCAAACCCTAGGACATGCCTCAATATACCCTATGACACCCATGGAACATGTCCATTAAGTTTGATTTAGGTCAAGGACATGATTTCCTGAAGAATTGCACAATTTGAAATTCATCTGATAAAAAGTCAACTGTGCACAAAAGTCAACTTTGACTTTTTGAGATTTTTCACCAAAATGGATTTTTAACCCTAAAATGATGTTAATGTATGATTTGAATCATCATTCATCAAGAAAAATCAAGAAAAGTTGCATAACTTGTAAAAGGGGTAACCATAAAAACTTAGAAAATTTTCTAAGTTAAAAATAAAGTGACAAAGGTACCAACTTTGGAGGACCATAACTCCTAAACCACAAGGCCATTTTCTCTCATCCAAAGATGGATTTGTAGCCCTCATTACCCTCCACAAAAACTTCAACTAGACCTAACTCCAATTCATTAAGGATTTTGAGTTATGGAGTGATCAAAATGATTGAAAAATGAAAATGTCACTTTTTCCAACACTTAGTGAAATTTTCACTAAGTCAGAATCTGTCTTCATTTTTTTCCAAATGTAGAGGGATTTTTCACTTGGATTCAAAAGAGATCAAAACCAAACATGTTCAAACAGTTGTTGTATCATGTAAGGGCTTTCCAAAATGGCCAAGAACATTGCCAAATTCCATTTGAGTCATGAGATATGACATTGGAAAGTTGCCTTGCTGAAATCTGTCAAAGGCAAGGCAGAATTTGCAACTTTGCTCGATTTGCCAAAATCAGCCAAATCCAATTGCTCCTATCGACTTAGACACCTCAGAGGATTGAATCTAAAGGGGACAATCACTGAGCTAAGTCTCCAAAGTCCATGGAACAAGAAATAGCATGTTGAACCTAGAATGGCCAAAATAGGGACAAGACTGCAAATTTGGATTGAAGCATTCAATGGAAGCATCAAGGTGGCATGGACTGAGCCATTCTCATCTGAAATCAGTCAAGACTTATCCAAGACCAAGGGAACCAAAGCTCTGTGCCCTAACCTCTAGTCAATGGCTAGAGGAGACTTGAAATTCCATTGGACAACATTGGCCAAACCTACTTAGCAGCTGCCATTCACTATTCCTTGCAAAACAAACTTGCTCTACTATAAATAGAGCTCAATTGTGATCAGTTTGAGTACACCAAAGCCATCTAACAGATGCTTTCCTCAAAATCTCTTTCTCTTGGCAAAAATGCCTTTCTTAGCAAGGTAGCTATCGGGTTTTGAGTTTGAGAGCTTTTCCAATCAAACCAATCACTCACACACCTCATATACATCACATATGAGCTGCTCAAACACTTAGATCACTTCTGAAACACCAATTTCACAAAATCACCAGCTGGTTGCTCAAATTTTCAATCAAGTTGCAGCTGAGGTACCACAAATTGTTCCAGCCATTTTCAATCAGGTCCAAGCATTCAAACAGACTCCATAGGGTGTAGGGAAGCTGTTCAGATCATCACCACTCATCTGTAACACCTCCAAATCAAAAATCACATTGCACTTGCTGTCACGGCCTAGAGGTCAATACTTAATTTTTAAAGCATTAATCCAAGATCACAATTTGTTTTTCATATGTTAAACAATTTTGATCATTTTAATTGAATTTTTATTCAATTAAATACATTTTTGAAAACAAATTAGGGTTTTTGGATTAATTCAACCCTCATAAATCATTTTCAAAACTCTATGGGCCTCTTGAGAGAGTGTAAGACCCAATCCTTTCTTGACCAAATCATTTTTGGGTCTCAGTGTACTGTATAAGTCCCGATACCGTAAAAAACCAACGGCGCGATCGTCGCCTTTTCAAAATAACCTTGGGCCTCTCCTTGAGCTATAAGACCCATTCAAAACACTTTGGGCCTCTAATAGAGTGTAAGACCCAATCCCCTTTTAACCAAAACCTTTTGGGCCTCACTTATTGTATAAGTCCCTCTGCGTTAAAAGAAAACCTCGGCGCGATCGCCATTTTTAAACGAAAAATCAACTGGGCCTACCCTCGTGTTATAAGCCCCACTCTTTTTCTTTAAACTCATTTGGGCCTCTTGAGAGAGTGTAAGACCCATCCCTTTGTACAGAAAACTTTTTGGGCCTCAGTCACTTGTATAAGTCCCTCTGTACAAATTCAAACAGTGCGCTCACTGATAAAACCCTGGGCCTGTCCTTGAGCTGTAAGTCCGAAACCTTTCTTTTTCAAAGCACTTTCTCCTTTGATTTTGAATATACTGTTGTTTTCAATCTTTCTTTGTTGAACAACTAACCAAACAGCATGGAAGCTCTACAACCGAGTAAGTGGTTATTGCTTTCATTTACCGCTTTCATATACATATAATTGTATTGTGGGGCTGTTTCACTGTAGGTCTTCTTTCATAAACTCATATCAACTGTGTAATAATAGTATAGATATTTCGAGTTTCCCCGGCAACTACGTCTAGAACTAAGTGGCACCGTTTCGTTTATTCGTAGAAATAGACAACTAGATCCCCAATAGGATCACCAGATACAGTCTTCTCTTCGGCTGTCCTCCTTAGGAAATGTCAAGAGACTCTACCCCCCAAGATGAATGTATTCTCCGTGAATGGCATCTTTGAGTTTCTTCCAAATTCTCGAACTTTCCTGACTTGATCTATTCCTTGTGAATAGCTTGCCTTGAATTTCTCGGGGTTTGGGGACCCACAGGCTTCTTAAAAGCATCGACCTCCTCTTGGGCATGGTACAAGGACCCACAGGCTTCCTAAAAGCAACCCCGCCTCCTTTTGGGCTTAGTACAAGGACCCCACGGCTTCTTAGAAGTATTCACAGCCTCCTCTTAGGCTTCGTATAATGATCTCTTCCCCCGGGAATGATAGCCTTCTCTTGGGCTTAGTACAAGGACCCGTCGGCTTCTTAAAAGTTTCCAGCCTCCTCTTGGGCTTCGTACAAATTGTCCCGACGACCTCCTAGAGGTATAGGAACAGAACCTAGTCATCTGCATGGTGCAGTCCTGTCGTAGAGTCTACTACTGTTTCTTAAAGCATAGTACAAAAGGCGAAACTCTGGACTTGGACAGTCTAATCTCCTTGAGTCTCAAAGACATTCTCAAGTGACCCCTTCGTTAAATAGGAAGGAAACCCGTAGACTCGGACAATCTCAATATCCTTTGGATTTCCCGTTTCCTCAAAGAGAAGGAAATATCCCTGATCCTTGAATCAAATACATGAGTACAGTGTTGCTCATATAAGAACTAATTTTCTCTTTCAAAATCAGTATATTGGACCTGTCACTCAACTGAAACAGTTACATAGCCTCCTCTTGGGCTGTGTATAATGATTCTCCCCAGCAGAGTCAAACAACGTTTAGCCTCTCTCTCGGGCTTTGTACGAGACACATAAGAGACTCCCTCGTTGAGTCAATCACCCCTTTCGTCTCCATCTCGGGCTTTGTACGAGATACAAAAAACACTCTCTTGTTGAGTATAAAAGATTCTCCTGTTGAGTCAACCCTTTTAGCCTCTCTCTCGGGCTTCGTGCGAGACACATAAAAACTCCCTCTTGTTGGGCCAATAGCCTCCTCTTAGGCTTTATATAAGAAAACCACTGGTTGATCCAATCAACCTTTTAGCATCAAAGCTGTGCCTCGTTCACAATACACAAACATCAACAACTCTTTCCCTTTCATCTAATCGCTGTAAGCGGCAAGCCTCTGGATCATCTACATCCATGCCACTGTCCCTCTTTTAGCATGAGAATTCCTAAGGAAAGATAGCATTGCTCTACACTAAGTTAAAGTCTTCTCCTTCAGGTAAAAACCTCCTTTAAAGGAAATTATGGCATTGCTAGGATCCGCGTATCCCGGTTAAAGTAATTCTCCTTTATAAAAACAGTTGTGACAAACAACCCCCTCTTTAGAGATGACAAATTCTCTCTAAAGTGGAGACTTTTCAGCTTCACTTCTTGGGCTTTGATCAAGATACAAATCACCTTTCGCTTCACGTCTTGGGCTTTGAACAAGACACCAAAAACACCCATTTCCTCCCATAGAATAGGAGGAACTACGAACGCTCTGATTTCCCTGTTTCGATAAACGGGAATACGTAGGCATAAGATTGAAAGAAAAATCTTAGCGAGCACAATCAACAAAAAACCCAAATCCCATATTCAAAAGCATCAGTCCTAACATCCTAACACTTGTTCCCCGCCAGAAGATCCTAGAAAGAAAGAAGAACCGTATTGGCGAAAATACAAATAACCAGTACAAGGGCCCCCCACATTGATAGCATTCGTAACCTAACAGACCGCTGTTTAAACTCAGTATGCAAGCAGGGTTAATTGGAGACATCTATTTCCCTTCCTTATTCATCTTTAATAGGATAAAAAATGAATCGACCTGTAGTTTAAGCTCAAACCGCAGAGAGCGACCAGCGCTTAAGAACCGCGTCCAAAATCGCTCGCTACAGAAAAATGGCGCCCACCGTGGGGCCCTTTTTTGTCAAACTTTTTTCTCCTTTTTTTGTGAATGCCACAGATTGGGGCATCCGCCGGGGAACCCATTTTCTGTTAGGAACTTAGGATCCTTAGCTTCAAAGGTCTAGGATGTTTAGGACAAATATATATACTGCTTTTCCTAATTGCTATACATGTTTATTTTTCTGCTAATGGGAATGCGGGTGATGCCGTATGCGGAAAGATTGAGTATACACTTAAGATAAGTGATGGCGACGGGGTCGACCATCAACCTCAGTGGAGGCTGACCAACGCAACCCATTCTCTCACCCAGACAATGGGCCGGTTGTTAAGTCTGAGAAGCTGAGGAGCCAAACCCTTTCGTAGTGCAGAAACTATCGGAAATAGTTGTTACGCGATACTACCCTCATTTGAGGCTGGTGATCTATTCTCGGTGAATGGCACTTACTCTAAGATTGTACTACAACTCGCTGGCGATCCGCTTGTTGTTTTGCTTTCCTGGGAGGAGCTGATGATAATGAGTACAGGTACAAAAATCACCCTAGTATAAACCTTTGGGGATGGGTAGAGCCTTGACTTCATGACAACGACCCTTTGACCCCATGTTTTTTCTATGTTTTTGTGTGCTGCATTCATGCATTCATCTAAAAAACATTAAAACATTCAAAAAATCTTCTCTTCTGGTCTCTCTGTTTTTCAAATTAAACTAAGACTGTGATTGCAAATACCAGAGAAGAAGATGGCACTAATGGATTTCGGTAGAAGGAGAACCCATAGGTATATCTTCAAGGTTCCAAAGTTAGAGGATTTGATAAGATTAGCAAGGATGATCACTAACCCTGAGGCTTTTAGAGCCAAGCACGGAGGTCTGCTACCACTGTTAAGAGTCCATGTGATTGAGGGAATCATGGATGCGCTCATTCAGTTTACGATCCGGTTTATCACTGTTTCACATTCCCGGATTACCAACTCGCACCGACGCTGGAGGAGTATTTTCATCTAGCTGATTTACATATCACTGATCGAGCTCTATTTTCTGGACTGGAAGAAATTCCAAAGAATCAGACCATTGCAAGAGCAATTCATTTGGACGAGTCTGAGGTCAGGACTCACCTGACTACTAAGGGTGGCATCCAAGGTTTGCCAGCCCAGTTCTTGACGAAGAAAGCCCTGTATTTTGCCAATATAGGAAACATTACTGCTTTTGAAAGCATCTTTTTCTTGCTCACCTACGGGTTATTTTTGTTCCCCAACATCAATTACTTCGTCGACATTAACTCCATTAAGGTTTTTCTCATTGGAAACCCTGTGCTGACTTTGCTCGCAGATGCGTATCATTCTGTACACTTGGGAAATTTGTACAGTGGAGGGGAGATCACATGTTGTGTACCTCTACTTTATAAATGGTTTATCTCACACCTGCCCAAGTCTGCTGCTTTTTGGGATTGTAAGAGTGCCTTACGTTGGTCACAGAAGATCATGTCTCTTACCAACTCTGATATAGATTGGTGTAATAGGATTTATGAGGGAATCAGGATCATTGATCGTTGTGGAAACTTCCCCAACGTACCCCTCATAGGAACTAAATGAGGAATCAACTACCATCCGGTATTGGTTCGCCTTCAATTTGGATACCCGATGAGACACATCCCATGGGGGGTTCATCTGGAAGGTCTTTTCTTCAAAGAAGGGGAAAACGACAGAGCACTAAAGATGGAAATAGTGCACGCTTGGATACACGTTCATAAGAAAGGACGAGAGTCTCTGGGAAAACCGGACTGTGTCTCGGTGGAGCCTTATCTCCATTGGGTACAAACTAGAGCTCTCAAGCTAAAGATGCCTTATCCTCGTTACGGAATTCTTCCGCCAAAGGAATCTGTCATGTACTTCATGACGGAAACTAAAAGGCTTCAGGTTACTCTCAACAAAGTTCAGAATGAGAGAAGGTCTTGGAAGAACAAGTACCGCACCCTCGACATAGAGTGCATCAAAATACAACAATTACTGAAAGACAAAGATACTCTGATTGAGATTTTGGAGCAACATGCTGTAGAGAATCAAGATGACCAAAGGAATTTGCTCACTCCTTTCACCTGGCAAAGGAATGACAACCCGAAAATGGCCCAAGAGCCCCGGTCAAAGAAAAGGAAAGTACCAGAGTCAGCACCCGATTTCTCTTCAGAGAGGACTCGAGACCCATTAGCTTAGGTTTCTGTTTTTGCACTTTGTAATCTACTATATTTCCATTTCTGTAATCCTTTGAATTTCAATAAAAAGGGGTTTTCCCACTGTTTGATATTTGCAATCTAATTGTCGAAGTTTATTTTGATTAAACAAAAAAAAACAATTAATATAATCATTGCATTCATCATTCTCACATCGCGTATTCTTCTTCCTTACGAATCTCACGTTTGTGTCTCGATTCTAGAGTCAAACTGTCTCATTCGTACAATACTCAGACCAATCTTCAGAAAAGGATGGATGATCTTGAGGAAGAAAACAGAGAGTTGAAAGAAGAGATCGATGCTCTAAGAGAGGATATGAGAAAGCTTCGTAATGACATGCAAGCCATGGCAGAAGCTCAGCTATAATGGACTATGATCTCTGAGATCACCTCAATGCCCATCGTGGAGAAGTATGATCCTAGGTATCAAATGCTGAAAGATCGTCCTTGGGGTATGCCTGTTAACTATATCCCGGAAGGATATGTTCCGCCGATCACTGAAGATCAGGGAATCACAACAGAAGCCGTTGTGCCTGAAGGTTACAAACTTCGGGAAAGCGAAGATGCCAGGGGCATACTGAAGACTCCTGAAGGTTACAAACTTCGGGAAACGCCAAGATTTACTGCCGTAGTCACGGTACCACCCCCTGTGGTGCACACTGTCCTAGAAGGACAGATTCCACCAACACCTTCTGGTAAGAAGAAAACTATGTTCGATAGAATGGATGAATTCCAGGAGCAGTTCCTAGAAATGCAGAAGGAACTGCAAGCCATTCGCGGTCAGGATCTATTTGGAAAGGACGCCGCAGATCTCTGCTTGGTCCCCAATGTAAAAGTCCTGCACAAGTTCCAAGTGCCCGACTTTGAAAAGTACAAGGGTAACTCTTGCCCTCAAATCCATCTGGTGATGTACGCTCGGCAGATGTCAGCTCAGACGGAGAATCAGGACCTGCTGATTCACTACTTTCAGGATAGTTTAACCGGTGCCGCACTCAAATGGTACATGGGTTCAAACCGTGCTACGATCAGCACTTTCAGAGATCTTGGTACTGCCTTCGTCCAACAATACAAATACAATTTGGACATGGCACCCGACAGAGATCAACTCAGATCAATGTCACAAAAGGACAAGGAAACCTTTAAGGAGTATGCTCAAAGGTGGCGTGAAATTGCCGCTCAAATTTGTCCACCTCTTGAAGAAAAAGAGATGACAAGGATCTTCTTAAAGACCTTAAACTCATTTTACTATGACCGAATGGTTGCCAGTGCGCCCAGTGATTTCACCAAAATGGTGGGCATGGGTGTACGTCTTGAGGAAGCCGTCAGAGAAGGACGTTTGGTAAAAGACACTGGATCATCGAGCGGTACTAAAAAATATGGTAGTGCTCTCCCTAAGAAAAAAGAGCAAGATATTGGGAATATCTCTCTTGGAAAGCAAAGGCGACGATATCAACCAGTAGCAGCTGTGACTCCTGCTATTAGCCCTGCGCCTATTCCTACGTATCAACCTCAGGTTGCGCAGAGCCAACCTGATCAGCAAAGGACACAACAACCTCTTCAGCAGGCTCGTCCCCAATACAACAACAACCGCACAACACGGCCACCAGGATTTGATCCTATACCTGTGACGTACGCAGAACTGTTTCTATTACTGTTAGCCAAGGGGCACATTCAGACTAAGTCCCCTCTTACAGTACCGGAAATCCACCTTTTTGGTTTAAGGTGGATCAGACGTGCCCTTATCATCAAGGAGGTCCAGGGCATAACATAGAAACTTGTCTTAATTTCAAGTCCGACGTGCAAAAGCTTGTTAGGAGCGGGCTCTTATCTTTCAAAGATACGAATCCTAATGTTCTTACGAACCCGCTGCCTCAACATGAGAAAGCTGCAGTCAATTTGATAGAGGAAGAGATTAACAATGTCAATCAAATTCACGATGTACTCTTGTTAAAGACCAATCTGGTCAAGATGCATTGTAGACAGAGTGGATATGGCCATGTGCCACCTCATAACTATCATCAGTGTGATATCTGCTCTAAAGATAACCAAGGTTGTTCTGTAGTGCAAGCGGCTCTACAGGAACAAATGGATCTCGGATGGATCCAAGAACACTGAGTTCGTGGAGTTAACATGGTTTACACAAATTCCAATGTCATTCAGAACCACGACATCCGTGCAATGAGTGTCAACTTGGTGGCAATGCACTCGAGGAAAAGCCAGTATCATAATCTGCCGCGGCACGATTACAATTCCTGTCTGACTTGCTCGGTAAATAAACAGGGATGCTCTTTCATACAAGAGGCCCTCCAGCGTCAGATGGATCTTGGATGGATCCAAGACTACCATGATAGCAATTCCTATCAGATCAACATGGTTCAGATCTTTGACATTCGCGTGTTGAATACCAACCTGGTAGAGTTACATGCTGAGCAAGTCCGACTTGGATTCTTAATATCACATGACTATCAAAGCTGTAAAGCGGGTTGCGAAAATGATCGAGGTTGTACCGTTGTCCAAGAGGCACTTCAGCACTTGTTAAATCACTGGTGGATGCCAATCTACATGGATGAAGATACTCAGCAAATTAGTATCAATAACAGGAATCATACCCGGCGTCAAAGTCAGGACGTCCGATCAATGGAAGGTAACCTAGTGAGGTTACATTGTATTCAAAGTGGGCGTGGCCAGGTGCCACTACACAATTACGACAGTTGTAGCATCTGTTCGGAAAGTAACCAAGGGTGTTACCTTGTGAGAGCGGCTCTTCAGGGTCAGGTGGATCGTGGAGAAATTTGTCCATATCCGGGTTCTGGACCAATCGACTGGACGCCAAACTACCTCGCCGATCAAATTGAGGATGTTGTCACAATTTCTGGTCATCATAGGACCAGAGATGTTTTTGCCATCATTCCTCTACTTGACGAATCTAAAGTTCCCAACCAGGAACGGATCGAGATTACTTATGATGGTCAGAAAAATCAGAAGGTTCCCATAGTCATCTATCTGCCGGGACCACTACCGTATGAATCAACTAAGGTTATCCCTTACAAATACGGTGCAATGATAATTGAGAATGGAAAGGAAATTCCATTACCCTTAGTTGTGAACATTGCAGACATCAGTCGAGTAACACGGAGTGGTAGAATCTTCAACCGAGGGGTTGGGGAAGTTAACAAGGAAAAGGAACTTCAGACATAAGCTCCCGATCCACCAGTTGGTCAATCCAGTAATCCCGACATTTCGAAAAACGATGAGATGCTGAAGCTCATCCAAAGGAGTGAATACAACATTGTTGATTAACTGTTACAAACTCCTTCAAAGATCTCTGTGTTATCACTGTTACTCAGTTCAGAAGCGCACAGGGAGGCTCTACAGAAAGTCTTGGAGCAGGCCTTTGTGGAACAGGATGTAACAATCAGACAATTCAATAGTATTGTCTCTAACATCACTTCCTGCAATAATTTGGGATTTAGTGATGAGGAATTACCTGAAGAAGGTCGCCGTCATAACATGGCGCTCAATATCACAGTTAACTGCCAGGACGATGCTTTAGCCAGCGTACTGGTTGACACAGGGTCAGCCCTGAATGTTATGCCGAAGTCTACTTTGATGCAGTTATCATTCAAAGGCTCTTCGATGAGAACAAGCATGGTCGTCGTCAAAGCATTCGAAGGATCCAGAAAAATGGTTATCGGCGAAGTTGATCTTCCCATAACTATTGGTCCTCACACTTTCCAAGTCACTTTCTAGGTCATGGATATCCGGGCAACATACAGTTGTTTATTAGGAAGACCTTGGATACATCAGGCTGGAGCGGTTACGTCAACCCTCCACCAAAAGCTAAAGTTCGTCAAGAACGATCAACTTGTCACAGTCTGTGGAGAACAGGCCTTGCTCGTAAGTAACTTGTCATCATCTACTGGTATAGAACCCGAGGAGGTTATTAGAACGCAGTTCCAAGCATTGTCGGTGAGCAAGGACAATCATTTCAAAGGAGGAACCTCAATTTCCTCATACAAAGATGCTATCAAAGCAGTCGAGAGTACCGATACAAAAGTATGGGGACAACTTGTCATTCCCATTGACAATAAAACAAAGAAGGGTCTTGGTTTTTCTGCAACCTGTACCCAGACAGCTGCCAACGATGAAAGTCTTCAACCCCTTCAAAACTTCTTCCACAGTGGAGGTTTCCTTCACCCAGTGTCTCAGACAGTTCATGCTATCAATGAGGAAGATCCCTCTGACACAGATGAAGAATGGAAGTCCTATCTCAACAAGAACGGTTATATGTCTCAAGAAGAGGTGCCTATGCCTTTTTGCTTTCCTACAGAAAGTCCGAGATTTATACCAAGATCAGATGTCAAAATGATATATGGAGATTGTGATCCAGAAGGATGTCGTGCTCCACCAAATTCATTAGAGGAAGACACTCTGATGAAAGGCAACTTTGATCACAACTACTATGGCCCAATGGATGGTCTGCCAATGTGGCAACCTTATCCAGGAGACTTGGGGCAAGAAAGTCAGCCGAACAATGAAACTCAGCTGACCATCATTGAATAGAATACCTGTGTCCCCACCATGTCATGGGATCAACACTCAGGTCATTCAGAAACTACTCAACATGAAGATGAATTCGCAACGTTAGCAGGACTTGAATTCATCAACTATGCTTTTCCCGAGGTCAACGTCATCGAGAGAGATGACTCCTCCAGTTCCAAAGAAGTGTGGGACACCCTGGGACAACCAAGTGGAAAATACGACTTTATGGTCAAATACACTGCTCCCGAAAGCTCTCGTATCAGATTCAAAGATATCCAGCCAACTGGATGGGGAGATATAGCTGAGAGCACCAATGCTATGCAAAATGCAACTGAGGAATTCTCCTACGACAATTCTGCCTGGGAAATAGATTCCAACGATCCTGCTCCACCAGAAATTAGCGTTATTTCTGAAGACAAATCGAGGAAGGTGCCAGACTTTGTGATTCACTGAGGAGTTCGCCGCCAATGGGTTGCCATCGAGGTTTCGAAGGTCGTTCATCAGTCAAAGTAATTACCATCTTTTAACCTTTCACCCTGCCCAGGTGAAACGGATGTTTTGATAGGGCTCGCTTTCTGTAAATTTCCCTCTTCGCTTCGCCCAAAGCAACAGAGTTTTGTTTTATAGGGCTGTAGTTTCAAGGATTGACTTGTTCATTAATAAAATAACGTCGTTCTATAATTTCCGCATTTATTGCTATTTTCTCTTTTCGTTTTTCAGAAAATGGTAATCCTAAAAAACAATTCAATAATAAAAACAACAGTAATAAAAATAAAACACTGCACACACTTGCATTTTCTCTATCTCTTCTAAACAAGAATCATACCGTCATGCAGATTGCTTGTTTTAAACCCCGTTGAAACATACGATCCGATGCCTTCTCCCAACTTTGAGTTCCCGGTATTCGAGGCTGAAGAAGAAAATGACAACAAAATTCCAGAAGAAATCTCCCGACTACTCAGACAAGAGGAAAGGTCCATTGAACCTCACAAAGAACCGTTGGAAACAGTAAACTTGGGTTCAGAAAAAGAGAGAAAAGAAATCAGGATTGGGGCACTGCTCAGTCCAACTGCCAGAGAGGGTTTGATAAAGCTTCTCAAAGAATTCCCCGATGTATTCGCTTGGTCCTATCAGGATATGCCAGGGTTGGATACCAGCATCGTGGAACATCACTTACCATTGAGATCGAAATGTCCGCCAGTAAAGCAAAGGTTGAGACGCACTCACCCGGACATGGCCATCAAAATCAAAGAGGAGGTACAGAAACAGATCGACGCGGGTTTCCTCGCTACATCTGAATATCCTCAATGGTTAGCCAACATAGTACCCGTTCCAAAAAAGGACAAAAAAGTCAGAATGTGTGTCGACTACAGAGATCTGAACAAGGCTAGTCCAAAGGATGACTTTCCTTTACCACACATTGACATGCTGGTAGATAGTACAGCAAAGTTCAAAGTTTTCTCCTTCATGGATGGATTCTCGGGCTATAACCAGATCAAAATGGCGCCGAAAGACATGGAGAAAACATCGTTCATCACCCCATGGGGCACTTTTTGTTACAAGGTAATGCCGTTCGGTTTGAAGAACGTCGGGGCAACCTATCAAAGGGCCATAATTACTCTATTTAATGACATGATACACAAAGAAATCGAGGTATACGTCGATGATATGATTGCAAAATAAAAAATAGAGAGTGAGCACGTTGAACATCTGTCAAAATTGTTCGAACGTCTAAGAAAATTCAAGCTCCGCTTGAATCCCAACAAGTGCACCTTCGGTGTCCATTCAGGGAAACTACTAGGGTTCATCGTCAGCCAGAGAGGAATTGAGGTTGATCTTGACAAGGTCAAGGCCATTCAAGAAATGCCTTCTCCGAAAACGAAAAAACAAGTCAGAGGATTCCTGGGACGTTTGAACTACATCTCCAGATTCATATTCCTTATGACTGCCACTTGTGCGCCGATCTTCAAATTACTCAAAAAGAACCACGATTGCGTTTGGTCAGAAGATTGCCAAACTGCCTTCTACAGTATCAAGGAATATCTGTTGAATCCTCCAATTCTATCACCTCCAGTTGAAGGAAGACCACTGATCATTTACCTCACAGTTCTAGAGGACTCAATGGGATGTGTACTTGGCCAACAAGACGAAACTAAAAGGAAAGAGTCTGCCATTTACTATCTAAGCAAGAAATTCACCGACTGCGAGACTCGGTACACGTTGCTCGAGAAAACTTGCTGTACTTTGGCTTGGGCAGCCAAACGTCTTCGCCAGTACATGATTTGTCATACTACTTGGTTGGTCTCCGAAATGGATCCAATCAAGTACGTTTTCGAAAAACCTGCTCTTACGGGGAGAATTGCCCGTTGGCAGATGCTGCTATTAGAATATGACATAGAGTACCATGCTCAGAAAGCCGTTAAGGGAGGTATTTTAGCCGATCATCTGGCTCATCAACCTATTGACGATCAAGAATCAATCGGATTTGACTTCCCAGACGAAGATGTCATGTATCTAAAGATGAAAGACTGCGATGAACCGTTACCCAGTGAAGGGCCAGAACCAGGTTCCCAATGGGGGCTTATCTTTGACGGAGTAGTTAATCATTACAGAAATGGAATTGGGGCAATCATCATAACACCCCAGGGTACCCACATTCCTTTCACTGCCAGACTTACGTTCAAGTGTACGAACAACGAGGCCGAATACGAAGCTTGTATTATGGGTCTC
This sequence comes from Lathyrus tuberosus, assembly GCA_022829125.1. Classification (NCBI taxonomy): domain Eukaryota; kingdom Viridiplantae; phylum Streptophyta; class Magnoliopsida; order Fabales; family Fabaceae; genus Lathyrus; species Lathyrus tuberosus. The sequence goes on from JALAZF010000353.1 coordinate 2,133,405, forward strand.
GAAGAAGCGATTGATTTAAGGATCAAAAACTTGGACGTATACGGCGACTAAGCTCTGGTTATCAATCAGATAAAAGGAGATTGGAACACATACCAATCAGGATTGATTCCATACAAAGATTACGCAAGAAGATTGTTACCCTTCTTCAACAGAGTTGAGTTTCATCACATCCCTCGTGATGAGAATCACATGGCTGATGCATTAGCCACTATCTCTTCCATGATTAGTGTAGGTCAATGGTGTAACACCCCCAATCTATACCCCCAATTAATAAAAAGCAGTAAAAGAAAATTCAAAATTTAGTCAGAGTATATTTAAATTATCATGGCATAGACCGGGAGGGTCACATCAAATTGAAACAATTCATACAACACCTGCTCATAAAGATATGCAACAGTGGGGTAGCAATCAAACAGAGGAACTTAGTTCCTTACACCGACATTTCAGAATTTAGAATAAAAGCGGAAAAATCTAAAACTGAATAACATACATATATATATATATATATATATATATATATATATATATATATATATATCACAAAAGTTTGTCATACATCACGTTATACATGCACAAGCCAAAAGATATACATATACATAATATACAATTATCACAAACGGCCTCCCTAACTACCCGGTGTCACATATCAGAGCCGACCGACAAAAGAATGAAGACGCAAAGCTTCACAAAAATACCTCCAGCAACTCTAATCTGCAATGCCTCATAGAGCATTATAAAATAGCAGAAGGGTGAGAAAAACAACCATAATATAATTGCATACAATTATATATATAACACAAAAATACACATATATATACAATTCTCACCACAACTCACGCCATAATGTAAACACAAGGCATTACAAGACACAAAACATGTTCCGTCACCAACACATATCCAGATATCCATTTATCCACAAATCCACACATAAACAACCATAAATGATTTATGCAAATGCAAGAGACCGACACAATGACTCTATGCATATGCACATGCGGTACCGACTTCCATTGTTTCTCATCATTAGTTCACTCAGGAATTCTGCTGGAACCATCGCTTGTTACATCACTGTAACTCCCCGTCGGGCCTACGATGTTCCCCACCGCTCATACCCCACACGGGCACACGGTGTTTATGGATCGCTCACACCCCACACGGGCACACGACCCGATTAAATCGATACTAGGAGTTGCTTTTTCTTTGATTTTTCCAAGTTTTCCACTATTTCTCTTCTACTTCTCTTTTCTCTCCTTTTTCTTTCTTTTCCTTTTCTTTCTTTCTCTTTTTCTCTCTACTATTTTCTATTTTTCTTACTTAATAAAAAATATCCTAAAATGACCAAAATACCCCCACACTCAAATATTTCACAAACGATCCCAAAACCCGATAAAATATCACAACATTGAAAAATAACACATTTTCAGATAAAAGTCGAAAATAAAATAAAATAATAATATAATAATCAAACGACTCGATTAAATAAAACTCACATAAAAACTGGGTCGTTACAACTCTCCCCCACTTAGAAATTTTCGTCCTCGAAAATATTACCTGAGACGAACAAATCTGGATACGACTCCCGCATCCGACTCTCCAACTCCCAAGTCAAATTGCCCTCAGCAGCGCCGCCCTACGCCACTTTCACAAGTGCAATATCCTTGCCCCTCAACCGCTTCACCTCGCGATCCAAAACCCTAACTGGTACTGCCTCAACTGTAAGGTTCTCCCTTACCTCGACCTCATCCATCGGAATCACATGCGATGGATCCGGAACATACTTCCAAAGCTGTGAAACATGAAACACATCATGCAAATTCGACAGATTCGGCGGCAACGCCACCCTATAAGCCACAGCACCCACTCTCGCAGATATCTGGTAAGGACCAATAAACCGAGAAGTAAGTTTCTTCAATTTCAAAGCACGACCCACACCTGTTACCGGCGTAACCCTCAAAAATACATGATCACCCTCTTGGAACTCAAGATCCTTCCGTCTCCGATCATGATAACTCTTTTGTCTACTCTGAGAAGCTTTCATCTTCTCACGAATAAACTTCACTTTCTCTGTCGTCTGTTGCACCAACTCTGGTCCAACCACTGTTCTCTCACCAGATTCGTGCCAACACAACGGCGTCCGACACCTTCGTCCATACAATGCTTCAAACGGTGCCATTCCAATACTAGAATGGAAACTGTTGTTATACGTAAACTCAATCAATGCAGGATAACTATCCCACGCACCACCTTGTTCCAAAACACAGGCTCGCAACAAATCCTCCAAAGACTGAATCGTCCTTTCCGTCTGACCATCCGTTTGCGGATGATAAGCCGAACTCAACCTCAATTTAGAACCCAAAGCCTTCTGTAAACTTTCCCAAAATCTCGATGTAAATCTAGGATCTCGATCAGAAACAATACTCAATGGAACTCCATGCAACTTCACAATCACACTGATGTAAATCTCCGCCAACCTCTCCAAAGTAAAACTGATGTCAATCGGAATAAAATGAGCCGATTTAGTCAGCCTATCAACAACCACCCAAATAGCATTATGCCCTCGCTGAGTATTCGGTAACCCTGTCACAAAATCCATGGAAATACTATCCCACTTCCATTCAGGAATATCCAACGGTTGCAACAAACCACTAGGCCTCAGATGTTCCACCTTCGATTTCTGACAAGTCAAACATGCATAAAAAAACTGAGCCACATCTCTTTTCAATCCAGACCACCAAAAAATCTTCTTCAAATCTTGGTACATCTTATTCGCTCCCGGATGTATACTCAAATTACTCCGGTGTCCTTCCTCCAAAATCATTCTTTTCAACTCCGCATCATCAGGAATACAAATCCTACCTCGGAATCTCAAAACACCATTAATATCCACTTGAAAATCACTATTCGCATCTTTTCCTCCAACCAACATCAAATCCACAAATTTCACATCCAGCTTTTGTTTCTCACTTACCGTCATCAAAAAATCATTAGTAATCGTTAGCATACCAAGCCTAACGCTATCCGACGTCACTTCACAAACCAAACTCAAATCTCTAAACGATTCCAAAAGTTCCCACTCCTTAACCATTAAAGCGGACATATGTAACGATTTTCAGCTCAATGCATCGGCTACCACATTAGCTTTACCAGGATGGTAATTCAAGCCAAAGTCGTAGTCCTTCAAGAATTCCAACCATCTACGTTGCCTCATATTTAGCTCTTTCTGATCAAACAAATATTTCAAACGTTTATGATCACTAAAGACTTCAAACCTTGCACCGTAGAGATAATGCCTCCAAATCTTCAACACAAACACCACAGCCGCTAACTCAAGATCATGAGTAGGATAATTCTTCTCATGAACTCTTAACTGCCTTGAAGCATAAGCTACCACCTTACCTTCCTGCATTAGAACACCACCTAGGCCAATCAAAGAAGCATCACAATAAACCACGAATGGTTCATTAGGATTCGGTAAAATCAAGATCGGAGCTGTCGTCAATCTTCTCTTCAGCTCAGTAAAACTCTCTTCACACCGAATATCCCAAATGAACGCTTGCCCTTTACAAGTCAACTGGGTCAAAGGAAGTGCTAGTTTCGAAAAACCTTCAATAAACCTCCGATAATAACCAGCCAAACCCAAAAAGCTTCGAATTTCAGTAACGGATCTCGGAGCCTCCCATTGTAGAACTGCTTCTACTTTAGATGGATCCACAGCAATACCATTACCTGAAATTACGTGTCCAAGAAAACTTACTTCCGATAACCAAAATTCACACTTAGACAATTTAGCAAAAAGCTTCCTCTCCTTCAAAACCTGCAAAACAATACGCAAATGTTCTGCATGCTCCTCCCGAGACTTAGAATAAATTAAGACATCATCAATAAACACCACCACAAAACGATCCAGATGCTCATGATAAATACGATTCATGTATTCCATAAACACACCTGGCGCATTAGAAACTCCGAACGGCATCACAGAATATTCATAATGACCACATCGTGTCCTAAAAGCCGTTTTCTGAATATCTTCTTCCTTCACCCTTATCTGATGATACCCCGACCTCAAGTTAATCTTACTGAACACACACGCACCAACCAACTGATCCATCAGTTCATCAATCCTTGGAAGAGGATACTTATTCTTGATCGTCACCTTATTCAACTGGCGATAATCAATACATAACCTCATACTTCCATCCTTCTTTTTCACCAATAAAACTGGAGCACCCCAAGGAGAAACACTTGGTCTCACGAACCTCTTTTCCAACAACTCATTCAACTGTTTCTTTAACTCCACCAATTCAGATGCCGACATATGATAAGGTGCCATAGAAACAGGTCTAGTACCCGGAACTAGATCTATAGAAAACTCCACCTCTCTCTCCGGCGGCAAGTCTGAAATATCCTCAGGAAACACTTCCGAAAATTCACACACAACAGGAAACACCTCAAGTGAAACTTGACTATCCACAATTAAAGATGCAAACAATCCAAACAATTGAGCTTCCTTCGCCAAAAGTTTCTTCAACTCTTTGGTAGATAAGAAACTCGAGTCTTCGTCTTCCTCAAGAGAAGGAAACCTTACCAGCTTATGATAACAATCAATATGAACTCGATTGAATTGCAGCCAATTCATACCCAAAACCACATCTAAACCCTCCAACGGAAAACACACTAAATCCATCTCAAAGTCTTTACCATAAATGGTCAAAGGACATCTTAGACACACCAAAGAAGTAGTTACTGACCCCATTGCTGGAGTATCAATAACCATTTCACCACCCATCACAGACAACACAAGATTCAAACGCTTCGCGCACTCAGACGAAATAAATGAATGAGTCGCTCCAGTATCAATAATAGCAATCAATGGAGTATTATTAATAAAACAAGTACCTCGAATCAGACAATCTGCACTCGAAGTCTGAGTCCCCGATAATGCAAACACTTTTCCACCAGCTGGAGCTTGTTTCAGTTTCGGACACTTGGTACTAATATGACCAGGTTCCCCACAGTTGTAACATTTCACCACATTCTTCCTGGCACAATCCGCTGCAACATGCCCTACACCTCCACAATTAGTACACTTCCTCAAATCTTTCCTGCACTCAAACTGACGATGCCCCAACTCACCACATTTATAACACCTCATAGGACCAGACATTCCTCCTCCACTTGACCTTTTCTCAAAATTCCCTCTTTGTTTACCTTTATCAGCTGGTGTCACATACGGACCACCACGGAACTGTTGCTTCCCTTTCCTCTCGCTCACACTCTTGTAATGAGTAGAACGAGCCTTACTGTCTTCTTCATAAATTCTACAACAATCTATCAAATCAGAAAACCTCCGAATCCTCTGATAACCAATCGCCTGCTTTATCTCAGGACGTAAGCCATTCTCAAACTTAACACACTTAGAGAATTCAGCAGTCGCTTCAGCATAATGAGGATAAAACTGCACAAGTTCCACAAACTTAGCAGTATAATCAACTACAGACATATTACCTTGTTTTAGTTCCAAAAACTCAATTTCCTTCTTCCCTCTTACATCTTCAGGAAAATACCTCCTCAGAAACTCTCGGCTAAAAACTTCCCAAGTAATTTCTTCCTCTTCTGCAGCTTCCAACACACGTCGAGTACTAACCCACCAATCATCAGCTTCTTCCAATAACATGTGAGTACCTAGTCTCACCTTCTGGTCTTCATCACAATCCATCACTCGGAAAATCCTATCAATCTCTTTCAGCCAAATCTGTGCACCATCCGGATCATATCTTCCTTTTAAGACAGGCGGTTTGTTCTTCCTGAACTCATCATTACCCGCAGCATTAGGTGCACCCTGCACAGCACGAGCCATAGCTTGCATAGCCGCATCCAAAGCAGCATCATTCCTACCAGCCATATTTTGTTCATTTCCAATAACAGAAACTATGGTTAAACAAACAGCTCAACCAACCACAACGACCAACAAGGACTGACACAAACTGACACAAACTGGCTCTGATACCATTTAATGTAACACCCCCAATCTATACCCCCAATTAATAAAAAGCAGTCAAATAAAATTCAAAATTTCATCAGAGTATATTTAAATTATCATGGCATAGACCGGGAGGGTCACATCAAATTGAAACAATTCATACAACACCTGCTCATAAAGATATGCAACAGTGGGGTAGCAATCAAACAGAGGAACTTAGTTCCTTACACCCACATTTCAGAATTTAGAATAAAAGCGAAAAAATCTAAAACTGAATAACATATATATATATATATATATATATATATATCACAAAAGTTTGTCATACATCACGTTATACATGCACAAGCCAAAAGATATACATATACATAATATACAATTATCACAAACGGCCTCCCTAACTACCCGGTGTCACATATCAGAGCCGACCGACAAAAGAATGAAGACGCAAAGCTTCACAAAAATACCTCCAGCAACTCTAATCTGCAATGCCTCATAGAGCATTATAAAACAGCAGAAGGGTGAGAAAAACAACCATAATATAATTGCATACAATTATATATATAACACAAAAATACACATATATATACAATTCTCACCACAACTCACACCATAATGTAAACACAAGGCATTACAAGACACAAAACATGTTCCGTCACCAACACATATCCAGATATCCATTTATCCACAAATCCACACATAAACAACCATAAATGATTTATGCAAATGCAAGAGACCGACACAACGACTCTATGCATATGCACATGCGGTACCGACTTCCATTGTTTCTCATCACTAGTTCACTCAGGAACTCTGCTGGAACCATCGCTCGTTACATCACTGTAACTCCCCGTCGGGCCTACGATGTTCCCCACCGCTCACACCCCACACGGGCACACGGTGTTTATGGATCGCTCACACCCCACACGGGCACACGACCCGATCGCTCACACCCCACATGGGCACACGATCGTCTATAATCATCGCTCACACCCCACATGGGCACACGAAGTTATAGCGAATTCCCTCTGGAATCCAAACCGTCACTCAGGACGTTTCAACAATGCATATCATGATGCTTGGCATACAAGGACCCATAACATTTAATATGCACACACACAATCATTTACATCGATAAAATCACATTTTTCACTTATGCCCAAAATAATGCATTTAATTTCCATACGGCCACAATTCATTACAACATCATCTAAACACATACATTTACATCATACAACAACACCTTGCACGATACACACCAATTACGTACAAGTGTAACGACAAAAGTCGACAACCGACACTATTCCTGACTTTCCTACATAATTAAATCGGCTAACAATTTTGAAATCATCATAATAAGAAAGTACAGTTCAATAGCTACGCAACGATACCAAGAATGTAAAAATCGGACAAACGGATCAAAAGTTACGAACAAAAACGAAAAACGATATTTTGAAAAGTCACCTTTTGCAAAAGTCCTGTCCATACGTGTATTGCCCTCAGCCATACGCGTATGAGCAGAGACTCATTTTTCCCAAAGTTCACGTTGAAATGTCCGTACGCGTAATGCCCAAGCCCGTACACGTATTGACCTAAAAAGCTACGCGTATCATACGCAAATGGGCAGATGGCCGAGAAAACAAGCAACCCATACGCGTATTGCCCTCATGGCTCGCCCACCATACGCGTATTGCCAAGGTTCATACACGTATAAACATGCCCCATACGCGTATGACCTGGAAATCTCAGAAAAATTCTTCTACATAATTGTTCATACGGGTTCCAATCCAAAACCCCCTTAATCTCACCTACACATCAGAAAATTGCCAATACAATGTCTAATAACAAGTATCTATCATGTACTAACAATTATGGGTACTAAAAACATGATTTCTAACACATTTAATCAAATTCTAATCAATTTTACCAAAAATGGGTTTACTAAAATATTTCCATTTCAATCCAACAAACATCACAAATATACATACATAATCGTACACAATCATACAATAATTGAATTTCGCACCCTTACCCGATTAAATCGATACTAGGAGTTGCTTTCTCTTTGATTTTTCCAAGTTTTCCACTATTTCTCTTCTACTTCTCTTTTCTCTCCTTTTTCTTTCTTTTCCTTTTCTTTCTTTCTCTTTTTCTCTCTACTATTTTCTATTTTTCTTACTTAATCAAAAATATCCTAAAATGACCAAAATACCCCCACACTCAAATATTTCACAAACGATCCCAAAACTCGATAAAATATCACAACATTGAAAAATAACACATTTTCAGATAAAAGTCGAAAATAAAATAAAATAATAATATAATAATCAAACGACTCGATTAAATAAAATTCACACAAAAACTGGGTCGTTACAAATGGAATGACATACCTAAGATCGATATAATGCGCCTTGAACGACCCGCTTACATCTTTACGATTGAAGCAGTCATAGACAGCAGACCTTGGTATCACGATATCAAATGCTTCCTTCAGAAACAGGAGTACCCATCTGGGGCACTCAAACAAGACAGAAAGACCCTCAGAAGATTGGCTGGAAACTTCTTCCTGAGCGGTGACACTCTCTATAAGAGGAATTTTGACATGGTTTTGCTCCGATGCGTCGACAGACCAGAAGCAGACATGCTTATGAAAGAAATTCATGAAGGATCCTTTGGCACTCATGCCAATGGATACGCAATGGCGAGAAAAATTCTAAGAGCAGGGTACTATTGGTTGACCATGGAATCTGACTGCTACAAGTACATGAGAAGGTGTCACAAGTTTCAGATATACTCCGACAAAATTCATGTACCGCCATCACATCTCAAAGTTCTTTCTTCCCCATGGCCATTCTCGATATGGGGAATCGACTTGATTGGCATGATTGAGCCCAAGGCTTCAAACAGACATCGGTTCATTCTAGTAGCCATTGACTACTTCACCAAGTGGGTCGAAGCAGTGTCATTCGCTAATGTAACCCGACAAGTGGTGGTCCGATTTATCAAAAATAATATCATCTGCCGTTATGGTGTTCCGAGCCAGATCATTACTGATAATGGATCTAACTTGAACAATAAGATGATGAAAGAGTCGTGCGCAGAGTTCAAGATCGAACACCATAACTCATCTCCCTACCGACCCAAGATGAACGGAGCGGTAGAAACGGCTAACAAGAACATCAAAAAGATCGTTCAAAAGATGGTTGTAACCTATAAATATTGGCACGAGATGCTACCCTTTGCTCTTCACGGTTATCGCACATTTGTCCGCACTTCAACAGGGGCAACCCCTTTCTCTCTAGTATATGGCATGGAGGCAGTTCTCCCCATAGAAGTAGAGATCCCATCAATCCGGGTATTGATGGAAGCGAAGCTCACCGAAGCTGAATGGTGTCAAAGCCGACACGACGAACTGAATCTGATCGAAGAAAAGAGAATAACGGCACTATGCCATGGTCAGCTGTATCAACAGAGAATGAAGAAGGCGTTTGACAAAAAGGTTCGACCCCGAATCTTCAGAAAAGGAGACCTCGTGCTTAAGAAGATACAATCGTTTCTCACTGACCCTCGGGGCAAATGGACCCCAAATTATGATGGCCCCTATGTGGTCACGGAAGCTTTCTCAGGCGGTGCCTTGAGACTTGCAACCATGGACGGAGAGGAATTTGCCTACCCCACAAATGTTGATGTAGTCAAGAAATACTTCGCCTAAAAAAAAAAAAAACGTCTCGGTGGATTGAAAACTCGAAAGGGCGGTCCAGGCAAAAATTAGAGACATAAAAAAAAAAAATCATCCTGGTGGATTGGAAACATCACAGTACAATCCAGGCAAAAGTTAGGGATAATGGCAAGTAACTATGTTCAACAGAAGCAAGTCCCTCAGTAGCAGCGGTTACATCATCTGTCAGAAAACTCCAGTCAAGGTCATCTTCGACAGAAGCTCAAGATACCCCGAATTCAAAGTTGGTAGAAGGATAGTGGTCGTTATGTTTCAACGTAGCCCTTTTCCCTGTAAATTACCATTTTTAAACTTTGTAAATACTTTTTGATCACGTGTTTGCCTGATCTTCATCTTATCAATAAAATTCGAGCTTTTGTGCTTTTGTTTGTAATTCTCATTTGTTTTAGCTTTACAGAACGACGTTGTTAACATGATTAACGATTCTTGAAATGAAACAAAAATGAATTTACTTGTTAAAACTTTTTCTGCTTTTAATAAAGATGGCAATTTCTTTTGACTGTTGAACATCGAAAGAGCGTCGATTGCGTCTCCAAAGCGTTTGAACTTCAAAGTGCAGAATCAAAGTACTCCTTCTAGGCCCAGTACGCCTGAATGAAGGGATCAACTGTGCCAGAGACCTTGTTTCGTCTGACACACCTCGGCCGAGTTCTTATCTCCTAAGCCCGATCAACGATAGTCCCCAATCGGGACTATCTCTCCTAAGCAAGGTGGAATTGCTATTTTGAACCAGCGATATTTCTATACGCCCCACGATGGCCGAGTATCCAGTCGTGTTCACCCGTCAGTTTGTATGTCGCGTCAGTTTTGTCCGCACAAACATACATACATCATGTATTTTTTATTTGCATTCACATTTCATATTGCATCACTATCACTCTAGTCGGTCTTGTCCCCTAGTGGTAGAAGTTCTCTAAATCGAGTTGTCAGTTCTTGCCTCGTCAGGAAATACTGTGTCTGAACAACCTCGCTTCCAGTTTATTTCTGGAAAGAAGTTGGTCCTTGACCACTTTGATAACTTGAACCTCTGAAAAGCCAGAGAAAACTTTCAACAAGTGTAACTCTTCGCCATTGAAGGTGATATCCTTGCTTTCCCGGATTAAGGAAAATCCACAGAGAAAGCCTCGTAATCAGAGATTCGGCAGCACGCCAGATTCGCTCCGAAAAGATTGCTGATGAAAAGGTCATCAGCACCTCAAAATTGGACCCCATCATATGGCATTTCTCCGGGAAGATCCCGAGAAAAGTATGATGTAAGATCCCAAGCGAAAGCAGTCTCCCAAGAGACCTGCTTTCCTCCAGTAGAATCGACAAATGGCGTCTCCAACAGAGAAGTTTGTGCAACTCTACGACTCGGACGACTGGGTTCCCCAGCAAGTCTGACATCAAAACTTTTTCCATCAAATGGCGTCTCCCCAGGAAAATTCGGCGAGAAGTTTGAGGAAAACCGCTGCAAATAGCGTCCCTTGTCGATAAAGTTTATTGACAAAAGAAACTAAGACCAGTTCCTGGGTAGGAAACCAGGATCGAAGGAAAGTTTATTTCAGAAACTAAGACCAGTTCCTTGGTAGGAAACTAGGATCGAGGGGAAGTTTATTTCAGAAACTAAGACCAGTTCCTTGGTAGGAAACCAGGATCGAGGGGAAGTTCATTTCAGAAACTGAGACCAGTTCCTTGGTAGGAAACCAGGATCGAGGGGAAGTTCATCTCAAAAGAAAACTGAGACCAGTTCCTTGGCTGAAGACCAGGATCGAGGGGAAGTTTACCTTTTCTAAGCATCATTGCTTAGCAAAAGAAGATGAATGCGCAAGCTACCATTCATAACCACCATCAAAATTTTGGGTATTCTGATATTTAATCCTCTTGCACCCCAAATGCCCGAATACCTTCGTCATTCACACCTTCGGGTCCAAAAAGATTAAATAGGGGCATCTGTCATACCCCAAATTTTGACCACTAAGATTTCCCATCATTGTGCAAATCATCATCACAATATGGAGGAACCATCCTATTTCATCAATCTCCTCAAAGATGGGTGAGCATCCACTACAATCAAAATTAGGGTTTCAAGCCCTCTCTGAGTGCTTAGACAAAGGATCAATCAAGGAATGACATGATCTTCAACTTGTCTAAACCTCTCAAACATACACAATGGATCAAGAGGACTCCCACTTCAAGGATTAAGCACAAGGTTGCTCCATTCTAGGTGGATCAAGTCTCAAGATCGACAGGGTCACCAAATTAGGGTTTTGGTCGATCAGGGCCTCCAAAGGGAAATTTTCCTCTGGGCATGAGCCAAGGATCCAAAACATAACCTAATATACTCCATGGAACCCCATGGACCCAACCATCAAGTCAATTTTGCCTCAGGGGATGCATACATCAAAAATCAGGAATTAGGGTTTTTTGACCTAATTCACCCCTAAGTTGACTTTTGGGGCAAATCATGAGACAAGACCTCAAGAGAGAGTTTAAGGGTCTCTAATGAACTATATTGATCCATTTGGAACAATGGATTAATCCAAGAAGCTTGAGCAACAAGTCTCAATTTCATCTGCACCACAATTAGGGTTTTAAGGGAAAAGTCAACTGTAACTTTGACTTTTGACCAGGACATGCTCCCAAACCCTAGGACATGCCTCAATATACCCTATGACACCCATGGAACATGTCCATCAAGTTTTATTTAGGTCAAGGACATGATTTCCTGAAGAATTGCACAATTTGGAATTCATCTGATAAAAAGTCAACTGTGCACAAAAGGCAACTTTGACTTTTTGAAATTTTTCACCAAAATGGATTTTTAACCCTAAAATGATGTTAATGTATGATTTGAATCATCATTCATCAAGAAAAATCAAGAAAAGTTGGATAACTTGTAAAAGGGGTAACCATAAAAACTTAGAAAATTTTCTAAGTTAAAAATAAAGTGACAAAGGTACCAACTTTGGAGGACCATAACTCCTAAACCACAAGGCCATTTTCTCTCATCCAAAGATGGATTTGTAGCCCTCATTACCCTCCACAAAAACTTCAACTAGACCTAACTCCAATTCATTAAGGATTTTGAGTTATGGAGTGATCAAAATGGTTGAAAAATGAAAATGTCACTTTTTCCAACACTTAGTGAAATTTTTACTAAGTCAGAATCTGTCTTCATTTTTTTCCAAATGTAGAGGGATTTTTCACTTGGATTCAAAAGAGATCAAAACCAAACATGTTCAAACAGTTGTTGTATCATGTAAGGGCTTTCCAAAATGGCCAAGAACATTGCCAAATTCCATTTGAGTCATGAGATATGACATTGGAAAGTTGCCTTGCTGAAATCTGTCAAAGGCAAGGCAGAATTTGCAACTTTGCTCGATTTGCCAAAATCAGCCAAATCCAATTGCTCCTATCGACTTGGACACCTCAGAGGATTGAATCTAAAGGGGACAATCACTGAGCCAAGTCTCCAAAGTCCATGGAACCAGAAATAGCATGTTGAACCTAGAATGGCCAAAATAGGGACAAGACTTTAAATTTGGATTGGAGCATTCAATGGAAGCATCAAGGTGGCATGGACTGAGCCATTCTCATCTGAAATCAGTTAAGACTTATCCAAGACCAAGGGAACCAAAGCTCTGTGCCCTAACCTCTAGTCAATGGCTAAAGGAGACTTGAAATTCCATTGGACAACATGGGCCAAACCTACTTAGCAACTGTCATTCACTATTCCTTGCAAAACAAACTTGCTCTACTATAAATAGAGCTCAATTGTGATTAGTTTGAGTACACCAAAGCCATCTAACAGATGCTTTCCTCAAAATCTCTTTCTCTTGGCAAAAATGCCTTTCTTAGCAAGGTAGCTATCGGGTTTTGAGTTTGAGAGCTTTTCCAATCAAACCAATCACTCACACACCTCATATACATCACATATGAGCTGATCAAACACTTAGATCACTTCTGAAACACCAATTTCACAAAATCACCAGCTGGTTGCTCAAATTTTCAATCAAGTTGCAGCTGAGGTACCACAAATTGTTCCAGCCATTTTCAATCAGGTCCAAGCATTCAAACACACTCCATAGGGTGTAGGGAAGCTGTTCAGATCATCACCACTCATCTGTAACACCTCCAAATCAAAAATCACATTGCACTTGCTGTCACGGCCTAGAGGTCAATACTTAATTTTTGAAGCATTAATCCAAGATCACAATTTGTTTTTCATATGTTAAACAATTTTGATCATTTTAATTGAATTTTTATTCAATTAAATACATTTTTGAAAACAAATTAGGGTTTTTGGATTAATTCAACCCTCATAGATCATTTTCAAAACTCTTTGGGCCTCTTGAGAGAGTGTAAGACCCAATCCTTTCTTGACCAAATCATTTTTGGGCCTCAGTGTATTGTATAAGTCCCGATACCGTCAAAAACCAATGGCACGATCGTCGCCTTTTCAAAATAACCTTGGGCCTCAGTGTATTGTATAAGTCCCGATACCGTCAAAAACCAACGGCACGATCGTCGCCTTTTCAAAATAACCTTGGGCCTCTCCTTGAGCTATAATACCCATTCAAAACACTTTGGGCCTCTAATAGAGTGTAAGACCCAATCCCCTTTTAACCAAAACCTTTTGGGCCTCACTTATTGTATAAGTCCCTCCGCGTTAAAAGAAAACCTCAGCGCGATCGCCATTTTTAAACGAAAAATCAACTGGGCCTACCCTCGTGTTATAAGCCCCACTCTTTTTCTTTAAACTCATTTGGGCCTCTTGAGAGAGTGTAAGACCCATCCCTTTGTACAGAAAACTTTTTGGGCCTCAGTCACTTGTATAAGTCTCTCTGTACAAATTCAAACAGTGCGCTCACTGATAAAACCCTGGGCCTCTCCTTGAGCTGTAAGTCCCAAACCTTTCTTTTTCAAAGCACTTTCTCCTTTGATTTTGAATATACTGTTATTTTCAATCTTTCTTTGTTGAACAACTAACCAAACAGCATGGAAGCTCTACAACCGAGTAAGTGGTTATTGCTTTCATTTACCGCTTTCATATACATATAACTGTATTGTGGGGCTTTTCACTGTAAGTCTTCTTTCATAAACTCATATCAACTGTGTAATAATAGTATAGATATTTTGAGTTTCCCCGGCAACTACGTCTAGAACTAAGTGACGCCGTTTCGTTTATTCGTAGAAATAGACAACTAGATCCCCAATAGGATCACCAAATACAGTCTTCTCTTCGGCTGTCCTCCTTAGGAAATGTCAAGAGACTCTACCCCCCAAGATGAATGTATTCTCCGTGAATGACATCTTTGAGTTTCTTCCAAATTCTCGAACTTTCCTGACTTGATCTATTCCTTGTGAATAGCTTGCCTTGAATTTCTCGGGGTTTAGGGACCCACGGGCTTCTTAAAAGCATCGGCCTCCTCTTGGGCATCGTACAAGGACCCACAGGCTTCCTAAAAGCAACCCCGCCTCCTCTTGGGCTTAGTACAAGGACCCCACGGCTTCTTAAAAGTATTCACAGCCTCCTCTTAGGCTTCGTATAATGATCTCTTCCCCCGGGAATGATAGCCTTCTCTTGGGCTTAGTACAAGGAACCGTCGGCTTCTTAAAAGTTTCCAGCCTCCTCTTGGGCTTCGTACAAATTGTCCCGACGACCTCCTAGAGGTATAGGAACAAAACCTAGTCATCTGCATAGAGCAGTCCTGTCGTAGAGTCTACTACTGTTTCTCAAAGCATAGTACAAAAGGCGAAACTCTATACTTGGACAGTCTAATCTCCTTGAGTCTCAAAGACATTCTCAAGTGACCCCTTCGTTAAATAGGAAGGAAACCCGTAGACTCGGACAATCTCAATACCCTTTGGATTTCCCGTTTCCTCAAAGAGAAGGAAATATCCCTGATCCTTGAATCAAATACATGAGTACAGTGTTGCTCATATAAGAACTGATTTTCTCTTTCAAAATCAGTATATTGGACCTGTCACTCAACTGAAACAGTTACATAGCCTCCTCTTGGGCTGTGTACAATGATTCTCCCCAGCGGAGTCAAACAACGTTTAGCCTCTCTCTCGGGCTTTGTACGAGACACATAAGAGACTCCCTCGTTGAGTCAATCACCCCTTTCGCCTCCATCTTGGGCTTTGTACGAGATACAAAAAACACTCTCTTGTTGAGTATAAAAGATTCTCCTGTTGAGTCAACCCTTTTAGCCTCTCTCTCGGGCTTCGTACGAGACACATAAAAACTCCCTCTTGTTGGGCCAATAGCCTCCTCTTAGGCTTTATATAAGAAAACCACTGGTTGATCCAATCAACCTTTTAGCATCAAAGCTGTGCCTCATTCACAGTACACAAACATCAACAACTCCTTCCCTTTCATCTAATCGCTGTAAGCGGCAAGCCTCTGGATCATCTACATCCATGCCACTGTCCCTCTTTTAGCATGAGAAATTCCTAAGGAAAGATAGCATTGCTCTACACTGAGTTAAAGTCTTCTCCTTCAGGTAAAAACCTCCTTTAAAGGAAATTATGGCATTGCTAAGATCCGCGTATCCCGGTTAAAGTAATTCTCCTTTATAAAAACAATTGTGACAAACAACCCCCTCTTTAAAGATGACAAATTCTCTCTAAAGTGGAGACTTTTCAGCTTCACATCTTGGGCTTTGATCAAGATACAAATCACCTTTCGCTTCACGTCTTGGGCTTTGAACAAGACACCAAAAACACCCATTTCCTCCTGAATAGGAGGAACTACGAACGCTCTGATTTCCCTGTTTCGATAAACGGGAATACGTAGGCATAAGATTGAAAGAAAAATCTTAGCGAGCACAATCAACAAAAAACCCAAATCCCATATTCAAAAGCATCAGTCCTAACATCCTAACACTTGTTCCCCGCCAGAAGATCCTAGAAAGAAAGAAGAACCGTATTGGCGAAAATACAAATAACCAGTACAAGGGCCCCCCACATTGATAGCATTCGTAACCTAACAGACCGTTGTTTAAACTCAGTATGCAAGCAGGGTTAATTGGAGACATCTATTTCCCTTCCTTATTCAGCTTTAATAGGATAAAAAATGAATCGACCTGTAGTTTAAGCTCAAACCGCAGAGAGCGACCAGCGCTTAAGAACCGCGTCCAAAATCGCTCGCTACAGAGGCATCCCACAATTTTCCTAAAGTGTTTGGGATCTCCTAGTATTCCCCCGAGTTAGAGGTGTTTGGTGCGAGGTTCCTAGGATATTAATGTTATCTAACAAACTGTCGATCATATCTCCCCAGTAAACGTCGTTGCCGTAATCAAGTTCGGTACCCATATTGTCGTAGTTGGATCCTGTTGTGAGTGCAACTTTCTGTTAGATGTATTTTGCATGATGTCAAAATTAGGATACTTTAGTGTTGATGTATATTGGACGGTATCCTCATTCTGAATGTGTATCGTAGCATTAGGAAGCATAAAAATAACTTACGTGTCGACACATCCATTTTTTAGGTCGGTACATATACTGCATTTTTAAAGCATGTAGGCTCTGTTAGATGTGTCGCCTCTACAGGTCGACACATAACCTGTACAGTTTGACACATGACCTGTTCAGGTCGGCACATGGCTTACACAGGTCGGCTCATGCAACATATTTTTCTAAAAATTCATAAATTTTTTAGTTCTTTTGTATTCCTTTTGCTTCAAAACATGCATACATATAATACCTCATACATGCATCATTTCCTTTCAATGATTTTGGTAAAATCATAAACGAAACCTGGAACATATAATGAAACTTCTTCATCTTCAACCTTGATTTTATGCATACGCGCAAACAAAGTACACATAATTATTAATTGTTTGGGTGCCATCTAAAATCAAGTTGTAACGTCCAGTTTAGCTTGTGGTATTGTACATTGGGTTGAGATCTTTAGGGGATTTAAAATAAGAAAACCAAGGTAGGGTTTTCCTTCCAGGTCAATTAGGAATTTGAAGGTTTTGGACAAGATTACGTATATTAGGATTCAATCGAGTGAAGGCTTTGAAAAGCTACAGTTCTTGGAACGGAGTAGCGTGAGACAGTGAATCAAATTGGTAAATCATGGGTTACAACAATTTGCAATTTGGATTCGACCGAGTGAAGGCTTTGAAGAGTTGCGGTTCTTGCAAAGGAGTAGCATGAAGCCGTGAATCAAATGTGAGTGCTTTTGTATTTTGAGTGATGTCAAAACTAGGCTAGTGTAGCATTATGTATATTGGACGGTATCCTCCCATTCTAGATGTGCATCTTGTCATCAGAAAACATTCAAATGAGTTTGAAAGGGATTCAACATCATATTTGCATTGAAAAACATATGTTTGGGCATATAAGTCAGTTCAGGCCGACCTATGCATAAACATACCGACCTATACGAATTTCAGTTCCAGTATAGGTCGACACATAACTTTTCAGGTCAGCACATAATTTCATTTCAGGTCGGCACATAACTTTTCAGGTCGGCTCCCATGCTGCAGTATTAAAGTCTATAGGTTCTGTCCATGTTTTGCCTTATGTGCCGCGTGCACAGGTTGGCCTATACGACTTTAAGTCGGCCTGTACGCTGCTATAGGCTGACCAATGATCTTCATAGGCTGGCCTGAGTACCTTGATAGGCCGACCTATTGCTTTGACAGACCGACCTATACGTTTTCCCACCTTAAACATTTCATTTTTGCTTCAACTTTTTGCATTCCTTTTGCCCATTCGTTCAGATACCTATATATACTCATACATGCATCTTCTTCTAGGAAAGGTTTCCTAGTGAATAAAACCTAAACGAAACCAGATTACAAAGTTTCCTATCATCTTCATCCATTATTCTATGCATACACATAATTAAACTATACATAATCACTTTTCGATTGAGTGACCATCTAGATTAGAGTTGATAACGTCCAATTAGGTTTTGTGTAACCGAGATAATTGAGTTGGGGGTTTTGCGTGTTTCAAATAAGAAAACCAAGGTGGGGTTTTCCTTCAAGATCGGGTTGATTTGAATGTTTTGGACAACATCATGTCAACACAGATTCGACCGAGTGAAGCCTTGGGACAAGGTGGTTTCCTTGCAACGGAGTAGCGCGAGACGGTGAATTGTGTTCGAGAATCTTGGGTTTCAACAAGTTGCGTGCTTGGGATAATTGGAGGATCGTATCTGCATTGTTGGTCACTTGATTAGGCTTTGTTCAAGGGTTTAGAGCTGGAAGAATCAACACAAAACAATAGGGTTTTTGGGGTTTGCATTCATCATCTCTTGTATAAACGATTTTCCAAAGAAAAGGTTAATAACATTATCTTAATTCGAATTTGAATTGAGGGCAGACGTACCTATAGCGAGGCCGATTATGGAACTACCTAAACAAATCTTGGCCTCTCTCTCTCTCTCACTCTCTCTCTTAATCTCTTTACCTCTTTTATTATTGATTACACAATTTAATGAGTTCGTCGTTGGTTGATCATTTCAATTGGAAATTGTTTTCTACTATCTTTTAAAGGTGTTGTTGTTGATATAATCACAATTACTTTAATTGTGATAGGTTTTTAACATAAAAAAACAAACTATATTTCCAATTGTTATCGATTGCACATCAAGTGTTTGGTAAATTATTTGTGTGTATTTTGATTGTGTTTTGGCTCATTGGATATACGAGTTATGATAAGCATTGCATTTAATTGATTCGTAGCTTGATCATTGTTAAACATTTACGTTTGTTATCACTCCGTTTGGTTTACGATACATATATTGCTTTTCCATAGTAGGTTCGATTAGATGATTCGATCGTTTTTCTGCTGCACCATACTTTGAAAACAGATATTTGCCAAAAGTTTTTTGTTGTAAAATTTGTGATCTATTCACCCCCTCTAGATCAAGGCCTATCGTCTAACAAGTGGCATCAAGAGCTCTGGTTCATTTCGTGCTTGAGATACATTTGTTAGAAGAATGGCTACCGAACCTAAGGGTGTGTACAATAGAACACCAATTTTCACAGGCAAAAATTATGGCTATTGGAAAGCACTTATGCGTATTTATGTCAACTCCGTTGACAAACGTATTTAGGATGCTATCCAAAATGGTCCAAATGAAATAACTATGATCAATGAAGATGGTGTCACAAGACCTAAACCGGAAGCACGATGGGATGATAATAATAGGAAATTGTGATCACATGATTGGAAAGCAAAAAACATCCTCACTTCTGCTTTAGGAGTTGATGAGTTTTATCGCGTTTCTCATTGTGAGACCGTCAAAGTTATGAGGGATGCATTAGAGATTGCCCATGAGGTTACTAATGATGTCAAACAAGCTAGGATCAACACATTGAATCAAAACTTTGAGCTGTTCATATTGAGCATGGTGAAACCATTGCGGATATGCAAAAATGTTTCACTCATCTTATAAATCGATTAAATTCACTAGGTAATCTCGTTTCCAATGAACTTGCTAATAACAAAGTTTTGAGGTGTTTAAGTAGGGAATGGAAACCAAAGGTCACCGCTATTAAGGAAGCAAATGATCTTAAGTCACTTGAACTTACGACTTTGTTTGGTAAGTTGGAATAGCATGAGCAAGAGCTTACTTGCTTGGCCAAATACGAGAAGGAATACAAAAAGCGTTCAAAGAATGAGAAAGGGAAAGACAAAAATAAAGGGAAAAAGTCTATAGCTCTAAATACTTCTAGCTCAACGCTTTCATATTGTGAGCATTGTGGTAGTGAGAGTGATGATGACAAGAACTCTTGTGAGGAAGATTTGGGGCTGTTAGCAAAGAGATACCAAAGGTATATAAGGAAGAATGGTGTTAAACATTTCGACAAGAACATAGCCAGGTTTAGAAGGTTGACAAGTTCCTCAAAGGATGATGAAAATAGAAAGAGTAAGCTTAGAAGATCTTGCTATCATTGTGGTGAAGTCAGTCACTATAGACTGGAATGCCCCATGAGAAAGAAAGATAAAGAAAGGAGCCATCATAAAACTTCTACCAAGTCTAGGATAACTTACGCCGCTTGGGAGAATGCTAGTGATTCCTCTAGTGATGAAAGCATAACTTCAAGTGTGGAATTGGCTCGAATTTTCCTCAAGGAAAATAGGAAGAAAAATAAGAATTTAAGTTCCTCTAAACTTGAATCTATTAATGATTTATCCTATTTTCAATTACAAAAGGCCTTTGAAAATCTACATAGAGAAGCCTTAAATGGTTTTAACAAGTTAGCTTCTCATGAAAAAATGATTTTAAATTTGGAAGCGAAAGTGTTAGAATTCAAAAGGAAGTCCAAAGCTATCAAGAAATCTATGATAAAAATTCAAAGTGACAAGAGAGAGGACATAATACCTCCTAGGTTTGGTTGTGAGTATTGTCATAATAGACAAGAGGAAGTCAAATCTCTTCAAGTCAAATTAGATGATGCTTTGCAACCTACGATGTTATTTCCTATTGATCCTTCCAAGGTTGAAAAGCCTTTGAATCACTTTAAAAAGAAACATAGACATATGCATAAGGATCCTAATAGCAAGGACATGTCTCATAAAAACCTATCTTATCATTATTGTTGCAAAAAGGGACACACCATTTAAAAGTGAAAATTTAGGAAGTTGTTTGTTCCTAAAGGAGCTATTCAATGATTTCCTAAGAGAAACTTTGTTTTTGCTCACCCCCAAAGACCCAATGAAGATTGGGTACCTAGAACTTTTTGTTGATCATGCAGGAAAAATGTCTTGAATCTATGAAGAGAGTATGGGGTCTCATTTATGGAAGATCAAGGCACAACACGGTGATATGTCCTTATTGTTTTGATCTTTGTGACTAGCCAGGCGGATTGTGTTACCACCAAGGTTAACGTTTAGTGTTTCATTAATTGGTAAAAGCGTGTTGATTACTATTAATGTTTTTATTCGAGAAATTTCGGGATATGTGTTCTTTTCATAATATAGGTATATTTTCATAATACATTCTCAAAGAAACTGAAAAAGGAATTGATCAGACTAAAGCGGTAGAACATGAGAAAGAAGAAGATAATAATTGTGAAAAGGGGAAGGTTGAAAGTCCAGCTGCAGTGGACGATCTTCTTTTGACTTGGAGAATCTCCAATGATCACCAAATCAATAATCTTATTGGATACATAATTAATCACACCTTCAAGTACTTGACACAAAGAAAAGTGGTAAGATCATTATTGTCTAATGTGTTTGTGGCACGTTTTTGCATTTATTACATATTTCTTTCAAGAGTTATTTGAGAAATGCATGTGCATACTCCGTCATTCGTACGGTGAGGTAATATCTTTTCAACTTTAGCTTTGTATGGAAGTTCTTTCTTTTACCTGGTTTTTTTTCAATGTTTATGCTTCTTCTAGTTCAAGTTTATGTCGACGATATTGTATTTGGATAAACTAATATGCAACTTGTAGAAGATTTCTCTAAGCTTATGCGGGGAGAGTTTGAGATGAACCTCATGGGGGAGTTTACTACTTCCTTGGGCTTCAAATCAAGCAATTGAAAAAGGGTACGTTGGTGTGTCTTTCATACCCTAAATTTTGACCACCAAGATTTCCCATCATTGTGTAAATCATCACCACAATATGGATGTACCATCATACCTCATCAATCTTCTCAAGGATTGTTGAGCATTCACTACAATCAAGAATTAGGGTTTTGAGCCCTCTCAGAGCACTTAGACAAAAGATAAATCAAGAATTGACATGATCTTCAACTTGTCTAACCTCTCAAACACCCATGAAGGATCAAGAGGTCTCCCATATCAAGAATCAAGCACAAGGTTACAACATTCCAAGTGGATCGAGCCTCAAGATCGCTAGTGTCACCAAATTAGGGTTTTGGTCGACCAAGGCCTCCAGATGAAAATTTTCCTCTGGGTATGAGCCAATACTTCAAAACATGATCCAAAATTCTCAAAGGAACCTTATGAGTCCCATCATTAAGTCAAAATGGCCTCAGAGGGAGCAATAATAAAAAATCAGGAATTAGGGTTCCTTGACCTAATTCACCCCTAAGTTGACTTTTAAGGAAAGACATGAACCAAGACCTCAAGACATGATTTGAGGGCCTCAAATACACCATATTGATCCATTTACAAAAATGGATTGATCCAAGAAGCTTGATTCACAAGTTTCAAATTCATCTGCACCA
The DNA here is from genome assembly GCA_022829125.1 of Lathyrus tuberosus. Lineage (NCBI taxonomy): Eukaryota > Viridiplantae > Streptophyta > Magnoliopsida > Fabales > Fabaceae > Lathyrus > Lathyrus tuberosus. The sequence goes on from JALAZF010000353.1 coordinate 2,156,276, forward strand.
CAATTAGGGTTTTGAAAAAAAAGTCAACTGTACCTTTGACTTTGGACAAAGACATGTTCCCAAACCTTGGGACATGATTCAAGATATCCTAAAACACCTATGGAATCCATCCATTAGGTTTGAATTAGGTCAAGAACTTGATTGCATAGAAGATCACACAGTTTGGAATTCATTTGACAAAAAGTCAACTGTGCCCAAAATCAAGTTTGACTTTTTGAATTTTTTCACAAATGTGGCTCCCCTAAGTCAAAAGCAATGTTAATGTATGGTTTTTATCATCATCCATCAAGAAAAATCAAGAAAAATAGGGTTACTTGCAAAAGGGGCAACCTTAAGAAACTTAAATTTTTCTAAGTTATGGAACAAAATGGAGTTGGTACCAACTTTGCAAGGTCATAATTCCCAAACCCCAAGGCCGTTTTCTTCCATCAAAATCTCAAATGAAATTTCACATGACATACTTCAAAAGTGTCAACTACATCAGATTCCAAATCATCATGGATTTTGAGTTATGGATCGATCAAAATCACAAAAACATGAAAATGACCACTTTTTCCAACACTTAGTGAAAATTTTGGACAGAATCTGTCTTGGTTTTTCACCAACTTTGAGGCCATTTTTCACCTTGATACAAGCTGAACCAGGTCCATTGTTAGACATCAAAGTTAAAGTATGTCATGAGAGCTTTCCAAAAAGTACAAGAACTCATCCTAACTCCACTTGAGTAGGGAGTTACAAGCCTTGAAACATGGCCAAAAAGCCTGATTTTTCAAGACAATATGAGGGCCAAACTTGTGCCACATGATTTTTCCCTTCAAATATTGTCACTTTTCCAACTTTGTCATCTTCCAAAAGCACAAAAGATCTGATGACTCACTTGGTTCATGATCAAAGAGGCAAGAAAGTCAACTTGGCATGTGAAAATCATCATGACATGAAACTTGGAATTCAAATTTGGCAAGGTAACATCAATTCAATGCATTGAGGTGTCATGAACCAAATCACAACACTCTAAGCCAGTCAAGATTTCAGTCCAAACTCTGAGCATTCAAACCTGCAAAGATTAACGGAGTCAAGATAAGAAGAGTTGACTTGGCACTTTTGAATTATCCAAGTCAATGGCTACAAGCTACTGCCATAACCAACCTCCAAACACTATTGCTTCCAAAACAAACTTCCTCTAATATAAATAGAGGTCATATGTGACTGATCAAACCACCCCAAAACATCTGAATTCATGTTTTCCTTCTAATCACTCTCAAAAACCAGATTTTGCTCTCTTTTAAGTTATTATAGAATTTTCAATTAGAGAGCAATTCAATCAAAACCAATCATGCCAACACCTCACATACATCATATATGAGTGATCCATGACCTTAAAACTCATATGGAACACCTGAATCATAAAGTCACCCCGCATTTGCTCAAGCTTTTTGGCCTGTTTGCAGTTGAGGTGCCACAACAAGTTCTAAGCTGATTCAATCCATTCCAAGCCTTCAAACACATTACTTGAAGTCCATTGAAGCTGTCCAGATCATTACACAACATTTGTAACACCTCCAACATAGAATTCGATCACCAGCTGCAAGAGGTAAGCCTGACACTCTCAAACTCTATGATCAATGCATCATAAATGTGTTTTCAAGTTACAAACATGTTTATGCACATATATAGAGTGTTTCCCCTCAATCAATTGTTATGTATGAATCGTGTATAGGATTTCATAGTGTTCTTGCAAAAATTAGGGTTCTTGAGTTCATCTTCTGATTTCTCACTCCACACTTAATATAAATTCAATTAATTTATATGGCTGTAATTCTTGTTCAAAAAACGAGCAAGTTTCATGTTTACAAAAGTCATTTTCATTGAGTAATAAGAGAGATATGAGAGGTTTTGCAAATTGACTATGGCGGGTAGTCATGAGGAAGAAGAAGATGGCCTTGGCGCCATTTTCAAATATTTGAATTTTTGAATATTTGATATTTTTATTAAATGATTTCCAAAATTAATTTCTCTCTCTTTTTCATCATTTTTGATTGGTTCTTTTTTTTAAAAGTCACAAAAATGTTAAAATATTTTATTCTACAAAAATTTCACAAAAATATTATTTATTTTATATATTTAATATTTTTGTAAAGAATTTATTTTTATTTGTTTTTAAGCATTTAAAAATATTTCTTTCTCTTGATTTTTCAAATTCAAATGATTTTCAAATCATTCTATGGATAAAACATAATTTTTCAAAAATTAATCCAAGATCACAACTTATTTTTCATACATGTTTGACAATTTTGATCATTTTAATTGATTTTTATTCAAATTAAAATGTATTTTTAAATAAAATTAGGGTTTTTATTGTTTTCACCCTCACAAACATTTTTCAAAATATTTTTGGGCCTCTTGATAGAGTGTAAGTCCCATCCCTTTGTAAATAAACCAATTTGGGCCTCAATCATTGTATAAGTCCCGATACGATTTTAAAAATCTCGGCGCGACCGCCGTTTTCAAAACAATTTTCATCTGGGCCTCCCTTTGGTTGTAAGTCCCATTTTTCTTCTTTTTCAAACACTTTTGGGCCTCTAATAGAGTGTAAGACCCAACTCCCTTTGTACATAAATAATTTGGGCCTCAGTCATTGTATAAGTCCCTACACGATTTTCAAAATAAATGGTGCGATCGCTGTTTTTCATCTGGGCATCTCCTTCAGTTGTAAGCCCCAACTCATGTACAAAAATAACACTTTTGGGCCTCTAATAGAGTGTAAGACCCATCCTTTTTGTAAATACAATAATTTGGACCTCAATCATTGTATAAGTCCCTCTGTGGTTTTCAAAACTACTGACGCAATCGTCGCTTTTTCAAAAGAATTCATATGGGCCTCTCCTTGAGTATAAGCCCCAAACTTCTTTTTAAAACAACTTTCTTTTTTATTCAAATTCAAATTCAAAATATCATCAAAAATTTCTTCATTTTCTTGAATGACTAACCATACAGCTATAATTACTATGTTTGGGCTTGCACAACTGTAAGTTCCACTATCTCTTCAATATATATATATATATATATATATATATATATATATATATATGCTTGTGTATACTTGCTTAGAGTTTTCTCCAGCAGTTAGGTCTACATTTAGGTCAAACCTGAGGTTACTCTTTCAACACAGTCAAAACTAGTTTCCCATAGGAAATTCCAAATACCGTCTTGCCTCCTCTTAGGCTTATACAATATGGAATAGAGAATGGCATTATTCCCGTTGAAACTTTTCTCAAGACTGTCCAAATTTAGAAATATATGAGTACAAGAAATTCAATTCCCCAAAGAGGATTAATTCCCGGTGAAACCTCTTTTGAATTTCTTCAAACCTTAGAACTTTTCTACAAAGAAATGACTTATTCCCGGTGAAACCTTTCTTGAAATTTTCTTAGGCTTGGACCCACAGGCTTCCTAAAAGCATCCCCAGCCTCCTCTTAGGCTTAGTACAAGGACCCTCAGGCTTCTTAGAAAGTTCTTAGCCTCCTCTTGGGCTTAGTACACGGACATAAAGACCTCCTACAGGTATATGACAGAACTTAGTCATCTCTACTAGTTCAATCCTCTGGAGAGTTAGAATTCCAGAACATCAGACCATCATATGGTTGATTCTCATCCCTTAAACCAACAACTTCCTATTGGGCATGATACAAAGATCATCCTCCAGTTAAGAGTCAACCTCTTCATACCAGGAGACTTGGAAAGTCTCATCTCCTTTTGGATCTCACAAAAACCCTCAAGTTTCCTAAAAATACAGGAAAAACCCTGATCATTTCATCAATACACTAATCTCTAGCAGAGTTTGAAACCTTCATAGGTTTTCAAACTCAAGGTTCAAACCTTCACCTTAAAAATCTCAGCCAAGGTCAATTTACCATCAATAAAACCCTAACAGAATCAGAGGCTCAGGGCATCTGAGATTTCAACTCTCCTTCAATCCCCAGTTAGAGTTTATTCCCCAACACATATTGGACATGTCTCTGGATTTCAACAATCCTCAGCAGAATCTAGCCTCCTCTTAGGCTTCATATAAGAATTTCCTTAACCAGCCTCCTCTTAGGCTTTGTATAATGATTTTCCTCAGTAGAATCTATCTCTTTTTAGCCTCAATCTTGGGTTTTGTACAAGACAGATAAAAACCTCTCCAGCAAAGTCAATCTTTCAGCCTCAATCTTGGGCTTTGAACAAGTCAGATAAAACCTCCCCAGTGGAGTCAATCTCTTTTCAGCCTCAATCTTGGGCTTTGTATAAAACAGATATTAAACTCCATAAGTAGAGTCAATCTTTTACCTTTAACCTTGGGCTTTGATCAAGGCACACAAAAGTCATCATCCCCTCAGAGGAGATCAAGAGTTCTCTCTGTAGGAAGAAATTTCTCTGTACATCACACATCAAAACAGACAATCAAAGAACCCAATTTCCAGATAATTGCTGTAAGTGGCACACTTGTTAATTCAAAAATCCAAGTTGCAATCCCTCTTTTATCCTGGTAAATCTCTTCTTTCATCTAATTTCTATAAGTGGCAAACCTCTGGATTATTTACATCCAAGCCAATGTCCCTCTCTTAGCATGAAAGATTCCTAAGGAAAAATGGCATTGCTCAATACTGAGTTAAAGTTTCTTCCTTCAGAACACCTCCCTTATAAAGGAAATTATGGCATTGCTAGATACCATACATCCCAGTTAAAGTAATTTTCCTTTATAATCAGTTACCTAACATTTTGTGATGAATAGGTGAGATATCTCCCTATAGAGATGACAAATTCTCTCTCAGTCAAACCTTTAGCTTCAATCTTGGGCTTTAAACAAGACACAAACAACCTTTAGCTACAATCTTGGGTTTTGAACAAGACACAAATACTCAGTTAGCTTCAATCTTGGGCTTAAACAAGACACCAAACATCTTTCCTCTCATAGAATATGAGGAACTACGATTACTCTGATTTCCCAGTTTTCTTTAACGGGAATAGGTAGGCATACGATTGCGAAATCTTAGCGAGAACACAAATAAAAAAAATTTAAGTCCAGTACCTTCCCAAAAACATCAGAAAACTCGAAAACAACAAAAACACTCTCTCAACACTCCCAAAGGAGAAACTTTCCCAACCCATAATAGGTAAACACCAAAAAGTATTTAAATCATGCCATAAAAGGTCTATGGATAACCATATATACACTGGGTGATTGACAACTTCCCTTTGTTTAACCTAACCCCGAACCCCCAATCTCTTAGCATTTGTTGAAGAAAACATTTTCGTGCAAGGTTAGTTTTAGATAACTTCCATTTCCTTTCCAGCTTCATAGGATATATAAGAAATCAGAAAGTAGCACCCAATTCCAACCATTGTGGTAAGGTGGTCGCGTCACCGACAAAAATCACACGCTACAGTGTCAAACGAAGTATTGCAAAGAATTGCTAAAGCGCTTTGGCATGGAAGATGAAAAGTCTATCGATACACCTATGGCTACAAATGGTAATTTGGAAAGGACTCAAATGGTAAGGATGTAGATGTGAAGAAATATAGAGGTATGATCGGCTCTCTTATATATCTTACCGCATCTTGGCCAAATATCATGTTTAGCATATGCATGTGTGCCCGTTATCAATCGGCTCCTAAAGAATCTCACCTAAAAGCCGTCAAGTGTGTTCTTAGGTATCTTCACGACACTTCTCAATATGGGCTTTGGTATTCTAAAGGAAGCGATTATTACTTGGTTGGAACCACCGACTCCGATTTTGCCGATTGCAAATAGGATAGGAAAAGCACTAGTGGAACTTGCCACATGTTTTCAAATGCCTTAGTAAGTTGGCATAGCAAGATGCTAGTTTTTGTTGCGTTGTTAACCGCCTAGGCAGAATATGTTGTGGTCGGTAGTTGTTGTGCCCAAATCTTGTGGCTCAAGCAACAATTACTTGATTTTGATATAAACTTGCAACGTATTCCCATTATGTGTGACAACACTAGTGTTATAAATCTAACCAAGAACCTAGTGCTACATTCACGCACTAAGCATATTGAGATTCTCCAGCATTTCCTACGTGATCATGTTGAAAAAGGTGATGTCATATTCGAGCATGTTGATAGTAAACACCAACTTGTGAATATTTTCACAAAACCACTTGCGACCGAACCATTTTTCAACATCCAAAGGGAATTGGGGATACATGATATCTCTAACTTGCCTAGCATATCATTTTTATTGCATGCATCTTATGTAGTATTATTGTAACCTTCATTGGGAGTTTCATCTTATAAGAATGCATGGTTCATCAATCTACATGAGAGGTAATATTGTTCCTTTTTCTTTCTCTTGCCTAGTGAGTTTACTTCTTGTTACTAGTACTCTAAATGACTAATATCTTTGATGAATGAAGTAGTTTATCAACTCTTACTTCAAAAAATTACCATTGATCTTTATCAATTACATGTAGTGATATTGTGCTACTCCTTCTATATACTTGAAACATTTTCTATAGTGCATTTGGCTTATTATGTATTATGTCATGAACTTTGGTTGAAAATGTTATGATGTTAAATGAATTCTTGTTGTATGTCACCATAAGGGTTACATTTTTGCTTTTGGTTTGAGTGTTGATGACTTCGTTTATCTTATTTGATACAATGAGTAGCAATTATGTTCTATTGTTACTTGGTGTGGTTGTATTTATGTTTAGGCATTCTAAATCAACGTGCATATCATTTTATGTGAATGTTTTCATATTGATATTCTTCTCTTTGTAAATTGCCTCTGTGTTCTATTTTGTGTTCGTTTGTGATTATTAATACTTCTAACTATCTGCTAGTTCTTTTTTTTTATGTTGTCAAAGGGGAAGAAGTATACAAGTTGAAGTTGGATGCACATATTCAGGGGGATTCTTCAAAAAGACAACAACATCACTAAACACACCGTCTCATGTTTTTCCATCATAGAAAAGGGGGAGTATGTGAATGATTTTGTATTTTGAGTGATGTCAAAACTAGTATAATGTAGCGTTATGTATATTGGACGGTATCCTCTCATTCTATATGTGCATCTTGATCGGGTGTATAAGATTTAACTGTAAGTGCATAGCCTATTGTGTAGTTTTAAAAGATATCGATCCCACATAGACCATTAGTCAAAGATCTATTGTTTCCACTTGTTACAGTGTTTATTTAAGGTGAATGAAATACTTAAAAGGAAGGAAATGAAATAAAATGATTTAATAAAAATAGATGAATAACAATGCTGAAATGTAATTCACATGAATCGACAATGCTATGATTATCTCCAGTAAGATAACTTAACGGGAAATGTTTCCTATTTAGAAAAGAACTAATTTAATAAGAAGTGTCGGTTTCGCATATTCAGAACTGAGTTTCACTCTCTAATTCATACCCTCCATTTGTCACATATGGAAGGCGCTTACCGCGTTAAAGTAGTAAATTCACGTTTAAGAAATTAGACTCTTAACTTAATAGAAAAGTGATTTTGATTGGAAAGTTTAACTTAAAAAGGGTTCTTAAGCCTTCACTTAAGCACCAAATCCTAAACCTATAAACGCGTCCGTAAATAGTATTAAAACCTCCTTCTAGAAAGGTTAAAGCTTCCTAATTAATTAAGAAAGTGCTTTCGCGGTATTTGTTGACCAATCAAAAACCAATTTTAGTCTTTAATGTCAGACGACTTTCGATCTTAGCCGACGTTTTCACTGCGTCACTTTCATGAAGGTAAATTAAAATAAGTACATAAAAATTGTGTTTAAATCAAAACAGCCCACAAAGGTAATATTTGATGGGCGGAATCCGTAAGTGCACGGACTTATCGAAGTAATATAAAAGATTATCGAACCCACAGAGACCAATGTCAATCTATCGATTACTATTGTTACGATGTTTATCTAAGGCTAATAGAAATAGTGTGTAATGTGCGATTGATTTTCAAAATCAAGAACGAAAGTGTCACGCTTAAGTTCGGTTTGAAAACATATCTTTTTGTGATAAAGAAATTAAAATAAGTAATGCGATAAAGTAAAGAATGTAAAACGGAGCAATAAAGTAAACAAATTTAAGGCAAGGCAGGAAATAAACAAAGTAAAGCAGTGCGGGAAAGTAAACAAAGTAAAGACGGTGTGAATGAAAATAAATCGCGAATTGAATAATAAACCCGCTCCAAATTGGAGACTTGAATCTGATACAATGCTGGAAAGTAAATCTGACTTGAAAAGTAAAATGGAGGCAAGATTACTCTACTCTACCATGATCCAATCTTGATTACAACAATAGTGCGATAACCCCTCGATGTGACGGATTATCGCTTTTAACAAACTGAATTTAGGCCTATGCTACAACTAAGAGAGGATGCTTAAAACTAATGAACTAAGTCCTATTTATAGTGGTACAAGCCTTGGAATGCACGTAACTCCATCAATATTCGTGTGAGAGAAAAATGGTGATCATGGGAGTTATTCTACAACTACCTTTAACTGAAGCTCTTTTTTGGAAGATGGTGCCCGCTATCTACCCTTGGCTTTCGCCACATGTGTAAGTGGTGGTCATGGGCACTTTCTTTAACCGTCCTTGACTGATCCACTTTTTGGGAAGATGGCGCCCGCCATCTCTATATGGCGTCCGTCATGTGTACAAGGGGTGAGCGCCTTGGGTCCATTTCCCATGGTGTAGATGTCAGCGTTAGCTTTCCAACGCTTTAAATGAGGAGTTATTCGGACTTACGGATCAAAAGTTATGGCCAGAATCGTCGGACAACGCTACAAGGAAAAACAACATCTTTGGTTTCACTAAGACTGCAATCGATTGTCATGTGGGTTTTCCATTGTATTTTTTATACTTTTCCTTCCCTTTTCTCGTTTTTGGCTTTCTCTATAGCGAACGCCTTGTGTGCAAATTGCTCCATTTCTTCTGTTTTTCATCCGAATTGCTTCGTTTCTTCGCATGTGACTCTTAAATGGCTTAATACCTGAAAACAAACAAAATACCAACATAATAGTGCAAATGCAAATAAAAACAACTAGAAAACATGCATTAATCAAGTCAAATAAATGATGTATTTTCACGTAATCAAACTCTCCCACACTTGAACCTTTGCTCGTCCTCAAGCAAGACTCGTGTAAACAGAAAGAACAGTGATTCTGATAGTGACTAAACTTATGGGATTTACTTTGGAAAACGTCACACTGATAGGTACTAACTCAAAAACTAAGGATATCGTAGCAACACACTTCGCATTTTGGAGATCATAGGTCCCTTTCCTATACTTACCGATCTGCATCATATTATTATGCTCAAGCCAAACTTACTCATCTCACCTTTCATCTTTTTCATACAGGTGCAATCACATTAAGCCCTTTATCTTGTACTCGCATGGTGAACAACCCTGTTGGTGATTATGATCCCGATTTTTATGCCTAATTTCAACACTTTTTGCTATGGCACAACCATAATTTCAAAGGTTCCTCCGCCGTTTGGGCTAAATAACCTGGCGAGGGTTACCTAACTTAGAATGCGGATTCTCTTTTCAAATCATTTTCTTTTCATTACTTATTTTTATTCTTTTTCTTTCATTTTACGGGATCATTCACTTATTTGCATTGGTTCATTCGCTTAGCGGTAACCAAGATGGTTCTGACTGCTAAAATAAACTACTAAAGACTACTTAAGAAATGAGAATTCAAAGCTTTAAAATAATAATTATGCAAATTGATTCTTATATTCAAGAGACCTACGGTGTTAAGACGATACCAATATTTTAGGAACTTTCCCAAGTCTTTGTAAACTATCATCTGTTTGTTCCAAAAATTTCAAAACTTTCAAAATTTATTGACTTTTTCCAAAATTTATTCAAATTTTCTGGTATGGCTCAAGAAAGAGGGAAATCGGGATATACGATAGAAAACACACATGAATGACTCGACTTTGCATGCAATGACTCGATAACAGACAAAGAAAAATAAAAAAGCGATAAATCTAACTCGAAAGCGAGTAAAATCCCTCCCACACTTAAACCAAACATTGTCCTCAATGTTTTGAAATAAGGTGGAAAAGGAATAGAAGAACATGTATGAATGCTACTACATGCCACCACGACCAAATCCTCTCTGATCCTGCTTTTGTTGTTCATGTCTTCGCTGGCCACTTCTACTTTGGCTCTGGGAATTTTGAGATACCTTTATTTGTTAAAACTGTTGTTTCTTAAAGCAGCTCATCATGTTGCCCGTTTCCAGAGGAAGTACCTGCAAAAAGTGTTAGAAAAATACAGTGCGGTGTGTGCAAGTGGAAGCTGACCATGAGAAGAATGGGGAAAAGGTGGGTTACGAATGGGAGAGACATGCTCTCTCCTATCATACTCCTCATCGGTGTCACCACCAGCAGCGACATTCGTAGAAATGTCTGTGGGCACCAGCTCATCTCTAGGATTGTTATCTAGAGGTTTTTCGCCTAGAAGTAGCTGAGACATGACAACATCTCTTTATTTTCTACAAATTCAAACAATAAAGGAAATCATTAAATTAAAAGATCATGGGTTGCCTCTCATGCAACGCTTCTTTTTACGTCGTTAACTCGACGACCCAGGAGTGTAAATACTCATGGTGGTTCTTTCAAGAATGATTCCTCGATCAAACTTTTAATAATCTTTGGTTTCCATGGCCACTTATCAAGCCATCTCACATATCCCTCACCTTTTGTTTTCTTCCTTCTGTGGGGTGGTTCATTCTTTTGAACTTGTGGTGGTTCTAGATCTATCCTAAGTATTAGCTTCTTCAGGTTTGAGTTTATTTCTTTCATCCACTACCTCAAAATCTAACATTTCCCTCTTGATACTGAAGATTCCCCTAGTTCTGTGGTCCTTTAATTGTCTCTTTTTATGCATGACCTTAGACAAAGGTGCATTGGTGTGGATATCTTCCAATACCTCCACATACGTTTTAGATTGGGAGTCTACCTTAGCTTCCATAAGTATTTGGGGGAAAAGAATCGGTGGGTTATAGGGATGAGGAACAACAATAGGTGTTTTCTTCTCTACCTCTTCGACAACCTCCTTTTTGGGTGGTGTCGGTGGATTTTTCTCAATCTCTACTTTTTTCTCACCAAAAATATTCTCAACCTCATTATCACTCACCTTAGGATATTTGATTTGTTTTTCACTACTGGTTGTTACAACATCCACATGTCTCTCAAGGAAGGGTCCTAGGGTTGTTTGTGCGAGCAAGGAAATTTGAGTCTCCAATGCCATGTTATGAGTCGTGAGGGACTCGACCATAGTGTTTAGCTGCCTAAGGTTTTCATTAATCTGAAGACTTTGTTTTCTAAACTCCTTATTTTGGAGAGTTTGTGTCGCAACAAAACCTCCTCCACGTAGATTCATGCCTACAGAGAGTCTGCGTCTCAATGAAATTCTCCGAGGTCGGATTTATGGGAATATTGCTGTTCCTCAAAGTATCGAGAGTGGTAATTATAGGGAAAATTTGGGTGATACATGGTAATATAGAAAATGGTGCCTTAGTCTAGACGGTGTAACAACAGGGTTACGATATTTGACAAGATTGGTCCCCGGCAATGGCACCAAAAACTTGATGGGCGGAATCCGCAAGTGCACGGACCTATCAAAGTAATATAAAAGATTGTCGAACCCACAGAGACCAATGTCAATCTATCGATTACTATTGTTACGGTGTTTATCTAAGGCTAATAGAAATAGTGTGTAATGTGCGATTGATTTTCAAATGCAAGAACAAAAGTGTCATGCTTAAGTTTGGTTTGAAAACATATCTTTTTGTGATAAAGAAATTAAAACAAGTAATGCGATAAAGTAAAGAATGTAAACCGGAGAAATAAAGTAAACAAATATAAGGCAAGGGAGGAAATAAACAAAGTAAAGCAGTGAGGGAAAGTAAACAAAGTAAAGACGGTGCGAATGAAAATAACTTGCAAATTGAATAATAAACCTGCTCCAAATCGGAGACTTGAATCTGATACATGCTGGAAAGTAAATCTGACTTGAAAAGTAAAATGGCGGCAAGATTACTCTACTCTACTATGAACCAATCTTGATTACAACAATAGTGCGATAACCCCTATATGTGGCGAATTATCGCGTTTAACAAATTAAATTTAGGCCAATGCTGCAACTAAGAGAGGATGCTTAAAACTAATGAATTAAGTCCTATTTATAGTGGTACAAGCCTTGGAATGCACGTAACTACTTCAATATTCGTGTGAGATAAAAATGGTTATCATGGGAGTGATTCTCCAACTACCTTTGAGTGAAGCACTTTTTAGAAAGATGGTGCCCACCATCTACCCTTGGCGTCCGCCATGTGTGTAAGTGGTGGTCATGGGCACTTTCTCTAACCGTCCTTGACTGATACATGTTTTGGGAAGATGGCGTCTGCCATGGGTACAAGGGGTGAGCGCCATGGGTCCATTTCCCATGATGTAGATCTCAACTTTAGCTTTCCAACGCTTCGAACGGGGCGTTATTCGGACTTACGAATATAAAGTTATGGCCAAAATCGTCGAACAACGCTACAAGGAAAAACAACATCTTTGGTTTCACTAAGACTCCAATCAATTGTCATGTGGGCTTTCCCTTGTCTTTCTTGTACTTTTCCTTCCCTTTTCTCATTTTTGTCTTTCTCTTTAGCGAACGCCTTGTGTGCAAATTGCTCCATTTCTTCCGTTTTTCATCCGAATTGCTTCGTTTCTTCGCATGTGACTCTTAAATGGCTATATACTTGAAAACAAACAAAATACCAACATAATAGTGCAAATGAAAATAAAAACAACTAGAAAACATACATTAATCAATTCAAATAAACGATGTATTTTCACGTCATCAATCTTAAGGAAACAACATGTAGAGCATCGTCTATTGACAATCCTCACGTGTCAGCATCCAATAATTTAGCCAGAACTGTTTAGGGAAAACGAAACATAAACGGTTTTGAGTTCAAAGGTAAACATAATGACAAGTAAAAACGTTATGAAATTAATTAATACGAAAAGGAAAAATGCGATTGAATAAGACAAGGAAAATAAAGGCAAGACAAAGTAAATGTAAATGCTGAATGAAATAAAAACCTACTCCAAACGGAGTCTTGAATCTGATACAAATTGTGATAACTTGTGTCACACCCAAAATTTGCCCTACCCATTTCACCTATATCCAGAGAACTTTACACCCCATACCTAGCATTCATAGCATGCACTATTGATCATTCATAAGCATTGGGACCCCCTGTGTTTGGGATCTGCAGGATACTGGGATCAAGGCCTTCCCTATGCCTTAAAGTCCTCATTCTCAAAGAAGATCAAATAAGGAATCGAGCCTCAGTGGAGCATGAAACTAGGGGTTTCTTGACGTCATGTTGGCATGTGCTTGACCAAACATCAGAATCCTAATTCCCCTACTTTTTTGCATTGCTGATCCCGACCATCTTGCATCTAGGATTGTGGATCCTTCAAGTTTTTTGGCCCTGTGAGGATCATTCTTCTTTTCATCTAATTCATTACATTAGTGTGTGCTATATTAATACTTGACTGGTTTTTACATTGGGTTGATTGGATGAGTCACTCATTCATAACAGTTCATATCATCCTAGCTTATATAATCCTTTGTTATATGTACAAGTTGCATTAAAGTTGGACGTCCACTGATACAAGCCATGTGGTTGCTTAGCTTGAGAGTTTAATTCATCATATTTGTTCATTGCGCCTCATTTTAAAGCATTGAGTATGGAATCACATCTTTTTCATGAGGTGGTTTTTCTAAGTGTAACCCATGGCATCCACTTCATATATTTCATTCATACATATCTTTGGTATGGCATTTTGAATCATAACTAGAAATTTTTCTCCATTTCATAAGCACACTTACACATCATCATAAGTTAATATCATCATAAGTTAACACCATTACATAAAATTGATCATTATAAAAATGACATCTACACAATCACGTTACAAGTTTTTACAAGCTTTCATTATGTTACATTTGAGCACCTAGCATCATAACTACTTTGTCATGACTTTACGCTTTGAAGGGAAGCTCTCGCATTGGTGTCTCCACGATGCTTTTACGCTTTCGTTGGCCATGGCATGGAACTCATCTTAGATATGCGAAATCAAATGCATCAATGAATTTCCACATGAACAAACTCACAATTAAGTCTCAAATTCATTCATAATTAAATACATCTACCACATGACCAGGTGAGTAAAGTATGGCAGTTTAACAGTTCAAAATCACCCTTTCATCAATCAATATTCATTTTCATTCACATATGAGGCAAGCAATGTATATCCAAAACAGGATCCACTAATTCGGCATAACCAATTCATTCACTAACGTTTCAATCTAACAAGCATACCCTTGACAGCCCTAACACTCTCTAACCAGTAGCATAATAGCAGATTGGCAAACAAGTATCTGACAGCTCCTCCAAACACAATTAACTATGACATAATTTAACTTAATTTTCATTAACACTAACCAATTTATCCACTAAATATTTTCACAATTTTCCAGCACTAACAACTTTAACTACCTTGCATTATCCAAATTTACATTTCCTACTTTCGATTCACAACAGCCTGTGGTTAGCATAACATACCCACTGTCAGTTACATTGCTTTCATAACTAGTTCACAATCATGAATTCATATTCCAAGTGCTAACTAAATCATATAAGAATCATCATACATTTAATGTTTTTCAAACTTACAGCAAAACTCCATTGCATACACATTCAAACTAAATGGAATCATACACATTGTAACTAACATCAATAAGTAGCTACCTTAGCACCCATTCAAACTAATCAAGTTCAAACTAGCAATAGCTCCTAATTAAACTAAGTTAACAACATAACCATTTGATCACAGTTTGATAATCATAACAGTATGCTAAAAGGAACATGATGCATGTTGCAAACATATCTCAAATTCAGGGCATTCATGCAGAAAATATACTTAGATGCTACCTAGATTCATGCTATGCATCAAAACCATTCAACATCAAATCAATATACCAATTAATTTCTTAACTAACCTTATAATTAACTCAAAATTGTTTTTCTTGACTAACATATAACAGAACCCTCCCTACAAAGGTTCATGTTCCGATTCTACGATCTTGGTTAGCAAAGATTGGTGAGCCACAGGATTAGCCTCTGAAACTATGTGAGCAGGGACAACTCCTCGAGATGGTAATTGTAACTGCAACCACCACTAACGACCAGCGAATCCATCCACGCCAAAGCATTAACTTCATTTCCCTTATCAGACCAAGCAACTAGTTCCCCAAATAATATTAGCAACCTACAAAAACAATGAAAACCAAAGTCACAGGGCATTTATTTCACTTCAAAAAGAGGCTGCAGTTACTAACTTCAATTCGCAACATAACTTATAACAAACTAACCTTCATTTTAACTGTCTTAAATCTAACTACTAACAGACCTAATCTACATGTAACTTCCCTAACCAAGCCCAAACTAATTTTAACAGTAACATAACAAGTCCATTAATTAATAGTCCACTAAACTGCAAACTAATATCGGTGAAATTTTTTAACTTTGGTTATCTGTCATATAAGACTCTGCATAGAACCATCGACCAACATTCACCAATCCTCATCACTTTTAACTCTAACCAGCTTTTAACATAGCCCTAACCTTCCCTTATCCATTGTAAATGCTGCTAACAACTAACAATAGATACTAACCGTGAACATCTAACACTCCAGCCCAAGTCTTGAAAAGTTCAAATTCGATTAACCATAACAGAGTTAAAAACTAACCCCAGCTGGCATTGTCCGTCCCTAACTAACTCATCAACTGTTTTAACTAACCAATTTTCAAAGAAAACACCATAACAAACCTAACCAAAATTCAAAATTCACAACTAGGATAATCTTTTTTTCACTAGGTAGTTAGCTAATTTCTAATCATTCCAACTAACTTCATCTAAGTCTCAATGCGGTTGCAACTAACTTAGGGTACCATAACAGAATTTTTGATTTGAACTAACTTCTTTTTTCAACTAACAGATAATTGTTTCAAGCTAACCTACACCTCATAACTCAAATTTAAAACAATTGTCACTAACTCATTATTTAACACCTAACAAACTAACTTTCCCAGTCCTTAACTAACTTCAACTGCCCATAACAGTATCATAGCCATCTAAATAACTAACTTCTCATGTTAACCTCCATAACCGAATATCACTCACTGAGTCTACTCTAATAGACTAAGTCAGGGTAGTTGACTCAGTCAGTTACTCATAACAAACTTTCACTTTCGATCCATTCCATCTCACTCTATAAATACCAATCATTACAGATAATCACCAATCTCTCGTCAGTTTTCACCAAGTACACTTCATCATTCTCTCATAATTTCCATCACTTTCTCTATCTCCCTCAATCTCAATCTCACCCTCAACTTATCTTTACTATATGCTCACAATCCTCCATGGTTGACCAAGCTTCACATTGAAGTTGTTGATGCTGTTAAATTTCTGTTATTGCTGATTTTTCTACTGATTACCACTGTTAGTTTTTCAGCAAATAACAAAATTTAACAGCAGTGCCACTTTAGTTGTATTTTTAGATTTTATTTGTTATTCTCTCAATGTATAAATACTCTTTGTATATTCCAATTCCAAATTAATGCCAAAATTCATATTTATCCAATACTGTTATTCTTTTCTCTCAAATTCTCTTTCTCTCTCAATTTCATCTTCTTCCCAATTTCTATCTTCCACCATTCTTAAAACCTTCGATCTGATTTTTTGTGTTCTAACATTTGGCATCAAGAGCATTGGTTATTGATCCTAATCCGCTGCAACAATGGCGACCGTTTCCAATGATCGAATTTCGACCAATCTCCAAATTCTTGATTCGAAGAACTATGATAAATGGGCGAAACAAATGAAGGTCTTGTTTGGTTATCAAGAGGTGCTTGAGATCGTCATCAATGGAGTTACACCATTAGGGGCAGAGGCTACCGACATTCAAAGAGCTACACACAAAGAAGAGAAGAAGAAGGATTACAAAGCCCTATTCTTGATTCATTCGTGTGTCGATAACGACAATTTCGAGAAGGTCGGCGATTGTGAATCGGCGAAGCAAGCATGGGAAATCTTGGAGAAAGCATATGCCGGTGCCATCAAAGCGAAGGTTGTAAGGTTACAAACTTACAAGCGACAATTTGAATTAACACAAATGGAAGACAAAGAAACGATCAACGATTACATTACGTGCATTACCCGGTTAGTTAATCAAATCAAATCATGTGGGGAAACGATTCTTGAGCAGAATGTTGTATCGAAAGTGTTGCGTTCGTTAACGTAGCGTTTCGACAACATAGTTGTGGCTATTGAAGAGTTGAAGGATCTAACAACTTTGGGCAAGGATGAATTGCAAAGTTCGTTAGAGGCGCATGAACAAAGGATGGATGAGAGAGGCGCCGAAAAAGTCAAAGCGGAGATTGCTTTGCAAGCGCGTTTCAATGAAAAGAATAAGAGGTCGAAAGGAAAATTTGCGGCTAGAGATAAGTCAAATTTTCAAAATTTTGGTTCAAACGATTCGCAAAATTCAAAGCATTCGACGAGTGAAAAGGGTGAAAGTAGCTCCAAGGATAGTGGTCATAGCAATGGTTTTAAGAAGCGTGATATGAGTAAGGTGCAATGCTACAAGTGTAGAAAGCTTGGATATTTTGCAACTTCATGTCGTAGTAAATCGAATGAAAATCACAGTAATGAAGCCAAGGTTGCTAGGGAAGAGGTAGATGATGAGAACACCCTTCTAGTAATGATCACGGAGGAGAGTTATGGCATTATAAATGTTCCGGGCAGCAGCTACGGTAGTGACAGTTTGCGGGACAGCAGCTGTACCGTTCCGGAAATAGCGAGAAAAAGCATTCGGATCGAAATGCATTGGTTACCGTTTGTGATGGAGTCCAAGGGAGAGATGAGTGGTACTTGGATTCCGGTTGTTCAACACATATTACGGGTCGAAAAGATTGGTTTGTTCAAATCAATCAAGCGGCAAAACGTAAAGTCAAATTTGCCGACGACACCACTTTAAGTGCCGAAGGGGTAGGAGATGTTTTGATCGGAAAAAGGAATGGCGGACATTCAAGGATCAAAGATGTCTTGTATATACCGGGAATTAAGTGCAATCTTTTAAGCATTGACCAATTACTTGAAAGAGGATACAAAATTCGCTTGGAGGACAAGATTTTACGCGTTTTGGACTCTAATGGTGTGTTGATTCTAAAAGCGCCGATGGCTGCCAATAGAACCTTTAAGGTTGAGTTAAAGGTTATGGAGCATCGTTGTCTAGCTAACGCGGCAAGTAGAGATGAGTGGTTATGGCATTACCGTCTTGGTCACCTTAACTTTAGGGATCTAAAAATGTTGCAACAAAGTGAAATGGTAACGGGGTTGCCACACATTAGTATTCCAACCGAATTGTGTGAGGAATGTGTGAAGGCTAAACAACACAAGAATGTGTTTAGCAAAGATGCTGGTCGAAGAACCAAAGGCTTACTTGAGGTGGTATGTTTCGACGTTTGCGGACCGATGCAAGTAGAGACTTATGGTGGCAATCGATATTTTGTCACGTTCATTGACGATTTTAGTAGGAAACTTTGGACATACCTTATCAAGAGAAAAGATGAGGTATTTGAAGTTTTCAAGAATTTCAAATCCATGGTGGAGCGTCAAAGCGGTCGAAAGCTCAAAATTCTCAAAACGGATGGTAGAGGTGAGTATACCTCTAGTGAGTTTGGGAAGTTTTGTGATCTTGAGGGAATTGTATGTGAGGTGGTGCCTCCGTATACGCCTCAACAAAACGGGGCTGCCGAGAGGAAAAATCGTACAATAATGAACATGGTGCGTAGTATGCTATGTGGGAAAATTTTGCCTAAGGAATTGTGGGGTGAGGCCGTGTCTACAGCCACCTACTTGTTGAATAGGTGTCCCACTAAGAAACTAGAGAAGCTCACACCAGAAGAGGGTTGGAGTGGCTTCAAACCGAATTTGAATCATTTGCGCGTATTTGGATCGATTGCATATCGTCATGTACCAAACCAACTTAGGAAGAAATTGGATGATAAGGGTGAGAAGATGATATTTGTAGGATATCACTCTACTGGAGGGTACAAGTTATTCGATGCAAGAAATCGGAAGATCGTTATAACCCGGGATGTGACTTTTAATGAAGTGAAAAGTGCAGAAAATGCTGCAGTAACCGGTTACCCCAATGTGAATAATCGGTTACCGACAGAAAATCAGCAGCAGCAGTTTTTTGAAATTTCTGATCCGGAAGCTTCCGACACCGTTGTACCAGCACCTACAGTAGCGCAAAATAATGTTGTTAATAATGGTAGACCAGTGAGGCAAAGAGCCTTGCCTCATAGACACCGAGATTACGAGAGATTCCAAGATAACGAAGTGAATAGCGATGGTGACTTTGTTCATTTCGCGCTTATGGCCGAATCCGAACCGGTAAATGAGGAAGAAGCCTTAAGCGATCCTAAGTGGATATGTGCAATGAAAGAGGAGCTGGAATCTATTGAGAAAAACGGTACTTGGGAGTTGGTCGATTTACCTCTTAGAAAGAAACCGATAGGTGTGCGATGGGTCTATAAGGTTAAAGCAAATCCCAAAGGTGAGGTAATCAAGCACAAAGCTCGATTAGTGGCGAAGGGGTTCTTGAAACGATAGGGTATAGACTATGAGGAAGTATTCGCACCGGTGGCTAGATTAGAGACTATTCGTTTGGTTGTTGGTATTGCGCATAGCAACAATTGGATGGTTTACCAAATGGATGTAAAATCTGCGTTTTTGAATGGTCCTCTTGTTGAGGAAGTCTATGTGGGGCAGCCACCCGGTTTCGTGATCAAAAATCAAGAAATGAAGTATTACAAGCTACACAAGGCGTTGCATGGTTTGAAACAAGCTCCAAGAGCTTGGAACAAACGTATTGACGACTTTCTTATTGACATTGGTTTCAAACGATGTGTATCCGAACATGGAGTTTATGTGAGATCGGATACGAATGATGGTGTTATTATACTTTGCTTGTATGTTGATGATCTCTTGATTACGGGCAGCCATGGCAAGAGTACTCCAAGGTTCAAAAGTGAGCTCATGAGCGAGTTTGAAATGACGGACCTTGGTGTCATGAATTACTTCCTTGGCATAGAGTTTCACAAGTCAAAAGTGGGGCTGCTCATGCACCAAAGGAGGTATGCTCTAGATATTTTGAAAAAGTGTGATATGGAGCATTGCAATGCTTCTATTACACCTTGTGAGGCTAGAATACAGTTGTCCAAAAGTGATGAGGAGGATGATGTCGATCCAATGCTTTACCGGAGTTTGATTGGATCGTTACGGTATTTGTGCAATACTCGACCAGATTTGGCTTTTAGTGTCGATATTGCGAGTAGATTCATGGAGAGGCCTAAGGTGTCTCACTTGGCGGCGGTCAAGAGGATCCTTAGATATGTGAAAGGTACTCTTGGTTGTGGAATTCTCTTTCCCGCATCGGACACGGGGCGTAAGTGCAATTTACTTGGCTACACCGATTCTAATTGGTGTGGAGATAAAGATGACCAAAAATCGACGGCGGGGTACATCTTTATGTTCGGTAGTACACCAATCTCGTGGTGTTCGAAAAAGGAACCGATTGTAGCACTCTCTTCTTGTGAGGCCAAGTACATTGCGGCGTCGTTAGATGTGTGCCAAGCTATGTGGCTTATGAATCTATTGAAGGAATTGGGATGTGGTGATGATGCTGCCGCCACGTTGTTTGTAGACAATGTTTCCGCAATAAATCTTGCGAAGAATCCGATTGCACACGGAAGGAGCAAGCATATTGAGATGCGGTTTCATTATTTGAGAGAATTGGTCGGTGATGGGAAGCTTAGATTGAGCTATTGCCGAAGTGAAGACCAAGTCGCGGATTTGTTGACAAAGGGTGTGACAAATGATGTGTTCAAAAAGTTGAAGAAGTGCTTGAGCATGGTGGACTTAGAGCAACTAAAGTGAGGTGGTGTGTTGATGCTGTTAAATTTCTGTTATTGCTGATTTTTCTACTGATTACCACTGTTAGTTTTTCAGCAAATAACAAAATTTAACAGCAATGCCACTTTAGTTGTATTTTTAGATTTTATTTGTTATTCTCTCAATGTATAAATACTCTTTGTATATTCCAATTCCAAATTAATTCCAAAATTCATATTCATCCAATACTGTTATTCTTTTCTCTCAAATTCTCTTTCTCTCTCAATTTCATCTTCTTCCCAATTTCTATCTTCCACCATTCTTAAAACCTTCGATCTGATTTTTTGTGTTCTAACAGAAGCTTGCTACAAACCAGAGCTAGACCTCTCACTAATTCGCTCAAAACAAGAACGCATTATCACTCACCTCACCGTATCCTCTTATTAGCGCACTTGGTGAAGAATTCGACATACACACAATTTACGAACTACCGAGGAAGAAGAAGAAGATAAAGCTAAAGCAAAGAAAAGGGAAAGAGGCTTATCTGAGGACTCCTCGCCGCCTTCATCGTATTCGCCAGAGCTTTTCGTTCGCGCCGTCGTTGAGGTATCTTATTCTCCCTTTGCACTTCCTTTAGTTCAGTTTCCCTTCAACCGTTTGTTTATCCTCTTATCTTAGAAAGCCTCGCGCGTGAGATCTCTGCCGTCTCCATTCGCCATCGTACTTAGAGCTTGCTTCAAACCCAAATTATGTCATCGTGGCTTGGATTTAGGTTTAATTAACTAAGGGTTAGTGTAAAGGGGATGAGAAGAACGTTCTGAATGGTTTGATTTGTAAATAGGAGGTCCGCCGCCGCCGGAGGCAATTTCAGGTGCGGTGGACAAGTAGGTTTCAGTCGCGTTTTATTTGAGAAAGAGAATGAGATGAGGCGAAGTGTGAGAGAGAGGAAAGGCTTCTTTCTGAACATGGAAAGGGAATGATTTCTTTGTTGAACCCTTAGAAACTCTTTAGGTTGTGTAAGCGCAGGCCCAATACCATTTCTTTTCACACCCGGGTTTCTAATGCACCCCCTGGTCTGAAAGTTTTGTGAAACTAA
Organism: Lathyrus tuberosus; assembly: GCA_022829125.1. Taxonomy (NCBI): domain Eukaryota; kingdom Viridiplantae; phylum Streptophyta; class Magnoliopsida; order Fabales; family Fabaceae; genus Lathyrus; species Lathyrus tuberosus. Next base: position 2,178,423 of record JALAZF010000353.1, read on the forward strand.
TGGGCTTATTCTAAGCCCAAGGTGGAATTTCACTTTCTGCACCCCAGTTTCACTTTTCTGCCCATGTTCAGAATTAATTTACTTAATGAAGTGATTAATTATCCTAAGTGAATATTAATAATTATTATTTTGTGATAGCCATTTTAAGTGAATTAGTTTTCTTCCATGATTATCATTGTTGATTAAACATGGCGCCTTGTTGATTAAAATTATGATTAATGTTGTTTGAACTTGAATATTATTCGTTTTGTTTGCAAATTTTCATTAAGGAAAATCACGTAGATCTTGATTAGGCAAATTAGTTGAACGTTACCATGATCATGTGCTGATTAAATTGTTGGATGTTGAATTTTGTGACTAAGACTGTGAATCCTGATTTGATGAGCATGTCATCTGATTAATTAGGTTCTGTGAGTTCCTCTTGATATCATGTTTATGATTGATGATCTTGTCTGAATATCACTTGATTGCTTGTTTCAAATTCCCGATTTAATTATGTAGGAATACTTGTTTCCATGCATCATTTCATTATTACTACATACTAACCGTTCTGACTTGTTTTGTGAGGTATTCATATGAGCTATAGCTACATTGGACATTCAGACATTTATTGGCTGTACATAATCATTGTACCTTGCTTTAGATTAGGGTTTTCTCCCCCCTTGGTGGGCTTCTCATACATCCCTCTCCCCGATTATAATGTAATAATTTAGGACCTTTACCTTCTCATATACGCTTATTGCTTTGCATGTTAATAGGTTAGAAAAGATAAAATCGAAAACGTTTAGAAAAAAATTTCGAAATAAAAAGACAAATAAAAACTCGATCCAACGTCGAGTCACTTTCCAAAATAATTAAAAGAATTATTCACTCCTCTATCACTTTAGGGTTTCCTTCCATCTCCTCTACCAACTCCATTCCACTCCATTTAAACCCTGCAAACCTTGTATGTATTCTACCTTTGTAAGTCGATTGCCTTGCGCATCACCGTCAACCTACCTAGATTTAATCTGCCATCTTTTCCATATCATCTTCATACTCCTCCATCCCAAAAAAACATTTAGACCAAATCCAGAGTTTAATAATGTCCTTTTAGGGTGAACGTAGGTGGTTGGGATACTATTGTCCCCTCAACCTCAAGTATCTGATTGTAGGTCGTACTTAGCCTATGGTCGGATACTCTTCCCCCTTTAAGTACCTATAATTAAACTCAATAAAACCAATAACATTCACCACTCCTTTGCCTTAGGGTATCACTCTAAAACATACCAATAAAGGGCACCTTACCTCCGTTCTACCGCGATACAAGCAACGCTTAACTGCTAGAACGCAACCGTTAATCTCCCCCACCAAAAACAACAAACCTTCTCTCGCCCCGTGCGATCGAGACCAACAACCCGTGGTCCCACGAACTACGGACGCTCTGATTCTTCATTTGTTAATGAAGATACAGAGGCACAAGATTGCGATGATCTTGGCGAGCAACCTCCCACCAATTCCCCGTAGTCCTCCGAATTACGATGACTCTGACTTTCCCATTGCACGAGGGAATACGTAGGCATAGGATTGCGAGATCATATCGAGTTCCCTTTTATTTAAACCCCTCTATTTCTCTTTAGAAAGTGAATCTAACATAACGACACCCATTCACGCATAGACTACCTAGATGGTTCCCATCGAGTACGATGGATGTGAGGGGTGCTAATACCTTCCCCTTGCATAACCGACTTCCGAACCCATCTCTTAGTCGCGAGACCATTTTTTTCCTCTAGGTTTTTCTCGATGCTTTCCTTTCCCCCTATTGGGATAAATAACGTTCGATGGCGACTTCTCTGCATTTTTCGCCTAGCGACAACTTGAAATAAATCTTGACAGAATGTAAATGACGAAAATAAAGTGCTTCGGTAATAAACAAAGTGCTCCAAACTTGATACAGACTCAATCGACGGTGCAATAATCCTCCGGTGTGAAGAGATTATTGCTTTACAATTCGACATTATTTTTGCTTAAGTTTGCATAAGCTTGGATACCCTGGAAAATGGCATGAAAGGGGTATTTATAGAAGTCTAAAACCCTAGAAATCACCAAGGAACCACTTCCAGGTCGTGGAGAAAATGTAGGGACGTTTGTGGAGACTTGGAGACCAAGCATGGCCTGTTCATAATCGTTTTGGATTTTCAAGGGTGGCGAACGCCACAGCCTCATGGAGACCGCCATGCTCACAAAGTGGGCATAACTTGGTCATCTCATTAGTTGGTACGTGAACCACCTATGGCACCGCTAGGATGAACGCCATGGTGGTCGCCATAGGTTCAAGTCTACTCCAAGTCTTCGCTTTCGTCCATTTGGCTTCGTTTCTTCGCCCACAGCTCCTGATTAATAAATTTTCTGAAATAAAGGAAAAACACTAGCATAATAGTGGAAATGGAATTAAAACAATAGGAAAATATGCATAAGTCAAGTCAAATAAATGATAGTTTGAGGTATCATCAAACTCTCCCACACTTGAACCATTGTTTGTCCTCAAGAAAAATGTAAGTAAAACAGGCGTACTCAATAGCTATTATGGGCTTTAAAAAGACTACACTTTGATTAGATTACATTAATAAGTACTAAGTTACTGAAAATAAAGGCATCGTAGTAACACATTTCCTATTTTACGTTCATAAATCTCTCCCTTATACAGACCAATCCGAATCATATTATTATTCTTTGGCCTACCTTACCTATCCCTTTCTCATCATTTTTCGTTCAGGATCAATCACATTAAGCCCGTTATCTTGTACTCGCATGGTGAACAAACCTGTTGGTGATCCTAATCCCTATTTGTGTCAAAATTCAACACTTTATACTATTTTTCAACACTGACACATAAGCATAATTTTAAAGATTCCTCTGCCATTGGGCGAAGTAACCGAGTGAGCGTTACCTAACTTAGAAGGTGGATTTCCTTTTCAAATCATTTGATTTTTATTACTTGTTTTCTCCTTTTTTTTCCTTTTCTTACGGGATCATTCACTTATTTGTGTAACGACCCAGTTTGGGTTATTTTTATTTAATTGAGTCGTTTTGATTATTTTATTATTATTTTATTTTATTCCTGACTTTTATTTGAAAATATATTATTTTTCATCGTGAATATATTTTATCGTGTTTTGGGAGTGTCTGCGAGATATTTGAGTTTAGGGGTATTTTGGTCTTTTCATTTATTTTGGGTAAGTTAGAAACATAAATAGAAATAGAAGAAAGAAAAATAGAAAGGAAAGAAAAAGAGAAGAAGAAAAGTAGAGAGAAAGAAGAAGAGAAGAAAAAGAGAGAAACTTGGGAAAGAAGAATACTATACAACCGACTTTTTAAACACGATTAAATCGGGTAAGGGTGTGAAACTCGATTATCTTATGCTTGTGTATGATTATGTATGTGTATGTTTGCATGTTTTCTTGTCTTTCCATAGCTTTTGATTCTAGGTTGGAAATGGGAAAAATGATGAGGAATCGATGTTTTCGCGGTTGGAAATCGGTGTAAATGCGGTAGAATACTTGTTACCATGCTTGGGTTATGTTTTGATTGCTATATGTTGGTTTGGAAATGTTTTGGGTGGAGAAAATATGGTTTTGGGATGATCTGGTGCGCTGCTGGGTTTTGTTGAAATCGCAGGTTCACACTGCGAATGGGTGGCGAGCGTTCGCGTGAGGTTTGCACTGCGAACGTTGTATTATTTTTCATTCTGCCACTGTTCGCTGGAGGATTCGCATTGCGAATGGGGGTAGCGAGCATTCGATGGGAGTTCGCACTGCGAACGTTGGGAATTTTCTAGGCTATTTTGCTTCTGCCACTGTTCGCTAGGACATTCGCACTACGAATGAGGGAGCGAAGGACTCACTAGGAGCTTCGCACTGCGAACATGATAGTTTATTCCAATTTGTTTTCTCTGTAACTTTTGATCCGTGAGTCGGTTTGAGGCGTGGTTTGATGCGTTAGAAAGCTTGTAGCGTGTACTTTCTTATGATGATGGTTTTGAGATTGTTGGCTGATTTAATTATGTCTGGAATTTAGAAATGCGTTGCTTTGTCGACTTTGGCCGTTATCATTGGGGGTAATTGATGTGAATCATGCAATGTGTGGTATCTGATGATATATGCATGATTATGGATATGTATATGTGTGCATTTTGAATGTCATGAGTCATTGTATGCCAAGCATCATGATATGCATTCCTGTGATGTCGTGTGCTCTAGTGGGTGTGAGCGACGAATCGATTCCAGAGGGAATCCGCTATAACGTCGTGTGCAAGTGTGGGGTGTGAGCGATGATTATAGACGATCGTGTGCCCGTGTGGGGTGTGAGCGATCGGATTGTGTGCCCGTGTGGGGTGTGAGCGATCCATAAACGTCATGTGCCCGTGTGGGGTGTGAGCGACGGAGAACATCGTATGCCCGACGGGGAGTTACATTAAGTAACAAGCGATGGTTCCAATAGTTCCTGAGTGAACTAGTGTTGAGATTGATGGATGGATGGTACCGCATATGCATTGCATAGAGTCGTTGTGTCGGTCTCTGTGCATTTGCATAAATCATGAATGGATTGATTTTGTATGGAATTGTGATTGGAATTGCTGAGTTGAGAAATATATATATATATATATATATATATATATATATATATATATATATATATATATATATATATATATATATATTGTGGTTGGGGATAATTGTATTGTGTATGATTGATATGCATTGGTGATGATATATGAGATATGTATTGGGTTGTGTTGTATTAGCTTATGGGGTAGTTGCGGTGAGGATATTTTACCTGTGTAATTTTGTGCTAATTATATAATTATATGCAATTATATTATGATTGTTTTTCTCACCCTTCTGCTGTTTTATAATGCTCTATGAGGCATTGCAGATTAGATTGCTGGAGGTCTTTTTGTGAAGCTTAGGTCTTTATTATTTTGTCGGTCGGCTCTGATATGTGGCACCGGGTAGTTAGGGAGACCGTTGGTGATTTGTGTGTATATGTATATGTTTCTTGTGAGATTGTACATGTATGAATGTATTTGGCAGACAAACTTTTCATGATATATATGATATTTCAGTGCAGATTTTTCGCTTTTATTCTGTACCTGAATTGTGGGTGTTAGGAACTAAGTTCCTTTGTTAATTGCTACCTGATTGTTGCATATCTTTATGGACAGGTTTATGTGTATTTTGTTTCAAATTGATGTGACCCCTCAGTCTATGCCGTGAATGTTTTAAATATACTCTGATGAAATTTTGAATTTTTGTTACCGTTTTATTTTAATTGGGGGTATATTTTGGGGGTGTTACATTAAGTGGTATCAGAGCCAGTCCGTGTCAGTTTGTGTCAGTCTGTGTCGGTGTTGGTGTTTGGGGTGAGTTGTTTGTTAACCATAGTTGTTGTTATTGGAAATGAACAGAATATGGCTGATAGGAATGACGCTGCTTTGGCTGCTGCTATGTAAGGTATGGCTCGGGCTGTGCCGGGCGCACCTAATGCTGTAGGTAATGACGAGTTCAGGAAGAACAAACCGCCTGCCTTCAAAGGAAGATATGATCCTGATGGTGTACATATTTGGCTGAAAGAGATTGAAAGGATCTTCCGAGTGATGGATTGTGCTAAGGATCAGAAGGTGAGACTGGGTACTCACATGTCATTGGAAGAAGCTGATGATTGGTGGGTTAGTACTCGGCATGTGTTGGAAGCTGCGGAGGAAGAGATTACTTGGGCTGTGTTTAGCATTGAGTTTCTGAGGAAGTATTTTCCTGAAGATGTAAGAGGAAAGAAGGAAATTGAGTTCTTGGAATTAAAACAAGGTAATATGTCTGTTGTTGATTATACTGCTAAGTTTGTGGAGCTTGTGCAGTTTTATCCATATTATGCTGAAGCGACTGCGGAATTTTCTAAGTGTGTGAAGTTTGAGAACGTATTGCGTCCTGAGATAAAGCAGGCAATCGGTTACCAAAGGATTAGAAGGTTTTCTGATTTGGTGGATTGCTATAGGATTTTTGAGGAGGATAGTAAAGCTCGTTCTACTCACTATAAGAGTGTGAACGAAAGGAAAGGGAAGCAACCGTTTTATAGTGGTCCTTATGTAACACCAGCTGATAAGGGTAAACAAAGGGGGAATTTTGAGAGAAGGCCAAGTGGGGGAGGAATGTCTAATCCTCTGAGATGTTAAAGGTGTGGTGACCTAGGACATCGTCAGTTTGAATGCAGGAAAGATATGAGAAAATGTTCCAATTGTGGAGGTTTAGGACACATTGCAGCTGATTGTAAGAGGCAGAATGGAGTGAAGTGTTTCAACTGTGGTGAACCTGGTCATATTAATACAAAGTGTCCGAAACCAAAGCAAGCTCCAGCTGGTGGGAAGGTTTTTGCCTTGGCAGGAACTCAGACTTCAAGTACAGATCGTCTGATCAGAGGTACTTATTTTATTAATAGTACTCATTTAGTTGCTATTATTGATACTGGAGCGACTCATTCGTTTATTTCGTCTGAGTGCGCGAAGCGTTTGAAGCTTGTGTTGTCTTCGATGGGTGGTGAGATGGTTATTGATACTCCAGAAATGGGGTCAGTAACTACTTCTTTGTTTTGTTTAAGTTGTCCTTTGACCATTTATGGTAAAGACTTTGAGATGGATTTGGTGTGTTTTCCGTTGGAGGGTTTATATGTGGTTTTGGGAATGAATTGGTTGCAGTTCAATCGGGTTCATATTAACTGTTATCATAAGGTAGTAAGATTTCCTTCTCTTGAGGAAGACGAGGACTCGAGTTTCTTATCTACCAAAGAGTTGAAGAAATTTTTGGCAGATGAAGCTCAGTTGTTCGGGTTGTTTGCGTCGTTGACTATGGATAGTCAAGTTTCACTTGATGTGTTTCCCGTGGTGTGCAAATTTCCGGAAGTATTTCCTGAGGATATTTCGGACTTGCCGCCAGAGAGAGGGGTGGAGTTTTCTATAGATCTAGTTCCTGGTACTAGACCTGTTTCTATGGCGTATGTCGGCATCTGAGTTGGTTGAGTTAAAGAAGCAGTTGAATGAATTGCTAGAGAAGAGGTTTGTGAGACCAAGTGTGTCGCCTTGGGGTGCTTCAGTTTTGTTGGTGAAAAAGAAAGATGGAAGTATGCGATTGTGTATTGATTATCGCCAGTTGAATAAAGTGACGATCCCGAGAATTGATGATCTGATGGATCAGTTGGTAGGTGCTTGTGTGTTTAGTAAGATTGACTTGAGGTCAGGGTATCATCAGATAAGAGTGAAAGAGGAAGATATTCAGAAGACGGCTTTTAGGACACGTTACGGTCATTATAAATATTATGTGATGCCTTTCGGGGTTTCTAATGCGCCAGGTGTGTTTATGGAGTACATGAATCGTATTTTCCATGAGCATTTGGATCATTTTGTGGTTGTGTTTATTGATGATATCTTAATTTATTCTAAGTCTCGGGAGGAGCACGCAGAGCATTTGCGTATTGTTTTGCAGGTTTTGAAAGAAAGGAAGCTTTTTGCTAAATTGTTCAAGTGTGAGTTCTGGTTGTCGGAAGTGAGTTGTCTTGGACACGTAATTTCAGGTAATGGTATTGCTGTGGATCCATCTAAAGTAGATGTAGTTCTACAATGGGAGGCTCCGAGATCCGTTACTGAAAATTCGAAGCTTTTTGGGATTAGCCAGATATTATCGAAGGTTTATTGAAGGTTTTTCTAAGCTAGCACTTACTTTGACCCAGTTGACTTGTAAAGGGCAAGCGTTCATTTGGGATATTCGGTGCGAGGAAAGTTTTAATGAGCTGAAGAGAAGATTGACGACAGCTCCAATTTTGATTTTGCCGAATCCTACTGAACCATTTGTAGTGTATTGTGATGCGTCTTTGATTGGTCTAGGTGGGGTGCTAATGCAAGAAGGTAAGGTCGTGGCTTATGCTTCGAGGCAGTTGAGAGTGCATGAGAAAAATTACCTTACTCATGATTTGGAATTAGCGGTTGTGGTCTTTGTGTTGAAAATTTGGAGGCATTATCTCTATGGTGCAAGATTCGAAGTCTTTAGTGATCATAAAAGTTTGAAATATTTGTTTGATCAGAAAGAATTGAATATGAGGCAGCGGAGGTGATTGGAATTTTTGAAGGACTACGACTTTAGCTTGAATTACCATCCTGGTAAAGCGAATGTGGTAGCCGATGCGTTGAGTCGAAAATTGTTACATATGTCTGCTTTAATGGTTAAGGAGTGGGAGCTTTTGGAAGCTTTTAGGGACTTGAGCTTGGTGTGTGAAGTGACATCCGACAGCGTGAGGTTGGGTATGCTAAAGGTTACTAATGATTTTCTGATGACTGTTAGTGAGAAACAGAAGCTGGATGTGAAATTTGTGGATTTGATGTTGGTGAGAGAAAAAGATGCGAATAGTGATTTTAAAGTGGATGTTAATGGTGTTTTGAGGTTCTGAGGTCGAATTTGTATTCCGGATGATTCAGAGTTGAAAAGGATGATTTTAGAGGAAGGACACCGGAGTAAATTGAGTATACATCTGGGAGCTAACAAGATGTACCAAGATTTGAAGAAGATTTTCTGGTGGTCTGGATTGAAAAGAGATGTGGCTCAGTTTGCGTATGCGTGTTTGACGTGCCAAAAGTCGAAAGTGGAACATCTGAGGCCTTGTGGTTTGTTGCAATCGTTGGATATTCCTGAGTGGAAGTGGGACAACATTTCTATGGATTTTGTGACAGGGTTGCCGAATACACAGCGAGGGCATAATGCTATTTGGGTGGTTGTAGATAGGTTGACTAAATCGGCGCATTTCATTCCGATTGACATCAGTTTTTCTTTAGAAAGGTTGGCTGAGATTTACATCAGTGTGATTGTGAAGTTGCATGGGGTTCCGTTGAGCATTGTTTCTGATCGAGATCCGAGGTTTACTTCGAGATTTTGGGAAAGTTTACATAGGGCGTTGGGTTCTAATTTGAGATTGAGTTCGGCTTATCATCCGCAGACGGATGGACAGACCGAGAGAACGATTCAGTCATTGGAAGATTTGTTGCGAGCGTGTGTTCTTGAACAAGGTGGTGCGTGGGATAGTTATCTTGCATTGGTGGAATTCACGTATAATAACAGTTTCCATTCTAGTATTGGAATGGCACCTTTTGAAGCACTGTATGGACGAAGATGTCGAACACCGTTGTGTTGGCACGAATCTGGTGAGAGTTTGGTGGTTGGACCCGAATTGATTCAGCAGACTACGGACAAAGTGAAGCTTATTCGTGAGAAAATGAAGGCTTCTCAGAGTAGACAGAAGAGTTATCATGATCGGAGGCGGAAGGATCTTGAATTTCAAGAGGGCGAGCATGTATTTCTGAGAGTTACGCCGGTAACGGGTGTTGGAAGGGCGTTGAAGTCGAAGAAACTCACTTCTCGGTTTATTGGTCCTTACCAGATATCCACGAGAGTGGGTGTTGTGGCTTATAGGGTGGCGTTGCCGTCGAATCTGTCAAATTTGCATGATGTGTGTAACGCCCCAGTCAGTTTTGTCAGTTTTGTCCTTTTAATTTATTGAGTCGTTTGATTATTTTATTATTATTTTATTTTATTTATGAATTTTATGCGAAAATATGTTATTTTTCATCGTGATTCTATTTTATCGCGTTTTGGGAACATTTGCGAGATATTTGAGTGTAGGAGTATTTTGGGCATTTTGATTTATTTTGGTTGAGTTAGAATATAAATAGAAAGAAAAAGAGAGAAAATAGTAAGGAAAAGAAGAAAAAGAGAAAAGAAGAAAAGGAGAGAAAGAAGAAAAGAGAGATAAACTTGAGAAAGAGGAAATCAATCTCCCGACTTTTCTACACACGATTTAATCGGGTAAGGGTGCGAAACTCGATTATCTTATCACTGTGTATGATTATGTATGTGTGTTTGCATGTTGTATTGCCTTTTTCCATAGTTTTCGGTTATAGGTCGAAAACGCATAAACGAGTAGAAATTGATGTTTTCACGGACGGAAATCGATATAAATTGTTTTGTATGATCTCACTATGTTTAGGAACCATTGCTAATAATTGTTTTGCTGTTGGAAATGGTTTGGTGGGGAAAATGGGATTTTTGGGGTTATGGAACAGTGTCACACGTAGCAGAATTTTCTGCATCTGGTGTAAAGCGCCGGGCGGTTTTTCTCCTTTCGCCGGGCGATTCGTGATTTCGCCGGGCGGTTTTGGAGAGGCGCAGAGGTTACAAGTTCCTGACTCTATTGAGTCATTTTGGTAGAAATGGTGACGCCTCTGCTTCGCCGGGCGAAGTAGCGGCGAAGGGTGTTTCGTCGGGCGGTTTAATTGTTTCGTCGGGTGGTTCTTAGGATTTTTCACACTTTTATTTTCTTTTTAATTCCATAACTTTTGATCTGGTTATCCGTTTTGAACGTTCTTTATATCGTTGGAAAGCTTATGAAATGTTCTTGCTTATGATGATGGTTTTGAGATTGTTGGCCGATTAAATTAGGTCGAGAATTAGAAAATATGTTGTTTTGTCGACTTTTGTCGTTTCAACTGTGTGAACTTGATGTGTATATGCAATATGCTGTTGGTGTGGATATTGTATGACCTGTGTACTGTTGTGCGATGAAATTGCATGAAATACATATTGTGATGATGATTGGTGGCTTTAGGACAAGAAAGTGCAATGTGTGGTAATTGATAATTATATGCAGGATTATGAATGTGTATCTGTGTGCATTTTGAATGTCATGAGTCCTTGTATGCCAATCATCATGATATGCATTATTGTGACGTCCTGAGTGATGGTTTGGATTCCAGAGGGAATCTGCTATAACATCGTGAGCCTTAAAAATAAGAGGTATGAATAGCCTTAAAAATAAGAGGACCGAAAGCGATGGTTATAGAGGATCGTGTGCCCATGTGGGGTGTGAACGATCGGGTCGTGTGCCCGTGTGGGGTGTGAGCGGTCCATAAACGTCGTGTGCCCGTGTAGGGTGTGAGCGAAGGGGGACATCGTATGCCTGACGGGGAGTTACAGTGATGTAACGAGCGATGATTCCAGCAGAGTTCCTGAGTGAACTAGTGATGAGAAACATTGGAAGTCGGTACCGCATGTGCATATGCATAGAGTCGTTGTGTCGGTCTCTTGCATTTGTATAAATCATTAATGGTTTGTTTATGTGTGGAATTGTGGATAAAATTGATAAATTGATATATGGATATGTGTTGGTGATACTTGTAGTGTGCATGATTATTATACCTTGGTAATGGAAATATGAAATATGCCTTGTGTTGTTTTGTGTGTGAATTATGGCGTGAGTTGTGGTGAGAACCGTATACATGTGTATGTTTGATGTTATATATAATTGTATGCAATTATATTATAATTGTTTTTCTGACCCTTCTGCTGTTTTATAATGCTCTATGAGGCATTGCAGATTAGATTGCTGGAGGTCTTTTTGTGAAGCTTAGGACTTCATTCTTTTGTCGGCCAGCTCTGATATGTGACACCGGGTAGTTAGGGTGACCGTTTGTGATTATGGTGTACCATGTATTTATATCTTTTGGCTGGTGCATGTATAACTTGATGTATGACGAAATTTTCATATGATATATATATATATATATGATATTCAGTTTTAGATTTTCCGCTTTTATTCTAAAATCTGAAATATGGGTGTAAGGCACTGAGTTCCTCTGTTGATTGCTACCCCACTGTTGCATATCTTTATGAGCAGGTGTTGTATGATTTGTTTCCATATAATGTGATTTTCCCCGTCTATGCCATGATAATTTAAATATACTCTGATAAAATTTTGAATTTTCTTTTACTGCTTTAATTGATTGGGGGTATAGATTTGGGGTGTTACATTAAGTGGTATCAGAGCCATTCCGTGTCAGTTCGTGCCTGTTTGTGTCAGTCCATGGTCAGTGTGGAGTTGGAGTGAGCTGTTTTTTTAACCATAGTTTCTGTTATTGGAAATGAACAGAATATGGCTGGTAGGAATGACTCTGCTTTGGCTGTTGCTATGCAAGCTATGGCTCGGGCTGTGCAGGGTGCACCTAATGCTGCAGGTAATGATGAGTTCAGGAAGAACAAACCGCTTGTCTTCAAAGGAAGATATGATCCTGATGGTGCCCGGGTATGGCTTAAAGAGATTGAAAGGATTTTCTGGGTTATGGATTATGCTGAGGATCAGAAGGTGAGACTGGGTACTCACATGTTACTAGAAGAAGCTGATGATTGGTGGGTCAGTACACGTCATGTGTTGGAAGCTGCAGAGGAGGAGATTACTTGGGCTGTGTTTAGCGTTGAGTTTCTGAGGAGGTATTTTCCTGAAGATGTAAGAGGAAAGAAGGAAATCGAGTTCTTGGAACTTAAACAAGGTAATATGTCTGTTGTTGATTATACCGCTAAGTTTGTGAAGCTTGTGCAGTTTTATCCTCATTATGCTGAAGCGACTGCGAAATTTTCTAAGTGTGCAAAGTTTGAGAACGGATTGCGTCCTTAGATAAAGCAGGCAATTGGGTATCAAAGGATTTGGAGGTTTTCTGATTTGGTGGATTGTTGTAGGATTTATGAGGAGGATAGTAAGGCTCGTTCTACTCACTATAAGAGTGTGAGCGAGAGGAAAGGGAAGCAACAGTTCCGTGGTGGCCCGTATGTAACACCAGCTGATAAGGGCAAACAAAGGGGTACTTTTGATCAAAGGTCAAGTGGAGGAGGAATGTCGGGTCCTCTGAGATGTTATAAATGTGGGGAGTTGGGGCATCGTCAGTTTAAGTGCAAGAAGGATGTGAGGAAGTGTTCTAATTGTGGAGGTGTAGGACATGTTACTGCTGAGTGTGCCAGGAAAAATGTGGTGAAATGTTTCAACTGTGGTGAACCTGGTCATATTAGTACGAAGTGTCCGAAACCGAAGCAGGCTCAATCTGGTGGGAATGTTTTTGCATTAGCGGGAACTCAGACTTCAAGTGCAGATCGTCTAATAAGAGGTACTTGTTTTATTAATAGTACTCCTTTAGTTGCTATTATTGATACTGGAGCGACTCATTCGTTTATTTCGTCTGAGTGCGCGAAGCGTTTGAATCTTATGTTGTCTTTGATGGGTGGTGAGATGGTTATTGATACTCCAGCAATGGGGTCAGTAACTATTTCTTTGGTTTGTTTAAGTTGTCCTTTGACCATTTATGGTAAAGACTTTGAGATGGATTTGGTGTGTTTACCGTTGGAGGGTTTAGACGTGGTTTTGGGAATGAATTGGTTACAATTCAATCGAGTTCATATTTATTGTTATCATAAGCTAGTAAGGTTTCCTTCTCTTGAAAAAGATGAAGACTCGAGTTTCTTATCTACCAAAGAGTTGAAGAGACTTTTGGCGGATGAAGCTCAGTTGTTTGGGTTGTTTGCATCTTTGACTGTGGATAGTCAAGTTTCACTTGAGGTGTTTCCTATTGTGTGTGAATTTCCGGAAGTGTTTCGCGAGGATATTTCAGACTTGCCGCCGGAGAAAGAGGTGTAGTTTTCTATAGATCTAGTTCCCGGTACTAGACCTGTTTCTATGGCACCTTATTGTATGTCGGCATCTGAATTGGTAGAGTTGAAGAAACAGTTGAATGACTTGTTGGAGAAGAGGTTTGTAAGGCCGAGTGTGTCGCCTTGGGGTGCTCCAGTTTTATTGGTGAAAAAGAAAGATGGGAGTATGCGATTGTGTATTGATTATCGCCAGTTGAATAAGGTGACGATTAAGAATAAGTATCCTCTTCCAAGAATCAATGATCTGATGGATCAGTTGGTTGGTGCGTGTGTGTTTAGTAAGATTGACTTGAGGTCAGGGTATCATCAGATTAGGGTGAAGGAGGAATATATTCAGAAGACGGCTTTTAGGACACGATACGGTCATTATGAATATTCTGTGATGCCGTTCGGGGTTTCTAATGCGCCAGGTGTGTTTATGGAGTACATGAATCGTATTTTTCACGAGCATCTTGATCGATTTGTGGTGGTGTTTATTGATGACATATTGATTTATTCTAAGTCTCGAGAGGAGCACGCGGAGCATTTGCGTATTGTTTTGCAGGTTTTGAAAGAAAGAAAGCTTTTTGCCAAATTGTCCAAGTGTGAGTTCTGGTTGTCGGAGGTGAGTTTTCTTGGGCACGTAATTTCAGGTAATGGTATTTCTGTGGATCCATCTAAAGTAGAAGCAGTTCTACAATGGGAGGCTCCGAGATCTGTTATTGAAATTCGAAGCTTTTTGGGTTTGGCCGGTTATTATCGAAGGTTCATTGAAGGTTTTTCTAAGCTAGCACTTCCTTTGACCCAGTTGACTTGTAAAGGGCAAGCGTTCATTTGGGATATTCGGTGTGAGGAAAGTTTTAATGAGCTGAAGAGAAGATTGACGACAGCTCCGATTTTGATTTTACCGGATCCTAATGAACCGTTTGTGGTTTATTGTGATGCATCTTTGATTGGTCTAGGTGGTGTGTTGATGCAGGAAGGTAAGGTTGTAGCTTACGCTTGAAGGCAATTGAGAGTGCATGAGAAAAATTATCCTACTCATGATCTTGAATTAGCGGCTGTGGTTTTTCTGTTGAAGATTTGCAGGCATTATCTCTACGGGGCAAGGTTCGAAGTCTTTAGTGATCATAAAAGTTTGAAATATTTGTTTGATCAGAAGGAGTTGAATATGAGGCAGCGTAGATGGTTGGAATTTTTGAAGGACTACGACTTTGGCTTGAATTACCATCCTGGTAAAGCTAATGTGGTAGCCGATGCGTTGAGTCGAAAATCATTGCATATGTCTGCTTTAATGGTTAAGGAGTGGGAACTTTTGGAATCGTTCAGAGACTTGAGTTTGGTATGTGAAGTGACGTCGGATAGCGTGAGGCTGGGTATGCTAACGATTACTAATGATTTTCTGATGACGGTTTGTGAGAAGCAGAAGCTGGATGTGAAATTTGTGGATTTGATGTTGGTGGGAGAAAAAGATGCGAATAGTGATTTTAAAGTGGATATTAATGGTGTTTTGAGATTCCGAGGTAGAAGTTGTATTCCGGATGATGCGGAGTTGAAAAGGATGATTTTGGAGGAAGGACACCGGAGTAATTTGAGTATACATCCAGGAGCGAATAAGATGTACCAAGATTTGAAGAAGATTTTCTGGTGGTCTGGATTGAAAAGAGATGTGGCTCAGTTTGTTTATGCATGTTTGACTTGTCAGAAATCTAAGGTGAAACATCTGAGGCCTAGTGGTTTGTTGCAACCGTTGGATATTCCTGAGTGGAAGTGGGATAGAATTTCCATGGATTTTGTGACAGGGTTGCCAAATACACAGCGAGGGCATAATGCTATTTGGGTGGTTGTTGATAGGCTGACTAAATCGGCTCATTTCATTCCGATTGACATCAGTTTTTCGTTGGAGAGGTTAACTGAGATTTACATCAATGTGATTGTGAAGTTGCATGGGGTTCCGTTAAGTATTGTTTCGGATCGAGATCCTAGGTTTACCTCAAGATTTTGGGAAAGTTTACAGAAGGCATTGGGTTATAAATTGAGATTGAGTTCGGCTTATCATCCGCAGACGGATGGTCAGACGGAGAGGACTGGAGAGCATGTGTTTTTTAACAAGGTGGTGCGTGGGATAGTTATCTTGCATTGATTGAATTTATGTATAATAACAGTTTCCATTCAAGTATTGGAATGACACCGTTTGAAGCACTGTATGGACGAAGGTGTCGAACACCGTTGTGTTGGCACGAATCTGGTGAGAGTTCGGTAGTTGGACCAGAGTTGGTGCAACAGACTACGGAGAAAGTGAAGCTTATTCGTGAGAAAATGAAGGCTTCTCAGAGTAGACAAAAAAGTTATCATGATCGGAGACGGAAGGATCTTGAGTTCCAAGAGGGCGATCATGTATTTTTTAGAGTTACGCCGGTAACGGGTGTGGGTCGTGCATTGAAATCGAAGAAACTTACTTCTCGGTTTATTGGTCCTTACCAGATATCCGCGAGAGTGGGTGTTGTGGCTTATAGGGTGGCGTTGCCGCCGAATCTGTCAAATTTGCACGATGTGTTCCATGTTTCACAGCTTCGGAAGTATGTTCCGGATCCGTCGCATGTGATTCCGATGGATGAGGTTGAGGTAAGGGAGAACCTTACGGTCAAGGCTTTACCGGTGAGTATTTTGGATCGTGAGGTGAAACGGTTGAGAGGAAAGGATATTGCACTTGTGAAAGTGGCGTGGGGAGGCGCTGCTGAGGGCAATTTGACTTGGGAGTTGGAGAGTCGGATGCGGGAGTCGTATCCAGAGTTGTTCGTCTCAGGTAATATTTTCGACGACGAAAATTTCTAAGTGGGGGAGAGTTGTAACGCCCCAGTCAGTTTTTTCAGTTTTGTCTTTTTAATTTATTGATTCGTTTTATTATATTATTATTATTTTATTTTATTTCTGAATTTTATACGAATATATGTTATTTTTCATCATGATTATATTTTATCGCGTTTTGGGAACATTTGCGAGATATTTGAGTGTAGGGGTATTTTGGGCATTTTGATTTATTTTGGTTGAGTTAGAATATAAATAGAAAGAAAAAGAGAGAAAATAGTAAGGAAAAGAAGAAAAAGAGAAAAGAAGAAAAGGAGAGAAAGAAGAAAAGAGAGAAAAACTTGAGAAAGAGGAAATCAATCTCCCGACTTTTCTACACACGATTTAATCGGGTAAGGGTGCGAAACTCGATTATCTTATCACTGTGTATAATTATGTATGTGTGTTTGCATGTTGTATTGCCTTTTTCCATAGTTTTCGGTTATAGGTCGAAAACGCGTAAACTAGTAGAAATTGATGTTTTCACGGACGGAAATCGATATAAATTGTTTTGTATGATCTCACTATGTTTAGGAACCATTGCTAATAATTGTTTTGTTGTTGGAAATGGTTTGGTGTCGAAAAATGGGATTTTTGGGGTTATGGAACAGTATCACACGTAGCAGAATTTTCTGCATCTGGTGTAAAGCGCCGGGCGGTTTTTCTCCTTTCGCCGGTCGATTCGTGATTTCGCCGGGCAGTTTTGGAGAGGCGCGGAGGTTACAAGTTCCTGACTCTATTGAGTCATTTTGGTAGAAATGGTGACGCCTCTGCTTCGCCGGGCGAAGTAGCGGCGAAGGGTGTTTCGCCGGGCGGTTCTTAGGATTTTTCACACTTTTATTTTCTTTTTAATTCCATAACTTTTGATCTGGTTATCCGTTTTGAACGTTCTTTATATTGTTGGAAAGCTTATGAAATGTTCTTGCTTATGATGATGGTTTTGAGATTGTTGGCCGATTAAATTAGGTTGGGAATTAGAAAATATGTTGTTTTGTCGACTTTTGTCGTTTCAACTGTGTGAACTTGATGTGTATATGCAATATGCTGTTGGTGTGGATATTGTATGACCTGTGTACTGTTGTGCGATGAAATTGCATGAAATACATATTGTGATGATGATTGGTGGCCTTAGGACAAGAAAGTGCAATGTGTGGTAATTGATAATTATATGCAGGATTATGAATGTGTATCTATGTGCATTTTGAATGTCATGAGTCCTTGTATGCCAAGCATCGTGATATGCATTGTTGTGACGTCCTGAGTGACAGTTTGGATTCCCGAGGGAATCTGCTATAACATCGTGAGCCTTAAAAATAAGAGGTATGAATAGCCTTAAAAATAAGAGTACCGAAAGCGATGGTTATAGACGATCGTGTGCCCATGTGGGGTGTGACCGATAGAGTCGTGTGCCCGTGTGGGATGTGAGCGATCCATAAACGTCGTGTGCCCGTGTGGGGTGTGAGCGACGGGGACATCGTATGCCCGACGGGGAGTTACAGTGATGTAACGAGCGATGATTCCAGCAGAGTTCCTGAGTGAACTAGTGATGAGAAACATTGGAAGTCGGTACCGCATGTGCATATGCATAGAGTCGTTGTGTCGGTCTCTTGCATTTGCATAAATCATTAATGGTTTGTTTATGTGTGGAATTGTGGATAAAATTGATAAATTGATATATGGATATGTGTTGGTGATACTTGTAGTGTGCATGATTATTATACCTTGGTAATGGAAATATGAAATATGCCTTGTGTTGTTTTGTGTGTGAATTACGGCGTGAGTTGTGGTGAGAACCGTATATATGTGTATGTTTGATGTTATATATAATTGTATGCAATTATATTATGATTGTTTTTCTCACCCTTCTGCTGTTTTATAATGCTCTATGAGGCATTGCAGATTAGATTGCTGGAGGTCTTTTTGTGAAGCTTAGGACTTCATTCTTTTGTCGGTCGGCTCTGATATGTGACACCGGGTAGTTAGGGTGGCCGTTTGTGATTATGGTGTACCATGTATATATATCTTTTGGCTGGTACATGTATAACTTGATGTATGACGAACTTTTCATGTGATATATATATATATGATATTCAGTTTTAGATTTTCCACTTTTATTCTAAAATCTGAAATGTGGGTGTAAGGCACTGAGTTCCTCTGTTGATTGTTACCCCACTGTTGCATATCTTTATGAGCAGGTGTTGTATGATTTATTTCAATATAATGTGATTCTCCCCGTCTATGCCATGGTAATTTAAATATACTCTGATAAAATTTTGAATTTTCTTTTACTGCTTTAATTGATTGGGGGTGTTACAATGTGTTCCATGTTTCACAGCTTCGGAAGTATGTTCCGGATCCGTCGCATGTGATTCCGATGGACGGGGTTGAGGTAAAGGAGAACCTTACGGTTGAGGCATTACTAGTGAGAATGTTGGATCGCGAGTTGAAGCGGTTAAGAGGAAAGGAAATTGCACTTGTGAAAGTAGCGTGGGGGAGGCGCTGCTGAGGGCAATTTGACTTGGGAGTTGGAGAGTCGGATGTGGGAGTCGTATCCAGAGTTGTTCGTCTCAGGTAATATTTTCGAGGACGAAAATTTCTAAGTGGGGGAGAGTTGTAACGACCCAGTTTTGATTATTTTTATTTAATTGAGTCGTTTTGATTATTTTATTAATATTTTATTTTATTCCTAACTTTTAATATATTATTTTTCATCGTGAATATATTTTATCGCGTTTTGGGAGCGTCTGCGAGATATTTGAGTGTAGGGGTATTTTGGTCTTTTCATTTATTTTGGGTAAGTTAGAAACATAAATAGAAATAGAAGAGATAAAAATAGAAAGGAAAGAAAAAAAGAAGAAGAAAAGTAGAGAGAAAGAAGAAGAGAAGAAAAAGAGAGAAACTTGGGAAAGAAGAATACTATACAACCGATTTTTTAAACACGATTAAATCGGGTAAGGGTGTGAAACTCGATTATCTTATGCTTGTGTATGATTATGTATGTGTATGTTTGCATATTTTCTTGTCTTTCCATAGCTTTTGATTCTAGGTTGGAAATGGGAAAAATGATGAGGAATCGATGTTTTCGCGGTTGGAAATTGGTGTAAATGCGGTAGAATACTTGTTACCATGCTTGGGTTATGTTTTGATTGCTATATGTTGGTTTGGAAATGTTTTGGGTGGAGAAAATATGGTTTTGGGATGATCTGGTGCACTGCTGGGTTTTGCTGAAATCGCAGGTTCGCACTGTGAATGGCCAGCGAATGTGTGGCGAGCGTTCGCGTGAGGTTTGCACTGCGAACGTTGTATTATTTTTCATTTTGCCACTGTTCGCTGGAGGATTCACATTGCGAATGGGGGTAGCGAGAATTCGCTGGGAGTTCGCACTGCGAACGTTGGGAATTTTCTAGGAAATTTTGCTTCTGCCACTGTTCGCTAGGACATTCGCACCGCGAATGAGGGAGCGAAGGACTCGCTAGGAGCTTCGCACTGCGAACATGACAGTTTATTCCAAATTGTTTTCTCTGTAACTTTTGATCCGTGAGTCGGTTTGAGGCGTGGTTTGATGGGTTAGAAAGCTTGTAGCATGTACTTTCTTATGATGATGGTTTTGAGATTGTTGGCCGATTTAATTATGTCTGGAATTTGGAAATGCGTTCCTTTGTCGACTTTTGCCGTTATCATTGGGGGTAATTGATGTGAATCATGCAATGTGTGGTATTTGATGATATATGCATGATTATGGATATGTATATGTGTGCATTTTGAATGTCATGAGTCATTGTATGCCAAGCATCATGATATACATTCCTGTGATGTCGTGTGACCTAGTGGGTGTGAGCGACGAATCGATTCCAGAGGGAATCCTCTATAACTTCGTGTGCCCGTGTGGGGTGTGAGTGATGATTATAGATGATCGTGTGCCCGTGTGGGGTGTGAGTGATGATTATAGATGATCGTGTGCCCGTGTGGGGTGTGAGCGATCGGGTCGTGTGCCCGTGTGGGGTGTGAGCGATCCATAAACGTCGTGTGCCCGTGTGGGGTGTGAGCGACAGGGAACATCGTATGCCCGACGGGGAGTTACATTAAGTAACGAGCGATGGTTCCAATAGTTCCTGAGTGAACTAGTGTTGAGATTGATGGATGGATGGTACCGCATATGCATTGCATAGAGTCATTGTGTCGGTCTCTGTGCATTTGCATAAATCATGAATGGATTGATTTTGTGTGGGATTGTGATTGGAATTGGTGAGTTGAGAAATATATATATATTGGGGTTGGGGATAATTGTATTGTGTATGATTGATATGCATTGGTGATGAATATATGAGATATGTATTGGGTTGTGTTGTATTTGCTTATGGGGTAGTTGCGGTGAGGATATTTTACCTGTGTAATTTTGTGCTAATTATATAATTATATGCAATTATATTATGATTGTTTTTCTCACCCTTCTGCTGTTTTATAATGCTCTATGAGGCATTGCAGATTAGATTGCTGGAGGTCTTTTTGTGAAGTTTAGGTCTTCATTCTTTTGTCGGTCGGCTCTGATATGTGGCACCGGGTAGTTAGGGAGACCGTTGGTGATTTGTGTGTATATGTATATGTTTCTTTTGAGATTGTACATGTATGAGATTTCAGTGCAGATTTTCTGCTTTTATTCTGTACCTGAATTGCGGGTGTTAGGAACTAAGTTCCTTTGTTAATTGCTACCTGATTGTTGCATATCTTTATGGGCAGGTTTATGTGTATTTTGTTTCAAATTGATGTGACCCCTATGCCGTGAATGTTTTAAATATACTCTGATGAAATTTTGAATTTTTGTTACCGTTTTATTTTAATTGGGGGTATATATTTGGGGTGTTACAATTTGCATCGGTTTATTCACTTAGTGGTAACTTAGATGGTGCTGACTGCTAGAATAAACTACTTAAGGATTAATTTAGAGGTGAGAACTTAAGGCTAGAGCATAACAATTATCCAAATCGATCGCTATATTCGAGAGATTTATGGTGTTAAAACGATACTGATGTTTCAGGACTTCTCCCAAGTCTTTATAACATGTCTTAATAGCCTACACAGTGTTTCTTTTTTTTTTTGCAAAACTTTTCGGTATGGCTCAAGAAAAGGAAGAAAATTAATAGACAACAAAAACTATGCCTAAAGACTTTACAATACATATAATGACTAGATAAAAGAAATGAAAGTAAAATAAAGCAATAAATCTAACTATAAAGCATTAAAATTCCTCTCCCACACTTAAATCAAACATTGTCCCCAATGTTTTAATCCAAGGTGAAAGAGAAATGATAGAACCTGGTGTGTGATCAGATCAGGGGCCTTAATGACTGTGAGTTCTCCTTAATGAATGAATCTCTTGGAAGAGGTGGTCCATTTGTTATGCTTACCTGTCAGTTTGATCCCTTTGCTCACGGCGAAGAGCCATGATTTCCTTTCTTAATGTGAAAAGCTCGTAGTCAATATAATGTGCATGTTGATCTTCAGCTTCGGTAGGAGTCTTAGGGGGTACTGATGGGTTTTCATCTAGGTTTTCTAATTGGAACCGCCAGTTATTTTTGTCATGGACACTAGTACTCGTGGTTTGGTAGGGTGAAAAGATGGACTACTTCATAATTGATAAGAATTTTGAATTGGTCAGGTCCTTCGTGCCTCACTTAACTACAGTTTAGGTAATGGTCAATATCTAAGAGATTGTATCCACAGGCCATGGTTACATTAACCACTTGATTCCGCATGCCAACGCAATAGCAATATGGGTGACTAATCCACCTACATAAATGTGTTCGACTCTTTGTTTCACAACCTTTTTAAGATTGGTCAGTAGGAAGGTTGCACAGTTTATAGGGCGGTTCTGAAAAACGCTTAAGATGACAAACATTTCTTCTTTGCCTACACAAATTTGGTTCTCAGCTCTTCCAAAGAATGTTTGGGCGGCTACCATGTGAAAGTACTTAATGGTGGGATTATGGATTAGCATGTTATTCATAGCCTCATAATCAGGGGGGAAATCTTCAGTGATCCCTCCACATAAGTAATCAAATTCTACTTGCATATTATCAGGTACTTCGAAATAGGCACTAGGGTCATGCTGAAAGGCAAGGCATCTGGCTAGCTCTCTACAGGTGATCCTATAATCTTGGCTAAATAATCTAAAGGTAGCTAAGCCTCCGTCTTGTCCTAATCCAATGTGGTGCTAAAAACGAAATGAACTTAGAAATTCTAGTGCCAGGCTTCTGTAGGTTGGGTGCTTCGCGATGGAAAACCTATCCCAACTCATTTGGCTAAACATAAAACAGACACTGTCAATGAGTCCCGGCTGGACCAAGGAAGGAAAATTCGGATACCGGGTAGGTGAGATGGTTCTCTCAGTCAGGGCAGCAAAATGCCTTCTCTGGTTGTCATTTTTTAAAGTGATTTGCATCTCGTCAGTTGGCTGCATCTTGAAATATAGTTAATTGATAAAATTTGCCTAAGTAGAAGGTTGTTGCCCTGAAATGAAAACACACACAAGTTAGAGATTATTTAAAAAACTAAAAGAAATAACCGGAGCAGATAAAATGAAAAGAAAAATCGTGGGTTGCCTCCCACGCAACGTTGTGTTTAACGTTGGTAGCTCGACGAACGTTAAAATCAAGTTGCACTAGTGACAGGGGATGGTTCGGAAAAAGTCAGATGATCACGGGTGATGTTGGCCTCACTACTGTTGTAAAGTTTCAATCTTTGCCGATTCACAATGAAAGGACTCGTAGATGGACTTTTAATTTCAACCGCCCCAGATTGTAGGACTCTTGTGACTTCAAAGGGTCTAGTCCATCTTGAGCGTAGTTTACCAGGAAAAACACGCAATCTAGAGTTGAACAAAAGTACTGGGTCGCGTATATTGAACTCTCTCCTCGCGATTCACTTATAATGCCATGCTTTAGTCCGTTCTTTGTAAATTATAGCATTTCCACAAGCATCTCGTCTGATTTCTTCTAATTCGAGGATGTCCAACAAGCATTTATTACATGCCTTTAAGTAAACCATATTTAAGGTTTTTATAGTCTAATAGACTTTGTGTTCTAACTCGAAGGGTAGGTGGCATAATTTTCCATAGACCAGGTTAAAAGGTGTTGTCCCTATAGGAGTTTTATAAGCAGTCCTATAGGCCCATAGTGCATCTTGAAGTTTACAGGACCAATCCTTCCCAGAAATACTGACAGTTTTCTCTAAGATCTATTTTATTTCTCTCTTTGAGACTTCGACCTGTCCACTGGTTTGTGGATGATAGGGCGTTGTTACTCTGTGTTTTATCCCATACTTTGCTAAAAGGTTATCGAAGATTCGTGAGATGAAATGGGATCCGCCGTCGCTTATGACTAGGAGAGGGACTCCAAACCTTGGGAATATGTAGTTCTTAAACATTCTAATCACAACTCGTGCATCGTTAGTAGGTGAGGCGATAGCCTCGATCCATTTAGATACGTAATCGACTGCAACTAATTTATACTTATTTCCCAAGAATGATGGAAATGGTCCCATGAAATCTATTCCCCAAACATCAAAAATTTTTGCTTCTTGAATGTTCCTAAGGGGCATCTCATCACGTCTGGAAATGTTTCCAGTGCGCTGGTATCTGTCGCATTTGACTATGCAGGCATGCACTTCGCGCCATAAGGTGGGCCAATAGAGGCCTTCTTGAAGGATTTTTGTGCAGGTTTTTGATGTGTTAGCATGGCCGCCATAAGGTGCGAAGGGGCAATGAGTTATTAAGTTTTCAACTTCCTCTTCATGGACGCAACAAAGAAATATGCCATCTGCTCCTCTCTTGAAAATTAGTGGTTCATCCCAGTAGAAATGTTTTATGTCATGTAAGAACCTTTTCTTTTGTTGATAGGTCAAATCAGGGGGTAGAATATTGGCTTCCAGATAGTTAACAAAATCAGCGTACCAAGGCACGCTTGTTATTATTAAGGCAGATTCTATTTTAGGCTCGGATTCATCGTTATCTGGATCTGCCCATTTCTGGACTGATGCTACTAATCTATTATAGGTGAAGTCATCATTGATGGGAATATGATCCGATTTTAAATATTATAATCTTGAAAGGTGGTCAACTACTACATTTTTAGTTCCCTTTTTGTCTCGAATTTCAAGATCAAATTCTTGTAGTAGGAGAATCCAGCGGAGTAGTATGGGTTTTGCATCCTTTTTCTTTAGAAGGTATCTTATGGCAGCATGGTCGGTGTATATCTCATACCCCAAATTTTGACCACCAAGATTTCCCATCATTGTGCAAATCATTGCCACAATATGGATGTACCATCATGCCTCATTAATTTCCTCAAGGATTGTTGAGCTTTCACTACAACTAAGAATTAGGGTTTTGAGCCCTCTCAGAGTACTTAGACAAAGGATCAATCAAGAAATGACATGATGTTCAACTTGTCTAACCTCTCAAACACCTATAAGGGATCAAGAGGACTCCCACATCAAGAATCAAGCACAAGGTTGAAACATTGCCTCGGGATCTCAATAATTCCCAACAGAAGCTATCCTCCTCTTAGGCTTTGTATAACGATCTTTGCTCAGCATTGTTAGCCTCCTCTTGGGCTTTGTACAAATGATTCTCCTCAGTGGAGCTAACCTTTTCAGACTCTCTTGTTAAGTCAATCACATTTTCAGACTCTCTTTTTGAGTCAAACACATTTTCAGACTCTCTTGTTGAGTCAATCACATTTTCAGACTCTCTTGTTGAGTCAATCACATTTTCAGACTCTCTTGTTGAGTCAATCACCTTTCAATACTCTCTTGTTGAGTCAGCCCTTTAGCCTCAATCTCGGGCCTTGTACGAGACAGATAAAAAACACTTTCTTGTTGAGTCAATAGCCTCCTCTTAGGCTTTGTATAATGATTTCCCCTAGCAGGAGTTATCCTCCTCTCAAGCTGTGTATGATGACTTCTCCAGCTTGTTCAGCCACAATCCTGGGCTTTGTACAAGATAGATAAAAGCACTCTCTTGTTGAGTCAAATCTTTTTAGCCTCTATCTTGGGCTTTGTACAAGACATAAATTTTCATAACCTTCTCTTAAGCTTGGGACAAACATCTTCCCCAGCAGAGTTATTTCCTCCGAGCCTTTTTTTAGACTTCGAGAAATAATTCCTAAGCAGAGTCAACTTTTTTTCCGCCTCCATCTTGGGCTTTGTACAAGATAGATAATACTCTCCAGCAGAGTAAAATCCCTTTCAGCCTCAATCTTGGGCTTTGTACGAGACAGAAAGAGCATTTCCCCCGGAAAGGTCAAAGCCTTATTTTAGGCTTCGTATAAAGATATCCCCAAAGAGTCAGCCTCTTTTAGCCTAATCTTGGGCTTTGTACAAGACACATATATAAACTCTCTTGTTGAGTTACCCTCTTCTAGCCTCCTCTTAGGCTTTGTATAAAGACTTCCCCAGTGGAGTCAATCAGCCTCTTAGCTTCAACCTTGGGCTTTGATCAAGGAACACAAAAATCAACATCTCCCTATAGAGGTGACAAATTCTCTCTCAGTCAAACCTTTAGCCTCAATCTTGGGCTTTGAATAAGACACAAATAAACCTTTTAGCTTCAATTTTGGGCTTTGAACAAGACACCAAAATATCTTTTTCCTCCCATAGAATAAAAGGAACTACGATTACTCTAATTTCATTGTTTCGTTTAAATGGGAATACATAGGCATAAGATTGTGAAATCGTAGCGAGCATACTAATCAAAAACTCTAGGTCCAATACCTTCGTACCAATTAAAACTTAGGTCCAATACCTTACCAAACACATCGGGAAAACCCGAACATCAACATCAACTCACTCACTCACTCATACTTCCCAAGAAACTTTCCCAACCCATTAACGGATAAACACCATCAAGTATAAAGCGAAGCCTAAAGCTAATATCCTGTGGATAACCACATATAGGATGGGTAATTGACAACTCCCCATTGTATAATCTGACCCCGGACCCCCCAATCTCTTTTAAGCGTTTGTTAAGATAAACAATCGCGTGCAAGGTTAGTTTTAGATAGCTTCCCTTTCCCTTCCAACTTCATGGGATAAATAAGAAATCAGAAAGTAGCACCCCTTTCTCCTCGAGGAGGAAAACCCAAACTTCAGCTATAAGGTGGTCGCGTCACCTTCAAAAATCGCTCGCTACAGTTAAATGGCGACTCTGCTGGAGACGTCGTTGATCTGTTAGGATTTTGGATTATAACTCTTAAGAGGTCTAGGATGTTAGTTTTAGGAATAAATAAATAAATATATATATATATATATATATATATCGCTTTTCCTAATTGATATCTGTGTTTATTTTTCCGCTAATGGGACTGCAGGTGATGCCGCATCTGGAAAGTTTGAGTGCCACCTAAGATAAGTGATGGCATTAGATGAGTAATCTTACAGGGAGTGACTCCCAAATAAGAGGTCCCGGTAGACCATCGAATCAGTGGAGAGACCCTTTGCGGATTCAATGCCTATACGACTTCGGTTGTTGAAAGCAGATTGTTCGATTATGGTATTCTAAGAAACTGAGGATTTTAGTAGACTGAGACCATGTTACTATTTTTTAGTGTGGAAGCTATCGAAAATAGTTGTCACGCGATACTACCCTCAATTGAGATTACTCTAAGATACTGCAGCTCGCTCGGGTGAACCAGCCTGCTGTTGTTATCCCAAGAGGGGTCAATGATTATGAGGACAGGTACAAAAAAATCACAAGTATAACCTTTGGGGATGGGTAGAGCCATGACTTCATGACACCGAACCTTTGACCCCATGTTTTTTCTATGTTTTTGTTTGCTGCATTCATGCATTCATTTCATTTAAAAAATTTCAAACAAAGAAAAATTTTCTCTCCTAGTCTCTCTTTTTCAAATTAAACCAAGACGATGATTGCAAATATCAGAGAGAAAGATCGCGTTATGGATTTCGGTAGAAGGAAGACTCACAAGTATACCTTCAAGGTTCCAAAATTAGAGGATTTAAGAGGTTTGGCAAGGATGATCACCAACCCTGATGCTTTTAGAGCTAAGTACGGAGGACTGCTGTCTCTGTTAAGGGTCCATGTAATTGAAGGAATCCTGTCTACACTCATTCAGTTTTACGATCCGGTTTATCACTGTTTCACATTCCCGGATTATCAACTTGCACCAACACTGGAGGAGTACTCTCACTTGACTGATTTACCCATCACTAACCAAGCTCCCTTTTCTAGACTGGAAGAAATTCCAAAGGATCAAAACATTGCAAGAGCAATCTATTTGGATGAGTTAGAAGTCAAGAGTCACATGACCATTAAGGGTGGAATCCAAGGTTTACCCGCCAAGTTTTTGATAAAAAAGGCTCTGTATTATTCTAGTATAGGGAACGTGACTGCTTTCGAGAGCATCTTTGTTCGCAGATGCTTATCATTTTGTACACTTAAGGAATTTGTATAGCGGAGGAATGATCACATGCAGTGTACCCTTTCTATACAAATGGTTCACCTCTCACTTGCCAAAGTCTGCTGCATTTTGGGATCATAAGAGTACTTTACGTTGGTCGCAGAGAATCATGTCTCTTTCCAACTCAGACATAGACTGGTACAATCAAATCTATGACGGGATAAGAATCATTGACCGTTGTGGAAACTTCCCAAATGTACCCCTCATAGGAACTAAAGGAGGAATCAACTACCATCCAGTTTTAGTTCATCGTCAATTTGGATACCCGATGAGACATGTCCCGCGTAATGTTCATCTGGAAGGTATTTTCTTCAAGGAAGGAAAAAATGACAGGGCACTAAAGACAGAAATAATGCATGCCTGGAAACATGTTCATAGGAAAGGAAGAAAGTCTCTAGGAAAACCAGAATGTGTCTCTGTGGAACCTTATCTCCACTGGGTACAAACTAGAGCTCTCAAGCTGAGGATTCCTTACCCTCGTCAAGAAGTTCTTCTGTTAAAGGAATCTGCCCTTTATTTTATGTCTGATACGGAAAAACATCAGGTTACTCTCAACAAAGTTCAACAGGAGAAGAAGTCTTGGAAGAACAAGTACCGCATTCTCAATGTAGAGTGTAACAAAATACAACAACTATTAAAAGAAAAAGATGCTCTGATCGAGATTTTAGAGCAACATGTTGTAGAAAATCAAGAAGACCAAAGGAATTTGCTCGCTCCTTTCACTTGGAAAAGGAATGACAACCCAATAACGGCTAAAGAGCCCCGATCAAAGAAAAGGAAAATACCAGAACCAGCACCTGAGCTCCCCTCAGAGAGGACTCAGGATCCATAAGTCTAGACATTTCCTTTTACAGCACTTTGTAAATTACTGTATTTCCATTTTCACAATCTTTGAATTCAATAAAACGGGGTTTCCCCACTGTATGATATTTGCAATCCAATTGTTGAAGTTTCTTTTGATTAAAATAAGAAAATATTAATTAATATAATCATTGCATATCATTCATCATTCTCACATAACGCATTCTTCTTACCTACGAATCTCACGTTTGTGTCTCGGTTCTAGAGTCAATCTGTCTCATTCGTACAATACTCGGGCCAATCGACAAAATAAAATGGATGATCTCGAGGAAGAGAACAGAGAGTTGAGAGAAGAACTCGACGCTCTGAAAGAAGAGTTGAGGAAACTTCACAATGACATGCAAGCTCTGGCAGCAGCCCAGATGCAACAACAAAGGACTGTGATCTCAGAGATCACCTCGACGCCCATAGTGGAAAAGTATGATCCTCGGTATAACATGCCTAAAGATCGTCCCTGGGGCATGCCACTTAACTATATCCCGGAAGGATATATTTCGCCGATCACGGAGGATCCAGAAACTGCAGCAGGAGCCGCTGGGCCTGAAGGTTACAAACTTTGGGAAAGTGAAGATGCAAGGGGCATGCCAGCAACTCCTGAAGGTTACAAACTTCGGGAGAGGGAAGCACCAAGAGTCACTGCTATAATGACTATACCACAGCCCGTGGTACACACTGTCCCGAAAGGACATATTCCACATATACCTTCTGGTGGAAACAAAGACATGGATGACAGGATGAAGGAGTTTCAAGAGAAATTCTTGGAAATGCAGAAGGAACTGCAAGCTATTCATGGTCAGGATCTATTTGGAAAGGACGTCGCAGACCTTTGTTTGGTCCCCAATGTGAAAGTTCCGCACAAATTCAAGGTGCCCGAATTTGAGAAATACAAGGGCAACTCTTGCCCTCAAATTCATTTGGTGATGTACACTCGGAGAATGTCAACTCAGACAGATAACCAACAGCTACTGATCCATTACTTCCAAGATAGTTTAACCGGTGCCGCACTCAAATGGTACATGGGTTTAAACCGCACTAAGATCGCCACTTTCAGAGATCTTGGCCCTGCCTTCGTTTAGCAGTATAAGTATAACCTGGACATGGCACCAGACATAGATTAGCTCAGAGCCATGTCGCAGAAGGACAAGGAAACCTTTAAGGAGTATGCTCAGAGATGGCGTGAAATTACCACCCAAATTTGTCCACCTCTTGAGAAAAAAGAGATGACAAAGACCTTCGTGAAAACCTTGAGCTCATTTTACTATGACAGAATGGTCGCCAGTGCACCCAGTGACTTCACTGAGATGGTGGGCATGGGAGTTCGTCATGAGGAAGCAGTCCGAGAAGGACGTTTAGTTAAAGATGTTGGACTATCAAGCAGTACCAAAAGATACGGTAGTGCTCTCCCTAAGAAAAAAGAGCAAGATATTGGCAATATCTCTCTCGGAAAGCAAAGGTGACGGTACCAACCAGTAGCAGCTGTAACTCCAGCTATTAACCCTGTGCCTACGTATCAACCTCAGGTTGCTCAGAGCCAACCAAATCAACAACCATATCAACAAAGGACACAACAGCCTCTTCAGCATGCTCGTCCTCAGTACAACAACAACCGTACAACGCAACTACCAGGGTTTGATCCTATACTAATGTTGTACGCAGAACTATTTCCACTCTTACTATTCAAGGGGCAAGTCCAAACCAGGGCTCCTCTTGCGATACAGGAGAATCCGCCTTTTTGGTTCAAAGCGAATCAGGCTTGTCCTTACCATCAAGGAGAACCAGGGCATAACATAGAGAATTGTCTCAGCTTCAAATCCGATGTGCAGAAGATTGTTAGGAGCAGGGTCTTATCCTTCAAGGATACAAATCCAAATGTTTAGACAAACCCGTTGCCTCAACACGAGAAAGTTGCAGTAAATTTGATAGAAGAAAAGTCTAACCACAACTATCAAATTCATGCTGTACTCTTATTTGGAATCAACCTGGTAAAGATGCATTGCAGACAGAGCGGATACGGGCATGTACCATCTCACAACTATCACCAGTGTGATATCTTCTCTAAAAATAATCAAGGATGTTCTGTGGTGCAATCAGCTCTACAGGAACATATGGATCTCGGATAGATCCAAGATCACCGAATTCGTGAGGTCAACATGACTTATACGAATTCCAACATCATTCAAAACCACGACATCCGTACGATGAATGTCAACTTGGTGGAAATGCACTCAAGGCAAAGCTAACATCATGATCTGCCAGGTCACGATTATGATTCCTTTCTGATCTGCTCGGTAAACAATCAGGGATGCTCTTTTATACAAGAGGCCCCCCAGCGTCAGATGGATCTTGGATGGATTTGTTTGATGAATACCAGCTTGGTGGAATTACACGCTAAGCAGGTCCAACTCGGTTTTTTGACCTCGCATGAATATCAGAACTGTAAGGCTTGTCGAGGGAGTGACCAAGGATGTTCCCTCGTTCAAATAACGTTGCAACACTTGTTAAACCACTGGTGGCTTCCGATTTATCTAGATGAAGACACACAACAAGTCAGTATGATTGACGGGAACCCTACTAGGCATCAGAATCAGGATGTTCGATCAATGGAAACCGATCTAGTAAGGTTACACTGCATACAAAGCGAACGTGGTCGGGTGCCACCACACAACTGTGAACGCTTTAGAGTTTGCTCAGAGGATAACCAAGGATGCTACCTCGTGCGAGCAGCTCTTCAAAGTCAATTGGACCATAAGGAGATTCAACCATGGTCAAGCTCTGGTTCAATGTTGGTCTATCATCCTAATCGAGGCAAATATGTTGTCTTAATCCCTAAATGAGAAGTGGCCAAAGATGTGTGCGCCATAATCCCTCTACTCCAAGAATCAAGAATTCCTCCTGATGGTGGAAGGATTCTCAACCTCGAACCAATCGAGGCCAGCTATCACGGTCAGAAAATTCAGAAGGCTCCTGTGGTTATCTATCTGCCGAGACCAGTACGGTACAAGTCCGATAAAGTTATCCCTTATAAATACGGTGCAACAACAATTGAGAATGGAAAGGAAACTCCATTACCCTCCGTTGTGAATATTACAGACATCAGTTGAGTAACACGGAGCGGTCGGATCTTCAATCGAGGAGTTAGAGAACCCAGCAAAGAAAAGGAACCTCAAACAGAAGTTCCTGATCAACCAGTCGGTCAGTCCAGTGATCCCGACCTTTCAAAGAACAATGATGAGATGTTGAAGCTCATCCAAAAGAGAGAGTACAACATCATTGATCAGCTGTTTCAAACTCCTTAAAAAATCTCTGTACTGTCTCTGAAAGAACAATGAAGAAAGGTCTTGGTTTTTCTTCAACCTGTACCCAGACTACTACTAACAATGAAAGTCTTTATCCCATGCAAAACTTCTTCCACAGTGGAGGTTTCCTTCACCCAGTATCTCAAGAAGTACATACCATCAACGAGGGTGATTCCTCCGATACAGATGAAGAATGGAAGTCCTATCTCAACGAGGACGGTTATATGTCTCAAGAAGACGTGCCTACGTCATTTTGCTATCCCGCACAGAGTCCGAGATATATATCGAGGTCAGATGTCAAAATGAAATACGGGGATTGTGATCTGGAAGGATGTCGTGCTCCACCAAACTCATTAGAGGAGGACACTCTGATGAAAGACAACTTTGACCATGACTATGATGGCCCAATGGATGGCCTGCCTATTTGGCAGCCGTACCCAGTAGACTCGGGGCAAAAGAGTCAGCCCAACGATGCATATCAGCTGAGCATCATTGAAGAGAATACCTGTGTCCCCGCAAAATCATGGGATCATTACTCAGGGCATTCTGAAAATATCCAGCATGACGATGAATTTGCAAGAATTACAGGATAAGAGTTCCTTAACTATGCTTTTCCTGAGGTCAACGTCATCGAGAGAGGCGACTCCTCCAGTTCCAAAGAAGTATGGGACACCCTGGGACAACCGAGTGGCAAATACGACTCCATGGTCAAGTACACCGCTCTCGAAAGCTCTCGCATCAGGCTCGAAGACATTCAGCCAACTGGATGAGGAGATTTACCTGAGAGTACAAACACTGTGCAAGATACAACTGAAGAATCCTCCTACGACAACTCTGCCTGGGAGACAGATTCCAACGATCCTGCTCCACCAGAAATCAACGTCATTTATGAAGACAAGCCAAGAAAGAAGGTACCAGACTTTGTGATTCACCAAGGAGTTTGCCGCCAATGGGTCGCAGTCAACGTTCCGAAAGTCGTCCATAAGTCTAAGTAATTGCCATATTTGTTTTAACCTTTCACCCTGCCCAGGTGAAACAGATGTTTTGATAGGGCTCACTTTCTGTAAATATACCTCTTCGCTTTGCCCAAAGTGACTGAGTTCTGTTTCATAGGGCTTTAGTTTTAAGAATCAACAAGATCATAAATAAAATAACGTCGTTCTATAATTTCCGCATTTATTGCTGTTTTCTCTTTTTGCTTTTTCATAAAATGGTAATCCTAAAAACAACTCAAATAATAAACGAGCATTTTCAAAAAAATATACACTGCACACACTCTTGCATTCTCTCTATCTCTTTTAAAAACAATCATCACGTCATGCAGATTGCTTGTTTTAAACCCCATTGAAACATATGATCCAACGCCTTCTCCTAACTTTGAATTCCAGGTATTTGAGGCTGAAGAAGAAAATGACGAAGAAATTCCAGAAGAGATTTCCCGATTACTCAGACAAGAGGAAAAGTCCATTGAACCTCACAAGGAGCCAGTGGAAACGCTCAACTTGGGTTCAGAAGAAGAGAGAAAAGAAGTCAAGATTGGGGCACTACTCAGTCCAACTGTCAAAGAAAGGTTGGTAAAGCTTCTCAAAGAGTTTCCCAATGTATTCGCTTGGTCCTATCAGGACATACTAGGGTTGGATACCAGCATCGTGGAACATCATCTACCGTTAAGATCAGAATGTCCACCAGTAAAGCAAAGGTTGAGAAGGACTCATCCAGACATGGCCATCAAAATCAAAGAGGAAGTACAGAAACAGATTGACGCGGGTTTTCTCGCCACATCAGAATATCCTCAATGGTTAGCCAACATAGTACCAGTTCCTAAAAAGGACAGAAAAGTCAGAATGTGTGTAAACTGCAGGGATCTGAACAAAGCCAGTCCAAAGGATGACTTTCCCCTACCGCACATAGACATGCTGGTAGACAATACAGCAAAGTCCAAATATTCTCCTTCATGGATGGATTCTCGGGCTATAATCAAATCAAAATGGCGCCGAAAGACATGGAGAAAACTTCCTTTATCACCCCATGGGGTACTTTTTGTTACAAAGTAATGTCGTTTGGTTTGAAGAACGTCGGGGCAACCTATCAAAGGGCCATGACTACTCTGTTTCATGACATGATACACAAAGATATAGAAGTGTATGTCGATGATATGATCGCCAAATCTAAAACAGAAGAGGAGCATGTGACCCACCTGTCAAAACTATTCGAGCATCTGAGAAAGTACAAACTCCGCTTGAATCCCAATAAGTGTACATTCTGTGTTAGCTCAAGGAAACTGCTAGGATTTATCGTCAGCCAGAAAGGAATTGAGGTTGATCCTCACAAGGTCAAGGCCATTCATGAAATGCCTTCTCCAAAGATTGAGAAACAAGTTCGAGGATTCTTGGGACCTTTGAATTACATTTCTAGATTCATATTCCTCATGAACACGACATGCGCGCCAATCTTCAAATTACTCAAAAAGAATCAGGACTGAATTTGGACAGAAGAATGCCAGACCACCTTTGACAGTATCAAGGAATACCTGTTGAACCCACTGATTCTATCACCTCCAGTAGAGGGAAGACCATTGATTATCTATTTAACAGTTTTGGAAGACTCCATGGGTTGTGTACTTGGCCAGCAAGACGAAACCAAAAGGAAGGAGTCCGCCATTTACTATTTGAGCAAGAAATTCACCAACTGCGAGACTCGGTACACTATGCTTGAGAAAACTTGTTGTGCTCTGGCTTGGGCAGCCAAACGTCTTCGCCAGTATATGATTCGTCACACTACTAGGTTAATCTCCGAAATGGATCCGATCAAGTATGTCTTTGAAAAACCTGCTCTTACAGGAAGGATTGCCCGTTGGCAGATGTTGTTATCAGAATACGACATCGAGTACCATGCTCAGAAAGTTGTCAAAGGAAGTGTTTTAGCCGATCATTTGGCTCATCAACCGATTGATGATCAAGAATCAATCGAGTTTGACTTCCCAGACGAAGATGTCATGTATTTGAAAATGAAAGATTGCGATGAACCGCTACCCAGTGAAGGGCCAGAACCAGGTTCCCAATGGGGACTTATCTTTGATGGAGCTATCAATCATTATGGAAACGGAATTGGGGAAATCATTATAACACCTCAGGGTACGCACATTCCTTTCACTGCCAGACTGACATTCAAGTGCACAAACAACGAGGCCGAATACGAAGCTTATATCATGGGTCTCGAAGAAGCGATCGACTTAAGGATCAAGAACTTGGATGTATATGGTGACTCAACCCTGGTTATCTATCAGATCAAAGGAGATTGGAACACATACCAATCAGGATTGATTCCTTACAAAGACTACGCAAGAAAGTTGTTACCCTTCTTCAACCGAGTCGATCTTCATCACATCCCTCGTGAAGAGAATCACATGGCTGATGTATTGGCCACTCTCTCTTCCATGATTAGTGTAGGTTAATGGAATGGCATGCCTAAGATTGACATAATGCGCCTTGAGCGGCCCGCCTACATCTTCACGATCGAAGCAGTCATAGACGACAAACCTTGGTATCACGATATCAAATGCTTTCTTTAGAAACAAGAGTACCCACCTATGACATCCAGAAAAGATAGAAAAACCATTAGAAGGCTAGCTGGCAGTTTCTTTCTGAGCGGTGATACATTCTATAAGAGAAACTTTGACATGGTCTTGCTCCGATGCGTAGACAGACCAGAAGCAAACATGTTGATGAGATATTCATGAAGGCTCCTTTGGCACTCATGCCAACAGACACACAATGGCAAGGAAAATTCTGAGAGCAGGGTACTATTGGTTGACCACGGAATCCGACAGCTACAAGTACATGAGGAGATGTCACAAGTGTCAAATATACTCAGAAAAAATCCATGTGCCGCCAACGCATCTCAAAGTTCTTTCTTCCCCATGGTCTTTTTCCATATGGGGAATTGACATGATTGGCATGATTAAACCCAAGGCTTCGAACGAACATTGGTTCATCCTGGTAGCCATTTATTACTTCACCAAGTGGGTCGAAGCAGTGTCATACGCCAATGTAACCCGACAAGTGGTAGTCCGATTCATCAAAAACAATCTCATCTGCCGTTATGGTGTTCCAAGCCAGATCATTACTGATAATGGATCTAACTTGAACAACAAGATGCTGAAAGAGTTGTGCATAGAGTTCAAGATCAAACACCATAACTCATCTCCCTACCGACCTAAGATGAACGGAGCGGTAGAAGCAGCTAACAAGAACATCAAGAGGATCATTCAAAAGATGGTTGTAACCTACAAAGACTGGCACGAGATACTACCCTATGCTCTTCACGGTTATCGCACATCTATCTGCACTTCAACAGGGGCAACCCCTTTCTTCCTAGTATATGGCATAAAGACAGTGCTTCCCATAGAAGTGGAGATTCCATCAATTCGGGTATTGATGGAAGCTAAGTTAACAGAAGCTGAATGGTGTCAAAGTCGACATGATGAACTGAATCTGATCGAAGAAAAGTGAATAACAACACTGTGCCATGGTAAGTTGTATCAGCAAAGGATGGAGAAGGTGTTTGACAAAAAGGTCCGACCTCACGTCTTCAGAAAAGGAGACCTTGTGCTCAAGAAGATACAATCGTTTCTCACTGATTCTTGGGGCAAATGGACTCCGAATTATGATGGGTCTTATGTGGTCAAGAAAGCTTTCTCAGGCGGTGCCTTGAGACTAGCAACCATGGATGGAGAAGAGTTTTCCTATCCCACAAATGTTGATGTAGTTAAGAAATACTTCGCCTAAAAAAACATCTCGGTGGATTGAAAACCCGAAAGGGCGGTCCAGGAAAAAATTAGAGAAATAATCAAAAATCATCCCGGTGGATTGGAAATCTCAAAGTACAATCCAAACAAAAGTTAGGGATTCATGGCAAGTAACTACGTCCAACAAAGGGGCAAATCCCGCGTGCAGCAGTAATGCCATCCATCAGGAAAACTCCAGTCAAGGTCATCTTCGACGGAAGCTCAGGATGCCCAGAATTCAAAGTTGGTAGAAGGATAGTGGTCGTTATGTTTCAATGTAGTCCTTTTCCATTAAATTACCATTTTCTAAACTTTTTAAATACTCCATAGAGTCACGCGCTTGGCTGATTTCCATCCTATCAATAAAATTTGAGCCATAGTGCTTTTGTTTGCAATTCTTATTTGTTTTAGCTTTACAGAACGACATTTTAACATGATTAACAATTCTTGAAATAAAACAAAAATGAATTTACTTGTCAAATATTTTTCTGCTTTTAAAATAGAAATGGAAATTTCTTTTGACTGTTGAACATTGAAAGAACATCGATCACTTCTCCGAAAGCAGTTGAGCTTCAAAGTGTAGAATCAAAGTGCTTCTTCTCGAATCGGTACGCCTGAATGAAGGATCAGCAGTATCAGATACAAATGTTTCATCTGACATCCCCGGAAGAGTTCTTATCTCCTAAGTCCGACTAATGTTGTTCCCCACGGGGACTATCTCTCCTAAGCAAGGTAGAATTGCTATCTTGGACCAAGTGATACTTTTTATCCCCCGCAGTAGCCGAGTATCCAGTCGTGTTCATCCGTTAGTCTGTATGTCGTGTCATTTTTGTCAGCATATACATACATACATCATGCATTATTGATTTACATTCATGTTCATATTGCATCACTATCACTCTAGTTGGCCTTATCCCCTAGTGTTAAAAGCCTTCTTAATCGAGTTGTAAATTCTTTCCTCGTCAGGAAATGTTTTGTCAGAACAATCTCTCTCCCCAGTTTATTTCTGGATGGAGACGGCCCTCGACCACTTTGATAACTTGAACCTCTGAAAGACAAGAAGACCTTCGACAAATATCACTCTTCACCATTGAAGATGATATCTTCGCTTTCCCGGATTAAGGAAAATCCCTAGAGAAAGCCTCGCAACCAAAGACTCTCAGCAACACATTGATTTTTCTCCCCAAGAAAGTCAATGATAATGAAGTCATCTGCACCTAAAAAAATGGATTACATGGCATTTTTTCGAAAGGATCTCGAGGAAAAGTATGATATAATATCCCCAAGTAGAAAGAAGTCTCTCAAGAGACTCGTCTTTCCCCAGTAGAATCAACAAATGGAGTCTCTAACAGAGAAGTTTGACATCAAAACTTTTTCCCATCAAATGGCATCTCCCCGGGAAAATTCGGCGAGAAGTTTGAGAAAAACCGCTACAAATAGCGTCCCTTGTCAAGAAAGTTTATTGACAAAAGAAACTGAGACCAGTTCCTTGGCTGAAGGCCAGGATCGAGGGGAAATTTATAACAGAAACGGAGACCACTTCCTTGGCTGAAGGCCAGGATCAAGGGGAAGTTTATATCAAAAACTGAGACCAGTTCCTTGGCTGAAGACCAGGATCAAGGGGAATTTTATATCAGAAACTGAGACCAGTTCCTTGGTAAGAAACCAGGATCGAGGGGAAGTTTATTTCAGAAACTGAGACCAGTTCCTTGGCTGTATACCAGGATTGAGGGGAAGTATTTACCTTTTCTAAGCATCATTGCTTAGCAAAAGAAGATGGATGAGCAAGCAGCCACTAATAATCACCATCAAAATTTCGGGCATTCCGATATTTAATCCTCTTGCACCCTAAATTCCCGAATACCTTCGCCATTCACACCTTCGGGTCCAAGAAGATTAAATAGGGGCATCTGTCATACCCCAAATTTAGACCACTAATATTTCCCATCATTGTGCAAATCATCATCACAGTATAGATGTGCCTTCATGCCTCATCAATCTCTGCAAGGATTGTTGAGCATTCACCACAAACAAGAATTAGGGTTTTAAGCCCTCTCAGAGCCTTAGACAAAGGATCAATTAAGAAATGACATGATCTTTAACTTGTCTAACCCTCTCAAACACCTATATAGGATCAAAAGGACTCCCATATCAAGAATCGAGCACAAAGTTGCCACATTCCCAAATAGATCAAGCCTCGAGTTTGCCTGTGTCACCAAATTAGGGATTTGGTCGACTGAGGCCTCCAGATGGAAATTTTCCTCTGGGCATGAGCCAAAGCTTCAAACAACAACCCAAGATACTCTAAGGGACCTCATGGACCCAATCATCAAGTCAATTTAGCCTTAGGGGATGCATTTGCCAAAAATCAGGAATTAGGGTTTCTTGACCTAATTCACCCCTAAGTTGACTTTTGGTACCAAACATGAGCCAAGACCTCAAGACATGATTTGAGGGTCTCCAATACACTACATTGATCCATTTGCAACAATGGATTGATCCAATAAGCTTGATCTACAAGTTTCAATTTCATCAGGACCACATTTAGGGTTTCGAGGGAAAAGTCAACTGTACCTTTGACTTTTGAACAAGACATGCTCCCAAACCTTAGGAAATGAGTCAATACACCCTATAAAAC
The DNA here is from genome assembly GCA_022829125.1 of Lathyrus tuberosus. Taxonomy (NCBI): domain Eukaryota; kingdom Viridiplantae; phylum Streptophyta; class Magnoliopsida; order Fabales; family Fabaceae; genus Lathyrus; species Lathyrus tuberosus. Next base: position 2,217,848 of record JALAZF010000353.1, read on the forward strand.
CTATGAAATCCATCCATTAGGTTTGATTTAGGTCAAGGACTTGATTTCATAGAGGATCGCGAAGTTTAAATCTCATATGCTGAAAAAAGTCAACTGTACAAAAAGTCAAAGTTTGACTTTTTGATTTTTTGGCCAACCAAGGTTCCTTAACCCTAACACAATGTAAATATGTGATTTGAATCATCATTCATCAAGAAAAATCAAAGAAAGTGAGTTAACTTGTAAAAGGGGTAACCATAAAAAACTTAGAATTTTTCTAAGTTATGGAACAAAGTGGCTAGGGTACCAACTTCAAGGATCATAACTTGAGATCTAAGCAGCCATTTTGGATGATCCTAAGCTGGATTTGTAGCTCTCATGGCATACTTTAAAAGCTTCAACTACAGCTCATTCCAATTCCTCATGGATTTTAAGTTATGGAGTGATTAAAATGGCTGAAAACATGAAAATGACACTTTTCCAACACTTAGTGAAAATCTGCCTTACTTTTTCCAAAATGTAGGGACATTTTTCACCTTGATCCAAGTCAAACCAGGTCTAGGGGTGGACATCAAAGTTAAAGTATGCCATGAGGGCTTTCCAACAAGTACCAGATCATCTCCAAATTCCATTTGAGCAAGGAGATACAACCCTTGAAACATGGCATCATGAACTGATTTTTTCAAGACAGATTTGGCAGATTTTGTGCATTTTACTCGATTTGTCCAAATCTGATAAATCCAAGCCTTGTCATCAATTTGGACACATCTGAGGATTAAATCCAAGGGGGATGATCTGATCTCCAAGCCTCCAAAGTCCAAGAATCTACAAGTAGCATGCCAAACCTAAAATAGCTAAAAAGGTGCCAAGACTCCAATTTTGTTGCAATGCATTTAATGGATACACTAAGGTGGCATGGACTGACACATTCCTAATTGAATAAGTCAAGGATAAGCTTTGAATCAAAGAACCATAGGCCTGTGCCCTAACCTCTAGTCAATGGCTAGAGGAGACTTGAGATTCCATTTGATCACCATTGGCCAACAGCTTGCTATAGTTGCCACACACTATTGCTTGCAAAACAAACTTGCATTACTATAAATAGAACTCATTTGTGCTCAGTTTGAGTACACTAAAGTAACCAAACTGATGCTTTCCTCAAAATACCTCTCTTTAGGCCAAAATGCCTTCTTTAGCAAGGTATCTCTGAGTTTTTGAGTTAAAGAGCATTTCCATCATAGCTTATGACCCAAACACATGCAATATGTCATATCTAAGCTGTCCAAACTCTCATATGTTACCTGTAACACCAAAATCATAAAGTCCCCTCTTAAAACCTCAAAATTGGACTTTTTGGCATTTTTCAAGCCATGTCTTGATTCAGTCACTTTCAAAACCAGATAAAACCTCAAACACACTCCAAATATCATCCTTGAACTATCCCAAATGGTTCCCCACATCTGGAACACCATTTGAGTTGGTCACTTTTGCCCCTTTTGCAAGAAATAGCTCAAACTTATTGCTGAGGATTCCAGTTGGTTCTAATAATTCTAAAAGCTTCTAAGGGATCAATTGAGAGTGTCCAAAACATCAAATTACTTCTGGCACAAGAAACTTGGCAGATTGCACAACAAGCTCCAAGAGGTAAATGCATAATCACTTGAACTTTCTAAATTATGCATTGCTTTGAAGGCCACTGATCATAAACATCTCATGCATGTTATATATGTTGTGTTTTAACCAATTTGCCATGTAATTCTTGCCTATACCATGTGTTAGTATAGAAAATGCAATTATAGGCCTATCTCAAAAACACTATCGGGTTTTTAAATAGGGACCTCATATGAAAAAACCACCACCACCATTGGATTCCTTGGGAAATTCTAGGCCAGATGCATATAAATTTTGTCCCAATCCATGAAGAAATGAGAAAGTTATGCCCTTTTCGTTTTTGGTCCAAAACCTTGCCTTGCCTTGCCTTGGGCAGGCCTAAAACAAGGCATGCCTTATGTATTTCTTGGGTGGCTTTGATACACGGATGTATCACCACCCCGGTGGTAGAAGGCGCGCACTGCAACCTTAAGGTCTGGTGTTTGAATCCCCCTCGCCCAGACCCTTTTTTACCACTTTTTCCACTTTTTAAATATTTTTCATATTATTTTTAATGATTTGGAAAATTAATTTCTCTCTCACTTTTAATCATTTTTTATTGGTTCTTTTTGCAAAAAATCACAAAAATGTTAAAATATTTTATTCCACAAAAAAAATCCAATTTATATTATTTATTTAATATAATTATAATTTTTGTAATTAATTTCATTTTAATTGTTTTTAAACATTTTTTAAATGAAATTCACACTTTGATCTTTCAAAATTAATTGGATTTTAAGCTTTCATATGATTAAACTTGATTTTCCAAAGTGTACAACTTGTTTTTGAATATAATTAATATTTTATCATTTATTATTTAAATTACCTTTGAAAAAGCCATTTTAATTCAAAAATTAGGGTTTCTTTAATGTTCACCCTAACAAATTTTTTCAAACACTCATGGGACTCTAATAGAGTGTAAGACTCAACCCCCTTTTAACCAAAACCATTTTGGGCCTCAGATATTGTATAAGTCCCTCTGGGTTAAAAAAAATCTCGGCGCGATCGCCATTTCAAAACAAAAATCATCTGGGTCTCCCCTCGTGTTGTATGTCCCATCTTTCTTTTTCAAAACACTTTTGGGCCTCTCCTTGAGTTGTAACACCCATCCCTCTGTACATAAAACCTCTTCGGGCCTCAGTCATTGTATAAGTCCTGATATGATCTTCAAAACAACGGTGCGATCAATGTCAAATCTTGGGTCTCTCCTTGAGTATAAGCCCCAACAGTCTTTTCAAAAACAACTTCCCCTTTTGATTTAGATTCAAATATGCAGTTGTTATCAAAACTTTCTTAAATTTCTTTGAACCACTAACAATACAGCATGGAAGCTTGCTCACCTGTAAGTTTTTATCTGCTTTCATTTACTCACTTTCATATAAATATAACTATATTGTGGGAAGCTGCGCACGGTTAGTCTTCTTTCATATCCTTTTAAATACTTGTCATATATCAACTGTATATATATTAGTATAGTTATTTAGAGTTTTCCCCGGCAACTAGGTCTAGAACTAGGTAAAGCCAGTTGGTCACTCTTGGATACAGTCAAAACTAGATCCCCATAGGATTTCCATATACAGTCTTGCCTTCTCTTGGGCTTAAACAATATGGAACAAAGAGAAAGGCAGTATTCTTTGTGAACCTTTTCTCAGACAGTCACCCCTAGAAATTGTCAAAGAAATTCTATTCTCCAGAGTTGATTTATTCTTGGTGAATAGCATCTCTTGAGTTTCTTCAAACCTCAGGACTTTCACTAAATGATCTATTCTCGGTGAATAGCATTTCTTGAATTTTTCTTGGTCTGGGACCCACAGGCTTCCTAAAAGCATCCTCGCCTCCTCTTAGGCTTTATACAAGGACCCTCCGGCTTCTTAGAAGTTCTCATGCCTTCTCTTGGGCTTAATACAAGGACCCTGACGACCTCTTAAAGGTATAAGACAGAACTTAGTCATCCTTTAATAGAGCAGTCTTTCCAGTGTCAAAATCTCAGACTAATTTAGGGTTGATCCTCATCCCTTAATACACCTGCCTCTTCTTGGAGGCATCATACAAAAGATAAAACTCTTCCATACCAGTAGACTGGGATAGTCTAGATCCCCTCTTGAGTCTTAAAGACATTCTCAAGTTCCCTACAAATATAGGAAGAAACCCCGATCATTCTGGATAAATCCCCACTGAGTTAAAATCCAGTCTCTATCCTAAAAATTCCCCAACTAGGGTCAGTTTATTATCAGGATAACACTATCTCAAATCAGAATCTCAAGGTATCTGATACTTCAACTCTGTTGTAAACCCTCAGCAAGAGTTGATTTCCCCACTTGGACCTGCCTCAGAATCTCAATAATTCCCAACAGCAGCTAGCCTCCTCTTAGGCTTTGTATAATGATCTTTCCTCAGCATAGTTAGCCTCTTCTTGGGCTTTGTAAAAATGATTCTCCCCAACGGAGCTAACCTTTTTAGACTCTCTTGTTGAGTCAATCACATTTTAAGACTCTCTTGTTGAGTCAATCACATTTTCAGACTCTCTTGTTGAGTCAATCACCTTTCAGTACTCTCTTGTTGAGTCAACCTTTTAGCCTCAATCTCGGGCCTTGTACGAGACAGATAAAAACACTCTCTTTTTGAGTCAATAGCCTTCTCTTAGGTTTTGTATAATGATTTTCCCTAGCAGGAGTTATCCTCCTCTCAAGCTATGTATGATGACTTCTCCAGCTTGTTCAGCCACAATCCTTGGCTTTGTACAGGACAGATAAAAGCACTCTCTTGTTGAGTCAAACCCTTTTTAGCCTCTATCTTGGGCTTTGTACAAGACATACAATTTCATAACCTTCTCTTAAGCTTGGGACAAACATCTTCCCCAGCGGAGTTATTTCCTCCGAGCCTTCTTTTAGACTTCGAGAAATAATTCCTAAGCAGAGTCAACTTTTTTTCCGCCTCCATCTTGGGCTTTGTACAAGATAGATAAAACTCTCCAGCAGAGTAAAATCCCTTTCAGCTCAATCTTGGGCTTTGTACAAGACAGAAAGAACATTTCCCCCGGAAAGGTCAAAGCCTCATTTTAGGCTTCGTATAAAGATATCCCCAAAGAGTCGGCCTCTTTTAGCCTCAATCTTGGGCTTTGTACAAGACACATATATAAACTCTCTTGTTGAGTCAGCCTCCTCTTAGGCTTTGTATAAGAACTTCCCTAGTGGAGTGAATCAACCTCTTAGCTTTAACCTTGGGCTTTGATCAAAGCACACAAAAATCAACATCTCCCTTTAGAGGTGACAAATTCTCTCTCAGTCAAACCTTTAGCCTCAATCTTGGGCTTTGAACAAGACACAAATAAACCTTTTAGCTTCAATCTTGGGCTTTGAACAAGACACCAAAACATCTTTTTCCTCCCATAGAATAGGAGGAACTACGATTGCTCTGATTTCCCTGTTTCGTTTAAACGGGAATACGTAGGCATAAGATTGCAAAATCTTAGCGAGCATACTAATAAAAAACTCTAGGTCCAATACCTTCATACCAATTAAAACTTAGGTCCAGTACCTTACCAAAAACATCGGGAAAACCCGAACATCAACATGAACTCACTCACTCACTCATACTTCCCAAGAAACTTTCCAAATCCATTAAAGGATAAACACCATCAAGTATAAAGCGAAACCTAAAGCTAATATCCTGTGGATAACCACATATAGGATGGGTAATTGATAACTCCCCATTGTATAACCTGACCCCGGACCCCCCAATCTCTTTTAAGCATTTGTTCAGATAAACAATCGCGTGCAAGGTTAGTTTTGGATAGCTTCCCTTTCCCTTCCAGCTTCATGGGATAAATAAGAAATCAGAAAGTAGCACCCCTTTCTCCTCGAGGAGGAAAACCCAAACTTCAGCAATAAGGTGGTCACGTCACCGAAAAAAAATCGCTCGCTACACACTGGTTTTATATAGTGCTTCAATTTCATACATGAAAAGTATAAACATAAACACAATTTTTCGACTACATTATATCTAGTTTCCGCATCGTTCAAGACCCTACTGAGGTAATAAATGGCTCTTTCCACACCATTCTCATCCTCTTGAGCCAACATGCTCCCTAATGTCTTGTCCGACGCAGATATGTACAACCTCATACTCCTACTTCTACAAGGTGACATCAAAATTGGAGGATGCGTCAGGTATTCCTTGATTTTGTCGAAGGCATCCTGCTGGGCTTGCCCCCATTCGAAGTCTTCTTTTTTCAGTCGAAGTAGATGGGAAAAGGCTTGCGTCTTGTCACTGAGGTTGGAGATAAACCTCCTAAGAAAGTTAATCTTGCCAAGTAGAGACTGCAATTCCTTCTTTGCAGATGGCGTTTTCGCCTCCATTATTGGCTTGGCCTTGTTTTGATTTATTTCGATTCCTTTCTTGTGGACCACAAAGCCTGGGAAATCTCCCGCCTGCACACAAAATTCACATTTTAGAAGGTTCATCTTCAAGCCAAACTTCCTCATCCTTTCAAAGGACTGTTGAAGATGGTCCATATGACTTTTTTCCTGAAACAGACTTAACAACAATAACGTCAATATAAATCTGCATGAAAGTCTCAATGAAATCGTGGAAGATCGAATTCATTGCTCGCTGGTATATTGCCCCAACATTTTTTAAGCCAAAAGGCATCACCACCCATTCGTAGGTGCCTAAGGCTCCAGGGCATCGAAATGTTGTTTTAGGAACATCTTCCTCAGCAATAAAAATTTGATTGTAACTAGTGTACCCATCAAGCATACTAAGGTACTCATGGCCTGCGGCAGAATCGACAAGCATTTCCGCCACTGGCATAGGATATTCATCCTTTGGGGTAGCCGAGTTCAAGTCTCAAAAATCTATGCATACCCTTAGTTTTCCATTTTTCTTTATCACTGGAACTATATTGGCAATCCATTCGACATACCCGGTCGTGCGGATGAACTTACATCTGAGGAGCCTTTCGACTTCTTCTTTAGTCTTTGAGAGGATCTCTGGTGCGAACCGCCTTAGAGTTTGCTTAATAGGTTTCCTCCCAGGCTTTATTGGCAGCTTTAGTTCGACCAGATTCCTATCCAGACCGGGCATTTCATCATAGTCCCACACGAAACAATCCTTGAATTCCTTCAGCAACTGGACTATTTCGACCTTGAATTGGGGGCTGACTTTTGCATTGATGTAGGTTGGTCTTTTTTCTGCCTCTAACCCTATGTCGATTTCTTCGAGTGGATCATGTGCCATCATTTTGATGTCTGCTGCTAATTTATCCTTCTCAAAGCCCAAAGGCTCATCATCATAAATCGCGTCGAGCCCCTGGTTCTGCAATTCTCCCAGATCATTGTCAGGTGGATCTGGTTCAAAGTCCTTTCTAGGACCTTGTTGATCTGCTTCGATCTCGTTGGCTTTGACAGCTATATACTTTACTTCGGCCTCTAAGACCGCTTTGAGCTTGTTCTCGGCTATATAAGCCACAATTTTCTCAAGAACTAGTGACTCACTCATTGTCACTAAATTCGCTTCCCGAGCCAGTTGGATGGATGTGTGAAGTTCCAAAAATATAATTCTCTTTTCCAACCACCTCTCTATCCCACTGAAACCCGTGGGTGGGATGAAGGTATAGGGAGCAGAAGGCATTGTCAGTTGGCGTCATGTCAAACGTTGCAGGACTACAAGGAGCAATAAGAGTCAGATTTTTGTCAAAGCTTCGCCTGTTAACCTGATTTATTTCGGCCAGAAAGTAGCTCTGGTCCGCCTCTATATTCTTGACAATCCCATCGGCACGCCATATCGTTATTCTTTGGTGCATCGATGAAGGGACGACACCTATGTCGTGTATCCATTCTCTGCCTAACAGCAGGTTGTAATTTTCCTTCGAGGCAATCACCATAAACATTGTCTGTCTTGTGATGGTCCCGACTCTTAGATCCATCTGTATTACTCCAATGGTGGTTCCCACTTTACCCTCGTAATTCGACAACACCATATTATGAGGTTTGGTGTTTGAAGCATACTTTCCAATCTTCTTGAGCATGTAGTGCGGCATCAAGTTGACTGTTGCGCCTCCGTCAACCAGAATCTTGTTTACCCCTATGTTGCCCACCTTTCCTTTAATGAACAGGGGTTTTAAGTGACTCCTCATCGAATCATATGGTATCTCAAAGAATGCATTTTGCTTTTCCACGCATCCGTTGTTCATAATGTAATAACAAACAGGCCTATGCCTGGCTGTTTCGACTTCCATGGTCTCTTCCTCATCTTCGACTTCCATTATCTGGTCATATTCCCTGGGGAGTATCGACACAATGTTGCACATCATGTCGAAAGATGCTTCTGGAGCAACGAACGACTTTCTATCCTTCGATTCCTCTTCTGATTCGAGGCTTGAATATTACTGCTGGTTTCTGGTTTAGCCATTCCTGCAGCTTCTCTTTCTGCTTTCTTTCGACGTTGATACCTTCTCCATTGTGATTTTGTCATAGGGTTCTTACCCTTGTAGTTTTTAGATGTGTAAGTCATCCTCTAAGATTTTTGGAATTCTTTCCTATATGATAAGGAAGATCCCCTTTGTACTTCGAAATCTTTCCACTTCCCTTGGCCTTGGGCTTACCGGATTGGATTGACCCATTTGTCATCTGGAGCCTTATTTGTAGGCTTGAATGTGTTAGGGTGCCTTCCCCCTAACTTCTGTATGTTTTGGTCTCCTCTCTTGGGGTCGAATCTTTCCCCTCCTGCTGGTTGAGAAGGCTTCTAATTTCCCCTCCTTTTTGCCCTTTTCACCCCTTCTAGGTTCTGTGCTGCCTTTTTGTCGAAGACGGCACTACAACGAGGACAGAGCATTACTTCAGACCTTTTTTTGTGGCATCTGTGGATGAAATTTGCCAAGTTTTTCCCATTCGACGGAGCCAAGACTTTGCAAGCATATGGCGGACCCTATTTTAATTCAGCCAGATCGACCTCATGTTCGTCGAAATTCAATGATTCGTCTTCGTCATCATCCTCACACACTCCGACATAAGCTACCCTTTCTTTTTTATTCTTGTTAGCCCTAGCTTTTTCGGCTTTTAGTCGTTCGACCTGTCTAACCCTATCAGCCAATTAGGCCATGTCTCTTAAGTACTGGGTATCTAATTTCTTTCTAATTGAGTAGTCGAGGCCACCCGCAGCCATTTCGACTAACTCATGTTCAGGAACCTGTGTAAAACACCTTGCTTTGAGCAACTTAAATCTATTCAGGTAGTCATCAATTGGCTCTGAGAATTTTCTCTTGACGCTAGCCAATTCCTTCAAACTTATTTTTGTTTGCCCCATGTAGAATTGTTCATGGATTAATCTCTCCAATTAGGTCCAGGTATGTGTCGAATTGGCAGGTAGTGTGGTAAACCAAGTAAAAGCGTTTTTTGTTAGCGAACTTGGGAAATATTTCACTTTCAAATTTTCATTATTTGCTATTTCGCCCGTTTCAATCAAATACCGTGCCACGTGTTCGACAGTTGATTCACTAGTATCCCCTAAAAAATTCGTAAACTTGGGAACCTTCCATCTTGGGGGTAAATCTGCCTATAAGATATATTCAGATAAAAGGGAAGTATAACTGGGCCTCTGCAGGCCCACATTCATTCCATTTCGTACCATGATCCTTTCGACCATGGCTACCAAATTATTTTCTGCTGGCACATCACTACATCGCATTTGCTGTATAATATTATCAGCATTTTGGTTTCTATTAACTAATATTATCCTTGGTTCTTGTTGAATAGGAATTTCGACTCCTGGTTGTTCGACTACTCCTCCTTGGTTCAACACATTCGCCTGAGGGATATCTGGTTGTCTTTGATTTATGGTAGGGTCTTCTTCGACGGCTACTCTTGGATCATGAATTGTACGTTCCCTTTGGAGAGGTTGAGGGACACCAAAGAAATCGGTGATATGCGTCATTTGCGCTGCCAATTGTTGGTTTGTTTGTGTAGTGTTTTGAATCAAGGGGTTAAATATAATCCCCATCTGTTGGGCTAGCATCTGAACCATATCATGGTTGCTTTTGTCGATTTGTTGCCTTATTACCGCCGCAGGATTATTAGTAATGTTTGGCATATATGTTTGATATCCAGTTCCTAAAGGTTGGCTAATCCTACCCATATGATTTATACCAGAACCAGATCCTTGTAAAGGCGAAGTTACGTTTACCGTTGGATCTGTAAATGCTGATGACGCATTATGTAAACTTGTCATCACTGATGTGGGCATTCCATATGGTTGTTCTCAATTTAGTGCAGACATGGAAAAGCCGGGTATATAAGGCCTGAACATACTCCCTGATGGAGGAGGGGTCATTTGAGAAATTTGGGGTCCTATGGTAGAGAAATTAGGCGCACTCTGGGGAATTGAATGCGCTGGTGTCGAACCCGCTGTTGATGGCATGACCTCTGATACTGGTATTGAGGTCGTACTGCCCCCAGTCGAAGGAATATGGGGTGGCTCTCCATCATTTGTTGAATTCTGATTCTTTGGCAGATTTAGATTTGCCATTCTCCTTACTCGTCTTCTTCTAGGTCTTTCTTCGTTATTTATGGCTATCTTACCACTTCTTAATCTCATACAACGAAGTGAAGAAGGTTTCGTAAGAGTAATGCAAAAATAAAGGTTTTATGTTGACAATAGCACAACGTCCCACTGCTCGTGCCAATTTGTTTGCCTTGAAAATTAGCAAACAACCGGTCTCCTAATTTATGAAAATTAGTTTACTTGCAGGATCGACCATACAAATCCTAGGATGATGTGCTTTAATAATTTCGACAACACATATGAAAATCAAACCTTGTATTTATTGTGTTTATCATTGTTTTCATAAAATGATATGATTTGGATAAAAACGATAACACTTTGTTCTTTAAAGAAATGACAAGAGACGTAATAAAAGTGCAGAAATAAATTGCAGTAATGTAGAATAAAATTGAATATGAATAACTTAAAATTTCATTGAAATGTGAAGATAAAACTGGTGTTTTTCTAAACATACATTTTTTCAATGATAACTCTTTTCTCTCACACGGGTACTTTGAGTGTTTTTTGAGTAACTTGTACATAATTTGAATACACACACAGAAATCTAACACTATGACTCCCTATTTATATACATAGTCAAAATAACCGTCAACAACGGCCATTTCCCTTAATGAAGACAAATGGCAATCGGCGTGCCTTCGCCTCTTAGATACACTCCACGTGTCTCCCTTTTAAAAACACAATTCCCTCCTTTATTTGAATTTCAAAAATATCAGTCGAAACGAGATCTCCATAGAATTGTGTCGAAATGTTTCCAACACTTAGAAAAAATCTTCAACTCCAAATAACCCTTGTTTTCGACTAATCTTCTTCATAAGAAACAAATTTTTGTCTGGAAAATCTTAATCTTTTACCTCCTAAACAAAATCCAGACGTCGAAATTAGTAGCCTACAGGGACATATTTTGGCATGGTTTAATCTTGACAAATATTTATGAGATCTTTTTAACTACAATTTAACCCTGTCAAATTTTAGATTCTGTATGGTATCCCACCGCCTTCAAAGATGGGCTGTGCCTCAAAAGGTGTCCCAATGTATGCGTATGGTGTTTGTGCCCGTGTTGCATAGTTTGATTTGCACTTGCAAGGGGATCCTAATGATTTGACCAAAGATAGGTGCCTACCCGGGAGTGTTTGGTGTCCATGTTTCTGTCAAGGCATATCATAATTTAGCACTTGCGGAAGTGTCCCTATGGTTTGACCTCATTCTGGTGTCTAAGTGTGACCGTGTGAGTATCTGGTGTCCATATTTGTGTCAAATCTTCATAGCTTGGCACTTGCAAGGTTGTTATGATGACTTAGCCCAAACTGGTGTCTAGGTGTGAGTGTCGAGGATCCGGTGTTCCATGTCATGTGTCGGTGCTTCATAGCATGACACTTGTAAGGGTGTCCCAATGATTTGAATTTTTATTGCAGCCAACTAAAATGTTTTAATTCGCACACTTGATGAACTTCATAGTAGGCAAATGATTCAGCTAGAGTTAGAATTGGTGCTACTGAAGTCATTGTCAGTGTCAAAGTTTGTTAAAATATTGAGATTGATCTCTTCTTTCATGACTCTTAACATGGTTTTGCTTAATAGCGTGAAGAATTTTTCAAATTACACTAGTTTTTCATTCACTTCCTCTACATATTCCTTTTGATTCTTAGTTTAAACCTTTCAAGTTTGAGGCATATGGCCAATTTGGTCTACCAGTTCATCCTTATCCCTCTTTCGTATGGATGTCAACGCCTATCATTGCTCCCTTTCCTATCTCGGTTTCCTACGCCAGGACCATAGTATCAAGGAGCTAACTTTTTGATTGATTCTCTTTGGCACCGATTGGCGATTGCTGCATTTGGGGTCCATAGCTTCACAACAAACCATTCTTTTTTTAATTACTTTTTACTACCGCAGTATTATTAATTTTATTTGGTGTTCTATACCTTTGGTATGTGTTCGATGGCCCGATTGGTTGTCAGCAGAAGCCTGTCAAATTCTCTTCAACGCTGTCCCTTGGGTGATAAAAGTGGAGCATGTTTATCTTCCTCCTAATGCAAAATTATGCTTATTCATATTTTTTCCCTATGTTCTTGTTTCTGGATCTTGTTTTCTTTTTAATCGCGACGGTGATATCTGAAATGACTGTTACTCTTTCAGGCTGCTTTGAGCAATACTGGCCACTCGTTGAAAACCCAAGATAATGTTCAAACCATCGTCATGGTCTAGCATTGCATGTTGAATATTTTGACACTGTAATCCACTGACATAGTATCTAAAAAGAAAAGTCCAAGCTGCCAATGATAAAAATGAAGAAAGTATATTTGATTTAAGAACAAAAAAAAGGCATGTCCTTAATTTGATCTTGATTCCCATCTTCCACTTGTTCCCCACTGTCCTGATTCATATATAGAATTCCCTAAGAACAAGTATCTTTTATCTTCTGTCCTTTTACAAGATATATTCCTCACCAAGAGGCTACACCAAATACTTTTCCTCCTACTTATAACCTTCTACCTTGGTCATTGTTTTCTCATCATACAATCATACAATTATAGCTCCATTTTTGTAAACTAAGTTGTTCTTGTTGTTGCTGCTGAAATGGGATCAACTTGGACTCCAAGGCAAAACAAACAGTTCGAAAGAGCTTTGGCTGTTTACGACAGAGAAACTCCAGATCGGTGGCAGAATGTTGCTAACATGGTTGGAAAATCAGTTGAAGAAGTTAAAAGACATTATGAGATCCTCAAAGAAGATGTTAGGCGCATTGAACATGGTCAAGTTGCATTCCCTTACAGAACAAACAATAACTGATACAAAGGTAAACAGACAATAAATTGCGTCACTCTGCTCTTTTTTGAATAAATTCGTGTGTGATATATGAACCACTATGATTCATTCGCAGGTTCTTAATCTGAATTCAACAAAATTGAAGACTCGCGACGATATCCAGAGTTAATTATAAAGTAAAATAAAATGAAAAGTAGTATCAACACAGCAGTGAACAGTAAAATAGTCCAACTGCAATGCAAGCTTCTAATTATGTCCATGTATTTATTTGAGTAAACAAAATGTCCATGTATTTACAATTTTTTGTTGTTGTTGTTGAAGCAATGCATTTACTAATTAATCTTGTGTGTAAACAAGTATTAATTTATCTATAATTCATGACAAAATATTTATTTGTCTATCTACTACTTTCTTTTTCTATAGCTTATTTTTGGGTCAAATATATATAGCATTAAATATGCTATCGAGGAGTGATATGTTTTTTTTTTTTTTTTTGAGTTGAATAAGAGAGGGAGTATCTAATACTCCTACTATTATAGAAAGTTAAGAATATACATGATTACAAAAGCTAATAATCAAGACATTAGACATACATGACTACAAAAGCTACTTCCATTATAGAAAGTTAATTACGGTTTAAATAACGGCATACTGTATTATTTTGGTACAACATAACGGTATTATTATTTCTTCAACGATATATTCTCGCATCAAAACCTTTAGAAATCTTATGCTAATTCTTTTCAATGGTAATAACACTTATAAATTAACAGACATAAGTGTGAATACAGGTGACAATTGAGAATTTCCGTCCTATTTAAACTTATAGACATATCTAACAAATCATATCTGTTTTATCACCCCTAATCCCTAATCTGTGAGTCAAAATTAAAAATTTGACATTGAATTCTAACCACTTTTTATCATAAGAGATAATTATCTAATGAATTCCTCAAATTTTATAATAACAATAATAATTATGTACCACCTGTAAATGGGCATGTCCGTATTATAAAAGTCCGAAAAAAATAAGATGGGGAAGGGAGGACATTGTATAGTATGCGGGTTAAATTTTTTATCCCACGTTGAAAAAAAATAAAAATAAGGGTAGGGTAGGGCGAGCTCCCAAACACTACATCTTTTTAACGTAATTTCTAAAAAATTATGTTAATATTTCCAAAAAAAAATTCAAAAAAAAAAGGAAGGGAGTGAGAAAGGTATACTAAAAGGTGCGGCCTAAAATCTTGTCTCATTCCATAAAAAGGTGCGGGATAAAATAGATATGTCCAAGAGACCGGATCTATTTTACCATCCCATCATAAATATAAGTTATCTTCGAACAAAATTTAAACTTAAATATAAATTATATTTTAAATTATTATACTTATATTTTTAGAAAAAGCTTCACTTCTTAATAACACTCCTTATTAATTTTACAAATTATTTTTTGGAAATAAAAAGTCAAGATCGCTAAGATATATAGATGAAAGAATTATATTTTTATATAAATTTAAATATTAATTATATTTAAAGAATTAGATGAAAGATAGAAAATGTCTTCTGTGGTCAAGTATTCGCCATGGTGATTATGATTCTCCGACAATTAGAGGGTGTTTGCAAAATGTTATTATTGATAGTGTTTTTGTTGTTTTACTTTGTTGCTAGCAAATATGAGTTTATTGTTGTCGGTTTTAATGAGCCATCGTCTTCAGAAATTAATTGTTTTTGAATTAGTCTTGTTTTTGTTATTTATCATTGTTAGATGTCAAACATGACTTATATTTCTTATTAATACTTGGCATTTTTCAACTCTTTTATGTTGAATTGTTGGATTTTAGTCTTGAGTTGTTGTTATTCTTCAAACATTGTGAAAATACCTTTGGTGATTGTAATGTGTGTGTTATTGTGCAGAAAAAGGCACTAATTTATCAAAGAAGTAAGACACAAAGAAAGGATCCAAGTTGCCAAAGAAATGAAGAAACTTCAAGAAGTTCGCTTTGCGAACTTGCCAGCGAATGTTCGTTGGGCGAACATCTGGCGATGCTCCAGCGAACACTCTTAGACTTTGGGCAGTAAGAAAAGGCACTAAAGTTCGCTTTGCGAACTTTCCAGCGAATATGTTCGCTGATTCACCGCTCCAGTGAAGACCTGGCGAAGGACACCAAGATTGAGGCAGTAGCTAAAGGGGCCTAAGTTCGCTTTGCGAACTTGTTGGCGAATAGTTTGCTTTGCGAACTTATGCAGAAACTCAAAGACGGTTTAACAGATCAGAGGCACCTCAGGTGCCTATTTAGTAGTTCGCTAGGCGAATAAAAAGTTCGCAGTGCGAACTTGGCAGATTTCAAGTGATGTATTAATACACTTTTTAATATTTCTTGGGATAATAACCTCATTTTATCACACCATAACCTATTTTTCTGACTTTTCTTCATCCAAGAGTGATAAATCACCAAGAGAAGCTGGAATTGCATCCGATCTCGATTATTCGACGTGGGTGTTTTTTCATCTCCTCCCGAAACTTGTGAAACAAGTTACCATGAATATGTGTAGCTAAACACATCTTGTGTCAAGATTAGTGGTAGGTAATCCTTCATTTTGTATGTATTGATCTTGATTGTAGTTTGTCAACTTTGTTGATGATAAATATATGGTGAAAAACTTTTTTTGTATGGTTTATACTTTGTTTTGGTTCATGATTGAGAAATATGCTCTAAGACATGACCTAAGTTGTAATCCATCAACAATCATGAGGCTAGAGATAGTTTTGAGAGTTAATGTTCATAAATATTGATCTTGAATATTATCATATTGATAGTTAGAGTGAGAGATCATCTAAGGATCAATATGATAAATCCCACAACAAGTGTTAGAGATAAACTTGTTGAGAGGATATGTGATTATATTCATCGTTAATAAGTTCACATCCTTTATCGAGTAAACACGTATAAAACGGATTATCAGACCCTAATCTTGGCATGCTTTTACAAAGTCTTTAAAACCAATATCTTTACTATTGTTATTAAATTCTTATGCAAATGATCTGTTACAAATCAACCAAAATCTTTGCTACTCTAAGTTTAAAACGATTTCGACTATAGAACGGCGGCAATATACATACAATCCATGTGGATATGATAAAACACCCCCCGAAATACTTTTCAACAAAATGGCGCCGTTTCTGGGGATTGTTGTTTGATATTGCAAGCATTGCAATAGTTGTTAAGTTTTAAGCTTGTATAAATTTTTCTTGTACTTGTTAATTAGTTTGGTTAAGTGTTCAGACTCTGTTTATGCGAGGAAAGTTACCCGTAGATCAACTTCTTTTCGATCCTGAGATTGAGAGAACTGCGCGTAAGTTGAACAGCAAAACTAGACGGAGGAGGCAACTTGCTAAAGAAAGGCGAGAAAGAGGAGAAAGTTCAATTTCGACACCAACACCACCGATAACGCCAACTATGGCTGTGTGAGGGGAAGTTGTCTTTATACTCGGTTTTAATGATGTCAAAACATTTATGTGTAGAATAACATATCATGTCTAGCATATATATAATCCACATGTAGAATATCATATACAATGCACATTATGTGGTTTTAAATGTGTTTGATCATGTTGGCAATGTTGTATGTGCATTAGGCGTGGTTCATGTCTAGCATATATAGAACCCACATGTAGAATATCATATATAATGCACATTATGTGGTTTTAAATGTGTTTGATCATGTTGGCAATGTTGTATGTGCATTAGGGGTGGTTAAGAACCTTTAGGAATGTCAAAATAGTGATTTTTGCATGTTTCAAGGGTTTAAGTCGACTCACAACCCTGTTCTGGTCGACCCAGATAGGTTTCATTTCTTAGAGTTGGCAGCTGGAGTGCTCAGGTCGACCCTCCGGTTGACTCATACTGTCTGCATTTAAAATTTTCAAAAACTGGGAGGTATGAGTCGACGCATGTCCTGCTCCGGTCGACGCATACATGAATTTTCTGCACAGAATAGTTGACTGCCTTGCTCAGGTCGACCCTTTCACCTGCATAGGTCGACCGCTCCCTGTTTTGCACCATTTTTCTGCTGTGTTTTTTATTTCAAAATTTTGTTATTCCTCATTATTTTTCTAAGCATAGCATATATATCATTTTGGCTCATTTTTACATGAACAACAAGAAACGTGAAAATTGATACCAATCTTTCTCTTCATCTTCATCTTCAACCTTGAGTAAACAAACAATTACACATAATCATTTTTGTTTGTGTCGTTCATTGTTTTGAAGTGATAACGTTCAGAATTTGGAAGTGTGTGATCTTCATGTCTGGGTTGAGAATTGGTAGGTGTTTCTTGAATAAAACCCTAGGTTTTTTCCTCCAAGAATCAAGGAGATTTTGGGGGTTTTTGGCACAAACCGTTTCGTTCTACAAAGATTCAGCCGTGCGAAGGTAACCGAAGAACAAAGTATTCATTCGGTTTAGTAGCTACGGTCGGAGGATCGTAGAAGAAAGGTTTGGGGATCGAATTGCGGAGGATCTAAGTCGACCAAGTGAAGGTGACTGAAGAACGGTGGTTTCTTGCAGTCTAGTAGCGTGGGACGGTGACTTGTTCAACCGAATTCGAGGCACTTGATTCGTCTTGAATCAAGGGGAGAGAAGACTCTGCATCAACGATCAAAGACGTTTGAAAGTTTGGATGTTCATTGTTTTTCTCTTGTATAAACTCAATTGCAACGGTAATATATATATAGCTCAATTCCATTTGTGGAATTGGGGGCAGAGGTACCTATAGCGAGGACGATTGGGGAACTGCCTAATCAAATCGTGTTTGTTCTCTCTTTCCCTTAACTCTTTACGTTTAATATCATTCGAATTTGTGAAGTTTAAATTGATCGAAATTTCTGAGCTAATGTTATATTGGGTTGTTAAATTGTTTTGTAAATTTGATATAATCCCTTGGATTGTATTTAGGAACAGTTCAACATCACATTACTTTGAAATCTGCACTTAGTGTGTTAACGCACACCAAGTGTTCGATAATTTTGTTTCAACGCAAAATCAAACGTATTCGCAATTAATTGTTTGTCGATTTACCTCGTTGGGTTGGATTAACTATCAAGCAAATAAAACATTGTTGATTGCGTTTAAAGTGTGTTAATCAATCTGAATTTTTCTCAACCATATTCCATTCCAAATAGTGTCGTGCATATCAGATCCCTCTAGTAGAGGTTCGTTGTAGACCGCTTCCGTCATTAGTGCCTTTAAAAACAAATTTGAATTCATATTGCGTTTAAAGTGTGTTAATCAATCTGAATTCAGTGACCGCTTCCGTCAAACTTTTAAAACAAATTTTTGGAAAGCCATTTGCGTGTAAAACTCGAAGGATCTATTCAAACCCCCCCTTTCTAGATCCTAGCCATCGTCTAACAAGTGGTATCATGAGCTTCGATTTATCTGGTGCTTCGGTAAAACTTCTTGGAATATGGCGAACGAACCTAAAAGGGCTTATAATAGAGCTCCAATTTTTACAAGCGAGAATTACAGCTACTGGAAGGAATGTATGCGCGTCCATATAAATTCCATAGATCGGAAGGTTTGGAACATTATTTTAAACGGTCCCATGGAAATTACAATGACCAATGCCGAAGGCATTGTCGTTCCCAAACCCGAAGCTCAATGGAATGAGGAGGACGAGAAAAAGTACAGCTATGACTGGAAGGCTCGAAATATGATGATCTCCTCTTTGGGAGTTGACGAGTATTATCGAGCCTCTCATTGTGAAATGGCCAAAGCCATGTGGGATGCTTTACAAGTTGCCCACGAAGGCACTAATGATGTTAAAATGGCCCGTATCAACACACTAACGCAAGAGTTCGGTCTTTTTTACATGAAGTAATGGGAAACCATTGTGGATATGCAAAAACGATTTACTCATATTATCAACAAATTGCATGTACTTGGTAAACCAATTCCAAACGAGGTTGCTACTAATAAGATTTTGAGGTGTCTTAACAGGGAATGGCAGCCGAAGGTCACCGCGATCAAGGAGGCCAATAATCTAGCTACTCTAGACCTCACCACATTATTTGGCAAACTCGATGAGCATGAGTAAGTGCTCATTAGCCTTAATAAACATGAAAAGAGTATAAAGAAGGAGAAAACAAAAGATATGGAAAAGAAGTTGATTGCTCTTAAGGCTTCTTGTTCAAAGTCCACATCTCAAGAGCAAAGTGATGATGAAACCAACAATGACGAAGATGATTACTCCGATGATGACGTGACCCTATTTGTGAAGAGATACAATAGATACGTTCGGAAGAATGAGATTCAACACTCGGATAAAAATCTAGTCAAATTTAGAAGGCAAGCTAGAAATGAAGGCAACAAGAGTGACAAGTCGAGAGGGTCTTGTTTCAATTGTGGAAAGTTCGGGCATTACAAGCCGGACTGTCCATCACTCAAGAAAGACAAGGATAAGGATAAGAGTCGTCAACACAAAAAGTCAAATAAATCTAGACAAGCATACATCGCTTGGAGCGATAGCGAGTCAGAAAAAGATGACAGCTCAAGTGACGAAAGTGAATCTGTCAATCTTTGTGTTATGGCACGTCAAAACAAGAAGAAAGAGGTAAAACACTCTAAATATGATAATTCTAATACTATGTCTCATTTAGAATTACAAAAGGCTTTTGATATGTTGCACCACAAGGCTAAGGAAGCTTTTCAACGCTTAGCTTCGAACAAAAAGATTTTTAAATACTTGGAGAGAAAGGTTTCCAATTCCAAAAAGGAATTGGAAGCTCTTAAAAACTCCATGGTGGATACATCAAAAGCTAAGATTGGTGAGAATAAGTCTCCATGGTTCAAGTTTGGGGGTTGTGATACTTGTCATATTTGGCAAAAAGAGGTGAGAACCCTTAAGGCCAAACTAGACAAGGCTCTTAAGCCTAAAGTTACGTTTGCTATTGATCGATCACATTATCGAGAAAGTATGAACAATCCATATCAAAAGTATACGTATGTGATTCGAGATAGAGATAGCAAAGGTAAATTCCAAATGAACCATGATTGCCTATATTGTTGCAAGCCTGGTCATACTATTGCTAAATGTCGTTTTAGAAGATTTCTTGTTCCAAAAGGCATTTATCAATGGTTGCCCAAGTGCGATCTTGGTTTCACTTACCGCAAAGGACCCAATGAGAATTGGGTAGCTACTCTCCCTTGATTATTTTGTAGGTACAAAGTCTTGAGACCACCGAAAGAAGATGGGTTCTGGATAGTGGCTGCTCAAGACATATAACAGGAGACATATCTCTTTTCATCGACTTTGTGGCGAAGAAAAAGGGGTTTGTCACCTACGGAGATAACAAAGGCAACAACAACCTTATCAAAATCAACAAGGATATAAACCAAGAGGGAATTATCAAAATCAACAAGGATACCGATAAAATCCTTATCAACCGGTACAACCTCAAGGTGGGAGTTCAAAGCTAGAAGAAACTCTCTACCAATTCATTCAAATGTCAATGGCAAACCAAAAGACTAATGAAGCATTAATCAAAAATCTTGAAAATCAAGTTGGACAACTTGCAAAACAATTGGCCGATCAATAACCGAGGCCATCTTTTTCTGCAAATATTCAAACCAACCCGAAGGAACATTGCTAAGCCATTGTGACTAGAGTGGAAAAGAGTTAGGGGAAGGAGAAAAAATGAGAAAAATGTTGATGTGAGAAGTGATGAGGTTTCGGAGGGAGAAAAAAATGAGGTGGAAGTTGAAAAGAGTGATGAGGAAGAAGTTGAAAATGAAAACGAGAAGTTAGTTGAAAATGATAACCTTGAAAAAGAAAAGATAGAAGAAAAAAAGAGAAGAGTCAAAAAGGGGAAGGAGATAGTGAATCCTATTCCTATCCAAAATCTACCTTACCCTTATGTGCCCACCAAAGAAAGACAATGCAAGGCATTACACTCGTTTCATGGATATATTCCAACAATTGCAAATCAACATTCCGTTTTCCGAAGCGCTTGAGCAAATGCCCAAATACGCTAAGTTCATGAAAGATATTCTTACAAAAAAGTGAAGATATTCGGAGCCGAAAACAATTATCCTTTATGTAAGTTATAGTACAATAATTCAAAGAACTCTACCAAAAAAAGAAGTCGATCTGGGGCGTGTTACTTTGCCGGTAACGATTGGTGATGTTTAAGTTGGAAAAGGCTTAATTGGTTTGGGCTCAAGCATCAACTTAATTCCATTGTCTATTGTGAAGAGGCTTGGGAACATTGAAATGAAAGCAATTCGAATGACATTACAATTGGCCGACAAATCTACAACTCATCCTCATGGATTGGCTCAAGATGTATTGGTTAAGGTGGATAAATTTTTCTTTCCGGTTGACTTTATTGTAATTGATATGGAGGAAGACGACGATGCTCCATTGATTCTTGGACACCCTTTTATGAAGACCGCTCGAATGATGATTGATGTTGACGACGACCTTATGAAAGTAAGAGTTCAAAATAAAGAGGTGTGCTTTAATCTTTTTGAAGAAATGAAGCATTCCAAAGATAAGCATGATAGTTTCCGTATTGATGCAACGAAAGAAGCCATAATGGAAGTCTCAAAGCAAGTTCACATAGCATCTCCCTTGGAAAAAGCTCTTGGTGACTCATTTGAAATATTTACCAAAGAGGAAGAAAGGGCACTTGAAGAATGCTTGAAGGATCTTGAATCTTTAAAAGAGTTACAACCATGGGAAAGTGAAATGGAAGTGTTGAAGAAAGAGGAGAATGATGATAAGTCTCAACTTGAATTAAAGGTGTTGCCTTCTAATTTGAAGTATGTGTTCTTTGATGACGGTTGTAACAAACTGGTTATCATTAGTAACATTTTGACCGACAAAGAGGAAAACCGTTTGATTCAAGTTTTGAAGAAGAATCAACAAGCTATAGGTTGAGTTCTTTCCGATTTAAAGGGAATTAGTTCGGCCTATTGCATGCACAAGATCTTAATGGAAGAGGACTTCAAAGCAGTAGCTCAACCTCAACGTCGTTTGAGTCCTACTATGAAGGAAGTGGTGAGAAAGGAAGTTGTTAAGCTATTGGATGCCGGAATGATTTATCCAATATTCGATAGTCTGTGGGTGAGTCCTGTGCAGTTTGTGCCCAAGAAGGGATGAATGACCGTTATTAGAAATGAAAAAAATGAATTGATTCCAACGAGAACTGTAACGGGTTGGAGAATGTGTATTGATTATAGGAGGCTTAATACCGCTACTAGAAAAAATCACTTTCCACTTTCTTTTATGGATCAAATGCTTGAGAGATTGTCGGGTCAAGAATTGTATTGCTTCCTAGATGGCTATTCCGGTTATAACCAAATCTCGGTTGATCTGGAAGACCCTGAGAAGACGGCGTTCACTTGTCCCTTTGAAATTTTTGCATACCGGAAGATGCCTTTTGGCTTGTGCAATGCACCGGCAACTTTTCAACGGTGTGTACAAGCCATTTTTCTGACCTTATTGAGAAAATAATGGAAGTGTTCATGGATGACTTCTCCGTGTTCGGAGCATCTTTTGATCTATGTTTGAAAATTTTGGAGACCGTTCTTGAACGGGTGTGAAAACAAACTTGGTATTAAATTGGGAGAAATGCAACTTCATGGTAACAGAGGGGATTGTGCTCGGCCACAAAGTCTCCTCTAAAGGCCTTGAAGTAGATCAAGCTAAAATTGAAGTAGCTTGGCCTTCATCTTTGACCCAACTTTGATGCTCACATAGGTAGGCCTTTTGGTAACCCCATCTCCTAAGTCAACCTCTTCGAGTGGGTCCTGCGCCTGCATTCTTTGCAGCTCACTATTTGGGTCTTTCTCGAACCCCAAAGGCTCATTGTCATAGATATAATCAAGCCTCCAGCTTTCTGAAGCTGCTATCTGGCCTTGTGCGCCATTTTCTTGTGAGTCGCAGTCGGCTCCGCTAGCTACATTTTGTTATTCTTCTACTTCTAATGCTAATATTCTTTTGTTTTTAGCCAGATAGGCCGAAATTCGAGTCATTCTATCTGACTCAGCAGACATTCTCACCGACTACTAGCCACCCTGTGGGTGGATTATTTTCTGTAGGCTCCATGGTTTCATCAGCAACATCCCAGATAAACCCATAGTCGGTATCTAAGTTCAGGACGCGACCCGTGTCAACAGAATTATAGGACCCCAACCCGTCATCACAAGGAGCCACATTTGCTAGGTGTTGATCAAAAGATTTCTTAGTGCCCTTAGCTTTGTCGATCTTATAATAGCTTTGATCAGCCTCAATATTCTCGACGATGCCATCTTTTCTCCAGTTGGTCAATCTCTGGTGCATTGTCGACGATACTTCCCCTATTCCATGAATCCACTCCCGGCCCAACAGCAAGTTGAAATTTGCTTTTGAGTTAATAACCATAAAGAGTGTTGATATGTTGGTCGTACCCACTGCTAAGTCCACCTAGACAACTCCAAGGATGTTACTGGTCTTTCCTTCGTAGTTGGATAGGACCATGTTGTGTCGTCAGAGGTCAGCCTCCGTCTTTCCAATCCTTTTGAATAAGTTGTAAGGCATCAGATTGACAATTGCCCCTCCATCCACAAATACCTTATTGACTGCCACTCCATCAACCTTCGCTTTTATGAATAACGGATTCAGATGGCACATCATCCCTGGACTGGGTCTCTCAAACATGGTCGTTTTTTCCTCGACCACACCATTGTTCATTACATAATAGCATAGTTGTTTGTCCTCCGCATTTTCATCAGGTACAAAATCCTCTTCAGCTTCAGAGATTTCTGACACCACATCATATTCAGCTGGCAGCATTGACACGATGCCACTGTTCAAGACGAAGTCTTCACCATAGGTGTCATCATTGGTGTCATCGTACATGTCTTCGTCGAAGTCCTCGTCTGGTGAAGGGGTATACTCTTCGTCCGACTGGGAATAATACTTTGGATCTTCCTCATCTGACCGAGGAGTGTATTCTGGTTCCTATTTGCTTTCGATCACGGACGTACATTTTGAGCTTTGGGTCGAAACTACCCCTTTTTCTCCTGATGCTTCCACGGTTACTGCCATGGTCTAATTTGCAATAACTTTGTCCTTTTCAACCCATCTTCCTCTTGGGTGTTGTCGCTTTTGTCCAGAAGTTCCGATAGGCTGCAGCTGTGAAGTAGCAACCTCTTTCTCAGCTTTCTTATTTCGCTGATAGCGTCTCCACTGAGTCCTGGTCATGGGATTTTTCCCTTTGTAGTTGGGGGACACCACATAGCCCCTAGGTTCGACTCTTTTGTCAGAGACTTTCGCTTCTTTTTCCAAGTCTAAAATCTTCCATTTTGGCCTTTTGCTCCCTTTCTGGCTCACTGGCGCCACCCATTTCTCCTGTGGGGGTGTCTGACGATGGCATAAAAGTCTTGGGTCATGCCTCTTGGAACAACTTTCTGTATTCCTCGTTCTGACGAGGAGCACCGCTCCGGTCGAATACAAACCTTGGGACATGTGGCTTATCTTCTCGCGACATGTCCTTCTTGCTCGCCTCGTATCTCTCAGCAGCTTTCTCATCGAAAACAGCATTGTACCTAGGGCATAACGCCGTCTTCGACCCACTTACCCTGCATTTTTCTTGGAAATCTGCCAAGCTTTCACCAGCCTGAGGGTATACTACCTCGAGTTTCTCCTCAGCTCTTTTGTTGAAACCGTCAGTGGCTTCGACCATCATGCATTCCATAAATTCAGTTGTCGATTGTTTGCTGAGACCCTCAGTATCCTCAACCATCATGCACTCGTACAACTCCGAATACAAAGCCTCTTCGACCTTCAGCGGGTCGGTGCCAACATGCATCTTTTGCCTTTCGCCAAATTGAAGTCGGCCCTCCTTCAAATCCTTCTACACCAAATCCCTGAAAAGAACACATCGAGCTGTTTTATGACTAAGGAAATTATGAAATTTACAAAATCCCATTTTCTTCTTTTGTTCTAAAGGGGGGTCTTTTAAACCAAGAGGAACAATTATCTGACCATCTTTAACTAACAAATCAAATATTTTGTCACATTTAGAAACGTCAAACGTATAAGTTTTAGTAACGTATTTGTCTGTTTTTCCAGTTTCGACAGGATTTTTCCCGTTTGATGGTTTTAGTAATTTGCATGTGTATGGAGGCCCTGGCTTGAGTTCAACCACATTGACCTCGCTTTCGTCGATAATTTCTTCGTTGTCAGAATAATATTCGTCAGCCGCTACATACAACACTTTTCTTTCTTACGGTATCTGTTAGTCTGCGTTTTCTCAACTTTCAACCGTTCGACTTGTAGGACTCGGTCAGCCAGATGCGCCATATCCCTGAGATATTGTGTGTCTAGCTTTTTCCAGATGGAATAGTCTAAACCGCCAGCTGCCATTTCGACTAGCTCATGTTCAGGGACTTTAGTGAAACATCGTGCTTTCAAAAGTCTAAACCTGTTAAGATATTGGTCTTTTGACTCCGTGGCCTTCCGTTTGACACTGGCCAATTCTTTCAAACTAATTTTCGACTGTCCCATGTAAAACTGCTCATGAAATAATCTTTCTAATTGTGCCTACGTGTGGACAGACTGAGGGGGCAACTAGTAAACCACGTAAACGCATTCTTCGTGAGGGAACTTGGGAAATACTTCATTTTTCAGGTCCTCATTATTTTCTATGTCATCGGCTTCGGTTTGAGACCTAGCGACGTGCTCGACGGTGGATTCTTTAGTCTCACCGGCGAACTTTGTGAACTTCGGCACTTTCCAACCCCTAGGTAATTTTGTCTGCAAGACAAAATCTGCTAATGGGGAAGTGTATGTTGGCCGTCAAAAGCCTGGATTTGCCCCATTACGGACCATAATGCGTTCGACCATGTCTTCCAAGTTTGGTTCGCCAGCCAAAGCATCATGTCGAACTTGTCTGACCATATAGTCGGGATCTTGGTTCCTATAAACTAGCACAGGAGGCCTTGGGGCCATCCTAGGGATTTGTTCAACCTCCTGGGGTTGTTCAATTGTTTCGTCGAAGACCTCATCTTCACAAACGGGTGTCTCCGGTCGGGGCGGAGGGGTCTGTCGACCCTGTGCCCTAGGAGCAAATAGGTAGCCACCTATCCGTGTCATTTGAGTTGCCAATTGTTGGTAATTTTGGGTCGAATCTTGTATTAATGGCCTCAATATGGTGCCCATTTGTTGATTCAACATATGAACCATCTCGTGATTACTCTCATCCATTTGTTACCTCATGACAGCAAGAGAACTTGACATGAACATGGGTATTGATTGGGACAACAGACTAAAACCTGGGGGTCGAGTGAGTTGGTTTGCCAATGGCCCCAAGCCTTGGTATGGTGAGAAAACTGGGGACGAACTTTCCCTAAACACCGGACCACTAAAATGTAGACTCGACATGAACTCTGTTGGCATCCCAAAGGATCGAGGGATGGGCATTGTGATATTAGGCACATATTGCCCTGTAGTCCCGGCCATTGTCTGCCTCAGGTCGTGTCGACGTGATTTTATGGTTGGCCCACTAGGGGTGGTTGAAACCGCTGACACGGTCCCAGAGCCAACATCAGTTGTTTGTGTCGCAACTGTACTTTGCGTCGAAGACGGATCTTCGTTCGGACGTGGAGTCACCATCTTACTACTGCGCAAATGCATACACTCAACTTAAACGGGTCCCACCAGGTGTGCCAATTTGTTCGCACGCGCAAACAACCGCTGGCCTCCTATCGCAGGTTTACTAGCGGGATTGGCCACAGAATCCCAGAACAAGGGCTGAGGTGTACGTGTTATTGATATGATGGTTTTTAGTTTTAGGGAAGTTGCAGAAAACTTGGACAGATAAAAGAATTTGAATGGATAAACAAAACAAAGTGATAAACAAAACAGGTAAATAACACAATAAATTAAACTTTATGCATTAAAATAACAAGTGAGGACGCGATCATACATTTTTGCGGGTGTGAACTCGTTTCTCTTAACGCTTGGTACTTTGAGTGTTTTCCCTTTTCAATGTTACAAAATGCATCCCCCAAAATGGAAAAAATCATTGCTATAAATAGGCTGAGAAAATAATTGTTCATCTCCCTAGATTAGCTTGGGTTGTGACACATGTCAGCCCACTATCTTTCCAACTTCCCATGTCCTTGGAGTTTTCAAATTTTCCCGCTCAGATGTACTACCCTTGCATCGGCTTCATGAGTCACCTCTTGACATCCTCTGACAACAAAGCCTCCAAGTCTTCTTCCGACACGACCTTCATCTGTGTCGGTCCAATGCTCCAACCTCCTCTTGGAGTTGACTTGCTTTGGATATTTCACCAATTCTTCATTCTCTTTATTTGGTTGATATCTTTTAGCCAACAACTACATGAAATTTACATTAACCTATAGTATGTAATGAGAATCATAATTTTTTTGGGGGAAAAAAACTAATCTGCTACCAGACGATGTGGAGATAATGAGATTTTTTCCTCTCTCTTGGCTTTTCATCTTCTAAATGATTAAAAGATAAAAAAAGCATAATGTCATTTATATTCATTCTTTATTGCATTTACTAGGCCCGATTATACAAGTGTGAGTTGTTGAGAAACAAGTGTGAGTTCTAAGTCCCACATTGCTTAGAAAAGTGGAGGTTAAGCACTTTATAAGTGAGAGAACCCACACAACTATCACCTTAAGGTTTTGGGTGAATAAGTGGTGTCTCTCTCACTTGCTTGGGTGAGTCTTTGACCTTTAGGTGAGTGTTTGAGCTAATGTGAATGCTCCCCCCTCATGATGACGCATCAGTGGTATCAGAGCCCGATTCAAGTAAGGGACCGACTCCTTGTGTCGAAAGTCTTCCTGACATGATGGTCAGGCGGCGTGTTCTGTTGAGGTGCCCATGACGAGTAAGGGTGTCTGTCAACAGCGGTACAAGCATGTGGATGAAAGAGTTTTAGCTTGAGTGAGAGCATAGTGGATAGACTCACACTTGAGGGGGGGATTGTTAGCAAAAATGTGAGTTGTTGAGAAACACGTGTGAGTTCTAAGTCTCACATTGCTTAGAAAAGTGGAGGTTAAGCACTTTATAAGTGAGAGAACCCATACACTTATCACCTTAAGGTTTTGGGTGAATATGTGGTGTCTCTTTCAGTTGTTTGGGTGAGTCTTTGACCTTTAGGTGAGTGTTTTACCCAATGTGAATGCTTCTCCCTCATGATGACCCATTAATAATCAGTGGTTGGACTTCTATTGTTCAATACTACAGGCTCTCTGATAATGTTGTTGTTCAAGTAGGATATTATGGTGACAAAATTTTTATAATCAAATATTACAAAACAATATATTCTCAAAAAGATATACCACGTTGTCGTAACCCAGAATTTGACCTCCCTCTTTTGCCTTTTGCATAAGCACGCGCATTCGCATCGCTAGCATACGCACTCGCATCTTTTCCTCTTTGATTTTGTTGCAGGAATATTCAGGTTTTCCAAGCCCGATTAATTACGTCCTCACAAGATCATTGCATCATCAAATCAAGCTCAAAATAAAGGTTTCCATGCTCACTCATCAAATCAAGAGGTGGAAAATCAAAACCGGGACTTCAGTATCATTTCCTAGGCAATTTAGGCAAAATTTGACTGAAGTAACCGGTTAACGTGTGGTGAGTAACCGGTTACTCAGTGCAAAATTTCAGTTCCTGCTGCATTTTTGGGACAGCAGCCATGCACTCTCTTTGGTCTTTGGTTCTACTTGATTCTAGCAGTGTGTGGAACATTCTAGACATCTCAAGACATTCCAAGTGCATTTGTTCCAATGCTTCACTCTAAAATAAGTGCACCATGTTCCTTGCTTTCCAAGTATGTGGACCTTTGGATGTTGGACCTCACATTGGGATTGTTACCGAGTTGGTTCTAACTAACCGAGTTAACCACCTTGACTCAGTGCGTCAAGTCCAACTAACTCCTAGCCTAGTTCCAAACCCAAAGCTAAGTCCAAAGCTAGCTCTAAACCTCTCACACTCCAAACCAAAAGTCTATATAAACAAACCTTCACTCATTTTCAAGGACCTTCAACCATTTGCACAATTCACTCTCAATTCTCTCACATTCTCTCTGATTTTTCTCTGCTACATCTTCATCTTCATCTCAATTCTCTTCCAAAACCTCACCAAAGCTCATTTCAACTTTGAAGGATAATCACTTTTACATCAAAAGTGATTATTTCTTGAGCTCAACTTTCATCATTCTTGCTATTACACTTGGATTTCTGGAGTTATTTCAGCTTGTGGATTAATCTTGAGTATTTTCTGCAATTTTCAACGGTTTGAATTCGCATTTTGGAGCTTTATCGTATTTTACTCGATTTCGACACGTTTCGTCACCGAATTGAAGATTCCTCTGGTTTTCTTTAATTTTCTGCATCAAGAACACTTCGCAACAATTACCAAGGCACACCTCCGCCTTGTAGGTTGGTGGATCTCACTAATTTTACTGTTTCGAGCATTTTCGCATCATTCGCGATGTAGTCGATAATTTTGCGTGTGAATTGATTTTGCATTGTTTGATCCATGATCTTGATGTGTTAATTGATTCTATCACTGCTTATTTTCTGTTTTCAAGTTCAATTTTCGTGCACAAATTCATGACCTAGCATGTGGTGGTTTGTATAAGTGATTAAGTGCTGAAAATCACTTTTGGAAAGTTGTTTTCTGTTATTTTTTTGCCACTGTCACAGTGGTAACCGGTTAACGTATGGTGAGTAACCGGTTACTCAGTGCAATTTTCACCAAAAACTCAGTTTTTCAAGCAAGTAACCGGTTAATGCGTGGTGAGTAACCGGTTACCACTGTACAGAATGGCCATTTTTCTTGCAATTTCAAGTGTATTTGCCATGCTTTCCTTCTTTAACCTCCATGGATCAAAATGCTTGATATTTGTGGATGATTTAAGGGTTGTTTAACCTCTGGTTGAAGCATGTTTGTCAACTTTCGATGCTCGTTTTTTTTTTCATTTATCGATTACTTGCAATTTTGGCAATGTTTGTTCAAGAACATCTTGCATTCTATTTGATCACTTGTTAACATGTTTTGCATTGCATACTAAATGATATTTGGTACTGTTTTGCATGTTTGTTCCTTGATTGCATTAAGTTTGTTCTTTATTGAGCAAATATAATCATGCTTAATCATTAATTCACAGCTTTGGCTTTAATGATTTTCCATTCTCTTTGGAAATTTGTTAGCATAGCATTTTCCTTTGATTAATTTATTAAAACCATGTTTCGATTAGTTGATCTTCCCCCTCCCTCTCTTTAGGCTTTCTTTAGAGCTTTTTCTCTCTTTTCCCCCGTGGAGTTGGAGTTTTGCGCTACGCCCTGCATCGGAGCACCGTACAACTTGAATCTGTTACGCTGTCCTTTTCATCACGCAGGAGCACTGTATAACTTGGAGTTGTTGGGATGTCTATTTCAACTTCTGCATTACACCCTGTGTGTTAGAGAAGGAATGAGAAATGAGAATTCCTACTCTCATTCTGACTACTTCAGGTAGGGGACGAATGACCCTGTGCTTGGTTTAATCATCTCTATCTCCAGGCGGTAGTGTGCTCTCTTTCCCCAGTCGGGTCGATCCTTGATTACTCCTATCTCTTTCGGTCCCTCTTTTGATCGATCACCATCTCAGTTAAGATCATTGTTCTTTGGGTTAGCAAATCTTTCCTTGTTTCAATACCCTACTATTTTCTTGCGGTCAATCATTACTCTTTGATTCCCCGGAAGAGTCTCTTTTCTCTTTCTTCGGTTAAACACAGTATTCCTGTTGCTACCGAAACCCTTGCGGAGTTCGCAACATTCTTTTGGTTCTTCTCCCTTTAATTGGTTAATCACTGTTTGTCAGTTAAAACACCAATATTTGCACTCCTTCTCAGTTAACCACAGTTCGTCTGTTAAAACACTGAGTTCCTCTTAGGTTAATCACCCTTTTCTTCAGTTAACCACAGCATGTCTGTTAAAATACTGAAACCTTTTTTGAATTAATCACCCCCTCTTGGTTAATCACTCATTCTTCTCAGTTAATCACAGTGTTCTGTTAAAAATCGAACCCCCTAGTGGTTAACAACCTCTTTTGGTTCAATACCCTTCTTTGTTGGTCAAGTGTTGTTTGTTCAGTCAATACTAACACCCCTTTTGGGTTACGACCTTCGATCGGTCCTACACTCGTTCTTCTGGTTTATCACAGCTTTCTCTGTTAAAACCAATGCTTCTCTATCCCCACAGAGTGGCAATCCTTGTTTTCCTCGGTTAACCACTGTTTATCAGTTAACATACCGATGTCTCCTCAGAGTCAAACACCTTCCCTTGGGTCAGCACTCTCTCTTTTGGTTTATCACAGTCTGTCTGTTGACACCAACGTCATTTCCCCGCCAGGGTCTTACTCTCTTTCTTCGGTTAACCACTGTCAGCCAGTTAATATACCGAGTTTCCTTCTTTCTCTTAGTTTTGACACCATCCGTTTGTTTGTTTCCCAGTAGGGTTTCTTACCCTCTGTTCCTAGCAGCTCTTCATTTTCTTCCCTAGAGGAGTCCTTTCTGTTCTTTTTGCTCTTACTTTCTTGGTTTCGACACCAATCCTATTTGTTATCCCCAACGGAGTTCCTTTCGTTCTTGGTTTTGACACCATCCCTTTTCTAGTTTCTTGTGCAATCGCTCTTACTGTTCGGTTTTTCCCCAGTAGAGTTTTCTTTCACTCTTACTCTTCTTGGTTTTTTGACACCATCTATCTCTTTCTTGTTTTGTTTTCCGTTTGGTTCCCCGAACTACAGAAGCTCTGATTCTGCATTCGTTCGAATGTCAGATACGTAGGCACGAGATCGCGATGATCTTAGCGAACACACTTCCACCATTCCTTCCTTCTTTCCTTCTTCCTTCCTCTCTATCCCCTGGTTCCGTGAACTACGACGCTCTGATTTCCTCATTGCACTATGAGGGTACGTAGGCACGAGGGCCCCAATCCTCCGCGAGCACTTTCCTTTCCTTCTTTCTTTCCCCTTTCTCTTCTCTCTCCTTTTCTTGTAGCTAGAAGCCTTTAGATAGATAACCCATCCAAGCTTAGAAGCAAGCGAAATGGTTCCCGTCGAGTACGACGGATGCGTAAGGTGCTAGTACCTTCCGTTTGCATAACCGACCCCCGTTCCCGTTTCTCATCCCCTTGGGTTTTATCGATATTTTCCCTGTCCTTCGGGACTAAATAAAGTTCGGTGGCGACTCTGTGTTATCTTTGAGTGTGAGATTCACTCAGGATGTAAACCAGTCATCTTCACACATTATTACAATAGATGCTTATGTGATGATTTTTTTTTTGCAGTTGATGTTACACCGACCCCTGTTAATATCAATTTGTCGAAATTAGTTAAGCTCTTATATTTTTTTTTTCATATCTATTTCTTTAATATATTATTTTTTTAAAAAACTTTTTTACCACTTCTTTTTATTTTTAAGAAATTGTAAGAAGATTTTACTACAATATTAAGAGATTATGATTATCACTATCTTTTGTTGTGTTGTGATAACAGGAAGAAAACGTTTCTTACTTTATTAAATATCGCATATATGTGGTGATAACAGCAACAAAAAAAATGTTTCTTATTTTATTAAATATTGCAGATTTGTACCAAACGAAATTGGCATATGAATGAGACGACTTTTGTGAATCCAATATGTCAAATCAAGAGAAAACATTCAATTCAAAATTGATGTTAATTTAACAAACAATATGTGTCATATATCTAAGGTTCATCCATAAAGACTTCTGTTACCATATTATTTGTCATTTCTCATATTTTATTGAACCAATAATTAATAAATTTTCACTTCAACTTGCAATAACCAATTTTCACTGAATGTAATTATTTTTATTTTTAACAAATCAATTACATAAAATTGTTTGTTTCAACATTTAACTAATATAATTTTTTTTTAAATTTGTGATTCCCAATATATAACTAGATATATCTATTCTAAACTAATACCAATCTAATTCTTAAAAAGAATAACAACGCTGCTCATCGTGCGTCCGCACGGGTTACCCTCTAGTCTAATCTAATATCTATTGATTAAAAGAATAGTACTAGGATTTTGAGAAAGATTAACCAGGTACGTTCAATCTTCGTTATTTCTCTGAACATTGTTTATTCGCGATTTTGAGAAGAATTCTTTTTAGATTTCGGAAAATACTTGCTTACTCATTAACTGGTTTTGTTTAGGGTTTGGATCCTTTATAAATTTTCCCGTGATTCATCTATCTTCTTCCTCTTCAAGCTTGATTTCGTTACCCCATTCACTCTCACCACAAGTTTGTTGTTTTCTCTACCTTCGTCTGATTTCTCTATCTATTATGCTTTCGATTTCGTTAACTAAAAATGTTTGATTTTCTTTACAGTCATGGATAAATTTGTTCAAGAACCTGTTGTAGTCATTTCAGATCCATCACAGATTGATGTTTAACTCTTCAATCGCTGGAGCTTTGATGATGTCCAAGTTTTTTTAAGATCCATCACAGTTTTTTGTTGTAATTTGTAATATATACTCTGCTGAAGTTTATAAATTTATGATTTTGGTTTGTTGGTTGTAATTTTGTTGTTTTTGTTGTGTTAGCTCACTGGTGTTTCCTTTAGTGACTATATTGGAGTTGCGACAACCAATATTCCTCGCACTACTAGGAGATACTCTGTGAAAAGGTTTAGGAAATATCAGTGTCCTATTGTTGCAAGGTTTGGGAAATCTTAGTGTCCTATTGTAGTGTTAAGATCTATATTTGACTATATCGCGCATCTCTCTGATTTGATTGGGTTAAGATGTTCACTAAAGGACTTGACAAAAACCTCTCTTCGATGGGTCAGAGAGGTAATCTTCATTCATTACTGATTTTTTCACTTTTTTTTCTTTGTCCGGCTTTTCTTTGTACACTAACTACAAGATCTAATGGTGGTAAGTGAATTTTAGTGACGCCACCCCATCTGCTTCAGAACTGCTACCGGTGTTCGTCGGCGATGTCAAAATTAGTGATAAACTCCTTCAGGTATTTATTTTGTGATGGAATTATAATGTGATTTGCGCCAAAATATTTGTATGCGGAATATTATAATGGAATTATAATCCTATTATTAAGTTTTTCCTCTGTATGTAGAATATTTTTTGCAACTTGGAATGTAGCTGGAATATCTCCACCGAGTTGTTTGAATCTTTTAATGCTCATGTTCTTTTTTAAATGTTGTTGTGTGTTTTAGAGATTTTGAAATATGGCTGAAGTTTTTCAAGCTGTTGAAGTCATTAATTGAATCTTTTGATGATCAGGTTTGTTTTGACGCTCATGTGCGTTTTTCATTTTCACGAATGCATTAGCTAGCCTAGGTGTTAATGATATAATTCAGAGAACTTATGGAAGAATAGACTCTCTTTATTCTGAGGGAGTTCATGTACGAGAAAACATTCTAGCTATATTATTTTTTATTAATTATAAATTTATCCTCTTTCTTTACATCAACATGCAAGATTTATTGTGAAAGTGAGTTGCTTTACTTTGCAGAGGTTGTCTGAAATGTGTTGCTTTGCGATGTCACAACTTCATACATTAGGCAAATCCATCATTTCTCTTGCCAACAAAATTGAGGATGAAGAAGTTGACGCCGATAAGGCTAACATAGAATGGCCTGATGATGTTTATGCAAAAGCTAAGGTCATAAGGATAAATATCCATACAATGCTTGGGTATTTGGAAGCAGTTTCCAACAGCTTTATTACATGTTGGTTGTCTATTGCTCCCATCTATGGTCATAATCATGTTTTACAAATATTTCCATCAAGGGTGTGCTTTGGGTTGACATTTGACATTTTTAATGCATTTATTTATCAGGCGTATCTGATGTATCTGAGGCCTATCAAGCTGCAGTTAAGGGTGTTACTGCTGAGTCTCTCACAGATGTTCCCAAGGCATCAGTTCAAGAAAAAACCAGATTTTTTCATTACTTTTGATTTGAGAACAATTTTAAATCTTTTTGTTTGGCTTAAATTCATACAGATGAAGAGTTTAAAGTTGTTGTATCTGCAACAAATAAGGCGTCACCATCATTGTGTAGCATTCCTGTTACCATAATTTTGGATTTGGAATTTTCTGTTATTTTTATTTTGCCTCACTGTTGGCTCACTTGCATGGATTTTCAAGAGAATGTTTTTGTTATTGTTTTACAACTCTTATAAATGGAAAAAATTCTACATGTTAGATACAATTATTTTTATAAATGAAATAAGATAAAACTATTTTTATAAATGGGAATAATTTAACTATTGATAAAATTATTTTTATAAACGAGAATAAATTACAATTATTTTTTTCTAATTTGACACGTGGGTTCAAGGCGCTCATAAACGAGAAAAAGTCTATATGTTGATACAATTTTTTTTTATAAATGAGGATAAGTTACAATAATTTTAATAAACAGGAATAAATTACAAATATTTTTATAAACGAGAAAAATTCAACTATTGATACAATTGTTTATAACAGGAATAAGTTTAAAATATTTTTATAAATTGTCACACGGGTTCAAGGCACTTATAAATGGTAAAAATTCTTCGTGTTGATATAAATATTTTTATAAACGAGAATAAGTTACAAATATTTTTATAAACTACTGTGTGTTATAAATATTTTTATAAATCAGAATAAATTACAAATATTCTTATAAACAGAAATAAATTACAATATCTTTTATAAACGGGAATAAGTTACAATTATTTTTATAAACGGAAATAAGTTACAAATATTTTTATGAACGAGAAATATCTAATTGTTAATGATCCAAAAAAATGAATTCATAGTTGACATATGATTATAAGTTTGTAACTATATGAATGTTAACCAAGTGAATAAATAAATTCAAACTTAACAAATGAGAGTAAGAGACATGTAATATGAGAAGTTACTTTTAATTTAAACAAAAAACATGTTATTATATGGACTAATATCTAAAAATTAGTATATGAATTAGAAAAATGAAAAGTTATTTTTAATGTTTACACAAAAAAACGTGTTATTATATGTACTAATATCTAAAAAGTAGTATTATTTGAATTGGAAAAATGACTTTATTAGTCGTAGTTTTAGAATTTATTCATCTGAATTCAACTGGGTTTTGGTAATTACTATAATTTCAGACATAATTTACGGGTAGATGTGAACGTATCTTAAAAATATTAGCTGTAGACTGATCATTTTAATATTCATCTTTTAAATATTTCTTTTGCTACCGTTTTATATAATTGAAGTTAGAAAAACAATTGTACTATTTATTATAAATATGGATCAATGTTTAAAAATTGTTGCGTAATATTAGTAGACATTGAAACTATGTGAATATTTAAGGACTAAAAAATAAATTTCATAACTGACATTAGCATTAAGAAAAACATGTAATGTGAATACGGACGAGACCCATGCAATAGTACGGGTTTCTTACTAGTTGTAATATAAAACTTTAGTTTTACTATCGCTTGAAATCTGATTGTACAATTTTTCTTTACAAAATTAATATTGTTTGCTATTTACATGAGTTCCGTTTTTATCTTTTATTATTTGATGTTAGTTCTATTTTTGCTCTTATCATATAATCTAATTGTATCATCAAGATGTAAAACGTAAAAAATATAATATTAAAAGATTGAAATCAATTTTTTTTATTTTAAATTAAACCAAAACATGCTAACATGGTACTAGTTCAAAACACTTTAAACCCATTTTTCAAAAGAAGCTTGTAGAAACCGACATGGTAATAAAATAATCTGAATAATGTTGTTTTGTTTATTCTTAAATTTTCTCCATTAGGTAAATGAAACGAATGGCTTACCTGAATTGTTCTAAATTCCGAGAACAAAACCATATGATAGGGTAATGTTGTTATTAGAGGGAATGGAATTTGGTACTATGGTGCGAATGAGCACCTTATCTAAATTAAGAAAATATGCGACATAGATACGAGTCAATGGGAGTAGTACATTAAAAGTTTGTTCTGAAAGTGAAACAAGTGGTTAAAAGTAAGGAATTCAAATCTTAGGTGGTCGTGACTGCTAGATACACCTTGTTTCTCGTAGCATCTCTCGTTCTTGACCAACCGACCAATACAATTTCTCAAAATATTTCACTCTCTTAATTTCTTTTCTTTAATTAAAATTTCTATCTGCACTATCTATACATGATGGATTCTACTGTTGTTACTAAATTAGGGTTGAACTGTTAGACTACAGAGAAGAAAATAAAAGAAAATAAAAATAACATACGAATATTTTTGTTTGGTAATGAAAAGAAGTAACACTTAAATACTAGGTTATCTCTATTGCGTCTCTTAAAAGACTATTGAGCTAAGTCTATTTGAAGGAATTCAAAAACAATTAAATAATGATAAATATGGAAAATAATTAAAGAACACAATCTCTAATTCTAAGAGATTTTTTTTAATCCTCTTGAAGCTAATTATGTTATTATCACTATTACGGAGCCCACTAGAAATCTTTTTTTTTTCTTCCGAAAAGCTAATGGAATTAATCAGAATATAAAGGATATTCACCCAAAAGATCTACAACAAAAGCATATGAGATTCCCCGCCAACTCCACGCTGAACTTAAGACCCTAAAGGATTCATAGCAAAAGCTAGCAAGTTGGAGTTGGATTGAGAAATTTCACTCAAAATCGACCATTTCCAAACCAAGAATTTAATCTCCCAACATAAATTATTAAAACTAACAGGTTGATTCCTAAATAAGGAATTGTTTCCAGCACACCCGAGACTCTAACTAATTGCTAACCAAAACGAGCCCAGCCTACCCGACTCGAATGAATTCTTACCGGTTCCCACCCATTGAGCGAAAAAACTCCACATACAGCCTGCGTATGAGACACTACAGCCACTGTGACGCCCCAAATCTATACCCCCAAATAGATAAAGCAGTAAAAGAAAATTCAAAATTTCGTCAGAGTATAATTGAAATTCACAGCATAGACCGAAGGGTCACATCAATTTTTTCAACAATATATACAACACCTGCTCATAAAGATATGCAACAGTGGGGTAGCAATCAACAGAGGAACTCAGTTCCTTACACCCACGTTTCAGAATTAGAATAAAAGCGGAAAATCTAAAACTGAATAACATATATATATATATATATATATATATATATATATATCGCATGAAAAGTTGTCATACATCAAGTTATACATGCACAAGCCAAAAGATATATATATACACATAATACACTCTAATCACTAACGGCCTCCCTAACTACCCGGTGTCACATATCAGAGCCGACCGACAAAAGAATGAAGACGCAAGGCTTCACAAAAATACCTCCAGCAACTCTAATCTGCAATGCCTCATAGAGCATTATAAAACAGCAGAAGGTTGAGAAAAATAATCATAATATAATTGCATACAATTATATATATAACACAAAAATACCCATATTCATATATCAATTTTACCCACAATTCCACACATAACAACCATAATGATTTATGCAAATGCAAGATACCGACACAACGACTCCATGCATATGCACATGCGGTACCGACTTCCAAAATTCCTCATCACTAGTTCACTCAGGAACTCTGCTGGAATCATCGCTTGTTACTGAGGATCACTCAAGTAACACCCCGTCGGGCCTACGATGTTTACCCGTCGCTTTAGGTCCTCTTGGTATAAGGTGCACGACGTTTATGGATTACTTTAGGTCCTCTCGGTATAAGGCGCACAATCCGATCGCTCACACCCCACATGGGCACACGATCGTCTATAACCATCGCTTTAGGTCCTCTTATTTTTAAGGCGCACGATATATCAAATCGCTTTAGGTCCTCTTATTTTTAAGGCGCACGATGTTATAGCAGATTCCCTCTGGAATCAAACCGTCTCTCAGGACGTCACAACGATGCATATCATGATGCTTGACCCACAAGAACTCATGACATTTAATATGCACACATATACGCATCCATAATCATGCATATATCAACAGTTACCATACATCGCAATTAGTTACTCTTAGGCCACACATCATCATCACAACACATTTCACATGCATTTTCATGTCAACACAACACGCAAATCAGAGTATATCCATACCAATAACATATTGCATGATATACATCAATTACACATGATTACTACGGCAAAAGTCGACAAAATGACACTATTTCAAATTTACGACATAATTTAATCGGCCAACAATTCTCAAAACTATCATCACAAGCAAGAACATTTTATAAGCTTTTCAACGATATAAAGAACATTCAAAACGGATAATCAGATCAAAAGTTATGAAATGAACAAGAAAATAAAAATGTGAAAAAAAACTACAAACCGCCCGGCCTAACCCTAAAACCTCCCGGCGAAACACCCTTCGTCGCTACTTCGCCCGGCGAAGCACTCCAACCGCCCGGCGAAACACCCTTCGCCGCTACCTCGCCCGGCGAAGCACATGCGACACTAATTCTACCAAAATGACTCAAAGAGTCAGGAACTTGTAACCTCTGCGCCTCTCAAAACCGCCCGGCGAAAGAACGAACCGCCCGGCGAAACAAGCACACCACCCGACGCTTCACACCAGAAGCAGAATTTTCTGCTTGCGTTTACACTGTTCCTCACCCCCAAAAATCTCATTTTTCCACCCAAATCACTTCCAGCAGGAAAACCGTTAATAGCAATGGTTCATAAACATATAGAGATCATACAACACAAATAATACCAATTTTCGTCCGTGAAAACATCGATTTCTACTCGTTTATGCGTTTTCGTCCTATAACCGAAAAACTATCGAACAAGACAATACAACATACAAACACACATACATAATCATACACAACGATAAGATAATCGAGTTTCGCACCCTTACCCGATTAAATAACGCGTAGAAAAGTCGGTTGATTGGTTTCCAAGTTTTTCCCAAATCTCTCTCTTTTCTTCTCTTCTCCTTTTCTTTTCTTCTTTTCTCTTACTATGTTTTTCTCTTTTTTTTTCCTATTTCAACTCTTAACTTAACAATTAAATCAAAATGCCCAAAA
This sequence comes from Lathyrus tuberosus, assembly GCA_022829125.1. Taxonomy (NCBI): domain Eukaryota; kingdom Viridiplantae; phylum Streptophyta; class Magnoliopsida; order Fabales; family Fabaceae; genus Lathyrus; species Lathyrus tuberosus. Next base: position 2,257,913 of record JALAZF010000353.1, read on the forward strand.
TACCTCTACACTCAAATATCTCGCAAACGTTCCCAAAACCCGATAAAATATAATCACGACTAAAAATAACATATTTTCAGATAAAAGTCAGAGATAAAATAATATAATAATAAAATAATCACACGACTCGATAAATAAAAACACACAAAAACTGGGGCATTACAACTCTCCCCCACTTAGAAATTTTCGTCCTCGAAAATATACCTGAGACGAACAACTCTGGATACGACTCCCGCATCCGACTCTCCAACTCCCAAGTCAGATTGCCCTCAGCAGCGCCTCCCCACGCCACTTTCACAAGTGCAATATCCTTGCCTCTCAACCGCTTCACCTCGCGATCCAAAATCCTAATTGGTAATGCCTCAACTGTAAGGTTCTCCCTTACCTCAACTTCATCCATCGGAATCACATGCAACGCATCCGGAACATACTTCTGAAGTTGTGAAACATGGAACACATCGTGCAAATTCGACAGATTCGGCGGCAACGCCACCCTATACGCCACAGCACCCACTCTCGCGGATATCTAGTAAGGACCAATAAACCGAGAAGTAAGTTTCTTCGATTTTAATGCACGACCCACACTTGTTACCAGCGTAACCCTAAAAAATACATGATCGCCCTCTTGAAACTCAAGATCCTTCCATCTCCGATCATGATAACTCTTTTGTCTATTATGAGAAGCTTTCATCTTCTCACGAATAAACTTCACCTTGTCTGTAGTCTGCTGCACCAACTCTGGTCCTACCACCGAACTCTCGCCAGATTCGTGCCAACACAACGGCGTTCGACACCTTCATCCATATAACGCTTCAAACGGTGCCATTCCAATACTAGAATGGAAACTGTTATTATACGTGAACTCAATCAATGCAAGATAACTATCCCACGCACCACCTTGTTCCAAAACACACGCTCTCAACAAATCTTCCAATGACTGAATCGTCCTCTCCGTCTGACCATCCGTCTGCGGATGATAAGCCGAACTCAATCTCAATTTAGAACCCAACGCCTTCTGTAAACTTTCCCAAAATCTCGAGGTAAACCTCGGATCTCGATCAGAAACAATACTCAATGGAATCCCATGCAACTTCACAATCACACTGATATAAATCTCCGCCAACCTCTCCAAAGTAAAACTGATGTCAATCGGAATAAAATGAGCCGATTTAGTCAGCCTATCAACAACCACCCAAATAGCATTATGCCCTCGCTGAGTATTTGGCAACCCTGTTACAAAATCCATGGAAATGCTATCCCACTTCCACTCAGGGATATCCAACGGCTGCAACAAACCACTAGGTCTCAGATGTTCCACCTTCGATTTCTGGCAAGTCAAACATGCATAAACAAATTGAGCCACATCTCTTTTCAATCCAGACCACCAGAAAATCTTTTTCAAATCTTGGTACATCTTATTCGCTCCCGGATGTATACTCAAATTACTCCGGTGTCCTTCCTCCAAAATCATCTTTTTCAACTCCGCATCATCCGGAATACAAATCCTACCTCGGAATCTCAAAACACCATTAATATCCACTTGAAAATCACTATTCGCATCTTTTTCTCCAACCAACATCACATCCACAAATTTCACATCCAGCTTTTGTTTCTCACTAACCGTCATCAGAAAATCATTAGTAATCGTTAACATCCCAAGCCTCACACTATCCGACGTCACTTCACAAACCAAGCTTAAGTCTCTAAACGATTCCAAAAGTTCCCACTCCTTAACCATTAAAGCGAACATATGTAACGATTTCTGACTCAATGCATCGGCTACCACATTAGCTTTACCAGGATGGTAATTCAAGCCAAAGTCGTAGTCCTTCAGAAATTCCAACCATCTACGTTGCCTCATATTTAGCTCTTTTTGATCAAACAAATATTTCAAACTTTTATGATCACTAAAGACTTCAAACCTTGCACCGTAGAGATAATGCCTCCAGATCTTCAACACAAACACCACAGCCGCTAATTCAAGATCATGAGTAGGATAATTCTTCTCATGAACTCTCAATTGCCTTGAAGCATAAGCCACCACCTTACCTTCCTGCATCAGAACACCACCTAGACCAATCAAAGAAGCATCACAATAAACCACAAATGGTTCATTAGGATTCGGAAAAATCAAAATCGGAGTTGTCGTCAATCTTCTCTTCAGCTCATTAAAACTCTCCTCGCACCGAATATCCCAAATGAACGCTTGCCCTTTACAAGTCAACTGGGTCAAAGGAAGTGCTAGTTTAGAAAACCCTTCAATAAACCTTCGATAATATCCGGCCAACCCCAAAAAGCTTCGAATTTCAATCACAGATCTCGGAGCCTCCCATTGTAGAACTGCTTCTACTTTAGATGGATCCACAGAAATGCCATTACCTGAGATTACGTGTCCAAGAAAACTCACTTCCGATAACCAGAATTCACACTTAGACAATTTGGCAAAAAGCTTCCTTTCTTTCAAAACCTGCAAAACAATACGTAAATGTTCTGCATGCTCCTCCCGAGACTTAGAATAAATTAAGATATCATCAATAAACACCACCACAAAACGATCCAACTGCTCGTGAAAAATACGATTCATGTACTCCATAAACACACTTGGCGCATTAGAAACCCCGAACGGCATCACAGAATATTCATAATGACCGTATCGTGTCCTAAAAGCCGTCTTCTGAATATCTTATTCCTTTACCCTAATCTGATGATACCCGGATCTCAAATCAATCTTACTGAACACACAAGCACCAACCAACTGATCCATCAGATCATCAATCCTTGGAAGAGGATACTTATTCTTGATCGTCACCTTATTCAACTGACGATAATCGATACAAAACCGCATACTTCCATCTTTCTTTTTCACCAATAAAACTGGAGCACCCCAAGGAGAAACACTATGTCTTACAAATCTCTTTTCCAACAACTCACTCAACTGTCTCTTTAACTCAACCAACTCAGATGCCGACATACGATAAGGTGCCATAGAAACAGGTCTAGTACCAGGGACTAGATCTATAGAAAACTCCACCTATCTCTCTGGCGGCAAGTCTAAAATATCCTCAGGAAATACTTCCGGAAATTCACACACCACAGGAAATACATCAAGTGAAACTTGACAATCCACAGTCAAAGATGCAAACAACCCAAACAACTGAGCTTCATCCGCCAAAAGTCTCTTCAACTCTTTGGTAGATAAGAAACTCGAGTCTTCGTCTTCCTCAAAAGAAGGAAACCTTACCAGGTTATGATAACAATCAATATGAACTCGATTAAATTGCAACCAATTCATACCAAGAACCACATCTAAACCCTCCAACGGCAAACACACTAAATCCATCTCAAAGTCTTTACCATAAATGGTCAAAGGACATCTTAGACAAACCAAAGAAGTAGTTACTGACCCCATTGCTAGAGTATCAATAACCATCTCACCACCCATCAAGGACAACACAAGATTCAAATGCTTCGCGCACTCAGACGAAATAAACGAATGAGTCGCTCCAGTATCAATAACAGCAACTAAAGGCGTACTATTAATAAAACAAGTACCTCTGATCAGACGATCTGCACTTGAAGTCTGAGTTCCTGATAAAGAAAATACCTTCCCACTAGCTGGAGCTTGCTTCGGTTTCGGGCACTTCGTACTAATATGACCAGGTTCCCCACAGTTAAATCACTTAACCACATTCTTCCTCTTGCACTCCGCTGCTACATGTCCTAAACCTCCACAATTAGAACACTTACTCACACCTTTCCTGCACTCAAACTGGCGATGCCCCAACTCACCACATTTAAAACATCTCGAAGAATTAGACATACCTCCTCCACCTGCCCTTCGATAAAAAATACCCCTTTGTTTACCTTTATCAGCTGGTGTCACATACGGACCACCACGGAACTGTTGCTTCCCTTTCCTGTCACTTATGCTTTTGTAATGTGTAGAACGAGCCTTACTATCCTCTTCATAAATCCTACAACATTCCACCAAATCAGCAAACCTCATTATCCTCTGATAACCGATTGCCTGCTTAATCTCAGGACGCAATCCACTTTCATACTTCACACACTTAGAAAATTCTGCGGTCACTTCAGCATAATGAGGATAAAATTGCACAAGTTCCACAAACTTAGCAGTATAATCAATGACAGACATATTACCTTGTTTTAGTTCCAAGAACTCAATTTCCTTCTTTCCCCTCACATCCTCCAGAAAATACTTCCTCAGAATCTCCTGGCTAAACAATTCCCAAGTTACCTCTTCATCACCAGCTTCTAACACAGGACGTATACTAACCCACCAGTCATCCACTTCTTCCTGTAACATGTGAGTTCCCAGTCTCACCTTACTGTCCTCAGCATAATCCATAACTCTGAAAATCCTCTCGATCTCTTTCAGCCAAATCTGTGCACCATCAGGATTATGTCTCCCTTTGAAGACAGGCGGTCTATTCTTTCTAAACTCATCATTCTCTCCAGCATTAAGTGCACCCTGCACCGCTCGTGCCATAGCTTGCATAGCAGCAACCAAAGCAGCACTATTCCTACCAGCCATATTCTGTTAATTTCCAATAACAACACTTATGGTTAAACAAATAGCTCACTCCAAACACAACGACCAACAAGGACTCACACAACTGACACGGACTGGCTTTGATACCACTTAATGTGATGCCCCCAATCTATACCCCCAAATAGATAAAGCAGTAAAAGAAAATTCAAAATTTCGTCAGAGTATAATTAAAATTCACAGCATAGACCGAAGGGTCACATCAATTTTTTCAACAATACATACAACACCTGCTCATAAAAATATGCAACAGTGGGGTAACAATCAACAGAGGAACTCAGTTCCTTACACCCACATTTCAGAATTAGAGTGAATTATGTTATAGCAGATTCCCTCTGGAATCAAACCGTCTCTCAGGACGTCACAACGATGCATATCATGATGCTTGACCCACAAGAACTCATGACATTTAATATGCACACATATACGCATCCATAATCATGCATATATCAAAAGTTACCATACATCGCAATTACTTACTCTTAGGCCACACATCATCATCACAACACATTTCACATGCATTTTCATGTCAACACAGCACGCAAATCAGAGTATATCCATACCAATAACATATTGCATGATATACATCAATTACACATGATTACTACGGCAAAAGTCGACAAAACGACACTATTTCAAATTTACGACATAATTTAATCGACCAACAATTCTCAAAACTATCATCACAAGCAAGAACATTTTATAAGCTTTTCAACGATATAAAGAACATTCAAAACGGATAATCAGATCAAAAGTTATGAAATTAACAAGAAAATAAAAATGTGAAAAAAAACTGCAAACCGCCCGGCCTAACCCTAAAACCGCCCGGCGAAACACCCTTCGTCGCTACTTCGCCCGGCGAAACACTCCAAACGCCCGGCGAAACACCCTTCGCCGCTACCTCGCCCAGAGAAGCACAGGCGACACTAATTCTACCAAAATGACTCAAAGAGTCAGGAACTTGTAACCTCTGCGCCTCTCAAAACCGCCCGGCGAAACAAGCACACCACCCGGCGCTTCACACCAGAAGCAGAATTTTCTGCTTACGTTTACACTGTTCCTCACCCCCAAAAATCTCATTTTTCCACCCAAATCACTTCCAGCAGCAAAACCGTTAATAGCAATGGTTCATAAACATATAGAGATCATACAACACAAATTATACCAATTTCCGTCCGTGAAAACATCGATTTCTACTCGTTTATGCATTTTCGTCCTATAACCGAAAAACTATTGAACAAGACAATACAACATATAAACACACATACATAATCATACACAACGATAAGATAATCGAGTTTCGCACCCTTACCCGATTAAATAACGCGTAGAAAAGTCGGTTGATTGGTTTCCAAGTTTTTCCCAAATCTCTCTCTGTTCTTCTCTTCTCCTTTTCTTTTCTTCTTTTCTCTTACTATGTTTTTCTCTTTTTTTTTTCTATTTCAACTCTTAACTTAACAATTAAATCAAAATGCCCAAAATACCTCTACACTCAAATATCTCGCAAACGTTCCCAAGACCCGATAAAATATAATCACGACTAAAAATAACATATTTTTAGATAAAAGTCAGAGATAAAATAATATAATAATAAAATAATCACACGACTCGATTAAATAAAAACACACAAAAACTGGGGCGTTACAGCCACACCAGTCACCAATATTGCTCCACACTGAGGTTGCTAAAGGACAACAAAATAGTAAATGCTCCAAATATTCCTCCGTATTCCTGCAAAAATTACATATAGAGTCATGAATTTCCACCCCACGCTTCACCAGGTTGTCTGTTGTTGCCAATCTGTTCCAAAATAACCTCAATCCGTAAGTTTTGAATCTGGGCGGAATCCTCAGCTTCCATAACAACTCGAAGGACAAAGATTGATGAGGATGAAAAAATCTCTGAACTTGGGAGTCAGCCAGCATCTTGTAAACCTCACACACCGAAAAAAACATTTTGGGATCCCTTTAACCATGAAACCAAATCAGCTACTCCCATCACAGGTGCAACAGTCTGCAGGATGCTTCTCAACGACTGCATAAGATGAGATTCTACAGGGCTTAACACTTTTGTAATACCAAGATCTCCCCAATGCCAAACACCGTCGATGAATTCACCTATTGAACTAACCGATTTGTTCTTAGAACTACACCCACCGAACAAGGTCACATAGTTTTCAGACAGCGGAGAATTTGATAGCCAAGGGGCAGTCCAAAAGGGAATAGTGTTCCCTTCACTCAAAACAAAAGAAATAGAACCTGCAAAAGAAAAATGAAAATTAGAAGTAACCGCCTTCAGATTGGTTAAATCCTTCCACCAAACAGAAGAAAATTTCGACATCGTTCCACCCTTCGCCAATATCTTTCCCTCTACGAAACCATATCTACCTCTAAGCACCTTCTTCCATAAAGATTTCTTGTCTTCAAGGATCTTCCACTTCCACTTAGTTAGAAGGGAAAAATTGAAATCGGCCAAGTCTATAATTCCCAAACCTCCTTTCTCCTTTGGGCTGCAAGCAACTTCCCACTTAATCCAATGTATTTTCGGGATCGCTTCTTGTCCACCCCAAAGGAATCTTTTCCTAATCGTGTCGATCTGCTTCAGTACAAAAATTGGAACTTTATAGAATGAAAACCAGAAAATTGGTAAACTGGTTAAGATGGAATTTATCAAAGTAATCTGGCCTACCATCGAGAGCCAAGCCCCTTTCCAACTAGAGAACTTATTTTTAAAAATATCAACAAAAAAATCCCAGGATATGAGTCTTCTGGGGTTGCATCCAATATGGATGCCCAAGAACCGAAAGCAAGGATTGTCGGATTCTGCACGGTAAGAAATTCAATGCTGCCTCCAGAAAATGAGGGCTCACATTTATGCCCATGATACTACTTTTGAGGAAGTTCAACTTTAATCCCGAGATGAGTTCGAAACCTCTTAGAAGAGATTTAATACACCATAAATTTTGCCAACTTCCTTCTCCAATTATTAGAGTATCATCAGCTAATTGGATAAGATCCACCCGGAGATTGGAACACACCTCAAAACCCTTAAAAACTCCACTACCTTAGCATTTTTCATCAATTGGGACAATCCTTCAGTGACCAAAACAAACAAGAAGGGAGAAATAGGATCTCCCTAACGGAGGTCGCGCTTCGCTACAAAATCCTTTGTAGGACTACCATTCACCAAGATGGACAAGTGACAGTTGAAGATACACGCTTCCATCCATCTCCTCCATTTGGTTCCAAAACCCATAGAAACTAACACCGAACAGAGAAAATTCCAGTTTACACAATCATACACTTTTTCGAAGTCTGCCTTGAAAAGGATACAGTCTTTACAATCCCTTGTCACCATGTCAACATTTTCATTAATAATAACAACTCCTTCAAGCATTTGTCGGCCAGGAAAAAACGTTGTTTGACAATGGGATACAAGCCCACCAATAACCTTCTTCAATCTATTCGCCAAGAGTTTCGCCAAGATTTTGTAGAGACAACCTACTAAGCTAATCGGTCTGTATTCCCTAAGATTCATAGGATTATCGACCTTATGGATAAGAGTTATAAAGGAAGATGAAATAGCTTTGGGAAGAAAAACGTGAGAGTGGAATTCCCTCAGGAATAAAGAAATATCTTCCTTCAAGAAAGACCAACATTTTTTAAAGAAGACAAAATTAAAACCATCTGGCCCCGGGATTTTCGAACCGTCGTAGCTCCAAAATGTCTCATGAATTTCCAAGTCCGAAAAGGGAGCCTCCAAGAACTCAGCCTCTGCCTTAGACAACCTGTTGAAACAACCCTCTTTCAAAGTAGGTCTTGAAAGCTCAGGTTCTGCATATTTGTCCACGAAGAAGTTCCTGACTGCTGCCTTGATTTCCTCCACATATTCGACTCTGCCACTGTCTGTTTCCACATCTCCGATGAACTTTCTCTTCTGCCTACCCTTTATGATATTGTGGAAAAACCTGGTGTTACTATCCTCTTTAAGCATCCAATTTCTTCTAGCTTTTTCGCAGATCAAATTGTCTTTGATGTGCATGTTCCTCCAAATCTGCCTACAAACCTCAGACCTATTCACCACCAACTCATCAACATCATATCTGTCACAGGAAGCCAGCTTAAAATACAGATCATTCATCTCTTCTATTCCCTCTTCATCCTTGAGGTCATACCAACCAAACCCACTATTATTCCACTCTTTGATTCTGACCTTCAATTCCTTGAACTTTTCTTTAATGACAAAGTTGTTTCTCCCTACAAAACTTATTTCCTTCCATTACTTTTCTACGAACTCTAAAAACTGAGGGTGATCAAACCAATAATCGTTAGATTTGAACGGTTTGGGGCCCCAATTGATGATTTTGAGCAGCAACCATATAGGACAATGGTCTGACACTTCCCTCTTCCCAACCTTCTGATGAACGATTCCCCATTTACTGATGATAGAGGTGTCAACAAGGAATCTGTTAATTCTACTCATGGAGTAACCGTGACCACTAAACCATGTATATTTATTACCAGAAACAGGAAGATCCTCCAACCCTAAATTAGAAAAAACAAGGCTTCAAATTCCCTTGCTTCAGAACTTCTGTTGGATCCACTACGACCCTTCCTCTCAGAGCATTTGGAAACAACGTTAACATCTCCTCCTAAAATCTAAGGCCCATCTGAGAATTTTGACTTCAAATTAACTAAATCTCTCCATAATTTCCTCTTCGAGTGTAAATCACAGGCAGAATAAACATTTATCAAATAGAATGATTTAGAATTCCACTCCGCTTTTATCCCTAGAAAACCCTCTCCGATAAAAGACATAGAAGCCATAACAATTTATTCTTTCCACATAATAATGATTCCCCCAGATTGCCCGTTTACTTTGCAATAAGACCAGCCAATATCACAGGTGTTCCAAAAACTCTTAATGATATCAACATCTACATCATTCAATTTTGATTCCTGAATGAAGAATACACCAGCCTTACCCGAGGAGATGATTTTGCTAATTCTCTTCCTCTTGAAAAGGTTGCCTCCACCTCTAATATTAAGGGATCCAACTATCATTTGTTTGACTTCAGGTATGCCTTCTTGCCAGAAAATCTGGTTTTATCAGCTTCTTCCATCTCGCTCAATTTCTTTGGGTAATCAATTGATTTGTCAAAAGGACTCACTCTTTAATTGTTTGCAGCACTCCAAATTTTGTCACCAACATTTGATTCCAATTGGTCCCAAAACATGAGATTTCCAAGTCTAACATCAGAATCATAGGTTTGGTCACATCATAATATTTCACCTGCCGAGAATTTTCCAGATCCAATCGACAAGTTCGTGGATTGAACTGCGTTCTGAGGAGCCAAAGGACAATTGTTTCTAACTGATAAATCTGTTGGGTCAGTTGTGGAAAAAGCCTATATGGGGTTCTCAGAACAAATTGGGCCAGTCTGTGAAACTAAGCCCAATAACCTTTTGACCTTTTTTTTCTTAATTCTGGATTTTTGCACCGGCCTAGTTACGTCCACTACCTTTTTCAATTTGAGATTTTTGGGTACCACTTTATTACCATTATCGGACAATGCTCTGATAACTTTACAGCCAGGATCTAAACCCTCGAATTCTACTAAACCTTCCACAGCAGAACTAGATCCTATCACTCTATCCTCGGCCAACCTCGCACCTGCTCTAGCCTCTTTAGCTGCTATAATAGCAACATCAAAATCAGAAACACATGTTTAGCCCCACAGCTAGTACCCCTATCCACATCATTGCCTCTTTCTCTCGAACCTCCACCCCCTAACTCCTCCGTCTCCCTCACTACAACACACTCCATAGAAGCAGAAGAACGAATTTCTCCCTCTTCAAGATTCACCAGTTGCCTCTGAAATTCTCCAATACCAGATTCCTCCTTGTCACCTCCAAAGGCGCTCCAATTATCTTCAGAATCAGAAGAAAAATTTCCTACATCCTTCTTCTTATCGTTTGAAATACCAAGAATACGAAGATGCCCATGGGAGTCCTCTGTCATTTTGATACTAAACACATATCCTCTTATCGTCACTTTAAAAATCTCGTTCAAGACAACAGCACAATTGGTTCTCACCATAATGCGAGCTATGTCCATGCATTCACCCTTTAAAATATTGTCGTCAACACATATATAGCTACCCACCATCTTGGCCAAAAGCTCAAAGAATTTGAAATTCCACGCATGGCAGGGTATGCCATAGTAGCGAAGCCAAGTTACTCTCTCCTTATCTACATCATCTTCTTTCCACTTTCTAATATTGGAAAACCATTGTTTCCACCATGATTCTGCCTCCCTTATTAGGTCTCTAATCTCACCTTCCTCACTCTCTTCCAACAAGCAAAGATTCACCCTAAGCGGTGTCACTTTGAAAGAGAAATATCCTTCCATCTCGAAGCTAGTTTGAATATTATAACACATACCAGGATTGTTGACCACTCCAACATAGGGTTTGCTTAATCTTGAGATGTATGCCTCTTCCAGGTTATAGGAAAGATGAACCAGCACTTTGCGAGGAGGGTGAGCCGGAGCAGGTGCACCAGCTTCATTTACAACTTCGACAAAGGATCTAACACTAACCTTACTAGTATGATGCCCAAAACACTTCCTCACTAGAAACCTTCTCGCCAATGTTAGTGAGATGAGAAGGATTAGATGGATTGAAATTTCTTTTTTTTGTTAGTGAGATGAGAAGGATTAGATGGATTGAAAAAAAAATTCGCTTTTGTAACTTGAAGATTTCCTGTCTATGCTCCTTAGATTTATTATTTGTTGACGTGGTTTGTCTACATGTCATTTAATTTAATGTTTTATTTTTTTATTTCATGTAGATTATTTATTTATTTATTATTTTATGGTATTTAATATAAATATATTTTTATTAGAATTATAGAATTATTATAGACATATAAAATCAAAAGTTAGGGCCAACAAGTTTCGAACCCTTTACCTTTACAAGGGAGATGCCTTGCTCACCCAACGGAGCTGCACTTCTTAGTTGAAAATAAAGTGAATTACAGTTCTGTTAAAGGGTGAATTATTATACAAATCCATACATAAACAAGATTCCACTATTATTCATTTTCTGCTTGAATGAACAACCCTCTTCTCTCTCATACACGGATACTCTCTCTCTCTTTTTGGAGAATCACTTTCTCCTTCATTGAAAAAATACACCACTGCATTTTGACTACCACCAGGTAATATTCTATCGCTCGGACTAAGTAGATGGGGGAAGAAACTTTTCCTTATAGCAAGTAAGGTAATAATACAGTCCCGAGTTTTCCTTCTTCTTATGCGTCTCTTGAATGGATCATCCAAAGTTTTCTCCTTTGCAGTAGCTTGATTCCAGCGTTCTTTGAAAACTTCAAGTTCCCATGTTGATTGTCTTCGTATTGTAGCGAGCGATTTTTGTCGGTGATGCGACCACCTTATCGCTGGTTTTTGGGTTTCTCCCCACAATGAGGAGGGGGTGCTAATTTCTTATTTTTTATTTATCCCGTGAAGCTGGAAGGGAAAGGGAAGCTATCTAAAACTAACCTTGCACGCGAATGTTTAACTAAACATGCGCTTAAAGAGATTCGGGGAGTTCGTGGTCAGGTTATACAATGGGGAGTTGTCAATTACCCATACTATATGCGGTTATCCACAGGTTGTTAGCTTTAGGTTTTGCTTTGTACTTGATGGTGTTTATCCGTTAATGGGTTGAAAAAGTTTCTTGGGAAATGTGAGTGAGTGAGTGAGTTTTTGTTGATGTTTGGGTGTTTTTGGTAAGGTACTGGACCTAAGTTTTGATTGGTATGAAGGTACTGGACCTAGAGTTTTTGATTAGTATGCTCGCTAAGATTTTGCAATCTTATGCCTACGTATTCCCGTTTAAACGAAACAGGGAAATCAGAGCAATCGTAGTTCCTCTTATTCTAAGGGAGGAAAAAGATGTTTGGTGTCTTGTTCAAAGCCCAAGATTGAAGCTAAAAGGTTTTGACTGAGAGAGAATTTGTCATCTCTAAAGAGGGATTGGACTTCCTATGAGGGGATTGTTGATTTTTTTGTGCCTTGATCAAAACCCAAGGTTGAAGCTAAGAGGTTGATTGACTTCACTACAGAAGTCCTTATACAAAGCCTAAGAGGAGGCTGGGAATGACTGACTCAACAAAAGAGTGTTTATATATGTCTTGTACAAAACCCAAGATTGAGGCTAAAAGAGACTGACTCTTTGGGGATATCATTATACAAAGCCTAAGAGGAGGCTAAAAGTTTGACTTTTTTGGAGAAAACGTGTTATCTGTCTTGTAAAAAGCCCAAGATTGGGGCTGAAATGGGAAATTTAACTGACTCGGATGAGGATATTTTTATGTGTTTTGTACAAAGCCCAAGATTGAGGCAGAAAGGAGATTGACTCTGCTGGAGAGTATTATCTGTCTTGTACAAAGCCTAAGATTGAGGCTGAAAAGAGTTTGACTCTGCTGGAGAGTATTATCCGTCTTGTACAAAGCCCAAGATTGAGGCAGAAAAGAGTTTGACTCAGCTTAGGGAATTTATTTCTCAAAGCCTAAAAGTAGGCTGAGAGGAATTGACTCTGTTGGGGAATATATTTGTCCCAAGCTTAAGAGAAGGTTATGAAGATTTATGTCTTGTACAAAGCCCAAGATTGAGGCTAAAAGGGTTTAACTCAACAAGAGAGTGCTTTTATCTGTCCTATACAAAGCCCAGGATTGTGGCTGAACAAGCTGGAGAAATCATTATACAAAGCCTAAGAGGAGGCTGTCTTTTGCTAGGGGAAATCCTTGTACCGAGCCTAAGAGGAGGCTGGAAAAGATTGACTCAACAAGAGAGTGGTTTTATCTGTCTTGTACAAAGCCCAAGATTGAGGCTAAAAAGGTTGACTCAACAAGAGAGTCTGAAAAGGTGATTGACTCAACAAGAGAGTCTTAAAAGTTTGACTCAACAAGAGAGTCTGAAAAGTGATTGACTTGTTGGAATACAAATAGAGTTAGGGTTTCTTTATCATTCCACAGAGATTGTTAGAGATATCACTGCCTTTCTACAGTTGAAAAGGTTTTAAACTTTTATCGGAACAAAGGGTTTTGGTTGTTTTTAGTCGGAACGTTTGCATTCAAAGTTAAGTAATGAACTGTAAAATGATTTGTTTTAACGATTTATAAAAACATGCCAAGATTAGGGTTCGACAAACCATTTTGCACGGATAGGATCGATAAAGCTAATGAGCTCGTTTAGACGATAAATGTAATCACATATCCTCAAAATATGTTTATCTCTAACACATATTGTGAGTTTTACCATTTTGATCCTTTGATGATCTCTCACTCAAACTATCAAAATGACAACATTCAAGTTCAATATTTATGAACATCAACTCACATAACTATCTCTAGACAATGTGCATTGATGGATGAAAAACCTAGGTAAAGTGTAAGAACACATTTCTCAATCATGAACCAACACAAAGAATAAACCATAGAAACAAAGTTTTTCACCATACATTCATCATCCAAGAGTTCATAAGCTAGAATCAATACCTATACATACAAAAGAAAGGTTTGTCTACCTTCTAACCTTGACACAAAAGAGAAATTAGCTCTCCATTGACATGGAAGCTTTACAAACAAGAAGATGAAGAAGAGAAACAAACATCAATGACGATCTCTCGACGAATGATGCTTCCAATCGTCCAAAATAGGATGCTACAGTGTTTACAATGTTTTTGCTCTCAGAAAAATAACTAGTGTCCTTTCAAAAAATCTGATCAATTCTATTTATAAGGGGCTGAGAATCGCAGAGTGCGCTAAGCGCGCTGCACTTTATGTTAAACTGCCTTAAGAGCGCACTTAGCGGGCTAAATACCGCGCTAAGCGGGCTACTCCCTGTAACTAACTCCATCCCCGTGATAGGAGCGCGCTTAGCGCGCTACAAGCATGCTCCAAAAATTGTTTTCTTCAAAAACTGCTTCTAAGGAGTCTTTCTTACTCCAAGCTTCATATTTCAATGTAAAAACCTACAATTAAAAACATAAAAGTTAAATAAATAAGTCTACTAATGCAATTAACTATACTACGGTTATTTACCGGAAACAATGGGAAAAAGCATCAATTATCAAATAAAGATCACAAAAAGGTGCTAAAAACTAAACTAAATATTAACACAAATTTAGCACCTAACAATTGACTCAGCAAGAGAGTCTGAAAAGGTTAGCTCCGCTAGGAAGAATCATTGTACGAAGCCCAAGAGGAGACTGAATGTGCGGAGGAAAGATCATTATACAAAGCCTAAGAGGAGGCTGGCTTCTGCTGAGGATTATTGAGATCCTGAGGCAGGTCCAAATAGGGAATCAACTCTTGATGAGGGTTACAGAAGAGTTGAGGTATCAGATGTCTTGAGGTTCTTATTTGGGATAGTGTTATACTGATGATAAACTGACCCTGGCTTGGGGATTTCTAGGAGAGATACCGGGTTTTAGAACCCCTTTGGAGATTGATTCAGAATGACCGGGGTTTCTCCTATGTTTGTAGGGAACTTGAGAATGTCTTTAAGACTCAAGGTTTAGACTGTCCAAGTCTACTGGTGTGGAAGAGTTTTATCTTTTGTATGATGCCTAAGAGGAGGCGGGTATTTTAAGGGATGCGAATCAACCCTAAATTGGTCTGAGATTTGACACTAGAAAGACCGCTCTAGCAAAGGATGACTAAGTTATGTCTTATACCTTAAGGAGGTCGTTAGGGTCCTTGTATTAAGCCCAAGAGAAGGCATGGGAACTTCTAGGAAGTCGGAGGGTCCTTGTACAAAGCCCAAGAGGAGGCGGGGATGCTTTTAGGGAGCCTGTGGGTCCCAAACCAAGAAAAGTTCAAGAAATGCTATCCACCGAGAATAGATCATTTAGTGAAAGTTCTGAGGTTTGAAGAAATTCAAGAGAAGCTATTCACCGAGAATAGATCACCTCTAGGGAATAGAATTCCTTTGACAATTTCTAATAGTGACAATCTGAGAAAAGGTTCACCGAGAATACTGCCTTTCTCTTTGTTCCATATTGTTTAAGCCCAAGAGAAGGCAAGACTGTATCTGGAAATCCTATGGGGATCTAGTTTTGACTGTATGTAAAGAGTGACCAAACTGGCTTTACCTAGTTCTAGACCTAGTTGTCGGGGAAAACTCTAAATAGCTATACTAGTATATATACAGTTGATATATGACAAGTATTTTAAAAGGATATGGAAGAAAAACTTACAGTGCGCAGCTTCCCACAATACAGTTATATATATGAAAGCGAGTAAATGAAAGTTGTTAAAACTTACAGGTGAGCAAGCTTCCATGCTGTATTGTTAGTTGTTCAAAGAAATTAAAGAAAGTTTTGATAACAACTGTATATTTAAACTTAAATCAAAAGGGAAGTTGTTTTTGGAAAGATTGTTGGGGCTTATACTCAATGAGAGGCCCAGGGTTTAATAGTGATTGCACCGTTGTTTTGAATATCGTCTCGGGACTTATACAACGACTGAGGCCCAAAGAGGTTTATTTACAAAAGGGTTGGGTCTTACAACTCAAGGAGCCCAAAGATGTTTTTGTACAAGTGATGGGGCTTACAACTCAGGGAGAGGCCCAATGAAAGACAGTGATCGCACCGTCGTTTTGAGAACCGCAGAGGGACTTATACAATGACCGAGGCCCAAAAAAGGTTTTTATTTACAAAGGATTGGGTCTTACACTCTATCAGAGGCCCAAAGTGTTTGAAAAAAGGTTTGTTAGGGTGAAAATCAACGAAACCCTAATTTCATCATTTTTTAAAGTAATTATTCAAAGAAAATTAATTAAAATGATAAAAATACCAAAATAGTTTGAATAAACAACTTGTGTTTTTTTGGTTAAGGTTTGAAAAATGATGTTTTAATCACAAGATGAATTAAAACTCATTTGGTTTTGATTTCCAAGATGAAAATTCATTTTTTGAAATGTTTAAAACAATAAAAAATGAATTTATTTGCAAAAATACCAACTATATTAAATAAATAATATAGATTTTATTTTTTGTGAAATAAAATATTTTATCATTTTTGTGATTTTTTTCAAAAAGAACCAATAAAAAATAATTAAAATTGAGAGAGAAATTAATTTTCCAAATCATTTAAAATAATATGACAAATATTAAAAAAATGGAAAAAGTGGTAAAAAAAGGGTCTGGGGCGAGGGGGATTCGAACCCCAGACCTCCTAGTTATAGCGCGGGCCTTCTACCACTGGGGTGGTGATACATCCGTGTATCAAAACCACCCTATAAATACATAAGAGATGCCTTGTTTTAGGCCTGGGCAAGGCAAGGCAAGGTCAGCTTTTGGGCCATTTACGTGAAGGCTCTAACTTTCTCATTTCTTCATGGATTGGGACAAAATTTATATGCATCTGACCTAGAATTTCCCAAGGAATCCAATGGTGGTCATGGTTTTTTCAGATGAGGTCCCTATTTTAAAACCCGATAGTGGTTTTGAAATAGGTCTATATTTGCATTTTCTATGCTACCTCATGGTACAGGCAAGAATTACATGATGAATTGGTTCAAACACAACAATACAACATGTATGAGATGTTTATGATCAGTGGACTTCAAAGCAATGCATAATTTAGAAAGTTCAAGTGATGGTGCACTTACCTCTTGGAGCTTTTTGGGCTATCTGCCAAGTTCCTTGTGCCAGAAGTAATTTGATGCTTTGGACACTCTCAATTGATCCCTTAGAAGCTTTTAGAATGGTTAGAACCAGTTGGAATCCTCATGAACAAGTTTGAGCTCTTTCTTGCAAAAGGGGAAAAAGTGACCAATATGGCAACTCTCTCAAATGGTGTTCCAGATGAGGGGAACCAATTGAGACAATTCAAGGATGACATTTGAAGTGTGTTTGGGGTCATATCTGGTTTTGAAAGTGACTGAATCAAGACATGGATTGAAAAATGCAAAAAAGTCCAATTTTGAGGTTTTGGAAGTGGACTTTGAGATTTTGGTGTTACAGGTAACATATTAGTGTTTGAACAGCTTAGATACAACATATTAGAGGTGTTTGGATCATGAGCTATGATGGAATTGCTCTCCAACTCAAAAACTCAGAGATACCTTGCAAAAGAAGGCATTTTGGCCTAAAGAGAGGTATTTTGAGGAAAGCATCAGTTTGGTTGCTTTGGTGTACTCAAACTGAGTACAAATGAGCTCTATTTATAGTGCAACAAGTTTTTTTGGCATAAATAGTGAATGAAGGCTGCAGCATGCCTTTGGCCAATGTTATGCAAAAGGAATCTCAAGTCTCCTCTAGCCATTGACTTGAGATTAGGGCACAGGCTTTGTATCTTTGGTTCAGAGATAAGTCTTGACTGAATTCAGTTGGAATAGGCTCAGTTCATGCCACCTTGGTGTATCCATTGAATGCTTGGATACAAAATTAGAGTCTTGGCATCTTTGTAGCCTTTTTAGGGATGGCAAGCCTAATGTAGATTCTTGAACTTGTGAGGCTTGGAGATCAGATCACCCCGCTTGGATTTGATCCTCAGATGTGTCCAAATTGATGACAAGGCTTGGAGTTATCAGATTTGGACAAATCGAGCAAATGTGCACAATTCTGCCTTGTAAAACCAGTTCATGATGCCATGTTTCAAGGGCTGTATCTCCCTGCTCAAATTGAATTTGGAGATGATCTGGTACTTGTTGGAAAGCCCTTATGGCATACTTTAACTTTGATGTTCACCCCTAGACCTGATTTGACTTGGATCAAGGTGAAAAATGTCCCTACATTTTGGAAAAAGTAAGGAAGATTCTGAGTTAGTGAAAATTTCACTAAGTGTTAGAAAAATGTCATTTTCATGTTTTTAGCCATTTTGATCGCTCCATAACTAAAAATCCATGAAGAATTTGAATGAGATGTAGTTGACATTTTTGAAGTATCTAATGAGAGCTACAAATCCAGCTTTAGACAATCCAAAATGGTTGCTTGGATCTCAAGTTATAGTCCTTGGAATTGGTACCCTAGCCACTTTGTTCCTTAACTTAGAAAAATTCTAAGTTTTTTATGGTTACCCCCTTTTACAAGTTAACTCACTTTCTTTGATTTTTCTTGATGAATGGTGATTCAAATCACATATTAACATTGTTTTAGGGTTAAATAACCTTGGTTGACCAAAAATTCAAAAAGTCAAACTTTGGATTTTTGTACAGTTGACTTTTTATCGGATGAAATCCAAACTGTGCGATCCTTTATGAAATCAAGACCTTGACCTAAATAAAACCTAATGGATAGATTCCATAGGTTTTATAGGGTGTATTGAATCATGTCCCAAGGTTTGGGAGCATGTCCTGGTCAAAAGTCAAAGGCACAGTTGACTTTGTTCTTGAAACCCTAATTGTGGTCCTGATGAAAATGAAACTTGTAGATCAAGCTTCTTGGATCAATCAATTGTTGCAAATGGATCAATGTAGTGTATTGTAGACCCTCAAACCATGTCTTGAGGTCTTGGCTCATGCTTTGTCGCAAAAATGTCAACTTAGGGGTGAATTAGGTCAAGAAACCCCAATTCCTGATTTTTTTGGGTAAATGCATCCCCTAAGGCTAAATTGACTTGATAATTGGGTCCATGAGGTCCCTTGGAGTATCTTGGGTTATGCTTTGAAGCATTGGCTAATGCCCAGAGGAAAATTTCCATCTGGAGGCCTTGGTCGACCAAAACCCTAATTTGGTGACACTGGCGATCTTGAGGCTTAATCCACTTGGAATGTTGCAACCTTGTGCTTAATTCTTGATGTGGGAGTCCTCTTGATCCTTTATGGGTGTTTGAGAGGTTAGGCAAGTTAAAGATCATGGCATTCCTTGATTGATCATTTGTCTAAGGCTCTGAGAGGGCTTGAAACCCTAATTCTTGATTGTAGTGAATGCTCAACAATCTTTGAGGAGATTGATGAGGCATGATGGTACATCTATATTGTGGTAATGATTTGAACAATGATGGGAAATCTTGGTGGTCAAAATTTGGGGTATGACAGATGCCCCTATTTAATCTTCTTGGACCCGAAGGTGTGAATGGCGAAGGTATTCGGGCATTCAGGGTGCAAGAGGATTAAATATCAGAATACCTGAAATTTTGATAGTGGTTATGAATGGCAGTTTTCTCATCCATCTTCCTTTGCTAAGCAATGATACTTAGAAAAGGTAAAACTTCCCCTCGATCCTGGTCTTCCGCCACGGAACTGGTCTCAGTTTCTGATATAAACCTCCCCTCGATCCTGGTCTTCAGCCAAGGAACTGGTCTCAGTTTCTGAAATAAACCTCCCCTCGATCGTGGTCTTCAGCCAAGGAACTGGTCTCAGTTTCTGATATAAACTTCCCCTCGATCCTGGTCTTCAGCCAAGGAACTGGTCTCAGTTTCTTTTGTCAATAAACTTTCTTGACAAGGGACGCTATTGGTAGCGGTTTTCCTCAAACTTATCGCCAAATTTTCCCGGGGAGATGCCATTTGATGGGAAAAAGTTTTGATGTCAGACTTGCTGGGGAACCCGTTCGTCTGAGCTGTAGAGTTGTACAAACTTCTCTATTAGAGATGCCATTTGTTGACTCTACTAGGTGAAACGAGTCTCTTGAAAGACTGCTTGCTACTTGGGGATATTACGTCATACTTTTCCTCGAGATATTTTCGAAGAAATGCCATGTGATGCGATCCCACTTTGAGTTGCTGATGACCTTTTCGTCAGCGAATTTTCTGGAGAAAAACTGATGTACTGCCGAATCTTTGATTAAGAGGCTTTCTCCGGGGGTTTTCCTTACTCCGGGAAAGCGGAGATATCATCTTCAATGGCGAAGAGTGACGTTCGTCGAAAGTTTTCTTGCTTTTCAGAGGTTCAAGTTATCAAAGTGGTCGAAAACTGTCTCCATCCCAGAAATAAACTGGGGAGAAAGGTGGTTCAGATAAAACATTCCCTGACGAGGAAAGAACTGACAACTCGAGTGAGAGGACTTTTATCGCTAGGGGATAAGACCGACTAGAGTGATAGTGATGCAATATGAATATGAATGCAAATCAATAATGCATGATGTATGTATGTATATGCTGACAAAACTGACACGACATACAGACTAGTGGATGAACACGATTGGATACTCGACCACTGCAAGGGACGAAGAAGTATCTTCGGTTCAAAATAGCAATTCTGCCTTGCTTAGAAGAAATAGTTCCTGTGGGGAACAATGTTGGTTGGGCTTAAGAGATAAGAACTCTGTCGGGGATATCAGATGGGAAAATCACATCTGATACAGTTGATCCTTCGTTTAGGCGTACTGGTTTAGAAGGAGTACTTTGATTCTGCACTTTGAAGCTTAATCGCTTTTTGAGTAGCGATCGATGTTCTTTCGATGTTCAACAGTCAAAAGAATTACCATCTTTGTTTTAAAAGCAGAAAAAGTTTGACAAGTAAATTCATTTTTGTTTTATTTCAAGAATCGTTAATCATGTTAAAATGTCGTTCTGTAAAGCTAAAACAAATAAGAATTGCAAACAAAAGCATTAGGGCTCAAATTTTATTGATAGGATAGAAATCAGCCAAACGCGTGATTCCATGGAGTATTTGCAAAGTTTAGAAAATGGTAATTTAAGGGAAAGGGCTACATTGAAACATAATGACCACTATCCTTCTACCAACTTTGAATTCTGGACATCCTGAGCTTCCGTCGAAGATGACCTTGACTGGAGTCTTCCTGATGGATGGCATTACTGCTGAGGGATTTAACCTTGTCAGACGTAGTTACTTGCCATTAATCCCTAACTTTTGCCTGGATTGTACTTTGAGATTTCCAATCTATAGGGATAATTTTCGATTATGTCTCTAATTTTTGCATGGACCTCCCTTTCGGGTTTTCAATCCACCGAGACATTTTTTTTTATTTAGGCAAAGTATTTCTTGACTACGTCAACATTTGTGGGATAGGAAAATTCCTCTCCATCCATGGTTGCGAGTCTCAAGGCGCCGCCTAAGAAAGCTTTCTTGACCACATAGGGGCCGTCATAATTCGGAGTCCATTTGACCCAGGAATCAGTGAGAAAGGATTGTATCTTCTTGAGCACGAGGTCTCCTTTTCTGAAGACGCGAGGTCGAATCTTTTTGTCAAATGCCTTCTTCATCCTTTGCTGATACAACTGACCATGGCATAGTGTCGTTATTCGCTTTTCTTTGATCAGATTCAGTTCGTCATGTCGACTTTGACACCATTCTGCTTCTGTTAACTTAGCTTCCATCAATACTCGGATTGATGGGATCTCTACTTTTATGGGAAGCATTGCCTCCATGCCATATACTAGAGAGAAAGGGGTTGCCCCTGTTGAAGTGCAGACAGATGTGCGATAACCGTGAAGAGTAAAGGGTAACATCTCGTGCCAGTCTTTGTAGGTTACAACCATCTTCTGAACAATCTTCTTGATGTTCTTGTTAGCTACTTCTACCGCTCCGTTCATCTTGGGTCGGTAAGGAGATGAATTATGGTGTTCGATCTTTAACTCAGCGTACAACTCCTCCATTACCTTGTTGTTCAAGTTGGATCCATTATCCGTAATGATCTGGCTTGGAACACCATAACAGCAGATGAGATTATTCTTGATAAATCAGACTACCACTTGTCGGGTTACATTGGTGTATGATGCTGCTTCGACCCATTTGGTGAAGTAGACAATGGCTACCAGAATGAACCAATGTCTGTTCGAAGCCTTGGGTTCAATCATGCCAATCATGTCGATTCCCCATATGGAAAAAGACAACGAGGAAGAAAGAACTTTGAGATGCATTGGCGGTACATGGATTTTGTCTGAGTATAACTGACACTTGTGACATCTCCTCATGTACTTGTTGTAACACCCCAATTCCCATCGCGAATAAATAATACGTAAATAAATCAAAGTGAATAAAATTTTATTCTTAGACAGAAACAAGGATGCCACATTTAAAGAAAGAAAACACAATCCCTGCTCATAAATTTGATACATAACACAAAATGGAATAAACCTAAAAGGGAAACTTTTTCCATATAAAAGGAAAGTTCAATTATGGAATAAAGCGGAAAGATCCATAACTGACTTGTTTTAAAAAATAAATTATTTTATAACATCAAAATATTCATACAAAGGTAATACAAAATAGATCCAACAAATGTATACATATATAACAAAAGCGTTCCCCGACTCCCGTGTTACGTATCAGAGCAGACAGACCGACAAAAGGATGGAGAACTAATCTTCACAAAAGCCTCCAAGATACTAATCTGTAATTGCCTCATAGAGCAACAAATCACAACAGAAGGGTGAGAAATAACAACTAAATCAAGATTGCATAATAATATGCCACACATATAAATTCACATGCATAAGTATTCTCACCACAAGCATCACATATTAATACATATAGCATGCCACAGATACATAACATATTTCTAATAATCCAACCACATAGCATATATCAATTATACCAGCATAATCACATATTCACACATAAGGCATACCAAGGTTATGACATATGGAAACACACCACCACATCACATATATTCATATATAGCATACCATAAATAATTAATACAATCAGTATAATGTACAACATCCCCACAAAACATAGCATATGTCTATACATAAAACATATCATCCATAACCAATGCATTTATCACAAATGCATATCAAATCACCAATTCTATCACAAGCTCAACACATAATCAATCAATTCACAATTCCCCGCACATAATGCATCCATTCACAATTTCCCACACATAATCAATCCATTCATGATTTATGAAAATGCACAGAGACCGACACAACGGCTCTATGCAATGCAATGTGGTACCATCCATCCATCATTCTCATCATCATTAATTCACTCAGGAATTATTGGAATCATCGCTTGTTACTTAGTGTAACTCCCCGTCGGGCAAACGATGTTCCCCGTCGCTTTAGGTCCTCTTTGTATAAGGCTCACGACGTTTATGGATCACTTTAGGTCCTCTTTGTATAAGGCTCACGATCCAATAGCTTTAGGTCCTCTTTGTATAAGGCTCACGATCGTCTATAATGTCGCTTTAGGTCCTCTTTTTATAAGGCTCACGACCGTTACAGCAGATTCCCTCTGGAATCGTTTCGTCGCTCACACAAACTAGGGCACACGACATCAAAAGAATGCATATCATGATGCTTGGCATACAATGACTCATGACAATCAAATGCATACATACAATGATACTCACAACACTAGGATTCACGCCACGAAGGCTACCCACAACAACATTCATAACAATATACATTGATATTCAATCAAACAATGTGTTTTCCCACGCGACAACATCATAACAACATACATTGATATTCAATCAAACAATGCATTTTACCACACAACAACATCATTATCACATGCATCAACATCATATAGATAGCACAAAAGCCCCACATTTATATGACGATAGTATATCGCATCGAACACCAACAAACACAACAAAACCTACAAACCATTAATCATCCTCTACCAAATATTCTTAGTTAACATATGGCATCACATAACCATTTACTAGCACATTGGATTCTCTTTCCAAGGCTTCAAGTCCCATATCAATCGGATTCCCGATTCATGAATTTTGGTGGAAACAGGGACTACCGTATTCACACATACATCACTTTTCCATATTTTCTTATCAATCCATGGTATAAACATATGTTCCTATTCCACTATCATAAAGAGCATTGAAATAGCTTTCCAAAGCATCCGACCGTGCCTCAATCCGAGTTACGGATCAAAAGTTATGAAGGAAACAAAATGGAAAATCTGTCACGTTCGCTTTCCTGTTCGCAATGTGAACCCCCAGCGAACCGTGGCAGAGAAAAAATAGCATAAAGTTCGTAATGCAAACTTCTGGGCGAACCTTCGCTTTCCCCTTCGCTGGGGTTCACAAAGCGAACCTGCGAACCCAGAAATTCACAGCAGCGTCAATATAGGTCATATGGGACCAAAATTCATCATTTCTTCCACCCAAACACTTCCAAATCACAATATATCAACCAAAACATGTTCCAACATAATCAACAAGTATTCTACGCAGTTTATATCAAAATTCATCCGTGAAAACATCGATTCCCTCTCATTGTTCATCAATTTATCAATAAGAAAAAGTTGTGAAACAACTAAAACAATTACAACAATATACATACACAAGCAAGATATAATCGAAACTTCTCACCCTTACCCGATTAATCGAAGTTCAAGCTTTGGTTTGAATGTTTTCTTCTATCCCAAGTTTTCCTCTTTTTTTCCCTTCTCTTCCTTTCTCTCTTCTCTTTTTCTTTCTCTCTATTTTCTCTCTTTTATTTCTTTCTTATAATAACAAATATCTAAATCCCTAAAAAGACCATTTTACCCCTCAGCTCAAATATCTCGCAAACGCTCTCAAAACGCGATAAAACATAATAACGATGAAAAAAATATATTGTCAAATAAAAGTCAAGAATAAAATAATATAAAAATAAAAATAATTAAATCGACTCGATTAAATAAATCAGACAAAACAGGACGTTACAATTCTCCCCCACTTAGACATTTTCGTCCTCAAAAATATAACTGATACGAACAACTCCGGATACGACTCTCGCATCCGACTAACAAACTATCATGCCAACAAAAGGAACACCACGAATAACACAAACTGACAAACCACCTTGCTAACAGCAACTACAACAACGACACGACAACGACGACAACTACAACGACAAGACGCAAAGCCCATACAATGCACTTGACGACTAACTCACGACTCAAAGAAAACCATGTTACCAACACCCAGGTAACACTCCCTTAATCTCCCACATAGGAATTAGCTACTCGCACTCGAACCATCACGATGGAAACGAGGTAACAACACAAACAAGAACATAAAGTTCCACGACACAACATCGTTTCAACAACTCCACAAAACTAGAATACCAAACATAACATCCATACAACAAAGTTGTGATTTACCCATCAAACATGTAACTAATACATCCATCAACAAAGTAGCCCATGAATAATATTTAAACCTTTCACCTAACACTTCCATTCTGAAATGTCTAATGGTCTCATCATTACTACATGTTTTCAATGTTCAACCTTTGAACCCTTACAAGTCACACATGCATATACGAAATGTGCCACCTCACACTTTCGATGCACACTCTGATTACTCGCAACAATCAAATCTACCAATTCCATATCCAACTTCTGACTTTCTCTAATATACCCAACCTCACACTCTACTACGTTATCCACACACCAGACATAAGTCTCTGAACAGCTCAAATAATTCTAACTCCCTGACCATCAAAACAGACATGTATAAAAACTTTCGACTTAACTCATCACGCACGACATTATCTTTACCAATAGGATAATTCGAGCCAAGGTCATAACTCATCACAAATTCCAACCATCCTTGCGGTCTCATACTATATTCCTTCTGACCAAACAGGTACTCAATATTCTCGTGATTACCAAACACTTCGAACCTAGAACCATAAAGATAATACCTCCAAATTTTCAAACACAATACCACCCCAACCAATTCCAAATCCCAAATAGTATAGATCCTCTTATGAATCCTTAATTGTCGTAAAGCATAAGCTACGGCTTTACCCTCTTGCTGGAGCCGTAGACAGCTTCTACTTCAGCTCTCTGAAACTTTCCTTACAACGAACATCCCAACCAAATGACTCACCCTTTTGCAATTCAATCGAGATAACAGAAGTACGAACTTAGCAAAGTCTTCCATATCCTGCAGTAACAACCAACTGAGCCCAAAAGTTTCTAATCTCCTTAACCAACTTCAGAGCCTCTCATTGTAGAACTACATCTACTTCCGATGGATCCATAACCATACTCTCATCTGAAATAACATATCCAAGAAAACTAACCTTTTTCAACCAAAATTCTCACTCGAATAACTTAGCATAAAACTTCGTCTCTTTTCAACACTTGTAATTCAATTCTCAAACACTCTACCTGTTCTTTCTCCGAGTTTATAACAGATATGAATATCCTCAATCAAAACCACTATGAACTTTTCCAAATAAATATGGAAGATGCGATTCATATACTCCACACACAATTTCATTCTCTTGACAGTCCAAATTCCATAAATTCCAACATGTAGCAACAACCAACCAAAAAGAACTCTCAAATATTACATCCACACCTAAGGGTTTTCTCAAGATTTCCATTAATGCCCTAAAACTTTAAAAACTCCAGAACTCACCAAAACTCTAAGTTTTGCTTTCCAAACCCTCAATACCATTATACACATCATGCTTGTTATTCCATTCAATCATCCATCCTTTTCGTTACTAACAACACTGGAGCTCTCCTAGGTGACACACTTGGTCTCACAAATCCCCTTTCCAGTAAATCTTCTCACTGCTTTTTCAGTCCGGGTACTTCTAATGCTAACATCCAATATTCCATCCGGAAACACATCTGGAAATCACGCACAACTGACAGCCCTTCACTGTGGCCTTTCTGCCAATTTCTAGAAAACTATCATCACAAACATAACAAACATCTTAGTCTCATCCCCTGAGAGTTTTCTACTTACTTAGCAGATATAAACCTCAACTATTCACCTTCATCCAATTTTGAGTTCACTCTCTACTCTCTAAGAAGCAACCATTAATAATACCCAATCATTCTCTCTCTCAATGATTTCCCAACTTGACCAATATACCAAAACCTCTAATCCGTCTCATCTTCCGATATTAGAATCTTCATCGACTCAACAAAACAATCCATAATCATTTTCTTAATTCCAAACAATTCATTACACACACTATCAAGGCCGGAAAGACACGTCTATTCCATCCAACATAATCTCGTCTACTATCATTAAGAGATTAAGGGTGATCAGTTCCTCAATTTGTCAATAGACAGTCGACAATCATGATGGGGCATAAACCGTCTTTACCAAACTATAATAGCATTTCTTGCATCTTGTGCACAAAACTACCTAAGGCACAAATCCTTAGTTGACATAAACCTTACCTCCGCATTCCCTCTAGAATCGGGAACAACACTGTCCAAACAACACTTACAATCTTGCAACCAACGCTCCACAACTGAAGCAACTTGGAGAAGCACAAGCTTCTCCCCCACTTATCTCATTCTAAATCCTGCAGACAAGGAATTAGAAAAACCAGAAAGTACTGACACTGTTTCACACACATATCACATACTAAGGAACAAACAACATCGACAGTATTCAAGTGTCACACCAATTGACTCAACAACATGGCCGGACGGACCGACCTGCTCTGATACCACTAATGTAACACCCCAATTCCCATCGCGAATAAATAATACGTAAATAAATCAGAGTGAATAAAATTTTATTCTTAGACAGAAACAAGGATGCCACATTTAAAGAAAGAAAACACAATCCCGGCTCATAAATTTGATACATAACACAAAATGGAATAAACCTAAAAGGGAAACTTTTTCCATATAAAAGGAAAGTTCAATTATGGAATAAAGCGGAAAGATCCATAACTGACTTGTTTTACAAAATAAATTGTTTTATAACATCAAAATATTCATACAAAGGTAATACAAAATAGATCCAACAAATGTATACATATATAACAAAAGCGTTCCCCGACTCCCGTGTTACGTATCAGAGCAGACAGACCGACAAAAGGATGGAGAACTAATCTTCACAAAAGCCTCCAAGATACTAATCTGCAATTGCCTCATAGAGCAACAAATCACAGCAGAAGGGTGAGAAATAACAACTAAATCAAGATTGCATAATAATATGCCACACATATAAATTCACATGCATAAGTATTCTCACCACAAACATCACATACTAATACATATAGCATGCCACAGATACATAACATATTTCTAATAATCCAACCACATATCATATATCAATTATACCAGCATAATAACATATTCACACATAAGGCATACCAAGGTTATGACATATGGAAATACACCACCACATCACATATATTCATATATAGCATAACATAGATAATTAATACAATCAGTATAATGTACAACATCCCCACAAAACATAACATATGTCTATACATAAAACATATCATCCATAACCAATGCATTTATCACAAATGCATATCAAATCACCAATTCTATCACAAGCTCAACACATAATCAATCAATTCACAATTCCTCGCACATAATGCATCCATTCATAATTTCCCACACATAATCAATCCATTCATGATTTATGCAAATGCACAGAGACCGACACAACGGCTCTATGTAATACAATGCGGTACCATCCATCCATCATTCTCATCATCATTAATTCACTCAGGAATTATTGGAATCATCGCTTGTTACTTAGTGTAACTCCCCGTCGGACAAACGATGTTCCCCGTCGCTTTAGGTCCTCTTTGTATAAGGCTCACGATCCGATCGCTTTAGGTCCTCTTTGTATAAGGCCCATGATCGTCTATAACGTCGCTTTAGGTCCTCTTTGTATAAGGCTCACGACCGTTACAGCAGATTCCCTCTGGAATCGTTTAGTCGCTCACACCCACTAGGGCACATGACATCACAAGAATGCATATCATGATTCTTGGCATACAATGATTCATGACAATCAAATTCATACATACAATGATACTCACAACACTAGGATTCACGCCACAAAGGCTACCCACAACAACATTCATAACAACATACATTGATATTCAATCAAACAATGTGTTTTCCCACGCAACAACATCATAACAACATACATTGATATTCAATCAAACAATGCATTTTTCCACACAAAAACATCATTATCACATGCATCAACATCATATAGATAGCACAAAAGCCCCACATTTATATGACGATAGCATATCGCATCGAACACCAACAAACACAACAAAACCTACAAACCACTAATCATCCTCTACTAAATATTATTAGTTAACACATGGCATCACATAACCATTTACTAGCACATTGGATTCTCTTTCCAAGGCTTCAAGTCCCATATCAATCGGATTCCCGATTCATGAATTTTGGTGGAAACGGGGACTACCGTATTCACACATACATCACTTTTCCATATTTTCTTATCAATCCATGGCATAAACATATGTTCCTATTCCACTATCATAAAGAGCATTGAAATAGCTTTCCAACGCATCCGACCGTGCCTTAATCCGAGTTACGGATCAAAAGTTATGAAGGAAACAAAATGGAAAATCTGTCACGTTCGCTTTCCTATTCGCAATGCGAACCCCCAGCGAACCGTGGCAGAGAAAAAACAGCATAAAGTTCGCAATGCGAACTTCTGGGTGAACCTTCACTGGGGTTCGCAAAGCGAACCTGCGAACCCAGAAATTCACAGCAGCACCAATATAGGTCATATGGGACCAAAATTCATTATTTCTTCCACCCAAACACTTCCAAATCACAATATATTAACCAAAACATGTTCCAACATAATCAACAAGTATTATACGTAGTTTATATCAAAGTTCATCCGTGAAAACCTCGATTCCCACTCATTGTTCATCAATTTATCAATAAGAAAAAGTTGTGAAACAACCAAAACAATTACAACAATATACATACACAAGCAAGATATAATCGAAACTTCTCACCCTTACCCGATTAATCGAAGTTCAAGCTTTGGTTTGAATGTTTTCTTCTATCCCAAGTTTTCCTCTTCTTTTCCCTTCTCTTCCTTTCTCTCTTCTCTTTTTCTTTCTCTCTATTTTCTCTCTACCCTCTCTTTTCTTTCTTTCTTATAATAACAAATATCTAAACCCCTAAAAAGACCATTTTACCCCTCAGCTCAAATATCTCGCAAACGCTCTCAAAACGCGATAAAACATAATAACGATGGAAAATAATATATTGTCAAATAAAAGTCAAGAATAAAATAATATAAAAACGAAAATAATTAAATCGACTCGATTAAATAAATTGGACAAAACGGGGCGTTACACTTATAGCAGTAGGATTCCCTGGTCAACCAATAGTACCCTGCTCTCAGAATTTTTCTCATCATTATGTGTCTGTTGGCATGAGTGCCGAAGGATCCTTCGTGAATTTCTTTTATCAGCATGTTTGCTTCTGGTCTGTCTACACATCGGAGCAAGACCATGTCAAAGTTCCTCTTATAGAGTTTATCACCACTCAGGAAGAAACTTCCTGCTAGCCTTCTGAGGGTCTTTCTGTCCTTTCTGGATGCCCCAGGTGGGTACTCTTGTTTCTGAATGAAGCGTTTGATATCGTGATACCAAGGTTTGGTGTCCATGACTGCTTCAATCACAAAGATGTAAGCAGGCCGTTCTAGGCACATTATGTCAATCTTAGGTAAGTCGTTCCATTGACCTACACTAATCATGGAAGAGAGAGTGGCTAGTGCACTAGCCATGTGATTCTCTTCACGAGGGATATGGTGAAACTCGACTCTGTTGAAGAATGGTAATAACCTTCTCGCATAGTCTTTGTAAGGAATCAGTCCTGACTGGTATGTGTTCCAATCTCCTCTGATCTGATTGACAACCAGGGCTGAGTCTCCATACACATCCAAGTTCTTAATTCTTAAGTCGATTGCTTCTTCGAGACCCATGATACAGGCTTCGTATTCGGCCTCGTTGTTTGTACATTTGAATGTCAGTCGGGCGGTGAAAGGAATGTGGGTACCCTGAGGTGTTATGATGATTGCCCCAATTTCATTTCCATAATGATTGACAGCTCCGTCAAAGATAAGTCCCCATTGGGAACCTGGTTTTGGCCGTTCACTGGGTAGCGGTTCATCGCAATCTTTCATTTTCAAGTACATGACATCTTCGTCTGTGAAGTAAAATCCGACTGATTCCTGATTGTCAATCGGTTGATAAGCCAAATGATCGGCTAAAATACTTCCTTTGACGGTTTTCTGAGCATGGTACTCGATGTCGTATTCTGATAACAACATCTTCCAACGGGCTATCCTTCCCGTAAGAGCAGGCTTTTCAAAGACGTACTTGATCGGATCCATTTTGTAGATTAACCAAGTAGTGTGACAAATCATGTACTGGCGAAGACGTTTGGCTGGCCAAGCCAGAGCGCAACAAGTTTTCTCAAGCATAGTGTATCGAGTCTTGCAGTTGGTGAATTTCTTGCTCAAATAGTAGATGGCAGGCTCTTTCATTTTCGTTTCGTCTTGTTGGCCAAGTACACAACCCATTGAGTCTTCCAAGACTGTTAAGTATATGATCAGTGGTCTTCCTTCCACTAGAGGGGATAGAATCGGTGGGTTCAACAGGTATTCCTTGATACCGTCAAAGGCGGTTTGTCAGTCTTCTGTCCATACGCAGTCCTGATTCTTTTTTAGTAATTTGAAGATCGGGGCACGTGTCGCGGTCATGAGGAACATAAATCTGGAAATGTAATTCAAACGTCCCAAGAATCCCCTGACATGTTTTTTAGTCTTTGGAGAAGGCATTTCTTGAATGGCCTTGACCTTGTCAGGATCAACCTCAATTCCTTTCTGGCTGACGATAAACCCTAAAAGTTTCCCTGAACGGACACCAAATGTGCACTTATTGGGATTCAACCAGAGTTTGTATTTTCTCAGATGCTCGAATAGCTTTGACAGGTGGGTCACATGCTCCTCTTCTGTCTTAGATTTGGCAACCATATCATCGACATACACTTCGATTTCTTTGTGTATCATGTCATGAAACAGAGTAGTCATGGCCCTTTGATAGGTTGCCCCGACGTTCTTTAAACCGAACAGAATTACCTTGTAACAAAAGGTGCCCCATGGGGAGATGAACGAAGTTTTCTCCATGTCTTCCAGCGCCATTTTGATTTGATTATAGCCTGAGAATCCATCCATGAAGGAGAATACTTTGAATTTTGCTGTACTGTCTACCAACATGTCTATGAGCGGTAGGGGAAAGTCATCCTTTGGACTGGCTTTGTTCAGATCCCTGTAGTCTACACACATTCTGACATTTTCGTCCTTTTTCAGAACTGGTACTATATTGGCTAACCATTGAGGATATTCTGATGTGGCGAGGAAACCCGCGTCAATTTGTTTCTGTACTTCCTCTTTGATTTTGTTGGCCATGTCTGGATGAGTCTGTTTCAACCTTTGTTTTACTAGCGGACATTCTGATCTTAACGGTAGATGATGTTCCACGATGCTGGTATCCAACCCTGGCATGTCCTGGTAGGACCAAGCAAACACATCGGGAAATTCTTTGAGAAGCTTTATAAAACTTTCCTTAACAGTCGAACTGAGCAGTGCCCCAATCTTGACTTCTTTTCTCTCTTTCTCTGAATCCAAGTTGACCGTTTCCAACAGCTCTTTGTAAGGCTCAATGGACCTTTCCTCTTGTCTGAGTAATCAGGAGATCTCTTATGGAATTTCTTTGTCATTTTCTTCTTCAGCCTCAAATATCGGGAATTCAAAGTTGGGAGAAGGCATTGGATCGTATGTTTCAATGGGGTTTAAAACAAGTAATCTGTATGACGTGATGATTTGTTTTTAGAAGAGATAGAGAGAATGCAAGAGTGTGTGTAGTGTACTTTATGAAAAAGCGAAAAGACAAAACAACAATAAATGTGGAAATTACAGAACGACGTTATTTTATTTATGATCTTGTCGATTCTTGAAACTACAACCCTATAAAACAAAACTCTGTCGTTTTGGGCAAAGCAAAGAGGGACATTTACAGAAAGTGAGCCCTATCAAAACATCCATTTCACCTGGGCAGGGTGAAAGGTTAAGATAATGACGGCAATTACTTAGACTTATGAACGACTTTTGGAACATTGACAGCAACCCATTGGCGGCGAACTCCTCGGTGAATCACAAAGTCTGGTACTTTCCCTCTTGATTTGTCTTCATAAATAACGCTGATTTCTGGTGGAACATGATTGTTGGAATTTGTCTCCCAGGCAGAGTTGTCGTAGGAGGATTTTTCAGCTGTATCTTGCTAAGTGTTTGCACTCTCAGGCATATCTCCCCATCTAGTTGGCTGGATGTCTTCGAGCCTGATACGAGAGCTTTCAGGAGCAGTGTACTTGACCAAGAAGTCGTATTTGCCAATTGGTTGTCCTAAAGTGTCCCATACCTCTGTGGAACTGAAGGAGTCATCCTTTTCGATGACGTTGACCTCGGGAAAAGCATAGTTAAGGAACTCCTGTCCTGCGATCTTTGCGAATTCATCGTCGTACTTGATATCTTCTGAATGCTCTGAGTAATGATCCCATGATTCGGTGGAGACGCAAGTATTCTTTTCAATGATGCTCAGCTGATAAGCATCGTTGGGCTGACTCTTTTTCCCCAAGTCTCCTGGGTATGGCTTCTAGATAGGCAGGCCATCCATTGGGCCATAGTAGTCGTGGTCAAAGTTATCTTTCATCAGAGAGTCTTCCTCTAATGAGTTTGGTGGAGCACGACATCCTTCCGGATCACAACCTCCATATATCATTTTGGCGTCTGACCTTGGTATATATCTCGGACTCTGTGCGGGATAGCAAAATAGCGTAGGCACCTCTTCCTGAGACCTATAACCGTCTTCATTAAGATAGGACTTCCACTCTTCATTTGTATCGGAGGAATCATCCTCGTTGATGGTATGTACTTCTTGAGATACTGGGTGGAGGAAACCTCCACTGTGGAAGAAGTCTTGAATAGGATGAAGGCTTTCATCGTTAGTAACTGTCTGGGTACAGTTTGAGGAAAAACCAAGACCTTTCTTTGTCTTGTTATTAATAGGAATGACAAGCCGTCCTCATCCTTTTGCATTGTTACTTTTGATCACTTCGAGAGCATCTCTGTTTGAGGAAATCAATGTTCCTCTTTCTGATTGGTTGTCATTGCTCATCGAAAGTGCTTGGAACTGGGTTCCTACAACCTCATCTGGTTCTACACAAGTGGACGACGATAAGTTACTCACGACCAAGGCTTGCTCTCCACAGACTGTGACTAGTTGGTTGTTCTTGACGAACTTCACTTTCTAGTGAAGTGTTGAAGTGATTGCCCCAACCTCGTGTATCCAAGGTCTTCCTAACAAACGGATGTATGCTGCCCAGATGTCCATGACCTAGAAAGTAATATGGAAAGTGTGAGGACCGATAGTTATGGGAAGGTCGACTTCGCCGATAACTGTTTTTTGGGATCCGTCAAATGCTTTGACGATGACCTCACTGCCTCTCTTCGGAGATCCTTAAAATGTTAGTCGCATCAGAGTGGACTTCGGCATAATATTCAGAGCCGATCCGGTGTCTACCAGTACACTGGCTAAAGCATCGTCCTGGCAGTTGACTGTAATGTTGAGTTCCATATTATGATTCTGGCCCTCTTCCGGTAGTTCCTCATCACTGAACCCTAAGTTGTTGCAGGAAGTGATGTTGGAGATGATGTTGTCGAATTGTCTTATTGTTACATCTTGTTCCACAAAGGCCTGCTCTAAGACTTTCTGTAGAGCCTCCCTATGAGCTTCGGAACTGAGTAATAGAGATAACACATAGATTTTTGAAGGAGTTTGCAACACCTGATCAATAATGTTGTACTCACTCTTTTGGATGAGTTTCAGCATCTCATCATTGTTCTTTGAAAGGTCGGGGTCACTGGACTGACCGAATGGTTGATTAGGAACTTCTGCTTGAGGTTCCTTTTCTCTGGTGGGTTCTCCAACTCCTCGGTTGAAGATTCGACTGCTCTGTGTTACTCGACTGATGTTTGCAATATTCACGACGGAGGGTGTTGTACCCCAAATTTTACCCCTTAGATGACATAACATTTTGCACTTACATTTAGGGTTCATTCATCCAGGCATTGTTAACTAACCATAATATCTTGCAAGTTTGTTTCTTTTGTGAAATCCAGGTTTACGCAGGAAAAAGAACAAAAGTTAAGCCAGACTCTCCCATGTTTCAAGGTCTCTGGCTCCAAATGCAACCATTTGATTTCACCTACATCCTAGAGGTCCAATTCAACAAGAAGCCATGTATGTTTGGCTCCCACCACAAGTGCCTTGAGCCACAGGATTCACCATGCCTCAAACTAGGGTTTTCTCAGCGACAGTCAACCAGTGCCTTTGATTTTGATCAAGAAATGTTTCCAAGTTTTGGGACATGATTCCATATTGATATTGGACATGCTTAGAGGCCATCTATGGACGTTGGAAGGGATTGAAGAAGCAAAATTCTCAAAGACCATCCAGTTGGAATTCCTGAGGAAATTAGGGTTTTGACCGAAAAAAGTCGAGCTTCTGACCTTGATGTTACTGGACCAAAATGGAATATTCAAGTGTTCAACCATGAACAGAGGACATGAGAAATCATGAGGCATTTTGTGAAGTTTTATTTGAGAAATAAAATGGAAAGAAAAGAAAAGAAAAAAAAGAAAGAAAAGAAAAAATGAAAGAAAATAAAAAGAAATGAAACAATGTGGTGGCGCCCACCACACTTAAGTGTGGCGCCCACCACCAATGGGGCAT
The DNA here is from genome assembly GCA_022829125.1 of Lathyrus tuberosus. Lineage (NCBI taxonomy): Eukaryota > Viridiplantae > Streptophyta > Magnoliopsida > Fabales > Fabaceae > Lathyrus > Lathyrus tuberosus. The sequence goes on from JALAZF010000353.1 coordinate 2,294,000, forward strand.
GGCGCCTGCCACATTATTTTGTGGCACCTACCATGAAAATAATATGGCGTCTGCCACCTTGCTATTTTCCCACACTTCAGAATTTTTTTTCCAAATTAAATAATTTTTTTTAACAAGGCCAGGCAAGTGGATTGAAATTCATCATGAAATAAAAGAAACTTTTCAGAAAAGTATGGCTCCACGTCTCCTCAGCCAACCTATGCTCTAATCCTTTTCTGATTAATCGAAGACTTTTCAAACAAACAGCTTGCACGAAGAAATTTGAAAAATGGTGTTTTGGACAATATGAAAAATCAGACCACACCCTCACTTTCTCCTATAAATAGGACCTTTCATCTTCAGTTTCAAGGACACTAGATTCACCCCAAAAATAGGCTAAATACTCTCTCAACTTTCTCCCTCAAATTATTCTTGTAAGTTACTGGCATTTTGAAGGAGAGAAGCTCGTTCATTTTCTTACCGGAATTTGTACAAGTAAAGAGGCAGTGGATCGTCTCCACTAGGTAACATTCACTTCTTTTATTTCTCCGTTTTCAAAGTGCCATGATCATTGTTCTACGCTGTTATCAGGTTCATTAACATGTTAATATTTTGATTATGGAAAATGTATTGTAAATATTAATGTCATAATGGTTTTTTTGTTTAGTTTTATCATGAATGATATAAAAAGAAAAAAACTAAAAAAAGAGAGAGATTGTGGCGCCTGCCACCATTCACCATGCATACATGGCGCCTGCCATGCTTCATAGTGGCGCTTGCCACACATTGAGGAGGGTGGCGCTGGCCACCTTTATTGTGGCACCTGCCATGATTTCTTTCATGGCATTTTGTGAAGCATTTTGGTTTTTTACAACTTTAAGTTTTTTATTTTATTTTCATTTCATTTCATATAATAAATTCATTTTCTTTCTAAAAAGAAAATTTCAAAAAAACAAAAAAATAATGTGGCACTGGCCATGATGAATAGTGTCTACCATACTTTAAAGGCATTGTTTTTATTTATTTATTTGTTTAGTGTTTCGTGGCAATGGCCACCATTTCATGGCACTGGCCATGATGAATAGTGTCTGCCACACTTTTGTGGCACTTGCCACCAAATAACATGGCACCTGCCATGCTATTTTATGTTTAGTTTTTTAAATATATTATTTCATTTCATGGTTGTTATTCTCTTAAATCATTTCTAAAATTTTTCAAAAACAAAAATAACAAAAATATGCATTAACTTCATCCTTGGATTTTTCATGGAAAATCATCAGTCGTCTCTCGACGACTTTTGATAATTTTTCTGTGGTGTGTTTATTTGTTCCTAAGCCTTGGATAAAATCATTTATGTTGTTTATATGTTTTGATTTCCGTTGCTAATTTTCATAACTGAACATGTCTCTGATTTCAAAACTTTGAAAATATCATCTTTTCCGTACTCGTATTGTTCACCAAGTTTCGATTCCATTTAACTCTTGTTCATGAGTTATCATCTCCCTATTCCAAAGGAAAGTATCTCTATTGACTGCAAGGTCATAGATAGCTCATTACCCTTTTAACCTAGCCTTAGGCTTCGAGTCTCCGCATTCCGCATAGGCGTCTTGCTTTCAGAACCTACTTTTCTCCATGAACACTTCTTTCCTTATTTTAACTTAACCTTAGGAGTCACCGCACTCCACGTAGGTGTCTTGCTGTCAGACCCTACTTTCCGTAAACACTTCATTACCTTTTAACCTAGCCTTCCCAAGAGATAGCCATTAATCTCTTATAACTCTTAAACTTTTCTGTAACCTTCACAAGAGATAGCCATTAATCTCTTCTCCTTCATGACGGTTTAACCCTTCACAATCCTTTCACAAGAGATAGCCATTAATCTCTTCTTCTAAACAATCAATCCTTACAAGCTTTGCTTTCAAACTTTTCACCCTACTTTCCCTTGGAACCTTGACCACAGTCAAGAGTTCCTCACCCCGTTGAGGGGAACTACGAATGCTCTAATTCCTTTCTCGTCAGGATACGTAGGCACGAGATGCGATGTCTTGGCGAGCATACTTAGTGTATATACCCTTAGGTCTTTACCTTGGCACATTTCCCTTAGCAAGCAACATAATTTAACACATACTAACAAGAGGTTCCTGTAGAGTACTATAGATACTTAGGATGCTAACACCTTCCCTAGGTATAACCAACCTCTAAACCTTAGATCTCTAGCTTTGTTCTTAACATAGCGCATTTAGTGTTTTTCGATCTTTACCCTTTCCTTTGGATAAATCAAAGCTCGGTGGTGAATTCAAAGTTTTGTGATTCAAGTTAATTAATAGCTTGATATCCGATTCTCACCGCAACAGGAAATGGCGACTTCACTGGGGATCAAATCCCCTAAGAGGGTTAAGCCTACCTTGTTTGTATTTGTGTGATTTATATGTTTGTTTGCTTGTACATTTGTGTATTCATATCTGTATATATACCGGTTGTGCTTGGGTTTTTCTGTGTGCAGGGTGGTTACTTTGAGTGGTGAGATAAGTCCTAACCCGGACTTGAGCATACACTTATGATAGGATTGTGGTGTAATCAATAGTCGGTTGTTGGGAGTAGTCCTAACAATTTTTGGCATATGATGACCACGCTCAGTTGAGGCCCTTTGGGATTGTTGATGTCTGATGTGAGTAGTTGCATTGATGTCACTCTTCCCGATTTGAGAGCCCGTGATTCTGAGGACCGTAGTTACCTTCACCCCACTTGGCCTTTTTAGGAAGTAGTGTGATGGCTATGAGGGAGTAGTCCCAAATGGTTGATACGCGATACTACACTCAGACGAGTTTATCTTGAGAATACTATTAACTCGCGTGAGTATTCACGTAGGCTGATAATATCCAAAAGATTTATGATGACTCTGGGAACTTTTAGAACCTTGTTCTGCGGATACAAGAACCCTAGTACACACCCTGTGGTTGGTTCTTTACCCAGACTCCATGCTGTGATCTTGAACCCTTGATCCTGTTGCATGTGTTTTACATCCTGTTTGCTTTGCATTGTATATCATTTGCATCTTTGCATGATTCATTGCATGCGTCTGTTTGTCCAATTACTCATCTCCAACTGTCTCTATCTTCCAGTATCACCTGTGAGTCGTCAAGATGATTCCTCGACATCGATACTAGACTAGAGCCAACTACAAACGCAAGATGTCAGAGCAAGAGGCATACAATACTGAGGTCCGAATGGAAATCGATGACCTTAAGTCGAGCATGACTAAACTCATTGAGATGCTTCAAGTTTTGATTGCTAGAGGAGAGCCTCCCCAAGGGACTGTCATCCATGAAGTTTCAAGCACTGATCCTCCACCTGTTCAGATGCCACCTTTAACTTGGCCAGAGTTCGGTTTGCCTCCCAACTATTCTCCACCGATTGTATCTACTGCTATGGCTGGTCAGACTGCTATGCCTGTATTTCAAGCTCCTATTTTTGCCAAGCCCAGACCTGTGGTCCATGCTGTTCCACAGACTGTTCGAGCTTCTTTTGTGAGTCCCCTCTTTGACTACAATGCTGCCAGTGCCTAGGGTGAAGACTGTGAAGACTTTGTTGTCCGACATTGTTATGCCTGCTAAGTTCAAAATTCCAGAATTTGTGAAGTACAAGGGCCATTCTTGTCCGAGGGCTCATTTGGTCATGTATCTTCGCAAGATGACTGCTTATACCAGAAATCAGAAGCTACTTATCCACTATTTTCAAGATAGTTTGAGTGGAGCATCACTCCAATGGTATATGGGTCTCGAGCAAAACTCCATTCACTGCTTCCAAGATCTTGTAAATGCCTTCATAAAGCAATATAAGTATAACCTTGACATGGCCCCTGATCGCCGCCAGCTGCAAAATATGACTCAGCAAGAGAAGGAATCTTTTAAGGAGTATGCTCAGTGCTGGAGAGAGTTGGCTTCCCATGTTGAACCTCCTTTGGCTGAGAAAGAGTTGACTGGAATATTCATGGATACCCTGTCCCCATTCTATTGGGAAAAGATGATTGGAAGTGTTTCCTCCAACTTCACTGATTTGGTTACTATCGGCCAAACACTTGAGGAAGGTCTTAAGAAGGGAAAAGTATCCAAGGCTGCTGAATCTTCCAATGCTGTCAAGAAATCCTTTGGGAACTTTTAGAGGAAAAGGGAAGACCAGACTAATCTTGTTATGGTTGAAGTGAGAAGGCCTCGTCCCTAACCTCAGTATGCTATTCACCCTACTGTTGCTGCTGTCACTCCCGTGGTTACTGCTCCACGACCAACTCAAGCTTCCCAACATCCAACTGCAGGATAGAACCAGTACCGTAATAGGAATTAATTTGATCCTATTCCCATGCCATACACCGAGCTTCATCCTGGTATGGTTCAACAAGGTTTGATTACCACAAGGCCTTTGCCTCCTCCTCCAAATCCTCTTCTAGACGGCTATAGGGCTGATCTTCATTGTGAATACCATCAAGGTGGTGTAGGCCATAATTTGGAAGGTTGCTTTGCATTGAAGGCTAAAGTACAAGAGCTGATGAGAAACAAAATCCTCTCCTTTAAGGACAATCCCAATGTCCAGAGTAACCCTCTGCCAGGGCACGCCAAGTGAAGCTTCAGTCGACTTCAGCTTAGCTACATCTTAAAGACATGACAACTCATCCTTGTCTTTAACTAGTCACTAGGCCTTGTTTCTTGTTGTTTGCATTTTCCTTATTTTGTACTGGTTGTTTGCCTTCAAATTATGTTTGTACTTTCATGATTAATGAAATGAGTATTGCAACTTTTGATTTAATTCATTTTGTTCACTATTTACATCTTTATGCTTTCTTTTGCAAAATATTTTTTTTTATTATGCAAAGATTGGAGGGAGGATGATGAAAATGTTATACTCATAATTGCTGTGGTATGCTTTCAAATCAAAACTTTGCTGACGATGTAAGGCATTGTTTCAACTCCCCAAACACTGGAGAAATAAGTAAGTTAATCCCTTGTCAAACTCCTTCGAGCCTAGAAGAAGGAGTTTTCTTTCTTTACAAAAACCCACAATCTTAACCCGGGGCAGGGTAGTTCTCAGTTAACTTGGTTGTGCGTCCATACAAAATACCTTTCAACAAAAGGTTACATTCACAAATTTTCCTTCGCACACAGAAAGCAAGTGGCGAAGATGTCCCTCAAGTCAAATACCAATGATGGTTCACCGAAATCATTAAGTTGTTTAGTCACTTTCCTTACCCAAAGAATGAGCCTAGTCCCTTTCAAGGCAAAAGCTAAGAAAGATGGGAAGCTCATGACCTTACCTTATAAAAAAAAAGAAAAATAAGAAAGAAAAGTTTGTATGACAACCCAAAAAGAGGAAACCTCTAAATTTTCATCCTGAAAGTCCTAAATGGTAAACATTGGTGAGGAAGTAGGGACTGCCATCTCAAGTCCATTAAATTTTGGACCATCATCACTATCATCAATACAATTTCTAGCCTATGGGAATCTGAATGTATATCATGTTTTAACTGAGCTTAGGATTTGAAGTTCATCATGAAGATTGGGTGGGCACAAAGAAACTTTGAGCCTTTATCCTTTGTTTCTTAAACTATGAACCAGTCCACGATACAACCCTTAAAAGACCTAATTGAGGTAAGGTTGTTTTGAAAGCATACAACAGCAAGGTTGCGTAAACTGACTCCCAAAGATCTTTGCAGATCATCTATTTTGGCATCATACCTTTCACTTTTAAATGTCTTGAACCGCCGTGTTCAGACCGGTGACTCATTTTGCTTTGCATCTTCAAAAAAATGATTTTGATTTCAAAAGTTGCATGAGCTCTAAAATTACCATGTTTATACAAATACTTTTGTTTGCAAACTGGGTTTCCTTTCAAGGAATTTTTAAACAATCAAGAAACTTGGTCGGTGATCCTATCAGGGGCAAGTTCTTTCCAAATCCTGTTAAAGAATCAGTTCAAGATTTGTTGTTCAGGGGCAAGTCCTTCTAAGATTTGGTTTATCCAGAAATTTTTCAAGACTCAGACTGGGGCAAGATTTCCAAAGAGAACCATGAAACAGTCATTTCAGAATCAGACAAACTGAAGCAATTATCAGTTCATCTAAACAATCATCTAATCTGGGGCAGTTTACTTGAGGAATCCCCAAGCAGCTCTTTATCCTTCCTACAAGGATCATCACTTGATACAGTTTACCAGTGTGGCATAGATGTGTTCAGCAGTAGCATCTCTATTCCCCAAGCAGAATGGTAGTGATCTTTGTGTTGAGGAATCAGTCTTCCAGTTTTGTCTTCTCATCAAAAGAGTCGAGTTGTGTCATCAGCATCTGCATTTGCATGGCATAATTCATAACCATATGCATATCATGAGTGTTTCATCCTCATTTGCATTTCTCCCAAGGTCGTGTCGTTATCCACGTCTTACCTTGTGGTCAAAGTCCAACCAAAACATTATCTGTCCTTCCATTCAGTGTCACTCCTGAATGTTGTCGTTTCCTTAAGCATCTAGTCATGTTGTTGGATGTTTGTCTTCTCTCATTCCAGTGCTATTCCTGGATCTTTATATTCTCTCACTCCAGTGCCATTTCTGGATGTCCATCTCTTGTGATCTCCAGTGCGATTCCTGGATATCTTATTCCTCTTGTTTCTCCCAGTGCTATTCCTGGAAGTTTTGCCTATCTTCTGTAACCTCATCAAATTTGCTTGGATATCTTTCAGTGCCATTCTTGAAATTCTTATCTGTTCATTCAGTGCCATTCCTGGATGAGTTTTCTCCTTTGCATTCAAAGCCTTTATTGGATGTCTTTCTCACTATCATTCGATACCATTCCTGAGTATAGTGATTTGCCTTTACTTTCAGTGCCATTCCTGAAAGTTCACATTCATCCAATGCTTTCTTGGATATTGTGGCTCCTTTTATCCAATGCTTTCTTGGATATTGTGATGCTTTCTTGGGTATCTCCTTGTTCATTTTCGTTCAATGCTTTCTTGGACGTTGTGGTTTCTTTTTATCCAATGCCTTCTTGGATTTCACCTTTTGTCTCATTTGCATCTGATGCTTTCTCAGATATTATGAGTTTACCTTTCATTCAAAGCCATTATTGGATTATCGATTTCTTTGCATCCAATGCTGTCTTGGACCCCGGTTTGTTCACTTTTATCTAAAGCCATTATTAAATATTGTGATTTGTACCCTTCATTCAAACCCATTATTGAATGTCTGGCGTTCATTGTATCCAATGCTTTCTTGGATCTCTACCTTTCACTTTCATCTGATGCCTTCTCAGATATCTTGATTTGTACCTTTCATTCAAAGCCATTATTGGATGACTGGTTTCTTTGCATCAAATGCTGTCTTGGATCCCTGTTTTGTTCACTTTCATATGATGCCTTCTAAGATATTGTTATTTGTACCTTTCATTCAAAGCCATTATTGGATGACTGGTTTCTTTTACCATATGATGTTTTTCCGGATGTGCCTTTCTCTGTCTTTTCTGGCTTTTCTTGAAGATCCCGTTTGAACTCTTCATTATAAGAAAATCCCAGAAAATCTTTCGTTGATGTCTATCCTTTTATTTCAAATTGATCCCCAGTAGAGATCATGTCTTCTTTTTAGTTTTCATGCCCAGTAAGAGTGTCTCTTATTTCCCCAGTGTCACCTATAAACCTGTCGACCATCTCCCTGGATCTTCCCCAGTGGAGAACACCTCTCTGGCTCCTATCTCCAGTGAGGATCTGGGAGGTTTCCCCTCAGTTTTATTCTTCTATACCCGGTGTTTCCTCAAAGTCTCCCCAGTGAGTCTTTTGTTGGTTAGTCTGTATCCCCAGTAAGTCTTCCTTGTGGAGATTAACCTTCATCCCTCCCCAATAAAGCTCACCTGTGGTTGTTTGCTCTTTATCTTTGGTGTTTTGTTTGTCTGCATATTTGCACTATCATGACATCATATCATCTTATTAGAAGTTCATGGCATGTTAGCATTTGCACGTTTGTTTCCTGTCCTTAGCATCTACATTCCATCTAAGGGAGAAAATTTTCGGTTTGCTATATTTAAACACCTTTCACCTTGATTCCCCGAGGATTTCCATTCCTCGTGCCATCCGGTAAAGCTATTTAAATAAGGGCAACTGTTGTACCCCAAATTTTACCCCTTAGATGACATAACATTTTACAATTACATTTAGGGTTCATTCACCCAGGCATTGTTAACTAACCACAATATCTTGCCAGTTTGTTTCTTTTGTGAAATCCAGGTTTACACAGGAAAAAGAACAAAAGTCAATAAGCCAGACTCTCCCATGTTTCAAGGTCTCTGGCTCCAAATGCAACCATTTGAGCTCACCTACATCCTAGAGGTCCAATTCAACAAGAATCCATGTATGTTTGGCTCCCACCATAAGTGCCTTGAGCCACAGGATTCACCATGCCTCAAACTAGGGTTTTCTCAACGACAGTCAACCAGTGCCTTTAATTTTGATCAAGACATGTTTCCAAGTTTCGGGACATGATTCCATATTGATACTGGACATGCTTAGAGGCCATCTATTGACCTTGGAAGAGATTGAAGAAGCGAAATTCTCAAAGACCATACAGTTGGAATTCCTGAGGAAATTGGGATTTTGACCGAAAAAAGTCGAGCTTCTGACCTTGATGTTACTGGACCAAAATAGAATATTCAAGTGTTCAACCATGAACTGAGGACATGAGAAATCAAGAGGCATTTTGTGAGGTTTTATTTGAGAAAGAAAAGGGAAAGAAAAGAAAAGAAAAAAAGAAAGAAAAGAAAAAATGAAAGAAAAAAAATGAAACAATGTGGTGGCGCCCACCACACTTAAGTGTGGTGCCCACCACCATGGGAAATCACATGGCACCCACCACCAATGGGGCATGGCGCCTGCCACATTTGTGGCACCTGCCATGAAAATAATGTGGCGTCTGCCACCTTGCTATATTTCCACACTTCAGAATTTTTTTCAAATTAAATAATTTTTTTTAACAAGGTCAGGAAAGTGGATTGAAATTCATCATGAAATAAAAGAAACTTTTAAGAAAAGTATGGCTCCACGTCTCCTCAGCCAACCTATGCTCTGATCCTTTTCTGATTAATCGAAGACTTTTCAAACAAACAACTTGCACAAAGAAATTTGAAAAAGGGTGTTTTGGACAATATGAAAAATCAGACCACGCCCTCACTTTCTTTTATAAATAGGACCTTTCATCTTCAGTTTCAAGGACACCAGATTCGCCCTAAAAATAGGCTGAATACTCTCTCAACTTTCTCCCTCAAATTATTCTTGTAAGTTACTGGCATTTTGAAGGAGAGAAGCTCGTTCATTTTCTTACCGGAATTTGTACCAGTAAAGATGCAGTGGACCGTCTCCACTAGGTAACATTCACTTATTTTATTTCTCCATTTTCAAAGTTCCATGATCATTGTTCTATGCTGTTATCAGTTTCATTAGCATGTTAATATTTTGATTATGGAAAATGTATTGTAAATATTAATGTCATAATGTTTTTTTTGTTTAGTTTTATAATGAATGATATCAAAAGAAAAAAACTAAAAAAAGAGAGAGATTGTGGCGCCTGCCACCATTCACCATGCCCACATGGCGCCTGCCATGCTTCATAGTGGCGCTTGCCACACATTGAGGAAGGTGGCGCTGGCCACCTTTATTGTGGCACCTGCCACACATGATTTTTTACAACTTTAAGTTTTTTATTTTATTTTCATTTCATTTCATATAATAAATTCATTTTCTTTCTAAAAATAAAATTTCAAAAAAACAAAAAAATAATGTGGCACTGGCCATGATGAATAGTGCCTATCATACTTTAAAGGCATTTTATTTATTTATTTATTTGTTTTGTATTTCGGGGCACTGGCCACCATTTCATGGCACTGGCCATGATGAATAGTGCCTGCCAGACTTTTGTGGCACTTGCCACCAAATAACATGGCACCTGCCATGCTATTTTATATTTAGTTTTTTATATATATTATTTCATTTCATGGTTGTTATTCTCTTGAATCATTTCTAAAAGTTTTCAAAAACAAAAATAACAAAAATATGCATTAACTTCATCCTTGGATTTTTCATGAAAAATCATCAGCCGTCTCTCGACGACTTTTGAGAATTTTTTTGTGGTGTGTTTATTTGTTCCTAAGCCTTGGATAAAATCATTTCCGTTGTTTACATGTATTGATTTCCGTTGCTAATTTTCATACTGAACATGTCTCTGATTTCAAAACTTTGAAAATATCATCTTTGTCGTACTCGTATTATTCACCTAGTTTCGATTCCATTTAACTCTTGTTCATGAGTTATCATCTCCCTATTCCAAAGGAAAGTCTCTCTATTGACCGCAAGGTCATAGATAGCTCATTACCCTTTAAATCTAGCCTTAGGCTTGGAGTCGCCGCACTCCGCGTAGGCGTCTTGCTTTCAGACCCTACTTTTCTCCATGAACACTTCTTTCCCTGTTTTAACTTAACCTTAGGAGTCGTCTCACTCCAAGTAGGTGTCTTGCTGTCAGATCCTACTTTTCGTAAACACTTCATTCCCTTTTAACCTAGCCTTCCCAAGAGATAGCCATTAATCTCTTATAACTCTTAAACCTTTCTGTAACCTTCACAAGCGATAGCCATTAATCTTTTCTCCTTCACGACGGTCTAACCCTTCACAATCCTTTCACAAGAGATAGCCATTAATCTCTTCTCCTAAACAATCAATCCTCACAAGCTTTGCTTTCAAGGTTTTCACCCTACTTTCCCTTGGAACCTTGACCACAGTCAAGAGTTCCTCACCCCGTTGAGGGGAACTACGAATGCTCTGATTCCATTTCTGTCAGGATACGTAGGCACGAGATGCGATGTCTTGGCGAGCATACTTAGTGTATATACCCTTAGTTCTTTACCTTGGCACACTTCCCTTAGCAAGCAACATAATTTAACACATACTAACAAGAGGTTCCTGTAGAGTACTACATATACTTAGGATGCTAACACCTTCCCTAAGTATAACCAACCCCCGAACCTTAGATCTCTAGCTTTGTTCTTAACATAGTGCATTTAGGGTTTTTCGATCTTTACCCTTTCCTTTGGATAAATCAAAGCTCAGTGGTGAATTCAAAGTTTTGTGATTCAAGTTAATTAATAGCTTGATATCCGATTCTCACCGCAACAGAGGGTAATGGAACTTCTTTTCCATTCTCAATTGTTGTTGCACCGTATTTGTAAGGGATAGCCTTATCGGATTTGTACGGTAATGGTCCTGGCAGATAAATAACTACAGGAGCCTTCTGATTTTTTTGACCATCGTAGCGGGCCTCGATTGGTTCGAGGTTGAGAATCCTTCCACTATCATGAGGAACTCTTGATTCTTGGAGTAAAGGGATTATGACGCATACATCTTTGGCCACTTCCCGTTTAAGGATTAAGACAACATCTTTGCCTTGATTAGGATGATAGTCTGACATTGAACCAGAGTTTGACCATGGTTGAATCTACTTATGGTCCAACTGACTTTGAAGGGCTGCTCGCATGAGGTAGCATCCTTGATTATCCTCTGAGAAAACTCTACAATGCTCATAGTTGTGCGGTGGCACCAGGCCACATCCGCTTTGTATGCAGTGTAACCTCACTAGATCTGTTTCCATTGATCGAACATCCGGACTTTGATGCCTAGTAGGGTTCTCGTCAATCATACTGACTTGTTGCGTGTCTTCATCTAGATAGATCGGAAGCCACCAGTTATTCAACAAGTGTTGCAGTGTCCTTTGAACGAGTGCACAACCTTGGTCACTCTAACGACACACTTTACGGTTATGATATTCATGCGAAGTCAGAAAACCGAGCTGGACTTACTTAGCGTGTAATTCCACCAAGCTGGTATTCATCAAGCGAATATCAAAGATTTGAATCATATTAACTTGATAATGACTTCTATCGCGGTAGTCCTGAATCCATCCTAGATCCATCTGACGCTGGAGGGCCTCTTGTACAAAAGAGCATCCTTGATTATTTACCAAGCAGATCAGACAGGAATCGTAATCGTGCCGTGGCAGATCATGATATTGGCTTTGCCTTGAGTGTATTGCCACCAAGTTGACATTCATCGCACAAATGTCGTGGTTTTGAATGATGTTGGAATTTGTATAAGTCATGTTGACTTCACAGATTCAGTGATCTTGGATCCATCCGAGATCCATCTGTTCCTGTAGAGCTGATTGCACCACAAAACATCCTTGATCGGTTTTAGAGCAGATATCACATTGGTGATAGTTATGAGACGGTAAGTGACCGTATCCACTCTGTCTGCAATGCATCTTGACCAGGTTGGTTCTTAATAAGAGTACATTGTGAATTTGATAGCTGTGGTTAGATCTTTCCTCTATCAAATTTACCGTAACTTTCTCGTGTTGAGGCAACGGGTTCGTCTGAACATTTGGATTTGTATTCTTGAAGGATAAGACCCCATTATTGACAAGCTTCTGCACATCGAATTTGAAGCTAAGACAGTTTTTTATGTTGTGCCCTAGTCCTCCTTGATGGTAAAGGCAAGTCTGATCCGCTTTGAACCAAAAAGGCAGATTTTTCGGTACTGGAAGAGGGGACCTGGTTGGTACCGTCGCCTTTGCTTTCTGAGAGAGGTATTACCAATATCTTGCTCTTTTTTCTTAGGGAGAGGACTACCGTATCTTTTGGCACTGCTTGATGGTCCGACATCTTCGACCAGACGTCCTTCTTGGACTGCTTCTTCAAGACGTACTCCCATGTTTACCATTTCAGTAAAGTCGTTGGGTGCACTGGCGACCATTCGGTCGTAGTAGAATGAGCTCAATTTTTTCAAGAAGATTTTTGTCATCTCCTTTTCCTCAAGAGGTGGACCAATTTGGGCAGAAATTTCACGCCATCTCTGAGCATATTCCTTAAAGTTTTCTTTGTCCTTCTGCGACATGGCTCTGAGTTGATCTCTGTCCGGTGCCATGTCCAAGTTATACTTATACTGCTGAACGAAGGCAGCGCCAAGATCCCTGAAAGTGATGATCTTGGTGCGGTTTAAATCTATGTACCATTTGAGTGCGGCACCGGTTAAACTATCTTAAAAGTAATGGATCAGTAGCTGTTGGTTCTCTGTCTGAGTTGACATCCTCCGAGCATACATCACCAAATGACTTTGAGGGCAATAGTTACCCTTGTACTTTTCAAATTCAGGCACCTTGAATTTATGCGGAACTTTCACATTGGGAACCAAACAAAGGTCTGCGGCGTCCTTTCTGAATAGATCCTGACCGCGAATGGCATGCAGTTCCTTTTGCATCTCCAGGAATTTCTCCTGGAACTCATTCATTCTGTCGTACATACTTTCATTTCCACCAGAAGGTATCTGTGGAATTTGGCCTTCCGGGACAGTGTGTACCACGGGTGGTGGTATAGTCATTACGGAAATGACTCTTGGTGCTTCCCTCTCCCGAAGTTTATAACCTTCAGGAGTTGCTGTCATGCCCCGTTCATCTTCGCTTTCCTGAAGTTTGTAACCTTCAGGCCCAGCGGCTCCTACTATAGTTACCGGATCTTCCGTGATCGGCGGAATATATCCTTCCGGGATATAGTTGAGTGGCATGCCCCAGGGACGATCTTCAGGCATGTTATACCGAGGATCATACTTTTCCACTATGGACGTCGATGCGATCTCTGAGATCACAATCCTTTGTATCTGAGCTGCTGCCAGAGCTTGCATGTCATTATGAAGTTTCCTCAGATCTTCTTTCAGAGCGTCGAGTTCTTCTCTCAACTCTCGGTTCTCTTTCTCGAGATTATCCATTTTCTTTTGTCGATTGGCCCGAGTATTATACGAATGAGACAACTTGACTCTAGAATCGAGGAACAAACATGAGATTCATAGGGAAGAAGAATGTGTTACGTGAGAATGATGAATGATATGCAATGATTACATTAATTTTTTTTGTTTAATCAAAAGAAACTTCAACAATTGGATTGCAAATATCATACAGTGGGGAAACCCCGTTTTATTGAATCAAAGATTGCGGAAATGGAAATACAGTATTTTACAGTGTTGTAAAAGGAAATGTCTAAACTTATGGATCATGAGTCCTCTCTGAGGAGGGCTCAGGTGCTGGTAATGGTATTTTCCTTTTCTTTGACCGGGGCTCTTGAGCCGTTGTCGGGTTGTCATTCCTTTGCCAAGTGAAAAGAGCAAGCAATTTCCTTTGGTCTTCTTGATTCTCTACAACATGTTTCTCTAAAATCTTGATCAGAGCATCCTTTTCTTTTAACAGTTGCTGTATTTTATTACACTCCACATTGAGAATGCGATACTTGTTCTTCCAAGACTTCTTCTCCTGTTGAACTTTGTTGAGGGTGACTTGGAGTTTTTCCGTATCAGACATAAAATAAAGGAAAAATTCCTTTAATGGAAGAACTTCTTGACGAGAGTAAGGCATCCTCAGTTTGAGAGCTCTAGTTTGTACCCAGTGGAGATAAGGTTCCACGGGGACACAGTCTGGTTTTCCTAAAGACTCTCTTCCTTTCTAGTGAACATGTTTCCAGGCATGCACTATTTCTGTCTTTAGTGCCCTGCCATTTTCTCCTTCCTTGAAGAAAAGACCTTCCAGATGAACATTACACGGGACCTGTATCATCGGGTATCCAAATTGACGACGAACTAAAACTGGATGATAGTTGATTCCTCCTTTAGTTCCTATGAGGGGTACATTAGGGAAGTTTCCACAACGGTAAATGATTCTTATCTCGTCAAAGATCTGATTGTACCAATCTATGTCATAGTTGGTAAGAGACATGATTCTCTGTGACCAACACAAAGTACTCTTATGATCCCAAAAAGCAGCAGACTTGGGTAAATGGGAAGTGAACCATTTGTATAGCTGGGGTACACAGCATGTGATCATTCCTCCGCTGTACAAATTCCTTAAGTGTACAGAATGATAAGCATCTGCGAGCAAGGTCGGTACGGGGTTTCCTATCAGAAAGATCTTAATGGCATTGATATCAACGAAATTATCAATGTTGGGAAACAGAAATAATCCGTAGGTGAGTAAGACAAAGATGCTCTCGAAAGCAGTCACGTTCCCTATACTAGAAAAGTACAAGGCTTTCTTTATCAAAAACTTGGCTGGTAAACCTTGGATTCCACCCTTAATGGTCATGTGAGTCTTGACTTCTGACTCGTCCAAATAGATTGCTCTTGCAATGGTTTGATCCTTTGGAATTTCTTCCAGTCCAAAAAAGGGAGCTTGGTCAGTGATGGGTAAATCAGTCAGGTGAGAGTACTCCTCCAGTGTTGGTGCCAGTTGGTAATCCAGGAATGTGAAACAGTGATAGACCGGATCGTAAAACTGAAGGAGAGTAGACAGTATTCCTTTAATTACATGGACCTTAACAGAGACATTAGTCCTCCGTACTTAGCTCTGAAAGCATCAGAGTTGGTGATCATCCTTGCCAACCCTCTCAAATCCTCTAATTATGGAACCTTGAAGGTGTACTTGTGAGTCTTCCTTCTACTGAAATCCATAACACAATCTTTCTCTCTGATATTTGCAATCATTGTCTTAGTTTAATTTGAAAAAGGAGAGACTAGAAGAGAAAATTTTTCTTAGTTTAAATGTTTTTAATGAAATGAATGCATAAATGCAGCACACAAAAACATAGAAAAAATATGGGGTTAAGGTTCAGTGTCATGAAGTCATGGCTCTACCCATCCCCAAAGGTTGTACTGGTGATTTTTGTACCTGTCTTCAAAATCATTGACCCCCCTTGGGATAACAACAGTAGCCTGGTTCACCTGAGCGAGCTACAGTATCTTAGAGTAATCTCAAATGAAGGTAGTATCACGTGACAACTATTTCTGATAGCTTCCGCACTAAAAAATAGTAACATGGTCTCAGCCTACTAAATCCTCAGTTTAACGTATACCACAATCGAACAATCTGCCTTCAACAACCGAAGTCGTTTGGACATTGAATCCGCAAAGGGTATCTCCACTGATTTGATGGTTTACCAGGGTCTCTTATTTGGGAGTCACTCCCTGTAAGATTACCCGTCTAATGCCATCACTTATCTTAGGTGTCACTCAAACTTTCCATATGCGACATCACCCGCAGTCCCATTAGCAGAAAAATAAACACGGATATCAAGTAGGAAAAGCGATATATATATTTATTCCTAAAACTAACATCCTAGACCTCTTAAGAGTTAATCTTAGTTCTATACAGACAATGAGTTCCCCAGCAGAGTCACCATTTTACTATAGCAGGCGATTTTTGTCGGTGACGCGACCACCTTATCGCTGGTTTTTGGGTTTCTCCCCATAATGAGGAGGGGTTGCTACTTTCTGATTTCTTATTTATCCCGTGAAGCTGGAAGGGAAAGGGAAGCTATCTAAAACTAACCTTGCACGTGAATGTTTAACTGAACATACGCTTAAAGAGATTCGGGGAGTTCGGGGTCAGGTTATACAATGGGGAGTTGTCAATTACCCATCCTATATATGGCTATCCATAGGTTGTTAGCTTTAGGTTTTGCTTTGTACTTGATGGTGTTTATCTGTTAATGGGTTGGGAAAGTTTCTTGGGAAATGTTAGTGAGTGAGTGAGTTTTTGTTGATGTTTGAGTGTTTTTGGTAAGGTACTGGACCTAAGTTTTGATTGGTATGAAGGTACTGGACCTAGAGTTTTTGATTAGTATGCTCGCTAAGATTTTGCAATCTTATGCCTACGTATTCCCGTTTAAACGAAATAGGGAAATCAGAGCAATCGTAGTTCCTCCTATTCTAAGGGAGGAAAAAGATGTTTAGTGTCTTGTTCAAAGCCCAAGATTGAAGCTAAAAGGTTTTGACTGAAAGAGAATTTGTCATCTCTAAAGAGGGATTGGACTTCCTCTGAGGGGATTGTTGAGTTTTATGTGCCTTGATCAATGCCCAAGGTTGAAGCTAAGAGGTTGATTGACTTCACTAGGGAAGTCCTTATATAAAGCCTAAGAGGAGGCTAGGAATGACTGACTCAATAAAAGAGTGTTTATATATGTCTTGTACAAAGCCCAAGATTGAGAATAAAAGAGACTGAATCTTTGGGGATATCATTATACAAAGCCTAAGAGGAGGCTAAAAGTTTGACTTTTCTGGAGAAAACGTGCTATCTGTCTTGTACAAATCCCAAGATTGGGGCTGAAATGGGAAATTTAACTGACTCGGATGAGGATATTTTTATGTGTTTTGTACAAAGCCCAAGATTGAGGCAGAAAGGAGTTTGAATCTGCTGGAGAGTATTATATGTCTTGTACAAAGCCCAAGATTGAGGCTGAAAAGAGTTTGACTCTGCTGGAGAGTATTATCCGTCTTGTACAAAGCCCCAGATTGAGGTTGAAAAGAGTTTGACTCAGCTTAGGGAATTTATTTCTCAAAGCCTAAAAGTATGCTGAGAGGAATTGACTCTGTTGGGGAATATATCTGTCCCAAGCTTAAGAGAAGGTTATGAAGATTTATGTCTTGTACAAAGCCCAAGATTGAGGCTAAAAGGGTTTGACTCAACAAGAGAGTGATTTTATCTGTCCTGTACAAAGCCCAAAATTGTGGCTGAACAAGCTGGAGAAATCATTATACAAAGCCTAAGAGGAGGCTGTCTTTTTCTAGGGGAAATCTTTGTACCAAGCCTAAGAGGAGGCTGGAAAAGATTGACTCAACAAGAGAGTGTTTTTATCTATCTTGTACAAAGCCCAAGATTGAGGCTAAAAAGGTTGACTCAACAAGAGAGTCTGAAAAGGTGATTGACTCAACAAGAGAGTCTCAAAAGTGATTGACTCAACAAGAGAGTCTCAAAAGTGATTGACTCAAAAAGAGAGTCTGAAAAGTGATTGACTCAACAAGAGAGTCTGAAAAGGTTAGCTCTGTTGGGGAGAATCATTGTACGAAGCCCAAGAGGAGGTTGACTGTGCAGAGGAAAGATCATTATACGAAGCCTAAGAGGAGGCTAGCTTCTGCTGAGGATTATTGAGATCCCGAGGCAGGTCCAAATGGGGAATCAACTCTTGCTGAGGGTTACAGAAGAGTTGAGGTATCAGATGTCTTGAGGTTCTGATTTGGGATAGTGTTATACTGATGAAAAACTGACCCTGGCTTTGGGATTTCTAGGAGAGATACCCAGTTTTAGAATCCCTTTGAAGATTGATCCAGAATGATCGGGGTTTCTCCTATGTTTGTAGGGAACTTGAGAATGTCTTTGAGACTCAAGGTTTAGACTGTCCAAGTCTACTGGTGTGGAAGAGTTTTATCTTTTATATGATGCCCAAGAGGAGGCGGGTGGTTTAAGGGATGAGAATCAACCCTAAATTGGTCTGAGATTTGACACTGGAAAGACCGCTCTAGCAAAGGATGACTAAGTTCTATCTTATACCTTTAGGAGGTCTTTAGGGTCCTTGTATTAAGCCCAAGAGAAGGCATGAGAACTTCTAGGAAGCCGGAGGGTCCTTGTACAAACCCCAAGAGGAGGCGGGGATGCTTTTAGGAAGCTTGTGGATCCCAAACCAAGAAAAGTTCCAGAAATGCTATTCACCAAGAATAGATCATTTAGTGAAAGTTCTGAGGTTTGAAGAAATTCAAGAGATGCTATTCACCGAGAATAGATCACCTCTGGGGAATAGAATTCCTTTGACAATTTCTAATAGTGACAGTCTGAGAAAAGGTTCACCGAGAATACTGCCTTTCTCTTTGTTCCATATTGTTTAAGCCCAAGAGAAGGCAAGACTGTATCTGGAAATCCTATGGGGATCTAGTTTTGACTGTATTTAAAGAGTGACAAAACTAGCTTTACCTAGTTCTAGACCTAGTTGTCGGGGAAAACTCTAAATAGCTATACTAGTATATATACAGTTGATATATGACAAGTATTTTAAAAGGATATGGAAGAAAGACTTACAATGCACAACTTTCCACAATACAGTTATATATATGAAAGCGAGTAAATGAAAGCTGTTAAAACTTACAGGTGAGCAAGCTTCCATGTTGTATAGTTAGTTGTTCAAAGAAATTAAAGAAAATTTTGATAAGAACTGTATATTTGAACTTAAATCAAAAGGGAAGTTGTTTTTGGAAAGATTGTTGGGGCTTATACTCAAGGAGAGGCCCAGGGTTTAACAGTGATTGCACCATTGTTTTGAAGATCGTCCCGGGACTTATACAACGACTGAGGCCCAAAGAGGTTTATTTACAAAAGGGTTAGGTCTTACAACTCAAGGAGCCCAAAGATGTTTTTGTACAAGTGATGGGGCTTACAACTCAGGGAGAGGCCCAATGGAAGATAGTGATCGCACCATCGTTTTGAGAACCGCAGAGCGACTTATACAATGACTGAGGCCCAAAAAAGGTTTTTAATTACAAAGGATTGGGTCTTACACTCTATCAGAGGCCCAAAGTGTTTGAAAAAAGGTTTGTTAGGGTGAAAATCAATGAAACCCTAATTTCATCATTTTTTAAAGTAATTATTCAAAGAAAATTAAGTAAAATGATATAAACACCAAATAAGTTTGAATAAACAACTTGTGATTTTTTGGTTAAGGTTTGAAAAATGATGTTTTAATCACAAGATGAATTAAAACTCATTTGGTTTTGATTTCCAAGATGAAAATTCATTTTTTGAAATGTTTAAAACAATAAAAAATGAATTTATTTGTAAAAATACTAACTATATTAAATAAATAATATAAATTTGAGTTTTTTGTGAAATAAAATATTTTATCATTTTTGTGATTTTTTGCAAAAAGAACCAATAAAAAATAATTAAAATTGAGAGAGAAATTAATTTTCCAAATCATTTAAAATAATATGACAAATATTTAAAAAATGGAAAAAGTGGTAAAAAAGGGTCTGGGGCGAGGGGGATTTGAACCCCAGACGTCCAAGTTATAACGCGCGCCTTCTACCACTGGGGTGGTGATACATCTGTGTATCAAAACCACCCCATAAATACATAAGGGATGCCTTGTTTTAGGCTTGGGCAAGGCAAGGCAAGGCCAGCTTTTGGGCCATTTACGTGAAGCCTCTAACTTTCTCATTTTTCCTTGGATTGGGACAAAATTTATATGCATCTGGCCTAGAATTTCCCAAGGAATCCAATAGTGGTCATGGTTTTTTCAGATGAGGTCCCTATTTTAAAACCCGATAGTGGTTTTGAAATAGGCCTATATTTGCATTTTCTATGCTACCTCATGGTACAGGCAAGAATTACATGATGAATTGGTTCAAACACAACATATACAACATGTATGAGATGTTTATGATCAGTGGACTTCAAAGCAATGCATAATTTAGAAAGTTCAAGTGACGATGCACTTACCTCTTGGAGCTTTTTGGGCTATCTACCAAGTTTCTTGTGCCAGAAGTAATTTGATGCT
Source organism: Lathyrus tuberosus (assembly GCA_022829125.1). Lineage (NCBI taxonomy): Eukaryota > Viridiplantae > Streptophyta > Magnoliopsida > Fabales > Fabaceae > Lathyrus > Lathyrus tuberosus. The sequence goes on from JALAZF010000353.1 coordinate 2,314,407, forward strand.
TTAGACACTCTCAATTGATCCCTAGAAGCTTTTAGAATGGTTGGAACTGGCTAGAATCTTCAGGAACAAGTTTGAGCACTTTCTTGCAAAAGGGGCAAAAGTGGCCAATAGGACAACTTTCTCAAATGGTTTTCCAGATGTGGGGAACCATTTGGGATAGTTCAAGAATGATATTTGGAGTGTGTTTGAGGTTTTATCTGGTTTTGAAAGTGACTGAATCAAGACATGGCTTGAAAAATGCAAAAAAGTCCAATTTTGAGGTTTTGGAAGTGGACTTTGAGATTTTGGTGTTACAGGTCACATATTAGTGTTTGAACAACTTAGATACAACATATTAGAGGTGTTTAGATCATGAGCTATGATGGAATTGCTCTCCAACTCAAAAACTCAGAGATACCTTGCAAAAGAAGGCATTTTGGCCTAAAGAGAGGGATTTTAAGGAAAGCATCAGTTTGGTTGCTTTGGTGTACTCAAACTGAGCCCAAATAAGCTCTATTTATAGTGCAACAAGTATTTTTTAGCATCAATAGTGAATGGAGGCTGCAGCAGGCCTTTGGCCAATGTTATGCAAAAGGAATCTCAAGTCTCCTCTAGCCATTGACTTGAGATTAGGGCACAGGCTTTGTAGCTTTGGTTCAGAGATACGTCTTGACTAAATTCAGTTGGAATAAGCTCAGTTCATGCTACCTTGGTGTATCCACTGAATTTTTGGAAACAAAATTAGAGTCTTGGCATCTTTGTAGTCTTTTTAGGGATGACAAGCCTAATGTAGATTCTTGGACTTGTGAGGCTTGGAGATCAGATCATCCCCCTTGGATTTGATCCTCAGATGTGTCCAAATTGATGACAAGGCCTGGAGTTATCAGATTTGGACAAATTGAGCAAATGTGCACAATTCTGCCTTGTAAAACCAGTTCATGATGCCATGTTTCAAGGGATGTATCTCCCTGCTCAAATTGAATTTGGAGATGATCTGGTGCTTGTTGGAAAGCCCTTATGGCATACTTTAACTTTGATGTTAACCCCTAGACCTGGTTTGACTTGGATCAAGGTGGAAAATGTCCTTACACTTTGGAAAAAGTAAGGTAGATTCTGACTTAGTGAAAATTTCACTAAGTGTTGGAAAAATGTCATTTTCATCTTTTTAGCCATTTTTATCACTCCATAACTAAAAGTCCATGAAGAATTGGAATGAGATGTAGTTGACACTTTTGAAGTATGTAATGAGAGCTGCAAATCCAGCTTTGGACCATCCAAAATGCTTGCTTGGATCTCAAGTTATGGTCCTTGTAAGTTGGTACCCTAGCCACTTTGTTCCATAACTTAGAAAAATTCTAAGTTTTTTATGGTTACCCCTTTTACAAGTTAACTCACTTTCTTTGATTTTTCTTGATGAATGATGATTCAACTCACATATTAACATTGTTTTAGGGGTTAAAGAACCTTGGTTGACCAAAAATTCAAAAACTCAAACTTTGGATTTTTGTACAGTTGACTTTTTATCGGATAAAATCCAAACTATGCGATCTTTTATGGAATCAAGCCCTTAACCTAAATTAAACCTAATGGATGGATTACATAGGTGTTATAGGGTGTATTGAATTATGTCCCAAGGTTTGGGAGCATGTCCTGGTCAAAAGTCAAAGGCACAAATGACTTTTTCCTCGAAACCCTAATTGTGGTCCTAATGAAATTGAAACTTGTAGATCAAGCTTCTTGGATCAATCCATTGTTGCAAATGAATCAATATAGTATATTGGAGACCCTCAAACCATATCTTGAGGTTTTGGCTCATGATTTGTCCCAAAAATGTCAACTTAGGGGTGAATTAGGTCAAGAAACCCTAATTCCTGATTTTTTTGGTAAATGCATCCCCTGAGGCTAAATTGACTTGATAATTGGGTCCATGAGGTCTCTTGGAGTATCTTGGGTTGTGCTTTGAAGCATTGGCTCATGCCCAGAGGAAAATTTCCATCTGGAGGCCTTAGTCGACCAAACCCCTAATTTGGTGACACTGGCGATCTTGAGGCTTGATCCACTTGGAATGTTGCAACCTTGTGCTTAATTCTTGATGTGGGAGTCCTCTTGATCTTTTATGGGTGTTTGAGAGGTTAGTAAAGTTGAAGATCATGTCATTCCTTGATTAATCCTTTGTCTAAGGCTCTGAAAGGGCTTGAAACCCTAATTCTTGATTATAGTGAATGCTTAACAATCTTTGAGGAGATTGATGAGGCATGATGGTACATCCATATTATGGTAATGATTTGCACAATGATGGGAAATTTTGGTGGTTAAAATTTGGGGTATGACACGTATCTACTCAGTTTCAGGTCAGCAAAGCAAACAGTGTCAAGGGCAATAATATTAGATTTGAACTTACGAAATATGTAATATCAGTTATTGCTAATAATGGATTTCTTTCAGTTATTAGCTGCATTTATAATCTCATTTATAACCCTGATGGCTGTTGTCGGATCTCAAGGCAGTCTGCCTGTCAGCTTTGGTACTCCAAGATTGGTTTGTTTCTTTTCCTTTATATCAAATATCGAATTTGATTATCTAACTAATACAAAATTAAACATGTTTAGACATATAGATTCCAACACTTAACAAACATTAAATGTTTTGTAGTATATGTATATTCCTCAAGAAGAACAAGCTCAAAGTCTATATTTGAATCCAGATTGGCCAACTAGAGGAGTTATTAAATTCCAAAATGTTACTTTGAAATGTATGCCATCTTTACCACATGCACTCTACAATCTTAGTTTTAAAATTGAAGGAGGGACACAGGTAGTGCATTATATTTGAATTTGTTCTATTTTCTTCTAATCTCGAATTATATAAAATAGTTATGTCTAATGCATATACATGGCATGTAACCAGGTTAGAATAACTGAAATAACAGGTGTTGGAATAATTGGAATAATACAGAATGTAATTGGCATTAAACCTACAGTTATGATACCACCATGGTTGTCAAAATCTCAATCTAGATCTTAAAATCTTAAGATTTTACTATCTCATTCACCCCCAACGATCCAAATCTTAAGTAGAATCCTATGTTGTAGTCAAATTGTGAAAAAAAATCGCAAAATCATTGATTTTGTGGGATCTTTTCTAGTTTCGACTATGATTTCCCATTTTTCGGCCACTATCATTAAAAGGTGAGAAGGATGACAAGATGCAGAGGCGCAACAATTTTGGTTCGACAGGAACAAATGTGTTCCATTTGAAATGATGAAGTTTTAAATTTAGGATTATGAGAATAAACATCTCACTTATAGATTTTTTTTTTAACTAATTGATTTATGATAATCCTAGTAATTGATCAAATATGTCCTTAATGTCTAACAAATGTTCCATGTGGTAGTAATAAAGTATAAAAACTCAATCATACATGTCTAAAGAGTCGTTTTCTCATGTAAGAATACTTTAAATATATACTATTATTTTTTCATTTTAGTATGATCTTATGATTTTTGTTGCGATCTTACGCTTTATGATCTTGTTACCCCCTCTCGATCTTACAAAAACAATTGGGTAAGATCTCCCGATCTTAGGTACGATTTTATATTTTACGATCTTAATAATCTCTCCGGATCTTATGTAAGATCTCGATTTTGACAACCCTGGATAACACATGGATGCATCATAGCCAGATTTATTAGCATACTTTGCACTGAATACTATTGTTGCTACTATAACTACCTCTTCCTAATCTCCTCCCCTGCCTCAAAATTACTATTTCTACCATTGATTTGAGTGTAATGAACATGTGGTGCAGCTATTTCTTGATTTACTAAATACATATATATATATATATATATATATATATATATATATATATATATATATATATATATATATATATATATATTCCGGTGCACTTAACTATCAAAGTGTAGAGTTGGACAAATGGTTAACTTGTAGGCCATTCAACTAAAGAGGCATGGGTTCAACTCCCATTATAAGCAAAAAGAAATATTTTGTTCATTTACCATTTAGTGACATATGGCACCAATCAAAATTTAGTAAATATTAATCATATTTAGTAAATTTTAATTAAATAAAAAAAGTTTAAAAAATAATTATAAAAAAAATCCACGTGGAATTCAAAATATCAAAAATTAAATAAAATGACACTTGACTTGCCACGTCAGCAAATGCAAAGATTTTGTGTTGATTGTTCAACAAAGTGGCCATATAAACAGAATCTAAAAATTTCAAGGGGGAATCAAAAAAATATTACAGGGGGTACACTGACACTCGCTAACATTGCAGGGGATATAATATATTTAACCCAAAAATTTATTATGGGTTGGGTTGTTGGTACCACGTGGCGTGATCTAGTTGGGTGGTAGGAGGTGACACAAATTGATTAGGTATTTGATGTCTGAGATTTGTTGATGATGTTGGTTGGTTTAATCAAGGGTGGACAGCAGGGTCCACCCAATCAATCCAGGGGCTCTGTTATAATTTTAAAAAATATGCCTAAAAATATTAATTTATATCAAATTTTTTAAAAAATCGATAAAAACATATAGATTTTTAAAATAAATTATGATTTTACACCTATTTTTAAGAAAAAAGTGTGAAATAGATTTTGAAAACAAACTTTACTTTACACCTGTTGTTAAAAAAGTAGGTGTAAAATGTATTTTTTAAGAAATTAAAAAAAAAGTGGGCCCTCCAAAATTTGGGGCCCAGTGTTGTAGCACAGGTTACACCTGCATTAGGTCGGCCCAGGTGGAGATGGATTGGCATTCGAGGGAGAAAATATGTTTGAATATGAGGGTGTTGGTGTGTGGGAAAAGTTAGAGACAGGAAAGCCTGAAAAAAATTGAGTTAGGTTGGATGTGTTGGGAATCCGTGTGGGTTTCAGAGGGAGAATAAACCTTGAGGGTTTTGGAAAACAAAAGAATAAGACTTTTGACAATGTGATTTCTCTAGGTAAGGAAGCGGTGAGGGTGTCTAAGGTTTGCTTTAGTTCATATATGGTATTTGGATGTATGTCTTGTGTAGGTTGGTATAACAAAAGGTGCATTGAAGCAATGGAGTATGTGGCAAAGTTTGTTGTAAGTTAAGGGTGTTAGGGAGGTTTTAGGCTCACCTATAATAGTGATGTCTTTATTGTTATAGGTGAATGATATTTTAGGGATTAAAAAATTAGAAAGAAGGGGGACCAAGTGTTCACAACCATTTCATTCCTAAGACCACGTCTTTTTTTTTCAAAGGGAAGCAAATAAAATGGTATAAAAATAGATGGTTTTGCAATGTGATGAGAACTTGAGGGCATAGTCTAGAACATAGTAATTGAGATCCATAACTAATCATTATAGAGAAATTGCGTATGGTTTTGGTAGGAATTTTGATATGTTAAGTTATACATGGTTGGAGAATATTGTAAGTGTTACTAGTATCAATGAGAACAATTACTGATAAAACACCAAGTAATCCTTTGAACTTCAAGGTTTTTGGAGAAAATTGGCCACTAGTAGCTTGGGGTGAAAGTTGAAAATATGTTTTCTTTGGTTGAGATCCAACTTCCATTACATCTGAAATTTCATTAGTTTCTTGAGTTTCAGTAGGATCATCATCTTCCATGAAGAAGAGAAATTTTCTTTCACATTTGCGGTATGGAGTAAAATTTTCATTACAATTAAAGCATAAATATTGAGCTAGGCATTATTCTCTTTCTACAGAGGTAATCCTTCATATAGGTAAACTTCTTGAGGTTGTGTTTGAATTAGGAATGGTTGTAGGCTTATACGCACTACTACAAAATAGACATTTCGTAACACCAATTTTACAATGGTCTTTGTGTTAACCGTGGTAATATTTTATTTTTGGGCTTTTTTTTGGTATTTACTAAAGGACATGTCACAACAGTCATATGTAACAACCGTAGTGAAATGTACCTGGAGTGAAATGGTTCGAATCCCAACACTAATAATTTTTCATTTATCTTGATAATAATGGGATTAACCTTGTATATCACCATGATTTTTATAATCCACTGTTGTGTAAGTTTCAATCATTTCATCACAGTTCTTGTTGTCAACCATGGTGAAAGGTGCTACTTATTTATATATAAGATGAATTATCTCTCGCTTTTGTACATAACAACCGTCTCTCTAAAAATAAAACCCTAACAACGTTTTCACTCGTCTATCTCAAAACGAAACCCTAACATCTCTGTCACTCGTCTCTCTCATATGGAAACCCCAAAACAAAAACATAACATCAAATCTTAGCCAATGGCTACTTTACAAGTTCGTCTTCACTATAGTTTTTGTTTCAAAATCTGTTTATGTTTCAATATATTGTTTCATATTGTTTGAACTTTCTGCTTGTTTTGACTTATAGGCAGGGATGTCTGTTTTAATAACGAGGACAGAGCTAAAATGAGCATTGCAAACTTGTGTGAAAGATCTAGATAAACATCTATTCAAAATAGACACAAGTTTGCGACTCTAACTTCAGCTTCATCCTTCTTTCATTATGGACACGCCATTATAAGACACGTACGTTTCTGAAACATTATATGACTTGATATGTTTGTTGTATCGTCTATGTTTTTTTATGGTTTGTTATTGATGAATGTTTCTGATGAATGTTGTTGTTAATGTTTGATTAAAATATGAGTTTATTATATCTTATGTGGTTTGAGTATTTTTTCCAATCCCTTACCAAATATATAACTTTTTAGATTGCATTAGAAAATTATAATTTGATAGATAAAGTTATATTAGAAAACAAGTACACGTTTAATTCTTGACAAGAATTCTTCAATTGGTTATCTTCATGGTGTTCTTTGACTGTTAGAACTTTATTTATTGATTATAGTTCTTTAACCACCCATGTCTCCACCTCTAGTTTTGTTTGCAAAGTAAATAATATTTTGTAAAATGAACTAGAGGTGCAGGAATGGGTGTTAGAATAAGATTTGTTCATGACATATATTCCTTGGGTTTTGATAATAACAAAGTATTTAAAGAACAATGGTTTTATTTGATGTGTTTTTCTTGTATGCAGGTTCTAATACTTGTAAATATTAGATACATAATCTGATATACAAAGGCACACTTGAAAGAAGCTGAATTTCTAGCTTCTGGTGATGTAGAATATGAAGAACACTTGCTAAGTGATGTCTGGCGTAGACTCTGAAGCTGAAGGTCCCAACATTAGAAGAAGCAACATAATTGTCTCTACACTTGGTGAATGTAAATTGGCTTATGGTATTGTTCAAAGTTGGTGATAAAGCTGAAGATGTTTGTATTGCATAAAGCAAGGTGCATTGTCAAATCAGTTTGTCACTTGGAGTCTGAGTTCACAAGGCTTAAGAAAGGTTGACGTGCTTTACAGATATCCTTTCCAATGACTCTATACTACAGGATCTTCATGAAGACTCAACGGTTAAACATGTTACACAACCGATCAAGATTGTTTGGTGTATTTATCTTCAACGGCTCTTGTAATATGGAGTAAAGCAAAGACACTGATCAAGTTATCTCATCCATCAGATAGTTTGCTACAACTGCTATATAAGTGGGTGAAGGTTCAAACTGAATCTTTAACAAGGATTGACCAGAAGATGGAGTAACATGATAAAAAATTATCAACTCAATAGTTTATGTAGATTTTCTATTGTAGGTTGTAATTGTAATAGCCTTAAGATTTCTTACACATTGAATATCTTAGAAATCTTAAGAGATTTAGGTCTTTTTTAATGGTGATTTCCCGTACCTCTGATATTAGTATCAAGTACACCGAGTTTTCTATTCTGCTGAACTTGTTTAGAAGTTTAGATTAAGTTTCTTGCCAAGATGCTTGAGCCATGTAAGTCTCTTGCCATGTGCTTGAGCATTGAAAGTCTTAATCAAGTTGATTGATTATGAAAAATTCTTGTATCATTGGGATATAAGCAAAGAAGTCTCTTTCCAAGATACTTGAGCCATGTAAGTCTCATGCTATGTGCTTGATCAATGAAAGTCTTAATCAAGTGGATTGATTGAGCAGAAGTCTAGTGTCGAGGGGATGCAAGCACTAAGTCTTGGGCCAGTGTGGCTTGAGAAGGTTGGCTCGGTTCATGAAATTTGGAGCACTAAGTCTTGAATCTGAGGGGTTCAATTAAGGAGGCTCGTTTCATGGGACTTGGAGCAGAAGTATTGAGTATGGAGGACTTAAGCAGGAAGTCTCGGATCTAGGGTCTGAGCAGTGTAAAAGTCTTATGCAAAATGCATAAGCGATTGTAATATTGATTTGGTTATAGTGAAAATTTATTATGAAGCAAGGGGACTGAACTACTCTCATCTGGAGGGGAACCAGTATAAATATTTGTGTCTTATGTTTTTATTTATTTGCTTCTATTAGAATTGCTGCTAAGTATAAACAGAATCTAAACACCAGTTCAGATTCTGAACTCTGATCAGATGCAGAACTAAAAGAAATGGAAAACACAATTTGACCCCCTTCTTGTGTACTTTTCTCACCTTCAATTGCTATCAGAGCATGGTATGTGCTTAACACTTAACAATGGCGCAAATAATGATCCAATATGAAAAGTATGTCTATTAAAGACTTTCCTTCAAGAAGGACTCAAGTACCACATGAAAAATATCATACTGCTTTTCCTACCATATTCAAAAGGCGATCCCACTGAATTTAAATGATGGAAAAGAAAAACATATTTTTAACTCATTGGTTTTGACAAATGGTTGTGATGAAGGTTTATAGAATATCCTTGAGAAAGGTATTACTATAGAAGTTGATGGTGTAGAGATGATCACTATTTGAAATTCTCTATCACCAACTCAGATGAAGCTTATTGAATATCTTCAGAGGTAGTTGCATTCTGGTAGGTGCTCTATCTCACTTCTGAGTATGTCAACATCATTGATATGTATGATGCTCGAACTATCCATGAATCCTTGTGCTCAGATGTGTGGGAATCAGTTTTGAAGCTTGTCCAATTACACTTTATCTAATCTCTCGAAGCAAATTCTGAGAAGATTGTTCTGGATTCAAACCTAAGGTCACAGTTATTCATGAAGTTATACAACTTGAATGTACTTTGCTCTGTCGGTTTGTCATACAATCTTCAAAGAAAAGAAATGGAATTAGATGTTGAAAAGCTATCTATTAGATTATCTTTTGTAAAGTCTGTTGAAGGATACTTCCTATGGAATGCCTGATGATGAGGAATTAACCTTCCAAATCAAAATATTTCTTTAACTGGCTGATTTAAAACCTTATGAAATATTTGTATCTCAGCTTATTTACCAAATCTGAAAGCAAGGAGAAACACTACCAGAACCTAATGTCCGAAGGTTTCACTGCATATTCTTTTGAAGCTGACATTAGTGCAGGATTCAGATGAAAGAGTAATTTGGCTCTTCGAGTCATTACTACTTCTGAAGAAGCATCTGAGTCCTGAAATAAAAATCAAGTATTGAAAAGAAAGAGATTATGCCAAATACATCTTGCTTCAATATTTAATAATAAGGAGTTTGTTCTTTAAGGTGATATCCTGAGAGACTCCATTTCTCCTAGATTGAGGGTCATCATGGAATTTGTATTAAAGAACAAGTTTATGAGAAACCTTCAATTCTTCTTCGTAATCTGCAGGAAGTTAAATGATGGTGCTTTAATTTTTTTTATGCCATTCTCTGATATCTAACATCATTTGGTTCTTTGTTTATCAAAGATCTCAAAGTCTTAAGTCAAGACAGTCAAATTAATAATTCTGCTAAAAACAAGATCTTGTTCATATTATGATTTATTCTAGATTGATACTTTGGAATGAATCATGGTACTGCTATCAGAATGTGGCGTAAGGCGAAGGAAATCTTATCTGGACATTTATCTATGGTCTCCTAGAAATATGAGTATCATCATTCAAATGTAGTTGCTACAGATATCGGAGAAAGGAGCAAAGGCATCTTCCATGGCATTTATGAAAGGTTCTTTACAACATTTGATGAAAGAATATCCTACATCCCAGACTCAAGTACTAGAGGTAATGAGTTTGGTGGGAGAAGTGGAGTTAATGGTTTAACAACCATTGAATCAGAATCCACTCAAAGCATTGTTCATACTCCATGGTCAAGTCTGAATACTGATACGAGTCTGACCGAGAAAAAAAAGGTTATGTTCTTTTCTAGCTTATCTCTTGATTCATTGAGATGTTTGTGTATATGTTAATACAAATTCTCTACTAGATTTCTAGAGAAGTTCTTTTATTGAAAGAATCTTCAGAAATCTTTAAGACGAAACTATGTTGTATTTATCTATACTGAATATTTCATTAAGCTAGATGACTATCATATTTATGGAAACAATTTCCTCACTTTTTGTGATGTTACTGCTGCTTGTTAGCTGTCAAAGGAAACAATTCAATATTCTTTAATCACTCATGACTCTTTTTTAAAGAGGAGATGTTGGTTTTGAATAGAATCTTAGAGATTGGTGACTGACAGAAGATATCTCTCTCTTAGTCTAGATCTACAAGACTCTGATGGATGATAGCTTCTAAAAATTGTCAGATTCTGAGATTCAGAAGAAGATTCTTTACTTCTAATTAACTAGTTTAAGTAAAATGTTTTTCAAAAACTCCTATATTACTTGAATTTCATAAGTTTAAAAATCATCAAGTAGATTCAGGAGATCTACTAGATAAGAACCTTTGGGTAATGATGCTTTCTTTTTATATATTTGCTGTCTATACCCCCTGTCTTGTGAAACATCATTTTGTGTCCTTTTTCTGAAAAGATTCTTATTCCTTTAGAATCTTGTTCAGTTATTTTTCTTTTTGTTTTCTCTTTGGTTGTGTTCTGATCAAGCCAAACTTAAGATGAGTTTCCTAGTCAATTCTTATTTGAATCAACTGGTTGTCATCAATGAAAAGTTTGTGGATTTTGACGAGTTTCTTATGTTGGGTTTTAACTTCTCAAAGACTGTGTCTGAACAAAGATGGAATGGATACTTTGAGATGCTCTGTGGTTTTACTTATCCAGATCTTGTCAAAGAGATTTGGATTAATGACTCCATTGTTGAGTTAAATTTTGGGTGTGCTATTCTTTCTAAAGTAACTGGTGTTTATATAATAATAACCTCTAAAGCGATTACTAATGTGATCAATTGTGAGGAAATTGGAGAAATTCTAGGAACTCTTGTTTGGGAACACTGTCTTCCTACTCAACATATCTTTGTAGATCCATCTAATACATCATTAGTCTCAAATCTTCGTCCTGATGCAGTTGTTTGGAAACAGATTTTGAATTCAAACCTGCTGCCTAAGGATAAGGATTTAGACCTCGTGGACCCTATTGAAAAAGATATGCTACTACTTCTCAATTCAGACTTGCAGATTGATCTTCCTCAAGTTATGTTTGACTATTTGAAGAGGACTATTTCTTCCTTTCACAAGGGAAAGATTTTCTTCATTCCTTATGGATGAGTTCTTTTAGAATTACTTGTTCACCAGGGAGTTATCATAAGTTCAGAGACTGATTCATCTAAAATCTGGAGAGACAAGTTTGAAGCTATCTATGAAAGATTTTGATGTTATATTTCTACATAGTTATGTTTTGTAATTGTTAGAAACTTTGTATTAAGTAATCTTATTAATATGTCGTGTTTGTTCATGATGTTGTGCAGTTTAAACTGTTATTTATATATTTATTATTGTTCTAAAGGATTAAATAAATGGGATTAAGAACTCAAAACACGCAACAATTCTCTTTAATAAACTAGAAGATATTACAAATTATTTAGACTTTCTAGTCTATTTGATTTTCTCTAAGGTATTTCCTAGGATCATCTGACATGTTCAGATTATCAAAATAATTTTTCCATTCTTACTTAGCAAACTCCAAAGCCTCATTTCCCAGATGGTTTCTTCGTTTGGACTCAGAAGTTCTTCTTCTTATGGGAGTATTCACAAAGGATGTTGAAGAGGTGTGCGCTTCTGAAGTCATCTGCTTGCTAATAGATCCTTCAGCTGTTGCTTTACCTTTGGTTGCTTGAGTTTCTGCATTCAGTATGGCTGCCTTTCTGAAATCTCCCTTTGGAACCCATATTTTTTTTTGTTTATACATGTTAGTGTTCTAAAGATCATGTGATTAAGGGAGAGAGTCTGTTATGATTTTTTATAGACTTGTTACATTCATTGTCTTGAGTATCCGTTATTTTAATATTGATTAAGTCAAATCAATGTTTTAATGATGACTCTTGGAAATGTTATCTAACAGTCTGACCTATTAAGATTCCTTTTAACAATAGTAAGTATTATAGTTAAAACGTTTAACTGTTTCTTCTGGTGTCAGTATTACTTCATTAATGTTTTATCAGAATATCTAATGGGTAAATAAGGTGTTTGTATGATTGCATAATATATACTGGTCAAAATAACTTTTTTTCATTAATCGAGCTTAAAGGATTACACAATAACATAAGAAACTGGTTTGAACTAAGATTAAGCTCTACCTATATCATCCAATGCCTTGTAGCAAAAGCTATTGCCATAATCATAATCTGGCTCATCTGCATCAATGTTGTCCTCTTCCGCTTCTAGGACAACAAGACGGTGAAACATCTCGTTGAGCCTCTTCCTCTTTGTCTTTTTCATGGATATATTTTTTGGCTTCAAAACAGCTGCTGATCGACCTTCTTCTGTAGGATTTTGATGTACTACTGACGAAGTCTCATCTGAAGTATTTAGGGAAGAAGGCATAAGACCAGTAGCAGAAGCTTCTGAAGCTACTGTCTTCTAAGGGTTTTGGATATTCAGACTTGTAGAGTTCTGTGTAACCTCTGTTACAACGAAAATTGTGTTACTCTCAGCTGATGACTCCATAATGATCATCTTTAAAATCTTCCTAGAGCTTCAAGGTAATCTTCACATTTTTTCCTATCTACATTTCATCATTTATTCCATTATTCAAAAGTTTATAGTCCAAACAAATGACCAATTTCTACAAACATCTTGTATATATTCAAGATTCTCACATTTTATATTACTTTTAGGCTTAATTGCAGTTTTAGTCCCCATATTATCCATTTTTCTCGGTTTTGGTCCCCCCATTTTCAAATCCGGGTTTTTAGTCCCTTAAGTTTCGTTTTATCAGGATTTTAGTCCCCCACGAAGTTTGAGGCCAATTTTTGATGATATGGCACTCAAATTTGCCCACATGTCAATGCCAAGTCAATAATTGAGACTTTTTAATATTTTAATTCCTTTTTACTATTTTACATTTATGTTATTTTTATTTATAACTTGCTTAATAATCTGAATAACAAAAGTCATTAGAAATAATACTTCAAGCTTTCCTATGTTTCCTATTTCTCTCCAATACCTCAAACCTTAACTTTCGTTTTCGTCTTCGTCCATTACTGCTGTATGTAGCGAGCGATTTTTTTCGGTGACGCGACCACCTTATCGCTGAAGTTTGGGTTTTCCTCCTAGAGGAGAAAGGGTGCTACTTTCTGATTTCTTATTTATCCCATGAAGCTGGAAGGGAAAGGGAAGCTATCTAAAACTAACCTTGCACGCGAATGTTTAACGGAACAAACATTTTAAAGAGATTGGGGGGTCCGGGGTCAGGTTATACAATGGGTAGTTGTTAATTACCCATCATATATGTGGTTATCCACAGGATATTAGCTTTAGGTTTCGCTTTGCAATTGATGGTGTTTATCTGTTAATAGGTTCGGAAAGTTTCTTGGGAAGTATAAGTGAGTGAGTGAGATTTTGTTTGTGTTTGGGTGTTTTTTGTAAGGTACTGGACCTATGTTTTGATTGATGTGTGAAGGTACTGGACCTAGGGTTTTTGTTTAGTATGCTCGCTAAGATTTCGCAATTTATGCCTACGTATTCCCGTTTAAACGAAACAGGGAAATCAGATCAATCGTAGTTCCTCCTATTCTAAGGGAGGAAAATGACGTTTTGGTGTCTTGTTCAAAGCCCAAGATTGAAGCTAAAAGGGTATTTGTGTCTTGTTCAAAGCCCAAGATTTGAAGCTAAAAGGGTACTGAGAGGGAATTTGTCATCTCTAAAGAGAGATTGTTGATTTTTGTGTGCCTTGATCAAAGCACAAGGTTGATGCTAAAAGGTTAATTGACTCGGCTAGGGGATTTCTTTATACAAAGCCTAAGAGGAGGATAGAAGTGACTGAATCAACAAGAGAGTGTTTTATCTGTCTTGTACAAAGCCCAAGATTGAGGATAAAAAGAGATTGACTCTTTGGGGATATCATTATACGAAGCCTAAGAGGAGGCTATAAGTTTGACTTTTCCAGGGGAAATGTTCTATCTGTCTTGTACGACGCCCAAGATTGAGGCTAAAAGGGATTTTGACTCTGCTGGGGAGGGTTTGTATGTGTCTTATACAAAGCCCAAGGCTGGCCTTACATGGAAAATCATTATACAAAGCCTAAGAGGAGGCTTGAAATGGGTTGGACTCTCCTTGGGGAAAATCATTCCTCAAAGCGTAGAAGAAGACTGGGAGGAAATGACTCTGCTAGGGAAGATATATGTCCCAAGCTTAAGGGAGGGAAATTTATGTCTTGTACAAAGCCCAAGATTGAGGCTAAAGGGGTTTGACTCAACAAGAGAGTGTTTTTATCTGTGTTGTACGAAGCCCAAGATTGAGGCTAAAAAGGTTGACTCAACAAGAGAGTCCGAAAAGGTGATTGACTCAACAAGAGAGTCTGAAAAGTGATTGACTCAACAAGAGAGCCTGAAAAGTTTAGCTCCGCAGGGGAGAACCGTTTGTACAAGGCCCAAGAGGAGGCTGACTTCGCTAAGGAAGGATCATTATACAAAGCCTAAGAGAAGGCTGGTTTTCTGCTGAGGAAAGATCCTTATACAAAGCCTAAGAGGAGGCTATCTTTTGTCGGGGATCATTGAGATCCCGAGGCAGGTCCAAGTGGGGAATCAACTCTTGCTGAGGATTACAGAAGAGTTGAGATGTCAGATACCTTGAGGTTCTGATCTAAGATAGTGTTGACCCTGGTCGGGGAACTCTCATGAGAGAGGCTGGGTTTCTGCGGGAGATCAATCCAGGATGCCATGGGTTTTTGTCCTATAGTTATAAGGAACTTGAGAATGTCTTTGAGACTCAAGGGGATTAAATTGTCCAAGTATACTGGTGTGGAAGAGTTTTATCTTTTGGAGGATGCCCAAGAGGAGGCAAGGGCATTAAGGGATGAGAATCAACCCTAAAGTGGCCTGAGGGCTGACACTGGAAAGACTGCTCTAGCAAAGGATGACTAAGTTCTGTCTTATACCTTTAAGAGGTTGTCGGGGTCCTTGTATTAAGCCCAAGAGAAGGCATGAGAACTTCTAAGAAGCCGAAGGGTCCTTGTACAAAGCCCAAGAGGAGGCGGGGATGCTTTTAGGAAGCCCGTGGGTCCCAAACCAAGAAAAATTCAAGAAATGCTATTCACAGAGAATAGATCATTTAGTGAAAGTTCTTAGGTTTGAAGAAACTTAGGAGATGCTATTCACAGAGAATAGATCAACTCTGGGGAGTAGAATTTCTTTGACAATTTCTAGGGGTGTCAGTCTGAGAAAAGGTTCACCAAGAATACTGCCTTTCTCTTTGTTCCATATTGTTTAACCCCAAGAAAAGGGAAGACTGTATCTGGAAATCCTATGGGGGACCTAGTTTTGTTTGTATTTAAGAGTGACCAACATGGCTTTACCTTGTTCTAGACCTAGTTGCCGGGGAAAACACTAAATAACTATACTAGTATATATACAGTTGATATATGACAAGTATTTAAAAAGGGTATGAAAGAAGACTAACCATGCACAGCTTCCCACAATACAGTTATATATATATTCGACGTGTATTTAAAAGAATGAAAGAAGACTAACCATGCGTAGCTTCCCATAATACAGATATATATATATATATATATATATATATATATATATATATATATATATATATTAAAGCAAGTAAATGAAAGAGGATAAAACTTACAGGTGAGCAAGCTTCCATGCTGTATTGTTAGTTGTTTAAAGAAATTAAAGAAAGTTTTGATAACAACTGTATATGGAATCTAAATCAAAAGGGAATTGTTTTGAAAATATTGTGGGGCTTATACTCAAGGAGAGGCCCAAAGAGTTTGACACTGATCGCACCGTTGTTTTGAATATTGTACTAGGACTTATATAATGACCGAGGCCTAAAATGGTTTATGTACAACAAGGGTTGGGTCTTACAACTCAAGGAGAAGCCCAAAGATTATTTAAAGAAAAGAAATGGGACTTAAAACACAAGGGTAGGCCCAAATGGTTTTCATTTTGAAATGACAATCGCGCCGAGATTTTTTAACACAGAGGGACTTATACAATGTCTGAGGCCCAAGAAAGTTTATGGTTAAAAAAGGATTGGGTCTTACACTTTATTAGAGGCTCATGAGTAATTTTAAGAAAAAGAATGGGGCTTACAACTCAGGGAGAGGCCCAAGTGATTCTATTTTAAACTGGCGATCGTGCCGGGATTTTTGAAAACACCGTGGGTCTTATACAATGACTGAGGCCCAAACAATTTTGGTTTCAAAAAGGGATTGGGTCTTACACTCTATTAGACGCCCAAAGAGTTTGAAAATGAATAAAGATGGGTCTTATAGCTCAAGGAGAAGCCCATGGTTTTGTTAAAAAAGACGACGATCGCGCCGAACTTTTGAAAATATATAGAGGGACTTATACAATGTGTGAGGCCCAAAATTGTTTATTTACAAAAGGGTTGGGTCTTACACTCTATCAAAGAGGCCCAAAATGTTTGAAAAGGTTGATGAGGGTGGAATTAATCAAAACCCTAATTTTGCCTAAAATGGAATTAATTTTGTTTAAAAATTAATAAAAATACTGAAAACGTGTGAAAAATGAGGGGTGATCTTGGATCAATGTTTCAAAAATCATATTTTTATAAACAAAATGATTGAAAACCAATTAAGTTTGGAAAATCAAGAAGGAACAAATATTTTAAATGTTAAAAAACAAATAAAAATTAATTCTTTGCAAAAATATCAAGTATACGAAATAAATAATATTTTTGGGATTTTTTTGTAAAATAAAATATTTTAACATTTTGTGAATTATTAAAAAAAGAATCAACTCAAAATCATTAAAATTCAGAGAGAAATTAATTTTTGAATCAATTAAATTAAATCACAAAATTCAAATATTTGAATATTTGAAAAAGGCGCCAAGAACACACCAAGAACACGCGCGTGTTCTGATTTTGCCCAGATTTGAATTTTCTCATCAATCTCACCGAATACTTGATGAAATCACACAATCCACATATCAATATACTCGTTTTTACCTCACGATCATGTCTATGGTCTTTAATTTCGTTTATTTTAAGCATGGAATAAGAAATCAAATAGAAACCTCAAGAACCCTAAATTATGCATGAAGGCTGAGAAATTTGATACACGACTCATACAAAGCAATTAATGGAGGGGAAACACTCCATACATAATTATGAACATATGGCAAAATTATTGTGCGAGGAAATATGCATGAATCATGAGATGACCAAGTTTAGGCTTACTTGAAGGCCGTGGCAACAAGAGCAACTTGATTTTTGAGTTGGAGGTGTTACAGATGAGTTGTGATGAGCTGAACAGCTTCCCTACACCATATGGAGTATGTTTGAAAGCTTGGATTGGTTTGAAATGGACTGGAACAGATTGTGGCACCTCAGCTGCAACTTTGTTGAAAACTTGAGCAAATGGATGGTGATTTTGTGAAATTGATGTTCCAGATGTTGTTTTAGTGTTTGATCAGCTCACATATGATGTTTATGAGGTGTGTGTGTGTGATTGGTTTGGTTGGAAACACTTTCTAATTCAAAACCCGATAGTAGCTTGCATTAGAAGGCATTTTTGGAAGTGAGAGGGTGATTTTGAGAAAGGCAAGTGTTATAGGCCTTTGGTGTACTCAAACTGATCAGAAATAAGGTCTATTTATAGTGTGTCAAGTTTTTTTTGCAAGGAATAGGGAATGGCAACTGCAGCAGGCCTTTGGCCAATGTGGATCAAATGGAATCTCAAGTATCCTCTAACCGTTGACTTGAGATTAGAGTACATACCTATGGTTCTCTATTTCAAGGATAAGGCTTGACTGAAGTGTTCATCTTTGCTCTGATACATGCCACCTCTAAGCATCCATTGAATGCTCCAAAACAAAATTAGAGTCTTGAGGCATCTTTAGCTTTTAGGGGTGCCAAACTTATATGTAGTTCCAAAGACTTGGGAGGCTTATGAATCAGTGTTTGTTCCTCCTTGGTCTCCCCCTGAGGTGTACAGATGGATAAACTTGTTCGTTGTTTGCACAAATTGATCAAATCGAGCCCTAATGCACAAAATCTGCCTTGCACAGCAGTTTGCAGCAAGGCATGTTGCAGTTATCATAACTCCTAGCTCAGATGGAATTTGATGGAGTTCTTGGACATTTTGGAAAGCTAATATATCCCATTTCAACATGATGTCAAACTTTGGTTTTGATCCAACTTGAATTACAATGAAAAATGCCTCTACATTTGGAAAAAAATAAGGCAGATTCTGACTTAGTGAAAATGTCACTAAGTGATGGAAAAATGTCACTTTTGTGTTTTCAGCCATTTTGATCACTCCATAACTTAAAATCCATGAGGAATTGGAATGAGGTGTAGTTGACACTTTTAAAGTATGCCATGAGAGCTACAAATCCATCTTTGGACAGTCCAAAATGGTTGCTTGGATCTCAAGTTATGATCCTTGGAAGTTGGTACCCTCGTCACTTTATTCCATAACTTAGAAAAATTCTAAGTTTTTATGGTTACCCCTTTTACAAGTTAACTCACTTTCTTTTATTTTTCTTTATGAATGATGATTCAAATCATACAGTAACATTGTTTTAGGGTCAAAGAACCATAATTGTGAAAAATCTCAAAAAGTCAAACTTGACTTTTGTGCACAGTTGACTTTTTATCAGATGAATTCCAAACCGTACGACCCTTTGTGAAATAAAGTCCTTGATCTAAATCAAACTTGATGGATATGTTCCATAGGTGTTATAGGATGTATAGAATCATGTCCCAAGGTTTGGGAGCATGTCTTGGTCAAAATTCAAAGGTATAGTTGACTTTTCCCTCGAAACCCTAATTGTGGTCCTGATGAAAATGAAACTTGTGAGTTAAGCTTCTTGGATCAATCCATTGTTACAAATTGATTAATTTAGTTTATTAGAGGTCCTCAAATCATGTCTTGAGGTCTTGGCTCATGTTTTGTCCCAAAAGTCAACTTAGGGGTGAATTAGGTCAAGAAACCCTAATTCCTGATTTTTGGTGAATGCATCCCCTGAGGTTAAATTGACTTGATGATGGGACTCATAAGGTTCCTTGGAGTATCTTGAGTTATATTTTGAAGCATTGGCTCATGCCCAGATGAAGATTTTCATCTGGAGGCCCTAGTTGACCAAAACCCTAATTTGGTGACACTGGCGATCTTGAGGCTTAATCCACTTGGAATGCTGCAACCTTGTGCCTGATTCTTGATGTGGGAGTCCTCTTGATCATTTATGTGTGTTTTAGAGGTTAGAAAAGTTGAGGATCATGTCATTTCTTGATTGATCCTTTGTCCAAGGATCTAAGAGGGCTTAAAACTCTAACTCTTGACTGCAGGGAATGCTCAATAATTCACGAGGAGATTGATGAGGCATAAAGGTACATCCATATTGTGATGATGATTTGCACAATGATGGGAAATCTTAGTGGTAAAAAATTGGGGTATGACACTGTAAACCTTCGCCGATCCACATAAACACAAAACTTATGGATTTCGTATTCGTCTTTTGCCTCAAACTGCTGCAACATTCTTGATTTCGTCTTCGTCTTCTACTTCTACTATTGTGCATTCCAGATTACTCATTCTGAGTTCAACATGTCAGACCCAACATATGTTTTGAGGTAAATGGCTAAGTCTCAATGTTTGAATACCATGTGTTCTGAATGCGTTTATTGTGAGTTATATATGTTTTCGTAATGGTATGTTATGAGTTATATGTGTTTCTATAATGTTTGAATACCAATATTTGAAAACCCTTGTGAATGCGTTTATTGTTATGTTATGGTGGTCCCAAAAGTTCTAATATGTCATTGTGAGTTTATTGATAGTTTATTATGGTCCCAGTATATTGTGGTCTAATTTATTATGGTCTATTTTATTGTGGTCCATAATGTCTGCAACCATTTGTTTTACTCTATTTTGTGTATGAAGGCCTGCATAAAAGCAAACTGTCAGACTTAGATTTCACCACAAGGGACAAATGATATATCATCCTGTAATGTTGTATGTCAGTGAAACAATGGCTCAAATGAATTGGGATTGGGACGTGGACTTAATGTCCTATATGCAGATTGAAACTATGATAAAAAGTGAAGGTTATAGGAATATAAAATGCATGTGGTATGTGAATCCTAAGTTTTCATTTTCTAGAGAGATTAGACCTTTGAATAATGACACAAATGTGTTAACCTTTATTGAAGATGTTAAAGGGTTCCATGTCATCGATGTTCATGTTGAACACACGGTTGACATACCAGAATACATAGAAGCTGAGGAAGTTCAAACTGATGTCAGTGTGAAGGAAGATGAAGTTGATGTGAATGTTCAAATTGATGTGAATGTGGATGAAGATCATGCTGACATGAATGTTCAAACTGATGTGAATGTGGAGGAAGATGAAGCTGATGTGAATGTTAGGGAAGATGAAGCTTATATGAATGTGGAGGAAGATCAAGTTGTTGTGAATATGGAGGAAGATCAAGCTGATGAGACTAAAACTGATCCGGATTATGAGGTTAGTGAGAAGAATGAGGAAGAAAGTGAGAGTGATATTGTTGCAGTGAGAATCGGATAATAAGTTATTAATTAACTTGCATCACAAAACTTTGAAATTCACCACCGAGCTTTGATTTATCCAAAGGAAAGGGTAAAGATCGAAGAAACCCCTAAGAGGATCTAGGTTTGGGGGTTGGTTATACAAAGGAAAGGTATTAGCACCCTAAGCATCTGCAGTACTCTACAGGAACCTCTTGTTATATTTGCGTTATGTTAATGTTTGTTTGCTAAGGTAATCTGCTAAGGGTAAAGGTAAAGACCAAGAGCTTAGAAAACGTAAAAACTTCTCCTCGATCCTGGTTTCCTACCAAGGAACTGGTCTCAGTTTCTGAAATAAACTTCCCCTCGATCCTGGTTTCCTACCAAGGAACTGGTCTTAGTTTCTGATGTAAACTTCCCCTCGATCCTGGTTTCCTACCAAGGAACTGGTCTCAGTTTCTGATGTAAACTTCCCCTCGATCCTGGTTTCCTACCAAGGAATTGGTCTCAGTTTCTTTTGTCAATAAACTTTCTTGACAAGGGATGTTGTCTTTAGCGGTTTTCCTCAAACTTCTCGCCGAATTTTCCTGGGGAGACGCCATTTGATGGGAAAAAGTTTTGATGTCACACTTGTTGGGTAACCCATTCGTCTGAGCTGCAGAGGTGTACAAACTTCTCTGTTGGAGACGCCATTTGTTGACTCTACTTGGGAAAACGAGTCCCTTGAAAGACTACTTTCCGCTTGGAGGTATTACATCATACTGTTCCTCGAGATCTTCTCAGTGGGATGCCATGTGATGTAATCCAATTTTGAGGTGCTGATGACCTTTTTGTCAGTGAATCTTTCAGAGAAAAACTTCCATACTACCGAATCTTTGATTAAGAGGCTTTCTCTGGGGATTTTCCTTAATCCGGGAAAGCGAAGATATCATCTTCAATGGCGAAGAGTGATGTTTGTCGAAAGTTTTCTTGTTTTCAGAGGTTCAAGTTATCAAAGTGGTCGAAGACCGTCTCTAATCCAGAGATAAACTGGAGAGAGATTGCTTAGATGATTCACTTCCTGACGAGGAAAGAATTGACAACTCGATTGACGGGACTTTTATCACTAGGGGGTAAGACCGACTAGCGTGGTAGTGATGCAATATGAATATGAATGCAAAGTAATAATGCATGATGTATGTATGTTTATGCTGACAAAACTGATGCGACATACAGACGAATAGATGAACACGACTAGATACTCAGCCACTGCGGGGAACGAAGAAATACCATTTGTTCCAGATAGAAATTCTGCCTTGCTTGGGAGAAATAGTTCCGGTGGGGAACAACGTTGGTCGGGCATAGGAGATAAGAACTCTGCCGGGGATGTCGGACGGAATATTCGCATCTGACACAGCTGACCCTTCCTTCAGGTGTACTGGTTAAGAAGGAGTACTTTGATTTTGCACCTTGAAGCTCGATTACTTCTGGAGAAGCGATTTATGTTTTTTCGATGTTCAATAATTAAACGAAATTGCCATCTTTATTTAAAAGCAGAAAAAAGTTTGACAAGTAAATTCATTTTTGTTTTATTTCAAGAATCGTTGATCATATTAAAATGTCATTCTGTAAAGCTAAAACAAATAAGATTTTACAAACAAAAGCATTAAGGCCCAAATTTTATTGATAGGATGGAAATCAGCCAAACGCGTGATCCCATAGAGCATTTACAAAGTTAGAAAATGGTAATTTACGAGAAAAGGGCTACATTGAAACATAACGACCGTTATCCTTCCACCAACTTTGAATTCTGGACATCCTGAGCTTCTGTCGAAGATGAACATGACTGGAGTTTCTTCTGATGGATTGCATTACCGCTGCTGAGGGGTTTGTCCCTTTGCTGGACATAGTTACTTTCCATTATCCTTAACTTTTTCCTGGATTGTACTTTGAGATTTTCAATCCATCGGGATGATTTTTTTTGCTTATGTCTCTAATTTTTGCCTGGACCGCCCTTTCGGGTTTTCAATCCACCGAGACGTTCCTTTTTATTTATTTATTTAGGCGAAGTATTTCTTGACTACGTCAACATTTGTGGGGTAGTCAAATTCCTCTCCATCCATGGTTGCGAGTCTCAAGGCGCCGCCTGAGAAAGTCTTCTTGACCACAAAGGGGTCGGGACTCAGTGAGAAATGATTGTATCTTCTTGAGCACGAGGTCTCCTTTTCTGAAGACGCGAGGTCGGACCTTTTTGTCAAACACCTTCTTCATTCTTTGCTGATACAACTGACCATGGCATAGTGCCGTTATTCGCTTTTCTTCGATCATATTGAGTTCATCGTGTCGACTTTGACACTCAAACTAATCAGAAATGAGGTCTGTTTATAGCGTGTCAAGTTTGTTTTGTAAGAAATAGGGAATGGCAACTGCAGCAGGCCTTTGGCCAATGTGGATCAAATGGAATCTCAAGTCTCCTCTAGCCATTGACTTGAGATTAGAGCATAGGCCTATGGTTCTCTGATTCAAGGATAAGGCTTGACTGAAGTGTTCATCTTTGATCTGATACATGCCACCTCTAAGCATCCATTGAATGCTACTAAACAAAATTAGAGTCTTGAGGCATCTTTAGCCTTTATGGGTGCCAAACCTATATGTAGTTCCAAAGACTTGGGAGGCTTATGGATCAGTGTTTGTTCCTCCTTGATCTGCCCCTGAGTTATGCAGATGGATAAACTTGTTTGTTGTTTGCACAAATTGATCAAACCGGTCCCTAATGCACAAATCTGCCTTGCACAACAGTTTGCAGCAAGGCATGTTCCAGCTGTCATAACTCCTAGCTCAGATGGAATTTTATGGAGTTCTTGGACATTTTGGAAAGCTAATATATCCCATTTCAACATGATGTCAAACTTTGGTTTTGATCCAACTTGAATTACAATGAAAAATGCCTCTACATTTGGAAAAAAATAAGGCAGATTCTGACTTAGTGAAAATGTCACTAAGTGATGGAAAAATGTCACTTTTGTGTTTTCAGCCATTTTGATCACTCCATAACTTAAAATCCATGAGGAATTGGAATGAGGTGTAGTTGACACTTTTAAAGTATGCCATGAGAGCTACAAATCCATCTTTGGGCAGTCCAAAATGGTTGCTTGGATCTCAAGTTATGATCCTTGGAAGTTGGTACCCTAGCCACTTTATTCCATAACTTAGAAAAATTCTAAGTTTTTATGGTTACCCCTTTTACAAGTTAACTCACTTTCTTTGATTTTTATTGATGAATGATGATTCAAATCATACATTAACATTGTTTTAGGGTCAAAGAACCATAATTGTGAAAAATCTCAAAAATTCAAACTTGACTTTTGTGCACAGTTGACTTTTTATCAGATAAATTCCAAAGCGTGTGACCCTTTGTGAAATCAAGTCCTTGATCTAAATAAAACTTGATGGATATGTTCCATAGGTGTTATAGGGTGTATAGAATCATGTCCCAAGGTTTGGGAGCATGTCTGGGTCAAAAGTCAAAGGTACAGTTGACTTTTCCCTCGAAACCCTAATTGTGATCCTGATGAAAATGAAACTTGCGACTCAAGCTTCTTGGATAAATACATTGTTGCAAATGGATCAATGTGGTTTATTAGAGGTCCTCAAATCATGTCTTGAGGTCTTGGCTCATGTTTTGTCCCAAAAGTCAACTTAGGGGTGAATTAGGTCAAGAAAGCCTAATTCCTGATTTTTGGTTAATGCATCCCCTGAGGTTAAATTGACTTAATGATGGGACTCATAAGGTTCCTAGGAGTATCTTGAGTTATATTTTTAAGCATTGGCTCATGCCCAGATGAAGATTTTCATCTGGAGGCCCTGGTAGACCAAAACCCTAATTTGGTGACACTGGCGATCTTGAGGCTTAATCCACTTGGAATGCTGCAACCTTGTGCCTGATTCTTGGTGTGGGAGTCCTCTTGATCATTTATGTGTGTTTGAGAGGTTATACAAGTTGGGGATCATGTTATTTCTTGATTGATCCTTTGTCCAAGGCTCTAAGAGGGCTTAAAACTCTAACTCTTGACTGCAGGGAATGCTCAACAATTCTCGAGGAGATTGATGAGGAATAAAGGTACATCCATATTGTGATGATGATTTGCAAAATGATGGGAAATCTTAGTGGTCAAAATTTGGGGTATGACACTGTAAACCTTCGCCGATCCACATAAACACAAACCTTAGGGATTTCGTCTTCGTCTTTTGCCTCAAACTGCTGCAACATTCTTGATTTCGTCTTCGTCTTCTACTTCTACTACTGTGCATTCCAGATTACTCATTCTGAGGTCAACATGTCAGACCCAACATATGTTTTGAGGTAAATGGCTATGTCTCAATGTTTGAATTCCATGTTTTCTGAATGCGTTTATTGTGAGTTATATATGTTTTCGTAATGGTATGTTATGAGTTATATGCGATTCCATAATGTTTGAATACCAATGTTTGAAAACCCTTGTGAATGCGTTTATTGTTATGTTATGGTGGTCCCAAAAGTTATGATATGTCATTGTGAGTTTATTGATAGTTTATTGTGGTCCCAGTATATTGTGGTCTAATTTATTATGGTCTATTTTATTGTGGTCCATAATGTCTGCAATCATTTGTTTTACTCTATTTTGTGTATGTAGGCCTGCAGAAAAGCAAACTGTCTGATTTAGATTTCACCACAAAGGACAAATGATATATCATCATGTAATGTTGTATGTCGGTGAAACAGTGGCTCAAAGGAATTGGGATTGGGACGTGGAATTAATGTCCTATATGCAGATTGAAACTATGATAAAAAGTGAAGGTTATAGGAATATAAAATGTATGTGGTATGTGAATCCTAAGTTTTCATTTTCTAGAGAGATTAGACCTTTGAATAATGACACAGTTGTGTTAACCTTTATTGAAGATGTTAAAGGGTTCCATGTCATCGATGTTTATGTTGAACACACGGTTGACATACCTGAATACATAGAAGCTGAGGAAGTTCAAACTGATGTCAATGTGGAGGAAGATGAAGTTGATGTGAATGTTCAAACTGATGTGAATGTGGATGAAGATCATGCTGACGTGAATGTTCAAACTGATGTGAATGTGGAGGAAGATGAAGCCGATGTGAATGTGGAGGAAGATGAAGCTGATGTGAATGTGGAGGAAGATGAAGCTTATATGAATGTGGAGGAAGATCAAGTTGTTGTGAATGTGGAGGAAGATCAAGCTGATGAGACTAAAACTGATCCGAATTATGAGGTTAGTGAGAAGAATGAGGAAGAAAGTGAGAGTGATATTGTTGCGGTGAGAATCGGATAACAAGCTATTAATTAACTTGCATCACAAAACTTTGAAATTCACCACCGAGCTTTGATTTATCCAAAGGAAAGGGTAAAGATCGAAGAAAACCCTAAGAGGATCTAGGTTCGGGGGTTGGTTATACAAAGGGAAGGTATTAGCACCCTAAGTATCTGCAGTACTCTATAGGAACCTCTTGTTATATTTTCGTTATGTTAATATTTGCTTGCTAAGGTAATATGCTAAGGGTAAAGGTAAAGACCTATAGCTAAAGGTAAGGACCTAAGGGTATATACACTAAGTTTGCTCGCCAAGACATCGTATCTTGTGCCTACATATCTGACTAAAGAATCAGAGCAACCGTAGTTCACCTAACTAAGGGTGAGGAACCATTTACTATGGCCAAAGTTCCTAGGGGAATGAGTATGAGCTCATATAGAGTTTTAGAAACTCTCTAAGTCTAAGTTGTGATGGGTGAAGTGAATACTCAAAGTGATGAGTCTCACATCTTTCTCTTCACTGGAGAAGTAAAATTTTCACATTTAACAAACATATGTGAAGATACTGGGGAGAAATCCTTGTATCGGTGTAGCCAGTCATTATTGAGATGTCTGATCCAGGAAGTATTGTCAATTTTATTTTAATGACGAGCTTACGCCAAATGGTTTAACAATGTTTTCTTCATAATCAGAGCTTTTTTTAGGGAGGCAAATGATTTTACTAAATCTACCCTAATATCAAAGCAAATCATACTCTCATTGTGTTTTCTTAAGAGATTTTTCAAAACATTTTCCGCTTTCAAAACTGTTATTAATGAATAAGTGAAGTTTTGCATAACGAGGAAAATAATAGAGCAATGATAAATATCAAACAAAGAATGGTCCAAAATATGATTTCATTAGAATGGTAACTCGCCAATAGCGAAGTTCCATGGAACATTACAATTGAAAAATGGCAATTTGGGGAAAAGGTTACATCATATTCAATGACCACTACTGTCCCTGACGACTAAGAGTCCTAAAATCTTTGCTGTTGATGAGGCCAGATGAATTTGAACTTCTTCATGAATTCCTTGATGTAGGTGACAATCCTGTTTGACACAGTGAAATGCCTTTGTCCCTAACTTTTGCCTGGACCGCCCTTTCGGGTTTTCAGTCCACCGGGACTCTCTTTTTTTCCTTGGACACCCTCTCGGGTTTTCAACCTAGCGAGCTCTTTTCTTTTTTATTTGATCCCTAACTTTTGCATGAGTCTCCTTCATAGGTTATGACCCACCGGGATACCCTTTCTTGCCTAAGTCGCTATTTCTATTTTTCGACTTAGCGGGCTTTTTAGGCGTAATATTTTCGTACTGAGTCAGCATTCACAGGGTGTGCGAGTTGTTCACCGTCCATCATTGTAAGGAATAAGGATCCTCTTGAGAACACAATTTTCACCACATATGGACCCTCATAGTTGGGCGCCCATTTTCCGCGAGCATTCTTTTGAGATGGCAGGATCTTCTTGAGTACAAGTTCTCCTTCTTGGAATTCTCGAACACGGACCTTCTTGTCAAATGCTCTCTTCATTCTGTTTTGATACAAGTGAGCATGACACATAGAAGTCAGTCGCTTCTCATCGATGAGGTTCAGCTGGTCGTATCTCTCTTGGACCCATTCGGCTTCATCAAGCTTGGTTTCCATCAGAATTCTCAAAGACGGTATCTCCACCTCAATAGGAAAAATAACATCCATTCCATATACCAGAGAAAAGGGAGTTGCCCCTGTCGAAATTCGAACCAAAGTTATGTATCCATGCAAGGAAAATGGTAACATTTCATGCCAATCCTTATAAGTCTTGACCATTTTCTGCAGGATCTTTTTGATGTTCTTGTTAGCAGCTTCGACAACTCCATTCATCTTGGGACGGTAGGGCAAAGAATTGTGATGCTCAATCTTGAAATTTTCATACAACTCCTTCATTGTCTTGTTGTTCAGATTAGTCCCATTGTCAGTTATGATTCTGTTAGGGATTCCATAATGACAGATGATATTATTCTTGATGAAACGGGCAACCACTTGTTTGGTCACATTGGCATAGGAGGCGGCTTCAACCCACTTGGTGAAATAGTCGATCTCTACTAAGATGAAACAATGACCATTAGAAGCTTTCGGCTTAATAGTTCCAATCATGTCAATGACCCACATAGAGAAAGGTCAAGGAGATGACAACACGTTCAGCAATGTCGGAGGAACATGCATCTTATCAGCATAGATCTGGAACTTATGACACTTTCTGGCATATTGGATACAGTTAGCTTCTATGGTCATCCAATAATACCCAGGCCTCAAGATCTTTTTAACCATGACATGCCCACTGGCGTGAGTACCAAAGGCTCCTTCATGAATATCGTGAATCAACAGGTCTGCTTCTCGTTTATCAACACATCTTAGCAGGACCAAGTCGTGATTCCTCTTGTAAAGTACATCATTGCTAAGGAAGAACTTGGATGATAGCCTTCACAAAGTTTTCTTATCAAGACTGGAAGCATTGACAGGATACTCTTGAGTCTTCAGATAATTCATGATGTCGTGAAACCACGGTTTACCATCTACCTTTTCTTCAACTGACTGGCAGTATGCTGGTTCGGTCTTGTGCTCGATACTGATGAATGGTGCTTCATGAACAAAGTTAACTCTCCACATTGAAGCTAGCATGGCTAGGGAGTCAGCTATGTGGTTCTCTAAATTAGGAACATGACGGAAATTTCCACAGTATAAGCTAGGTGTGGGATTAGTTTCTTGTCTTTAGTCTCCCATTCGCCCTTGACTTGGTAGATAACTAAAGCAGAGTCACCAATGACTTCCAGAATTTTGATTCTGAGGTCAATTACAGCTTCCAAACCCAAGATACACGCTTCATAATCAGCAACATTGTTCGTGCATTCAAAGTCTAACCTAGCTGTGAAAGGGGAATAATCGCCGTCAAGGTTTATCAATACAACACCCACGCCATGTCCTTTTTAGTTGGAAGAACCATCAAACATCATCTTCCATCTGGAACCGGGTTCAGGACCTTCAACAGGGCCTGGTTCCTCACAATCTTTTACCACCATGATGTCTTCATCAGGAAAGTCAAACTTGAGAGGTTCATAATCTTCAACAGGCTGATCTGCAAGGTACTCTAATAAGACGCTTCCCTTGATAGCCTTCTGAGTGACATATTGGATATCATATTCAGACAATAGCATGTGCCAACGGGCGAGTCTTCCGGTTTGAGCAGGTTTCTCAAAGATATACTTTATATGATCCATTTTAGAGATCAACAAAGTAGTGTGACATATTAGGTACTGCATAAAATATCTGGCGGCCCCTGCTAAAGCACAACAGGTTTTCTCAATCAATAAATAACGTCTTTTGCAGTCAGTGAACTTTTTGTTCAAGTAATAGATGGCATGCTCCTTGCGGCCAGTTTCATCATGTTGGCCCAAAACACATCCCAAGGATCCTTCTAACACAGTCATTTACATGAAGAGAGGTCTTCCAGTTACAGGAGGAACCAAGATTGGTGGATCTTACAGGTAGTTCTTGAGTTTATCAAAGGCTTGTTGACAATCAGAATTCCACTCCACAGTCTGGTCTTTACGGAGTAACTTGAAGATTGGCTCACAAGTGGGAGTCATGTTGGAGATGAATCTAGAGATATAGTTCAAACGACCCAGAAAACCTCTTACTTGAGATTCAGTCTGAGGAGCTGGCATTTCCTGAATAGCTCGTACCTTATCAGGATCTACCTCAATTCCTCGTTGACTGACGATGAAGCCTAGTAACTTCCCTGATCTGACACCGAAAGTACATTTGGCAGGATTTAACTTCAGCTGGTATTTCCGAAGCCTCTTGAATAACTTCAAAAGATGGTCCAAATGTTCTTCCTCACTCTGAGATTTAGCAATCATATCATCCACATACACTTCAATTTCTTTATGGATTATGTCATGGAATAAAGTTACCATAGCCCTTTGATAAGTTGCCCCTCCATTCTTTAAACCAAAAGGCATGACTCTGTAGCAGTAAGTACCCCATGGGGTGATGAATGTAGTCTTATCCATATCGGCTAGATCCATTCTAATCTGATTATACCCGGAGAAACCGTCCATGAAGGAGAAAACTACAAACCGTGTTGTATTATCCACCATGGTATCTATATGTGGCAGAGGGAAATCATCCTTTAGACTTGCTTTGTTGAGATCCCTATAATCTACCCACATTCGTACTTTACCATACTTCTTCATTACTGGCACAATGTTGGCTACCCATTCAGGGTACTTTGAAACTGCCAAGAAACCTGCGTCCAGTTGTCGCTTAACCTCATCTAGAATCTTGAGAGCCATGTCAGATCTACTTCTTTGAAGCTTATGTTTTACCAACGGACATTCTGGCTTGAGTGGTAGCTTATGAACTACTATGTCTGTATCCAGGCCAGGCATATCTTGATAAGACCAAGCAAATACATCCACATATTCTTCAAGAAGCTGTACTAACCGTTGTCTGACCTCTGCCCCAAGAATTGCCTCAACCTTGACATCTTTCTTGACCTTGTCAGTACCAAGATTGATGATGTCGACTTGTTCCTCACGTGGTTGAAGATCCGTGTATTGGTATTCACACATCTCTGCCAAATCATCAGGGATCTCATAGTCTTCCTCATCCTCAGCTTGATAGATAGGTGAGTCAAAGTCGATAGTGAGAGTAGGGTCATTGAATACAATGGGTTTGGGATTTATTTTGCATGATGGAGGGATTTATTTTATTAAAATGCACAAAATAGAATGCAAGAAGAAAAATGTATGTTTTTGAAAAGATTTCCATTTTTCCTTAAAAGCAAAGATAGTAAAATAAAGACAGAGAATTTAACAAAACATCACTTTCATTAATTAATAAGTATTATAAGTGGTGGCCCATACAAAATAATCCACTAGCCTCGGGCAAGGCTAGGGAATTGAAAACAACAACAAAGCAAACAAATTACTCTGGCATAGGGTACAAAGTAGGGATCTCAATAGCCTCCCAATTACTCAATGCGGCGTCACACTGAAAACGAAGTGGCTAATGTCTTCGTCTTCAACATCTTCAATGATGGCATGAACTTGATATCCTCCACTGACAAACACCTCTTGAATTGTCTTCGGTCGTCTCATTGTTAGAGCAGTAACTTTTTCCTCAAGAGTTGGTTTGTAACCCAACCCTTGGTACTTCTTTCTCTCTTGAACCTCGACAACTTTGCCCCAGCCCTCTGGTATTCCTTCTTGTAGGGCAGATTGCATGCTCTTGTAAGAAGCAAAAGATGGACAGTTTGAGGCCATTAGCTCTTTATCATCAATCATAACAGCATTAGCTATCTCAAGAGCTTGGAAAGAGGTTTTCAAAGCGTCCTAATCAGCTTCAATGTATCGGAAAGAGGATAGGTTGCTGACCATTAGATCCTCCTCACCATGGATAATGACCAACTTCTCATCCGCTACAAATTTCATCTTTTGACGCAAATTCGATGTCACAACGCCGACTCCATGGATCTAAGGTCTACCCAACAAACAACTATAAGCATGATTGATATCCAAGAATTGGAAGATGATGTTGAACACTTGAGGACCAATCAGAATAGGCAACTCAATCTCTCCCATCACTGATATTCTCGAGCCGTCGAAGGCCTTGACGATGAGTGACGTGGGTTTCATTATAGCCCCTTGGTAAGACAACTTTTCAAGGGTTATCTTCGGTAGAACGTGTCATACCCCAAATTTTGACCACTAAGATTTCCCATCATTGTGCAAATCATCATCACAATATGGATGAACCATTAGTTTCCCCAAAGATGGGTGAGCATCCACTACAATCAAATTTAGGGTTTCAAGCCCTCTAAGAGCCTTAGACAAAGAATCAATCAAGGAATTACATGATCTTCAACTTGTCTAACATCTCAAACATCCATAAAGGATCAAGAGGACTCCCACATCAAGAATCACGCACAAAGTTGCAACATTCCAAGTGGATTAAGCCTCAAGATCGCTAGTGTCACAAAATTAGAGTTTTGGTCGACCAGGGCCTCCAGATGGAAATTTTCCTCTGGGCATGAGCCAATGCTTCAAAGCATAACCTATGATGCTCCAAGGGACATCATGAACCCAATCATCAAGTCAATTTGGCTTTAGGGGATGCATTCACTAAAAATCAGGAATTAGGGTTTCTTGACCTAATTCACCCCTGAGTTGACTTTTGGGACAAAACATGAGCCAAGTCCTCAAGAGGGGATTTGAGGGTCTCAAATACATCACATTGATCCATTTGCAACAATGGATTGATCCAAGAAGCTTGAGCAACAAGTTTCAATTTCATCTAAACTACAATTAGGGTTTCGCGGGAAAATTCAATTGTGCCTTTGACTTTTGACCAAGACATGCTCCCAAACCCTAGGACATGATCCAATACACCCTATAACACCTATGGAATTAATCCATAAATTTTGATTTAGGTTAAGGACTTGATTTCATAGAGGATCGCACAGTTTGGAATTCATCTGATAAAAAGTCAACTGTGCACAAAAGTCAAACTTTGACTTTTTGAGATTTTTTACAATTATGGTTTTTTAACACTAAAATGATGTTAATGTGTGATTGGAATCATCATTCATCAAGAAAAATCAAGAAAAGTGGGATAACTTGTAAAAGGGGTAACCATAAAAAACTTAGAAAATTTTCTAAGTTATGGAATAAAGTGGCTAGTGTACCAACTTTGGAGGATCATAACTCCTAAACCACAAGGCCATTTTTTCCCATCCAAAGCTGGATTTGTAGCTCTCATTACCCTCTACAAAAACTTCAACTACCACTCATTCTAATTCCCCATTGATTTCAAGTTATGGAATGATCAAAATCAAGAAAAGTGAAAATGTCACTTTTTTCCAACACTTAGTGAAATTTTCACTAAGTCAGAATCTGCCTTCACTTTTTTCCAAATGTAGGGGCATTTTTCACTTGGATCCAAAAAGTATCAAAACCAACTATGATCAAACAGTTGTTGTATCATATAAGGGCTTCCCAAAATGGCCAAGAACTCAATCAAATTCCACTTGAGCCATGAGATATGACAATGGCAACATGCCTTGCTGAAAACTGTCAAGGCAAGGCAGATTTTGGAGTTTTGCTCGATTTTCCAAATTTGTGCAATTCCAAACAACTCTATCCATCTGAACACCTCAAGGGGGGACCAAGGAGGAACTAACTCTGATCCCAAGCTTCCCAAGTCTTTGGAACCAAAAATAGCATGTCAAACCTAGAATTGCCTAAAAGAGGGACAAGACTCCAATTTTGGATTGGAGCATTCAATGCATACACCAAGGTGGCATGGACTGAGCCATTGCTAACTGAATTAAGTCAAGACTTATCCAAGACCAAGGGAACCAGCAGCCTGTGCCCTAACCTCTAGTCAATGGCTAGAGGAGACTTGGATTCTCATTGCTCAACATTGGCCAAACATATGCAGCAGTTGCCATGCACTATTTCTTGCAAAACAAACTTGCTCTACTATAAATAGAGCTCATTTGTGATCAGTTTGAGTACACCAAAGCCATCAAACAGATGCTTTCCTCAAAATCACCTTCTTCGCTCCAAAATTGCCTTCCAAAGCAAGTCACTATCGGGTTTTGAGTTTGAGAGCAATTCCAACCAAACCAATCACACACACACACACACACACACACACACACACACACACACACCTCCTAAACATCATATAGAAGTGATCCAAACACTCACATAACATCTGGAACACCAAAATCACAAAATCACAAGCCAATTGCTCAAGCCTTTGACAAATTTGCAGTTGGGTGCCATCTCAAGTTCCAGATCATTTCTATCCATTCCAAGCATCCAAACACACTCCATGGCACCTAGGGAAGCTATCCAGATCAATGGAACATAGCTGTAACACCTCTAACCCAAAACACGATCACCAGCTGCAAGTGGTAAGCATGAGCTCTTCTAACTCTATGACCCATGCAATTTTTGCTGCACAATAATTTGGCCATATGTTCATAATCATGCATAGAGTGTTTACCCCCAATCAATTGCTTTGTATGAATCGTGTATGGAATTTCTGAACCTTCATGCAGAATTTAGGGTTCTTGAGGTTTCTCTTTGATTTCTTATTCCATGCTTAAAATAAATGAAATTAAAGACCATAGACATGATTGTGAGGTGAAAACGAGCAAATTGATATGTAGATTGCATGATATAATCAAGTATTCAGTGAGATTGGATAGAAAACGCAAATCTGGGAAAAACAGAGCACGCGGGCAAGGCCTAGATGTTCTTGGCGCCCTTTTTCAAATATTTGAATATTTGAATTTTTGTGATTTTATTTAATTGATTCAAAAATTAATTTCTCTCTCAGTTTTAATGAATTTGAGTTGATTCTTTTTTTAATAATTCATAAAAATGTTAAAATATTTTATTTTACCAAAAAATCCCAAAAATATTATTTATTTCATATAATTGATATTT
This sequence comes from Lathyrus tuberosus, assembly GCA_022829125.1. NCBI lineage: Eukaryota > Viridiplantae > Streptophyta > Magnoliopsida > Fabales > Fabaceae > Lathyrus > Lathyrus tuberosus. The sequence goes on from JALAZF010000353.1 coordinate 2,349,126, forward strand.
TTGCAAAGAATTAATATTTTAATTGTTTTTTACATTTAAAGTATTTTTTCCTTCTTGATTTTGCAAATTTTAATGACTTCTAATCATTTTGTAGGTCAAAACTTGATTTTTGAAACATTAATCCTAGATCACAATTTGTTTTCCACATGTTAAACAATTTTGATCATTTTAATTGAATTTTTTATTCAATTAAAATACATTTTGGAAACAAATTAGGGTTTTGATTAATTCAACCCTCATCAAACCTTTTAAAAAACACTTTGGGCCTCTAATAGAGTGTAAGACCCAATCCTTTGTAAATAAAAACTTTTGGGCTTCAGTCATTGTTTAAGACCCACTGCGCTTTCAAAAATCCCGGCGCGATCGCCCATTTAAAACAAACCATCTGGGCCTCTCCTCAAGCTATAAGACCCATTCAAAATCATTTTTGGGCCTCTAATAGAGTGTAAGACCCAATCCCCTTTTGAAACCAAAAACTTTTGGGCCTCAGTTGTTGTATAAGACCCACGGTGCTTTCAAAACCTCGTCGCGATCGTCGCCCTTTTCAAAATGAACCCTGGGCTTCTCCTTGAGCTATAAGACCCATATTTGTTCACTTTCAATCATTTTGGGCCTCTTGAGAGAGTGTAAGACCCATCCCCTTGTACAGAAAACCTTTCTTGGGCCTTAGTCACTTGTATAAGTCCATGTACAAAACGACAGTGCAATCACTGATTAAATCCTGGGCCTCTCCTTGAGCTGTAAGCCCCAATTTTCCTTTCAAAAGCACTTTCTCCTTTAATTTTGAATATAATATTATTATCAAAGCTTTCTTTGTTGGACAAACTAACCAAACAGCATGGAAGCTCTACAACCGAGTAAGTGTTTACCCGCTTTCGTTTACCGCTTTCATATATATATAACTGTATTATGGGGCTGTTTCACTGTAAGTCTTCTTTCATAGACTCATATCGACTGTGTAATACTAGTATAGATATTTAGAGTTTCCCGGAAACTACGTCTAGAACTAGACAAAACCTCGTCTCTTTACATCCGATGTTCTCCCGGATATTTCAACATAACCTAAACCATGAGAAATTTTCTTTTACAACAATTTTAGATAACTAGATCTAAGAAATCTCCCCCTTGAACAGTTCATATACAGAAGGCCAATGTTCCAAGTGAAACCCCTTCTGGAACTGTTCATCAGCCTCCTCTTGGGCTTAGTGCAAGGACCCACAGGCTTCCTAAAAGCATCCCCGCCTCTTCTTGGGTGTTGTACAAGGACGCATCGGCTTCTTAAAAGTTTTCACAGCCTCCTCTTAGGCTTCGTATAATGATTCTTCCTCCGGGAAGATAGCCTCCTCTTGGGCTTCGTACAAATTGTCCCGTCGGCTTCTTAAAAGTTTTTATCGCCTCCTGTTGGGCTTCGTACAAATTGTCCTGACGACCTCTTAAAGGTATAGGAATAGAAATTAGTCATCTTAATAGAACAGTCTTTCAAAGAGTCTAGATCTTTCTACCGTGAATGTACTGTCTCTTGATTTCTCTTAAACATAGTACGAAAGATAAAACTCTAGACTTGGACAGTCTAATCTCCTTGAGTCTCGAAGACATTCTCAAGTTCCTTTCAAAAATAGGAAAAAACACCCATAGACTTGGGCAGTCTCAATACCCTTTGGATTCCCCATTTCCTTAAAGAACAGGGAATAATCCCGGTCCTCAGATCAAATCCATGAGTACAACATTACCCATATAAGAACTGATTTTCTCTTTTAACCAACATACTGGACCTGTCACTCAACTGAAATAGTAACCCCAGCCTCCTCTTAGGCTTTGTACAATGATTCTCCCCAGCGAAGCTAACCTTTAGCTTCCATCTCGGGCTTCGTACGAGATACCAAATCACTCTCTTGTTGAGTATAAAAGACTCTCTTGTTGAGTCAATCCTTTTTTAGCCTTCATCTTGGGCTTTGTACGAGATACAAAACACTCTCTTGTTGAGTATAAAAGACTCTCTTGTTAAGTCGATCACCTTTAGCCTCCATCTCGGGCTTCGTACGAGATACACCTAAAGCCGCATCTGTAAACCAACAGTTTTGACTGTTTAACCTCAGTTTGCAAGCAGGGTTAATTGGAGACATCTATTTCCCTTCCTTCATCAGCTTCAATAGGATAAAAAATGAATCGAACTGTAGTACCAAAGCGATAGTGATTCGAAACCATGAAAACCGCGCTACAGAAAAATGGCGACCAGAGTGGGAGGTGCCATGGTAAGATCTTGTCGTCCCCATTTTCCATAGAAAAATGGCGACCACAGTGGGAGAGACTTGTTCTTCTCCCGTCTCTTAGGGGGAAACCTTAAGTTTAGACAATTTCACAGGAAAAATGGCGCCCACCGTGGGGCCAAACAAAGGAATCTTGTCTCTCTCTTATCTCTCTGGTTGAAACCTTCTCTTAGGACGAGTCCGTGGGTTCACAAGGTATCACCGAATGACGGTTCCATTGGGGAATGTCATTATTGCTAGGATCGGCCCTCACTAGGATCTTAGGTCAAAAAACATTTAAGTTAGGAAGGTACCATAGAATGGCGCCTCCGTCGGGGAGCCATTTTCTGTTAGGATCATAGGATTCATAGCTCTTAAAAAGTCTAGGACATTAGGACAAATATATATACTGCTTTTCCTAATTGATATCTGTGTTTATTTTTTTGCTAATGGGAATGCGTGTGATGCCGCATGTGGAAAGATTAAGTATACACCTAGGAAAAACCTCTTTCAGTAGTGCGGAAGCTATCGGGAATAGTTGTCACGCGATACTACCCTCTTCTGAGATTCTTCAAAATACATCACCTAGCACGGTTCCCGGCCCGCTGATGTTATCTCGACAAGAATCAATTATTTTGAGAGACAGGTACAAAAGTCACTAGTATAAACCTTTGGGATTGGTAGAGCCTTGACTTCATGACACCGACCCTTTGACCCCATGTTTTTTCTATGTTTTTGTGTACTGCATTCATGCATTCATTTTAAAAAACATTAAGCAAAGAAAAATTTTCTCTTCTAGTCTCTCTTTTTCAAATTAAACTAAAACAATGATTGCAAATGTCAGAGAGAATGGATTGCGCTCATGGATTTCGGTAGAAGAAAAACTCACGAGTATACCTTCAAGGTTCCAAAAATAGAGGATTTGAGAGGATTAGCAAGGATGATCACTAACCCTGACGCTTTCAGAGCCAAGTACGAAGGTCTGCTACCTCTGTTAAGGGTCCATGTAATTGAGGGAATCTTAGAGGCACTCGTTCAGTTTTACGATCTGATCTATCACTGTTTCACATTCCCAGATTACCAGCTCGCACCAACGCTGGAGGAGTATTCTCATCTGATTGATCTACCCATTACTGATCAAGCTCCCTTTCTGGACTGGAGGAAATTCCAAAGGATCAGACCATTACAAAAGCAATTTATTTGGACGAATCAGAAGTCAGGACTCACCTGACCACCAAGGGAGGAATCCCAGGTTTACCAGCCATGTTTCTGGTAAAGAAAGCTCTATACTTTTCTAGTATAGGGAACATGACTGCTTTTGAAAGCATCTTTGTTTTACTCACCTACGGGTTATTTCTGTTTCCCAACATTGATAACTTCGTCGATATCAACGCCCTTAAGATTTTCCTAATTGGAAACCCTGTACCGACCTTACTCGCAGAAGCGTATCATTTTGTACACTTAAGGAATTTATACAGCGGAGGGATGATCACGTGTTGTGTACCCCTACTATACAAATGGTTCACTTCTCATTTGCCCAAGTCTGCTGCATTTTGGGATCAAAAGAATACTTTACGTTGGTCGCAGAGAATCATGTCTCTTACCAACTCGAACATCGATTGGTACAATCGAATCTACGATGGGATCAGAATCATTGACCGTTGTGGAAATTTCCCAAATGTACCCCTCATAGGAACTAAGGGAGGAATCAATTATCATCCAGTTTTAGTTCGTCGTCAATTTGGATACCCGATGAGGCATGTCCCGCGCAATGCTCATCTGGAAGGTCTTTTCTTCAAGGAAGGAGAAAATGATGGGGCACTAAAGATGGAAATAGTGCACGCTTGGAAACATGTTCATAAGAAAAGACGGGAGTCTCTAGGAAAACTAGACTGTGTCTCGGTGGAGCCTTATCTCCACTGGGTACAAACTAGAGCTCTCAAGCTAAAGATGCCTTATCCTCGTCACGGAGTTCTTCCGCCAAGGGAATCTGTCATGTACTTCATGACTGAAACGGAAAAACTTCAGGTTACTCTCAACAAAGTTCAACAGGAGAGGAGGTATTGGAAGAACAAGTACCGCATTCTCAATGTGGAGTGTACCAAAATACAGCAACTGCTGAAGGATATGGATGCTCTAATTGAGATTTTGGAGCAACATGCTGTAGAAAATCAGGATTACCAAAGGAATTTGCTCGCTCCTTTCACTTGGCAAAGGAATGACAACCCGACAACGGCCAAAGAGCCCCGGTCCAAGAAAAGGAAAGTACCAGAATCAGCATCTGAGTTCTCCTCAGAGAGGGCTCGGGACCCATTAGCTTAGGTTTCTGTTTCCGCACCTTGTAATTTACTGTATTTCCATTTCCGCAATCCTTTGAATTCAATCAAATGGGGGTGTCCCCACTGTTTGATATTTGCAATCTAATTGTCAAAGTTTATTTTGATTAAACAAAAAAAACAATTAATATAATCATTGCATTCATCATTCTCACGTCACGTATTCTTTTTACCTACAAATCTCACGCTTGTGTCTCGGTTCTAAAGTCAAACTGTCTCGTTCGTACAATACTCGGGCCAATCGTCAGAAAAAGATGGATGATCTCGAGGAAGAGAACAGAGAGTTGAAAGAAGAGATCGACGCTCTGAGAGAGGATATGAGAAAGCTTCGTAATGACATGCAAGCCATGGCAGAAGCTCAGCTACAAAGAACTGTGATCTCAGAGATCACCTCAACGCCCATAGTGGAGAAGTATGATCCTAGGTATCAAATACTGAAAGATCGTCCCTGGGGCATGCCTGTTAACTATATCCCTGAAGGATATGTTCCGCCAATCACTGAAGATTAGGGAATCATAGCAGAAGCCGTTGGGCCTGAAGGTTACAAACTTCGGGAAAGCGAGGATGCCAGAGGCATAATGAGGACTCCTGAAGGTTACAAACTTCGAGAAACGCCAAGATTCACTGCTGTAGTAACGGTACCACCCCCTGTGGTGCACACTATCCCGGAAGGACAGATTCCACGGATACCTTCTGGTAGAAAGGAAAGTATGTTCGATAGAATAGATGAATTCCAGGAGCAATTCCTAGAAATGCAGAAGGAACTGCAAGCTATTCGCGGTCAGGACTTATTTGGAAAAGACGCCGCAGACCTTTGTTTGGTCCCCAATGTGAAAGTCCCGCACAAATTCCAGGTGCCTGACTTTGAAAAATACAAGGGTAATTCTTGCCCTCAAAGTCATTTGGTGATGTACGCTCGGCGAATGTCAGCTCAGACAGAGAACCAGAATCTACTGATTCACTACTTTCAAGATAGTTTAACCGGTGCCGCATTAAAATGGTACATGGGTTTAAACCGCACTACGATTAGCACTTTCAGAGATTTTGGCACTGCCTTTGTCCAACAATATAAATACAATTTGGACATGGCACCAGACAGAGATCAACTCAAATCAATGTCGTAAAAAGACAAGGAAACCTTTAAGGAATACGCTCAGAGATGGCGTGAAATTGCCGCTAAAATTTGTCCACCTCTTGAGGAAAAAGAGATGACAAATATTTTCTTAAAGACCTTGAGGTCATTCTACTACGACAGAATGGTTGCCAGTGCGCCCAGCAACTTCACCGAAATGGTCGGTATGGGAGTGCGTCTCGAGGAAGCCGTTCGAGAAGGACGTCTAGTCAAAGACACTGGGTCGACAAGCGATACTAAAAAATACGGTAGTGCTCTCCCTAAGAAAAAGGAGCAAGATATTGGGAATATCTCCCTCGAAAAGCAAAGGCAACGGTACCAACCAGTAGCAGCTGTAACTCCTGCTATCAACCCCGCGCCTGTTTCTACGTATCAACCTCAGGTTGCTCAAAGCCAACCGCAGTCGCAGCAATTTCAGCAAAGGACACAACAGCCTCTTCAGCAGGCTCGTCCTCAATACAACAACAACCGTACAACGCGGTCACCAGGATTTGATCCTATACCCATATCGTATGCTGAACTATTTCCATTACTGTTAGCCAAGGGGCATGTCTAGACTAAGTCTCCTTTTACAGTACCGGAAAATCCGCCTTTTTGGTTTAAGGTGGATCAGACTTGCCCTTACCATCAAGGAGGACCAGGGCATAACATAGAAAACTGTCTCAGTTTCAAGTCCGACGTGCAAAAGCTTGTTAGGAGCTGGGTCTTATCTTTCAAAGATACGAATCCGAATGTTCTCACGAACCCGCTGCCTCAACACGAGAAAGCTACAATTAATTTGATAGAGGGAGAGTCTAACAACATATATCAAATTCATGATGTACTCTTGTTAAAGGCCAACTTGGTCAAGATGCATTGTAGACAGAGTGGATATGGCCATGTGCCACCTCATAATTATCACCAGTGTGATATCTGCTCTAAAAGCAATCAAGGATGTTCTGTGCTGCAATCAGCTCTACAGGAACAGATGGATCTTGGATGGATCCAAGAGCACCGAGTTCGTGGAGTTAACATGGTTTATACGAATTCCAACATCATTAAAAACCACGATATTTGTGCGATGAATGTCAACCTGGTGGCAATACACTCAAGGCAAAGCCAGTATCATAATCTACCACGTCATGATTATAATTCCTGCCTAACTTGCTCGGTAAACAAACAGGGATGCTCTTTTGTACAAGAGGCCCTCCAGCGTCAGATGGATCTTGGATGGCTTCAAGACTACCATGATAGGAATCATTACCAAATCAACATGATTCAAATCTTCGATATTCGCTTGATGAATACCAGCCTAGTGGAGTTACATGCTAAACTGGTCCAGCTCGGGTTCCTGGTATCACATGATTATCAGGGCTATAAAGCGGATTGCGAAGATGATCAGGGATGTGCCCTTGTCCAGGAAACACTTCAGCAATTGTTGAGCCGCTGGTGGCTTCCAATCTATATGGATGAAGACACCCAGAAAATTAGCATCACTAACAGGAATACTACTAGATATCTAAGTCAGGATGTTCGGTCGATGGAAACAAACCTAGTAAGGTTACACTGTATTCAAAGCGGACGTGGCTAGGTACCACTACACAACTATGAGCGGTGTGGAGTTTGCTCAGTGGATAATCAAGGATGCTACCTCGTGCGAGCAACCCTTCAAAGTCAGTTAGACCGCAAAGAGATTCAACCATGGTTAAGTTCTGGATCAGTCAACTACTTTGCTGATCAAATCAAGGACGTTGTCATAATCTCTGATCATCAAAGGACTATGGATGTTTGTACCATTATCCCTCTACTTGACGAATCGAGAGTTCCCAACCGGGAACGGATCAAAATTACTTACGATGGTTAGAAAAATCAGAAGGCTCCCATAGTCATCTATCTACCAGGACCGCTACCGTATGAGTCAACTAAGGTTATCCCTTACAAATACGGTGCAACAACAATTGAGAATGGAAAGGAAATTCCATTACCCTCCGTCGTGAATATTGCAGACATCAGCCGAGTAACACGGAGTGGTAGAATCTTCAACAGAAGAGTTGGAGAACCCAGCAAAGAAAAGGAACCTCAGACAGAAGTTCCCGATCCACCAGTCGGTCAATCCAGTAATCCCAACATTTCGAAAAACAATGATGAGATGGTGAAGCTCATCCAAAGGAGTGAATACAACATTGTTGATCAGCTGTTACAAACTCCTTCAAAGATCTCGATATTATCACTATTACTTAGTTCAGAAGCGTTTGTGGAACAGGATGTAACAATCAGACAGTTTGATAGCATTGTCTCTAACATCACTTCCTGCAATAACTTGTGATTTAGTGATGAGGAATTACCTGAAGAAGGTCGCCGGCATAACATGGTGCTCAACATTACAGTCAACTTCCAGGACGATGCTTTAGCCAACGTACTGGTAGACACAGGGTCATCCCTGAATGTTATGCCAAAGTCCACTTTGATGCAATTATCATTCAAAGGATCTCCGATGAGAACCAGCGAGGTCGTCATAAAAGCATTTGACAGATCCAAAAAAATGGTTATCGGCAAAGTCGACCTTCCCATAACTATTGGTCCTCACACTTTCCAAGTCACTTTCCAGGTCATGGACATCTGGGAAACATACAATTGTTTATTAGGAAGACCTTGGATACATCAGGCTGGGGCGGTCACTTCGACCCTCCACCAAAAGCTAAAGTTCATCCAGAAAGGTCAACTCGTCACAGTCTGTGGAGAACAAGCCTTGCTAGTGAGCAACTTGTCATTATCTACTTGTGTAGAACCCGAGGAGGTTGTTGGAACTCAGTTCCAAGCACTGTCGGTGAGCAATGAGAATCAATCAGAGAAAGGAACCTCAATTTCCTTATACAGAGATGCTCTCGAAGTGATCATAAATAACAATGCAAAAGGATGGGGACAACTTGTCATTCCCACTGATAACAAAACAAAGAAGGGTCTTGGTTTTTCTACAACCTGCACTTAGACAGCTGCTAACGATGAAAGTCTTCATCTCATTCAGAACTTCTTCCACAGTGGAGGCTTCCTTCAACCAGTGACTCAAAAAGTGCATACTATCAACGAGGGAGATTCCTCCGATACAGATGAGGAATGGAAGTCCTATCTTAACGAGGACGATTATACGTCTTAGGGCGAAACACAGACTCCCTTTTGCTATCCCGTACAGAGTCCGAGATTTATACCATGGTCAGATGTTGAAATGTTATTTGGAGATTGTGATCCGGAAGGATGTGGTGCTCCACCAAACTCATTAGAGGAGGATACTCTGATGAAGGACAACTTTGACCACGACTATTATGGCCCAATGAATGGTCTACCTTTTTGGCAACCGTACCCAGGAGACTTGGGATAAGAAAGTCAGCCGAACAATGAAAATCAGCTGAGCATCATTGAAAAGAATACATGCATCCCCACCATGTCATAGGATCAACACCCAGGTTACCCTGAAAATATCCAGCACGATGATGAATTGGCAAAGCTTGCCGGACTAGAATTCATCAACTATGCTTTTCCTGAGGTCAACGTCATCGAGAGGGATGACTCCTCCAGTTCCAAAGAAGTGTGGGACACCTTGGGACAACCGAGTGGGAAATACGACTTCAAGGTCAAGTACACCGCTCCTGAAAGTTCTCGTATCAAGTTCGAAGACGTCCAGCCAACTGGATGGGGAGATACAGCTGAGAGTACAAATACTATACAAAATACAACTGAGGAATCCTCCTACGACAACTCTGCCTGGGAGACAGATTCCAATGATCCTGCTCCGCCAGAAATCAGCGTCATTTCTGAAGACAAATCAAGGAAGGTACCAGACTTTGTGATTCACCGAGGAGTTCGCCGCCAATGGGTTACTGTTGATGTTCTGAAGATTGTTCATAAGTCTAAGTAATTGCCATCTTTACTTTAACCTTTCACCTTGCCCAGGTGAAACAGATGTTTTGATAGGGCTCACTTTCTGTAAATATTCCTCTTCGCTTCGCCCAAAGCGGCAGAGTTTTGTTTTATAGGGCTGCAGTTTCAAGAATCTACTTGTTCATTAATAAAATAACGTCGTTCTGTAATTTTCGCATTAATTGCTATTTTATCTTTTCGTTTTTCAGAAAATGGTAATCCTAAAAAACAACTCAATAATAAAAATAAGCAGTAAAAGAAATACACTGCACACACTCTTGCATTCTCTCTATCTCTTCTAAACACAAATCATCACATCATGCAGATTGCTTGTTTTAAACCCCGTTGAAACATATGATCCAATGCCTTCTCCCAACTTTGAGTTCCCGGTATTTGAGGCTGAAGAAGAAAATGACGACGAAATTCCATAAGAGATCTCCCGATTACTCCGACAAGAGGAAAGGTCCGTTGAACCTCACAAAGAGCCGTTGGAAACGGTCAACTTGGGTTCAGAAGAAGAGAGAAAGGAAGTCAAGATTGGGGCACTGCTCAGTCTAACTGTCAAAAAGAGTTTGACGAAACTTCTCAAAGAGTTTCTCGATGTATTCGCTTAGTCCTATCAGGATATGCCAGGGTTGGCTACCAGCATCGTGGAACACCATCTACCGTTAAGATCGGAATGTCCGCCAGTAAAACAGAGGTTGAGACGGAATCACCCAGACATGGCCATCAAAATTAAAGAGGAGGTACATAAATAGATTGACGCGGGTTTCCCCGCTACGTCAGAATATCCTCAATGGTTAGCCAACATCGTACTAGTTTCGAAGAAGGACGGAAAGGTCAGAATGTGTGTGGATTATAGAGATCTGAACAAGGCAAGTCCAAAGGACGACTTTCCCTTGCCACACATTGACATTTGGTAGACAGTACAGCAAAGTTCAAAGTTTTCTCCTTCATGGATGGATTCTCGGGCTATACTCAGATCAAAATGGCGCCGAAAGACATGGAGAAAACTTCGTTCATTACCCCCTAGGGTACCTTCTGTTACAAGGTAATGTCGTTCGGCTTGAAGAACGTCGGGGCAACCTATCAAAGGGCCATGACTACTCTGTTTCATGACATGATACATAAGGAAATTGAGGTATATGTCGATGACATGATTGCTAATTAAAAAACATAAGAGGAGCATGTAACCCACCTGTCAAAACTATTCGAGCGATTGAGAAAATACAAACTCCGCTTGAATCCCAACAAATGCACATTCGGTAGCCGTTCAGGGAAACTCTTAGGGTTCATCGTCAGCCAGAAAGGAATTGAGGTTGATCCTGACAAGGTCAAGGCCATTCAAGAAATGCCTTCCCCGAAAACTGAAAAATAAGTCAGAGAATTCCTGGAACGTTTGAACTACATCTCCAGATTCATATTCCTCATGACTGCGACATGTGCGCCAATCTTCAAATTACTCAAAAAGAACCAGGACCGCGTTTGGACAGAAGATTGCCAATATGCCTTCGACAGTATCAAGGAATATCTGTTGAACCCACCGATTCTATCACCTCCATTGGAAGGAAGACCACTGATCATCTACCTCACAGTCCTAGAGGACTCCATGGGTTGTGTACTTGGCCAATAGGATGAAACCAAAAGGAAATAGTCTGCCATCTACTATTTGAGCAAGAAATTCACCGACTGCGAGACTCGGTACACTATGCTTGAGAAAACTTGTTGCGCTTTGGCTTGGGCAGCCAAACGTCTCCACCAGTACATGATTCGTCACACTACTTGGTTGGTCTCCGAAATGGATCCAATCAAGTATGTATTTGAAAAGCTTGCTCTCACGGGAAGGATTGCCCGTTGGCAGATGTTGTTATCAGAATACGACATCGAATACCACGCTCAAAAGCCGTTAAAGGGAGTATTTTAGCTGATCATTTGGCTCATCAACCGATTGATGATCAGGAATCAATCGGGTTTGACTTCCCAGACGAAGATGTCATGTATCTAAAAATGAAAGACTGCGATGAACCGCTACCCAGTGAAGGGCCAGAACCAGGTTCCCAATGGGGACTAATTTTCGACGGAGCTGTCAATCATTACGGAAACGAAATTGGGGCAATCATCATAACACCTTAGGGTACCCACATTCCTTTCACCGCTAGACTTACGTTCAAGTGCATAAACAATGAGGCCGAATACGAAGCTTGTATCATGGGTCTCGAGGAAGCGATTGATTTGAGGATCAAGAACTTGGATGTATATGGCGACTCAGCTTTGGTCATCAATCGGATCAAAGGAGATTGGAACACATACCAATCAGGATTGATTCCGTACAAAGATTACGCAAGAAGGTTGTTACCCTTCTTCAACAGAGTCGAGTTTCATCATATCCCTCATGAGGAGAATCACATGGCTAATGCCTTAGCCACCCTCTCTTCCATGATTAGTGTAGGTCAATGGAACGACTTACCTAAGATTGACATAATGCGCCTTGAACGGCCCGTTTATATCTTCGCGATTGAAGCAGTCATAGATGACAAACCTTGGTATCACGATATCAAATGCTTCCTTCAAAAATAAGAGTACCCACCTGGGGCACTAAGGAAAGACAAAAATCATCTTAGAAGGCTGGCTGGCAGCTTCTTCCTGAGCGGTGATACACTCTATAAGAGGAACACTGACATGGTCTTGCTCCGATGCGTCGACAGACCATAAGCAGGCATGCTGATAAAAGAAATTCACGAAGGGTCCTTTGGCACTCATGACAACGGACATACAATGGCGAGAAAAATTCTAAGAGCAGGGTACTATTGGTTGACAATGGAATCTGATTGCTACAAGTACATGAGGAGATGTCACAAGTGTCAGATATACTCAGACAAAATCCATGTACCGCCAACGCATCTCAAAGTTATCTCTTCCCCGTGGCCTTTTTCCATATGGGGAATCGACATGATCGACATGATCGAACCCAAGGCTTCGAACGGACATCGGTTCATCCTGGTAGCCATTGATTACTTCACCAAATGGGTCAAAGCAGCGTCATACGCTAATGTAACCCGACAAGTGGTGGTCCGATTTATCAAAAACAATATCATCTGCCATTATGGTGTTCCGAGCCAGATCATTACAGATAATGGATCTAATTTGAACAATAAGATAATGAAAGAGTTGTGCGTAGAGTTCAAAATTGAACACCATAACTCATCGCCCTACCAACCCAAGATGAACGGAGCAGTGGAAGCGGCTAACAAGAACATCAAAAGGATCGTTCAAAAGATGGTTATAACCTACAAAGATTGGCACAAGATGCTACCCTTTGCTCTTCACAGTTATCACACATTTGTCCGCACTTCAACAGGGGCACCCCCTTTCTCTCTAGTATATGGTATAGAGGAAGTGCTCCACATCGAAGTAGAGATCCCATCAATCTGGGTATTGATGGAAGCTAAGCTTACAGAAGCTGAATGGTGTCAAAGTCGACACGAAGAACTGAACATGATCGAAGAAAAGCAAATCACGACACTGTGCCATGGTCAGTTGTATCAGCAAAGGATGAAGAAGGCGTTCGACAAAAAGGTCCGACCTCGCGTCTTCAGGAAAGGAGACCTCGTGCTCAAGAAGATACAATCATTTCTCACTGACTCTCGGGGCAAGTGGACTCCGAATTATGACGGCCCCTATGTGGTCAAGAAAGCTTTCTTAGGCGGTGCCCTGAGACTTGCAACCATGGACGGAGAGGAATTTTCCTACCCCACAAATGTTGACGTAGTCAAGAAATACTTCGCCTAAACTAAAAAAAAAAAAAACGTCTCGGTGGATTGAAAACCCGAAAGGGCGGTCCAGACAAAAATTAGAGACATGATAAAAAATCATCCCGGTGGATTGGAAACCTCAAAGTACAATCCAGGCAAAAATTAGGGATAATGGCAAGTAACTACGTTCGACAAAGGGGCAAGTCCCCCGGCAGCAGTTACATCATCTGTCAGGAAAACACTGGTCAAGGTCATCTTCGACAGAAGCTCAGGATGCCCCGAAGTCAAATTTGGTAGAAGGATATTGGTCGTTATGTTTCGATGTAGCCCTTTTCCCTTAAATTACCATTTTCTAACTTTGTAAATACTCTATGGAATCACGCGTTTGGTTTATTTCCATCCTATCAATAAAATTTGAGCCCTTGTGCTTTTGTTTGTAATTCTTATTTGTTTTAGCTTTACAGAACGACGTTTTAATATGATTAACGATTCTTGAAATAAAACAAAAAGGAATTTACTTGTTAAACTTTTTTCTGCTTTTAAAATAAAGATGGCAATTTCTTTTGACTAGTGAACATCGAAAGAACATCGGTCTCTTCCCCAGAAGTAATTGAACTTCAAAGTGCAGAATCAAAGTACTCCTTCTAAGCCAGTGCGCCTGAATGAAGGATCAGCTATATCAGATGCGACTTTCCCATCTGATACCCCCGGCAAAGCTCTTATCTCCTAAGCCCGACCAACATAGCTCTCGACAGGGACTATCTCTCCTAAGCAAGGCAGAATTGCTATCGTGAACCAGTGATACTTTTCATCCCCCACTATGGCCGAGTATCCAGTCGTGTTCATCTACTAGTCTGTATGTCGCGTCATTTTTGTCAGCATATACATACATACACCATGCATTATTAATTCATATGCATAATCATATTGCATCACTATCACTCTCGTCGGTCTTATCCCCTAGTGATAACAGTCCTCTCAATAGATTTGTCAGTTCTTTCCTCGTCAGGAAATGTTGCGTCTGCACTACCTCTCTCCTCCAGTTTATTTCTGGGATAAAGTCGGCCCTTGACCACTTTGATAACTTGAACCTCTGAAAAACCAGAGAACCCTCAGCCAGCATCATTCTTCGCCATTGAAGATGATGTCTTCGCTTTCCCGGATTAAGGAAAATCCCTAGAGAAATCCTCTCAACTAAAGAATTTCGGCAACACATTGGTCCTTCTCTCCAGAATGTCAATGTCAACAAAGTCATTGGTACCTCAAAATTGGATCACGTCATATGGCATTTGTCCGAGAAAAGTATGATGAAATACCCCAAGCAAGAAACAGTCTCTCAAAGAGACTCGTTTTCCCCAGTAGAGTCGACAAATGGCATCTCCAAACAGAGAAGTTTGTACACCTCTACAATTCAGACAGATGGGTTCCCCAGCAAGTCTGACATCAAAACTTTTGGCATTAAATGGCATCTCCCCAGGAAAATTCGGCGAGAAGTTTGAGGAGAACCGCTACAAATAGCGTCCCTTGTCAATAAAGTTTATTAACAAAAGAAACCAAGACCAGATCCTTGGTAGGAAACCAGGATCGAGGGGAGGTTTAATTCGGAAACTGAGACCAGTTCCTTGGTAGGAAACCAAGATCGAGGGGAAGTTTATTTCAGAAACTGAGACTAGTTCCTTGGTAGGAAACCAAGGATCGAGGGGAAGTTTACCTTTTCTAAGCATCATTTCTTAGCAAAAAAGGAAGGATGCGCGAACTGCCATTCATAACCACCATCAAAATTCTGGGTATTCTGATATTTAATCATCTTGCACCCTGAATGCCCGAATACCTTCGCCATTCACACCTTCGGGTCCAAGAAGATTAAATAGGGGCATCTGTCATACCCCAAATTTTGACCACTAAGAATTCCCATCATTGTGCAAATCATCATCACAATATGGATGAACTATTAGTCTCTGCAAAGATGGGTGAGCATCCACTACAATCAAATTTAGGGTTTCAAGCCCTCTAAGAGCCTTAGACAAAGGATCAATCAAGGAATTACATGATCTTCAACTTGTCTAAGATCTCAAACATCCATAAAGGATCAAGAGGACTCCCACATCAAGAATCAAGCACAAGGTTGCAATATTCCAAGTGGATTAAGCCTCAAGATCGCTAGTGTCACCAAATTAGGGTTTTGGTCGACCAGGGCCTCCAGATGGAAATTTTCCTCTGGGCATGAGCCAATGCTTCAAAGCATAACCTATGATGCTCCAAGGGATACCATGAACCCAATCATCAAGTCAATTTGGCTTTAGGGGATGCATTCACTAAAAATCAGGAATTAGGGTTTCTTGACCTAATTCACCCCTGAGTTGACTTTTGGGACAAAACATGAGCCAAGACCTCAAGAGGGGATTTGAGGGTCTAAAATACATCACATTGATCCGTTTGCAATAATGGATTTATCCAAGAAGCTTAAGCAACAAGTTTCAATTTCATCTGAACCACAATTAGGGTTTCGCGGGAAAAGTCAACTGTGCCTTTGACTTTGGACCAGGACATGCTCCCAAACCCTAGGAGATGATCCAATACACCCTATAACACCTATGGAATCAATCCATCAAGTTTGATTTAGGTCAAGGACTTGATTTCATAGAGGATCGCACAGTTTGGAATTCATCTGATAAAAAGTCAACTGTGCACAAAAGTCAAACTTTGACTTTTTGAGATTTTTCACAATTATGGTTTTTTTAACCCTAAAATGATGTTAACGTGTGATTGGAATCATCATTCATCAAGAAAAATCAAGAAAAGTGGGATAACTTGTAAAAGGGGTAACCATAAAAAACTTAGAAAATTTTCTAAGTTATGGAATAAAGTGGCTAAGGTACCAACTTTGGAGGATCATAACTCCTAAACCACAAGGCCATTTTTCCCATCCAAAGCTGGATTTGTAGCTCCCATTACCCTCTACAAAAACTTCAACTACCACTCATTCCAATTCCCCATGGATTTCAAGTTATGGAATGACCAAAATCAAGAAAAGTGAAAATGTCACTTTTTTCCAACACTTAGTGAAATTTTCACTAAGTCAGAATCTGCCTTCACTTTTTTTCCAAATGTAGGGGCATTTTTCACTTGGATCCAAAAAGTATCAAAACCAACTATGATCAAACAGTTGTTGTATCATATAAGGGCTTCCCAAAATGGCCAAGAACTCCATAAAATTCCACTTGAGCCATGAGATATGACAATGGCAACATGCCTTGCTGAAAACTGTCAAGGCAAGGCAGATTTTGGTGTTTTGCTCGATTTGCCAAATTTGTGCAATTCCAAGCAACTCTATCCATCTGAACACCTCAAGGGGGGACCAAGGAGGAACCAACTCTGATCCCAAGCCTCCCAAGTCTTTGGAACCAAAAATAGCATGCCAAACCTAGAATTGCCTAAAGGAGGGACAAGACTCCAATTTTGGATTGGAGCATTCAATGCAAACACCAAGGTGGCATGGACTGAGCCATTGCCAACTGAATTCAGTCAAGACTTATCCAAGACCAAGGGAACCGGCAGCCTGTGCCCTAACCTCTAGTCATTGGCTAGAGGAGACTTGGATTCTCATTGCTCAACATTGACCAAACCTATGCAGCAGTTGCCATTCACTATTCCTTGCAAAACAAACTTGCTCTACTATAAATAGAGCTCATTTGTGATCAGTTTGAGTACACCAAACCCATCAAACATATGCTTTCCTCAAAATCACCTTCTTCACTCCAAAATTGCCTTCCAAAGCAAGTCACTATCGGGTTTTGAGTTTGAGAGCAATTCCAACCAAACCAATCACACACACACACCTCATATACATCATATAGAAGTGATCCAAACACTCACATAACATCTGGAACACCAAAATCACAAAATCACTAGCCAATTGCTCAAGCCTTTGACAGATTTGCAGTTGGGGTGCCATCTCAAGTTCCAGATCATTTCAATCCATTCTAAGCATCCAGACACACTCCATAGCACCTAGGGAAGCTATCCAGATCATTGGAACCTAGATGTAACACCTCTAACACAAAACATGATCACCAGCTGCAACTGGTAAGCATGAGCTCTTCTAACTCTATGATCCATGCAATTTTTGTTGCACAATAATTTGGCCATATGTTCATAATCATGCATAGAGTGTTTACCCCCAATCAATTGCTTTGTATGAATCGTGTATGGAATTTCTGAACCTTCATGCAGAATTTAGGGTTCTTGAGGTTTCCCTTTGATTTCTTATTCCATGCTTAAAATAAATGAAATTAAAGACCATACACATGATCGTGAGGTGAAAACGAGCAAATTGATATGTAGATTGCATGATATAATCAAGTATTCAGTGAGATTGGATAGAAAACGGAAATCTGGGAAAAACAGAGCACGCGGGCAAGGCCAAGATGTTCTTGGCGCCCTTTTTCAAATATTTGAATATTTGAATTTTTGTGATTTTATTTAATTGATTCAAAAATTAATTTCTCTCTGAGTTTTAATGATTTTGAGTTGATTCTTTTTTTAATAATTCACAAAAATGTTATAATATTTTATTTTACCAAAAAATCCCAAAAATATTATTTATTTCATATAATTGATATTTTTGCAAAGAATTAATATTTTAATTTTTTTTTACATTTAAAATATATTTTCCTTCTTGATTTTGCAAATTTTAATGACTTCTAATCATTTTGTAGGTCAAAACTTGATTTTTGAAACATTAATCCAAGATCACAATTTGTTTTCCACATGTTAAACAATTTTGATCATTTTAATTGAATTTTTTATTCAATTAAAATACATTTTGGAAACAAATTAGGGTTTTGATTAATTCAACCCTCATCAAACCTTTTAAAAAAAACTTTGGGCCTCTAATAGAGTATAAGACTCAATCCTTTGTAAATAAAAACTTTTGGGCCTCAGTCATTGTATTAGACCTACTACGCTTTCAAAAATCCCAACACGATCGCCCGTTTAAAACAAACCATCTAGCCCTCTCCTCGAGCTATAAGACCCATTTAAAATCATTTTTGGGCCTCTAATAGAGTGTAAGACCCAATCCCATTTTGAAACTAAAAACTTTTGGGCCTCAGTCGTTGTATAAGACCCACGGTGTTTTCAAAACCTCGGATCGATCGTCGCCCTTTTCAAAATGAACCCTGGGCTTCTCCTTGAGCTATAAGACCCATCTTTGTTCACTTTCAATCATTTTGGGCCTCTTGAGAGAGTGTAAGACCCATCCCATTATACAGAAAACCTTTCTTGGGCCTCAGTCACTTGTATAAGTCCCTGTACAAAATGACAGTGCGATCACTGATTAAATCCTGGGCCTCTCCTTGAGCTGTAAGCCCCAATTTTCCTTTCAAAAGCACTTTCTCCTTTGATTTTGAATATAATATTGTTATCAAAGCTTTCTTTGTTGAACAAACTAACCAAACAGCATGGAAGCTCTACAATCGAGTAAGTGTTTACCCGTTTTCGTTTACCGCTTTCATATATATATAACTGTATTATGGGGCTATTTCACTGTAAGTCTTATTTCATAAACTCATATCGACTGTATAATACTAGTATAGATATTTAGAGTTTCCCTGGTAACTACGTCTAGAACTAGACAAAACCTCGTCTCCTTACATCCGATGTTCTCCCGGATATTTCAACATAACCTAAACCATGAGAAATTTTATTTTACAAAAATTTTAGATAACTAGATCTAAGAAATCTCCCCCTTAAGCAATTCATATACATAAGGCCAATGTTCCAAGTGAAACCCCTTCTGGAACTGTTCATCAGCCTTCTCTTGGGCTTAGTGCAAGGACCCACAGGCTTCCTAAAAGCATCCCCGTCTCCTCTTGGGCATTGTACAAGGACCCTTCGGCTTCTTACAAGTTTTCACAGCCTCCTCTTAGGCTTCGTATAATGATTCTTCCTCCGGGAAGATAGCCTCCTCTTGGGCTTCGTACAAATTGTCCCGTCGGCTTCTTAAAAGTTTTTCTTGCCTCCTCTTGGGCTTCGTACAAATTGTCCCGACGACCTCTTAAAGGTATAGGAACAAAAATTAGTCATATTAATAGAATGGTCTTTCAAAGAGTCTAGATCTTTCTACCGCGAATGTACTGTCTCTTGATTTCTCTTAAACATAGTACGAAAGATAAAACTCTAGACTTGGACAGTCTAATCTCCTTGAGTCTCAAAGACATTCTCAAGTTCCTTTCAAAAATAGGAAAAAAACACCCGTAGACTTGGGCAGTCTCAATACCCTTTGGATTCCCCGTTTCCTTAAAGAACAGGGAATAATCCCGGTCCTCAGATCAAATCCATGAGTACAACATTACCCATATAAGAACTGATTTTCTCTTTTAACCAACATACTGGACCTGTCACTCAACTAAAACAGTAACCCCAGCTTCCTCTTGGGCTTTGTACAATGATTCTCCCCAACGAAGCTAACCTTTAGCCTCCATCTCGGGCTTCGTACGAGATACCAAATCACTCTCTTGTTGAGTATAAAAGACTCTCTTGTTGATTCAAACCTTTTTTAGCCTTCATCTCGGGCTTTGTACGAGATACAAAACACTCTCTTGTTGAGTATAAAAAGACTCTCTTGTTGAGTCGATCACCTTTAGCCTCCATCTCGGGCTTCGTACGAGATACAAATCACTCTCTTAGTGAGTATAAAAGACTCTCTTGTTGAGTCAAACCCGTTTAGCCTCTGTCTTGGGCTTCGTACAAGACACATATAAAAACACTCTCTTGTTTAGTCAACCCTTTTAGCCTCTATCTCGGGCTTCGTACGAGACACAAAAGCATCCCCTTGTTGGGTCAATAGCCTCCTCTTAGGCTTTGTATAAAGAAATCCTCGTTTGATTCAATCAACCTTTTAGCATCAAATCATGCTTTGGTCACATCATACAAACATCAACAACTCCCTTTCCCCTATCTAATTGCTGTAAGCGGCAAACCTCTAGATTATTTACATCCACGCCACTGTCCCTCTTTTAGCATGAGAAATTCCTAAGGAAAGATGGCATTACTCTACACTGAGTTAAAGTCGTCTCCTTCAGGTTGAAAATCCCCTATAAAGGAAATTATGGCATTACTGGATTCACATATCCCAGTTAAAGTAATTTTCCTTTATAATCTGTCACGCAACAGTTGTGACAAACAGACCAAATACCCCCCTTTAGAGATGACAAATTCTCTCTAAAGTCAACACCCTTTTAGCTTCACATATTGGGCTTCGAACAAGATACAAATAGACCCTTCAGCTTCACATCTTGGGCTTTGAACAAGATATAAACCACTTTTCGCTTCATGTCTTGGGCTTTGAACAAGACACCAAAAACACCATTTCCTCCCATAGAATAGGAGGAACTACGATCGCTCTGATTTCCCTATCCCGGAAATACGTAGGCATAAGATTGAAAAAGAATCTTAGCGAGCACACAAATAAAAAAATCCCAAAGTCCCCTTCCTCCAGCCAATCTAGCGCAGTATCCCAACAAATTCCCCATGAACAATCCCGGTATTTCATTCTGAACAAAATAAGCAGAGAGAGACCCACGAACTAAAGCTGCATCTGTAAACCAACAGTTTTGACTGTTTAACCTCAGTTTGTAAGCAGGGTTAATTGGAGACATTTATTTCCCTTCCTTCATCAGCTTCAATAGGATAAAAAATGAATCGAAATGTAGTACCAAAACGATAGTGATTCGAAACCACGAAAACCGCGCTATAAAACGTTCAGAGATGAGCCGGTATCCACAAGAACTCTGGCCAATGTATCCTCCTGACACTTTACTGATACATGCAAGGCAAGGCATGCTTTCTACCTGCTCAAGGTAACTCCTCGTCACTGAAACTGAGCGTATTGCATGATGTGATGTTAGCAATGACATGGTCAAATTGTCTAGTAGTAATATCTTGGACCACATGCGCTTGAGCTAGAATTTTCTGTAACGCTGCTCTGTGGACATGTGAATTCACTAGTAGAGACAAGATTGAAATCTTGGATGGAGTCTGATGAAGCTGATCTACCACCTTGTAATCACCCCTCTTAATAATTCTCAGGAACTCATCATCTTCTTCCTTAGTAACTACCTCCTTTCCTTTGTCCTTAGGGGGTACGGGAACAGCAGTCTCCTTGGGCACAACTTCTTTGAACAAAGGAGTGTAAACTCTACTGCTACGGGTCATCTTTCCAGTTCCAACTATGTTGGTCACTTCTTCGGCAGGGGTTCCCACCTCATTCCTTGGAACCACTTCTTCAACAGCGGTTCCCACCTCATTCCTTGGGACCACTCCTTTATGTCTTCTATCAACCATTGTATTCTCATAATTCCACGGCATCGTTTTTGTATTCTTGAACCTGAATGGAACGGGTTGTCGGATGTTTCTTGGCTTTGAGTGATTAGCAACGAAAGCAACAACGGACTCAGAATTGTTGAAAATTGGTACTGGCTTATTGAACACCGGGATCACATAACCAAACTTTGGTAAGTTGAAAACAGGTACTTTTCCTTGGATTTTGGCAGGTTGAACACATGTTCAATTACTGCAACTTCATCCTTCTTTTCTTTGCTGAATACTTGTAGAAATCCTTCATTAATCAAACCCTGAATGTCGTCTTGGATCAATTTGCAACCCTTGACACTGTTATCACATTCTTTGCAATTACCATGATAAACTTTTACCAGCCCAGCTTCAAACAATTTAGCATGGAAGATCTTCATGGGAGTTCGGATCTTTGATGCGTCCATTATAACACCTCATTATTCTCGTCTTCGATGGCATTGGTGGCTCCATGTGTAGGCAACGGATTACTTTTCACATTCGGCTGATTGTCAGCAAAAGATAGGATCTTCTTTTCCATTAACCTTTTCACAACATGTTTCAATGCTAGACAACCCTCCAGGTCATGATCGACTCCCCCTTGATGAAAGGCATAATTAACATTTGGATTGCGGAATGGCAATGACTTCTCAGTAGGTGGACCTAAAGGTCTGGTAACAGTCAGTCCTTGTTGCACTAAGGAAGGGTAGAGTTCAGTGTAAGACATCGGTATAGGCAGAAATGTGGTTGTTCCCCCTTGTCTTCTATAAGGAGAATTCTGCCGAGGAGCTTGTTGTCTTTGATGTGGATAATTCTGAGTATTTGGTGCCTGCTGGTAAGCTGGCTGCTGTTGATAGGCCGGAGCCTGCTGCGCTGCTTGGTGATTAAAGGTAGGTGTTACAGCTGCTACGTATGGTTGTGGAGCATACTGCATAGGATAAATCGGCCGTTGAGTAAAGTTCGAAACTGGATGCGGCTGATAAATAGGCTATTGTTTCCATGCTGGGTTCTTCTTTCTTCCTATCATAATAGCATTAGTCTCTCCCTCCTTTTTCTTATGGAAATTGTTCGGAGGCTTTTTGCTGTTAGTACTGGTTGTACTTGAAAAACTGGCTACCGTTCCATTTTTCAGACCTGCTTCTACTCTTACACCAACAGCGACAATATCAACAAAGCTGGCACCGACACTGCTGATCATCTTCTCATAAAACTCCAGCTTACAATATCAATAAACCAATCAAATAATTCTTTTTCAGATAGTGGAGGTTCCACCTGTGAAGCTGTCTCTCTCCAACGTTATGCGTACTCTTTGAAAGACTCAGAATTGTTCTGGGACATGCTCAACAGTTGCCTATGATCTGGTGCCAAGTCCATGTTATATTTGTAATGCTTTACGAAAGCGTCAGTCACATCTTGAAAACAACGGATTCTAGACTGGTCCAGACTTAAGTACCATTTGGCAGCAGCCTCTTTCAGACTATCTTGAAAACAATGAATCATCAGCTTATCATTGTCCATGTATGCAGCCATTCTTCAGAAATACATAATCAGATGCGACTTAGGACATGTTGCCCCTGAGTACAAGTCAAAATTGGGTAATTTGAATTTGGGCGGGATTACCAAGCCTGAAACTAAGCACATGTCTTTAGCATCGGTACTAAATACATTGCTCCCTTCCATTGCTTTCATTTTTCTCTGAATTATTTCTACACTTTCTTTTAGCCTTTCATGTCGATCATCTCCTTCTTTAAACATGTCAGCATACTCATAAACCGGATGTGGGTTCTGAAAAACTGGATGCACTTGAGTTTGCACTGCTGCTGGAGTATAAGTAGGGATGGCCTGAAGAGTCCCATTAACCAAAGGAACAGTTTGTTGGGTAGAAAAGGGAACCGTAGCACATATAAAATCAAAAGGTATACCCAAGGTAGGGTTCACAGTAGTAGTAACAGGAGGTTCCACAGTAGTGGTGATGATCTCGGAGACCACAGTGGCTTGTGTGTCCATCTTTGCTTTCATAACGTTAATAGCTTCCAGGATCTGCCCCATTCCTCCTCGTATCTCATTTAGCTCATTGTTAACCCTGTCCATTTCACAGTACTGCTCTGACATCTTTTGACGAGCTTGGGCTCGTGTGTTGTAGTTGTGCCGGGAACTCAGTGTGACGATTTTGAAGAGAATACGGGGACATGAGACAAAGACAGAGAAGAAAATGCACATGTTATGACATGATTCAAATGAAAATGCAAATTCAAGCTAAACTATCAAGCAACCAAGAAATTTTGCAAACATTGTAGAAACAGGATGTTCATCAAAATAAGCTTCTTCATTAGAAATTCTTGCAAAGGTTACATCATAAGTAATACATCTTCATAATTCAAAGTACATGAGCGGAAATGAAAATACAACAACAACAAAAGGAGACTAAGGATTGGATCTACTGGTAGACGGACCCTCTCCTCCATTGATCTTTTGTGGGTGACTCATGGCGAGGAAAAGGCTTCCTCATCACTAGAGCTATTTCGCGAGACCACTGCAAGCATGCTTCGGTAACTGAGCAAACAAGGTTTTCCGGGGCGGTCCACCTTTGTCTGTTGATTCGGCGCCAAGCACTCTCAATTCTGATCTTGAGCTCAAAACCTTCTTTTTCCTCGAGATAAAGCAGCTCTAGATCATCATTGTCAGGAAATTCCTCCGTTGGATGACCTATTTAGTGACAGGCAAGCACAAGGTTGTAGTTGATGCAACTATTCCTTCCCATAAGAGGCACGTTGGGGAAATCCCCACAGCTATGGATCATCAAGATTCCCCCAAGACTGGGTCGTACCATTCAATGTCAGTGTGGCTTAACTCCATCAGCTTTTTTTACCAGATCTTGCTATCTTCAACTTCCCAAAAAGCTGGTGTCTTCGGTAAGTCTGAAATATACCACTTGTAGAAGAGAGCGACACAACAAACAACTGGGCCACCATTTTGCATGAATCTGGAATGAACAGCATGATATACGTCTGCCAACAGTGTGGGAACTGGGTTTCCAAGCATGAAGATTTGTATAGCTTGAACAACAACGAAATACTTGGCATTAGGAAACAAGAACAGCCCATAGGCAAGTAAAGCAAAGGTTGATTCGAAGAGTGCAGTATTTCCCCTATCCCTAAAGTAGAGAGCCTTCTCAAGTAATAATTGGGCGGGTAATCCGCGTCGTCCTCCCTTGTTAGTCAACTGAGCTTGAACCTCGGACAGTCTGATCCTTGTCCCCTTGGCAATGTCTCTGACAGTGAGCATCTCCAATATTCCAGAAAATGGAGTAGAGTCTTTGACAGGAATTCCTATTAGAGCGGAGTACTCCTCCAGAGTGGGCATTAGTTGATAGTATGGAAATACAAAGCAACGATAAACAGGATGATAAAGTCGGACTAGAGTCTCAAGGGGTCCTTCAGTCACTTGGACTTTCAGCAGCGAAAGGAGCTTCCCATAGTTATCAGTGAAAGTCGATGTATCCTCAATCATATCCCTCAATCCTAATAGTTGCTCCAACTCAGGAAATTCGAAAAAAATATGACCAAACTCTTCTTCTAGTCGCCTCCATTTCTACAAAGTCTGCAAAACAATGTTAGTTTCTTGATAGTTTAGCAAAGGATGCAAGATGCAATGTGTAATACCCTAATTATTGCCCCAAAGATTCTTTGCTTTTCTTTTGCATCTCATACTACAAACAAGATCACACATTGGTTCCCTCTTCTATAGGATTGTGCCTTGCAGGGATATTTGGGGTTCGTGTATGTCTGTTAGTTGTTTTATTGTTTACTAACCATTAATTAAAATCCAAAAATATTTTTGTTTTCTTTCACTAACATTTTTTAGGGGAAGAACAGGTTAAAAATACCAAAACATCAGTCCCTCAGTTCGAATAGATTTCATCTGAATAAAGTCAAAGTTGATCTGCGATTAATTCAAAAATTATCTGATCAAGAGTTTCCAAGATTTAATTGATTATTATTCAAGGGACTCCAAGGTTCATGTGTTTATTTCCATGCCTTCTTTGACAAGCAAGAAAATCGAGCCAGAGCTAAGACAACACATCAAAAATCCATTTTTCCCATTTTTCACTGTGTTAATAGATTAACCTAATTGCACTGTGAAGTGGTTAATCGATTAACACGTGCAATTTTTTAAAAAAATGTGCCAAATTCAAATTCTGCAGCAATTGGCACCAATTTTCACCATTCTGATCACATGTAGAATATTCTAGACCATCTCATTTTAATTCCCTACATCATCATAATTAATTCCCACCATGTACCATCACTAATCACCACTCTTTTGTGATTTCCCTCCAAATTTGAATTCCAATCCTAATTCCAAACCACCAATTTTCCCAAGCCTAAATTCTATAAATAGAGGCCTCTTTTCATTCATTCTTCAAGCTTTTGATAGCCAACAAACCCCTTGCAAATTATCTTCCCAACCACAAAAATTCACTCAAAGCTCACTTTTCTTCTTTTGAAAGTTAAGAAGAATTTACATTGAATCTTGTTCAACTTTGAGCTAAACCTTCATCTATTCTTGTTTTTGTTCATCAATTCTCATAGATCAAGGCTTTGGTGATTGGATCTTGAAGCAATTTGAAGGAATTTTCAGATTTGAAGTGGTAATTCATCTTTCACCATTGTTGAAGCTTCAATTTCATCTTCCATAATGTAGATCCTTTGTTGATCTTGTTTGCTTGATCTTGGGATCTTGAAATTTGTGTTGATTGCTGGTTTTTGCTACTGTTTTACTCAAAAATCCGTGCACAATTGAATCCTTGATCCTAAGATGTTTGAAGAAATGAGTGATCAAGGATTTGGCAATTTTCAAACTGATTTTCTGCTGTTTTTACAGTGTTAATCGATTAACCAAAACATGTACAATTAGGTTAATCGATTAACAGCTTATTTCTGCGCAAAAATTGGAAGTTTGCACTGGTTAATCGATTAACATAATTACACTGTGAGGTGGTTAATCGATTAACCAGCCTCCAGAATGTGATTTTCACTTGTTTTTGGGGCTGTTTTGGTTTTTCTTCTTCCTTCTTCCCCTTTCTTCTTATTTTAGCCTTGAAACACATTGTTAAGATTAATTTCTCTTCAATTTCAATGGACTTTGGATATGGTTAAAGTAATTAAACATTCATTAGTTTAAATCTATCTTTTAATGAATTGTTGAATTCATTTGAGGTGCTTTGAATTAGTGATATGTTTTCACACTTAAATCTATCAATTAAAGGTGATTGAACTTGAAGATGAAAGGTTCTTGACTTTGTAATTCAATTTGGCATTTCTCTTCATCTATTTCTTTTTTTATTTTGATCGATGAAAGTCTTTTTGGATCTTAGAATTCCTTTCTTGAATTCTAGATCAAGACTAGATCGTTACCTATTTTCTTTTCGTGCGATATTGCTTTCGGATGACGATCTACATATCGTTCATCTAGCATGCATTAGCACAAAGAGATATTGACCGGCCTCATTGTAGGGTAATTACTCCATAAATTACTCGGCGATTGCTTAACATAGCGCAACATTTGTCCCTCTTTATCCAATTCGGAATTTGAACTTTCGTGGTCCGGACCTTGATTGGTCGCGTCAACCCAATGGTGATTGATCTTTTGCATTAGGTCCATAATCTTTGAAACTTGGCGTTGTAGAGGCTTTGGTTCTACCAATCTTCTGTCAAGTTCATTAACTTTGGCCTAAGTGCATTGTTTAATCACTATAGTTCATAACGCGAAACGGAATAATCGATGAAGGCTTATGGCACTAGAGCCTTGTGCTACTAACCACTAACTTCTAACTTTACATTTCCTTCTCGCTCCCTATCTCTCTTTATTTTTTATGCTTTATGCCATTTATCATATCATGTTTATGTTTATGTCATTTTTCTTTTGTCCACTTGGACCATATTATCTTGTGCTGTTTTTCTTTTGTCCATTTTGGACTCAAAAACATTAATAAAGAATTAAACCACTAAAAGACCTGTGCTCTTAATTGTTGGAGTATGGCCACTATCCTTTGCATTGGAGGACCTATACTCTTGATTATGGACTTATGGACTTAGAGTTAAGATCTTAACCTATGCTTGGGAGTTTGTGATGGAAAACCTTGGATTTTGGATACTTGGAGTCCTCTTTTGAAGACTTATTTTGAATCAAGAACAAATCAAAAAGGGAAAAATGCTTATGCTATGGAGCTTGTTCATGTGGTTAGATCTTTCTTATCCTTAGCTTTTACTTTATGCATTAGGATAGTCACTTCTTCTCCACCCCTTCTTCAATTTTCAAAACTTCCTCTCTTTTTCAAAACCTTCTTGTTTTCAAACTTAAAAACCGTTTTCATAATAAAACCTTGACTTTGGTCAAGTGATTTTTAAGCTTTGTTTTCTTTAATAAATTTCAATCAATATTAACCATATTTTGACCATTTCATAAAAACAAAAAATACAAAAACTCATCAAACTCTTTTTGTACTTTGTGCACCTCTTTTCTTTTAAACTTTTTCATAAGTTTAGACATGATTCATTTCTTTAAGCGGAATTATTCGCTTGGAAATGACGACTTGTCTTTACACTTAAAATCAACCAAAACAAACAATTTTTTGTTCTTTGTACCACGAACTACGAGGTTTTGAAACTACATTACACATCGTGGGTACGTAGGCATGAGGCGATAAGTCTCTCCAAACACAAAAAAACTTAAAAATGATTCTCCTCTCATCTCCTCAATCTCTCTTTACAAGCAACCCATTTTCAGACCAAAAAGCGGTAGATATTTCAAAGGGCTCTTATAGAGTACTATAGACGTTTTGGGTGCTAACACCTTCCCATTGCATAACCAACCCCCTTACCCATTTCTCTTTGTCTTTCTTAGATTTTGTTTTTTTTAGACTTCTTAGGATTTATTCGCTCTTTTTTCCTTTTCCTTTGTGGAATAAATAAAAGCGCGGTGGCGACTCTTGCTTTATGAGTTAAGTTAATCAATAGCTTACACTTACAAATTTCCCCGCTACAGAAAAGTGACGACTCTGCTGGGGAGCGTATTTCCCTTGAGGGGTTTAGCCTACTTTGATTTATTTACTGTTTTTGTCTGATTTGCTTGTTACTTGTTTGTTCTGTTTGGGAGTTCCTCTGTGTGTGAGATAGGTCCTATACCCAGACCAGAGTGCACTTTGAGATAGGAGGATAGTATAGTCAAGGGAACTTTGAAGGAGTCGAATCCTGAAAAAGAAGAACTTGAGAATCTATCCACTCGGTGGTTGCCTCTTTGGAATTACTGATGTCGATCGAACGATCGAGAAGGCATTACTTTTTCCATAGAAGCCTATAACACTGTGAACCGTAGTAACCCTTAACCCATCCTAGGCTTTTTAGGATCGTAGCGCGGAAGCTATGAAGATGTAAATCTGACTTAGCTGTCACACGATGCTACACTCAGGTTAGATTCTCTTGAGGATAACTACCAACCTCCGAGCAAATCGGTGTGCTGGTGTGTCTGATAGTGGATTGTGGACCCTGGGCACTTTGTTAGAACCATTGTTTTCTACAGGTACAATGAAGACAAGACCTTAGTACATACCTTTGTGGGATTGGTTCTTACCCTTGGCTTCATGCTCGTGACTTGAACCTTGATCCGTGTGCTTTGTGTGATCTTGTTTGTGGGTGTTGCATTCATGCACTCATGCATTCATGAGCATTCTTTTGGAAGGTTTCAAGGAACTTAAAGGTGTTATTGCAAAAATTATAGGTACTTTTGTTATGGATTTTGGAAGGAGAAGTACCAAGAAGTACACTTTCAAGAGTCCTAAGTTAGGGGGTTTGAGAGAGCTAGGATCTTTGGTTGTTGATACCAAGAAGTTTGAATCCAGATATGAAAGGCTTTTATCTCTCTTGAAGGTTGATATGGCTGAAGGATTGCTTGCTACTTTGGTTCAGTTCTATGACCCTTTGCTGCATTGTTTCACCTTTCCTGATTATCAGTTGGTACCTACGCTAGAGGAGTATTCTCTCCTGCTTAGATTGCCTGTTCATGGTCAAATTTTCTCCGGTTTGGATCTTGCTCCCGAGCATGATGTTATTGCGAAGGCTACTCACTTGAAGGTTTATGAGATTAAGGCTAGCATGGATACCAAAGGAAAGATTCTTGGGTTACCCGCTAAGTTCTTGATGGATAGAGCTTATCACTTTGCTAGTGTGAAGAACACAGTTGTTTTTAAGGCTATTCTTGCCTTGCTTATTTATGGACTGTTCCTCTTCCCGAATGTTGAGAACTTTGTCAACATCAACGCTATTCAGATCTTCTTGATTGGGAATCCAATTCCCACTTTGCTTGTCGATGCTTACCATTCTATTCACCTCGGGAATTTCCATGGTGAAGGGATGATCATCTGTTGTGCGCCTTTGCTTTACAAGTGGTTTATTTCTCACTTGCCGAAGTCTGCAGCTTTCTGGAATCTCAAGGATGGTTTATATTGGTCGCGGAAGATTATGTCTCTCACTCATTCTGATATTGATTGGTGTAGCCGTGTTCCTTCTAGAGCGATGATTATTGATAGTTGTGGTGATTTTCCCAACGTGCCTCTTCTTGGTACAAAGGGAGGAATCAACTACAATCCGGTGTTAGCTCGTCGTCAGTTGGGATATCCTTTGCGAGAGGTACCGAAGAACATTCATTTGGTCGGTCACTTTTTCAAGGATGAAGAATCTAAGGTTGCTCTCAAGAGAGAAATTATGGAAGCTTGGTGCAACATTCGTAGAAAAGGAAAGGAAAGTTTGGGAAATATGAATTGTATCTCTTCAGAACCTTATCTCCAATGGGTTAAACATAGAGCTATTACTTTAAAGATGCCTTATGCGCGTCAGGAGCCATTATCTCTAACTGCTAAGAAGCCTATCCTCTACTTTATGGAAGACACAGAGAAACTTCAGATTGCTTTGGCAGAGATGCAACAAGAGAGAGATGCTTGGAAGAACAAGTATCAGATTGTTGAGTTAGAGAATGCAAAGCTTCAAGAGCACTTCAAGAAGAAGAATGAAGATGAAGTTGCCAACAAGAAGAGAAAGGCGCAAGAGGATTTATTTTCCTCTCGCATTCAACCATTTTCCGATATTCCGAAGAGTTCAGAATCTCCTTGGAAGTTGATCGTTGATCAGTTGCTGATTGAGAAGACTCAGATGCAGGCCCACATAAAGAAGTTGGAAGATAGAGCTGGGACTTCTTCTCATAGGATTCTCTAGGGATCTAGTTTTCTTTATTCTCTATTATTTTAGGATTCTTGAATTTGCACTTCCGAGATGTAATCTTTTCCATCATTAATGAATGAGGTTTTGGTATTTCAAATAACAATGTTTGCAATATGCCTTATAATTCCTTGAAACTTTGCATTTGTATTTGCATATCAAGCATCATTCTGCATTGTTTCTTGCCTTTTCCAGGTGTCTTATTGTTTCCTTTGGTCTTCATTCAGCCAAGCTGTCGCACCAATATAATACTCGGTCTAATCTGAAGAAGAAGATAGATCAGTTGCAACAATAGAATCGTGAACTTCGTGAAGAAGTATCAACTCTGAAGGATGGTTTGGAAAGACTCATTGCTATGATGGAAGCTCTGGTGGCTGCTCAAAATCAGCCACCACCCCATCCTCCTCCGGTTTCAACTCCTGTGCAAAGGACAGTCATTTCTGAGATTGTCTCTATGCCCATATATGTGGCGCCTGCTAGTGTTCCTCAGTACTTCATGCCTCCTGGCTTCCCCTGAGGCATACCTCATAAATTTGTTCCTGAGGGTTATCAACCACCACCGCCTCCTGAAGTTCCAATTGTTCCTACCGTTCAACCTGTGATGACTGTACCACCGCCTGTGGTTCATGATGTTCCTTTTGGTGAAGAGCATATTTTCCATACTGCTCCAAGTGAAAATGCCAGTGCTTATGATAGAATGGAAGAGATTCAAGACCAGTTTGTTGAGATGCAGAAAGAGATCAAAGCTTTGAGGGGTAAAGAGCTATTTGGAAAGAATGCTCATGAGTTATGCTTGGTTCCTAATGTGAAGATCCCGTATAAGTTCAAAGTCCCTGACTTTGAAAAGTATAAGGGTAACTCTTGTCCGATGAGTCATTTGACTATGTATGCTCGTAAGATGTCGGCTCAAAAGGATAATGATCAGCTTCTCATCCACTACTTTCAAGATAGTTTGTCTGGTGTAGCTTTGAAATGGTATATGGGGCTCGACTATACTCGAGTTTGCATTTTCGAAGATTTGGGTGAGGCGTTTGTGAAACAATATAAGTATAATGTGGATATGGCTCCTGATCGTGACCAGCTTTGGACAATGGCTTAGAAAGATAAGGAGACATTCAAAGAATACGTACAAAGGTGGCGTGAGATTGTTGCTCAGATTAATCCTCCTTTGGAAGAAAAAGAGATGACTAAGATTTTTCTGAAAACTCTGAGTCCTTTCTATTATGAGCGTATGATTGCTAGTGCCCCGAGTAATTTCACTGAGATTGTTAATATGGGGATGAGATTAGAAGAAGGTGCCGTGAGGGAAGTTTGTCAAAAGATGGTAATTCTGCTAGTAATTCCAAGAAGTATGGTGGAGGATTTGCCAAGAAGAAAGAGGGTGAGACCCATACCATTTCCCATGGAGGGCGCAAAAAGATTTACAGTAAGAACATTCAGTGTCAGCAACATGTTGCATCTGTTACTCCTATTATCAGTTCAGCTCCTGTTGTTCAGGCAGGTCCTGTGCAACAACAACGTTCTAATTAAAAGAACAATTAGAGGGGCCATTTTCAGAAAGATTTTGATCCGATTCCGATAACCTATACAGATTTGCTTCCTTGCTTAATTCAGAAGAATCTTGTTCAGACTCGTGCACCACCTGCTATTCCAAAAGATTTGCCATGGCGGTATAAGCCTGAACCTCATTATGCTTTCCATCAGGGAGGAGCTGGACATAATACTAAGAACTGTTATCCATTGAATATGGAAGTGCAAAGCTTGGCTAGAAGTGGTATTTTATCTTTCGAAGATTCCAACCCTAATGTCCAATCGAATTCGTTGCCTAATCATGGCAAGGCGTCTGTCAATATGGTTTATGGTTGCCCTGGTACATTTAAAATTTTTGATATCCGTTGGATCCAAAGATCTCTTGTGGAAACGCATGCACTTATGAGTGAGTACCATGATATTGATCATGACTATGCATCTTGCTGTATTTGTTCCATGAATCCTTGTGGTTGTGTGATAGTGAAGAGGGATATTCAAAGGATGATGGATGAAAATTTGATTGAGGTCATTGCTAAAAGAGATGAATATCAGAATGAGGTGAATTTTATCGCACCACTCTTTAATATTCATGAACGAGTTATTATCTCTTATGATAGTCAGAATACCGCTGTTACACCTTTGGTCATTCGGTTGCCCGGTCCAGTACCATATGAATCTGACAAGGTTGTTCCGTATAAGTACAATGCTACTATGGTAGAAGATGGTAAGGAAGTGCCCATTCCTTCTTTGTCTTCTGTGGTAAGCGTCGCTGATGTGAGTAGAGTGACCCGAAGTGGTCGAGTTTTTACTCCTGAGCCTTCAAAGATTGTGGAGAATGTTGCTGCTGGAAAACGATCTCAAGATGAGAGTAACGTCGATGTTTTTGGCCAGTCCAGTGGTTTGAAGGCCTATGAGGATGAAGTTTTGAAATTGATCAAGAAGAGTGAGTACAGTGTTGTAGATCAACTCTTGCACACCCCGTCCAAGACTTTAGTGTTGTCCCTACTGATGAATTCTGAAGCTCATAGGAAATCTTTGCAGAAGGTATTGGAACAAGCATATGTTGAGCATGATGTGACTGTTAATCAGTTTGATGGAATTGTTGCCAACCTCACCGCATGTAATAATTTGAGCTTCTGTGATGAATAGTTACCCGAGGAGGGGAGAAATCACAAATTGGCTTTACATATCTCCATGAACTGTCAAGAAGATGCGCATTCTAATTTGTTGGTTGATACTGGCTCTTCTTTGAATGTGTTGCCAAAATCTACTTTATCAAAGCTTTCTTACCAAGGTCCTCCCATGAGGTATAGTGGGGTTGTTGTTAAAGCTTTTGATGGATCTCGAAAAATTGTGATAGGAGAAGTTGATCTTCCAATCAAGATAGGACCGTGCTTCTTCCAGATTAATTTTCAAGTAATGGATATCCGTCCTGCTTATAGTTGTCTGCTTGGCCGACCATGGATTCATGAAGCTGGGGCAGTAATTTTGACTCTCCATCAGAAGTTGAAATTTATTAAGAATGATAAGCTGGTAATTGTTGGAGGTGAGCAAGCGATGCTGGTGAGCCACCTTTCATCCTTTTCGTATGTTGATGCTGATGAGACTGTTGGGACTCTGTTCCAAGCTCTTTCTGTTGATGATAAAACTGTTAAGAAAAATGAGTTACCCATGTCTTCTTTGAAAGATGCTCTGCATGTGCTAGAAACTGGTCTGGCTGATGGTTGAGGCCGAGTCATTGATGTGGTTGATAACTTGGGCAAAACTGGTTTAGGCTTTACGCCTGGTACAGTCAGAAGAGATTTGAAGCGTATTAATGAGATTTTTCACAGCGCTGGATTCATCAACAAAGATCATTCTACAACTGCAATTCTTGAAGATGACCATGTAGGCTATATCCCATTTGGTTCTGAAAGTGATGTCATTCCTACTGAAGATTGGGTGCCTTATTTGGAAGACCCTGGTTATATGTCCCCAGAGGATGCATATGTGCCTTTTTATTCCCCTCGGAAGAAGTTTAAGGAACCTGAGTATGAAGTCAGTGCCATCATTGAGGATGATGAAGAGGAAGAACTTCCCAACTTTGTGACACACGGACAAATCTGCCAGAATTGGATAGTTGTTGATGTTCCTACTATTGTTCATATTTCAAAGTAATTTGTTTTTGTTTCTTTCAAAAAATCCTTTCACTCTGGCCAAGGTGAAAGTGAATTTATGAGGGCTTTGTTTCAAATTTTATCATCATCAATAAAATGTTATTTTGTTTATCCATATTATGTTTTCCCTTTTTGCTTTATTTCTGAAAAGTGGTAACATATAAAACGAAAAAATAATAATAATGTGATAATCACTTTTATCTGCATGATACTTGCACTTCTTGTTCATATTCTAAAAGCAAACATAAATCATTGTGCAGATTGATTGTTAAACCCATTGAAAACAATGACCCTATGTCCCCTCCAAACTTTGAGTTCCCAGTGTTTGCAGCTGAAGAAGAGGATATTGAGGAGATTCCAGATGAAATTTATCGGTTGCTTGAGCACGAAGAAAAGGCCATTCAGCCTCATGAAGAGCCGTTGGAATTGGTTAATTTGGGTTCAGATGATGATAAGAAAGAAGTCAAGATTGGGGCACTGCTTCAGTCAGATGTTAAGAAGAGGATTGTGGAGCTTCTTAGAGAATATGTTGATGTGTTTGCTTGGTCTTATCAAGACATGCCTGGTCTTGATACTGATATTGTGGAGCACCATTTACCATTGAAGCTTGAATGTCCATCTGTGAAACAGAAATTGAGAAGAACTCATCCTGACATGGTTGTGAAGATCAAAGAGGAGGTTCAAAAGCAGATTGATGCTGCTTTTTTTGTGACTTCTGAGTATCCTCAATGGGTGGCCAATATTGTGCCTGTTCCAAAGAAAGACGGAAAAGTCTGAATGTGCGTCGACTAAGAGATTTGAATAAAGCTAGTCCAAAAGATGATTTTCCACTGCCACACATTGATATGTTGGTAGATAATACTGCTAAATTCAGTATCTTTTCTTTTATGGATGGATTTTCCGGTTATAATCAGATAAAGATGGCACCCAAGGATATGGAAAAAACAACATTCATTACACCCTGGGGAACATTCTGTTACAGAGTGATGCCCTTCGGTTTGAAAAATGCTGGTGCAACGTACCAGAGAGCTATGACTACTTTGTTCCATGATATAATGCATAAAGAAATTGAGGTATATGTGGATGATATGATTTGTAAGTCAAAGATTGAAGAGGATCATATTGAGTACTTATTGAAGTTGTTTCAACGTTTGAGAAAGTTTAAGCTCCGTTTGAATCCAAATAAATGCACTTTCGGTGTCCGTTCTGGAAAATTGTTGGGCTTTATTGTCAGCCAAAAAGGCATTGAAGTTGATCCTGGTAAAGTTAAAGCCATTCAGGAGATGCCTGCGTCCAAAACAGAAAAACAAGTAAGAGGATTCTTGGGACGTTTGAGTTACATCTCCCGATTTATATCCAATATGACTGCCACTTGTGCGCCGATCTTCAAGCTTCTTCGCAAAGATCAGGGTTGTATATGGACAGAGAATTGTCAGAAAGCTTTTGAAATAATTAAAGAGTAACCGCTTGGGGCATCCAAGAAAGATAAGAAGACTTTGAGAATATTGGCTGGTAGTTTCTTTTTGAATGATGATGTGATGTATAAAAGAAATTATGACATGGTCTTGCTCAAATGCGTGGATAGACATGAAGCAGACATGTTGATGAAAGAAATTCATGAAGGATCTTTTGGTACCCATGCCATTGGGCATGCAATGGCTAAGAAGATGTTGAGGGCAGGTTACTATTGGCTGACAATGGAATCTGACTGTTGTAAATTTGTGAAGAAGTGCCATAAGTGCCAGGTCTATGCTGACAAAATTCATGTGCCTCCAACTCCTCTCAATATTATCTCTTCTCCATGGCCTTTCTCCATGTGGAGCATTGATATGATTGGAATGATTAAGCCTAAAGTGACGAACGGACACCATTTCATATTGGTGGCTATTGACTATTTTACCAAGTGGGTCGAAGTGGCATCATATGCCAATGTGACCAAGCAAGTAGTGGTCCGGTTTATCAAGAAACAAATCATTTGTTGGTATGGTGTTCCGAGCAAGATTATCATTGATAATGGGTCAAACTTGAATAACAAGACGATGAAGGAATTATGTGATGAGTTTAGATTGAGCATCATAATTCTTCTCCTTACAAACCTAAGATGAATGAGGCTGTTGAAGCTGCTAATAAGAATATTAAGAAGATTGTTCAAAAGGTGGTTGTTACTTACAAGGATTGGCATAAGATGCTCCCTTTTGCTTTGCATAGGTATCGTACATTTTTCCGCACTTCAACAGGGGCAACCCCTTTTTCTCTTGTTTACGGTATGGAAGCAGTGCTCCCTGTAGAAGTTGAAATCCCTTCTATGAGAGTTTTGATGGAAGTTGAATTGTCTGAGGCTGAATGGTGCCAAAGCTGATATGACCAGTTGAATTTGATTGAAGAGAAAAGAATGACGGCCTTGTGTCATGGGAAATTGTATCAATAGAGAATGAAGAAAGCATTTGATAAGAAGGTTTGTCCTCGTGTGTTCAGAGAAGGCGACCTCGTGCTCAAAAAGATCTCGACTTTTACCAATGATTCTAGGGGCAAGTAGACTCCTAATTATGAAGGCCCATATGTTGTCAAGAGAGCCTTCTCTGGCGGTGCATTACTTCTTACAACTATGGATGGTGAAGAGTTCACTTGTCTTGTGAATGCCGATACAGTCAAGAAATACTTCGCCTAAAGAATAAAAACAATAGCTCGCTAAGTTGAAAACCTGAAAGGGCGGCTTAGGCAAAAATGAGCGTCTCGGTGGACTGAAAACCCGAAAGGGCGGTCCAGGCAAAAATTAGAGACAAAAACAGAAATAAGCATCCTGGTAGATTGAAAACTCGAGAGGGCAATCTACGAAAAAGTTAGGGATTATGGCAAGTAACTGCATCTGGCCAATCTTGATCATTTGAAAGCAACATTGTCTATCAAGGATTCTGCTTCAATCATCCACAGCCGAAGTTTTGAGCACATCGGAATTCAAAGTTGTTAGGGAGAATAGTGGTCATTGTATTTCAATGTAACCATTTCCTTGTATTTACCATTTTTCAAACTTTGTAATGATCCATGGAGTTGCGCCATTTGCGGACTACCATTCCATTAATAAAATTTGGGCCTTTGTCCCTTTGTTTGCAATTCTTATTTTGTTTCTGTTTGCAAATTTTCATTTATTTTTTATGATGATTTTTTAAACAAAATGCAAATGATTGATTAAATTTTTGAAAATTATAAAAACATTTTCCTTTGATTTATGAATGCAAAAAGGAACACCAACGGTTATTCCAAGAATGGTAGGATCAATGTTTTCCTCAGCAGGGTTCGTTCTCGCTCCTTTGGAAGAATTTATTGACAGCTCCCCAGTAGAGTTTGTCGATATTTCCCCAGTGAAGTTTGTTGCTTTTTCCTTGGCAGAATTTTGTTTACAACCAGTTGTCGACAAGATGATAGGTTCCTTCAAAGTTGTGTTAGGATGTGTTGAATTCATAAGGGTCAGTGATGTTTGGTTCTTCCCCAACTAGGTTTTGATCCGGATCTGCTCCAGTTGATTATGACATGGTCAGGTAGTCGAGTAGTAATCCTCATACAGAGATTCGTTTTTGTTGTCCCCAGTAGGAATCATATGAGGAATTTCTATCAGAGTTTTACCTTCTAGGTGTGTTGTTGTTGCTTGGTATATTCCCAAACGTAGAGCAGCGTTATCTTCCCCGGCAAGTCTAGGTCGTATTTCTCTGCAGATTGTTTATTTTCAGAGAGGATTGTGCATCACTATTTTGGGCGTTCCCCAGTGAAGTTGACGATGATATCTCTATTTAAGGAATATTGATATACCAGTCACCTGTTGGGTTTTCTCTCATTCATGATGAATATTGATCTAAAATCCCCCACAGTTTGACCTTGTTGTTGTTTTCCTCAACAAGTCCAGGTTGTTTTGCTCAGAAGTGGTTAATCCTCAGAGAGCTTTTATCTTGTATATCCAGTAGATCTGCCTTGTATTCCCAATGGATTTTGCGTAGATGTTTATATGTCTACAATCCCCAGCAGATTCTTTATTTCTCCGCAGCAGATCTCTTCATCCTTTTGAAATGAAAGTTCCTGTGAATTTTTATGATCCCCAGGAAGATTCAGAAAGGTTTGGGTTGTTATGATTCCCCGACATCTTTCCTGCCATCTTCAAAGCAGAGTTTATGTGGTTATCCTCTTTGTGGATAGTTGATGTTAGAAGATTGATATTTGGGTTTTTCCCCAAGGAGTATCTTCTTTTCTCCAGTAAGATTTGAGCCTTGTAGTAGAATTTATTTTCCTTTGATGGCTTTTGTTTAGCTCTTGCAGGATTCTGTCAGATGAATCCCTAGCAGAGCTGCTGATGATATCTCCATCTTGTTGAGATTAGCCGAGTATTCAGCAGTGTTGTGATGTTTTCCGCCCTCTGTTTATCCTTGTGTCTGTTTTGCCAACATATTCATACTCATACGCATTGCATGCGCATCCTTTTGTTGTGCATAGCATGTTGTTGTTGCATTGTTCATTTTGCATCTGTGTTGGTGTTTCCTTGCTCTCTGGTGTTGTTATCCCTGCAGAGCGTGTGTGTCTTCTCTCCATTTAGAGTGTTGACCCGTAAGCAAAAAATGCCTATCTTTGTTAATTCCCCACTGAGTTTTTGCCTCGTGGAAGATATTTTGTTTTAACCTTCCTCCAGTTCATTTGTCGGGATAGAATTCATCCCCAGTTGAGATATTTCCTCCTCGGGATGAGTCTTGTTTGATCATTTCTCTCTGGTTTATTCTCGGATTGAATTTTGGTCCCTTGCTTTGGGCTTATCACCTTTTTCGTCCTACCCGTTTTGGTGGTAATAGGTGATATAACCAGCTTGTTACCTTTGTCATCCTGCCCTGTGTTGGTAGTAGGTAATATAGCCGGGTTTGATTACCTTGTTGTAACTATCACTTGTTTGATAGTTGGTAATATCTCCCTTCCTTTTTGAGATTATTACCTTTGTTGTCCGACCCTTTTGTTGGTAGTAGGTAATTTTTCTCACACCCTTGGTTGATTACCTCGTCGTAACTATCACTTGGTTGATAGTTGGTAATCTTTCTTTTGGCTTATCACCTTTGACGTCCTACCCGTTTTGTTGGTAGTAGGTGATATAGCCCGGTTTGGTTACCTCGTCGTAGCTATCACTTGTTTGATAGTTGGTAATCACTCTTTTCTTCGCTCGAGTTTATCGTCTTTGTCGTTCTGCCCTTTAGTTGGTAGTACGCCATATTTCTCGAACCTTTTGAGATCGTTACCTTTGTCATCCTGCCATGTGTTGGTAGTAGGTAA
This sequence comes from Lathyrus tuberosus, assembly GCA_022829125.1. Classification (NCBI taxonomy): domain Eukaryota; kingdom Viridiplantae; phylum Streptophyta; class Magnoliopsida; order Fabales; family Fabaceae; genus Lathyrus; species Lathyrus tuberosus. The sequence goes on from JALAZF010000353.1 coordinate 2,389,094, forward strand.
CATAGCCAGGTTTGATTACCTTGTTGTAGCTATCACTTGTTTCATAGTTGGTAATCACTCCTTTCTTTGTTCGAGTTTATTACCTTTGTCGTCCTTCCCTGTGTTAGTAGTAGGTGATATTTCTCGACCCCTTTTAAGGTTATTACCTTTGTCGTCCTACCCTTTTGTTGGTAGTAGGTAGTCTTTGTCATACCCTTGGCTGTTTACTTTGTTGTAACCGTCACTTGGTTAATGGTTGGTATTCTTTCTTTAGCTGGCTTCTTACCTTTTTTCGCCTTACCCTTTGTTGGTAGTAGGTAATATAGCCCGGTTTGGTTGCCTTGTTATAGTTGTCACTTGGTTGATAGCTGGTAACGTTATCCTCTTTGTGAGATCGTTACCTTTGTCGTCCTACCTTTTGTTGGTAGTAGGTCATTCTTCTCATAACCTTTTATTGACTGCCTTGTTGTAACTATCACTTGCTTGGTAGTTGGCAATCTTTCCTTTTGATCATGCTATTACCGGATGTCTGGTATTAGACGATCTTGTTCCCCAGCGGAGATTTTTTTCTCTCCATGTTGGGACGGTTATCCCCTCTTTTATTTCGAGTGTCGGTAATTTTCCCTTAGTTGGAATCTTACTCTTTGCTCTTCCCCAGTGGAGATTTCTTTCCCTCCCTGTTGGGATGTGTTTTCCCTCTTTTGTTTTCCCCCGGCGGAACCTTTTCTCTTTGCTCCCCAGTTTGTTTGTCTCCTGTGGCGTTTTCTCCCCACAGTGGTCTTGTGTCTGCATATCATTTGCATGATCATATCCTTTTGTAGTCTCTTAGGGACAAAAATATGGTTTGTTGTTATATTTAAGTCTCTTCTATCTCGTCGAGACAAAGATGCCAATCTTCATATCTCCGAATAGAGGAAACTTAAATAGGGGCAGCTGTAATACCCTAATTTTTGCCCCTAAGATTCTTTGCTTTTCTTTTGCATCTCATACTACAAACAAGATCACACATTGGTTCCCTCTTCTATAGGATTGTACCTTGCAGGGATCTTTGGGGTTCGTGTATGTCTGTTAGTTGTTTTATTGTTTACTAACCATTAATTAAAATCCAAAAATATTTTTGTTTTCTTTCACTAACATTTTTCAGGGGAAGAACAGGTTAAAAATACCAAAACATCAGTCCCTCAGCTCGAATGGATTTCATCTTAATAAAGTCAAAGTTGATCTGCGATTAATTCAAAAATTATCTGATCAAGAGTTTCCAACATTTAATTGATTATTATTCAAGGGACTCCAAGGTTCATGTGTTTATTTCCATGCCTTCTTTGACAAACAAGAAAATCGAGCCAGAGCCAAGACAACACATCAAAAAGCCATTTTTTCCCATTTTTCACTGTGTTAATCGATTAACCTAATTGCACTGTGAAGTGGTTAATCGATTAACACGTGCAATTTTTGAAAAAAATGTGCCAAATTCAAATTCTGCAGCAATTGGCACCAATTTTCACCATTTTGATCACATGTGGAATATTCTAGACCATTTCATTTTAATTCCCTACATCATCATAATTAATTCCCACCATGTACCATCACTAATCACCACTCTTTTGTGATTTCCCTCCAAATTTAAATTCCAATCCTAATTTTGATCTTCCAATCCTAATTCCAAACCACCAATTTTCCTAAGCCTAAATTCTATAAATAGAGGTCTCTTTTCATTCATTCTTCAAGCTTTTGATAGCCAACAAACCCCTTGCTAATTATCTTCCCAACCACAAAAATTCACTCAAAGCTCACTTTTCTTCTTTTGAAAGTTAACAAGAATTCACATTGAATCTTGTTCAACTTTGAGCTAAACCTTCATCCATTCTTGTTTTTGTTCATCAATTCGCATAGATCAAGGCTTTGGTGATTGGATCTTGAAGCAATTTGAAGGAATTTTCAGATTTGAAGTGGTAATTCATCTTTCACCATTGTTGAAGCTTCAATTTCATCTTCCATAATGTAGATCCTTTGTTGATCTTGTTTGCTTGATCTTGGGATCTTGCATTTGTGTTGATTGCTGGTTTTTGCTGCTGTTTTACTCAAAAATTCGTGCACAATTGTATCCTTGATCCTAAGATGTTTGAAGAAATGAGTGATCAAGGATTTGGCAATTTTCAAACTGATTTTTTGCTGTTTTTACAGTGTTAATTGATTAACCAAAACATGTACAATTAGGTTAATCGATTAACAGCTTGTTTCTGCGCAAAAATTGGAAGTTTGCACTGGTTAATCGATTAACATAATTACACTGTGAGGTGGTTAATCGATTAACCAGCCTCCAGAATGTGATTTTCACTTGTTTTTGGGGCTGTTTTGGTTTTTCTTCTTCCTTCTTCCCCTTTCTTCTTATTTTAGCCTTGAAACACATTGTTGAGATTAATTTCTCTTCAATTTCAATGGAGTTTGGATATGGTTAAAGTAATTAAACATTCATTAGTTCAAATCTATCTTTTAATGAATTGTTGAATTCATTTGAGGTGCTTTGAATTAGTGATATGATTTCACACTTAAATCTATCAATTAAAGGTGATTGAACTTGAAGATGAAAGGTTCTTGACTTTGTAATTCAATTTGGCATTTCTCTTCATCTATTTCTTTTTTTATTTTGATCGATGAAATTCTTTTGGGATCTTAGAATTCCTTTGTTGAATTCTTGATCAAGACTAGATGGTTACCTATTTTCTTTTCGTGCGGTATTGCTTTCGGATGACGATCTACATATCGTTCATCTAGTATGCATTAGCACAAAGAGCTATTGACCGGCCTCATTGTAGGGTAATTATTCCATAAATTACTCGGCGATTGCTTAACATAGCGCAACATTTGTCCCTCATTATCCAATTCGGAATTTGAACTTTCGTGGTCCGGACCTTGATTGGTCGCGTCAACCCATTGGTGATTGATCTTTTGAATTAGGTCCATAATCTTTGAAACTTGCTGTTGTAGAGGCTTTGGTTCTACCAATCTTCTGTCAAGTTCATTAACTTTGGCCTAAGTGCATTGCTTAATCATTATAGTTCATAACGCGAAACGGAATAATCGATGAAGGCTTATGGCACTAGAGCCTTGTGCTACTAACCACTAACTTCTAACTTTACATTTCCTTTTCGCTCCCTATCTCCCTTTATTTTTTATGCTTTATGCCATTTATCATATCATGTTTATATTTATGTCATTTTTCTTTTGTCCACTTGGACCATGTTATCTTGTGCTGTTTTTCTTTTGTCCATTTTGGACTCAAAAACATTAATAAAGGATTAAACCACTAAAAGACTTGTGCTCTTAATTGTTGGACTATGGCAACTATCCTTTGCATTGGAGGACCTATACTCTTTATTATGGACTTATGGACTTATAGTTAAGATTTTAACCTATGCTTGGGAGTTTGTGATGGAAAACCTTGGATTTTGGATACTTGGAGTCCTCTTTTGAAGACTTATTTTGAATCAATACCAAATCAAAAAGGGAAAAATGCTTATGCTATAGAGCTTGTTCATGTGGTTAGATCTTTCTTATCCTTAGCTTTTACTTTATGCATTAGGATAGTCACTTCTTCTCCACCCCTTCTTCAATTTTCAAAACTTCCTCTCTTTTTCAAAACCTTCTTGTTTTCAAACTTAAAAACTGCTTTCATAATAAAACCTTGACTTTGGTCAAGTGATTTTTAAGCTTTGTTTTCTTTAATAAATGTCAATCAATATTAACCATATTTTGACCATTTCATAAAAACATAAAAAATACATAAACTCATCAAACTATTTTTGTGCTTTGTGCACCTTTTTTCTTTTAAACTTTTTCATAAGTTTAGACATGATTCATTTCTTTAAGCGGAATTATTTGCTTGGAAATGACGACTTGTCTTTACACTTAAAATCAACCAAAACAAACAAATTTTTGTTCTTTGTTCCACGAACTACGGGGTTTTGAAACTACATTGCACATCGTGGATACGTAGGCATGAGGCGATAAGTCTCTCCAAACACAAAAAATCTTAAAAATGATTCTCCTCTCATCTCCTTAATCTCTCTTTACAAGCAAACCATTTTCAGACCAAAAAGCGGTAGAATTTCAAAGGGCTCCTATAGAGTACTATAAACGTTTTGGGTGCTAACACCTTCCCATTGCATAACCAACCCCCCTTACCCATTTCTCTTTGTCTTTCTTAGCTTTTGCTTTTTTAAGACTTCTTAGGATTTATTCGCTCTTTTTTCCTTTTCCTTTGTGGAATAAATAAAAGCGCGGTGGCGACTCTTGCTTTATGAGTTAAGTTAATCAATATCTTACACTCACAAATTTCCCCATTACACAATGCGAATGCGATTGGTTTTAAGGAACTCGAGAAAGAAAATTTTCAAAAATAATCCTCATTTCATTAAATATTGAGAAGAGTTACAAACAGTACATTTCAAAAGCTCAAAATACAACAAGATAAGAATAATAGCTAAGCCTAGAAAAGCAACCCCATCTAACAAGGCTCTGCTCCACGCATCTTCTTCTGTCTTTTTAACTTGTCATTCTCCATGATCAGCTTGTCAACAATCCCTTTCCACGTGCCATATCTCGGAGGAACGTTAGCATACTCATGGATGCTTGAAGTAGGTTGCACGCTAGAGAAAAATAAATTCTCTTGTGCCATAGGTACGTCTATCACACGTCTTTCCAGCCATTCAATCAGATCATCTTTCTCTTTCATCTTCTTCTTCAGCTCTTTTTGTTCAAGGCAGATAGTATGATACTTCCCTTCCCATTTGTCTCTTTCAAGCTTCATTCTCGCTAGGGTTTCTTGGTACTCCTCCATGCGCTCAATGGGAATAACAGATGGGGATACAACAGTGGGCTGCAAAGGTTTCTTGGGAAGATAAGGCATCTTAAGGTCACGAGCTCGAGATTGAACCCATTGGAGAAATGGTTCCAAGGCTACACAATTCCTCTTTCCTAAATCATCCTTGGTACTCTTGTGGAGTGTGTCCCAAGCGTGTCAGGCTGTGTTCTTGGTTTCATCACTACCTGCCTCATTGAGATAAAAGAAATCGGATACATGAATACTCTTGGGCTTCTCCTTCATTACAAATCCAAATTGGCGTCTAGAAAGGACAAGGTTATAGTTAATTCCACCTCGTATACCAAGAAGTGGTACATTAGGGAATGGGCCACAACTATCAATGATTACTCCCTTGTCATAAACTGGATCATACCAAAAGATGTCATCGTGAGTAAGAGAAATGATTCTTTGAGACCAACGCAGCTTGTCAGGGTTATCTCTGAATTGAGATGTTCGAGGTAACTGCGTTATGTACCATTGGTAGAGCAAAGGTGCACAACATGAGATAATACACTTCCCTTGGTGAGTCCTATGATGATTGGAGTGATAAGCATCACCAAGTAGGGTAGGTACAGGATTCCCACTGATAAAGATTCTTATGGCATTGATATCAACAAAGTCTTCAATATTAGCAAACAGAAACAGACCATAGACAAGTAAAGCAAAGGTCGCATTGGCGAATTGACAGGCTTTTTCAAACAAGAACTTAGACGGTAGGCCCTTGATACCATCCTTGGTGGTGAGGTGAGGCTTAACTTCTGACATGTCCAAGTGGATACAATCAGCAATTTCTTGTGGTGAAGGAATCTTCTCTTGTCCACTGAAGGATTTTTGTTTTTTCACAGGCAAACTAAACCAATGAGAATATTCTTCCAAGGTTGGAACAAGATGGTAATCAGGGAAAGTGAAACAATGGTAGAGAGGGTCATAGAACTGAACCAATGTGTCAAGAATACCATCCTTCATCTTAGTTCGGAGAGGGCCAATCAATCTTCTATAACGTTTCCTGAAATTTTCATGGCAAATAACCAAAGTTGCTAACTTCTTCAACTTAACCAAATTAGGCTTCTTGAAATTGTAGTTTTTAGTGTTTCTCTTCTCAATATCCATGATACCTATGATTTACAAAGGAAAAGATGACTGAGTTCCTTAAAACCAATTATGGATGCAATGAGATGTATGCGATGCACAAACACGGGCATAGAACACAAACATATGTACACACAGCAAAGCACCCGAGTCTTAGGTTTGGGTGTCTCAAGAGTGGGGCCATGGTATACCCATCCCAATAGGTGTGTACTATAGGTTTATCAACTGTAGAACAGGGTTCTAAAAGTTCCTAGAGTCTATGTAGATCCTTCGGATATTATCGGCCTACGTGACTACTCACACGGGTTAATAATATTCTCAAGATAAACTCGTCTGAGTGTAGTATCGCGTAACAACTACTTGGGACTACTCCCGCATAGCCACTGCACTACATCCTACAAGGCCAAGTGGGGTGAAGGTAACTACGGTCCTCAGAATCACTGGCTCTCAAATCGGGAAGAGTGACATCAATGCGACTACTCACATCAGACATCAACAATCCCAAAGGACCTCAACTGAGCATGGTCATCATATGCCATAAATTGTTAGGACTACTCCCAACAACCGACTATTGATTACACCAGTCATACCCCAAATTTGTCCTACCTGTGGATAGTTTTCATCTGAACATTCATTCACTAACTATCATATCTATATCCAATCCACTTGTCCATTTTCACTTTTAATTAACCCATCTTTTTCTTTTATTCATTTTTTATAACCATTTCCATTATCCGTTACAAATATCCATATCCATTTTTGTTCAAAAAATACATATTTCTCTAAACTCATATCCATTTATAATCCATTTTCATCCAATCCATATCCATTTTAATCTTTTTTAATCTTTTTTAATTTAAATTCTTTGTTAATCCATTTCAAATACATTGTTATCCAAATATCCAATTTAATTATTCCATATCCAAAAGTTCAACCCATAACCATATTTCATTTTTAAATCCATTTATCTACTTTTCAAATCCATGTTTTCCAATAAACCAATTCATTCCAAATCCATAAACCATTTGTCTAATCCATTTTATTAGTTATCCACAAATATCCAAATCTTTTTTTTATAATCATAATCCACATCCAAGTTTTTTTTTTCCAAAAGTCCATTGATTACTCACAAAGTCCATTACACTTTTTTCAAACCAGTACAACAAATATGCAAAATAAGGAAATGGTCAGCCCACACTCATAGCCATGCGCAACCACAAAGACCCTGCACATTGCTGCAACAGCCTGCAATCTGAAATTGAAAGTAACTTCTCATTAACAACAAGACAAAAGGGATGTACTTGAAAACTTAATAAACAAGCTGGTTTTGGGTTAAAAGAGGGAGAAAAACTTAAAAAAAAAAAAAAACCTTTTTTCTCTCTGAGTTTTAGCTTGACAACTTAATCCACTTTCTTCCAATCTTTCACTATCTTCACTTCCATCCTTACTTTTCCCTTTCAAAAAAATGAGCAAAACAAGAAGCAGCAGAATTGAGGGAGAGATAATATTGAGATCTCACAAACCGTTTTCATTATCTATTCTCTGTTAAACAAAACCTCCATTCTCTCACGCATCATCCCCCTCCACCTTCGCGCAACCGACGCCGACGCAACCTTCACCGACCAACAACAATAACATCCTCCGACGGTGATTACGCGGTCGCAGAGAAAGAAACAACGCGAGAAGGAGAGATGGAGTGAGAAGTAGCGAACAAAAACCAAAGACACAAACTCATCACCGCCACAGATCTGGACTTGTAACCATCACCACACCTGCACGAAGCTAAAAATAGCCTTCATCAGCACCAACAACTCACTTGTTTTCATTTCCGACGAAATCGCCGACAGTCGCCACCGCGAAACAACCGCTACTCGCTGGACCACCGTTCCGGTTTCACACACCAAAACATCATTTTCCAATCACCACCACAAACTCCTCCTTGATTGTGCTTCCATTCTCATAATCGTATCAACCGCAAAACCGCCGGGAGGCGTATCACAAGCCGCAGCTCTGCTCTCGCGCGGAGATCCAATTGCCGACCATCCAGTTCGCGAAATAGAACAACAACAACCAGTAACCGCTGCGATTCACCACCAACACATCATTCGCCACCGCACAAGCAGAGAGAGGAAGTGATCGAGACCAAGCGTTTTCGAATCTGAAAAGAGTGAGATGGACGGATGAGTTTCAGAAGAAGGTTGGAGGCGAAAATAGATCGAATCAATGGAGGGAGGAATCGAAGGTTGGAGACGTTCTTATCGTCGCTGTCTTCCTCATGTTTTTTTTTTCCTTTTTGTCTTTTGATTTTGTGTTTGGGAAATGCTGACCCTGTTCCTCTTTCCATGTGCTAGGTCATTTGGTTTTTACTTTATTTTATTTTATTTTGTTTTTTTTATTTTTAAAATCTGGTACGTTTTTTTTATGATCATGTCGTTTTGAATCTAATGGTTTGTTTAGTTAGGTTTTATGATGGGCTCTCATAAGGTCCATTTGTTTTTCTATTCATAAATAGACCCTTGTATCTATGTGCCACACGCCTTTATAATTCAGTACACCCCTCTTTGTTATGTTTTAAAGAAAAGAAATCAATTTAATTAGTTTTTCTATTTTCTAATCTTTTAGTTTTAGTATATTTTCTCATTTAGCCTTATTAACTTCAATTTTGTTGAGGCCAATGATATACAAAAAATCATGACTTGTTGATTTATTCTAAATCACCTAAAAGTCTTGATAAATATGAGGCCACATTTTTCCTTTTAGTTGGTCAATGAAAGTCTAACAAAAAGATTATCGACTTTATCGAGTTAAATCTTGATTTAGATGAGACCGCCTATATTTACACTTCAATTCCATTTTTCTTTATTTGGGCCGATGATATGAAAAAATCTTGATTAAGTTGATTTATTGAAATCGATTCAAAATCTGGATTTATATGAGGCCACCTTTTTTTATTTTTTATCGGTCAATGAAAGTCAAAAAATATAATTTATCGATCTAAGATTAAAGATCTTGATTAAGACGAGACCGATTTTATTTTTCACTTTTACCTTTTATTTTTATTTTTTTTGGGTCGATGAACATCTAAAACCAGACTTTGTCGGTTAAGATGAGACTTCTCTTCGATTTCGATTTTATTTCACATTCTACTTTGCACTATATTCTTTTCATTTCCGACCAATGAAGGTCTTAAACATCATGGAACCTTTTTTAGAGTTCTTGATTAAGACGAGGTCATCACCTTTTATTTCCCAATTCACCCGATTAATCATTATTTTGTTTATTTTCCGTCAAATATTATCTCGATTATATTTTTTCATACTATTCATATTGGCCATATCATATTCATATTTGTCTAACAATTTTCTTTGTTCATACACTATTCAAACCTTTTTATAATCACTTGCCACTTAAAACATTTAATCATACTTAAACATTATTCCTTAGAAGGTGAAAAGTGAGGAGGATCGAGTCTTTGGTCTTTCTCTTCGATTGTTTGGGTGCGAGTTTTCTTACTCGTGTGTGGACAATTGACGCCTTTAAAACACACGAACTCGACAAACATTCAAATCTTTTCAAATCCAATTATCAAAACACTTAATTCGTACTTAAACATTTTATTAAAGGCGAAGTGAGGGTGGTCGAGTCTTTGACCTTTCTCCTCAATTGTTTGGGTGCGAGTTTGCTTACTCGTGTGTGGACAATTGTCGCCTCTAAAACATCCTATACGAATGAAACTCCTTTCCTCGCCCACGTGCGACCGAAACCCTAATACACACGCAGATCAAATTATTTTCTTAATCAAACTCTTTAATATACTTAATCATATATTCAAACACAATTTTCTAAAAGGTGACGTGAGGGGGGCCAAGTCTTTGATCTTTCTCCTCAATTGTTTGGGTGCAAGTTCTCTTACTCGTGTGTGAACAATTGACACTTCTAAAAGACATAAACCTTAATTCGTCGATTGCTTGTGTGCGAGTTCTCTTACTCGTGTGTGAGCAATTGTCACCTATTGCTTGGGTACAAGTTCTCTTACTCGTGTGTGAGCAATTGTTGCTTCTAAAATATCCAACACGACTAAAAACTCCTTTCTTCGCCCACGCAACCAAAACCCTAATACACTTAATCCACAACACCTTTCCCAAAGAACATTGTTTAGTCCATCCTTCCGCGCATATGAACTCGTGCTTCAGCCTCCCCTAGCGAGCAGACAGGCCAATGTTTAACAGTTAGGATGCGACCTAAACTCTCGTTCGCCTAAAACACGTCCAAATCAAACCATTTTCTCAATAAAATCTTAATACACTTAATCCAAATCAAACAACTTTTCATAAAAAGAACATTGTTTAGTCCATTCTTCGGCGCATATGAACTAGTGCTTCAGCCTCCCTTGACGAGCAGACAAGCCAACGTTTAGCAGTTAGAATGCGAATTAAACACTCGTTCTCTTAAAAAACACAAACCAACCGTAGTCCCCCGAACTACGAATGCTCTGACTTTCCCATTGCACGGGGGAATACTTAGGCCCGAGGATCTCAATCCTTGCCGAGCACACTAATAAAAAACCACAATTTTCCCCTTAAAATATTCCCTTAGAAGATAAACAAACAAACTTTAACTAACCTTCTCACGAATCGAATCAAGAGGTTTCCGTTGAGTACAACGGACGTAGAGGGTGCTAATACCTTCCCTCTTGCGTAACCGACTCCCGAACCCGTAATTTGGTTGCGATGACCAAGTTCTTATCTCCCTTTAAAGGTTTTATCGATATTTTCCTTTCCCTCATTTGGGATAAATAAAGTTCGGTGGCGACTCTGTTTCGAACAGTTTTTTCCGTATCCATCGTGAGGATCGTATTTTTCGAGGTACGACAGATGGCGACTCTACTGGGGATATGCATTGCCCTATGCTAGAGAGAGTTAAGCCTAACTTGACTCGACCCGTGAGTGTTAGATCTGCTTGTTTGTTTATCTTCTCTTGCTTGTTTGCTTGTCTGATTATCTATTATTTATTTGCTTGCTTATTTTTATTATATCATATTTTTATCTTGTATGACATTGTTGGGGTTCTCTGATCATTGGTACTTTGTGAGATGGCTCTACACCCGAGTCTGAGTATAACCCTAGATGTGACATTGGTGGTTGTGTAGCGTAGGCTTGCGTGGTTTCTTCCACGTGAGTTGATGCGAAGACCCCGCTTGGAGTAGATTCCCTTGGAGATATTATTGTTGTGGTGAATCTTTGCCATAGCGGTAATGTTTTTGAGCCTGAATCGTTGATCCCAAGGACCAAAACCTAATTACCCATGGTGGTTAGTAGTGCTGATTCTATGTGAGTTATTGCAAATGCCACAATCAGATGAGATCCCTCGAACGTATTACTTCTTGACAGTAATATTTTCGACCTCGATCTAAGATTCTGAGAACCCTAAACTCGTGTGTCGATGGTTGTGTAGTGGGCGCCTCCGAGGAGTCTTTCTCGTGGGGAAGAAACGAAGACCTCACCTAGACGAGATCCTTTCAAAAATATTATCGTCTGATGTTCCTTCGTCATGGCTATAATGTCTTTGAAAGATATTTGTAACTCTAGGCACCTACCTGATTAGAGCCTACCTATGGGGAATCCGATGATCAAAGATATCCTGCGTCTAGCTCCTTCCACAGAATCAGATGTTGTTTTGATCTTGGAACCGTGCATAAGCATTGCATACTCATGACATTAGCATGTGTGCATATCATCTTCCAAAACCAGAAACTCATCCATCCTTTGTCCATAACCCGCGGTTAATTTCCCGACGCTCGTATCGGAATTGAAGCCGCTTTTGGAAGAATCATGGACTCAGAAGAGCAGGACCAGTTTGGGTCAAGAGCATATATTGATTTGATGAAGAACCAGCTAGACCAACTTGTGGAAGCCATGATAGCCTTGTCAAAGAAAGAGGACAACATTCAAAGGCCTAGAGTCACTAATGAGGTCACTCTGCCTCAAGTGAATAATCTTGAACAATTTCAGCCTGTGCGCATTCCTGTTGGGGACCAGATTATACAAGAATGTCACTCTATTCAAGATGAACTTGCCTTGTCTCATGATGCAGTTGAATACCATAGCTTCGCATTCACTACACCAAACTCCCGAGGGACAAGCCTGGTAGTGAACACTGAACGACCTCAAGATGTTGAGTTTGCTGAAAGATGTCGTGCGTTGGAAGAAAAGCTTGAAACCATGAAGGGGACTGATGCTTTTGATCTGAATGCTTTGAACTTGTGTTTGGTACCCGGACTTGTATTACCTCCAGAGTTCAAGATGCCAAAATTTGAGAAGTACAAAGGAGATAGCTGTCCAAGGCAACATTTGGTAATGTTTTGCAGAAAGATGACCTCAAACGCTCTCAATGATAAACTTATGATCCACTATTTCCAAGACAGTCTGAGTGGGTCATCGTTGAGTTAGTACATGCAGCTGCAGAGTAGCCATATCCAATCGTGGTTGGACTTAGCCAACGCCTTTGTGAAACAATACCAATATAATCTTGACATGGCTCTCAACCGCGTACAGTTGTAAGGCTTATCTCAAGAGGAAAACGAATCCTTCAGGGGGTATGCTCAGAGATGGAGAGAGGTAGTTGTTTGCGTTCAACCACCACTTTTAGATAGAGAATTGGTTGACCTGTTCATAAATTCTTTGCAAGATCCATATCTAGAAAAAATGATGAGCAATGGGACGTCAAACTTCTCTGACTTGATTTTAGTAGGAGAACGCATTGAGAGTTATATCAAGAGTGGAAAGATCCAAGACGCCTCGAGTATTCATGCTAGAGAGACTGAATCCATTGTCAGCTCTCAAGAGGAAGAGGAGGATGAAATCAATGCAGTCTGGGACACTTTACAAGCTCTGTCTCCGGTACCTTATCCTCAATACCCAAGCATCTCAAATGTTCAAAGTCAGCAATCCTATGGGCCTCCCTGTTCGATTCCATTCTCTCCACATGGTCAATATACTCCTGCCAATAGAGGTTTCCCTCGTCAACAGCAGATTGTACATCAACATTCTTCACAACCCCGACGCTACTATAATCAAAGACCAAAAAGACATTTTGATCATTTGCCAGTGCCATTCAGTCATATGTTGCCACGTTTGATTAATAGCAGGTTGATAGTACCAAAGGGCTTGGATCCTATTATTCCTCCATACCCACCAGGCTTTGACGCCAATGCACGATGTGGCTACCATGCTGGCGCCATGGGGCATTCAACTAAGGATTGCAAACAGCTCAAAAACAAGGTGCAAGATCTGATTGAGTCCAAGCTAATCTCTTTTACGCCTCAAGGTCTTCAAATCAACATCAATTATTCATCTGATCAGGCAGGTTCGTCATCCCATGTTATGGAAGAAGTTGCTGAGAGTAGGTGTGAAGAAGGTTATCATAGTGGTCTCGATGAACAAGAATGCTAGTCCAACAGTGGGTCAAGAAAGAAAAGCCCAGTCCCCAATGCTGGCAATTTTTTAGATCATGTCATTTCTATGCATTTGTAGTTTCTTTTTGATATGTGTTATTTGCTTTTAGACATTGTTGTTTATTAATGGTAATATTAATGAAGTGATCGTGCATTTTTTGAATTAATCACGTCGCATTCGCTCATTTTTCTTCACTTATATAAAACACAACAAAAAATATTCACCTATATACCTCTCATTCACTTTCTTTACCAATTTGTTGTTTAGCAAAGATTGGAGGGAGGATGACGAAAACGAGATACCCATAATTGCTAATGGTATGCTTTCGGATAGAATCCTGCCAAAGATGTACAGGCATTGTTTCAAATCCCCAAACACCGGAGAGATAAGGAGTTAATCCCTAGTTTACCACTTCGAGCCGAGAAGTAGAAGTTTCCTTCAGATATTCAAACCCTTACACTCAACCAGGGGTAGGGTAGTGTTCAGTTAATCTGACTCCGTATTCTTCGTACACGTCCTGAGGTGACGAAGACATCATGCAAAATCCAGAAGTAATGATGGTTGTTCTTCAATGACTACTGACTTGGCAGTCACAAGCCTTACTCTAAAAAAAAGGAGCTCGCTAAGTCAAACACCTCAAAAAAGGAGACTTAGGCAAAAATCAAGGCAACTCTGATGGACTCGAAAAGCAAAATCAGTCCATACAAAAGATAGGGATCAAAAAGAAAAAAAGGGGGTCTTTAAATCCTCAAGCGAAGCAAAATAAGATTCAGTGACTACCATACCAAAAATCAAAAGGTCACCGATATCCATCAAAAACAAAATAAGATGACTGCCATCTCAAGCGAATCTTGAACCTTCATCTCCATTCTTACACCGTCAAAATCTAAGTGCGTGTGTCGATTTAACTGAACGTAGGGCTGGAGATCATCACGAAGTAGGGGTGGGTACAAATCAAAATTTGAGCCTTATATCCTTTGTTTCTATAACCGTGAACTAGACCATGTTATAACCCTCAAAAGACCTAATTGAGGCGGGGTTTATTCTGAAAGCATACTACAGCAAGGTTGCGTAAACTGACTCCTACATATTTGCTAATCTTTTGCATTGGTGTCATATTCTTGTTGTATCTTTCACACACCAGTAAATCAGCACTGCGTTTGGGCTAATGGTTCACTCGTCACACACTCACACATCATTCCAATAAATGATTTTTCAAAACTTGCATGAACGTCGCATTAAAATTACCATTTTTGAATAAACAATTTTAACTGTAAATCATCATTTGACATTATGAAAATTCCAACAAAGTGCAATCAAAGGGAAACTTGAGTATTCGTTGGAATTGACCCGAATCGAGACTATCTCATAACCTCATGAATCTGGGGCAAGTCCTTCAAAGCAATACTTAGCCAAGACTGGGGCAGACCACTGCAAAATCAAGACTGGGGCAGACCACTGTAAAATCCAGACACAGGGGCAGACCACTGATCCAGACACTGGGGTAGATCATCTCATTACCCTCCAGACAGAGGCAGATCCCCTTCATACATTCAAGTTGGTCAAGCTGGCCATGTCATGCACTAAGCGACCCTTGAAATTCAACAAGTATTAAAAGCCTTGGGGCAGAGCAAATGCACCATCAGGATACATTGGATAAGTCACTACGCTCACACAATCAACGTGCATTGGTTACGTCGCTGTGCTCACACAACCATTTATTTGCGAGCCATCATGGCATATCAGCTAGAAGTGAGGTTCTCTCATGAACCAAGCACGCAATCTATGCAAAGGATCAGACTTGGGGCACCAAGAGAAATATTGGCTTACTGATCATAATATCTTCCATTTTCGAGTGTCGGGGAGTCAAATCTTGGCACCTACCAAAAGTCCAACCTTTCTTGGCAACCACCTAAAAGTCCAACCCCACTTGGCAACTACTAAAAGTCCAACCCCGCTTGGCAACTACTAAAAGTCCAACCTTGCTTGGCAACCTCCAAAAGTCCAACCTTGCTTGGCAACTACCTAAAGTCCACCTTGTTTGGCACCTTCATAAGACCAATCCCCTGCTCGCATTCGCATATGCATTACATACAACATACAAGCATCATATGCATACATAAGATAACCTATTTCCTTCCTCAACCCTCGCATTGATATATTGTTTCACTCCTGACCCCCGAGTCATTGTTGTCTTTATTTTCTTCGGCCCCCGAGTCGATGTTTACCTTTCTTTCAACCCCCGAGTTGATGATATTTTTGTCTTTATTTTCTCGATCCCCGAGTCGATATTGCCTTAGTTTCTCGACCCCCGAGTCGATATCATTATCTTCAACCCCGTGTTGACATTTTATTGCTTCTGCCTCGACCCCCGAGTCGATATTGGCTTTATCTCTGCCCTCGACCCCCGAGTCGATATTTGTTTTTACCTTCACCCCCCGAGTTGATATTTGTTTTTACCTTCAACCCCCGAGTTGATAGATTACCTTGCCTTTATTTCCTCGACCCCCGAGTCGATATTGTCTTTATTTCCTCGACCCCCGAGTCGATATTACCTTTGCCTTTCTTTCAACCCCCGAGTTGACGACAGTTTATCTTAATGTTTCTCTACCCCCGAGTCGATATCGTATTTCCTTTTCTCAACCCCCGAGTTGATATGCCAGTATTCCCAGTGAGTCTTTCACCTTGCTCTATCTAATCCCCATTAATCCTTCTTTGGAAACCAGAATTGAGGCCTTGCCCAGTTGCACTCCCATACGCATCTCATGTAAACAGTTCATTCGAGTTCATTTGCATTCCTGTATGCATGACATATCCATCCCCAGCATAGCATAGCAGGATCCAGGATCAGTTCGCAAGCATCTTGGCCAGTCCTCCATCAAAGTCGGCAGTATTCATCTGAAAGGAGTTGATACCCCGCATGTGCTCACAGAATTCTATTCCCCAGCCAGTCATTCGTCAGCCATTCAGTTGATATTGACAATCCCCAACAGCTATTGCTATTCTTACTCCCCAAGCAGAGGATATCCTATAAAGTTTCTTGTGAGCTTTCCCCAGCAGAGCCAGCACATTTCCTCTAACAGGAATCTTGCTCAACTATTCCCTCAGCAAATTTACCGCAGAGATACTGCTTTGGTACCACCGAGGAACCTTAATGGATAAGGGACTGCTTCGACGACCCAGAGAATCGTCTGCCTTCAGAGATACTGCTTTGGTATCACTGAGGAACCTTAATGGATAAGGGACTGCTTTGACGACCCAGAGAATCTTCTGCCTTCAGAGATACTGCTTTGGTATCATCGAGGAACCTTAATGGATAAGGGACTGCTTCGACGACCCAGAGAATCGTCTGCCTTCAGAGATACTGCTTTGGTATCATCGAGGAACCTTAATGGATAAGGGACTGCTTCGACGACCCAGAGAATCGTCTGCCTTCAGAGATACTGCTTTGGTATCACCGAGGAACCTTAATGGATAAGGGACTGCTTCGACGACCCAGAGAATTGTCTGCCTTCAGAGATACTGCTTTGGTATCATCGAGGAACCTTAATGGATAAGGGACTGCTTCGACGACCCAGAGAATCGTCTGCCTTCAGAGATACTGCTTTGGTATCATCGAGGAACCTTAATGGATAAGGGACTGCTTCGAAGACCCATAGAATCGTCTGCCTTTCAGAGATGCTGCTTTGGTATCATCGAGGAACCTTAACTGATAAGGGAGTGCTTCGAAGACCCAGAGAATCGTCTGCCTTTCAGAGATACTGCTTTGGTATCATCGAGGAACCTTAACGGATAAGGGACTGCTTCGAAGACCCAGAGAATCGTCTGCCTTTCCGAGATACTGCTTTGGTATCATCAGAGAGCCTTCATGAATAAGGGACTACTTCGATCACCCGAAGAACCTCAAGTAATGCTGTTCAGTTTGAACCCCGCTACTTCATTCTGTCACTCTTACTCTACCAACACGTTACCTTTTGTGAGACAAATTTTGGGGCATTCTTATATCCAATTGACTTCTACCTTTAGAATGAATGTCGTAGCCGTTCACTCTCTCAGTTTAAGCCAATTAGATAGGGGCATCTGTCATACCCCAAATTTGTCCTACCTGTGGATAGTTTTCATCTGAACATTCATCCACTAACTATCATATCTATATCCAATCCATTTGTCCATTTTCACTTTTAATTAACCCATCTTTTTCTTTTATTCATTTTTTATAACCATTTCCATTATCCGTTACAAATATCCATATCCATTTTTGTTCAAAAAATACATATTTCTCTAAACTCATATCCATTTATAATCCATTTTCATCCAATCCATATCCATTTTAATCTTTTTTAATTTAAATTCTTTGTTAATCCATTTCAAATACATTGTTATCCAAATATCCAATTTAATTATTCCATATCCAAAAGTTCAACCCATAACCATATTTCATTTTTAAATCCATTTATCTACTTTTCAAATCCATGTTTTCCAATAAACCAATTCATTCCAAATCCATAAACCATTTGTCTAATCCATTTTATTAGTTATCCACAAATATCCAAATCTTTTTTTTATAATCATAATCCACATCCAAGTTTTTTTTTCCAAAAGTCCATTGATTACTCACAAAGTCCATTACACTTTTTTCAAACCAGTACAACAAATATGCAAAATACGGAAATGGTCAGCCCACACTCATAGCCATGCGCGACCACAAAGACCCTCCACATTACTGCAACAGCCTGCAATCTGAAATTGAAAGTAACTTCTCATCAACAACAAGACAAAAGGGATGTACTTGAAAACTTAATAAACAAGTTGATTTTGGTTTAAAAGAGGGAGAAAAACTTTAAAAAAAAAAAAACATTTTTTCTCTCTGAGTTTTAGCTTGAGAACTTAATCCACTTTCTTCCAATCTTTCACTATCTTCACTTCCATCCTTACTTTTCCCTTTCAAAAAATGAGCAAAACAAGAAGTAGCAAAATTGAGGGAGAGATAATATTGAGATCTCACAAACCGTTTTCATTCTCTATTCTCTGTTAAACAAAACCTCAATTCTCTCACGCATCATCCCCATCCACCTTCACGCAACCGACGTCGACGCAACCTTCACCGACCAACAACAATAACATCCTCCGACGGCGATTCCGCGGTCGCAGAGAAAGAGACAACGCGAGAAGGAGAGATGGAGTGAGAAGTAGCGAACAAAAACCAAAGGCACAAACTCATCACCGCCACAGATCTGGACTTGTAACCATCACCATACCTGCACGAAGCTAAAAATAGCCTTCATCAGCACCAACAACTCACTTGTTTTCATTTCCGACGAAATCACTGACAATTGCCACCGCGAAACAACCGCTACTCGCCGGACCACCGTTCTGATTTCACACACCACAACATCATTTTCCAATCACCACCACAAACTCCTCCTTGATTGTGCTTCCATTCTCACAACCGTATCAACCGCAAAACCGCCGGGAGCCGTATCACAAGCCGCAGCTCTACTCTCGCGCGGAGATCCAATTGCCGACCATCCAGTTCGCGAAATAGAACAACAACAACCAGCAACCGCTGCGATTCACCACCAACACATCATTCGCCGCCGCACAAGCAGAGAGAGGAAGTGATCGAGACCAAGCGTTTTTGAATCTGAAAAGAGTGAGATGGACGGATGAGTTTCAGAAGAAGGTTGGAGGCGAAAACATATCGAATCAATGGAGGGAGGAATCGAAGGTTGGAGACGTTCTTATCGTCGCTGTCTTCCTCACGTTTTTTTTCCCTTTTCGTCTTTTGATTTTGTGTTTGGGAAATGCTGACCCTGTTCCTCTTTCCATGTGCTAGGTCATTTGGTTTTTACTTTATTTTATTTTATTTTGTTTTTTTTTTATTTTTAAAATCTGGTACGTTTTTTTTATGATCATGTGGTTTTGGAATCTAATGGTTTGTTTAGTTAGGTTTTATGATGGGCTCTCATAAGGTCCATTTGTTTTTCTATTCATAAATAGACCCTTGTATCTATGTGCCACACACCTTTATAATTTAGTACACCCCTCTTTGTTATGTTTTAAAGAAAAGAAATCAATTTAATTAGTTTTTCTATTTTCTAATCTTTTAGTTTTAGTATATTTTCTCATTTAGCCTTATTAACTTCAATTTTGTTGAGGCCAATGATATACAAAAAATCATGACTTGTTGATTTATTCTAAATCACCTAAAAGTCTTGATAAATATGAGGCCACATTTTTCCTTTTAGTTGGTCAATGAAAGTCTAACAAAAAGATTATCGACTTTATCGAGTTAAATCTTGATTTAGATGAGACCGCCTATATTTACACTTCAATTCCATTTTTCTTTATTTGGGCCGATGATATGAAAAAATCTTGATTAAGTTGATTTATTGAAATCGATTCAAAATCTGGATTTATATGAGGCCACCTTTTTTTATTTTTTATCGGTCAATGAAAGTCAAAAAATATAGTTTATCGATCTAAGATTAAAGATCTTGATTAAGACGAGACCGATTTTATTTTTCACTTTTACCTTTTATTTTTATTTTTTTTGGGTCGATGAACATCTAAAACCAGACTTTGTCGGTTAAGATGAGACTTCTCTTCGATTTCGATTTTATTTCACATTCTACTTTGCACTATATTCTTTTCATTTCCGACCAATGAAGGTCTTAAACATCATGGAACCTTTTTTAGAGTTCTTGATTAAGACGAGGTCATCACCTTTTATTTCCCAATTCACCCGATTAATCATTATTTTGTTTATTTTCCGTCAAATATTATCTCGATTATATTTTTTCATACTATTCATATTGGCCATATCATATTCATATTTTTCTAACAATTTTCTTTGTTCATACACTATTCAAACCTTTTTATAATCACTTGCCGCTTAAAACATTTAATCATACTTAAACATTATTCCTTAGAAGGTGAAAAGTGAGGAGGATCGAGTCTTTGGTCTTTCTCTTCGATTGTTTGGGTGCGAGTTTTCTTACTCGTGTGTGGACAATTGACGCCTTTAAAACACACGAACTCGACAAACATTCAAATCTTTTCAAATCCAATTATCAAAACACTTAATTCGTACTTAAACATTTTATTAAAGGCGAAGTGAGGGTGGTCGAGTCTTTGACCTTTCTCCTCAATTGTTTGGGTGCGAGTTTGCTTACTCGTGTGTGGACAATTGTCGCCTCTAAAACATCCTATACGAATGAAACTCATTTCCTCGCCCACGTGCGACCGAAACCCTAATACACACGCAGATCAAATTATTTTCTTAATCAAACTCTTTAATATACTTAATCATATATTCAAACACAACTTTCTAAAAGGTGACGTGAGGGGGGCCAAGTTTTTGATCTTTCTCCTCAATTATTTGGGTGCGAGTTCTCTTACTCGTGTGTGAATAATTGACACTTCTAAAAGACATAAACCTTAATTCGTCGATTGCTTGTGTGCGAGTTCTCTTACTCGTGTGTGAGCAATTGTCACCTATTGCTTGGGTACGAGTTCTCTTACTCGTGTGTGAGCAATTGTTGCTTCTAAAATATCCAACACGACTAAAAACTCCTTTCTTCGCCCATGCAACCAAAACCCTAATACACTTAATCCACAACACCTTTCCCAAATAACATTGTTTAGTCCATCCTTCCGCGCATATGAACTCGTGCTTCAGTCTCCCCTACCGAGAGACAGGCCAATGTTTAACAGTTAGGATGCGACCTAAACTCTCGTTCGCCTAAAACACGTCCAAATCAAACCATTTTCTCAATCAAATCTTAATACACTTAATCCAAATCAAACAACTTTTCATAAAAAGAACATTGTTTAGTCCATTCTTCCGCGCATATGAACTAGTGCTTCAGCCTCCCTTGACGAGCAGACAAGCCAACGTTTAGCAGTTAGAATGCGAATTAAACACTCGTTCGCTTAAAAAACACAAACCAACCGTAGTCCCCCGAACTACGAATGCTCTGACTTTCCCATTGCACGGGGGAATACGTAGGCCCGAGGATCTCAATCCTTGCCGAACACACTAATAAAAAACCACCATTTTCCCCTTAAAATATTCCCTTAGAAGATAAACAAATAAACTTTAACTAACCTTCTCACGAATCGAATCAAGAGGTTCCCGTTGAGTACAACGGACGTAGAGGGTGCTAATACCTTCCCTCTTGCGTAACCGACTCCCGAACCCGTAATTTGGTTGCGATGACTAAGTTCGTATCTCCCTTTAAAGGTTTTATCGATATTTTCCTTTCCCTCATTTGGGATAAATAAAGTTCGGTGGCGACTCTGTTTCGAACAGTTTTTTCCGCGTCCATCGTGAGGATCGTATTTTTCGAGGTACGACAACAACACAATCTTATCATATATGTGCTCTCAAGTTCGGGTTAGGACTTATCTCACCACTCAATAGTAGAAACCTTCCACACAGAAGAATCCAAACAAGTATACAAATATATACAGATATATACAAAAAAAGCAAGCAAAACATGTGAATAACACAACTAAAACAAGGTGGGCTTAACCCTCAAAAAATTTTCCCCAGTGAGTTCGCCATTTCTGTTGCCGTGAGAATCGGATAACAAGCTATTAATTAACTTGCATCACAAAACTTTGAAATTCACCACCGAGCTTTGATTTATCCAAAAGAAAGGGTAAAGATCCAAGAAAACCCTAAAAGGATATAGGTTCGGGGGTTGGTTATACAAAGGGAAGGTATTAGCACCCTATGTATCTGCAGTACTCTACAGGAACCTCTTGTTATATTTGAGTTATGTTAATGTTTGCTTCCTAAGGTAATCTGCTAAGGGTAAAGGTAAATACCTAGAGCTAAAGGTAAAGACCTAAGGGTATATACACTAAGTTTGCTCGCCAAGACATCGCATCTTGTGCCTGTGTATCTGACTAAAGAATCAGAGCAACCTTAGTTCACCTAACTAAGGGTGAGGAACCATTGACTATGGCCAAAGTTCCAAGGGGAATGAGTATGAGCTCATATAGAGTTTAAGAAACTCTCTAAGTCTAAGTTGTGATGGGTGAAGTGAATACTCAAAGTGATGAGTCTCACATAGAGTTTAGAAACTCTAACCTAGTTCTAAGTTGTAAGACTCATGGCTCTTAAGAGGCCAAGAGTGAGGATGGTTACCAACTATGACTATGAGGTCAAGTGGAAGATGTGGCTCTTAGGAGGCCTAGAAGGAAAATGACTATTAGGATGCCTAAAAAAGAAACTGCTCTTAGGAGGCCTAGGGAATCCCATGACTAAGAGGTCAAGGGAGAGGTAATGAGCTATCTATAACAATGAAGTCAATAGAGAGACTTTCCTTTGGAAGGAGGGGATAGGTCAACTTATTAACAAGAGTATTGCAAGTGGACTTAAGATTAAATGGCCAAATTAAGTTTAAGAACTCAAGGAGAATGTATAACAATTAAACATGATCGAGCTCAAAAGCACAATTCAAACATTCATGTATGGCAAGAGATAGTTAAAATTCACCACAATTAAGCACATGAGAACACATACATCATTTTCAAACTTGGAATCAAAAGCATGGCACTCAAGGCAAGGGACTAAGTAACAAAGCCAAACAAAAACCTTAGTAGGATGAAATTATCCAAAGTTAATGAACTCTCTCAAAATATCCCTCTCTTGTATCAAAAATTATCACAAGGACTTTCAAGGAAAAGGTGATTTTCAAGTGGAGTACAAAATTTAATGAAAAGTTTTATATGTGTTTTTTTTTGTGAATTTTAATTTAATGTAAAGTAAAATAAAATTTAAAAATTAAATTATGAAAAATTAAATTAAACATTGAAAAGTAATTATGAATTTTTTTTGGGGAATTTTTGGGTTTAGAGAAAATATTTTAAATAAATAAAACAAGAAATTGCAAGAATAAAATAAATGGGAAATGAATAAATTAGGGGGGTGTATTAGAAAGTTTGGAAATGACCCGGGAACGTGTTACGCATGCTTGGGCCTGATTTTAGGGGGGGGGGGGGGTGGTGAGAAAGAAATTCGCTTGGCCCAAGTACAAGTGAAGAGGAGAATAAAGAAAAGGGTGAAAATAAACAAAAGGTGGTCCGGGGCGACGGGGAATCGAACCCCAGACCCCTTGGTTACAGGCACAGCTTCATTACCACAGGGGTAGCTATACATTCGTTGTATAAGCTCACCCCAGTATCATATAAGTCATGGGTGAAGCATATTTTAAAACAAGATGAAATAAAACAACAAATGTAACAGTTATGTATGTGGAGCATTTGTGTCAATTGGTCATTAAAATTTTAAAACTTACAACAGGACAAAACACTCACTGACCAATCACATAAATGCCTTCTCTATTTATCATGCAACACATCATGGAAAAACAACAACAGCAAAGAGTATTTTTCTTTTTTCACTTGTTCCACTTCTATCTCCATCAACCCTTAATTAAATTCACCAAAACGAAACCCCACCCTACAGTCCTCATATGACAGAGCAAAGATGAGGTTTGAGCAGCACATAATAGACAAATAGGGTCTGGAGAAAAGGCATAATAATAAAGCAACATGGAAGCAAAGTTCATACAACACAAACCCCACCCTACAGCACTCACTGGCAGTATCACAAAATTCATATAAACTCCATACTCTCATTCACATTATCATGCATCCGGATGCCTACTCAAACTCTCACTAAAGCTCATGATTTCATCTCAAAATAATGTGGAAACAAACATAGAACCATCCCAACATTACCTTAATCCGAACCAAGTTGGTCATGTGAACATATAAACTTGAATATGATAATGGCATTAAAGCCCAACTCAACATAGTATCAAACATTGGCAGTGCTACCAACATCAACATTATTCGTATGAGCACTTGACTCAAATGTAAAACAACAAGCAAACATGATCATGGTATTAAAGCACAAACAACATGGCATCGAGCACGGGCAGTGCTAAAAAATCTCATGAGCTTAAAAACAAACTCCATTACACCATCCACAACTGATAGTTTCGCAAAGCATTCATGTAGCCTCAACATCAATCTTCATGAGGCAATTAAAGTGCAATACCTCATCACATAATCAGTATGGATCTCATGTGATCAATGACATCTTTGACATAGGGCCATGGTATTAAGTGATAGTGCGAGCAGATGTTTATCATGTCAGCCAACAGAATTATACATTGTTATCCTAGACTAAAATAACATGAACCACCTAAGAACAATTCAAGACTCCAAGTTTAACACAAAGAAAAGTGCTCCAAACCAGACTGACGATACATAACATGAATGCAAAAAAAGAAACACACCATTATATTAAAAAAAAAACATCCAGACTGACTCAAACATGAGATGATCATGATAACAGCATTAGAGTCATATGAAACTCGAGTATAGGCATAGAAAAAAACTCATAAACACACATTCAAACAGCCTTAAGACAAAAGCCTTTAATTATTCAAACTTATTATGGAACATGAATATTTATTACTAAGCATGGACAATATGAAGATTTCTCACAAACTGAACATTATTATCCACAATGTCATTTAACACTGATCAAAATACAGAGTATTTGAAGGATAAGAGCATGGAGAAAAAATGATCATGATATTTTGAATATGAGTGAAGAAGGAGAAGGATTGCCTAGTGGAATAAGTCCACTGCGCCTTCTTACTTTGAGCTTGAAATCCCAACCAAAGCCAAACTTTTTCTTCCTCAAATCAGTGGTGCATTAACTCTTCCAAAACTCTCTCCCTCGAGTGATATCTTTCCCTCAAGATGGTGATGGATATTCTTAGTGTATGTGTTATTTGTTTGTATTGCGTGTTGAACAAAGTTGAAGGGTTCTCCTTTTATAGCCAAAGAAAGTTGGTTCAAAACTTGGAGACACAGTGGACAAGTGTTTTGTCCATGAGAGAAAAGATTAGGGTTTGTATGGACCACATTTCAGTCTTCAAACTTGGTCAATATTAGAGAATCTAACACTTCATTTGCTGGACAAGAGCAATGGAAAAGATGGTGCAAGACTGTTTATTCACAAATCATTATATGTCCAAAAACTTCTTTTTGTTGTGTCATGAGAGAGAGGGTTAAAAGAGGTAAAACTTGGGATTGAGGAATATGGATTGATGCCATCAAGCTGACAACCCTTATGCTGTACCATTTTGTTTCATAAACCAATGTATTGTTTCAAAACATCTTTTTGGTGAGTCATAGGAGAGTAAGCTCAAAGAGGAAATGTTTGGGATCACACATGGAGAGAAAACACGCCAAGGGTAGGGGCTTGGGGCTGCTGCAGAGATTTGTCAAGGTTTTGGTTCAAAATTAATTCAAATTGTGAAGCATGGTTTGTAATGACATTAAATTATGTTTGGAATTTTCCTCATGACCTCATCAACTCTAATGATTCACATGGCTTGGTTCTTAGTCCTTTTCAAAGAGAGCATATAGTAGAGCAATCTTGGTGTTAGTGATAAGTTAAGATAATGCTCATGAATGTGTAGAAAATGTGACAAAGCTTGGTGACCACAAGGACATGAAATTTGAATTTTCTAAGTATGAAACATTACTTCACCATGCCATCTTTAGTGCACCATATCTTGATAATTACTTCACCAATTCTTTAGATTTTTGATCTCATGTAAAGTAAACATTAGATAGAGCAACTTTCATTTGGAATGTGACTTGAGATGGAGTTTGGAATTGTGAGAACAAATGGCATGAACTCATGCGCACCATGCTGCCCAAAAGACTTAGAAAATTTCTAAGTTATGGAGCTTTTCCAATTTTGAAACATCAAACTTTAGGACATCATAACTTGAGATTGGATCATCCAAATGAGGAGTTCTACACATGCTTGGAAAGCTTGAAGAACAAGGAACAACTTTCATGTCCAAATATTTTGGATTTGAAGCTAAGCTTAGTACTAGGTGAAAAACAACCATGAAGTAGTGTTCAAAATTGGAGCAAAATGCTGAAAATTTCACTAAGTCCTAAAGATAACTTATCTTCCAAGTCTCATAACTTAAAAACCATGCCCTTTTTGAAGGAGGGTCCTCTAATACACTTTGAAGATCATGGAAAGAGCTTCCATTTGAGCTTTGAGTCACTTAATTTGGATGTGTGGTTTGAAAGTTATGACCTTCCCAATTTTGCATAAGAAGTGAATTTCCCACATATGAAAAGTTTCAAAGACCCAACCTTGCTTTCTTTGCAAGAAACTTCTCAAGACTTGATTTCTCATGTCCTAATTCAACAATTAGACATGTCATGGTGGAATTAGGACTTGAATGCTTCATCTTGGATCAAAATCTCAAAAGTCAAAGCCTCAGTCAAAACCCTAATTCTTCAAGAACACAACTGGGTGATCTCTGGTAATCTTGCTCCTTCAATCACATCCAAGGCTCACAGATGGCCTCCAAAGATGTCTAGTGTCATGTAGAAACATGCTCCTAAAGCTTAGGAACATATCGTGATCAACATCAAAGGAAATGGCTAGCTTGTCTTGGCAAATCCCTAGCCTGAGGCATGGTGAACTTGTGATAACTATATGGAGCCAAAAAGTGTCTTAGGAGACCTTGCATTAAGCGAGAACCTGGCTTAGGAGACTTTGCCCTCTTTCTTGTGTAAACCCTAGTTTTCACAAAAGAAACAAACTTGCAAGATAAAGTGGTTAGTTAACGATGCATAGATGATTGAAACCTAGATGTGAGTGCAAAATGTTATGACATCTAAAGGGTAAAATTTGGGGTATAACATATATTGTTTTAGTTCCTGAAGATAGTGTTGAAGATAATGTAGATTGGACAACAATTCTACCCAATGATCATATTGAAGGTACTTCCAGTCATAATTATGTTTCTGATAATGAAAATTATGATTCAGATGAGCTTCATAGCCCACAGGAAAGTGATGAAGATGAGATGGAAAGGTTTCCAAATTTTAAGGGAAGAACTAAGTTTGAGCTAGGCATGATGTTCAAGGATAAGTTGAAAATTAGAGATGCCATAAAGGAATATGTAATAGATAACAAGAAGAATATTGTCTTAATGAAGAATGACAAGAAAATAATGGTTGTAAGATGCATGGAAGGTTTGATTGCAGAAGCCCTTCAAAAATGGGGTGTGAAGTTGTCCATTGATCAAGCTTACAGAGCCAAGAGAAAAGCAATAGATCTGATTCAAGGTGTTGGTCGTGATCAGTTTACACATTTAAGAAGATATGCTGATGAATTGCTTAAGTCAAATCAAAACTATACAGTTAAGATTCAATGTGTTGATTCTGAAGGAGGTCCTATTTTTGAAAGAGTTTATGTGTGCTTGGAAGCATGTAAAGCCGCATTTGCAACAACATGCAGACCATTGATTGGGTTGGATGCTTGTTTTTTAAAAGGTGACTTTGGTGGATAGTTGATAACGGCTGTTAGAAAAGATGGAAATAACAAGATGATGGCCATAACATATGCGGTTGTGGAAGCCGAAACAAAGGACTCATGTCAATGGTTTATAAATTTACTACTTAATGATTTACAATCTATTCAACACAAGGTCTACGCATTTATCTCCGATCAACAAAAGGTTATTACATTCTGTCATTACCTTACATTCTGTCATGATATTCGGTTATTAAATTACATCATGAAATTCTGTGATTACCTTACATTCTGCCTATTGTTATCAAATTACATCATGAAATTCTGTTATTAAATTACATCATGAAGTTTTTTTATTAAATTACATCATGAAATTCTGTCATTACCTTACATTCTGTCATGAAATTTTGTTATTAAATTACATCATGAAATTCTGTCAGTACCTTACATTTTGCCTATTGTTATCAAATTACATTATGTTATTAAATTATGCCTAATGTTATTACCTTCTGTTACATAGGGATTGGTACCGACTATTCTAGAGACAAGTCAATATGTTGAACATAGACTGTGTGTGTAACATCTTTATGGAGGGTAGCTAGGGCCACAACAGTACCTGCATGGGAGAGAGCAATGAATCATATGAAAGAGCTCAATGTGAAAGCTTGGAAAGACATGATGAATGTTCCTGCTGTATGTTGAACTAGATCACATTTTAAGACAGATACGCAAAGGGACTTGCAAGTTAACAATATGTGTGAACCCTTCAATCGAGCAATTTTGGAGTATAGGGACAAGCCTATCATTACACTGCAAGAAGGAATAAAACACTACTTGAATTTAAGGATTGCAACTCAAAAAGAAGCTTTAGGTAGAGTCAAAGGCATCATATGCCCCAAAATACAATAAGTACTGGAAAAATAAAGACGGCGGCTGAAGGATGGAGTGCAACATGGAATTAGGATGATGACTTTGCACGTTTTGGAGTGTCAAATGGTGTTGAGACTTATTCTGTTAATTTATCGTAAAAAAATGTGCATGTCGGAAGTGGGATCTGACGGGAATACCTTGTTGTCATGCTATCACATGCATATGGTTTAATAAAAGGAACCAGAAGAGTATGTTTCGTCATACTATAGGTAATTTACTTCATTTTCAGCTTACTACATCATAAATTGTATGTTAGCTTATTTCGTTTTTACTGTGAATAGGAGGTCTACTGTGATGGCTACTTACAACCATGTCATCCAGTCAACAAATGGCCCGCAACTATGGCCAACAAATGATAGAACTAAACCAATCCAACCTCCGGTCATGAGGAGAGCTATTGGTCAACCAAAAAAGAACCGTAACAAGACAAATGATGAGCCAAGAAACACAAACACACTTTACCAAGAAAACTTTAAACGGTGAAATGCCAAAAATGCGGTAAGTTAGGACACAACAAGTGCACGTGCAAAGGAAAAAGAGCAGCTGAGAGATCAATACCCAAAGGTGGCAATAAAAAGGCGAAGGAAAAGGGTGATGGGCAGACTGTTATTGAAGTAGGATCACAAGCTCCAAAACCAATTCAAGACTATATGCTTGTTTCTTATTTTGTGTTTATGTATTTTGACATTGTATTTTGGCATTTTGGTAATGTAATGCAGTTTGAGTAATGTACTGCTTACTTAGTATTTTGGTATTTTAGTCTTTTGACAATATACTTCCATATCAACTTGGTATTTTGACAATGTACTGCCATATCAGATTGGTATTTTGACAATATACTAATGTTAACATACTATGTATTTTGTTAAGGTTGGTACTGCTAGTTTGTTAATGTTGGTACTGTTCATATCAGACTGCTATTTTGTTAATGTTGTTAGCCATATCAGATTGCCATATACTAATGTTGACTACTATTGTTTACAAACGACAATTGTGCAAAATTGAAGGCTTGTGCAAATTGTTTGTTGTGCAAATTGTTTACAAACTGCTATGTTGGTACTGCCATTCTAACTGCCATATACTAATGTTGGTACTGCTATTGTTTATTGTGCAATTTCATTTTGTTAGACTGTTTTTTGGTTCATACCAATGTCACAATTGGTGCATTTGGTTGATACCAGTGTCACGTCTTGATAACTGCTATTTATTAGGTTGCAATTGGTGCATTTTGTTAACATACCAGTGTCACAATTTTGCCAACATTTTATTAACTGCTATACCAGTTCAAAACATGGTGCTATACCAGTTCTTTTGTTTACATTTTGCGTACATTCCACATTATGCATATCAGCTGGTATACTAAATTATGCCAACACATTCCATAACTAAACAAAATATAATAGACAAATGTAACCAAAACATAACAATTCATCACATAACCATTTTTCCATTACTACAAACCAATTACACATAACCATTTTGCCATTAAACATACGCCATTTTACACATAATCATTTGAATACATGTGTTGCAACTAATGCAAACACAAGTAACAATACAAAAACAATAGACAAAGCCAACAAATAACCCATAAAGTTTATCTTCATCTTCCGCAAAATCTTCAATTTTCTTTGTGTCCCTAATTAAATCCATAACCTCATCATTCTTATTTTTCAAATATCTAATCATATCTTTTGCATGGTTGCTCATCTCTTCATCAATCCATTCAAAATAATTACATCCATTTCTCCTCATCACCTTACAATTACCACAACCAAGAAATATTCTTCCAGTATTCTCATAAGTCCATGATGTCATAAATGGTGATTCAATACCACACCAACATCTATTTCCTCTTCTTCTTAGACCAGACCGATTTGTTGAGACAAAGGAGAAGCTTGTTTCAGACATTGTTTGAGAAAAAGATACAAGAAGAAAATAACACTGGGTTAGCTCGAAAATGAATAACTCAAAGAAGAACAAAAATCAATGTCCTTGGTTGAGTGGGGCGCACTTGAAGGGCAGTGGGTTTGTGAAAGAGGCGTTAACTTTGAAAGATGGAACAAAAAGATGAGTTAGGGTTTTTTCAGATTATTTATCATGTTATAAATAAAAATAACATAAATGTAAAATAGTAAAAAGGGATTAAAATATTAAAAAGTCTCAATTATTGACTTGGCATTGACATGTGGGAAAATATGAGTGCCAAGTCATAAAAAATTGGCCTTAGACTGCGTGGGGGACTAAAATCCTGATAAAACCAAACTTAAGGGACTAAAAACCTGGATTTGAAAATGGGGGGACCAAAACTGAGAAAAATAGATAATAGGTGGACTAAAACTGCAATTAAACCTTATTTTTAAGGTGTTATCATTATCTTATAAGTGTTATATGTTCCCTAGTTAATCCTACATTACAAACATTTGGTGAAAATGGAAGAAATAGAACCTACATTGTGAATTCTTTCTTCTACTAGAAGAAAAAGTTAGCTTACCTTCCAAGGAACCACAATGAACATTATTTAATGAATCACTCGCATAACTTTCACATTTAGCGGAATTACACCTTTTAACTTTGATGTTTGTCCATTGAAGTACTACAATGAAAAACACATATCACAACGGTTAAAAAATGGATACCACCACACTGGTCCAACCGTTGTGAGGTAAGGTGTGATTGCATGTATGATGATTTCCACCACGGTCATGCAACCATGATTATATCCATGTAGCGCGCTACCTACCACTACGGTTACTTTAAACAACCGTTGTGATATTATTTAATGCAACATATTTAATCACGGTTGTTCTAAACAACCGTAATTAAATATAGACCTAAGTTTATTAAAAATTATGTGGAATTGCTTATTTTGCCAATGCTCACTAAACATATAACCTTCCAATCTGCACTAGAACATTTAGACCTGCAAGTTTGTGTAGAACTTGAATGGATGTCATTCTGAATCTTTGACACAAGTTTGTAAGGCTAAATTTATCTTCGTCCTCTTTACTAAAAGAAGCATCCATACCTACTAGTCAAAAAAAAAAAAAAAGTTCAAACATCATGAAACAAGCTATTGAAATAGATAAAAAAACTATAGAGAAAACAAACCTGTAAATATCCATTGGCTAAGATATGTTGTTATGGTTTCGTTTTGGGGTTTCCATATGAGAGACAAGAGTGAGAGAGTTGTTAGGGTTTTGTTTTGAGAGAGACGGGTGAAAGTTGTTAGAGTTTTGTTTTGAGAGAAACGACTAATAATGTACTGAAGCGATAGATAACTCTGCTTATATATAAATAAAGTAACACCTTTCATCACAGTTTTTAATAAAAACCGTGCTGATATCCAAGGCCAATAACATTTGATCACGATACATGACTAATTGTAGGGGTTGGGATTTGAACCATTTCACCCAGTGTACTTTTTCACCACAGTTGCTTCATTTGACCGTTGTGACATGTCCTATAGTAAATACCAAAAAAAACGCCTAGAAATAAATTATTACCACGAATAACACTATGGTCGTTGTAAAATTGGTGTTACGAAAGATATATTTTATAGTAGTGAAGTCTCTAATAGACATGTTGGAGGCCATGTGTTTCTCGATATCATCAAGCCTTTTAAAAAGTGACCATGGCATCAAATTCACCATTGCACTGCCATCAATCAAAACTTTGTTTATTTTTATGATATCAACTTCAACTTGAATGAACAAAAGGCTTCAAATAGATCCTCATTTTACCTTTTTCGATGATCAAAGGATGCATAACTACACATAGGCTTATGGATTCCCCTAGGAACATAAGTTATTACGCATGAAATGCTTTCAAGATCAAGGATTTATAAATGTTTCACTAATTCTTTGAATCCATAAACCTTATCAACATACTTCACATTCAGGACTGGAATGACATTCACACCGCATATATCTTGCATTACATCGACTATTTCAATTTTGAATTTGTTAGAAAGTTCATCATCATCTTTATATTATATTAAATTTGAGTTTTCCACCTTGGTGACTTTTTTCGCTAATTTTTAATATAATTCTAATATGTAATCTTATTGTCACCTTTTTCAATGATGATGTTCAGGGGTTTTCCATTACATTCACAATTTTGATAAAAGAGTTTTTTAATACACCATCCATGTTTTTTAGGTACCACATGAATTTTCGTTTTTGCCTCTTGATTTCGGATGTGCACATCCGGACGCACCAATTTTTAAAAAAGCGTTGTTGTGTTTCGGATATGCACATCCGGAAAAATTCCGGATCTACAGATCCGGAAAAAAGCAGAACTTTAATTTTTTTTTAAAAATCGGTTTTGTTGGTTGGTTGCATATGTTAATATATCGTCGCAACGTAATATACATTCGACAACATCCATATATAAAATAAAATGATATATATATACTTAATAAACCTCTGTCAAAATACCGTACATACATGTAATAAAAATATAATACATAAAAAAAACTACTGCATATGGCGAATGATCTCTCAAGGCTCCCCTGCTCCTCTGTCCCGAACCGCCGTCTTGGCTCGATGTCTGCGGTACTGAAGTGACCCCTGAGCAATCTCAATAATCCTATCCACGGCAAGTCTGGCACCAGAGCCCTCAGGGAGTTGACCGTCCGCAATGGCCGCCTGCGCTATCTGCTCTATCTCACGACAGTGAGGTAGGACATCATGAGTATGATCCAGCTGAGACTGTCGCTCCTCTAATATCTCCTGATGAGCAGGTCTGGGTGGCGATCCCTCAGCAGTGGGCACCATGCATGGGTGTGAGACGGTGTAGAACCACATGATGTACCCGGCAGCAACGCTCCAATCTCTCGGCGCTCTGGTCGCCCGAGCCTCTTCCGGTACCAAGTGGGACTGGAAGTCAGCATACATCTCATCTATCTCCACGCGGGTCAAGCCTAGAGGAGCAGACTCATAAGGCATCCTGGGGATCGTTTGCGTGTAACCGAACTGGCGCAAGACGCGCTCCGGCAGGTATCGAGCAGTAATGGTCGAACTGCATGCCAACCATCCTGAGAACATCGAAACCTCATCGAACGGGCGCGTCACACGGTGATCGGCATAGGGGTGATAAAAAACGTCTTCAGCAGCCATCCGATCAAGATACACTCTGTAGGGGTCGGGCGCCTGGTTCTCTCTGAGCAGGAGAAATACAGCAGCACGTGGCATATCCTTAGTGTACCCGTCGACACTCCCCCAACCAGTAATCTCGGGAAAGTGTTGTAATATCCACGCCTGAAATGGAAAATATAACATCGGTGTCAAATATAATAATGAATATAGAAAGAAAAGAAATGAAAATATGACTTAGAATATTAGATTGTTACCACGTATAGCGTACAGCTGCCTGCCACAGTCTTGGCTGCCCAGAGGCAACCATCTGAGAGCCTAGCGTAGGTGTATGCCAGTGTAGCCGCCCCCCAGTTGTACCCATGGATCTCTGTGGGATCCAAAAGGTACCTGAGGTAAACGACATCAACATAATAGGCGTTGGTGACCACAAACAGCTGTGTGCCAAGCAAAAACAGGTAGTCGCATCTCAGGGCACGCTGCCTGTGGATCTCCACCTCAGCTGCATCCCCTGCTGCCCGTTGTGCCTCTTCAAGCTCCTCACCAAATCTGCGTGTCATAAAGGAGAACCGGACGTGTGCCCCTCTCAACTTGGTCACCTCCGCAAGTGCCTCCTTTGGGGTAGCCCCAAGCTCCTCAATCAGCATCTCCATCGTGTCCCACTTCGACATCCTACCGTGACGGAGAAGGGTACCCGTGATCGATAGATGTAAAAGGCACGAGATGTCGTCGAGTGTGATCGTGATCTCGCCGTACGGTAGATGAAATGAGGATGTCTCAGGGTGCCATCTCTCAACAAAGGCCATCAGCATACCGTACATGATCTGGGGATACCCAATCCTAGACAGGCCTCCAAGACCAGAGGTAGCAAGTGCAAACGTGAACCACTCATCCCCTGGCAGCGCCGCAAGCATGTTCATAGCCTTTCCCCCATGGTTATAGAACTTCTATGAATCCTTCTCCTGAAAATTTCCAAATAAAACAATGTTACAAATGAACATATTTTCAACGAAAACAATTCTATAAATAAACCGAGAAAGGTTACCTCTCCTAGCCAGACATATTTGGCAGTATGTTCAGAGTACCCCACGAGTAGGGACATATCAGACGGTCCCCCGGGGTAACCGTCCAGCTCATCGAAATCGTCATCGGCGTCACCACCCTCATGTGCTGGGTGATCACCCTCAGGAACAGGAACAAGAACAGGGAATGAAATAGGAGCAGCTGATGGAGCTGAAGTCTCCCGACGAAGCCTGCGTACGGGCTGGGACCCTGATGAACTAGCAGTAGAAACTCGACGCCTCCGAGATGTAGAATCGGCGGCTGACGGAGAAGTGGTCTGAACTTGTGATGTGGAAGTGGCCTGAACCTGTGATGTGGATGACTGTGGTGTAGGATGTGGTGTAGGATATCCCTCAGCTGTAGGGGCTACCCCATATCCCTCTGCGCCGGAAGCGTCGGCTGTAGACTGCATCCGTTCACGTCGGACAGATGCGTGGTGAGCTGTCCGTCCATGTATGATACGATCGTCTCTGCCAGCCATGTAATCTGCAAAGCATAATAAATAAATTAGAATTTTTTTAAAAATAATTTAAAAAAACTAACAAAAAAAAAAACCAAGTGTTTTCCGGATTTGCACATCCGAAAGTACACAAAATATTTAACGTTGGGTGTTTCTGGATGTGCACATCCGAAAGCACTCAGAATATTTAACATTAAAATCTTTCCGAATTTGCACATCTGATACGTATTTTCAAGCTCAAAAATAGCAGCCATGACTACTGTACCATGGAAAAGGGCATTTCAATGCCCTGATCGTCTATTTGAAGCAGCAAACAATACCTACATTGTCTCTAACCTATGTTATTCATACTACCTAACAATTTCTACACCTAAAAGTCTACTCTAAATCGATTACTTGAAAATAACTCCGAAATTCTAAAGTTCGAAAACTTACCGATTAAATTGAGATACGGAGGATTTGGAGTGTCTTGATCGTTGTAGAAGTTGCTCTGCGCCAAACTCGAGTGAAAAAAGTCGAGATTTGTGGGATTGAGAATTTGAGAGTTTGAGAGAGTTTGGGGTTTGGAAAATGAAAATGTGAAGAATGAGGGGGAGGAAGAAGGTCTGGCGCGAATTAATAAGAAATTGTTCCGGATCTGCAGATCCGGAATTTTTCCGGATATGCATATCCGGAACACATCAACGTTTTTTAAAAAAATTAGTGCGTCCGAATGTGCACATCCGAAATCAAGAGGCAAGAAAGAAATTTCACGTGGTGCCTAAGAAACTTGGATGGTGTATTAAGAAACTCTCTTTTGATAAACCTCCTTTCAAGCACGACAAGCCTTTCAAATTTAAGTTCGATACATTCCTCATTTATTCCATTTTGGGTGTTGATAGACTGATGGAATGAACTTACCTTAGCAAGGTTGATTTTGCTTTTACTTATTATAATTTGAAGTACATCATTAAAAGTAATAACTATTTATTTGAGGAGCACCATTTTTAGTCGTTGTTTTCTCCTAAAGCGCTTATCCAAGTTGAGCCATTATCCTACTAGGACATTCCAATATGAGGTATATGTTTTTTTCTTCTCTAATAGGTAATTAAGTCTTTGCATTCTTAGGAGGCTCATAGCTCCTCCTCAAGTTATGGTATTTTCTTTGATAGTATCTTCCATTGAAGTTGTCATTTTGTTTGGTAACAATACCCTTTTCCCTTTTCTGCTTAAATGAAGTTTCTCTTTTAAATCTCTCAAAGGCATAAGCATCAAATTTATCAAACATCAAACTATTACAAGGAAGTATCATAAATAATTTGTTGGTGTTTCACTTTTTCTACAAAAAGTCTAACAATGACTCGTCATTTTTGGGATAAAGCTTGTATGAGAATTCTTCTTTAAACTTTTATACCACAATGTGAATATTATCTTCTTATATGAACACAAATTCTACGGCCCAAATGTTTAACTCACATTCACCATAATGTGCAGCAATGTGGAAAGGATCTTTAACCACCTTCATTGGTGCATTGATATTCTCATTAAACACAATTATGCCTTCTTATATGGCTTTTTAAATCATATATCTGAGGCGTCTGCATGAATGAGTGTGGTGAGTGAATGTGTTGAGAATTTACAAATATTTCTTTATTATAAGGGATTTTTGTTAGAACAACATAAAACATAAAACCAGAATTTTGAAGGTAGTAGCAATGGTGAAAAGAAACTTGGGGAAGAAGATGAATTGAGAGAGAATTAGGGTAGAGAGTACTATTGATGAATCAAAAATGGCATTAATTTTGAATTGGGATTACAACAATGTATATATACACATGAGAGAATAGTACAACTAATAACAAAACCAACTAAAGTGTCATGCTGTTAAATTCTGTTATTTTTGGAAAACCAACAGCTGTAATCGATTAACAACAAAAGCGTTAATCGATTACGCTTGCAGAATTTTCAAAAAAATAGATTTTTAAAAACAGCTCACAACACACCACCTCACTTTAGTTGCTCCAAGTTCATCATGCTCAAGCTCTTCAACAGTCTCTTGAACACCTCATTTGTCACACCCTTGGTCAACAAATCCGCAACTTGGTCATCGCTTCGGCAATAGCTCAATCTAAGTTTTCCATCACCGACCAATTCTCTCAAGTAATGAAACCGCATCTCAATATGCTTGCTCCTTCCGTGTGCAATCGGATTCTTCGCAAGATTTATCGCGGAAACATTATCCACAAACAGTGTGGTGGCATCATCATCACCACATCCCAATTCCTTCATAAGATTCACTAACCACATAGCTTGGCAAGCACTCAATGATGGCGCAATGTACTCGGCCTCACAAGAAGAGAGTGCTACAACCGGTTCCTTCTTTGAACACCATGAGATTGGTGTACTACCGAACATAAAGATGTAACCCGCCGTAGATTTCCGATCATCTTTATCTCCGCACCAATTAGAATCGGTGTAGCCAAGTAAAGTACATTTGCGACCCATATCCGATGTGGGAAACAAAATACCACAACCAAGAGTACCTTTCACATATCTAAGGATTCTCTTGACCGCCGCCAAGCGAGACACCTTAGGTCTCTCCATGAATCTACTCGCAATACGGACACTAAAAGCCAAATCCGGTCGAGTATTGCACAAATACCATAACGATCCAATCAAACTCCGGTAAAGTGTTGGATCCACATCATCCTCATCATCACTTTTGGACAGCTGAACTCTAGCCTCACAAGGTGTATTAGAAGCATTACAATGTTCCATTTCACACCTTTTCAAGATATCTAGAGCATACCTTCTTTGATGCATAAGCAGCCCCACTTTTGACTTGTGAAACTCTATGCCAAGAAAGTATCTCATGACACCAAGGTCCGTCATCTCAAACTCACTCATGAGCTCCACTTTGAACCTTGAAATACTCTTGTCATTGCTGCCCGTAATCAAGAGATCATCAACATACAAGCAAAGTATAATAACACCATCAATAGTATCCGATCTCACATAAACACCATGTTCAGATACACACCGTTTGAAACCGATGTCAATAAGAAAGCTGTCTATACGTTTGTTCCAAGCTCTCGGAGCTTGTTTCAAACCATACAACGCCTTGTGTAGCTTGTAGTACTTCTTCTCTTGATTTTTAATCACGAAACCGGGTGGCTGCCCCACATAAACCTCCTCATCAAGAGGACCATTCAAAAACGCAGATTTCACATCCATTTGGTAAATCACCCAATTGTTGCTATGCGCAATTCCAACAACCAAACGAATAGTCTCCAATCTAGCCACCGGTGCAAATACCTCCTCGTAGTCAATCCCCTCACATTGCAAGAACCCTTTGGCAACTAATCGAGCTTTGTACTTGATTACTTCACCTTTAGGATTTGCTTTGACTTTATAGACCCATCGCACACCAATCGGTTTCTTTCCATGTGGTAAATCGACCAACTCCCAAGTACCATTTTTTTCAATAGATTTCAGCTCCTCTTTCATTGCACATATCCATTTAGGATCACTTAAGGCTTCCTCCTCATTTACCGGTTCAGATTCGGCCATAAGTGCGAAATGAACAAAATCACCATCATTATTCACTTCATTATCTTGGAACCTCTCACAATCTCGGAGTCTATGAGGAAAGGCTCTTTGCCTCACTGGTCTACCATTATTCACAACATCATTTTCCGCTTCAGTAGGTGCAGGTATAGCGGCATCGGAATTCTCTGGATCAAACAAATCAACAAACTGCTGCTGTTCAGCAGGGTGTAACCGATTAGCAACAATCGGGTAATCGATTACACCTGCTGTTTCAGCAGTTTTTATTTCATCAAACTGCACATCCCGGATTATCACGATTTTCTAATTCCTCTCATCAAATAGCTTGTAACCTCCAGTAGAGTGATATCCAACAAATATCAATTTCTCACCTTTATCATCCAACTTCTTTCTAAGTTGATTCGGTACATGACGATACGCAATCGATCCAAAAACGCGCAAATGATTCACACTCGGTTTGAAACCACTCCAAACCTCTTCTGGTGTAATCTTCTCCAGCTTCTTAGTAGGACACCTATTCAACAAGTAGGTGGCTGTAGACATGACCTCACCCCACAATTCCTTAGGCAACTTCTTCCCACAAAGCATACTACGCACCATGTTCATTATTGTACGATTTTTCCTCTCGGCAACTCCGTTTTGTTGAGGCGTATATGGAGGCACCACCTCACGCACAATACCCTCAAGATCACAAAACTTTCCAAACTCACTAGAGGTATATTCACCTCCACCATCCGTTTTGAGAATTTTGAGCTTCCGACCGTTTTGATGCTCCACCATGGATTTGAAACTCTTGAACACTCCAAATACCTCATCCTTCCTCTTGATAAGATATGTCCAAAGCTTCCTACTGAAGTCGTCAATAAACGTAACAAAATATCGATTGCCGCCATAAGTCTCTACTTGCATTGGTCCACAAACATCGGAATACACCACCTCAAGTAAGCCTTTGGTTCTTCGACCCGCATCCTTGCTAAACACATTCTTGTGTTGCTTACTCGTCACACATTCCTCACACAATTCTGTCGGAACACTAATATGTGGCAGCCCCGTTACCATTTCACTTTGTTGCCACATTTTGAGATCCCTAAAATTAAGGTGACCAAGACGGTAATGCCATAACCACTCATCTCTACTTGCCGCGGTAGCTAAACAACGATGCTCCATAACCTTTAACTCAACCTTAAAAGTTCTATTGGCAGCCATCGGCGCTTTTAGAATCAACACACCATTTGAATCTAAAACGCGTAACATCTTGTTCTCCAACCGAATTAAGTAACCTCTTTCAAGTAATTGGCTAATGCTTAAAAGATTACACTTAATTCCCGGTATGTACAAGACATCTTTGATCCTAGAATGTCCACCATTCTTTCTTCCGATCAAAACATCTCCTACCCCTTCGGCTCTTAAAGTGGTGTCGTCGGCAAACTTGACTTTACTCTTTGTCGCTTGATTGATTTGCACAAACCAATCCTTTCGACCCATCATATGTGTTGAACAACCGGAATCCAAGTACCACTCATTTTTACTGTGAACTCCATCACGCATGGTAAGTAATGCATTTCGATCCGAACGCATTTTTCCACCACTTTCCGAAACAGTACAGCTGCTGTCCCGCAGACTATCACCACAGTAGCTGCTTCCCGGAACATCAACAATGCCATAATTCTCCTCCATAATCATCACAAGAAGGGTATCTTCATCATCTACCTCTTCCCTAGCAACCTTAGCCTCATCCGCATCCTTTTCCTTGCGTTTTGAGCGAAATTCTTTTGCAAAATGCCCAAGCTTTTGACAATTATAACACTTCACGGAACTTTTGTCAAACGGTTTGTAGGCGCTTTGATTACCCTCTTTGGAGCTTCCTTCACCCTTTGAATTTTGTGGATCTTTTCCACCAAGATTCTTCTTACTTTTAGAAGTCCACTTCCCTTTCGATCTCTTGTTCTTCTCATGTAAACGCGCTTGCAAAGCGATCTTCGCTTTGGCTTTGTCGGTACTTCTCTCATCCATCCTTTGTTCATGCGCCTCTAACGTACTTTGCAACTCATCTTTGCTCAAAGTTGTTAGATCCTTTGACTCCTCAATAGCCACAACAATGTTATCGAAACGTGATGTTAACGAACGCAACACTTTCGATACAACATTTTGCTCAAGGATCGTTTCGCCACATGACTTGATTTGGTTGACTAACCGGGTAATGCGCGTGATGTAATCGTTGATCGTTTCTTTGTCCTCCATTTGCGTTAACTCGAATTGACGTTTGTAAGTTTGTAACCTTACCACCTTCGCTTTGACGGCACCGGCATACGCTTTCTTCAAGATTTCCCATGCTTGCTTAGCGGATTCACAATCACCAACCTTCTCGAAATTGTCGTTATCAACACACGAATGAATCAAGAATAGAGCTTTGTAATCCTTCTTCTTTTCTTCCTTGTGTGTAGCCCTACGAGCATCGGTAGCATCTGCCCCTAATGGTGTAACTCCATTGATGACGATCTCAAGAACCTCTTGATAACCAAACAGAACCTTCATTTGTTTCGCCCATTTGT
Organism: Lathyrus tuberosus; assembly: GCA_022829125.1. Classification (NCBI taxonomy): domain Eukaryota; kingdom Viridiplantae; phylum Streptophyta; class Magnoliopsida; order Fabales; family Fabaceae; genus Lathyrus; species Lathyrus tuberosus. The sequence continues at coordinate 2,430,509 of JALAZF010000353.1, forward strand.
CGTAGTTCTTCGAATCAAGAATTGGGAGATTGGTGGGAATTCGATCATTGGAAACGGTAGCCATTGTTGTTGCAGCAGATTAGGATCAATAACCAGAGCTCTTGATGCCAAATGTTAGAACAACATAAAACATAAAACCAGAATTTTGAAGGTAGTAGCAATGGTGAAAAGAAACTTGGGGAAGAAGATGAATTGAGAGAGAATTAGGGTAGAGAGTAATATTGATGAATCAAAAATGGCATTAATTTTGAATTGGGATTACAACAATGTATATATACACATGAGAGAATAGTACAACTAATAACAAAACCAACTAAAGTGTCATGCTGTTAAATTCTGTTATTTTTGGAAAACCAACAGCTGTAATCGATTAACAACAAAAGCGTTAATCGATTACGCTTGCAGAATTTTCAAAAAAACATATTTTTAAAAACAGCTCACAACAATTTTATGGCCCTTATTCAAAAGTATTTGTTGATCTTTCAATAAAATATTAAAAAATTGATCAATCTTATTAATATCAAATGCATATTTTTATTTATTGAAGTTAAAATCGCTGTTTGACTCGGTAGGTTTGAAACTAGGGAATTTATAGGGTTCCCTAGTATAAACTCACTTTTAACTATAGTCATGTAAGGGCCTTTAAATATTCGAGGAAGCCTTTATTTTTTCGTCATTTTCTCTTTTCCAAGGTTTGGTTTCTTGCTCTTCCTGGCACTATTTGTCAATTCTAGCACACTTCTCAATTTTTGTCTAACTATCTTCTTTTGAACATAGTTTTTTCCTGTTGCGACCATTTGTACTAAGTCATATTCTAAGATCATGGTTAAATACTTAACTTTAAAACTATTGAATCTAATAATTTAACCATCAATAGATTCATTAGTTATTCTTTTATTTTGGTTATTTTACAATATTAAATTTATTTTCTTCTCTAAAAAATTCTTTGTTGTTCTTTTTGATGGGCTGCATTATGCAAAATAACATGGAGTGTATAAGATTTTTTAGTGAATAAAAGAACACATGTGGGACACGATGTTTAACCATGTGTGCAACATCTAGCCTTTGTCAGCAGGTCATGGTTGTTGTTGTTCTAAACGAAAATTCTAGAGTGTTTCAATCAAACTTGTTGCTATCTTTTATCAATGTGTTAATTAGATTTGTTTGGCTTTAATAAGATAAAATATAATTATTAAGATATTTAAATTTGAATCAAAACAAATCAAATCTTTTTGTCGGAGGTTTAAAAAAAAAATCAAAACAAAATCTTTTACAAATCTGAACGTGATCAAATCTTATGCCCATTGGAGAAGCCCAGAAGTTGCATTGCTATTGAAGGAGACTCAAATCTAGCATTTGAAGGGTGTGCAAGTATTGAATATCTTTGTGTTAGGGTTTCTATTATGAGTCTTTATTTGTATTATTGGTTGTGCACTGCTCTAGTGTCTTCCTTCATATCTAAAGGCATAGAGATTGCTTTGTTAGTTGAGTTGTAATTATACAATCAATATTCTGATTATTGTATTGACCACTATATTTAGTGGTTAATAGAAAGTGAGAGGGATATCATATTTAGGGGGCGGGTCCAAAATAGAAATACATTGGTAGAATTAAGAAGAAGGGTGTTGAACAAGGGTTGTTCATCTAAGATAATTTGTATTTGTTCTATTGAGAGTGGATTTCCTTTCTTGAGTTAGGAGCCCCGTAAACGTAAGTGATGTTGCACCAAACTGGGTTATCAATTCTCTTGTGTTTTTTAATTGCTTTAGGTTTAATCATCTTGTTTTCTGTTATATATATCAATTCTAGTATATGATGTTGAAGGTGTGAAAAATACACAAAAAGAGGGGTTGAATTGTATATGTCCAAATATAAAACTCTTTTCACTAACTGTTTCTAAACCATCAGATTCTGAACCAAGTTCAAAGTCTAGTAATAGAGTAAGTAACAGCAGTGAGAAGTTTATTTCCTTTTCTTAATCCTATTTCATAACGTCACGCTCAGATTCTAATCTAAGTAAGAGTCTGCCGAATCAGATCAGAGTCTAACTTTAGAGTTTGTTGCACAGCGGAATATAAATATAGAAGTAAATAAAGAGACATAAAATATATCCTAGTTCCTCTCAACTGAGAGTAGTCCAGTCCCCTTGCAATACAAGAGCTTTTAACTATAATCAGACTGATTACAATTGCTTAAGCCAACAGCTCAAGACTTCCTACTCAATCACCTAGAAAGAGACTTCTGCTCAAGTCCTCAAGTAAGAGACTTCATTTCCTAAACTACCCATTCAGGACTCCCTTCTCTGCCCGCAAATATGAGACTTCAATGCTCAATCACACTGATCGATACTTCCTGCTCTTCCCCCAAGCATGAGACTTTAATTCCTAAACATCTAGTTTAGAACTTCTCGCTCTTCCCGCAAGCAAGAGACTTCAATGCCTAAACAAATTATCACGGAGTTTCTGCTCAATCTATCTAGAATGAGACTTACTCTAAGCACAGTGCTAGAGTATTCGAATTCTCATAACAGAAGAATCTGGTATTAACCTAGTGTTCATAAATGTGCTTCTTGGATAAGCAGATACGGAAATGTTCACACTCTTGAGCACAATATGAATTGTTTGCTCCTGAGTGTAGAAGAATGATGTTTTTATTCATGTTCTTTGCATATATTTCCATCTTCTTGTGCCTTCCTGTTCTTGATCATATTCATATATTCTTTCTTCAAAATATATGTGAATATGTCTCACTCTAATCTCACACAGATAACCATCCTGGTTATATTTTCTTTTGAAGTGTGTTTCTCTTATTTGTGTTTTCTGTGTAACACAAATTTTCTCAACTCATTTCAGTGAACTGGTATCACATCCATGTGAACATAGTCACGAAATCTTCAACTCACATTCATTCTTTGGAGAGGTCTCTTCTGGATGAGAGCTTCAAGAGTCTTATGAATGTTTTCAATCTTCTTCTTTAAATAGATACTGAGAATAGATCCGTTGGAGAATGAAACTACCATGGTACAGATAGCGGTTGAAGGTCTTTAGCTGATGAACAATAGAGTGACCTAAAAACTCAGCTAGCATAAAGATGTTGAGAGTAGCAGAGCAGAGTTCAGAATAGTTAGAGAGAGAAGATCCTAACAACATTACTTTATGCTGATTAGACATAAAGTATGTACCTTTGTCACGTGATCTTCTTTGGATAACTTCTAGAAGGAGACATCTTTTAGACATCTGTTGAAGCTTGCTCAGAGTCATTGTTGTCTTTATACTTAGCTTTCTTAATCAGTCTTTTATAGAATTATTTAAAGAATGATTAGAAGCTAAAGTATGTCTTCAGAACCTAGTTGGAATGAGATTTGAGTTTACAGGTTCTGAGCTTGCCTTCATCAGAGCTTGATCAGAGCTAGTCTAGATGATCACTTTCAGAGTTGATGACTTGATGTATACAAATTCCTTTGAAGCAGTATCTTCTGAATTGCTGATAAAGCTTGTTCAGAAGATGCAAAGTCATTTCTTATAATAGAGATTGCTTGCTTCAAACGATTCTAGTATTCAGAGCTTTGTTGATCTTTGTATTCCAAGTAAGCTTAGGTTCAGCATCTGAAAGACTTGAGTTGACTCTTCAGAGTCTGAAAGCTTGGATCTTATCCTTCAGATTCATAACAACTTTGCTTCTCTTTAATGGTTCTTCTGAGTGATTGACTTGATTAATATCAAGGTTAATGTCTTTTGATCCTACACACTTTCAAAACCATTAGTAAACCCTATAATTCTATAAATACTTTGTTATCATCAAAACCTTTTAAGGGAATGAACAAATCTTGTTCTAACAATCTCTCCCTTTTTTATGATGACAATTCCATGTCATGTTTGGACAACCCTTATCCTTCTATTCCTTAATATGTTATTAGGTATTCTTCTGTAGATGTTTGTGACCTTCTGTTAAGTAACATGGACACTTTCCTAGCATTGCTTTGCAAGAACTTGGTTAATGCTCAAAACAGTATAAAGGTGGCTATTGATGTTCATAGGCATGAGGTTAATTTCGATTTGGGAACATGTGTGTATGTAAAGTTACAGCCTTATTGTCAATTCTCTCTAGTTGAGTCCAAGTACAGTAAACTTTCCAAGCGATTTTATGGGTTGTATCAGATCATTGAGTGTGTAGGCAAGGTAGTATACAAGATAGAATTACCTTCATATTCAAAGATACACAATGTGTTTCATTGTTCAGTTTTGAAGCTTCATGTTTGACCATCCCCTACTGAGATAGATGACTTACCTTCGGAAGTTATTGACAACAATCCCTTAATCTCTCCCTTGGAAATTCTAGCCACTCAAGAGGAAGTTGTGGATGGAAAATTACAAGTTCAGGTCCTAGTGCAATGTAAGGGTCTCTCCCCGGATGATACTTCATGGGAGCCATGGCACAAGTCAAGTTCGATTTACAACCTTGAAGAAAAGGTTGGTCTTGATTGGGAAGGAATTGTTATAACACAATGCAATGATAAGAAAGAATTTGGTGATTGGGGAGCCCAATGCTAGGCCCAAAAGAAAAGTCCAACTACTTGTCAAATTGAAGGATTATGAGCTGTCCAAATGAACATTCTTCTAGAAGTTGCAACCAAACAATTGTAGAGGTTTTAGTGGTAATGTGGTGCAATGAATCATCCCTTATTTTGTGGAAGTTGTTAGAAATTGTTATTTTCTTGTTATTATTCGTTTTATAAGAATTGTATCTTTTCCATTTCTGATATGAATTAATTAATTCTCAAATTCCCTTCTCTTATTCTTAAGAAGTTTTCTTAATCCTCGAACTCCAAGACCTATCTTTCATATCAATATCTTATTGTTTTTTTAACACAAACTTTTCATTTGTATGTTTATTAACATATGCCCTTAATATATAAGTTATTATTACCCATAATTTAATAACAAACAAACATAATAATTAACTTAAAATAGGTAAAATTTTATCATTGAACTATATATATACACGATAAGATAATTGTTGTGAATTAGGATGCCTTAAAACAAAATATACTCGGTTTCTTTATGGGCAAGAAACACACAAGGGTTAGAGTTAACAAGGCAAAACAAGGAAAAACAACGAGCATTGGTTATAACTGCTATTCTTTACTTTCTCTATAAAACAGATTACAAATACTCAAGAATAACAAATAACCCTCTCACCCTAATTAGGATTTGCCACACCACAGATGAGAGACTAGTATGCTATTTATAATAAACCTAACATACTAAACTAATGGGTTTTTTTAACAATTACCCATTACAAGCTAACTTAAACAATTGGATCCTTAACACAAGGCCCAATTTCACAACTACATACTAGAACACAATTCGAATACAGCGTGTAGGTCTTCGACAACAGCATGTGAGCATACTTCAACGGCATGCTAAACTAGAGTTTGATCAAATATCTCATAAATCTCCACCTTGGATCTAACTCTATAACATCAAGAAAAATAAACTAGTTTTCTTCATGCAGCTTTATCAACTACATACAGTGGAAGAACTTATAACTGGGCAACGTCTTGGTGATCATATCAGCAGCATTATGATCTGTTAAAACTTTCAGCACTTGGACTTCTCAATGCTCGATTAACCCTCTGACGAAATGCAGCCTCACATCAATGTGCTTGGTTCGCTCATGATAGGCTGAATTCTTCGACATGTGTATTGCACTTTGACTATCACATTTAACAGTGACAACTCAACCTTGAAGTTTCAGCTCCTTTGCAAAACCTTCAAGCCACAATGCTTCCTTCACAACTTTAGTTAGGGAGATATATTCTGCTTCAGTAGTTGATAAGGCAACAACCTTCTGAAGCGTTGCTTTCCAACTGATTGTTGTCCCAAACATAGTGAACGCATATCCAGAAATAGATTTTATGGAATCCATACAACCTGCATAATCAGAGTCGACATATCCTTCGATTGCTGCTTTACTATCTTCACCCAAGGCTCCACCATAAATTAGGACTCTGTTCAGAGACCCATTTATGTACCTTAGAATCCACCTCAATGCTTGCCAGTGAGCCTTTCCAAGATTCTCCATGTATCTGCTTACAAGACTTACTGAATATGCTATGTCGGGTCTAGTATAGACCATATCATACATCAAAGAACTCACTATACTAGCATATGGAATGCTATTCATATAGGCTCTTTCGACATCAATACCAGGACACTGATCTATACTCAGCTTGAATTGAGGGTTTGTCGGAGTCATAACAGGCTTTGAATTCGGCATACCATACTTTTCGAGAATCTTCCGTAGGTATGCCTCTTGAGATAAGCATAGTTTCGACTACTTTCTATCTCTTTGGATGTCAATCCCAAGAATCCTGGACGCAGCTCCTAGATCCTTCATTTTGAACTCCGTATTAAGTTCAGCCTTCACCCTCATTACATCTTCGACATTGTTGCTTGCTATTAGAATATCATCCACATAAAGCAACAAAATAACAAATGAATTACCAGGTCAAAATCTGAAGTAAACACAATGGTCGAATTGACTTCTAATGAAACTTATGCGTTCCATAAACTTGTCAAATCTCATATTCCATTTTCGAGGAGATTGTTTCAATCCATATAAAGATCTCTTCAGCTTGCACACATAATCTTCCTTTCCCTTTCGACATACCCTTCATGTTGCCCCATCAGGATTATTTCATCTAGATCACCATACAAGAACGCAGTCTTCACATCCATCTGTTCTAGTTCAAGGTTGAACTGTGCCACCGTGGTAAGCAACATTCGAATGGACCTCTGCTTCACAACAGGAGCGAACACATCATTGAAGTCGACACCTTCTTTTTGAGTGAACCCCCTAGTGACCAATCTTGCCTTGTATCTTTTCGACGCCACTCCTTCAATTCCTTTTTTAACTTTGAAAATCTATTTACAGCCTAGATCCAGCAGGTTTCTTGATCAGTTCCCAGGTGTTGTTACCATGAACAGATTTCATCTCATCATCCATGGCCTTCAGTCATTCAGTCTTCTTTCGTCTCCTCATAACTTCCTTATAGTCTCTAGGTTCTTTGTCAAGAACCTCACTTGTAGAGATTAAGACATAAGCTATAAGATCTGCATACTCAAGTCTCTGAGGTGGCTTGATGACTCTCCTCGACCTGTCTCTTGCTAGCAGGTAGTCATTATTAGTCTCCTCATCTTCGACAATAACTGCTTCTTCTTCTTTGACTTCATCTAGGATACGCAATTCAACATCAACATGCTCCACCTCAACAGGAATCTCTCCCTGTTCCAGCTCTTCCTCAGCATCATCAGTTTTCTTGAAAACCATCTTAGCTTCATTGAAAACTACATCTCGACTGGTGATACACCTCCTATGACCTGGCTCTAGGAACTATAGCCTATAAGCTTTGAATGTTTTAGGGTATCCCATGTACATGCATTTTAGAGCTCTAGGTTCGACCTTGTCTTGCCTAATGCGAGCATAGGCCACGCAACCAAATACTCTCAGTCTGTCGAGACTAGGTGGATGTCCCGACCAGACCTCTTCAAGTGTCTTCATATCTAACGCAGTTGAAGGACATCTGTTTATCAGATACGTTGTTGTCGAAACAGCCTCAACCCAAAACACCTTCTTTAACTCATCACTAATCAACATGCATCTAACTATTTCTAAAAATAGTTCGATTAAACCTTTCAGCCAAACCATTTTGTTATGGAGTACCTGCAATAGTTTTGTGCCTTGCAATACCTGAGGCATTACAAAATGTCGAACGCCTCATTGTAAAATTCAAGGCCATTGTCGGTCCTCAACCTCTTGACCTTTCTGCCAATCTAATTTTCAACCAGAGTCTTCCAACCTTTGAAATTCTCAAAAGTTTCATCTTTAGTCTTCTGGATGAATACCCATAACTTTCTGGAATAATCATCGACTATGGATAGAAAATACCTTGCTCCTGAATGTGATGGACACCTTGCAGGCCCCCAAAGATTAGCATGGATGTAATCAAGGGATCCCTGAGTTCTTTGTTTGCCTTTGTTGAACTTCACTCTGCAAGATTTTCCAAGTATACAAGGTTCACAAAATTTCATTTTTTTCGACTTTGTCTCCTCCAAGCAGATTTTGTTTCCCCAATTCGACCAGACCTCTTTCACTGACGTGGCCCAATCTCATGTGCCAAATTTTTGTCTTCGACAAAGGTTTCGTGGATGCAACATTTGCTGAACCACTTACAACTTCATCCTCAAGGGTATACAAGCCTTATTTCTTCACACCTCTCAAGACTTTCTTAGATCCCTTCATGACTCTTAGGATATTTTTCTCTCCTTGAAAAAAGTATCCCTTCTTGTCGAATTCACCAAGAGAAATCAAATTTCTCTTCAAATCAGGTACATATCTGACTTCAGTCAATAACCTTATTGACTCATCATGGAGCTTGAATCTCACAGATCCAATACCTGTAATCTTGCACGCTTTGTTGTTTCCCAGCAGCACTGATCCACCATCTTGATCACATACTCTTCGAATAATTCTCTGTTTGGAGTCATGTGCCAAGTGCAACTTGAATCCATAATCCACTCTTTTTTTGAGTCGTCGCTTGAAACCACAAGAACATCAGATGATTCGAAGTCATCTTGAACAATGGTTGCGTTGCCATTATCCTTACCTCCATGATCATTCAGGCGTTCAGGGCACACTTTTCTTGTATGACCCTCCTTCTTACAATGATAACATCGAATACCAGATGACTCGCTACTATAAGACTTCAATATACTTTTACCTTTCCTCTTGTCGAACTTACCATCCTTTCGCAATATTTTTCCCTTAATGGCCAAACCTTCACCAACCTTCGAAGGTTTATGCTCCTTTCGTCCCTTCCATACAAGAGAGTTTCTTTGAAGTGAGCATGTGTTCTGGGCAAAGCACACAACAACAACAGTGTTTGATCTTCATCATCGATCTTCACCTCAATATTTTCAAGATCAAGAATTAGCTTGTTGAACATATCAAACTGCTCAACCAACACTTTGTCTTCACTCATCTTGAATGAATACAAAGCTTCAGGTAGAGTCGATTCACCAGAGATTTGGTCATGTACAAATTTTCAAGTTTCAACCATAGCCCTAATGTCGTAGTCTCCTTTGATACCTGTCGAAGAACCTTATCACCAAGGCTCAACAATATTGCATTGTGGGCTTTCTCTATCATGGCCGTCTTTTCTTTTTCCGTTAACACAACGTCCATGGTTGTCTCTCCCTTCAACGCTTCCAAACAACCTTGCTGAACCAGTAGGGCTTTTGTCTTCAAGCGCCATAGACCGAAATCGTTCACTCCGGTGACTCGTACTTTGTTGAAGGCATCTTCCTCCACTCTCGCCGCACCAATTTGTTGTGAATTAGGATGCCTTTAAACAAAGTATAAACAATTTCTTAATGGGAAAAAACACACAAGGGTTAGGGTTAACAAGGAAAAACAACAAGGATTGATTATAACTGCTATTCTTTATTTTCTCTATAAAACAGATTACAAGTACTCAAGAATAACAAATAACCCTCTCACCCTAATTAGGATTTGCCACACCACATATGAGAGACTAGTATATATGTTATTTATAATAAACCTAACATACTAAATTAATTGGCTTTTTAACAATTACCAATTACAAGCTAACTTAGAGTACAGACTAACTTAAACAATTGGATCCTTAATACAAGTCCCAAATTGACAACTAAGTACTAGAACACAATTCAACTACAGCATGTAGGTCTTCAACAACGGCATGTGAGCAGACTTCAACGGCATGCTAAACTAGAGTTCGATCTAATATCTCACAATAATTTTAAAAATAAAAAATTCAATAGTAAGGAGTTGAATCATACACCAAAAAAAATTAGGAATTTAACTTTTGCTATTAATATGATGATCCCTGATAAAATATTTTTATAAATGCTCGATGAACCTAAAGATCTGCCATAATTATAGAGAGCACTGGGAGCTCATCTCATCATAATTTTTTCTTTGTATGAAAAAAAAAAAAAGATCATTTAAAAGAATATAAAAAGGCATTCATTCATTCATGTCTTTTGATCTAGAATCTCCTCCACTTCATCAACTAGATAGCTAGCTGTCACTTGTGGTTCATAAGGTAACAAGTCACTCTAATTATCTTCAGTGTCATTTCGGAAGATATATTATTCCTTCACCAACATGACACGCACTTTTTCTCCTGCATATAAGGAACTCAATTACTCCTCTCTTTCTCATACCTTCCCTTGACTTCAAAAACCGTTCCTTTCCTAACAAATATTATTCTTATTTTCACATCTTTTCACATATTCATTCATCAACAAATGACATCATCTTGGACTGCAAGGCAGAACAAACTCTTTGAACAAGCATTAGCTTTATATGATAGAGAAACTCCTGATAGATGGCATAATGTTGCCAATGTGGTTGGAAAATCAGTTGAAGATGTTAAAAGTCACTATGAAATCCTCAAAGAAGATGTTCAACGTATTGAGCATGGCCGTGTTCCCTTTCCTCGCTACAAAACTAACACCAACAACTGATTCTAAGGTATGGTCGATAACCTAGTCCATGAACTTTAACAGTGACTTGTAGATTTTCTTATCCTATCGTATCATATCATATCCTATCTTGTCCATTGATATATATATATATATATATATATATATATATATATATATATATATATATATATATATATATATATAAGGTTATGCTAATGCACACCTATGTAGGTGTGTATTAGCAACATACACCTTAGTGTATTTTTGTGTGAGTCCCATCAATTTTGAGTGAGACCCACATTAAAAAGAAGAACAAAAAAAATAGAAAGAAAATAGATGTAGTGTATTTTTGTGTGAGACCCACCAATTTTGGATGTATGTTAGCATTTCCCATATATATATATATATATATATATATATATATGCTACTAATGAAATTTCTTTTCCTATATACTTGGCAGGTTCTTGAAGAATTCAATAAGCTTGAATAAACAACAATGGATAGTGTATCTTTGGCGTACGCTACCCAGCCAAATGAATTGTGACAGCCTTTATTTGCCTCAAATTTTTTATTATTTGGAATAATTTAATCTCTTAAATTTGATCAAAAAATTAATTATTGTATCTAGAAATAGTTTAATTAGTTATTATGGGTTAATGAAGGATTATATTCTAATGTATTTTCTTCTTGGTAGACATTATAAATAATATCAAATGATTAATAACTTTCATTTTTTTTGAAATTGTATGGACAAGCATATCAAAACGAGGAACACGTTCTTAAATTTCAAAATTTTCATCAATAGGCCAACTCATAGAGATTATTAATGAACTTCAGTCGTGTACAAATTATTTAAGAGAATCAACGTTTGAATTATAACCGAAACAATCATCAATCAGACTGTATTTTCATTATGTCATAGTGTCCGTAGACTATCAAAATCACATTCTTTTAAAAATTGGACGGACAAACGAGTCATAATTTTTTTATAATGACATAATACTTTAATCAAAATAGAGTTTTGTTAGTGTATCAATCGGGGAGTCAAACGATAAGCATTCTAAATGGTGAGACATCTTTCTTAGAGCAATACCTTTGTAAGAGATACATCAGATATTCATTCAAAATCTTAAGGTGATAGGTGGGTGAATTCTTTCACTTATAAATGTTTAAATTATCACATTTCTATCCAATGTGGGACTATTATCCACACTACTCACACTTGTAATTCTTTTTCAATAAGTATGACAAACACTACAAGAAAATTTGGAAATATTGGCGACAAAAGCAATAGCTAATTCATAGTTAATCTTAAGAAAAAAATTTAACTACTCGTTAGTTTGAAATTTTTTACGCAAGCATATTCGACAGGAGTGGAAATGTGAGATAAATATACAGGTTAAACTTAAGTAGTTAAATCATGTTTTCAAAATCAAGAGCACAAAGATTCGACAATAAACAAGTTGATTCTCGATAGAAACAGTTAGAGGACCTGAAAATGTTTTTCGAGAAAAATAATGGTTTTGCAGTAGTTCATGAACTGAAGACACATGGAAGCAAAACAGACGACAAAAAGGCACATAAAAATGTGTAGTACCGTAAATTTTACCCACCCCTTTTCTACTATTAAATGAGTTTTAGTCTCGTTTTATTTCAAATATAGTTCATGTTATTAAAAAGAATGAGACTCTTGGAGTTTGTATCAATTTTAGAGATTTAAATGCCACTACTCCAAAAGATGAATACCCAATGCATGTTGCATAAATGCTAGTCAATTCAACAACGGGCTTTGAATAATTAAGCATTTTAGATGGTTATTCTAGGTATAACCAAATTTACATTGCAAAATAAGATGTGCCAAAAATGGCATTTCGATGTCCTATGGCCTTTGAAACCTATGAATGGGTAGAGATGCCTTTTGGCCTAAAGAATGCTGATGCAACATACCCAGGGGTAATGAATTATATGTTTCATGATTTCATTAAGACCTTTATGCATGTTTATATTGATGATATAGTTGTCAAATTCTCGTAAAAAAATGTGCATTTGGATCACCTTCGACAAGCATTCAAAAGAATGAAGAAATATAGACTGAAAATGAATCCATTAAAATGTGCTTTAGGTGTCAATGCAGGCGAGTTTTTGGGCTTTGTGGTTCACAAAAATGGAAAATAAATAAACCAAAGAAAGACGAAAGTTATACTCAATACGAAATCTCCATCAAACAAAAGGAAAATTCAATTTTTACTAGGCAAAATCAATTTCTTAAGACGGTTCATCTTGAATCTAAGTGGCAAAACAAAAGTATTTTCGCCACTGCTACGTTTAAAGAAAGAAGAAGGATTCAAGTGGGACCAAGAACATCAAAATGCTTTTGATGAAATTAAGATTTATTTGATGAATCCTATTATTTTGTTACCTCCTATGGGAAATAGATCTATTAAGTTGTATATGTCTGCATTTGAATTTACAATATGAAATATGTTAGCTCAAGAGGATGATGATGGTGTCGAAAGAGCCATTTATTACCTTAGGCAGATTTTAAATGATGCAGAAAATAGGTATAGTAAAGTTGTGTCTTAGTTTGTATGTCTCATGTACTAAATTGAAATGTTATATAAAACCTACAAATAATTTTTTTTATTCCCATTTTGATGTTATTAAGAACATGATGTTGAAACCTATTTTACACAGTTGAATTGGGAAATAGGGTTTGGCTTTGACTGAATATTCTCTAATGTATGCATCTTTAAGGGCTATGTAGGGCCAAGTTGCTACTGACTTCATTATTTAACGAAATAGTACAGATGCATTAAGGATAATTTACTGATGTACGTTGAGAATGCCAATTTGTTATTAAGAAGATTTGATGAATTCGACATTAAACATGTCCTTCGAGTGGAAAACCAAGAAGCCAATGATTTGACACAAATTGCTTCAGGATACAGAGTTTCCAAGGAAAAATTAGTATAGTTAATTAAAGTAAAGGAAAATTTAATTTTGACCAATCATTTCCCCTTAGACTTGTCAAAGTCAAAATTAGTGGGGAAATTTTTGAAATTTTTTCCATTGACAATTTCTCAAATAATGATTGGAAAAAAATCAATTGTTGAATTTTGGGAGAGTCCAACAGGAAAGACATGTTAGACCAAGATTTGGTTCTGCATTTGGCCTTTAGTTTTGATGATAACAATACTATAGCGGGAAAATTTGAGATTAAGCTATTGATTAACTTAACTCACAAAACAAGAGTTACCACCGCACTTCTTTTTATCCAAAGGAAAGGAAAAAGTGCGAACAAAACCTAAAGAAGTTTTTAAAACAAAACTAATAAAAAGAGAGACAGGGTAAGGGGGTTGGTTACGCAAAGGGAAGGTGTTAGCATCCAAAACGTCTATAGTAATCTATAGTAACCTCTTTGAAAATCTAGCGTTTGGATTGAAAAGGTGTTGTTTGCAAAAGATTGGTAAGGTGAGAATAGAAGTATTTTTCAATAATTTTGTGTTTGACAAGACTTCTTGAGCCTCTTGCCTACGTACCCACAAAGTGCAATGGAGGATCAAAACCTCGTAGTTCGTTGTACAAATAACAAAATAGTTTGTTATGATTCATTTTAAATGAAAAGACAACTTGTCATTTTAAGGAGAAAACTTCAACTAATCACCCACAAGTATGTGAAAATGGACCTTTGCATCACCATGAGAAGGCTTCAACTTGGATAAAATCAACAAGTATGGCACCAAAATTCTAAGGTGGAAAAGAATCAACTTATTTCAAACAATACTATGGGGATATGAGGATCACATCTCAACTATAAAAGACCCATGTCTAAACTTTAGGAAACATTTTAAAGCAAAAAGTGCACAAAAGGCACAAAATGGTTTGAATGTGTTAAGTGTTTTTTAATTCTTTTGAAAATGGTCTAAGTATGCTTAAAATTGATTAGCACTTTATTAAGAAAATGATTTTGAAATTGAAATTGACAAAGTCAAGGTTTATTAAGAAAGTGGTTCTAGCTTGAAAGAAGAAGGTTTTGAAAAAGGGAGAAGGTTTTGAAATTTTAAGGAGGGGAGGAGATGAAGAGACTATTCTAAAGCATAAAATAAAATCTAGGGAAGGAAGGATCTAACCAAGATACAAACCTTTGACATAAACAAGCCAAAACTCCCATCCTTTGGACTTGAGCAACCAAGATAAGCAATACGATAAGTAGAGAAATAACCAAGCATCAGATGAAAGCCAAATCTTCAAGCCAAGTCTTCAAAGAGGTCAACTCAAGGTCAAAGTACCAAATAAGATCCAAGGTCTCAAGATATAACTCCAAAGCATAGGGCAATGAACCAAATTCTAAGTCCATCATCCATGAGCAAAGGATAGTCACCAAATAGTCCAAGGAACGTTAAGTCTTTTAATGGTGTTTAGCCTTTATTAATGTTTTGAAAAGAAAAAGAAAGTCCAAGTGGACAAAGGAAAAAAGGCATAAACATAAACAAGATGATAATATGATAGGATAATGATAAGCATAAAAAATAAAGAGCACAAAATAAAAAGCATAAAGACAAAGAGCATAAAAATAAAATTGCATAAAAATAAAGAGCATAAAGATAAAAGTTAGTAAAATTAAAGGTTAGTGTTAATGTTAGTGAGGATATTTTGTCATTTATAGTAGATTACTTAACTAATCAACCCAAAAAGTGTGAGAAATTTGCATCATCCTTTGAGAAGGGCTCTAACTTGGATAAAATCAACAAGTATGCCACTAGCTCTCTTAGATGGAAAATAATCTACACACTATGGAGATAGGATATTTATATCTAAACTAAAAACGACTCATATCTAAAATTTAACCAATTGATCATTTTCTGATTAGGGACAAATTTAGTGTTATGTTAAGCAATTGTAGCACAATCTATAAGAAAGATCATACTATGGGAGGCCGGTCAATAATAATTTATGTACCATACATGTTAGAGATATGATATAAAGACCATACTACTTAAACATGTAGAACAAGTCAAAACAAGGTTGATCAAGACCTAAGTCAAGGAAAGATGGATCCATTACATCAATCAACCTCTCATAGTACTTTAGACAAACTTATGCGTCACTCCAAAGTACCTCAATTGATAATATGATCAATCAAATGGTAGATTTGAAATGATGAAAGTTCATCAAGCACCATTCAAGATCTCATGAACAAGATGACCTACACATCCTCCAATTGATCCAAAGAAAGGTGAAAAAGAAAAAGAAAGAGACGAAGAAGATAGGATCAAACAAAAAGGAAAACCAAATTGGATCCAAGTGGTGATCAAGTCATCATCAAAATCAATCATCCATTTTGGTGGATTAGGGTTTTCACCCCATCAACACCCAAGATCCATTGAGTTTAATGAAACTTGTGACCAAATCAACCAAGATCCAAGGCCAACAACAGTCAACAAAATCAAACTAATAAAATGAGAGAATATGAATTAAAATGCACTAAAATGATTTTTAAAATTAATTTTAAAATGAAAATAAAGATAAAAAAGCAAATGATGCATCAAATCAAATGAGAAATGATCAAGAAAATTTATGCAAGTCAGAAACAATATGAGAATGATATATAAATTTCTTGAGAGTTTTTTAATGCATAAAAATATTTTTAAACTAATTAAAATGCTTCAAAAAAGAGAAAAATCATGAAAAATATGAAATGATGAAAATAAAATATGAAAAATATAAAATCAGAAAGAGAAAAATAAAATAAAATTTTTGAAATTATTTTGGGATTTTTTTGATTAAAAATGAAATTACTATGAATTTTTAAAGAAAATGCAATTTAAAAATTAAAATCAGAAAATAAAATGAATGAGAAAAAACCACACGCGTTGGATCCAATTCATTAATCTGACCTGACAGATCTCAGGGTCCATAAACGCGCGCTCATAGTGGAAATTAGTTTAGAAATAACATGGGAACACATTTGAATTCATCCAATCAGAACATTTCATTTAGCCAGCGTGTCTCTGATTTGGTCATCGTCCTCAGCCTCTCTGGTCATCTTCTCCGGTGAGATGCTCACTGGAGATTGATAAATGGTAAAGTTCGGACACGATACCACCATCATTGCAACCGTTCATCAAGGTGAACTTAACCTCACTCTCCATTTTCATTTATTGAAAGGGAGTAGAGAGAATTTCAGAGAAAACATAGAAGAATGAAAAACACGAAAATCAAAATTAAATGATGAACATGAACAATCAACAGCAGCTAGGTTAGGGGAAACACTCAGCAAGCAAATGACTACATTGTGGTAACTTATTTGATTGAAAATGGAGCTTCAAACTACCTTGTCCAAAAACGATCTAAGAAGCTATGAAACTAGATTTAGTTGGAGCAATTCAGGGACTCTTAGAGCTTGATTCTTGTTGCATAAGCTTCATAAGAACACGATGGAGCTATTGGAATCAAGAAAAAAGATTGAAAGTGGCTAGAAATTAAAACATGATAGCTCACTTTTTTGCATAAAATTTGAAGGTGGAGCAGGGGTTTTCTGGCTCTTAAAAGCTTGTAAATGAAGATAGTAAGGTCCTCTATTTATAGTTGAAGATGATGGAATGCTGAAAGGGGTGAATTGAGTGGAAATTCAGTGTAATCGTGTGCACCCTCATCATGGTAAAAGTTTGACTTGAAAATGCATCAAAACTCAGCCAAACCATGTTTTTATGAGTCATTTAACTTCAGGAAACTTTGTTAATCATATTTAGATGCATAACATGTGATAATTTGACTTGTAATTGAAGATAGTTGAGGTAAAAATCTAATCATGGTGCAAAACTTCAGTTCCAAGTCACCATGTTTGCATCAATGGAGCATCTTGTACAAGAGGTTTTATGGTCCCAATCTTTTTGCAATTGATCAACATCATGGAAATGATTACAATGTGCCAAGAAAGGTTTCATTTGGATTATTGAGCAAAAATTTATGGCATGTTGAAGTTGATACAAAAATCTGGAAAACCAAACTTGAAAAATTCTAAGTCCAAATGGCTGAAAATGACCTAAAATGTATCAATAAAATCCTCGGCCTTCCAAGCACAATTTGACTTTGACCTTTGAAGCAATCTTGTAGAGAGTGTCACAAAGAGCATTGTGCAAAAATAATGAGATCCATATGTTGAAAATTGAAGAAGTTGTGATTCTTGAAAGTTGAGAAAAAAGTCACTTGAAAATAGGAAAAATTTCACTAAGTCCAAACTTTTGACGATCCTCCATGCATAATTGGATCTTTTCATGTAAAGAGAAGTTGAAGAGGATGTTGAGAAGAGTCATTTGCAAAAAGAAGAATTAAAAAATGTTAAGAATTGAAGGAGTTGTGATCTTTGAAGCTTTGACTTGAAATGTTGACTTTTTAGGTCAAACTCCTTTGAATCATCTTCTAAACTTGGACTTTCCTTGCATTTCAAAGCACATGGATGATCATATGAACTCAAAATAATTGGTCTTTGAATGTCCCTTGATTAAATTGACCAAAGATTGATGTAACTTGTTGATGAAGGCATGAAAGTAAACACATGAACCTTTGACCTTGAGATATCTTTGATCAAAATGAGATTGAATGATGCTTGAAACCTTGAAATTTGATATTAAAACCTTTTCTTGATGAGGTAGCCCTTAGGAATCAATGGTTGACCAAACTTTAACCTTGTGAGACCAAAACCCTAGCTGATGAATCATGCTTGGTGTTCTTGATATAGCACCCTACATTGCAAAAAAAACAAAAGGATACAAGACATATTTTTGGCATTTTGATTAGTGGTTAGTGAAATATAAAGCACATAAACATAAAGGAAAAAGACACAAAGAGGTGCTTGATGATATCTACAAAGACAAACCTAAAGATGAGAGAGTAAGAGAGCAATCAAGCTTGAGATCTTGTTTGTATGCAAAAAAGAAAAAAGAGAATGGGATCTTAGGGTTTAAAATTTGGGTATAACAGTTGCCCCTATTTAAGTTTCTTCAATTCGGAGATATGAAGATTGAAATCTTCATCTCAATGGGATTGGAGATGCTTAAATACAACAACAAGCCCAAATTTTTGGCCCTATGATACCACAAAATGCTCATGATATGATATGAAAATAAGTGCAAAGGATTATGTGGGGAAAAGGATACCAGAGAAGACAAACAAACTGTCGGAGAGCAAAAGAAAGGAAAATAGACTTCGCAGGGGAAAAACAAAATAGTAAGATTCCATTGAGGGAAACTCACCAACACAAGCGACAAAAGATCCCAACGGGGGAAGACCTGCTATTGCTAAACAAAACAAGCCTTCGTCAGGGCAAAGGGAACAACAAGGGGAGATATCAAAATCCACTAAGGGAAAGGAATCTCTCAACTGCAGAAGCGATTACCTACTACCAGACATATGGTAGCTTAAACAAAGGTAACTATTCTAGGAATAAAATGATTACCAATTACCGGTTACTGAGTAGGGTAAGCAAAGAGGTATATTATCTACTACCAAACGAGGGATAGCTTTAACAAGGCAATAGACTTGGAATAAAAGAAATATCATTTACCTGTTACTAGGTAGAAAGCCAAGAGATGTATTACCTACTACCGATTACTGGGTAGCTTAACAAAGGTAATCAACTCAGAGAAAAAGATAATCAACTACCTGTTATTGGGTAGGAAGGGGAATATTACCCACTATCACACAAGAAACAGCTTTAACAAGGCAATAATCCTGAAGGAAAAATTACCAACTACCGGTTACTAGGTAGCTCAACAAAGGTAATCAGCCCAAGAAGTGAGAGGGACACTACCTACTACCAAATAAGTGATAGCTTTAACAAGGCGATAGACTTATGAAAAAGATACCAACTACTTGTACTGGGTAGAAAAAGAAATATTACCAACTACCAGTTACTGGATAGTTTAACAAAGGTAATAAACACGAGGAAAAGAAATATCAACTACCCGCTACTGGGTAGGAAGAGAAATATTACCTACTACCAACAAGTGATAGCTTAATAAAGGTAATAAAATTTGAATGGAAGGATTCCCGACTACCAGTTACTGGGTAGCTTAAATAATGGTAACCAACCACAAAGACAAAAAGAGATACATTACCTACTACCAAACAAGTCATAACTTAAAAGAAAGTAATAAATTCAGCAGGCCAAAGTCCAACCCAGGAACAAGCTGGAGAGAAACGGTCAAACAAGACTCGACCCAATGAGGACATATCTCAACTATGGAGTTGATTCCATCCAGATAATAAACTGGAAAGGATATCTAAAACAAACATCTTCCACGAGGAATAAACTCAAGGGAATTAGAAAGAATAAACACTTTCTGTTTAAAGGTGACAAACACTCTATTGGAGAGAACACACATGCTCTGCGGGGAAAAAAGCACCAAGGAGCGGGGAAGCACCAAAAAAATGCAATATGCACAATGCAACAAAAATATGCTATGCACAAAGAAAGAATGTCCATTCAATGAATATGCTGACAAAATCATCAAAGGAAAACCGGGGACGACCAATCACCATAGTACAATCGGATACTTGGATAATCTTAGTAAGATGGAGATATCAATAAAGATATTGCCAGGGATTCAACTAAAGAAATCCTGCACGGGACAAACAAAAGCCATCAAAGGAAAATTAATCCTACTACAAGGCTTAAAATTTCTATGGGGAGAGGAAATATATTACTTAGGCAAATAAACCTAAAGGTCAATCTTCTAACATCAATAATCCACAAAGGGGATAACAACATGAACTCCGTTTCAAGGGGATGAAAGATTCGCTGGGGAAACACATCATCTCAAACTCTTCCAACTTCTTCTTGGGGATTAGAAAATCCAAATAAAATCTGCTGCAGAAAGATAAAGACATGCTAGGAAAACATGCAGAGCTAAAACTCATATGGAGATGAGAAAAAATCCACTGGGGAGTCACCAATCTGGTGGATTTAGAGAAAATTCTCTACGGATTAACCGTCTTCGAGAATAAACATCCTGAACTTGTTGGGGGATATATAAGAAGTTAACATCATAGCAGAAAATAAACCTGCAGGGGATTTTAAATCAATACCCAACATAAAGTGGGAGAAAACCCAACAGTTGACTGCTAGCTCAACACTTCTTAGAAGGAAACAACATTGCTCTAGGCTCAGGGAGCAACTGAAGTAAATAATATCATAACATGAGAGTAAAAACTTTGTTGGAGATTCCATATCAAGGTGAGACAGGTCTCAACAATTATAATTGCTTGATCACAAACCTACTGAAGAAGTAAATCATACTCAACTGGTGAAAAATCTAAATCAAGACTTGACTGGGGAATTCTCAATTTTAGTGCTTAGTTGGGGATCACTTGAACTGGCACTCACTTAGGGAATATTGGATTTCATGAGTCCAACACATCGTAATAAACCGAAGGGAACCTACTAACAACTGTAGGGGATGGAAATATGAATCTTCCAATAGTCAACCTTCTAGATACAAAATTCTGCTTGGCGACTTCACTAAGGAAGCAAATGGATTTGATGAAGATCATATCCCATCTTTCATAACCAGTAGCAATAATTGCACAACCTCCGCTGGGGATCAGCAAAGATAATTCCCTGGTTACTAACAACCTTGAGAGAAACATCTTGGACTTGCATGGATAATTAAGAAGTTAACATCATAGTAGAAAGTCAACCTGCGGGGAATTTTAAAACTCAACACATAGTGAGAGAAAATCCAACAGTTGACTGCTATCTCCATGCTTCTTAGGAGAAAATATGATTCAGATCGGTCGTAACAGAGGAGGTAGAAACCTATTGGGGATTCCTCATCAAGTCTTATCACAAAACAAGATGGGATCCAACAATCACATTCGCACTTATATACGCTTAATCCTAAACAGGCCGAGGAAGAAGAACCACGCTCGGCTGGGGAAATATGAATCAAGGCTTAGCAGGGGAGTCCTAGTTTGGGATGCTTGAATTAGTGCTCAGCTGAGGAATGCATCAACAAAATCAATACTCTGCTCGGGAGTTTACCAACAGATTCTACCGGGGAGAACATTGAAATCTGCACTTCGGGATCTTACCGTTCTTGGAGTCACCATTGACATTCCTTTTAATGTTCATAAATCAAATGAAAATGTTTTTATGGTTTTCAAAAGCATGATTGTTTATTTATCTATTTGTTTCAAAAATTATTATAAAAAATAAATGAAATTTTGTAAATAGAAACAAAGATAAGAATTGCAAACAAAGGGACAAAGGCCCAAATTTTATTGATAGAATGGAAGTTCGCAAATGGTGTGACCCCATGGATTATTACAAAGTTGAAAAATGGTAAATACATGGAAAGGGTTACATTGAAATACAATGTCAACTATTTTCCCTAATACCTCTGAATTCCACTACACTCAAAACTTTTGTTAAGAATCGTTAACGGGAAATGTTGCTTCAAGTGATCAAGACTGGCCTGATGCAGTTACTTTCCATAATCCCTAACTTTTGCCTAAATTGCCTTTCGGGATTTCAATCTACTGGAATGATTATTTCTATTTTTGTCTCTAATTTTTTTCCTGGACCGCCCTTTCGGGTTTTCAGCCCACCGAGACGCTTATTTTTGCCTAAGCTGCCCTTTCGGGTTTTCAAATTAGCGAGCTGTTCTTTTATTTTTTAGGCAAAGTATTTCTTGACTGCATCGGCATTCACAGGACGAATGAATTCTTCACCATCCATAATTGTAAGAATTAATGCACCGCCATAGAAGGCTCTCTTAACAACATATGGGCCTTCATAATTAGGAGTCCACTTGCCCCTAGAATCAGTGATAAAATTCAAGATCTTTTTTAGCACAAGGTCGCCTTCTCTAAACACACGAGGTCGAACCTTCTTGTCAAAAGCTTTCTTCATTCTATTTTGATACAACTGGCCATGACACAAGGCCGTCATTCTCTTCTCTTTAATCAAATTCAACTGATCGTATATATTCTAACACCATTCAGCCTCAGTCAACTTAGCTTCCATCAAGACTCTCATAGATGGGATTTCAACCTCTATAGGGAGCACTGCTTCCATACCATATACAAGAGAGAAAGGGGTTTCCCCTGTTGAAGTGCGGACGGATGTACGATACCCATGCAAAGCAAAAGGGAGCATCTCATGCCAGTCCTTGTACGTGACAACCATCTTCTGAATGATCTTCTTTATGTTCTTATTAGCAGCTTCAACAACCCTATTCATTTTTGTCTGCAAGGAGAATAATTATGATACCCAATCTTGAACTCATCACATAGCTCTTTCATCATCTTGTTATTAAGGTTTGACCCATTATCAGTGATAATCTTTCTCGAAACACATACTGACAGATGATTTGGTTCTTGATAAACTGGACCACAACTTTCTTGGTCACATTGGCATATGATGCCGCTTTAAACCACATGGTAAAATAGTCAATAACCACCAATATGAAATGTTTTTGGCTCAATCATACCAATCATATCAATGCCCCATATGAAGAAAGGCCATGGAGATGAGATAACATTGAGAAGAGTTGGAAGCACATGAATTTTGTCAGCATAAATCTGGAATTTATTGCACTTTTCACATATTTACAACAGTCAAATTCCATTGTCAGCCAATAGTAACCTACTCTTAACAATTTCTTTGCCATTGCATGTCCATTGGCATGGGTACCAAAGGATCCTTCATGAACTTCTTTCATCAACATGTATGCTTCATGTCTATCCACGAATCTGAGCAAGACCATGTCATGATTTCTTTTGTAAAGCACATCTTCATTCAGGAAGAAACTGCCAGCCAACCTTCTCAAGGTCCTTCTATCCTTCTTGGATGCCCCAAGTGGGTACTCCTTATTCTAGATGAAACCTTTAATGTCATAATACCACGGCTTATCATCTTTGACCTCTTCTGCTGCAAACACATGAACATGTCTATTAAGACTAATAACATCAATCCTCAGCATATCATTCCAACGACTTACTTCAATCATAAAAGACAAAGTTATCAGTGCATCTTCCACCTGATTCTCATCATGAGGTATATGGTGAAACTCAACTTTATTAAAGAAAGTTGACAACCTCCTTGAATAATCTCTATAACGGATCAAACCAGGTTGACGGGTTTCCCACTCTCCTTTACTCTGATTAATGACAAAAGCAGAATCACCATACACATCAAGAATCTTGATCCTCAAATCAATAGCTTCTTCGAAACCCATTATACACGCTTCATACTCTGCCATATTATTTGTACGTTTGAACATCAACCTTGCGGTGAAAGGAATATGAGAACCATGAGGAGTAATAATGATTGCCCCAACACCATTGCTATAAGTACTAACAGCTCCATCAAAAACCAAACCCCAACGGGATCCAGGCTATGGCCCTTCTTCAAGTAATAGCTCATCACAATCTTTAGCTTTCAAATACATCACATCCTCATCAGGCAAGTCAAACCAAATGGATTGGTAATCATCAATTGGCTAATGAGCCAAATTGTCACCCAAAATACTTCCTTTTACAGCTTTCTGAGTTCGGTATTCAATATCATATTCTGACAGAAACATTTGCCAACGAGCAATCTGACTAGTTAAAGCAGGCTTTTGAAAGATATACTTGATTGGATCCATTTTGGATATCAACCAAGTTGTATGATTCAACATATACTGGCGGAGGCGTTTAGAAGCCCAAGCTAAAGCACAACAAGTCTTTTCAAGCATGGAGTACTGAGACTCGCAATCAATGAACTTTTTACTCAAATAATAAATATCATATTCCTTTTGACCTGATTCATCTTGTTGACCAAGTACATAACCCATAAACTCATCTAGCACAATCAAATACATAATTAAAGGTCGTCCTTCCACCGAAGGAGACAAAATAGGAGGACACCGAAAGTACATTTATTTAGATTCAAACGGAGTTTAAATTTTCTCAGACGTTGAAACAGCTTCATCAAATGCTCAACATGATCTTCCTCAGTCTTCAACTTAGCGATCATATCATTATCATAGACCTCAATTTCCTTGTGCAACATGTCATGGAAAAGAGTAGTTATAGCTCTCTGGTACTTCGCACCAGCATTCTTGAAACCGAAGGGCATCACTATGTAACAGAATGTTCCCCAGGGTGTAATAAATGTTTTCTTCTCCATGTCCTCGGGTGTCGTCTTTATTTGATTATAGCCGGAAAATCCATCCATGAAGGAGACGATATTGAATTTAGCAGTGTTATCTACAAACATATCTATTTGTGGTAATGGGAAATCACCTTTCTGACATGCTTTATTCAAATCTCTATAGTCAACACACATCTGGACTTTTTCGTCTTTCTTAGGAACAAGCACAATATTGGCCACCCATTAAGGATACTCAGCAGTCACAAGGAAACCAACATCTATTTGCTTCTGAACCTCCTCTTTGATTTTAAGAGTCATGTCGGGGTAAGTTCTTCTCAACTTCTGCTTAACTGGCGGGCATTCAGGCTTCAATGGCAATCAATGCTCCAAAACCAAGACCTGGCATGTCTTGATAGAACCAAACAAATACATCCACATATTCTCTGAGAAGCTCTACCAGCCTCTTCTGAACATCTAAATCGAGCAGTGCCCCAATCTTGACTTCCTTCTTATCATGTTTAGAACCTAAGTTGATCATTTCAATTAACTCTTCATGAGGCTGAATGGTTTTTTCCTCGTGCTCAAGCAACCGAGAAATTTCATCAGGAATCTCTTCTACATCCTCTTTTTCCGCTTTAAACACAGGGAATTCAAAGTTAGGAGAGGGCATAGGGTCATTTTTTTCAATGGGTTTAACAATCAATCTGCACAATAATTTTATGTTTGAATTTAGAAAGACAAATAAAATGCAAGTACTATGCAGATATAAAAATGATTATCATTTCAGGTTTTTTATGTTACCATTTTTCTGAAAAAGAAAAAAGAGAAAACACACATTGATAACAAATAACATTTTATTAATGATGATAAAGTCTGAAACAAAGCCCACATAGATTCACTTTCACCTTGGGCAGAGTGAAAGCATATTTGAAAATAACAAAAACAAATTACTTTGAGGCATGAACAATAGTTGGAACGTCAACGGCAATCCAATTTTGGGAAACCATTCCATACGTCACAAAGTTCGAAAAATCCTCATCTGAGTCATCTTTAAACATAGCAGCAGCAGACTGATCTTTGGCATGTATAAATCCGACGTTGTGAAACACCTCTTGGATACACTTCAAATCTCTTCGGGTTGAACCAGGCGAGAAATCCAAACCATCCTTATTCATGTTTTCAACAGGCTCAATGATCTGACCCCAACCAACAGATGGTCCATGCTCCATAATATGTTGAGCATCCTTCAGAGAAGACATGGAGGCCCATATTTCTTAACAGCATCATTGACGACAGAAAGAGCCTGGAAAGGAGTTCCCACAGCTTCGTTAGTATCAATATATGTAAAAAGATGAGAGATGACTGACCAACATAGCGTGTTCACCACCAACCATAACTAACTTCCCATTCTTCACAAATTTCATCTTTAGGTGGAGTGTCGAAGTGACAGCTCCAACCTCATGAATCCATAGACAACCTATAAGGCAGCTATAGGCAGGATGAATATCCATTACTTGAAAAGTAATCTGAAATGAGCACGGACCTATCTGGATTAGGAGATCAACTTCCCCAATCACCGTCTTCTTTGAACCGTCAAAGGCTTTAACAACCACTCCAATATATCTTATAGGAGCACCTTGATAGGAGAGTCTGGACATCGTAGATTTTGGCATAACATTTAAAGATAAGCCAGTGTCAACCAACACATTAGACAAAGCATGTTCTTAGCAATTCATGGAGATGTGCAATGCTAAGTTATGATTTCTCCCCTCTTCGGGCAATTCCTCATCAAAGAAACTCAACTTGTTATATGCAGTAATATTGGCAATAATGCCATCAAATTAATCGACCATCACGTCATGATCTACATAGGCTTACTCTAGTACCTTTTGCAAGGCCTCTCTATGAGCCTCAGAGCTCATTAACAAGGATAAAACAAATATCTTGAATGGTGAATGCAATAATTGATCAACCACATTGGACTCACTCTTCTTGATCAATTTTAACACCTCATCAGCATCAGACTTTTGATTTACACTACTGGATTCACCATATTACACAACAGTATTATCAACTTGAACTTGCTTTCTCACAAAGACATCTTCTACTCTTTTCGGAGGTTCGAAGGCAAACACTCGACCACTTCTGGTCACGCTACTAACATCAGCAATGCTCACCACAGAAGAAAGAGAAGAAATAGGGACTTCCTTACCATCTTTTACCATTGTAGCATTATACTTGTACGGAACAACTTTGTCAGAAACATAAGGTGTAGGACCCGCCAAAGGAATAACCAAGGGAGAAGTAGCAGACTTCTGACTATTCTAAGAAACAACCACAGGCTCTGGAATATTGAAGTGTGGAACAATAACATTCACATGATCATCTTCATTTCTATATGTAGTAATCTGAATCAAATTCTTATCAAGCATTTCTTGCAAATAACTTTTCACAACTGCACACCCACGAGAGTTTCTTGAACATATAGGACAAGCGACATGATCTTGTTCATAATAGCTCAACTCGCACATAGTAGCATGCATTTCAACAGGTGATCTTCTACACAGATTGATATCAAAAATTTGGTTTTTTTCTAGGACAACCCTCTACTATATTCACAATAGCATTGTCATGCTTAGGCAGCGAATTTGATTGTACATTCAGCCCAGAGTCTTCAAAGGATAGAATACCACTTCGAACTAGCTTTTACACTTCATACTTCAAAGGATAACAATTTTCAATATCATGCCCAGGAGCTCCTTGATGAAAGGCACAATGAGCTTCTGGCTTACACCACCACAGAATATCTGTAGGAACACCCGGAGGAGTCCGGGTCTGAACAAGATTCTTCTGGATCAAAGATAGAAATAATTCAGTATAGGACATCAGAATAGGATCAAATTGTACTTTCTTTTGGACACGTTTTTGCTGATTACTTTGTTGATGAGTACGTTGTTGGGGCGGGAGCTGCCTGAACAACGGAAGTTGAATTGATAACTAGAGTAATTGATGCAACATGTTGTTGATGTTGAACATTTCTACCATGATTCCTTGTACGTCTGTCTCGGGAAATGACATTGGCTTCGCCCTCTTTATTCTTAGAAAGTCCTCCTCCATATTTTTTAGAACTTCCAGCAGAATTTCCCTCTTTAGTTAACCGTCCTTCATGGACACCTTCTTCTAATCTCATCCCCATGTTTAGCATTTTTGTAAAATCACTGGGAGTGCTTGCAATCATCTTCTCATAATAGAAAGGACTTAGAGTCTTCAAAAAGATCTTTGTCATTTATTTCTCTTTAAGTGGTGGATTGATTTGTGCGGGAATCTTGCGCCATCTTTGCGTATACTCCTTAAAAGTTTCTTTATCTTTCTGAGACATAGCATGAAGCTGGTCCCTGTCCAGTGCCATGTCAACATTATACTTGTATTGGCGAACTAAAGCTTCTCCCAAATCATTAAAGGTGCGGATCTAAGAACTGTCCAGAACCATATACCATTTTAATGCAGCGTAAGTCAAACTATCTTGAAAATAGTGAATCAACAGCTGATGATTGTTCGTCCGAGTGGACAACTTATGAGCATACATCACCAAACAACTTAAAGGACAATAATTACCTTTATACTTCTCGAAGTCGGGAACCTTGAACTTGTGAGGAATCTTCACATTAGGAACCAGATAAAGCTCGTGAGAATTCTTTCCAGAGAGTTCCTTTCCCCTTAAGGCCTTAATCTCTTTTTGTATTTCTTCAAACTGATCATGGAACTCGTCCATACGGTCATACATACCTTGAATTTCACTAGCTTCAGCGTGAAAAACAGGTTCATCATTCTGTGGAATAGCATGTACCACAGGTGGAGGGATTGTCATAACAGGCTTAATAGTGGAGACTTCAGCAGCAGGCTTGTATCCTTCAGGCATAAAGTTCAATGGCATACCCCAAGGAAATCTAGGAGGCATCTGATGAGAAGAAACACTTACAGGAGCCACATAAATGAGCACAGAAATCACTTTAGATATAACTGTTGATTGAGGAAGAGTAGCTTGAGGAGTAGGAGGACGATGAGACTGATATTGCAAGGAAACCATAGACTCGACCAGTGCATTAAACTTCTCCATACCAGCACGAAGACTTGTAACCTCTTCATGAAGTTCACGATTCTGTTGTTCCAAGTGATCCATCATATTTCTCTGAGAATTAGCACGAGTGTTGTATTGGTGCGGAAACTTGACTTCTGAGAAAACCAGGAAGAAAGCAATAAGACACCTGTCAAAACAAGACCCAATGCATAATGATGTAAATGCAATGCAAATGTTTCATTGAGTTTTCAAGGATATTTAAGATATAAAGCAGTTGCAAACATTGTAAAGAAATAACACTTTTTGAAATACTGATAAAAATCTCATTTTATTGAATATTTGGAAAGAGTTACACTTAGAAGTACTAGTTACAACAATATGCAAAAACTAGATCCTAAGGATCCTAAGGAATCACATCTGAGGATGATCCAGACTGATACTTCCTTCAGAGTCTCTTGATCTTTCTTTCATAACTATCCTTCATGGTGGTATTCTCTAACACGAGCTGATTCACAATACCCTTCCAGACACCGCAAGTAGGAGGATGAGATAATGAAGTAGTAGAGGATAATAAATCCTCTCCATATATTTTCACAACACGTTGCTCAAGCAACTCTATCAAGTCATCTTTCTCCGTCAATTGCTTCTGTAACTCTAACTTCTCGAGGTTTAAGGCATAAAATATGGATTTCCAAAGGTTTTTTTCTTGATTCATCTGGGCTAATGCATCTTGAAGTGTCTTAAAATCTTCATAAGTAATAAGGAGTGGTGTAGCAACCACTATAGACATGGGTTTCTCAAAAGCATAAGGTCTAAATACATTTAATGTACCAAAAACGTATACATTTTATGTAACCAAATGTGACAAAATTTTATATTCTAGTTGATGATGGCGAAATCATAGTGTTGAAAGGCCTAAATACCCCACTATTGTAACAAAGGAAGAAAAAAGTTTTTGTAAATATCATAATTTTCTTGGTCATAAAAATTCTCAATGTATCCTTTTCAAGGATTTGGTGCAAAATGCTTTGAACGATGGTAGGATAAAGTTTGGGGAGAAACAAAGCCACAAATAACAATTGATTCAGATCCTCTGTAATTCGAGGAAGCAAACTTCGTCAAACTTGTAGAAATTATGATGGTGGACATTGTTGAGGGCCTCGACAAGAATGTTGAAAAAGTGAGCATGCTGGATTACACAGAGAAAATAAAGGTGGTTTACCTGAAGGTTGAGGAAGAGTTGATTAACTTCCTGAGCATGTGCAAGATTAAAGGCTCTAAGGTAATGTTATATCCTCACTGCAGTAATATGTTTGATAAGGAGACTACTAAAGACCTTGAAAAGATCAAGCCCTAACAACCAAGGAAGGTTAGTCGAGATGACAGAAGGACCTAGTTTGTTTTTTAAAAAAGAGTTCCTTATAAGACATACCAGAATAGGACATATGTTCCACCTACCAATGTTGCTCGTGGTGAGTGGATTATACCTAAAAGTAAAACAAACACTGATCAACAAAAATGGAGGTTAATCGAAGTGGTGCAGGCTTATCGTACCATGATAACTCATAGGTTTCAAATAAGTATTCATATACTTTTAAGAACTACCTAGGCAACAAGCATATGTCTAGGACCTAGTGGAGAAGGCACCAATGAAAGAAGTAGGTATACGAAATGAAGATGACATGTTGACTGATAATTTTGATTCTGGATCTGAAGGTGAACTAAACATAATATGCAACGTGGTATATGTTCTACCCATAGAATTTAACCAGATTATTGAAGTAACTGAAGAAGATGATGATTGTTTTGTTGCAGAAATGGCAAATCATAAGCCTTTATATTATCATGTAATGAATATTGGGTGCGTAGAGGAAGAAAAGTCCATTTTCGAATGGCCTAACGAAGGGATGAAACAACAACTAAAGCTCTTTTTCATATGGGATAAGGTTGATAATGTAGGTGTTAACAAAGTTCTAGTAGATGAAGGAGCAACGATTAACTTGATGTCATATTCTTTATCAAATAAAATTAGAAAGTATGATTCTAATTTAAGGCCTCATAGTATGGTTTTGTCTAACTACGAAGGAAAAACAAGTAAAGCTTTAGGCGTTATTCAGGTCAATATTACTGTAGGTACAAGAGAGGAGGAGCAATTACATTATTTGTGGTAATTTTGATTAAAGAAACCTACAATTTATTGCTTGGTCGAGAGTGGATCCATGGTGGTGGGAAAGTCCCTCAACTCTACACCACAGGATTTTGATCTGGAGATCATATGGCATCGTAGAAAATGTTGAGGTTGATCAAAGTTATTTTCTGACTAATCATATAGATAAGAAACATTTTTACAAAAAATTGGCAAAAATTTCACCATGTTTGCTTGTTGTAACATCATACTCTTTACAAGAAGATGTTTTCTACTCAATCAAGTTATATCCTACTCATGGGTTCATGGACAACAGGAATTGGGATGGCAAAGATGCCACTACAAGTACTGGGTGGTCAGAACCAAATGATAATAATGACTCGGTCGAATACATTAACTTGAATTTTTGCCTATACGACTGGAAATAAATTAAAGGTGGCCTTAGAGGCTTGTTCCAAACAAAGAATGGTCATTAAAGCCACTATAGTTAAAACTAAAAAACAAATAAGATTGGTGAGACCCCAATTTCAGATAGTCATAGACTTAATTATATTTATGATGACGAGCCTTTGGGATTCAAAAAAGATCCACTAGAAGAGGTAGATTTAGCAGACAGAACAATCAGAAAACCAACTTATATAAGTGCGAAGATTGATCAAATCCTAAAGTCCCAGATGATCAAGTTGCATAAAGAATTCAAAGATTACTTTGCTTAGGATTATGAAGAAATACCCGATCTTAGTTGAGATTTGGTGGAATTAAAGTTGTCGATTTACCTTGACAGGAATCTAGTGAAACAAATGCCAAGAAGATTTGCACCAAAAATGATGTTGAAGATCAAGGAGGAAATCGAAAGGCTTTTGAGGAAAAAATTCATTCGAACAGCAAGGTATGTCGAGTGGTTAGAAAATATAGTTCATGTTATTAAAAAGAATGTGACTCTTAGAGTTTGTATCATTTTTAGAGATTTAAATGCTACTACTCCAAAAGATGAATACCCAATGCATGTTGCAGAAATGCTAGTCAAATCAACAGTAGGCTTTAAATATTTAAGTCTTTTAGATGGTTATTCTGGGTATAACCAAATTTACTATGCAGAATAAGATGTGCCAAAAATGGGTTTTCGATGTCCTATGGCCTTTGGAACCTATGAATGGGTAGTGATGCCTTTTGGCCTAAAGAATGCTTATGCAACATAGCGAGGGGTAATGAATTATATGTTTCATGATTTCATTGAGACCTTTATGCAGGTTTATATTGATGATATAGTTGTCAAATCCTCGTCAAAAAATGTACATTTGGAACACCTTCAATAGGCATTCGAAAGAATGAAGAAATATGGATTGAGAATAAATCCATTAAAATGTGCTTTAGGTGTCCATGCAGACAATTTTTTGGGCTTTGTGATTACAACCTCTAAGTTGTTAAACAACACGCTTAGCCCTCTCAAGCATCCTGGCTTTCACTTAGCCGCTCAAGGTAATCATCAACCCACAATGGATACCCTTCATTATCTTCTTGAGAATTCTGACTACGACGAGTCCCACAAGGAATACAATCACCTTTTGAAAAAATATTTTCATGTGTACAAGTATCCTTCTTACAAGCTGATTACACAAACGAAGCACATGAACACCTAAGTGTTTCTTGAAAGTTTCTGAGCAACATCTCCTTGCTTTATAATACAAAAACTATCTAAAGAATGAATCTCTGAGAAATTATAAAACATTAGTTCTGTATTGCTTAAAAGCTTTCTTGATGAGCACTACAACTTCTTTTCATGAGCTTTAAGCTTCTTTTGATGAACTCCTTTCTTGAGCATATAATGCTTCTTCCAGTTTAACCATCAAGATCAACTAAGTTACTATGTTTCACTTATTGATGTTTCACTTGACTAGTTTCACATGGTTTTAGCATATTAATCATTTTTACACACATTCAAACAGTTTGCTTCAGCTTCTTCTTCATTGAGCATTCTTCATTTAAGCTTCTACTTGTAGCATTTTCTTCAGCACTTTGGCTTTGCATAGCAGCGTGATATGACCAGCAACCGGTAATTCTTCAAGCTTCTTGATCTTCAATTTATAGAGCTTGATAGACAAGATTCATTGAAGGGCATTCTTGGAAACATATTCCAACAGCAATATCCCAATGTTCACATGAAGGAATGGTCAACATCACTATACAAAAAGCTGCTCTTGTTCCACTTTTTCGACGTAGAGGTCACAGTTTTTGTATTCTTGTGTTCATCTCAAAACCATTCTTATCTTCAGTCTTTCTAATGTCTTTAGTGGCTTCAAATAAAATGTTAATGAAGCATGTTATAGAAGAGTCCATTCTTTGCAACATCAGAAACCCAGTCTTCAGAATTCCAAGATCTTTGTTCAATAGCACTATCTTGAGAATCTTCAACACTCGTTCTTTTAGAAGTAATATCTTCAGAGTCTTTAGAACCTGTTCCTTCAGAACCTTATCTTCGGAGTCTTTAGAATTCATTAAGCACATTCTTGTCTTCAGAGTCTTCAGTACTTCGTTCACCTGAACCTTGTCTTCAGAAACTCTTCAGAACTTGACCTTCAGTTATTGTGTCTTCAGAATCTTCATAACCATGTTCACCTGAACCACCTCTTCAGAATCTTCAGAACTTGTAACATTAGAAGCTCATCACATTAGAAAGCCTTATAGGCCTTTCTCATAAAGTCTCAATTAGAATATCCGGAACTAACGTTCATTAGAATCGTTGTATTAGAAACATTCATGAATCTTGACTTTATCGTGTACACACATATGTTTTCTTCCAGAGTGTTGATAATAGAGTATGATGATGTCACCCGTCTTCTTATTAGAGTCAAAATCATATTGACAACATTCACACACTAAATAGAAACCACATCATACAGAATTGTTCTCTTAGATAACATGTGCAGTTATCATCAAAACTCAAAGGCCAGATGTAGAACCAAATCTTGTTCTTACAATCTCTCCCTTTTTGATGATGACAAATAATGTATTTTGATAGACAATTCGTATAGGGTAATTGCCATAAATCCACAGAGTCAAAGATAAGCTTAACGTGCTCCCCATGATTCTATTACTCTAAAAATTCATTTGTGCTTATTCAGAGTCTCCCCGTGATGCCAAGACTCACAAAATGATTTTGAAGTAGAATCATATCAACAGAGAAGGATTACTTCTCAGTAACGTCTCATCAAAATCTGACTAGAACTGGCTGGTCTTCATCTCAGAACCTAGCTTGCTTATTAGAATACTGTAGACGTATCAGAACTTGATTTTTCTTATCAGACTTGATGTCTTGCATTATATATCAAAAACTGGTAGATACTTTCTTAGATTCCACATATCATGTATCAAAACCAAATCTTCAATATCTTAGCACAGATCACCAACAGGTGCACATATCCTCATGTCATTTGATGGTTCAGAAATCGAATATTTTCTTTAATGACCATGACTTAATTTGATCTCCGAAAGATTCTCATTCTTTTAATGGTGGAGTCTAGATACCATTTGAATTTTAGATACCAATTGAATCATTGTTTCAAAAAGTTAACAACTTCTAACAAGTTTTGGGTATCAGCGTGAAACTCATGGACATCCCTTGTTTCAGATAACTTAGTGGTCAACACCAGATATTCATATATTATCAAATTAAACTTGTTTAGCATTCTTCTTTCTTGTTCAATGACTTATAAGTATATTAACTTCTGAAGTAATTGCTTCTTGAACATATCTTCTGATAATTTATCAAATACAAATTATGTATTCTGATATATCAAAGCTTCTGATATGTCTTGTATCTTCTAATAAAAGATCATATATTCGTATATGTCTTGTCTTCTGTCTTCAGATAACCTGTTCTAACGTTTAGTGAACTTTTACGAAGTTCCTGATCAATTCTCAAACATGGGTTAGAAGAAAAAACACATTCAATTATATTTTGTATCGAGATTTTTAGATTTTGGCATATCAAAATCATTATACTTTCTCCCCACTTGTCAGAAATAAAAAAAAAAGGTAAATAAGAATAGATATTGACAAAGAAATATGAAGACGATCATAATGACAGAAAAGTAAATTTCATTAATACTAAATAGAGATAACAAAGAGAAACAATAATGGCATGCTAAAGACAAAAAAAAAAATTCATTCATCAGATTGAAAGAACAAAATAGAACATAAAGCAAAAGGTATCCTATAGTGCCTAATGTTTGGGGGGTAGAAAAGGTTCTTTGAAACAGCTGAGTGACCATATCCAAAATACTCTCGTTGACCTCTTCTCGCTCATCAATTTTTGCTTTGAGTATCTTCTATTCTTTTTGCACATCTATTAAAGTATTCCATACTTGAGAAAACAGATTTGCTTCAGAGGAATGTGGCTCATCAGATTGAGCTACTTGATTCAAGGAGGTTTCTACAAAATCCTTTTCAATGACAACCTCTTCAGTCACTTCTTTCTCCTTAGTCGAACTGTTTTCACCAACTGCTCTCTTCCTTTTTCTGCTTGAGCCTGTTTCTAGATTATGCACTGCAGATGTCCTGACTAATCCAAACATCACCAAATCTCCACTATGGAAGTATTTCCCATTTTTAATTTTTGCTGCTACTGGAGGGTTTATCAATTCTATAATATTGTTATAAATGAGAATAACAGAGATTAACCTTTCATAAGGAATCCAGGTTCTTTGAGCTGATAGTATTTTCTTTGAACGATTGATTGAATCACATAAAAAGTTGAAGAGAAATGCTGGTAGATTGATCTTCTTTCTTCTGGCTAGATAGAATAGCATGTACTTTAGATCAAAATCTAATTTTGTTGGATTTTCCTTTGGTGAATGATAAATGCTGCCATATAAGATATTGAGCCAGAAGTTTAGGTTATCATATAGTTTTGAGGCTAAGTTAGAATCCTTACCATCTTTGAATATGGTAGGAGTGATCATTTGAATCTACTAAAAAAAAATTAGCTTGTTACTCAGCATAGCTTCCCTTCTGTTTTGGCATTGAAATCCAGTGTTGTCATCCAACTGAAGTTTATGCCATGACCTTTAATATTTGAGCACACCATAGTGTTATTCATAACATAGGCATTTTCTCAGAATTCCTTGACAAGTTCTGGATAGGTTGGTCCTTTAAGAAGATCAAAGTATGTATTCCAACCTTGAATTTCAAGCATTTCAGAGAAGTCAAAACCATGTGCGGTGAGATCTCCGAAATCCACATTACGTTCAGAGATAACAGATAGTAATTGGTAGAGCCAATGTGATTTTTGGATCATCATTCAGATGATTTTCCAAACGCTGTTTTTAGAGAGCCAAGCTTTGATCCATAGACATGTAGGTTTCCATTTGAAGAGGATGAAGGCACACGCGATTTAAAGTTGAGAGAACAAGAGGGTTTGAAAGATAAAAGTGTGAAAAGATGTAGCGTAGGTGTGTGATGTGATGTGATGTGATGTGATGTGAATATAAATAGAGACAACTGTGATGATTATGAATACTAGGGAAAAGAAACAATTAGATATAGATGAAGGTAAAATCAAATTTAGCATATAATCCCAAGACACGTCTAGTCATTTAGGGTAATAATTACTGAGCGTGGATTGCAAAAAGGCAAATGTCTTAAAACGAGGCATAACCTCTTCATCTACCTGTCAACGTGTTGAAAGGGTTAACTTCTTAGTTCCCAACGGTTACAAAGATCTTAACTGTTTACATGATCTTTAACACTCAAGATATATTTCTTAAAGAAATAATTTTCTATTCTAAAGAACCATAATTTAAAAAAAACGAATTCCTTCTGAACTCTAAAAAATTATAGTTCTAGAATATAAGAATAGATTTATAAACTATTTAATTAAATAGAGGGGTTAGAAATACATTACTCAATACTCTTGTAGAATCCCAACTGCGACAATAGATGCATCTTCAAAATTACCACGCGTTCAGCTTCTGTAGTTGATGACTTTGTTGACGAGCACTTCTAGCTGGATCACTATATTAGTTTCTCCTTTCATCAT
The DNA here is from genome assembly GCA_022829125.1 of Lathyrus tuberosus. NCBI lineage: Eukaryota > Viridiplantae > Streptophyta > Magnoliopsida > Fabales > Fabaceae > Lathyrus > Lathyrus tuberosus. Next base: position 2,467,443 of record JALAZF010000353.1, read on the forward strand.
CTCTCTTCTTTCTGTTGCGATCTTCATAAGAGTCTTTGAGCGTTATGTAGAGGCACGATCATCTTCATGACTTCTCGATTTTCCATTCTGATAGATGAAGACATCTTTCTTGATGTTTGTTTCATCTTGATCATTAGAGAAGAGCCAAGTTCTGTCTCTAGTCTTCATCTTAGAATCATCCATCTTCTATCTTCAAGAAGGATTGTCTCCAAAAAGCCACTAGTTTCTTAGCTTGAGCATATACTTTTGAACAATTATGTGCTAAAGAAACTTGTTGAATTTCCTTTTGCATCATCAGAGTTCAATCTTTGAACAGATGCTAATCTTCATCAGATGCGGATATCATCATGATCATTAAACCAAGACATATTTCTTAGAGAGTTTGAATGATAATCTTGTTCTTACTGGCTGAGCCTTTTCATCCATAATCAGTTCATCAGAAAGTGACAACTTTTGTTCTTTCCTTTCTTAGGGAGTAAATGAACTTGATGGTTTCTGATTGAGCATCTTCTGATTTCTTCATTTTGATCTTCATCAATAACTTCATTCAGAGAAGATAGCTTCTAGCTTTGTATTCTTCCACTAAACTTTAGTTTCTGACTTCCAAGCTCATTATCAAATCCGATATTGATTTGATTTCTAATGAAGGTACTTCAGTAGCCTTTGGATATTCAGAGCAATCTAACCAATATGCAACAAAATAGATTCAAATCATATTTTGTTCTGAATAAACATACTAGCTGCTTCCTAGAAATGCTTTGTCACGATGATTTCTCATATATCATGATTTAAGCCATTTCTTTTCCAAGCTTATTCTATCTTCAATCATCTGTATCTGATAGTGAAGAACTAGAACATTAGAATCTTCTTTTCACTAGATAGCTTCTCAAGGTGAATGTTCTTTGATTGTTTGACCAAGATGAATTCTTGTCTTGAACAATCTCATACTTTCATTCAATCACATGAGTTCAGAAAGTAGTGATCATGAAAAGATACATTAACGTATCAGGAGCTTCTGAAAAGAAGCTATGAAGGACATTCTGGCCAACTTAAGCTTGTTCAGCTGAGATACCTTTCTCAAGCTAACACGACTTAATTGTCTATGCTGCAATTATTTCTCTTTATGAACACACATACGATGAGAACTCATAAAATATGATCTTGCGTATGTTGTTCTTCCAAACTCCTGACAGCTTGATGATCTTTCTTTCTGATCATTTCAGTAATCTGCGAAGTTTTCCAGAATTGAAGTAGATGTCTTCATTCTGTGCAGACAATCAGAATCCTGATAACACGGCCAGTGTTTTGACTGTACCATTGAGAACATCTTCATTAAAGATAATTTCTATTGCATAAGAAACTACTTTATCTTCTGGAGATACCTTCTGCATCAGACGTTCTAACAATAGCTGAGAATGCTATGTTAGTTCATTCTTCTTCTTTGATGTCTTCTTAGGACATAGAAACATCTCGTGTATTCTTCAGCCTTTTCCTTTAAGCATTTCATGCTTTCTTCTTAAGCTTTTTCCTTTTGAAGTCAAGATAGACTTATCTGACATGACATAACTTATTTCACTTGTAGCAAGTGACTTCTTTTGCCATCAGACTTCTCTCTACATCTTCTGATCTTGATCTCTTCAACTTCTGACGAATTGAAGCACAAACAGTTATATAGTGTTTAGCTTAGATCTTCTGTTCTTCATGAGAGGCTTTACTCCAGATCTTCTGCATGCTTGACCAGTTGCCATAAGCTTCCATTTAAATAGCAAGCTTCTAATCATCTTCTTTAGGAATTCTTGATGAAGAAAGAACCAATGTTCAGAATCTTAAGTTCTGCAGTCATGATTTCTAACATCTTCAGCATACTTCATCTTGAAGTATTCATGCTTTATAATCATGACATGAGCATTCTCCCTTCTTTACATGAAATAGTTCCTAATGAGTAATACTGAGAAAGTCAACGGTAGACCAAGTCTGTTTGTTGAAAACATCCCATACTCAGAAATAATTAACCTTTAACAAACAAGATTTTATGCTTTCTGATGATTCTTGTTGATCTCTTCTAGATCATTCTTCTTATGCTTTGTCTAGGAATCACCTTAAAGAGATACATAGCTCTCAACTAACGTATTTCAAGAATAGAATTCATCAGATTCTTCTAATTATCTGATGAGTCTATTATCCTTTTACCAACTGATTCTTCATCTTGCTTTCAATCTTCTTGCAAGTGCCATAAGAGAAGATTATGTTGTCAATAACAACCAGCTCTAAGAATCAGTGACACGATCCAGAATGAACCTTTGTGGTTTGTCATTTTAGTACTCAATCTTTTCATCATCGTATGAGACTGAACTTGTAGATGGTGGAGGAAATTAGCCAGAGCATTTCTAAAAGCTCGTCCAGATATTTATCTGACACAGTTAAGTGTTTGATAAACATCAATAACATAACCAGGCTCTGAAGCCAATTAAAGGTTGAGAAACACAAGAAATGGGGGTTTGATTTGGGTTTCACATTTCGTCCCCTTTTGCGGAATTAAACTAATGACGTTAACAAGTAAATAAAAATAAATGAACACAATTATTTTTATCCTGGTTCACTGTTAACGAAGCTACTTTAGTCCACCAACCTTGGTGATTTCGCCTTAGACAAGCACTTAATCCAATAATCATCAAAATGATTACAACCTCTAAGTTATTAAACAACACGCTTAGCCCTATCAAGCATCCAGACTTTCACTTAGCCACTCAAGGAAATCATCAACCCACAATGGATACCCTTCATTCTCTTCTTGAGAATTATGACTACGCCGAGTCCCCCAAGGAATACAATCACCTTTTGAAAAAGGATTTTCATGTGTACAAGTATGCTTCTTACAAGCTGATTACACAAATGAAGTGCATGAACACCTAAGTGTTTCTAGCAAGTTTCTGAGCAACATCCCCTTGCTTTATAATACAGAAACTATCTAAAGAATGAATCTCTGAAAGATTATAAAACATTAGTTCTATATTGCTTAAAAGCTTTCTTGATGAGCACTATAACTTCTTTTCATGAGCTTTAAGCTTCTTTTGATGAACTCCTTTCTGGAGCATATAATGCTTCTTCCAGTTTAACCATCAAGATCAACTAAGTTACTATGCTTCACTTATTGATGTTTCACTTGACTAGTTTAACATGGTTTTAGCATATTCATCGCTTGCACACACATTCAAACAATTTACTTCAGCTTCTTCTTCATTGAGCATTCTTCATTTAAACTTCAGCTTGTAGCATTTTCTTCGGCACTTTGGCTTTACATAGCAGCGTGCTATCACCAGCAACCAGCAATTCTTCATGCTTTTTAATCTTCAATTTATAAAGCTTGTGAGAATAGATCCGTTAAGGGACATTCTTGGAAACATATTCCAACAGCAATATCCCAATGTTCACATGAAGGAATGGTCAACATCACTATACAAAAAGCTGCTCTTGTGCCACATTATCGATGTAGAGGTTACAGTTTTTGTATTCTTGTGTTCAGCTCAAAACCATTCTTATCTTCAGTCTTTCTAATGTCTTCGGTGGCTTCAAATAAAACGTTGATGATGCATGTTGTAGAAGAGTCAATTCTTTGCAAATTCAGAATCCTCAGAACCATGTTCACCTGAACCACGTCTTCAGAATATTCAAAACTTGTAACATTAGAAGCGCATCACATTAGAAAGAATTATAGGCCTTTCTCATAAAGTCTCAATTAGAATGTCCAGAACTAACGTTCATTAGAACCGTTGTATTAGAAACATTCATGAATCTTGACTTTATCTTGTACACACATATGTTTTCTTCCAGAGTGTTGATAACAGAGTCTGATGACATCACACGTCTTCTTATCAAAGTCAAAATCATATTAACAACAGTTCCACACAAGACAGAAACCATATCATACAAAATTGTTCTCTTAAATAACATGTGCAGTTATCATCAAAACTCAAAGGCAAGATGTAGAACTAAATCTAGTTATTACACAAAGAGGTTAACTCAAGGTCAAAGTGCCAAATAAAATCCAAGGTCTCAAGATATAACTCCAAAGCATAGGGCAAGGAACTTAATTCTAAGTCCATCATCCATGAGCAAAGGATAGTCACCATATACTCAACTAATCAACCCAACAAGTGTGAGAACTTTGCATCATCCTTTGAGAAGGGCTCCAACTTGGATAAAATCAACAAGTATGTCAGTAACAATTTATGTACCATACATGTCAGAGATATGATATAAAGATCATACTCCTAAAACATGTACCACAAGTCAAAATAAGGTTGATCAAGACCTAAGTCAAGGAAACATGGATTCATTACATCAGTCAACTTCTCATAGTACTTTGGAAAAACTTATGCATCACTCCAAAGTACCTCAATTGATCAGATGATCAATCAAATGGTAGATTGGAAATGATAAAAGTTCTTCAAGCACCATTCAAGATCTCATAAACAAGATGGCCTACACATTCTCCAATTGATCTAAAGAGAGGTGAAAAATAAAAAGACAGGGATAAAGAAAAGAGGGTCAAACAAAACGGAAAACCAAATTGGATCCAAGTGGTGATCAAGTCATCATCAAAATCAATAATCCATTTTGGTGGAATAGAGTTTTCACCCCATCAACATCCAAGATCCATTGAGTTTGATGAGACTTGTGACCGAATCAACCAAGATCCAAGGCCAACAACAGTCAACACAAGTCAAACAAATAAAATGCAAGAATATGAATTAAAATGCACTAAAATGATTTTTAAAATTAATTTTAAAATGAAAATAAAGATAAAAATGCAAATGATGCATCAAATCAAATGAGAAATGATCATGAAAATGTATCCAAGTCAGAAATAACATGAGAATGATATATAAATTTTTTGATGCATAAAAATATTTTAAAACTAATTAAAATGCTTCAAAAAAGAGAAAAATTATGAAAAATAGAAAATGATGAAAATAAAATATGAAAAATATAAAATCAGGAAGAGAAAAATAAAAGAAAATTTTAGAAATTCTTTTTGGATCTTTTGGATTAAAAATGAAATTACTGTGAATTTTTATATAAAATGCAATTTAAAAACTAAAATAAGAAAATAAAATAAATGAGAAAAAATCGCACGCGTTGAATCCAATTCATAAATGCGCTCTCGTGGTGGAAATTAGTTCACAAATAACATGGGAACACATTTGAATTCATCCAATCATAACATTTCATTTAGCCAGTGTGTCTCTGATCTGGTCATCGTCCTCGGCCTCTTCGATCGTATTCTCTGGTGAGATGTTCATCAGAGATTGCTAAATGGTAAAGTTAGGGCACGATACCACCATCATTGCAACTGTCTCATCAAGGAGAATTCAATCTCACTCTCCATTTTCATTTATTAAAAGGTAGTAGAGAGGATTTCAGAGAAAACACAGAAGAATGAAAAACACGAAAACAAAAATTAAATGATTAACATAGACAATCAACACCAGCTAGGTTAGGGGAAACACTCGGCAAGCAAAGGACTGCATTGTGGTAACTTGTTTGATTGAAAATAGAGCTTCAAATATCTTGTCCAAAAGCGATCTGAGAAGCTCTGAAACTGGATTTGGTTGGAGCAATTCAGGGACTCTTAGAGCTTGATTCTTGTTGTAGAAGCTTCAGAGGAACACGATGGAGCTAATGGAATCAAGAAAAAGGATTGAAAGTGGTAGGAAATCAAAACACGATAGCTCACTTTTTTTGAAAAAAAATTGAAGGTGGAGCAAGGAAATGAAGGTAGTAAGGTCCTCTATTTATAGATGAAGATGATAGAATACTGAGAGGGGTGAATTGAGTAGAAATTCAGTGTAATCGTGTGCATCCTCATCATGGTAAAAGTGTGACTTGAAAATGCATCAAAACTCAGCCAAACCATGCGTTTTATGAGTCATTTAACTTCATGCAACTTGGTTAATCATGTTTAGATGCATAACACGTGATAATTTGACTTATAATTGAAGATTAGTTGAGGTAAAAATTTATGATCCCATTCTCTTAGCAATTGATAAACATCATGGAAAAGATTACAATGTTCCAAGAAAGGTTTCATTTGGATGCTTGAGCAAAAATTTATGGCATGTTGAAGTTGGCACAAAAATCTGGCAAACCAAACCTAAAAATTTCCAAGTCCAAATGGCTTAAAATTACCAATAATGTATAAATGAATTTCATGGCCTTCCAAGCACAATTTGACTTTAACCTTTGAAGCAATCTTGTAGAGAGTATCACAAAGAGAATTGTGCAAAAATAATGAGCTCCATATGTTGAAAATTGAAGAAGTTGTGATTCTTGAAATTTGAGAAAAAGTCACTTGAAAATAGGCAAAATTTCACTAAGTCCACAAATGACCTATAATGTTTCCAAACTTTTGATGATCCTCCAAGCATAATTGGATCTTGTCATCTAAAAAGAAGTTGAAGAGGATGTTGAGAAGAGTCATTTTCAAAAAGAACCATTAAAAAATGTTGAGAATTGAAGGAGTTGTGATCTTTGAAGCTTTGACTTGAAATGTTGACTTTTTAGGTCAAACTCCTTTGAATCATCTTCTAAACTTGGACTTTCCTTGCATTTCAAAGCACACAGATGATTGTATGAACTCATAATAATGTTTCTTTGAATGTACCTTGATAAAATTGACCAAATTTTGAGGTAACTTGTTGATGAAGGCATGAAAATAAACACATGAACCTTTGACTTTTATTGAGAGACAAGCTACTAAACCTTGAGATATATTTGATCAAAATGAGATTGAATGATGCTTAAAACCTTGTAATTTGATATTAAAACCATGGTTTGATGTGGTAGCCCTTGGGAATCAATGGTTGACCACACTTTAACCTTTAGGGACCAAAACCTTTGCTGATGAATCATGCTTGGTGTCCTTGATATAGCACCCTACATTGCAAAGAAACAAAAGGATACAACACATATTTTTGGAATTTTTATTAGTGGTTAGTGAAATATAAAGCATATAAATATAAAGGAAAAAGACACAAAGGGGTGCTTGATGATCTCTACAAAGACAAACCCAAAGATGAGAGGGTAAGAGAGCAACCAAGCTTGAGATCTTGTTTTTATGCAAAAAAAAAAGAGAGAATGGGATCTTAGGGTTAAAAATTAGGGTATAACAAATGCATTGATTCTTAAAGAACAATTTTGTACACTAATGGTTTATGTCAAGTATGTAGGTTTTTCTTAACAAGTTCTGACTCTGAAGCATTGAAGAGTGACATCGTCTGAATCTGGAATCAACACACTCTTACTCTGAAGAGAAACAAGCATGGTACAAGAAGTTTCCAAGATCTAGAAATATGTTAGACAACAGTTCTAAAGAACGTCCGTGCTAAAACCTCTAATCGTGACTCTGACTAAAGAAGCCTCTAAATATTGCCTACCTTCAAGATTCTGCATTCAAGCTGTAGATTCTGAAGAACAGAGTGCTAAAGATTCTGAAGACCAGGTTCTAAGGAACAATGTCAAGACTTTGAAGACTTAAGTTCTGACGATTCTCAACAAGGCCCTTGATTCTTCTAAGCATGCTTTACCAACTATATTCAGAAGCCTTTAAAGATTAGAAGATGATAAGATCCAACCGTTTTACGTGAGATAAATAATATAGCGTATAAGATCAAAACATTCCTTCCACGACGCGGTTTCGTTGAGTAAGGACATTTATGTTGTACGATTTTTTCTCCCACCATTGATGACGGTTATTTAAGGTGCCATCTCATTCAGGAAGATTACGTTTCTACCCTCCATTGGATCTTCTCCTAGCAATATAAAGAGGACTTGGAAGACTGAATGAGGAAAACGATCTTGATTCACTATTTTCACGCTGCTTCATTTTCTCTGATAATATTACTCTTGTGAATATTGTATACACACCTAGAACTTTTGTTTGTATTGTGTGAGTCATTCACTGTACTTAAACTTTGTGTTAATCAACTTTATAGAAGCATTCATTGTAAACACAGTATGTAAAATCTCAAATCTATTTGAGTGATTACCTTAAGTGACTAAGGTTTAGTTTATATACTCGAGAAGACAAGGACAATTTCCTTTGTGGTGTCTGTAATCTGTTTGGTTATAGTGGGTTAAATCTTTATTGGGAAGGTGAAATCACCTTGGTAGGGTGGACTGGATGTAGCTTTTTTAATAGCGAGCCAGTATAAAAAATAACGTGTTATTTTTATTGTTCGTGTGTTTGCATTTTGAATCGGTTTTGAAAAAGAATTAATTTTTGAGAAACCAAATTCAAACCCCCATTTCTTGTGTTTCTTGCCACCTTCAATTTGCATCAGAGCTTCGGTTCTGGTCTTGATAAGATTATCAAACACCTAATAGTATCAGATAAATATCAAGTGTGAAACACAATGGCCGGTGTCCCACCTCCAGTTGTTCAAACAAATGACAAACATCACTATAATGCTAAACCTCCAGTTTTTGATGGAGATAAATTTGACTATTGAAAGGACAAAATAGAAAGCTTCTTTCTAGTTCACGATGTAGATCTTTGGGATATGGTAGTCGATGGCTAGGTACACCTAGTAGATGCAAGTGGCAACAAAATCGAAAGAAGAGTGATAATGGATCAACATAAAAAAGATTATAAGAATCATCACAAAGAAAGAACCATCTTGCTAAATACCATTTCATACACTGAGTATGAGAAGACCACTAACATAGATACTGCCAAATCTATATTTGATTCTCTGAGGATGAATCATGAAGGGAACACACAAGTCAAAGAAACCAAGGCTCTTTCCTTGATTCAAAAATATGAAGCGTTCAAGATAGAGGATGATGAAACTGTTGAGAACATGTTCTCAAGGTTTCAAACCCTTGTCACAGGGCTTATGGTTCTGAACAAAGGGTATTCTACTACTGATCATGTTAAAAAGATCATCAGAAGTCTACCTAAGCTATGGAGATTGATGGTAACTGCTATGAAGTTATAAAAGGACCTCAACAACACTTATCTAGAAGAACTGACCAGTTCTTTGAGAAGCCATGAGATTGAACTCAAAGAAGATGAACTCGAGAGAAAAAACAAGTTTGTTGCTCTAAAGTCTTCAGCAAGATCTAAGAAAACTAACGCTCTTCAAGCTCATACCGATGAAGATTCTGAAGAAGAATCAGAAAAAGAGAATGAATTGTCTCTCCTTTCAAGACGCGTGAATCAACTCTGGAAGAAAAGGAAATACAAGTTCAGAGGACAAAGAATGACAAGTGGTTGTTCTGAGTCTACTTCTGGATTCAATAAAGTTGGAGCCAACAAAGAAGTCATCTGCTGAATGCAAGGAGCTAGGTCATTATAAGAATGACTGCCCCAAGTTGAAGAATGACACCCCCAAGAAGAAATACTTTTGTGGGAAGCTTAAGGGTCTTATGACTACATGGAATGATTCAGAATCTTATGAAGATGACTCTAAAGAAGAGTAGGAAAATGTGGCTCTAATGGCATTCACAAAAGCTCCTGCAGAAACAAGTCAATTAGAATCAGAATCTGGGTCTAATTCTGAAGAGATATTTTCTGAACTCTCTCGTTCTGAACTTGAATCCAGCTTATCTGAAGTTCTGGAAAAATATCAGAACCTTATGAAAAAATACAAGGATCTGAAGAAGATTCATGTATCTGAATCAGAGGCTTATTGTAAGATTCAGAAAGATTTTTCAAGGTTGAGTGAAAAAAATTTTATATTGAAAAACAATTTTGTGCCTTCAAGCAAGAGTCTTAAACCTGAACAGAAAATCATTTATAAAGTCTCTACAGGTTTTGGTGATATCATACAGAAGTATGATAAATATTTCCAAAAGTTTCTTACTATAAGCCTAAATAGAAGCTTAATGGCTTCCATGATTTATAGTGTTAGCAGGAACGAGACAATGGGTATTGGCTATGATTCTGATGAAGAGTCTAATTCTGAAAAAGATGATAAGCTTAATACTCTTGAATCTCATTTTTTTCCTTCTGGGAAACAAAATGATGTTAGGCCTATAGGAAAAGCTATTGTAAAATCTAAGGCTAAAACAAAAATGCATGTCTGTTCTTATCATGCATTCATGTATAGATATCCTGCATTAAAAACCAAAGTTGTAAAAAAAACTTTGGGAAGACTAACCCAAAAGGACCCAAAAAGATGTGGGTACCTAAGGAAAAAATAATTTATGTTGCAGATATCCTTAGCAGCGGAGTTAAGACACCAGTCATGGTGCCTGGACTTTTGATGGTCGCGGCACATGATGGGAAGAAGGCATATGTTCCAAGACCTGGAACTTAAGCCTGGAGGCATCATAGGTTTCCGAGGTGATCAGAAAGGGAAGATCATTGGCTCCGGAACTGTAGGTAATGGTAATCTCCCTTCCATTACTAATGTTCTTCTTGTTAAAGGATTAATGCATACACTTCTGTCCATAAGTCAATTAAGTGACAATGGTTATGACATTATTTTCAATCAAAAGTGTTGTAAAACTGTCAGTCAAAAGGATAGCTCAGTTCTTTTCAATGGAAAAAGGAAGAACAACATTTATAAAATAAAACTTTCTAATCTGAATAATCGTAATGTAAAATGTCTTATGTCGGTTAATAAAGAGCAATGGACATGACATAGACAATTGGGTCATGTTAGCATGAGGAGGATTTCTCAGGTTAACAAGCTCAATTTAGTCAGGCCTTCCAAATCTGAAGTTTGCTTCAGATGCTCTTTGTGAAGAATGTCATAAAAGCAAGTTTTCTAAAACTTATTTCAAAGCTAAGAATGTTGTTTCAACCTTCAGACCATTAGAGCTTCTTCACATTGATATGTTTTGACCAATGAAAACTGCCTCTATCAATGGTAAGAAGTATGGACTAGTCATTGTTGATGACTACAGTAGATGGAGATGGGTGATATTTCTCAGACACAAGGATGAGTCATATTCTGTGTTTTCTACTTTTTGTTGCCAAGTGTAAAATGAGAAGGATCTCAGAATCGTAAAAGTCAGAAGTGATCATGGTGGTGAATTCGAAAACAAAGATTTTGAGAAACTCTTTGATAAGAATGGAATTTCCTATGATTTCTCCTGCCCTAGAACTCCACAACAGAATGGAGTTGTAGAGAGGAAGAATAGGACTTTGCAAGAAATAACAAAGATCATGATCTACGAGACTAATGTGGCCAATCACTTTTGGGCAGAAGCAATTAATGCAACATGTTATATTCAGAACAGGATCTCTATAAGACCTATTATAGGTAAGACTTCTTATGAATTGTGGAAGAACCGAAAACCCAACATTTCTTATTTCCACCCTTTTTGATGCTCTTGTTTTATATTGAAGAACACTGAAGAGAATCTTGGCAAATTTGATTCTAAGTCACAGAAGTGCATCATGTTAGGATACTTTGAATGCTCAAAAGGCTATATAGTATATGACATTGAGACACAGATTATTGAAGAATCAATCGATGTTAGATTTGATGATAAGCTTGACTCTGAAAATTCAAAGCTAGTTGAGAAATTTGCAAATTTGGAGATCATTTGTTCAGGTTTGAAAAAAAAAGAATCCAAAAGCAAAAGAATTTGAGACCAAAGACTCTGAAGCTCCTTAACCAAAAGCAGTTGAAGCCTCTACACCCTTGAAAAGGCGCAAACAAAGATCTTCACACTCTGAAGAATTAATTATGGGAGACAAGACTGAACCTGTCAGAACCAGATCCTCTTTCAAGCCCTCTGAAGAAACCCTTATGGGATTGGTGTCTCTAATATAGCCTACATCAATTGATCAAGCGCTTCAAGATTCATATGGATTCTGTCTATGCAAGAGGAACTCAATCAATTCTCCAGAAATGATGTATGGGATCTAGTGCCAAGACCCAAAGGAACTCATGTTATTGGAACTAAGTGGGTCTTTAGAAATAAGCTAAACGAATAAGGAGAGGTAGTAAGAAATAAGGCTCAGGTTACAGTCAGCATGAAGAGATTGACTATACTAAAACCTTTGCACCAGTTGTCAGGTTAGAATTTATTCGTCTCTTAATTTCCTTTGTTGTTAATCATAACATCATCTTATATAAGATGGATGTTAAGAGTGCATTTCTGAATGGTTACATTACTGAAGAAGTGTATGCACATCAACCCCTTGGCTTTGAAAACTCTAAAAATCCAGATTTTGTTTTCAAGCTTAAGAAATCATTGTATGGTCTTAAACAAGCTCCCAGAGCGTGGTATGAAAAGCTGAGAAATTTTCTTCTTGAAAATGATTTCTCCAGAGGGAAAGTAGATACAACTCTTTTTTGTAAGACATTCAAAAATGATATTCTGGTTGTACATATTTACATTGATGATATTATATTTGGTTCTTCTAATGCTACTTTGTACCAGGATTTTGCTAAGTCTATGCAGGCAGAGTTAGAGATGAGTCTGATGGGAGTACTTAAGTTCTTTCTAGGGATTCAGATCAATCAGAGTCCAGAAGGAACACACATGCATCAGAGCAAGTACACCAAAGAACTTTTGAAGAAGTTTGACATGTCAGAATGCAAGATGTCTAAAACTCTAATGTATCCTACATGTATCCTTGAGAAGGATAAGGTAAGTGGTAAGGTAGATAAGAAGCTATACAGAGGTATGATTAGCTATCTTCTATATCTGACTGCTTCTAGACCAAACATTTTGTTTAGTGTGTGCTTGTGTGCTCGCTTCCAATCAGATCCTAGAGAGTCCCACTTAACTGCTGTTAAGAGGATCTTCAGGTGTCTGAAAGGTACTATGAACATTGGCTTGTGTTATAGATAATCTAAAGCTTACAAGGTAGTAGGCTACTCTTATGTTGACTATGCTGGAGATAGACTTGAGGGGAAAAGCACTTCTGGAAGCTGTTAGTTTCTTGGGAGATAATCTGATCTCATGGTCCAACAAAAGGCAATCAATATAGCACTATCAACTAAAGAAGTTGAATACATTGTAGCCTCTTTATGCAGCTCAGATGCTCTTGATGAAAAGTCAATTATTAGATTTCCAGATATATGAGAATAACATTCCTATACTCTGTGATAATACTTATGCTATTTGTTTATCTAAGAATCCCATTTTGCATTCTAGAGCTAAACATATTAAGATAAAACATCACTTCATACGTGAATATGTTCAGAAGGGTATTTTAGATATAAAATTTATCGATACATACCATAAATGGGCTAATATCTTTACAAAACCCATTGTTGAAGATATATTCATTTTTATTCTGAAAATTTTGAAAATGGACCTATGTCCAGAATGTATCAGATGACTATCTTAGAATGTCAATCTCTCAGAATGAAAAAATGAGACTCTGAGATCAGTTTTGGTTTTGAACTTACGAGTCTTCGAAAGTTAGAAGGTTTCATAAGTTCAGAGATATCTAGTTGGAATTTGTTTGGTTAAACAAAATCTGCTTTCTAGATAATGAATAGTTTTCACATTAAATAGATGTCAATCAGTTTTTGAAAATAGAACAGTTTTAAAGACATTTGTCTTAGAAAACTGAACTCGTTTTTAATGACTACGTGACACATTGGGTATAATCATGATTCTTGGGATTAGGTTAAATATTTTTGTCTTACTCTCCTTTGTCAAATTTTGTGCTTATTGCTTTTAATTGCTTTTAATTTTCGTTATTGTTTATTTTTGTCATGATTATAAAATTCTCTATTTAAACCCACTCTACTCACTTCACACACTTATCCAACTTTTCGTTCCCCACACTTTCTTGTTTTCAAACCGTAAAGCTCTCAAACATTAAAACCTTTTCTCTACATCAATAGCTTCATCATCTTCTCAACAATCTCAACTGCAACAACCGCAACAACAAGCACAACAATCTTCACAACATCAACTCACTATTGAACAACAACATGAAGCTAATTTCAAAATGGTTGCTCGTAAAGATGTTGTGTATCAATCTCTCGAGTACATTCCACACCTTCTTCTCTCTCTCTCTCTCTCTCTCTCATAGGACACCATCAACTGTGCAGCCTAACTTGTTTTTATACACTGAAGATGCATACGATACTCCTGAAGTCGCTCTCTCCATACCTGTAGAAGACCTAGAAGTTCTCTATGAACTCATCGTTGATTTTGAAAACATGAAGGCTCATGGTTTTGATCTTCTTCCTACTGTTCATGCTCAAGGGTGGAAACAGTACTTTGACCGTCTTCATGGTCCAATTTTTCCAGTTCTTGTATGGAATTTTTTGGTTCATGCCAACAGCTCCCATTCTCAAATAATGTTTTTTTTTTGTGATAACGAGAAATTGTATCGTACTTTTAGGCTCGTTATGCATATGCTTTGTTCATTTTTATTCGAGTTTTATTTATATTTGATTGTGTTTTATGTGTTTTCCAGTTGACAACTTCATCTGTTACGAAATTGGGAGAAAGATCGAAAGGGAGCGAAAGAAGAGGAAAATCTAGCAAGAAAGAAGAGATTCTTCCATTTTACTGATATGGCGTTCGCCATCACCATATGGTGCTCACCATGGACAAGCTTGCCACGTAATTAAAAAGACCAGGACCATGGCATTCGCCATGGCCTGGTGGCGCTTGCCATGACGTCACAGTTGCAAAATTTAAATTCTGCAACTGTTTTGGGCAGTTACTCCATCCCTACTTTCCTTCCACTCAGAGAGCACGATTTGGAAGTTACACCCTGAGTTTTTCTCTATATGTAGGACCCTTCAGTCATGTTTCAGATACCCGATTTTAGATGCGGAAGCTCTGTCGAATTATGTTTAGGCATATATTTACTTTAAAAGCAGCAATCACTCACATCAAGGAATTATCGCAATTGCTTTGTAATTTACATTCAGTTGTTGTACTTTGGATTCGAACAAGGCTGCCGGCATTTTCCTTGCAATTCAATTTCATATCTTACTTTACAGGTTATTTTACTTTTGTTTTGCAATTTAATTTCCTTGGCTTGTATGCTATGAGTTTTCCATGTTAATCACCGTAATTATGTTTGTGATCAAAATTACCATGAGTTGCTAAACTTGCTTGAGTTCGGCGTGTGAGGATCGTCGTTACCGACGGGACTCCTTAGAAAATGTAGGTGTGACATTATTTGAATGCATGCTAGTTTTGGTCTTTGTTTCTGATCGGTGGTTTTCTATGTTTTATTTTACCATGTTTTTAGTCAAGTAACTCATGTTTTTGTTTATGTTTTAAGTATGTGTTCCATATTTTATGATTGGTATCGTTATTTGCATGTTCTCAGGTACAAGAGAATAGTCGAGCCCAAACTGAAAAAAACACGTCAGAAAGTCGAAGAGAAGCACTCTTGAAGCAATGGCCTGCTATGGGTGCCCGTAGCGCCTATTACGGCCTGTAGCAGGCAAGCCCACAAACATGTTACAAGGAAGATGGAGGCAGTGAGCTGCTACGGGTGCCCGCAGCACCCACTACGGCCCGTAGCAGGCAACATGCCCAAAGTTGATTTTTGAAGCAGGCAGCAGTGAGTTGCTATGGGTACCCGTAGCACCTGCTACGGGCAAAATCCAATCTTTCCTTTTTGGGTGATCTGCATAATTATTGCGCTTTGAGTACAACTTTTCAAAGATCTTTTTGGGGATATATTAGGATTGTTTGGTGAGATTAGTTCTTGTTCTACTTTTTACGATAAAAATTGAGAGTTTGAGAATCACGGAGTGGAGGAGAAGACGGAGATTTTCATGATTAACCAAGATTGAAGATCAACGTTCATCCATTATTTTTGTAATGTTCATACTCTTATATCAATTTTATTGTATCTCTATGAGTAGCTAAATCCCGCAATGCTAGGGGGTGTCACTGATTCGAACTTGTAATGATTATGAACCTTTATATGCAATAACAGTTTATCTTTCAGTTAATTGATTTATTCTCTCGCTTGTTCTTAATGCGTGCTCTGTTGGACAAACAGAGTCCAATGTTTTATCATAATAGGCTGGACCGCCGTTATGCTTGTTTGATTAGAGAATTTATTCTAGGGGTTATCACCTAGGACTAGGGATACCCTAGCATAACCATATAGTTCTTGATTTTTTATGCTTAATTCCAACAATGATTTATCTATGGACATGGATAGACGATTGATTGATTAATGGTTATGTCAATAAGGACTTATGAGTGACATTCTTAAGAATTGGTACTCAATTGACTGATTGATGTCGTTGCGTAATTTGTTTAGAATTATTACATAATTGAATCACACACTACCCCTAGCATGCCTGTTATATCTGAATTTAGCTTCACAGCATATTCGTATTTTTCTAAAATGTATTGATAATCGAATCAACTATTTTCAAAACTCCCAATTACTTTTTATTAAATTGAATTAGGATAGAGCTTGTATTTCCGATGCAGTCCTTGAGATCGATACAGGGAATAACACCCCCTTTTATTACTACATCGATTAAATTAGTACACTTGCTATTTTCCGATCAAGTTTTTGGCGCCGTTGCCGGGGACTGCCATAAGTATAAGTTTAATTTTAGTTCATTTGAAATTTTGTCACTCGTCGACTAAAATTTTATTTTTCAGTTTATTTTATTTTATTTTATTTTATTCTGTTACTACTAATCTGTGTCTAACAGTTTTATGCGAGGAGAATCCTCAGCTCCTTTATCTTTTGACACAGAAATCGAAAGAACTTTACATGGAAGGCGTGGACAAGCAAGACTGATAGCTTCGGAAACAGAACCTTCAGTTCCAGCACCAGAAGACGTGTCTGTTCATTCAGAGCATTCAGACTCAGGTTCAGAAACACGTTCAGAGTTAGATAAAGACACTGTGATTATGGCTGAAAATCCACCAATAGAGAGACTCCTTGGTGATTACGGTGTAGAAAATACACCGGCGGGTCGGTTGACAATTGTAAACCAACCAGTGAATGTGATGAATTTTCAGCTGCATCTAAGCACTATCACTCAGCTTGAGAGGAGACCTTTCACCGGAAAGGTCAATGAAGATGCCAACAAACATTTACAAAGGTTTCTGACTATGAGTACAACTCTCTAGATTGATGGGCACATCGAGGAAGCAAAAAAGTTAAGAATGTTTCCTTTCACTCTTTCGAAAGATGCTGAAGTGTGGTTCAACTCGTTACCTACTGGGAGTAATACCACTTGGGAAGAGATGGAGAAGGCATTTCTGAATGAGTATTTTCCGGCCTCTGTTTATATCCGAAAAAGATATGATATTGTGAACTTTAAACAGAAGGACGGAGAATCACTCGGCGACACCTACAAGAGGTTCAAGAAAATTTTGGTAGCCTGCCCGACTCACAACATGGATCAAACTGAGCAGATGCAGATGTTCGTAAATGGCCCCCGAATGAAAACTAAGCACCTTATTGATACAGCTGTTGGTGAAACATCCAACTTCACCACCGCAACTGGTATCAAGAAGATTATTGAAGTTATTGCGGCCAATGAACATTTGGAGTTATATGATCAAAGTGTGAGTAAACCTGAGGGTGTGATTGACTTAAAGTTGAATAATCAGGTTGTGAAAGTGGGAGATTAGATTGCTGCGGAAGTTGAAAGAAGGTTAAAGGCTATGAAAGTGGGTACTCAAAATGTGGCACAAGTTCAAACTGGTCAACCCATAAGTTGTGAGATTTTTAGTGGACCCCATTATACTGCACATTGTGTTGCGACTCCACAACAAATTGAAGAGATAAAATTCCTGAAGCAAAATAATTTATACGCTTAAACTTATAATCCAGGGTGGAAGAATCATCCTAACTTCTCCTGGAAAGATCAGAATCAACAGCAATACCCACAGCAGCAACAGGCTCCCCAAAAAGCAAAATGGGAGATTGCCATTGAGAAGATGGCAGCTCATACCATGCAATTTTAGGAAGAGACCCGGAATAACCATATGAATACCACAGCCTCCATAAAGAATCTGGAAGTTCAATTGGGTCAGATAGCTCAACAATTTGCAAATTCTCAAGCACCAGGCGCCCTCCCAAGCGCCACAATACCAAATCCAAAGAATCATGATAATGTCAATGTTGTTACCACAAGAAGTCAGAAAGGTGCAGAAGAAGAAGAAGGGGCATCCAATGAATATCAGTGCATAGAGGTGGATCTGGAAGTGCGAGAAAGTCAGAGAGAGCCAGAAGAAGCCATGCCACTAATAAAGCCAACCGAAGAGAAAAGAAAAGAGGCGGTTAAACCAAAGATCAAGTTACCGTATCCCTCAAGAGTGAAAAAGAAGGAAACATAAGAAAAAGACTTTGAGAAATTCAGCTCATTGTTCAAGAAGTTGGAGATTAATATGCCCTTCTTTGAAGCACTTGAACAAATGCCTCTATATAAGAAATTCATGAAGGATGTCACTAGGAAAAAGAGACCTAGTGGCGAGGAGCTAAAAAGTATAAGTGAGGAGAGCAGTGGGGGATCACAAGGTAGGAGAATTCCCATCAAACGGAAAGATCCTGGTTCCGTATCAATCCCCTGTACCATAAAGGATAGAACTTTCAAGAAAGTCCTGATTGATTCGGGTGCTAGCAAGAGTCTCATGCCTCTCTCAATTTTCAAAAACCTGGGTATAGAAAAAAAATAAGTGAAACGAGGACAAATCTGAAGCTTGCCGACCACACGACCAAGTGGTCATACGGCTTAGCAGAAGATGTGCTTGTGACCATTGATAACTTCACTTATCCAGTGGACTTTGAGATCATTGATGTTTTTGAGGATGAGGAGACAACTATCATACTGGGTCGACCATTCTTGATGACTAGTCGGTGCAATGTGGATATTGAAGCGGGTACTCTAACCTTGAAATGTTTTGAGGAGGAAATAACCTTAAAAGTGTGGGAGCTCGAGAAGCAAGGTCAAGAGAAAGTCACCACCCCTCAGTTAGAATGGTCCGAACAGTGGAAAAGAGAAAAAGCACAAAACCACTTCATGAAAAAGTCTTTGGAATAATCTATAAGGTTGTAGAATCTAAATCATCTATTGTATACACCACGACTCCAAAGTCCAGCCTAGAAGTCAAGAGGAGTAAGAAACATCTAAGGAAGGATGTGAAAGTCAGATGGGAGTTGAATCACAATGTAGCTCTTGTCTCCGAGCCTGACAACTCCTCTGTTGCGGAAAGGTCAAGCAACAAAAATTATAAGCTGAAGTATCCCCCATAACATTGGGGAGTGACCCGTCGAGCCATGCGACGTTAAACGAAGTGCTACATGGGAGGAAACCCACGCTTGTCTGATTAATTGCTTTCTTTTTACTGTTTGTTTTGTTTTGTTTGCAGGAAATAATCAGGATCCTACATGTGCAAACAATGATGTAGCAGTGGTGTTGCATTACCATCGGCATCCTTCGTAAGGATCTCTGTGAATGACCTCTCTCGCTCTTGTTCTAACACATTGGGGCCAATGTGTAGTTCAAGTTTTTGGGGAATTTGATTTACTGCTTTGAGTTTTTCTTTTTTGTACGTGTCTTGTCTGTTTTGTGTAAAAACTACTCGGAATTTTCCCCGAATCAGCACCGAAGTAATTTTTCTTATGAATGTTGTGTTGTGTGAAGTAGTCAGGAAAGTATATAGAGTTTGAGGGAAGAAAGGCAATGTCTAGGGACATTGGGAAAGTCAGAGAACTTAGGTATGAGTCAAATGCCCTAGATTCCCCGGAGTAAGAAAATGAGTCCAACGTGTAGATTTGTGCCATAGTACTTGGATTTGAGGAGTATTCCTCGATTAGTTCATAGTGATAGTCCGACATGACTAAAAAGAATTGCATGTATAGGGTTGATTGAGAGAATGACTTAAGGCACCGAAAAGGTGAATAATGGCAATAAAGACAACTAGTCCTTCTAAGTTGGGTAACCCTCACCCGGTTACTTAGCCTAACGACGGTTGAGTCTCAATTGTCACCCCATAGTGGACTAATAAATGCCAATGCGCGAGAAAAAAAAAGAATAAAGGTGCCTAGAAAAAGTCTCGGTCAATCTTGTACATGTGAGGGAAAACGAAAAAAATGCCTTAATCTGATTATCCGAATGAAAGGGGTAGAAAATCGAAGAAAAGACTTAAGCCCAAAGCATAGTTGGAGAGATAACCGAAAGGGGGATTTAGGTCCGTGGTTTTTACTGCAGTTTGTGTTTGTGTAATACCTTCGTTAAAGGACGATTGCCAAGAGAACTAGTTTTAGCCGATCGGAACAAAGGCTCACGTATGAGTACCGACACGCCTTACCTTCACAAGTCTTTCATTTGATGGGTATCGGTTGATTTAGAATGTCTGTATGCAAGCTTGTTGCTTGAGGTCAAGCAACGGTTCAAGTTTGGGGGAGTTTGAACGGTGGTTTTCTATGTTTTATTTTACCATGTTTTTAGTCAAGTAATTCATGTTTTTCTTTATGTTTTAAGTATGTGTTCCATATTTTATGCTTGGTATAGTTATTTGCATGTTCTCAGGTACAAGAGAATAGTCGAGCCAAAATTGAAAAAAAAACATCAGAAAGTCGAAGAGAAGTACTCTTGAAGCAGTGGCCTGCTACGGGGCCGTAGCAGGCAAGCTCACAAACATGTTACAAGGAAGATGGAGGCAGTGAACTGCTACGGGTGCCCGTAGAACCCGCTACGGCCCGTAGCAGGCAACACGCCCAAAGTTGATTTTTGAAGAAGGGAGCAGTGAGTTGCTACGGGTACCCGTAGCACCTGCTACGGCCTGTAGCAGGAGAGCGTGGCAAAATCCAATCTTTCCTTTTTGGGTGATCTGCAGAATTATTGTGCTTTGAGTACAACTTTTTAGAGATCATTTTGGGGATATATTAGGATGGTTTGGTGAGATTAGTTCTTGTTCTACTTTTTACGATAAAAATTGAGAGTTTAAGAATCAAAGACTGGAGGAGAAGACGTAGATTTTCATGATTAACCAAGATTGAAGATCAACGTTCATCCATTATTTTTGTAATGTTCATACTCTTATCTCAATTTTATTGTATCCCTATGAGTAGCTAAACCCCCCAATGCTAGGGGATGTCCCTGATTCGAACTTGTAATGATTATGAACCCGTATATGCAATAACAGTTTATCTTTTAGTTAATTGATTTATTCTCTCACTTGTTCTTAATGCGTGCTCTGTCGGACAAACAGAGTCCGATGTTTTATCATAATAGGTTGGACCGCCGTTATGCTTGTTTGGTTAGAGAATTTATTCTAGGGGTTATCACCTAGGACTAGGGATACCCTAGCATAACCATATAGTTCTTGATTTTTTATGCTTAATTCCAACAATGATTTATCTATGGACATGGATAGACGATTGATTGATTAATGGTTATCTCAATAAGGACTTATGAGTGAAATTCTTAAGATTTGGTACTCAATTGATTGATTGATGTTGTTGCGTAATTCGTTCAGAATTATTACATAATTGAATCACACACTACCCCTAGCATGCCTGTTATATATGAATTTAACTTCACAGAATATTCGTATTTTTCTTAAAAGTATTGATAATCGAATAAACTATTTTCAAAACCCCCAATTACTTTTTATTCAATTGAATTAGGATAGAGCTTGTATTTTCGATGCAGTCCTTGAGATCGATACAGGGAATAACACCCCCTTTTTATTCAATTGAATTAGGATAGAGCTTGTCTTTAAGTTAGTACTTTCTACGGAACGAAGTGCACTCGTAATTAGCACCCGACTTCTACAAGTCCCTTAGGTAAGCGGAATCCATATTCGGTACTCGATTTTATAGTTATTTCTTAAAACCTTTATAATTAGTAATTTTTCCTTTCCGTTTAATTTCCGTAAATCCTTAGCCTTGGCTTTACACTACAACTATTAATTGCATTAGTTTGATTATCCCTTCCCTGTGGGTTCGACAACCTTATTTAAAACTATGCGAACAGCTGTATACTTGTAGTCTTTATTCGACGGACACGTTGGTGCCTATAGACCGCATCAAGTTTTTGGCGTCGTTGCCGGGGAAGGCTGATTTAGTCAATATTATGATTCCATTGTTGCGCAGTATAGACTAAGCCACCAAAACTTTCCTTTTTCTCTAATTTGTCGATTGTATGCCAAACACTCATTCTAGAGGCGACAAGCTTGAGCAACCGATTGACGATATCGCGCATTTTATTAATTTAAGACGACGAATTAATGAATTTTGAATTAAGTATAATCTTCCTGAACCTGAAATTGCTTACCCAGAATTGAGAATACCCATGGCTGAGAACCCACAAAACCGTCCTCTTAAGGATTACGCTGTCCCATCGCAAGATGAATCGTATAACAGCATTGTTGCCCCTGCCATTAATCGAAATGATTTTGAGCTGAAACCTTCGTTGTTACAAGTCATTGGAAGTTCCCCGGATGACCCGAACCTTCATTTATCGATGTTTGTGCAATATGTTGATACCGTAAAAGCAAATGGTGTTAGTAACGAAGCCATACGACTACGTCTTTTTCCTTTATCTTTAAGAGATAGAGCTAGAGCTTGGCTTCAGTCTCTACCATCCAACTCTATCATTACATGGGACGAGTTGAAGAAAGTGTTTTTAGCCCGATATTTTCCGCCGAGCAAAACTGCTATGCTGAGAGCCCAAATTAATGGATTTAGGAAAAAAGACAATGAATCTCTTTTCGATGCTTGGGAAAGGTACAAGGACATGCTAAGGCTATGCCCGCACCATGGACTTGAACAATGGTTGATAATCCATACTTTTTATAATGGCCTTCTTTACAACACAAAGCTGAATCTGAACGGTGCAGCTGGTGGCGCTCTGATGGACAAACCATATGAAGACGCTTATCAACTCATTGAAAATATGGCTCAAAACCACTTCCAATGGGGAGGTGAGAGAACTCCAATAGAAAAACCTGCTACGAAGAACGGAATGTACGAAGTTAATAGTTTGGACCGTGTCAGTGCTAAAGTGGAAGCGCTTACTCAAAAGATCGAAAGTTTGACCGTAGCTCCAGCAGCCACCGTGGCCGTTGTGATGCCAAATTGTGAATTGTGCAGAAACCCTGGGCATAGTAACGCTGAATGTCATTTACTAGCCAGTATTCCTACCGACCAAGTGAATTACGCCCAAGGAAGCCCGTACTCAAACACCTACAATCCTGGCTGGAGGAATCATCCAAATTTCTCATACAAGAACAATAACGCTTTATTTGCCCCAACTCAAGCCCCTGTAGTTCCTCCAGGATATCAGAAGGGAGCAGTCGTTGCCCCTAAAGCACCTAGAAAGTCAAACATCGAGGTTTTATTGGAAAATTTCATTGCGACCCAAACTCAACAAAACAAAGAGTTTGCCAACAAAAATGTGCACACAAGTGAATTGTTAAAGTAGATGGCAACTAAGCTTGACGCCATGGCTACCCATAAAAAAATGTTAGAAACTCAAATCTCTCAAGTAGCCCAACAATAAGCAACAGTAGCAGCCCCTGCATGAACATTTCCTGGACAACCACAACCAAACCCAAAAGGGCATGCTAATGCTATTACATTGCGAAGCGAAACTGAACTAGATGGACCGGGGGATCCAAGACGCCAAAACCCTGCCATGTATCAAAATCCTGGTAAAGGAGTCGAAAAGGTAATAGAACCTAAAAATGACACAAAGGAAGACAAAAGTGAAGAGGCCGTAGAGAAAGAAACACCTTATGTGCCTCACCACCATACAAATCGCCAATACCTTATCCACAAAGGCTCGCTAAGCCTAAAAATGAAGGACAATTCAAAAAGTTTATGGAGCTTCTGAAACAACTTAATATTACTATACCTTTCATAGAAGCCATAACACAAATGCCTTCATATGCCAAATTCCTTAAAGAGATCTTGTCTAATAAGAAGAAGCTCGAGGATAACGAAACTGTTATGCTCACTGCCGAGTGTGGCGCTATCATTCAAAATAACATGCCTCCTAAACTGAAAGACCCAGGTAGTTTCTCGATACCCTGTGTAATTAGAAAGTACGTCATAGACAACACTCTATGTGATTTAGGAGCCAATGTTAATCTAATGCCCTTATCCACCTGTTAGAAGTTCGATTTAGGAGAGTTGCGATCAACGAAAATGTCTCTACAACTAGCGGACCATTCTGTTAAATTTCCTATAGGTATGCTAGAGAATATGCCCATTCGTATAGGATAATTCTACATTCCTACTAATTTTGTGGTAATGGATAAAAAAGAGGATTCCAACATTCCTATTATTTTAGGAAGAACCTTTTTAGCTACAGTCGGAGCGATCATTGATGTTAAGAAAGGAAAGTTAACTTTTGAAGTTGATGAAGAAAAAGTTGAATTTATTCTAGCCCAATTCTTAAAAGCTCCCGCTATAGATGATTTATGTTGTTTTCTCGACGTTATCGACGAATGCGTAAAAGAAATAGAGATGGAATCATTTAAGTATACATAAATACTAAAGATTCCAGCACCTCCTATACTCGAAGGTGATAATTGGCGCGAGCCATATGTAGATGACAGTCTGAGGGAATGCATAGCACTAACACCCGATCCAAAACCATGCCTGAAGAAACCTTCTATAGAACTTAAGACACTACCCAAAAACCAAAGGTATGAGCTCCTAGTCATCGAGCTGGAACAACCAGTGATAGTTAACGCTGACTTGGGATAGATAGAGACCGAAAAACTTCTACATGTCCTAAGAAAGTATCCTAAAGCACTGGGGTATAACATTTCAGACCTAAAAGGAATAAGTCCTTCTATATGCATGCATCGCATTATGCTCGAAGAAGATTGTAAGACCTCTAGAGAGCACCAGAGAAGGATAAATAATATCTTAAATGATGTAGTAAAAAAGGAGGTACAAAAGCTACTAGAAGCAGGAATCATATACCCGATATCTGATAGTAACTGGGTTAGTCATGTGCACGTCGTGCCAAATAAGGGAGGTGTTACGGTTGTTAGTAACGAAAAAAGGCGAATCCATTGCAAAACGAACTCAACTGGGTGGAGAATGTGCATAGACTATAGAAAGCTAAAAAAAGCCACTCGCAAGGATCATTTCCCTTTATCCTTTATAGATCATATGCTTGAGCGAAAGGCTAAACATTCTCACTTCTGCTATTTAGACGGATACTCAGAATTTTTCCAAATTCCTATCCATCTTGACGACCAAGAAAAGACTACATTTACCTGCCCTTACGGTATGTTTGCCTACAGACGAATGTCGTTCGGACTGTGTAATGCACCCGCAACCTTTCAAAGATGCATGATGGCAATCTTTGCCGACTTTATAGACAATATAATTGAAGTATTCATGGATGACTTCTCTGTCTGTGGGGAAATTTTTGAAGGATGTTTTTCGAACCTAGAAATGGTACTCGAACGTTGCGTTAAAGTCGATCTAGTGCTGAATTGGGAGAAATGTCATTTCATGGTCCGAGAAGGAATTGTGCTTGGACATGTAGTATCTAGCCGAGGAATTGAAGTTGATAAAGTAAAAATTGAAATTATAGAAAACCTTCAACCTCCGAAAACTGTTAGAGAAATCCGAAGTTTTCTAGGACACGCCGGTTTCTACCGACGATTCATTAAAGATTTCTCTAAGATAATCAAACCACTAACGGGCTTGTTAATGAAAGATGCTAAATTTGTATTCGATGAGGATTGCTTGAAACCATTCGAACATCTGAAAAATGCTCTCATAACTGCACCTATTATGCAACCGCCCGATTGGAGTATACCATTCGAAATAATGTGCTACGCTAGTGATTATGTTGTTGGTGTTGTCTTAGGACAGAGAAAAGACAAAAGGCTTCATGCTATATATTATGCAAGTAGAACCTTGGACTGTGCACAGATGAACTACGCTACCACAGAAAAGGAACTCCTGGTTATTGTGTTCGCTTTAGATAAATTTCGTTCTTACTTGGTGGGAGCAAAAATTATTGTCTATACCAATCACGCCGCAATTAGGTACCTGTTGAATAAGAAGGATGCCAAACCGATACTTTTAAGATGGATCTTGCTTTTGCAAGAGTTTAATTTAGAAATCAAAGATAAGAAAGGAACCGAAAATGTAGTAGCGGATCATCTTTCTAGAATTGAAGATCAAGAACCTGAGTGAGTCCCCATCAATGACGATTTTCCATATGATAGACTTGTAACCCAGTTAGAAAATGAAAGCGAAATGAGTGAATGCTCTTTAATTTATCATGATGCAGAACAAATGAAGTTGTGGAGTCAATATGCTAAAAGACCACACTGCCATGGTATGCTGACTTTGTCAACTACCTAGCAGCTGGGGTACTTCCACCAGATTTATCCTACCAACAAAAGAAGAAATTCTTCCATGATCTCAAACACTATTATTGGGATGAGCCCCTACTTTTCAAGCGAGGCACTGATGGGATTTTTCGTCGATGCGTCCCTGAATTTGAAGTAGAAGATATCATATCTCATTGCCAATCTACACCCTACGGAGGGCATGCCAGAATTTCAAAGACCTGCGCAAAGATTTTACAATTTGGCTTATTATGGCCTAACCTTTGGAAGGACGTCCACATCACTGTTACAAATTGCGACCGATGCCAACGCACTGGTAACATTTCTAGACACGATGAGATGCCACTAAGGGGTATTCTAGAAGTAGAAGTCTTTGATGTTTGGGGGATAGATTTCATGGGCCCTTTTTCGTCATCCTTTGGCAACAAATACATACTCATTGCAGTTGATTATGTTTCGAAGTGGATCGAAGCAATAGCTTCTCCCACCAACGATGCACGAGTAGTCATAAGACTCTTCAAGAATATAATATTTCATAGATTCGGTGTGCCGAGAGTTGTCATTAGTGATGGTGGATCCCATTTTATCTCGAATATCTTTGGGAAACTATTGCTTAAATATGGAGTGTGACATCGAGTAGAAACACCATATCACCCTCAAATGAGTGGACAAGTTGAGGTTTCAAACAGAGAGATCAAGCAGATTTTAGAAAAAATAGTTGCGACCTCTAGGAAGGATTGGTCTGCAAAGCTTCATTAATCTCTGTGGGCCTATAGAACAGCTTATAGAACTCTGATAGGAACCACCCCATTCAAACTAGTATATGGTAAATCATATCATCTGCCTGTTGAACTTGAGCATAAAGCTTATTGGGCCATTAAGACCCTGAATATGAACTACACAATAGTAGGAGAGAAAAGAATTCTTGATATCCATGGAGGAACTTAGATTGGACGCGTACGAAAATGCCCGAATTTATAAGGAAAGAACCAAACAATGGCATGACAGACGAATAGTTAGACGAGAGTTTAGCAAAGGTGACATAGTTCTCCTTTTTAACTCTCGACTCAAACTATTTCCTGGCAAACTTCGTTCCTGATGGTCTGGCCTCTTTGAAGTTATAAGAGTCCTCCAAGGCGGAGCAGTAGGAATTAAGGGAAAATCTGACTAAACTTTCATTGTTAATGGGCAGAGACTTACACACTACCATAACATTGAGAACAAAGATTCCTACGTAAGCTATAAGTTAGAGGAGCTACCCGCTATTTCGAAATACTAGTTCGACCCTGATGTCGAGCTAAAGACATTAAATAAGCGCTGCGTGGGAGGCAACCCACGACCTTTAGACCTTTAGATTTTTGGACTTTTTTTATCTTTATTATCTGTTTTTGTGCTTGTTTGCTACTATTATTATTACTACTATTATTACTATTATTTTTGTTTTTGTTTTTGACACCTTCACGGTATTGTTCATTGATAGTGTACTCTTTGTCTATTTTCAGGCTAGCTTAGCTTAGGATAGCCGTCATTGACTTAGAGTATATATCACAATGCTGGTGTGGAGATTGTGTTTAGGAACGATGCTCAGAGATGCTGATTCGATATTCTAGTTCAGAGGGAATTGGCACTACCTATATACCTTGATGGACGTACTTTGACCACCATAGGATTGAGGGACAGTGTTATGTACTTGCTTGACCAGATTGGTTGGGTGAACTTTGGTGTAAGGGACAGATATAGCCCTTATCGTATGCTTACCCTAAAGTTTCTTAGCTCACTGTATTATGACCCAAACCGAGGCCTTGGTTTTTACCGAGGATTAGCCACCTTCAGGTTGTTCAATACAAAACACCGTTTTACCCATCATGAAATAGCCAACCTATTAGAATTTCCTAATGGACTTAATGCCCATTCCTTGACACCTGATGATGCCTTTACTGACCTCGACCTTAACTACTTCTGAGGAACCATTACCGGTAACTACCATCCTGAACCTCACACCATGTTCTCAAGTAACATACATAACCCGACTTTTAGGTATTTTAATAATATTTTGGCTCACACCCCTGTTTTGTAAGGAAAAGAATATCACCTCTGTTTCAAAGGGGAGGCCTGTGAATGCTGCTTCCTTTATTTACCATGATTGTTGAAGCCATAGGTTTTCGTTACCAACTTAACCGTATCCGTGCTTATGGAGGCATCCGTCCGATGCACTTGAATTTCTGTTTTAAACGTGGTATGTTGGCTAACTTAGGACCAGCCGAGTTTGAATTCCTAATTGATAACAAAGTGGTCCACAATTTTACCTTGCCTAACCACGAGATGACAAATGTGCATAATAGAAACAACTGGCTATATGACCTTGAAGAGGAGAGTGAATCACCTACACCACCCTATAGTCCTTATCCTTATGAAGTACCTGATACCAATCCCCCTGATGCCACTTCTCATGTCTCTGGAGCTTGTGTAGATTATGCTGCTGCCATTGGTGCTCTACAGTGGCGAGTGGACACTCTTAGGGATGAGATCACTTCCATCCGAGGAGATCTCATTGGATTCATGGATGTTGCTAATGAGCAGTTCGACCATTTGTTCCAGCAAGTCCACTCTTTCACTAGGAACTTTAGCAAATGAGTTATGACTTGTACCGATAGAGTTCTTGTTGCTTTTATGTTTAGTTTGTTTTGGTTTTTATTGTATTTCATTCTGTTGTAATTTGTACTTTCTGTATCGTCGATTCATCGGCGAAGACATGTTGTTCTAGTCATTGAATTAATGTGATTTTCGTTTATGTCTTTTATATTGGTTCATAATATTCCATGCCTGCTTTTATTTTTCTCAAGCATTAATCTCACAATAATATTTCTACAGTTAGTCCTCTGTATTATATTGATTTAAATTATTAAAAACCAAAAAAATTATGATTTTGAACCTTAAACTTGAAATTTGTGCATTTTTGCCTAATGGCGTTCGCCATGGCATGATGGCGTTCGCCATCAGTTCTAAACACATGGCGTTCTCCATGGAGACGGAATGTGTAGTTTTTCTGCGCATATTCTATTGCAGAATTTGCGTGGGTTTTTCAAACTAAACCCTTTCAAATTCCCATACATCTCTATAACCACCCAAATAACTCCCCATTAATCAGTATCTTAACTCCCAACCATCCATATATCATATTCTTCTTCTATATAAACCTTACAAACCTTACTCTATCATCATCATCACCTACACTCTCAAACTCTCTTGCCTACTGTTTTCACTTCCAAACTCTCTAAACCCTTTCCAAAAAAATTCAGAATGCCTCCTAGAATTGTTTGCGACATTGACTACATGGGAATCGAATTTCCCGAAGGTATCCTTGGTGAGTGACAGCAGACTGTTTTTCACAAAATTTACAAGAGGCCTGTCGAAGCCACGCGATATGCTCATATCTACACTGTCCGTGCACTAGGGTTGTATGACAACATCAACTGGATGCTGACTAATGTAGGTTTGTCTCACTTTTCTCTAATCCTAGTCCTACCTACGTTAGATTAACTTATGAGTTTTTAAGTTCTTTTCAATACTTGCATGACCCGTCTCGTACAACTGGCACTGCTAACTTTAGGATGTTTAATAGAGATTATACGCTGCCACATGAAAGGATAGGTGGGATTTTTTAGTTTCCGAGTGGCGAAGATTACACTTGTCAGGCGCCACTTGAAAGCGAGTGGGAAGCCAATGCTTTAGGCTGCTGGCGCCAAATCACTGGCAAAACCACTTCCACGTGGGAAGGCTTGAAAGCCACTTCTATTCATAACCCTGCGATTAGGTACTTTCAACGCGTTCTAGCGAGCACTATTTTTGGTAGAGAGAACACGGGGAACGTGAATTTCAAGGATTTATTTTTCATTCACTGTGCTTTGTCGGAGACTAAAGTTAATCCTACTCCTTTCTTGTTAGCCTACCTTGGTTATGCCGCCGGTAGGTCAGGTGGTTACATCTGTGTCGGAGGAGTGATTACCTCCATTGTTTTTACTCTGGGACTACATGATGAGTTGGCTACCCTCAAGGGACTAGCCGTTCCTTTTGTTGATTTAGATTACTGTCGCAACATGCGCCTTATCAAGAATGTGCTAAACGGCAAGTATAGGCTTATGATCAGGAACAGAGAGGTGAGGAGTATCGATTTACGCTGTGCATCGCGCATTAATGTGTGTGTTAGCATAAATTAGTTATTTGACACTGAGGCCCCAAACTTAGACGATGAAGTTGTTAATAGGGCCTATGCTGAGACCATGGGATTTGCACCATAGGCTGGTCCCCGTGCCAATGCTGACATCCCAGGGCCGAGTCATAGAGTACACACTGCACCCACCTTCTCTGACCAATTTTCAAGTACATACTAGCCTCGGGAGGAGTATGACTACTTCACCATCCGGAGCAGTTTAGATGATATTTGTCCAAACTGCGGTTTCAGAATGACAGGGAGGCGGAGTGTGACTTATTGCTCCAGAGCTTGCAGCGTCAGTAGAAGGACATCAGAGTTAATGTGGATCGTGCAAACCAGGAACAGGTTGACTTTGCAGAGTGCATAAAGCTTGATATGGTGGATCTGACTGAGCAGATGGAGGGTATGAGGATGCAGGTTACCACTTTGAGAGAGTTTGTTCAGCATGTTCCCAACCCTGCCCTTGGCAGAGATTTTGGACGACATCGCGGCCGAGGCCGCCACCATTGATTACTCCAGGTTTTTCCACTCTTTTTTCACCTTGTACTAAAACATTGGGGACAATGTTCAGTTCAAGTGTGGGGGAGGAGCTTTATTGATTTTTTTTTCGTTATTTTCATGTTATTTTTATGCTTTTCTAGTTAGTTTCTTTTATGTCGAGTCTTTTATGCGTAATTGAGTCCTATTGTATTTTGCCTTTTTCTTTCGTTAGAAAAATTCCCCTTAGATTAATAAAAAGCGACCCCGGCGGAATTTTTTTATCTGATTCAATAGCAAGGCACTTTTTCACCTTTAGGCTATGTTATTTAGACTTGGGAAAGTATTGATATCGTCAGTACCGTTTTAGCACCCTAGACTTCCTAAGTATGCGGCACCGATCTAAATAACCATTATGTCTAGACCTTGACTTCCGAGTTTTTGTAGTAGTCTCGTGAATAGTTTATGTTAGCGGTCAGCACCATCCCAAAAACACACGTTAAGTAATGAACCGATGCAAATATGTGGTGATCTCGAAAAAATAATAATAATTTGAATTGAGCTGTTTTGTAGAAAAACGAATGAAAGAATTTGTTTCCTTCTAAGTTAGGTGGCCCTCACCCGGCCATTTAGCCCAACGGATCGGATTTTCGAAATTCGAAAAGAAAAGAAAAAGAAAAGAAGAAAAAAATGCAAAAAGTTGAAAATCGAGATCATAAACACTAACAGGTTCACTTACCATGCAGGTGTAGGGATAACGGGCTTAATGTGATCGCGCGAGAATGATAAAGTGGGAAAAAGAAACAAGGGATATGGGTCGAGTTATAAGGGTATGATTTAGATTAATATTGCATAGGGGGGAGTTTTTCTCTGCAAGTGCGAATATGTGACATTACGGTATCCTCGTTGTCGAAGTCTAGTACCTATCTTTTAACATTAGCCTATTAGTCTTGTTCCATTTTAAAGTCGCGTCGTGCCTTCGTTTCGGATAGTGTATTTACTACTTTTTATTCATGTCGGGAGTTTGCTTGAGGACAAGCAAAAGTCTTAGTGTGGGGGAGTTTGATAACGAGAAATTGTATCGTACTTTTATGCTTGTTACGCATATGTTTCGTCCGTTTTTATTAGAGTTTTATTTGTATTTGATTGTGTTTTATTTGTTTTGCAGTTGACAACTTCATCTGTTACGAAATTGGGAGAAAGATCGAAAGAGAGCGAAAGAAGAGGAAAATCCAGTAAGAAAGAAGAGATTCTGCCATTTTACTGATATGGCGTTCACCATCACCATATGGCGCTCGCCATGGACAAGTTTGCCACTTAATTAAAAAAGCCAAGACCATGGTGTTCGCCATGGCCTGGTGGCGCTCTCCATGACGTCGCAGTTGCAGATTTCAAATTCTGCAACTGTTTTGAGCAGTTACTCCATCCATACTTTCCCTCCACTCAGAGAGCACGATTTGGAAGTTACACCCTGAATTTTTCTCTATATATAGGACCCTCCAGTCATGTTTCGGATACCCGATTTTAGATGCGGAAGCTCTGTCGAATTTTGTTTAGGCATATATTTACTTTAAAAATAGTAATTACTCACATTGAGGAATTGTCACAATTGCTTTGTAATTTACATTCAGTTGCTGTACTTTGGATTCGAACAAGCATACCGACATTTTCCTTGCAATTCAATTTCGCATTTTACTTTACATGTTATTTTACTTTTGTTTTGAAATTTAATTTCCTTGTCTTATATGCTATGAATTTTTCCATGTTAATCACTGTAATTATGTTTGTGATCAAAATTACCATGAGTTGCTAAATTTGCTTGAGTTCGACGTGTGAGGAGCGTCGTTACCGACGGGACTCCATAGAAAATGTAGGTGCGACATTATTTGAATGCATGCTAGTTTTGGTCTTTGTTTCTATTTTTTTCATGCTTTATTATTTCGACACGAGAGTGAGGAATATACTAAGTTCGACCGATAGTGCGAGAGTGTGAGGAATGAACGAATTGTAGAAACTAGGCACCGACCCTAAAAACAGCGAGAGTGCTTTAGGCATCGTTTTGGATTTCATTAACTTCCAAAATATGCTTTTCAATTAAAACGGGCGAGCGAGAGCAAAATCCAGTGGTTGTTAGGTGTGGTTCTTGTCGATAGCGCGAGAGTGTGAGACGGAGTCTTTAAGTTAGTACTTTCTACGGAACGAAGTGCAGTCGTAATTAGCACCCGACTTCTACAAGTCCCTTAGGTACACAGAATCCATATTCTGGACTCGATTTTATATTTATTTCTTAAAACCTTTAGAATTAGTGATTTTTCCTTTCCGTTTAATTTCCTTAAATCGTTACCCTTAGCTTTACACTACAACTATTGATTGCATTAGTTTGATTATCCATTCCCCTTCCCCGTGGGTTCGACAACCTTATTTAATACTACGCGAACAGCTGTATACTTGCAGTCTTTATTCAACGGACATGTTAATGCCTTTGGACCGAATCATTGGGTAAAAAGATTGTCATCACTGAAAATCTTATAACCAAACTCATTGGTCATGATGGAAATGGAACCAAGTGTGAACAGATGTTGGATATGAGATATGATACTGATGAGGTGACCAAAGTTATTTCCCTCACTGGAGAACAAGCCAGCAAAATCAAGAACCTTCATCCTATTCTAAGGATATGAGCAAGGATCATTCTCAGCTATTTCAATCCCTAGAAGCCAAACAATTCTTCTGACTACATCAATATGGATCAGCAGTATATGCTTCACTATATTGCCTCAGGGAGGAATTTCTCTTCTGGTTCTTGAGACGCTTTTTAAGGGATTCTAGGAATGGAAGCAGAAAGATGAAATCCTAGATTCCATGTAGCAGACTTATTTTAGATATTCTGATGGAGAGCCATCTGATAGACTCTCTAACAAATGATGAAAAAGCTCAAGGGCTGGTATCTACTATTGGGAGTTTTCTCAACGCCAGGACTCTGAAAAATATGGGCATGATTCCTTCTTTATTTATTCCACTTGTTGAGATCCCCAAGGAGCATATTCTCTGAAGAAGGATTCCTCTGGTAGATTTTCCTATCTTCTTCAACCCAGAGTCGGCGAGCTATGAATATAGAAAGGCCAACAGTGACTCTGATGTTGCTCCTTCTGCTCCTTCAGCGCCAAAGGTTATCAAGGAGATAAGAAAGAAAAAGAAGAATAGGAAAAGCCATCAAGGAGATCATGAATTTACTCAAAAAGAGATAAGGATACAAAGAGAACTCTGGTGACATCTTCTGAAGCAACATCTGCTACTACTATTATTGTTACTAGAACAGTTGTTACTTATGAAGTAACCCTTGTTGCTTCTACAGTTTCTACTACTTCTGTTGACACTTTTGTTGCTTCTCAACTTACTAATATTAATATTTCATCCATCCCCACATTCACTATAACTTATTCCATCCCATTCATTCTAAAACCCATTGTTCCCTTTGCTCCCCAAACCACTTCTGAACTACAAATTCCAATCGTTATACTCTCATCTGTTGTTGACCTTATAACTTTTCCACCTTTGCTCAAAGATATGAACTATCCCAACTTGGTATTTCTCACTCTCAATCCCAAACTATTCCACCACCACCATAAAACACATCTCATTCAGACACCCACATTCTTGAACCAACCATCATTTCTGATGATAAGCCACAAACTGAGCTCATTGTCTACCCAAGACAGACCCTCTCATCCCTTTTGCAACCAAACACCCTCTAAAACAAACATTTTTCCTACTCCCTTGGATGAATTATTTTCTCAGTTTGAAAAGGATGCTTCTGGCAGATTTGCAGCTCTCATTGAAGCTTGCAGAGGCAATGCAAACTTCTTTGAAGTGTGTGAAATGAATGAATCTTTTAGAAGATGGATTACAGTTAGCTCTGGAGAGTTGGAGGTTACATGGTTGAAGGAAGCTAATAGGAACTTCCATGCCAGACTCTCTGGTATAGTTAAACCTCTGCTTCAGAAGGTTCCAGCCACTCTTCTGCTCCTAGCACCAGAAGTGATTCCTCCTCTATCCCCAGTTCAGACTTCTTTGGTTCCCACTGAGACCTTTGTTGAAGTTTCAAGCATTTTTAGAACCAAGGAGACTTTGGGTTCTGAGGACTTCGTTCTGAAGAAGTTAGAGTTTCTGGCTGCAGAGAACTCACAAGTGAAGGAAAGGACGTCAAATTTTGAAGGGTTGCTTGCAAAGATTATTTCAAGACTGCCCAAAACCTCTGAACCTTAGTTTTTATAATAACTTTGTGTTATCTTTGTTTAGTTCTTCTGTTTCTTTACTTTTTGTACTCACCCATATTTTGATTTATGAAATTACAATTTGTTTCTTTTATTTACTTTGTCTTTTTATTTTATTTTGAATGATGACAACAGGAAATAGTGTTGATGATTTTGATGTATCTAATTACCATTATGAAAACCCAAACATGTTTCTAAATGTTTAACTTGGTAATTTTCTAAGAACTTTGAAAAAGTTCATCATTTTGACCATGTGTTTCAAGTTCTAAAGCATTGAATCAGACGTATTGAAACCAAACGTATACAAGTTCTGAAATATGTACTCTGGACAAGTCAAATCAGTGATCTGTTTTACTAAGTTCGGATAATCATGACCTTGCTCTGGTGTCACTTATAATAGAAAAGCTCGAATACCAGACAACAGAAAAGCTCAAATACTATATATCAGAAAGCTCTGATTGATTATTGATCTGAAGAGAAAGTTATAACAACCTGGCTTATGTCAAAAAGGAAAGTTATTTCTTTCATGTTGATTTAAAATCTTTATATGTGTTAAAAGTATTTTAAGTCTTAAATTCAGGGGGGGCTTCCATACTTAACTCTGAAATTCTAAGATTAAAAATAATTTTTAACAATATATAATTCAAGGGGAGCTTACAAACCTCATTCTGATATTTTTATGTGATTAAACCGTGCAAAAATTGTTCATCAAAATACATGGTTTTGTCATCATCAAAAGGGGGAGATTGTTAGACAAATATTTGGTTCTACATCTGGCCTTTAGTTTTGATGATAACAATACATTGATTCTTAAAGAATAATTTTTTACACTAATGGTTTCTATCAAGTGTGTAGCATTTTATTAACATGTTCTGACTCTGAAGCATTGACGAGTGACATCATCAGATTCAGGAATCAACACACTCTATCTCTGAAGAGAAACAAGCGTGTTACAAGAAGTTGTAAAGATATAGAAAGTTGTTAGACAACGGTTCTGAAGAACATTTGTGCTAAAGACTATGACCGTGACTCTGACTGATGAAGCCTCTGAAGGATTTCTTACCTTCAAGATTTTGCATTCAAGTTGTAGATTCTGAAGAATGAAGTGCTAAAGATTCTGAAGACCGGGTTTTGAGGAACAATGTCAAGACTCTGAAAACTTAAGTTCTGAAGATTCTTAACAAGGCCCTTGATTCTTCTAAACACGCTTCAACAACTATATTCAGAAACCTTTGAAGATTACAAGATGATAAGATCCAACCGTTTTACGTGAGATAAATAGTACATAGTACAAAATCAAAACATTCTTTCCACGACGCAGATTTTGTGGAGTAAGGACATTTACGTTGTACTATTTTGTCTCCCACCATTGATGACGGTTATTCAAGGTGCCAGCTTATTCAGGAAGATTACTTTTCTACCCTCCAACATATATTTTCCTAGCTATATAAGGAGGACTTAGAAGACTGAATGAGGAAAACGATCTTGATACCCTATTCACATGTTGCTGCATTTTCTCTGATAATATTACTCTTGTGAATATTGTATAAGCATGCCTAGAACTTTTTTCGTATTGTATGAGTAATTCATTGTACTTAAACTTTGTGTTAATCAGCTTTGTAGAAGGATTCATTGTAAACACAGTCTGTAAAATCTTAAAAAAATTTAAGTGATTACCTTGAGTGATTAGGGATTAGTTAGTATACTCGAGAAGACAAGGATAATTGTCTTTGTGGTGTCTATAATATATTTGGTTATAGTGAATTAAGTCCTTATTTAGAAGTTGAAATCACCTTGGTAGGGTGGACTGGCGGTAGCTTTGTTAACATCGAACCAGTATAAAAATAATGTGTTATATTCATTGTTCGTGTGTTTGCATTTTCAATCGGTTTTGAAAAAGAATTAATTTTTGAGAAACCTAATTCAACCCCCTTTTCTTGTGTTTCTTGCCACCTTCAAGACAGGTCGAAATATCAAATACAAGGTATTAAGTTATGTTATTATTGGGAATTAATTGTTTAAAAAAATCCTAAAGGAATCTTGTTGAAATGCTTAGCGAAAGTAAAGCTTATTTGGAAACTTTTTATGCTCATAGTGGATTATGTGGTGCTCATCAAGCAGGCCACAAGGTGAAATGGATTTTATTTTGACAAGGGTTATATTGGCCAACTACGTTGAAAGACTGTATTGAATTCGCCAAAGGTTTCCAGGAATGTCAGAAACATGTAGGTATTCAACATATTATTGGAAGTGAGTTGCATTTGAATGTCAAGCCTTGACCATTTAGAGGTTGAGAGTTAGATTTAACTGGTGAAATTCTGCCTACATCATCCAAGGGTCATAGGTACATTTTGGTTGGTATAGATTATTTTACCATGTGGGTCGAGGTTGTTCCTTCAATCAATGTTAATCAGGAAGCGGTAATTAATTTTAATCAAAATCACATCATTTAAAGGTTTGAAATTCATGAAACTTTAACCTTTGATCAAGGTATAACTTTTATTTGTTGAAAGATGGTTGAGTTTGCTTTCAGACTCAGGAATTAAACTTTTAACATATACCCCCTATTATGCTCATTCAAATGGCCAAGTCGAAGCAGCCAACAAAATTATAATAGGCCTAATTAAGAGACATGTGGGTCAGAAGCCAAGAAGTTAGCATAAAACTTTAGATCAAGTATTATGGGCTTGTCGAAATTCCTCTAAAGAGGCAACTAATTTGACTCCATTTTGACTAACATTTGGTCATGATGCCGCCTTGTGTTAGATGTCAAACATGTTATATATTAGTATGCAATACTTGGCCTTTTTCATTACTTTCCATGTGTAATTTGTTGATTTAAGTTGTGAATTGTGTTGTTGTGCATACATTGGAATACACTTGTGGTGCTTGTAATTTGTGTGCTAGTGTGCAGGAATAGGCATGAAAGGATCAAGTTTGTGAGACACAATGAGTGGATGCAAGTTGCCATGGAATTTGAAGCTACAATAGGGTGTTCGCAGTGCGAAGGTGCCAGCGAAGGTTCGCACTGCGAACGTCAATGAAGGTTCTAGCGAATGGTGGCAGAGAGTTCCACTTGGAAAATAACCAAAAGTTCGCACTGCAAACTCCTAGCGAAGGCTCGCTGGTTGTCTCGCAGTGCGAAGGTTCTAGCGAATGGTGGCAGAGAGTAATGGATTTTGAAAGTTTTGGCTCGCTGGTTGGTTCGTTGTGTGAATGAGCTAGCGAATGATTCGCTGTGCGAATGGATGGTTTGCAGTTCGAACCCACGATATCAGCCTGGGGCGGTTTAAGTCTCAGAGGCACTTAAGGTGCCATTTTCTCTCATTCGCAGTGCAAATGATTCACTCGTAGTGCGAATGCTGCAGAATTCTGGTGTGTATAAATAGATTTTCACTTTGCTTGTAAAGGATCTTTTGCTCTTTTTCACCCAAAAACATAGTTTTCTGCATTTTGATCATCTAAGAGTGGATTTTCACTTTGAGAAGCTGAAGTCACATCCATTCTCGATTATTCGACGTGGATGTTCATTCATCTCCTCTTGAAACTTGTCATCCAGGCTACCATGAGAATGTGTAGCTAAACACTCAATGTTGAGGTTAGATGTAGTTGATCCTGATTATATGTATTGCTTTTGATATTTTGTGTATGAACAAAGTCTTTGATCAATATAGATGAAGTTATTTTCTCTTAATGCTTTATGTGTGATTTGTATTGCTCTAGACATAGATTCTACAAATCATGACCTAATAAATTCATCTCTTAAAAACCAAACTCTAGACATAGATTTGGAATTTGCTATTCGCTTTGTGTTGATCTTAACGATTGTTGTTTAGATTGTTAGCGTGAGACATCATCTGACGGTCTAAACAACGATACTCACGACTTTGCTTTAGACATAAACTTAGTCGGGACGATACGCGGTTGTATTGGTCGGAAACTAAGTTCATATGCTTGATTAATCGGATATATGTGAAAAGGATTAGCGAAACCTAACCTTGACATGCTTTTCTAAAAACCTTTCAAACCCTTTGTCAAAAATTACTCTTTGCTACCAATTAATGTTAACCAAAATTGAGAACCATTTGAAACTCTTGAACTTAAAACATCGTGACTATTGAAGGGCAAGCATCTAATATCGACAATCCCTGTGGAGACGATAAAAACACCCCCTAATACTCATTCAACAAAATGGCGCCGTTGCCGAGGATTGTTTATTGATATTGCAAGCATTGCAATGGTTGTGCTGTTTAAAGCTTGTTAACTTTTTCTCAAACTTGTTAATTTGTTTTGTTTTGTGTGCAGACTTTGTTTTATGCGAGGGAAACTACCGGCTGACCAACTTCTTTTTGATCCTGAGATTGAGAGAACCGCTCGTAGAATCAACAGCAGAACAAGACGAAGGAGGCAACTAGTGAGACTAAAGCGAAAACAAGAGGAAAATTCAACTTTTACACCACCAGTTCCAGAGTTACTTCCAGTAATGGAGGCAGATCCACCACCACCACCACCACCTGCTTCTAGGCCTTGCACCAACAGTCCTAGACACAATGCACAGTTTGCTCGCCATGCGCAGAATGGTCGTCATTCTGAAATGAAGACTGGTATTCTCCAACTGCTATATCAAAGTCCATTTACGGGTATGGATCATGAAGATCCTTTTACCCATCTGACGAAATTCTATGAGATTGCGGGAGTAACTGGTGCGCCCGAAGCTGAAGAGGAATCTCTGTTTAAGAGACTATTCCAGCATTCCCTCATTGGGAAGGCCAAGGAATGGTATCTTGTTCAGTCAATGGCGATAATGACGGATTGGAATGCATTTGAAGAGAAATTTTTGGAGAGATTTTTCCTGCATACTCGGTTTATGGAGGCAAAGACCGCAATCGGAGTGTTCACACAAGGTGCCAATGAATCTCTCAATTAAGCTTGGGAGAGATTCAAATCGATGTTGAGGAAATGCAAGGGCCATGGTTTTGATGAATTGTCTCAAATTCATATTTTTCGAAATGGACTTCAACTTGTGCATAAAACCTTGTTGGATGCCACCGCTGGTGGATCCTTGCTGAGCAAAACCGCAGCAGAAGCCACGGCTATTATTGATAAGATGGCTTTGAATGACGATCAAGGAAGTCATAACCGTGGACCTTCTCAGAGGACTCCCGGAGTTTTGGAATTGGGAACCAACGATGCTATACTTGCTCAGAACAAGTTATTATCATAGCAGGTTGAGTTGTTGACGAAACAAATGTCTAAACTTCCTCAACAATTTAAAGAGATTCATGACTCCACGAGCAAGCGTGTTCTAGTAGCTTGTTGTGAATTGTGTAGAGGAGATCATCCTACCGGATATTGTCCTCCGCTTGTGGAGGAGGTAAATTATGCTGGAAATCCGACTCAAGGTTATCAAGGACAACCTCCGTACCAAAGTGCTCAACCACCATACCAAAATCAACAAGGCTTTCAACCTCGGAGCAACTACCAAAATCAACAAGGATGGAGACAAAATCCTTACCAATCACCCCAAGAGCAAAGTGGAAGTTCAAGAATGGAGGAGACTTTCACCAAATTCATGCAATTATCTATGGCAACTCAAAAGAGTACGGAAGCTTCGATTAAAAATCTTGAATTGCAAGTAGGGCAACTTGCCAAGCAATTAGCCGAAAACCAGCTGGGGTCATCCTTCTTCGCTACCACTCAACCAAATCCCAAAGGGGAGTGTAAAGCCATTTTCACAAGAAGTGGTAGAACAATTGGCCAAGATGTTGAACATGAGGTGGTAGTTGAAAAGGAAAACGATATTGTGTTGGAGGAAGTCGAAAAAAATGATGAAAATGGGGTAGTTAAAAAGAATGATGAAGAAGTGAGGAAGAAAAAAGAAAAATAAAGGAAGGAGTTTGTGAAGGAAGTTTTACAAAGACGATTACCTTATCCCCCTACTCCAAAGAAGAAAAGAGACTGAGAGGCATTATACAAGGTTTTTGGAGTTATTTAGTCAGTTGCAAGTAACCGTACCTTTCTCTGAAGCTCTTGAACAAATGCCTAGGTATGTCAAGTTCATGAAAGACATACTCATGAAAAAAAAGAGGTGCACTGACAAGAGCAACATTGATCTTAATGCCGAGTGTAGTGTCGTCATCCAATGTGTGCTTCCACGGAAAGAACAAGATCCGGGAAGAGTAGCTTTACCTATCACAATAGGTAATGATTTTCAATGTAAAGCTTTGGTTGATATGGGTGCAAGCATCAATCTAATTCCCTTGTCGGTGGTGAAAAGACTTGATAATATGACCATAAAATCAACAACCATGACATTACAACTTGCAGATAAGTCTAGAACTCGTCCGTATGGTGTTGTGGAGGATGTGCTAGTAAAAATGGATAAATTCTTCTTTCATGTTGATTTTGTGGTTATTGAAATGGATGAGGATGAAGATACACCGGTTATATTGGGCCGACCATTTATGAAAACCGCCAAAATGTTGGTGGACGTTGATGAAGGGTTAATGAAAGTGCGGATCAAGGAAAGTGGTATGGAGGAAGAAGCTTATTTTACATTGTTCAAAGGAGTGATGTTTGTGAATCAGGTGGATGAAGTCATGCAAAAAGAAAAAGACTTAGAAAAAGAGAAGTTGGAACGTGTAGCATTTGAAAAGAAAAAGAATGAAGATGCAAAGGTAGCCTTGATGAATTCATGTTGGGATTGGTCGTTTTTAAAGAAAAGGAGACCAAAAACTGGGCACGATAACGGATGAGTTTGTGTTCGTATAGTGTGTTCGGTTCGGTAGCCGGTGCTTTGGCTTTTGTTGCGAGGCGTCTAGTCTCCGGACCGTCGAGCTTAGCCGACGTTAAACAAGCGCTTGTTGGGAGGCACCCCAACATTGTAAGTATTTTTGCTTTTATTTGTTGTTTTAAGTGATTTTACATATTTGAATGAGAGGCATTGTGGCAGCAAGACAGAAACACAAAAATGTGCAAAACTGACTCATTCGCTGGCTGCTTCGCACTGCGAGTCTGGGGCGAGCGTTCGCCAGCCATTCGCACTGCGAACCCAGCGAGCCAGACCTTATGTTTTTGCTGCCACCTCATAAAAAGTGGGGTTAATTAAGGAGGTGGGCCTGCACATAGGCCGAAGACCCATTTGAGTGGCTGAAGACCAAGGGAAAAAACCCTAGTCCCACTTGCCTCACTCATTCAAAGGAAAAAAGAAAAAAAAACTCTCAAGTCCTCTTTCTCTCTTATGTGTTTTTTGCTGACCATATCTCTAGTGTTTTCTCCATCCATTGCCGTACTCCACTCCAGGTTTGAATCTCTTTTCTTGTGCTTTCTGAAATTGTTAGGGTTGTAGTGAGCATTAGAAACAATGAGGAAGTTAGGGTTTAAATTCTGTTGTAAGGTTTGAATATGATGCATGTTGAATTTTTTGCACTTTTAGAGTACATAGGACTTGTAGATGTTGCTCTGTTGTGGACTGTGGGGCTGCTAAAATTTTTCAAAATTTTCGTGGATTCGCTGGCCCCTTCGCAGTGCGAATCTGGGGCGAATGTTCGCCAGGATTCGCAGTGCGAGTGTTGCAGCGAGCAGAGCAAATATTGTTTTTTTTGTTATGAAGTTCAGTTCTGATATTGTTTGATTTCTAATCTCTAATGAACTGTCTTGGTGTTTTGTGTGGTTTTGTTTGTGATATGTGCAGATGGGTCCAAAGACTAATCTTGCCAAGAAGAGGAAAGCAACTACATCAAGACAGGTGCCGATCCAATTTGACGATACTCGGTTCAAAGGTCCCAGACAGGCTGAGAGATACTTGGTTTTGGAAAAAAGGACCATTCTAGCAGAGAAGCGGTTTAATTTGAATGATCAAGGGAGTTATCATGCTGTAGCTTCCCTCTTGAATGCAAAAAATTGGGATCAGCTGATAACTC
This sequence comes from Lathyrus tuberosus, assembly GCA_022829125.1. Classification (NCBI taxonomy): domain Eukaryota; kingdom Viridiplantae; phylum Streptophyta; class Magnoliopsida; order Fabales; family Fabaceae; genus Lathyrus; species Lathyrus tuberosus. Next base: position 2,510,594 of record JALAZF010000353.1, read on the forward strand.
CTCTTGATTGGTATAATTTGGAGATAGTCTGGGAGTTCTATGCAAACGCCCTCCCAGATGAGGGCGATCTTTTTAGTTGGACAATTGTGGTTGGGGGGAAAACAGTGAGATTTGATCGAAGGACAATAAGTTCGGTTCTTGGAAACCCTCTACCGTTACGTGCCAGTCAGGAGGATGCATACCATAGGAAACTTAACCGTAACCGTGATATCACCCAAATGACCAGCGATCTGTTGCGCCCAGGTAAGAGTGTTAAGTTTAACCATTCTGGGGTTACCGTCAGGTATCACCGGGAGGACATGCTGCCTTTGGCCCTGCTGGTATTGCTTTTGGTTGTCACCAATATAAAACCAAAGTCGCATTCCTCAACAGTCCCGATTCCCCTTGCTCACTTAGTCCATAGCATCCTAACCAATGTGGAGATTGATGTCGCAAGAATAATTGCCGATGAGATAAGGGCAATTGTGGAGAGTAGTTTAGGAGGTAACGCTTCTAGGAAGAATTCCCCTCTCGCATTTCCTTGTCTGATCATGACATTGTGTGCTGAAGTTGGTGTAGGGCTGCCTTCGCGGCGTCAGGTTACCATTCCGTCGGCTATCGATGATCGATACGTCGACAAATTCTACAAACCTAAAGGGGTTAGAGCTGAGTCCTCAGGTGCTGGTGCTGAGGCCGGTACAAGTGGGGGAGATACTTCTGGGTCGCATAATTTCTATCCTTATCAGCAGGAAATTTGCCAGTATAATTGGGACTGGATGGCCGCTTCTCAGCGCGCCATGTTGGACTTACATGATTTTATGCAGGTACTTCAGCTGCAGATTCGTGATCCCGCTGCAGATTAGTCTTTGATGTCGAGGGAGCAGTTCCTCGCGCACGCTGGTTGGCCTGAGGCCAGGCCAGTCTTCGGAGGGGGAGAGGATGTAGCTGGTCCTGCTGGTGATGATGCTGATGAGGAGGGAGATGGCGAGGATGTGGAGGTTTCTGGTTCTGGTGAGGGAGAGGATGATGATCAGGTGACCGAGGTCTTCGAGACAGAGTCCGATGAGGACTGATTTTGTGGTTTCTAGACTTTTGTACTTCCTTTGGTCACCAAAGTGAAGTTTTCTTGTATTCAGTTTTTTTTCAGCTTTTACTAGTGTATTTTATCCACTTGGTGGAATATTTTGGATATTGATGTACTTGTACCCTTGAGGTACTTTTTGACTATGTAGGTGTTTCTACTCCATGCACATTATTATTATTATTATTATGAGTAATGTTAGTTGTTTCAAAAAAAATTTGTGTTCACTTTTACTAATATTTCGGTTTTAGTTATAGTAGTAAGAGTTGAATTCGTCAGTGATGAATGTGCAGCTCTTCAAATTGTTTATATGTGTTATGTGGTATGCTTGTGAGGATTTAATATTTCCTTCTTTTGGTGATGAAACTTGGGGAATTTTAGGTCGGTGACTCTTTATTTTAAAGGAAGATTCTTCCAAGATGGGATGGCTATGATAGTACTTTAAGCATATTGTTGTGACAAGGTACATAGTTACCTAGTTTGAGAATTTAGAGTGTGTCAGAACTTTGTTTCTTGGTGCAAATGAAAATGTTGTTTCATGTCACAACTCTCTTTGAATGCTTGTGTCATTTAGGTTCAAAAATCACTAAAGTTAGAAGCCTCCAAGTTTTACTATATGCTAAGGATTGATGATAAATGTTGTTTTATACTTTTAATTCATGCCTTATCTTGTGATGTATGTGATTTTCTGGAAGTAGTAGAAGTGATCAAGGCACTTGTTGAAATTGAGCACAACCATTTCCATATAGTAATTTACCCGTGAGGAGCGAGAATTTGTTAGCCCCTTTGTGCCCAAATTTGTTAGATCTCTTTTAGTGATGAACTATGGATTGTACATATTTGAAAAGTCGAGTTCATCATTGAATTTTTAAGAGCTTCTAAAATGTTTTCTTCTTGAACCTTTGAACTGTTGTTTAAGTTGACTTCCTTGCCTTGAAAAGCAAGGAACATTCACTTTAGGTTGAGTCGAACATAAGTTGGGGAGAATGAAAAGAAGATGGGTGCATTACTATAAATTTTGAAAAAATTCAAGCAAGCATGAAAAGAGAAGAGTTGTGAATATGTGTGTACAAATGAGAAAATGCTTGCTTGAATGAAAAAAATAGATTCAATAATTGTGCACGGTAGTTTGAGAGGGCCTGATGAAAAAAAATTGGTGAATGAAGTTGAGATGTGTGAATATTGTGTTTAGTGAATGTTCTTTTGCATCGGCAATTTCGTTTCAATGGCCGTAAGAAATATCCCTTTTTTGTTTACCCAACCAAGCTACAACCTTGAAGTCCTTATTTATCTTTTGCTTCCATGATTTCTTTTGTGATCATTGAGATATTGTATGAATTGCTTAGTATTTGCATCATTTTTCATTTGAGTGTAATTGTCCCGTGCTTGTATGCACGTTTTCCTTCAATCCTTTTTCGAAGAGGAGTGTTAGATGGCATGTGCATGATGAGTTAGTTATCTCTTGAAACATTGTTTGAAAGTTGTTTAAGATTCAAGTTCTTTTACATTGTAGGCTCTTGGAGTGTGTAATTGTTGCTTTGTTGTGATTGTTGTTTAGTTGAGCCGTTTATGGTGTCTTGGGTTGAATTGAATGCTCGAGCAAATCCTCTTGAGAGGCATACTTTGCTTGAGGACAAACAAAGAGTTAGTTGGGGAGAGTTTGTTAGATGTCAAACATGTTATATATTAGTATGCAATACTTGGCATTTTTCATTACTTTCCATGTGTAATTTGTTGATTTAAGTGGGGAATTGTGTTGTTGTGCATACACTGGAATACAGTTGTGGTGCTTGTAATTTGTGTGCTAGTGTGCAGGAATAGGCATGAAAGGATCAAGCTTGTGAGACACAATGAGTGGATGCAAGTTGCCATGGAATTTGAAGCTGCAACAGGGTGTTCGCAGTGCGAAGGATCTGGCGAAGGTGCCAGCAAAGGTTCGCACTGCGAACGTCAGCGAAGGTTCCAGCGAATGGTGGCAGAGAGTTCCACTTGGAAAATAACCTAAAGTTCGCACTGTGAACTCCTAGCGAAGGCTTGTTGGTTGTATCGCAGTGTGAAGGTTCTAGCGAATGGTGGTAGAGAGTAATGGATTTTGAAAGTTCTGGCTCGCTGGTTGGTTCGCTGTGCGAATGAGCTAGCTAATGATTCGCTGTGCGAATGGATGGTTCGCAATGCGAACCCACGATATCAGCCTGGGGCGGTTTAAGTCTCAGAGGCACTTAAGGTGCCATTTTCTCTCATTCACAGTGCGAATGATTCACTCGCAGTGCAAATGCTGCAGAATTCTGGTGTGTATAAATAGATTTTCACTTTGCTTGTAAAGGATCTTTTGCTCTTTTTCACCCAAAAACATAGTTTTCTGCATTTTGATCATCTAAGAGTGGATTTTCACTTTGAGAAGCTGAAGTCACATCCATTCTCGATTATTCGACGTGGATGTTCATTCATCTCCTCTTGAAACTTGTCATCCAGACTACCATGAGAATGTGTAGCTAAACACTCAATGTTGAGGTTAGATGTAGTTGATCCTGATTATATGTATTGCTTTTGATCTTTTGTGTATGAACAAAGTCTTTGATCAATATAGATGAAGTTATTTTCTCTTAATGCTTTATGTGTGATTTGTATTGCTCTAGACATAGATTCTACAAATCATGACCTAATAAATTCATCTCTTAAAAACCAAACTCTAGACATAGATTTGGGATTTGCTATTCGCTTTGTGTTGATCTTAACGATTGTTGTTTAGATTGTTAGCGTGAGACATCATCTGACGTTCTAAACAACGATACTCACGACTTTGCTTTAGACATAAACTTAGTCGGGAGGATACGCTGTTGTATTGGTCGGAAACTGAGTTCATATGCTTGATTAATCGGATATATGTGAAAAGGATTAGCGAAACCTAACCTTGACATGCTTTTCTAAAAACCTTTCAAACCCTTTGTCAAATATTACTCTTTGCTACCAATTAATGTTAACCAAAATTGAGAACCATTTAAAACTCTTGAACTTAAAACATCGCGACTATTGAATGGAAAGCATCTAATATCGACAATCCCTGTGGAGACGATAAAAACACCCCCCTAATACTCATTCAACACCTTGCCTGTCGAAATTTATATAGTCTCAAACAAGCTCCAAGAGCTTGATATGAGCGATTGAGTGGAGTTTTTATCAAACAAGGATACCATCGTGAAAAATTGGACACCACTTTGTTTATAAGACATAAGGAAAAGCATATTCTCTTGGTTCAAATTTATGTAGATGATATAATATTTGGGTATACTAATGAACCCTTTGTCGAGAATTTGCAAGTTTAATGCAAGGAGAATTTGAGAAGGCTCTTATGGGAGAGCTAACATATTTCTTGGGATTGCAAATCAAGCAATCCAAAGAAGGCACTTTCATAAGTCAAAGGAAATATTGCTTAGAGCTTCTCAATAAGTTTAATATGAAAGATTCATATAGTATCTCAACACCCATGGTATTAAATATGCTTATTGACAAAGATGAGAGTGGACTGGATTTCGACGTAACTAGGTATAGACGTAAAATCAGATCCTTACTTTATTTAATTGCGAGTAGGCAGGGTATCACGTTAAGTGTATGCATGTGTGCTAGCTATCAAGCATCACTAAAGGATTCCCACTTTAAGATTGTAAAACGTATTTTGAGGCATCTTAACGAAACCTCCAACCAAGGTCTTTTGTATCCTAAAGTAGTGCTTGTAGATTAGTAGGTTTTTTTATTCCTATTTTGCGGGGTGCAAGCCAGATAGTAAAAGTACTAGTGGTACATGTCACTTATTTGAAAGTTAATTTCTTGACACAATAAGAAGCAGGATGTCATTTCTATTTCTAACACCGAGGCTTTATATGTAGTCGCTGGTAGTTGTTGTGCCCATGCCTTATGGCTAAAGCAATAATTACTAGATTATGATTTAAAACATGGTTGTGTTCTGATTAAGTGTGATATTCTAGTTTTATAAGCTGTCTTAAGAATCTGGTACTTCATTTACAGAATAAACACATTGAGATACGACACCATTTTCTCAAAGATCTTGTGGAAAAATAGGATGTTGTTTTTGAATACGTTGACACTAAAAGTCAGATTGCTGACATTTTTACAAAACTATTGTAATCGGATCCCCTTCACAAGATTTATAGGGATTTTGGAGTCTTAGACACATTGTGCTTTAAATAGAATGTGGATTTTGTTTAATTTCATTTGTTATAAATTTTATTTTCACTAACTCTATTTTTTTGCAAATCATAGCTTTTCCTGACTACATTGGTATGTCTCTAAAACTCTTGTATCCGGTTTTATATCATTGTATATGTTTGTTCTAGAGTTGTGCATTGGATTGCTTATTTCCTCCTTACCTTACTCCTTCATCTCTAGCATATGTTCTTGATTGGTTTACTTTTAATTTAAGTCTCTTTAAATGTATATTACTAGTTATGTGCATTTGAGCTTTTGTGTAAACTTTCATGCATTATTTATTGTTGTAATGCATTCCATTACGTAATGGTTTTGATCACTTAATAGTTTGTTGTTGAATATTGATGTTGCATGTCTATTTGCATTTTATTTCATATAACATGTCTATCTTCGTGTTCAATATAAGATCTTTGTTGTTTCATATTATTCTTAGTTGTTTAGCTCAAATGTTTATATGGAATTATTTGTTTGTGGTTGGTTATTTGGTTTTTAGACACATTTTGATCTATCTCATTTTGATGTTGTCAAAGGGGGAGAAATTGTAATGTGAGCCTAGAATTATTTTGTACATTTTATGTTGTGGTTTGTATGCAATGTTTCAGGAGAGAATAAGCTTTTTTTGAGTTTTACTCAAAGTCGACTCAATTCCAAGTGAAAGCTTGTCAAACATAAAAAATGGGGAGAATGTAGTTGCATGTCCCTAATACATTCAGGGGGAGCACCCCAATACGGTAATTTTGTTGCTTGTCTTATTGCTTTCATTTTGACTTACCTTCGATTATTGAGTCTCCTTCCTGATTGCACCTTTCTGGATCAAGTTTTAAATTATTCGTATTTAGCATGCATAAAATGTTGGAACAAGATTGTTCATATCCCTTGGGTTTTTATGATAACAAAGTATTAAGAGAAGAAATGGGTATACTAACATATGTTCGAGTGTGCAGGATCACAAACTAAGAATTCGCCATGAATTAATCATGTTGAAAGCATAAATGGATAAACAATGTTACTCAGATTCTAGAAGATCAGAATCTAGTGACTCTGAATATGTTCATCAGCATCTGATGGGTAGACTCTGGTATACTGTTCCAGCCTCTAGTGACAGCTTAGACTCTGAAGGCAAAAGGTGCCTCTGGTCCATACTCTACACCAAAAGCATACCAGATTTTTCAAGTGCTAAATTTTTGGGAAGAGTCAACTAGGGTTTGGTTTTTTAAGGATGGTGATGTAACCTTTTCAGTCTGTTTTACCTTTTGGTAGATACCTAGTACTTTTAAAGGTGTTTTGAATAATGCCAATATCCATTGGACAATAATTCTATCCAGACGCTACTCTCCAATGTCTCTCTTGGCATACTTCTTCACTAAGTTTATTGTTGTTCAAACCTCCAACGACTCTCTCTATACCTCTATAAAAGGAAGTTGAAGACTTGAAGGAAGGTTACAACATCACAATGCATTATAAGATCTTTGGCATAACTCTGAGCTGTTATTTTTGTAACTGTTATTGCATTATCTTAGCTTATCTTTGAAATATTAGAAAGGTTGAGAACCTTTATGATATTTCACAACTGTTATACTTCTGATTGTGTATCAAAGTATAGTAGTTACCTTTTCTACTAAACTATTTGTTTAAAGTAGAGGAAGTCTCTTGCCAACGTACTTGAGCATTGAAGTCTCTTTTGTGTGTACTTGAGCAGGTGGAGTCTCTTTCTAAGTTGATTGGGCAGTAGTCTCTTGCAAGGTTTCTTGAGCAGAAGTCTCTTTCTAGATTGATTGAGCATTGAAGTCTCTTCCAAATGTGCTTGAGAAATTGTAATATGTTTGGTTATAGTGAAAAGCTCTTGTTTAGGCAAGGGGATTGGACTACTCTTAGTTGAGGAGAAAAACCAAAATAATCTTTGTGTGTTGCTTGTATTTACTTATGATCATTACATTTCTGCTGTTATTACTTATTCTGATATTAGAATCTGAACATGGTTCACATTCCGAAGTTCTTAAGTCATAAGTGAAACAGATTTTTGGCATACACAATTCAATCCCCCTTCTTGTGTATTTTTATCACCTTTAGTTTGCATCAGACAACGGTCTATGCATTAACAATTAACAATAGTGCAAAAAAAATCCTGAGAAAAATACTACTCTCCTCATGGCTGGTAGTTCTTCCATAACCAATCCTAAATAAGATTCTCCTCGTGGCAGCAATAACCGGAATCAAAGTACATTTGGGAAAAATAATTATATTGCTAGACCACCAACATTCAGTGGTGACTCCACTGAATTTGAGTGGTGGTGTCATACCCTAATTTTCACCCCTAAAATTCATGTCATTCATTCATCATACAATCTCATTAGTATGACCATGTCACTTGATCATTCGTTCACAAGCATAGTGGTTCATTAGTTTGAGCATGAGGGCTAGGAATTAGGGTTTCCTTGATTGATTTCCTAAGGTTTTCATCTAGTTCACCCATGGCATTGTCATGTCTTATATTTTGGTACCTTATTCTTATGTGTGTTGCCATTTTAAATTAGGTTTTTGTTTATACTTGTTGCATCATTGTTCATTAACATGTCCTCTAACTATTATGTATCCAAAAATTTAAAAATAAACATATTGCATTTGTTTCGCCTTTCTTGGTGTTCAAACATTTAGGTGTGCAAGATTGGATTAAGATGCCCAATTGCTTCATGTAACACCCCAAATCTGTAAGAATATTTATTTAATTTATTTAAATATAATATTCGTGAATTTTTGTGAATTTTGGTGGTTTGTGTTGATGTTGGTATTTTGTGGAGTTTTGGTTATTTCTTTAAATAATAGTATATAATATAGAATATATTGTATTATTATTTATTTTAAATAATATTAGAAGAGTCATGGTAAATTGGACTTTTAAGGAGGAGTTAGTGAGGATAATATTGGGAAAGCCCATTTTAGAAGCCCAAATGTTAGGTTTAACAAAAAGGAGAATTTAAGAGGAATATGATTCATTTTGTTAGACCGTGAAATGAAGGGAAAAGGCCAGAGTTGTGAGGAAAGAGGGAAAAGCTTAGGATTCGATAAGGTTTTCAAGAACTAAAGAAAGAAAGCATGGAATCGACAACCTAAGGTATGGGGAGTATTGCGTTTCATTATTTTCAATATAGGAATTCGATGTGTTTAAAACGGATTTTTGAGGTTTATGTGGGTTTGTGGGTTTATGAGTAAATTGATGATTTAGGGGTACTTTTGTCGATTGATGATGGATTATTAAGGGTTGAATAGAATCCTATAAAAGTAGGCCTTCGAGGCTAATTTCTCTGTTGGTGTTGTTTTGACCTTGTAGGGAAAGGGATTTATGGGAGTTATGAAGGTATTTGGGTTTATGAAGGTTTGTGTGATTTTGAGGTTTAGGATAGTGTAATAAATCGGCCTAAAATTCGTAGGTTTTGTATCTTTGTTGCCATAATGCCTTAGGAATGTTTTGGGCAAGATTTTGGGGTAAATGAGGTTGGAATCGTAAAAGTTTTTGGGTCTGATATGCTACTAATGCGTAGTAGCGATTGCAGAAAATCGCGACTTCGCAAAGCAAATGATTCCTTCGCAAAGCGAACGTTCGCCCCAGACTCGCTGGGCGAATAGCGCAGCGAACGTTCAATAATGTTTTTTTGAGGTACTGGAATGGAATTTTGAAAATGATTCTTAAGTTCACACAGCGAACTTCCCAGCGAATAGAGGTGGCGAGGGAGAGACAAAATGGGGTCTCTCTGGTTTTTGTATGGGATTTTGGGGTTCGCTGGCAGCTCGCTAGGCGAATACCCCAGCGAACAAGTTCGCAAAGCGAACTATCTAGCAAACACCTGCTGTTCGCGAATTTTGTTTTATGATTCATGTGTTGTTTTAATGTTTTGAGCTGTGATTATTCTGATGAATTACCATCTGTATATTGATGATTATGAGATGATGATTTATGACGTTTTGATGAATAAATGATGATATGATTAACATGAGATTTTGATGAATGATGATGCACGTAATGACTCTATTGATGATGATGATAATGATGTTGTGTATCATGTATTCATAGCATTTCATACTTCGGTCTATGGTGGCTTCAATCCCATTGTGTGGATGTGAGGTAATTTTGACGTGCTCCGGTTCTTGTGTAGAATCGATCCTAATGACGGGGATCTTTGGAGGGTGATGGCCTAGTGTCCATCGACTGTGACGATTGGTACCACATGCATGAGTCTTGTTGTGCATTGCATTTAATTGGCATTGACATGATATATGATGTCGTGATTTTTGATGTTTTCCTTTGTGACCCTGATGATGTTGTATATGATGATGACGCCATTTTATGCATATTCTGTTTTTATATTGATTATAATGAATTGTGATTACTCACCCTGCCTGTTTGAATGTTGTCTCCACGTGGGTAACGTGCAGATGATCAGACTTAGATGTGGATGCCTTCGAGGACTTTTGGAGTTTACTTTGCTTTTGGTCGATGTAGAGGGTCTTGCTCTGATATTGTAACATCGGGTTGGGTCGTTGAGTCGAACTACGTTGAGTCGTTATTTTGTTGTCATTTTTGAATTATTATGGTTTAATTTAAAACCTTTTATTTGGGGATCTTTGTGGTTATGGTGGTTCCGCTGCTAATTTTGATGTCTTTTGAACATTTTGAGGAAAACCCGTTGTTTACGGAACAAATGTTTTATTTCGAGTTTATTGAGAAAATGTGCACCCTTCTGAGGTGATTTTTACTCTGATAATTTGTGTATTTTTCCGTGTATATTGTGTGGTAGAAAAGGGTGTTACATAAGTGGTATCAGAGCCTGGTTGGTCCGTCCGGGCAGGTTTTTACTTAATGTCAGTCCCCTGTCGGTCGACGAGTGTGTGTACACTGTCGATGTTTTGTTTCTTCTAACCTTGTTGGTGGTGTGCAGGATGGCTGGAAGATATGATCGTGCTATTGCTGATGTGTTGGAATCGGTTGCTCAAGTAGTGGCTCAGCTCAATCCGAATGGTGGAGTTCCAGACGAGTTTCGTGCTTTGGGGAAGTTTTAGAGGAACAATCCACTGACTTTTGTGGGTACTCATGATCCAGAAAGTGCACACAAGTGGCTGAAGGCGGTCGAGAAGATCTTCCGGGTGATGGGGTGTACTGATCAGCAACAAGTTCAGTTTGGAACGGATATGCTGGAAGAATAGGCCAAGGATTGGTGGGATAACACCCGTCAGAGACTCGCAGATGTTGGCACTGTGATAACCTGGGTTGTATTTAACCAGGAGTTTCTGGGAAAGTATTTTCCATAGGATGCTCGTGGCAAAAGAGAGGTGGAATTCCTTGAGCTGAAACAAGGAGACATGATTGTGGCGGAGTATGTTGCAAAATTTGAGGCACTGGTGAAGTTTTGTCCCCACTACAACCGTGATGATGCTGAGATGTCCAAGTGTCTCAAGTTCGAGAATGGGCTGAGACTAGAAATTAAACAGGGTATTGGGTATCAACAGATCCGCAAGTATGCTGAGTTGATGGACAAGAGCAGAATCTACAATAAGGATAGCTGAGCTCGATCTACTTACTACAAGCAGTTGAGTGAGAAGAAGGGGCAGTATAAGGGGAAGCCTTATACGACTTCAGCTGACAAAGGGAAGCTGAAGGCTTCAGAGGGGAAAAAGGCAAGTGGGGGAGCAGCTCCCGCTTCTGGGAAGTGTTATAAGTGTGGCGAACAAGGCCATCGTGCTGATGTGTGCACCAATAGTGTGTTGAGGTGCTACAGATGTGGTAAGAGGGGTCATAGAGCTACTGACTGCAAGGACGATGGTCCAACCTGTTTCAATTGTGGGGAGAAGGTTTATATCAGTACCCAATGTTAAAAGCCGAAGAAGATCGCTACTGCCGCTCAGACCAGTTGTCGGGTGTTTGCTTTGAGTGGTGCAGAAGTGCCAGAGAAGGACAACCTAATTCGAGGTACTTATTTTATTAATAATATCGAGTTAGTTGCTATTATTGATACCGATGCTACTCATTTTTTATCTCGCTTGAATGTGCTAATAGATTGGGTTTGAAGTTGTCTGATATGAATGGGAATATGGTAATAGTAACTCCAGCTAATGGTTATGTTACTACTACCCTTGTGTGTTTGAGATGTCCTTTGACGATTTTTTGGAAGAGTTTTGTGATGGATTTGGTGTGCTTACCCTTGCACCAAATCGATGTAATCTTTAGAATGAAATGGTTAGAGTTCAACCATGTTCACATCAACTATTATAATAAGACTTTAGAGTTTCCTGAGCTTGGTGATAGTGGAGAGTCGATGTTCATGTCTGATGGGCAAGTAGACGAATTTATGGAAGACGAAGTTTGGTGTTTGAAATGTTTGCATCGTTTCAGATTGATCGTGAAGCTGCGAGTGTCGACTTACCTGTTGTATGTGAATTTCCATATGTGTTTCCAGATGACATAAGTGATTTGCCTCCAGAACGTGAAGTAGAGTTTGCGGTGGACTTAATACCAGGTACGAGTCCAGTGTCAATGGCTCCTTACTGGATGCCTGCTTCTGAGTTGAGTGAACTGAAGAAACAGTTGGAAGAGTTGCTTGAGAAGAGGTTTGTTCGACCAAGTGTTTCTCCGTGGGGTGCTCCTGTTTTGTTAGTGAAGAAGAAGGACGGGAGTATGAGGTTGTGTGTTGATTATCGGCAGTTGAATAAAGTGACCATCAAGAATAAGTATCCACTTCCGAGAATCGACGATTTGATGGATCAGTTAGTAGGTGCCTGTGTGTTCAGTAAGATTGATTTGAGGTCCGGTTATCATCAGATTTGTCTTAAGCCTGATGATATCCCGAAGACGCCTTTCAGGACGAGGTATGGTCACTATGAATACACTGTGATGCCATTTGGTGTATCCAATGCACCTGGTGTGTTCATGGAGTACATGAATAAGATTTTTCATGAGTATTTGGATAAGTTTGTGGTGGTGTTTATCGATGATATCTTGATATATTCTAGATCTGCAGAAAAACATGCTAAGCATTTGAGAACTGTGTTGCAAGTATTGAAGGAGAAGAAGTAGTATGAAAAGTTGTCCAAGTGTGAGTTTTGGTTGAAGGAAGTGAGTTTTCTTGGCCATGTGATTTTAAGTGGCAGGATTGTTGTTGATCCCTCAAAAGTTGATGCTATGTTACAGTGGGAGACTCTGAAGTCTGCTACCGAGATACGGAGTTTTCCGGGATTAGCGGGTTATTACCGCAAGTTTATAAAAGGCTTTTCTAAGTTGGCATTACCTTTGACTCAGTTGACTCGAAAGGGTCAAGCTTTTATGTGGGATGTAGCTTGCGAAGAGAGTTTTATGGAATTAAAGAAGAGGTTGACGAGCGCTCAAGTATTGATTTTGCCTAATCCGAGCAAATATTTTGTGGTGTATTGTGATGCGTCGAAGATGGGTCTTGGTGGAGTATTGATGTAGAATGGACAAGTTGTTGCATATGCTTTGAGATAATTGTGAGTTCGTGAGAGGAATTATCCTACACATGACTTAGAATTGGCCGATGTGGTGTTTGTGTTGAAGATTTGGAGACATTATCTGTTTGGCTCTAAGTTCGAAGTGTTCAGTGATCATAAAGGCTGAAGTACTTATTTGATAAAAAAGAATTGAATATGAGGCAGAGGAGGTTGTAACGCCCCAGTTTTAGTATTTTTATTTAATTGAGTCGTTTTGATTATTTTATTATTATATTATTTTATTTTCGACTTTTATTTGGAAATATGTTACTTTTCAATGTTGTGATATTTTATCGGGTTTTGGGAACGTTTGCGAGATATTTGAGTGTGGGGGTATTTTGGTCATTTCATGATATTTTCCTTAAGTTAGAAAGAATAGAAAATAGAAAGAGAGAAAAATAAAGAGAAAGAAAAAGAGAAGAAGGAAAAGGGAAAGAAAAGAGAAGAAGAGAAGAAATAGTGAGAAAAACTTGGAAATCAAGAAATCGATCTCCCGACTTTTCTAAACGCGATTAAATCGGGTAAGGGTGCGAAACTCGATTATTATATGCTTGTGTATGATTATGTATGTGTGTTTTTTATTGTTATTGGATTGAAATGGAAAAATATAGTAAGACCCATATTATGTAGAAATTGGTTAGAAATTGATTAAATCGTGTGGGAAATCATGTTTAAGTGTTCATTATCGTTGATACATGTTAGATACCTATTATTATGCAATCTATTGGCAATTTTCTGATGTTTAGGTGAAATTGGATGGATATTGGGGTGGAAAAACGCAGAAAAATTCTGCAGAAAAATTTCTGGAATTTCCACTGCCCGTACGTGTATCACTCAAGGCAATACGCGTATTGGTCAAGGCAATACGCGTATGGCATTGAAGAAAACTAGGCAATACGCGTATGGAGCTTCATTTCACTCGGCCATCTGTCCATTTGCGTATGGTACGCGTAACACTTGAGGGCAATACGCGTATGGTGTTAGCACTACGCGTATTGTACTTTTAAACGTGAATTTTGGGGAAAAATGAATTTCTGCCCATACGCGTATGACCTTGGGCAATACGCGTATGGAATGGTGAGGAATCAGGGCATTACGCGTATGAGAGGGGCCATATGCGTATGGTCAGGAAAATTGTAAAATGGGACTTTTCAAAATATCGTTTTCGTTTTTCTTTCATAACTTGTGTTCCGTTAATCCGTTTTTAACGTTCTTGGTATCATTGGAAAGCTATTGTGCTGTACTTTCTTATTATGATGATTTGGAAATTGTTAGCTGATTTAATTATGTCGGAAATTTGGAATAGTGTCAGTTTGTTGACTTTTGTCGTTGTAATCGTGAGTAATTGATGTGTATCATGCAAGGTGTTGTTGTATGATGTAAATGCATGTGTTTAGATGGTGTGGTGATGGTTTGTGGCCGTATGGAAATTAAATGCATTGTTTTGGGCTTAAGTGCAAAGTGTGATTTTGTTAAGTGAGATGGTTGCATATATGTGTGCATTGGAATGTCATGAGTCCTTGTATGCCAAGCATCATGATATGCATTGTTGTCACGTCCTGAGTGACGGTTTGATTCCAGAGGGAATCTGCTATAACATCGTGAGCCTTAAAAATAAGAGTTATGAATAGCCTTAAAAATAAGAGGACCGAAAGCGATGGTTATAGACGATCGTGTGCCCATGTGGGGTGTGAGCGATCGGGTCGTGTGCCCGTGTGGGGTGTGAGCGATCCATAAACGTCGTGTGCCCGTGTGGGGTGTGAGCGACGGGGAACATCGTATGCCCGACGGGGAGTTACAGTGATGTAACGAGCGATGATTCCAGCAGAGTTCCTGAGTGAACTAGTGATGAGAAACATTGGAAGACGGTACCGCATGTGCATATGCATATAGTCGTTGTGTCGGTCTCTTGCATTGCATAAATCATTAATGGTGTGTTTATGTGTGGAATTGTGGATAAAATTGATAAATTAATATATGGATATGTGTTGGTGATACTTGTATTGTGCATGGTTGGTATACCTTGGTGATGGAAATATGAATTATACCTTGTGTTGTATTGTGCTTGAATTAGGGTGTGAGTTGTGGTGAGAACCGTATATATGTGTATTTTTGGTGTTATATATAATTGTATGCAATTATATTATGATTGTTTTTCTCACCCTTCTGTTGTTTTATAATGCTCTACGAGGCATTGCAGATTAGAGTTGCTGGAGGTCTTTTTTGTGAAGCTTAGGACTTCATTCTTTTGTCGGTCGGCTCTGATATGTGACACCGGGTAGTTAGGGAGGCCGTTTGTGATTATTGTGTACTATGTATATATATCTTTTGGCTTGTGCATGTATAACTTGATGTATGACAAACTTTTCAAGTGATATATATACATGATATTCAGTTTTAGATTTTCCGCTTTTATTCTAAAATCTGAAATGTGGGTGTAAGGAACTGAGTTCCTCTGTTGATTGCTACCCCATTGTTGCATATCTTTATGAGCAGGTGTTGTATGATTTGTTTCAATATAATGTGATTTACCCCCGTCTATGCCATGATAATTTAAATATACTCTGATGAGATTTTGAATTTTCTTTTACTGCTTTATTTAATTGGGGGTATAGATTGGGGGCGTCACATTAAGTGGTATCAGAGCCAGTCCGTGTCAGTTGTGTCAGTCCTTGTTGGTCGTTGTGTTTGGGTGAGCTGTTTGTTTAACCATAAGTGTTGTTATTGGAAATGAACAGAATATGGCTGGTAGGAATAACGCTGCTTTGGCTGCTGCTATGCAAGCTATGGCTCGGGCTGTGTAGGGTGCACCTAATGCTGCTGGTAATGATGAGTTCAGGAAGAATAAATCGCCTGTCATCAAGGGAAGATATGATCCTGATGGTGCACGGATTTGGTTGAAAGAGATTGAAAGGATTTTTCGAGTGATGGATTGTGCTGAGGATCAGAAGGTGAGACTGGGTACTCACATGTTACTAGAAGAAGCTGATGATTGGTGGGTAGGTACACGTCATGTGTTGGAAGCTGCAGAAGAGGAAGAAATTACTTGGGAAGTTTTTAGCCGGGAGTTCTTGATGAGGTATTTTCCTGAAGATGTAAGAGGAAATAAGGAAATCGAGTTCTTGGAACTGAAACAAGGTAATATGTCTGTTGTTGATTATACTGCTAAATTTGTGGAACTTGTGTAGTTTTATCCTCATTATGCTGAAGCGACTGCGGAATTTTCTAAGTGTGTAAAGTTTGAGAATGGATTGCGTCCTGAGATAAAGCAGGCAATTGGTTACCAAAGGATTCGGAGGTTTTCTGATTTGGTGGATTGTTGTAGGATTTATGAAGAGGATAGTAAGGCTCGTTCTACTCATTATAAGAGTGTGAGCGAGAGGAAAGGGAAGCAACAGTTCCGTGGTGGTCCGTATGTAACACCAGCTGATAAGGGTAAACAAAGGGGAAATTTTGAGAAAAGGTCAAGTGGAGGAGGAATGTCTGGTCCTCTAAGATGTTATAAATGTGGTGAGTTGGGGCATCGTCAGTTTGAGTACAGGAAAGATATGAGGAAGTGTACTAATTGTGGAGGTGTAGGACATGTTGTAGCTGATTGTGCCAGGAAAAATGTGGTGAAATGTTACAACTGTGGGGAACCTGGTCACATAAGTACGAAGTGTCCGAAACCAAAGCAAGCTCCAGCTAGTGGGAAATTTTTTGCCTTGGCGGGAACTCAGACTTCAAGTGCAGATCGTCTGATCAGAGGTACTTGTTTTATTAATAGTACTCTTTTAGTTGCTATTATTGATACTGGAACGACTCATTCGTTTATTTCGTCTTAGTGCGCGAAGCGTTTGAATCTTGTGTTGTCTTTAATGGATGGTGAGATGGTTATTGATACTCCAGCAATGGGGTCAGTAACTACTTCTTTGGTTTGTTTGAGTTGTCCTTTGACCATTTATGGTAAAGACTTTGAGATGGATTTGGTGTGTTTGCCGTTGGAAGGTTTAGATGTGGTTCTGGGTATGAATTGGTTGCAATTCAATAGGGTTCATATTGATTGTTATCATAAGTTGGTAAGGCTTCCTTCTCTTGAGGAAGACAAAGACTCGAGTTTCTTATCTACCAAAGAGTTGAAGAGACTTTTGGCGGAGGAAGCTCAGTTGTTTGGGTTGTTTGCATCTTTAACTGTGGATAGTCAATTTTCACTTGAGGTGTTTCCTGTTGTGTGTGAATTTCCGAAAGTGTTTCCTGAGGATATTTCAGATTTTCCGCCAGAGAGAGAGGTGGAGTTTTCTATAGATCTAGTTCCTGGTACTAGACCTGTTTCTATGGCACCTTATCGTATGTCGGCATCTGAGTTGGTTAAGTTAAAGAAGCAGTTGAATGAGTTGTTGGAAAAGAGGTTTGTGAGGCCAAGTGTTTCTCCTTGGGGTGCTCCAGTTTTATTGGTGAAAAAGAAAGATGGAAGTATGCGGTTGTGTATTGATTATCGCCAGTTGAATAAGGTGACGATTAAGAATAAGTATCCTCTTCCAAGAATTGATGATCTGATGGATCAGTTGGTTGGTGCGTGTGTGTTTAGTAAGATTGACTTGAGGTCAGGGTATCATCAGATTAGGGTGAAAGAGGAAGATATTCAGAAGACGGCTTTTAGGACACGATACGGTCATTATGAATATTATGTGATGCCGTTCGGGGTTTCTAATGCGCCAGGGGTGTTCATAGAGTACATGAATCGTATTTTTCACGAGCATTTGGATCAATTTGTTGTTGTGTTTATTGATGACATTTTAATTTATTCTAAGTCTCGGGAAGAGCACGCGGAGCATTTGCGTATTATTTTGCAGGTTTTGAAAGAAAGAAAGCTTTTTGTCAAACTGTCCAAGTGTGAATTCTGGTTGTCGGAAGTGAGTTTTCTTGGGCACGTGATTTCAGGTAATGGTATCTCTGTGGATCCATCTAAAGTAGAAGCAGTTCTACAATGGGAGGCTCCGAGATCTGTTACAGAAATTCGAAGCTTTTTGGGATTAGCCGGTTATTATCGAAGGTTCATTGAAGGTTTTTCTAAGCTAGCACTTCCTTTGACCCAATTGACTTGTAAAGGGCAAGCGTTCATTTGGGATATTCGGTGCGAGGAAAGTTTTAATGAGCTGAAGAGAAGATTGACTACAGCTCCGATTTTAATTTTGCCGAATCCTAATGAACCATTTGTGGTTTATTGTGATGCGTCTTTGATTGGTCTCGGTGGTGTTCTGATGCAAGAAGGTAAGGTCGTGGCTTATGCTTCAAGGCAGTTGAGAGTACATGAGAAAAATTATCCTACTCATGATCTTGAATTAGCGGCTGTGGTTTTTGTGTTGAAGATTTGGAGGCATTATCTCTACGGTGCAAGGTTTGAAGTCTTTAGTGATCATAAAAGTTTGAAATATTTGTTTGATCAAAAAGAGTTGAATATAAGGCAACGTAGATGGTTGGAATTTTTTAAGGACTACGACTTTGGCTTGAATTACCATCCTGGTAAAGCTAATGTGGTAGCCGATGCATTGAGCCGGGAATCTTTGCATACGTCCGCTTTAATGGTGAAAGAGTGAGAGCTTTTGGAATCGTTTAGAGATTTGAGTTTGGTATGTGAAGTGACGTCGGATAGGGTAAGGCTTGGGATGCTAACGATTACTAATGATTTTCTGATGACTATTAGTGAGAGACAGAAGCTGGATGTGAAATTTGTGGATTTGATGTGTGTGGGAGAAAAAGATGCAAATAGTGATTTTCAAGTGGATGTTAATGGTGTTTTGAGATTCCGTGGTAGAATTTGTATCCCTGATGATGCGGAGTTGAAAAAGATGATTTTGGAGGAAGGACACCGGAGTAGTTTGAGTATACATCCAGGAGCGAATAAGATGTATCAGGATTTAAAGAAGATTTTCTGGTGGTCTGGATTGAAAAGAGATGTAGCTCAGTTTATGTATGCTTGTTTGAAGTGCCAGAAGTTAAAAGTGGAACATCAGAGACCGAGTGGCTTGTTGCAACCGTTGGATATTCCTGAGTGGAAATGGGATAGCATTTCTATGGATTTTGTGACAGGGTTGTCGAATACTCAGCGAGGGCATAATGCTATTTGGGTGGTTGTTGATAGGCTGACTAAATCAGCTCATTTCATTCCGATTGACATCAGTTTTTCTTTGGAGAGGTTAGCGGAGATTTACATCAGTGTGATTGTGAAATTGCATGGGGTTCCGTTAAGTATTGTTTCGGATCGAGATCCTAGGTTTACCTCGAGATTTTGGGAGAGTTTACAGAAGGCGTTGGGTTCTAAATTGAGATTGAGTTCGGCTTATCATCCGCAGACGGATGGTCAGACGGAGAGGACGATTCAGTCTTTGGAAGATTTGTTGAGGGCTTGTGTTTTGGAACAAGGTGGTGTGTGGGATAGTTATCTTGCATTGATTGAATTTACGTATAATAACAATTTCCATTCGAGTATTGGAATGGCACCGTTTGAAGCACTGTATGGACGGAGATGTCGAACACCGTTGTGTTGGCACGAATCTGGTGAGAGTTCGGTGGTTGGACCAGAGTTGGTGCAACAGACTACGGAAAAAGTGAAGTTTATTCGTGAGAAAATGAAGGCTTCTCAGAGCAGACAAAAGAGTTATCATGATCGGAGAAGGAAAGATCTTGAGTTTCAAGAGGGCGATCATGTATTTTTGAGAGTTACACCGGTAACGGGTGTGGGTCATGCATTGAAGTCGAAGAAACTTACTTCTCGGTTTATTGGTCCTTACCAGATATCCGCGAGAGTGGGTGTTGTGGCTTATAGGGTGCCGTTGCCGCCGAATCTTTCGAATTTGCACGATGTGTTCCATGTTTCGCAGCTTCAGAAGTATGTTCCGGATCCGTCAGATGTGATTTCGATTGATGAGGTTGAGGTGAGGGAGAACCTACGGTTGAGGCATTACCAGTTAGAATTTTGGATCGCGAGGTGAAGAGGATGCGGGGCAAGGATATTGCACTTGTGAAAGTGGCGTGGGGAGGCGCTGCTGAGGGCAATTTGACTTGGGAGTTGGAGAGTCGGATGCCGGAGTCGTATCCAGAGTTGTTCGTCTCAGGTATATTTTCGAGGACGAAAATTTCTAAGTGGGGGAGAGTTGTAACGCCCCAGTTTTAGTATTTTTATTTAATTGAGTCGTTTTGATTATTTTATTATTATATTATTTTATTTTCGACTTTTATTTGGAAATATGTTATTTTTCAATGTTGTGATATTTTATCGGGTTTTGGGAACGTTTGCGAGATATTTGAGTGTGGGGGTATTTTGGTCATTTCATGATATTTTCCTTAAGTTAGAGAGAATAGAAAATAGAAAGAGAGAAAAATAGAGAGAAAGAAAAAGAGAAGAAGGAAAAGGGAAAGAAAAGAGAAGAAGAGAAGAAATAGTGAGAAAAACTTGGAAATCAAGAAATCGATCTCCCGACTTTTCTAAACGCGATTAAATCGGGTAAGGGTGCGAAACTCGATTATTATATGCTTGTGTATGATTATGTATGTGTGTTTTTGATTGTTATTGGATTGAAATGGAAAAATATAGTAAAACCCATATTATGTAGAAATTGGTTAGAAATCGATTAAATCGTGTGGGAAATCATGTTTAAGTGTTCATTATCGTTGATACATGTTAGATACCTGTTATTATACAATCTATTGGCAATTTTCTGATGTTTAGGTGAAATTGGATGGATATTGGGGTGGAAAAACGCAGAAAAATTCTGCAGAAAAATTTCTGGAATTTCCACTGCCCGTACGCATATCACTCAAGGCAATACCCATATTGGTCAAGGCAATACGCGTATGGCATTGAAGAAAGATGGGCAATACGCGTATGGAGCTTCATTTCGCTCGACCATCTGTCCATTTGCGTATGGTACGCATAACACTTGAGGGCAATACGCGATGGTGTTGGCACTACGCGTATTGTACTTTTAAACGTGAATTTTGGGGGAAAATGAATTTCTACCCATACGCGTATGACCTTGGGCAATACGCGTATGGAATGGCGAGGAATCAGAGCATTACGCGTATGAGAGGGGCCATGCGCGTATGGTCAGGAAAATTGTAAAATGGGACTTTTCAAAATATTGTTTTTGTTTTCGTTAATCCGTTTTTAACGTTCTTGGTATCGTTGGAAAGCTATTGAGCTGTACTTTCTTATGATGATTTGGAAATTGTTAGCCGATTTAATTATGTCGGAAATTTGGAATAGTGTCGGTTTGTTGACTTTTGTCGTTGTAATCGTGAGTAATTGATGTGTATCATGCAAGGTGTTGTTGTATGATGTAAATGCATGTGTTTAGATGGTGTGGTGATGGTTTTTGGCAGTATGGCAATTAAATGCATTGTTTTGGGCTTAAGTGCAAAGTGTGATTTTGTTAAGTGAGATGGTTACATATATGTGTGCATTGGAATGTCATGAGTCCTTGTATGCCAAGCATCATGATATGCATTGTTGTCACGTCCTGAGTGACAGTTTGATTCCAGAGGGAATCTGCTATAACATCGTGAGCCTTAAAAATAAGAGGTATGAATAGCCTTAAAAATAAGAGGACCGAAAGTGATGGTTATAGACGATCGTGTGCCCATGTGGGGTGTGAGCGATCGGGTCGTGTGCCCGTGTGGGGTGTGAGTGATCCATAAATATCGTGTGCCTGTGTGGGGTGTGAGCGACGGGGAACATCGTATGCCCGACGGGGAGTTACAGTGATGTAAAGAGCGATGATTCCAGCAGAGTTCCTGAGTGAACTAGTGATGAGAAACATTGGAAGACGGTACCGCATGTGCATATGCATAGAGTCATTGTGTCGGTCTCTTGCATTGCATAAATCATTAATGGTGTGTTTATGTGTGGAATTGTGGATAAAATTGATAAATTGATATATGGATATGTGTTGGTGATACTTGTATTGTGCATGGTTGGTATACCTTGGTGATGGAAATATGAATTATACCTTGTGTTGTATTGTGCTTGAATTAGGGTGTGAGTTGTGGTGAGAACCGTATATATGTGCATTTTTGGTGTTATATATAATTGTATGCAATTATATTATGATTGTTTTTCTCACCCTTCTGTTGTTTTATAATGCTCTACGAGGCATTGCATATTAGAGTTGCTGGAGGTCTTTTTGTGAAGCTTAGGACTTCATTCTTTTGTCGGCCAGCTCTGATATGTGACACCGGGTAGTTAGGGAGGTCGTTTGTGATTATTGTGTACTATGTATATATATCTTTTGGCTTGTGCATGTATAACTTGATGTATGACAAACTTTTCAAGTGATATATATATATATATATATATATACATGATATTCAGTTGATTTTTCGCTTTTATTCTAAAATCTGAAATGTGGGTGTAAGGAACTGAGTTCCTCTGTTGATTGCTACCCCACTGTTGCATATCTTTATGAGCAGGTGTTGTATGATTTGTTTCAATATAATGTGATTTCCCCCCGTCTATGCCATGATAATTTAAATATACTCTGATGAGATTTTGAATTTTCTTTTACTGCTTTATTTAATTGGGGGTATAGATTGGGGGCGTCACAGAGGTGGTTAGACCTGTTGAAGGATTTCGATTTTGATTTGAGTTATCATCCGGGCAAAGCAAATGTAGAGGTCGATGCATTGAGCAGGAAGTCATTGCATATGTCGATGCTTATGGTGAAAGAGTTGGAATTAATTGAGCAATTCTGAGATTTGAGTTTAGTATGTGAAGAGACCTTTGGCAGTGTGAAGTTGGGACTGTTAAAGTTGGCAGTGTTTTGGTAGCCAGGTATGAAGAAGGATGTCGCAGAATTCGTTTATGCGTGCTTGACGTGTCAGAAGTCGAAGATTGAGCATCAGAAGCCTTTAGGTATGATGCAACCGTTGAATATTCGATAATGGAAATGGGATAGAATTTTCATGGATTTTGTGTCGGGATTACCGAGAACTGCTAAGGGAAATGATTCAATTTGGGTGATCGTGGATAGATTAACTAAATTGGCTCATTTCTTCTCGATGAAGATTAATCATTCTATGCAGAAGTTAGTCGAGATATACATCGAAGAAATTGTGAAGTTGCATGGGATACCTTAGAGTATTGTGTCGGATAGAGATCTGAGATTTACTTCGAGGTTCTGGAAGAGTTTACAAGATGCTTTGGGTACTAAGTGGAGCATTCTTACCCTCATTCTGAATGTTTTAAACACAGGACGCTTGGCCCTATTGTTCGAATTATTCACCTTTCCTCATAGACTTTAGTGCAATTCGAATCACAACGACCTTCTTTTCAAAACCTAAAATCAACAATAACTCATCAAACTCTTTTTTGTGCCTTAGGGCATCATTCCAAAAACCCTTTTTCAAGATATAAAAATAACCAACACACACTTATTTTCTACCCTGAACTACGGAGCTCTGATTTCCTTATTGCATTATGAGGACACGTAGGCACAGGATTGCAAGATCTTGGTGATTTCATTAATTAAACCCCCTGATAAGCAATTATCCTTTAGATAGTGACACTCATTCATGCATAGAACAACTAAGATGGTTCACGTTGAGTACAACAGATGTGAGGGGTACTAATACCTCCCCCTTGCATAACCGACTTCCGAAACCAAATTTGGTTGTGAGACCATTCTCTTCACCTTTAGGGGTTTTTATCAATATTTTCCCTTTCCTCTTGAATAAATAAAGTTTGAATGTGACTCTGTATTTTTCGCGTAGCGAGAGCTGGCGACTTTGCTGAGAACTTTTTCTCTATGCAAGTCAAGCCTAGTCTTGATTGCCTTCTTCGCATGTTTTGGTGTTTGTCTTTGCTCTTTACTTGCTTTACCTTTATATATTGCCTTTCTTGTTGCTTTAAGTATTCATATCATGTTTTCTATAGAGCTCTATGGTGCTGAGGTATTGAATGAATACTTTGATTGAAAACCTTAAGGGAAATACTCTCTACTAGAGTCTAGAGTACAAGCATGAGATAGGACGAGGTTGAGTAGTATGGGCTCCCGAGAAGCTTTTCTCGTAAGGGTCGACACGAGAACCTCACTTAGAGTAGATTCTTTTGAGGATTTTGGCGATCAGCAAGCTTTTGCCGTAAGCGTCAATGTTTTCACTGGGATCCATGACTCTAAGGAACTTTGTAGAACCTTGAACCTTTGGCCTACTAGGAATGATGATCCCATAGTACGGGTCCCCGAGATGCTTTTCTCACATGGGTCGGTACGCAGAATAGATTTCCTTGATGGAGTTGTTGACTAGCAAGTAAATTGACATACGCGGCAAACATTCAAGGAAATCCACGACACTTAAACCCTTGTATAGAACCCAATGTCGATGGTCACGTAGTGCATGTCCCCGAGAAGCTTTTATCACATGGGTAGGTACGAAGACCTCACACAGAGTAGATTCATTTGATGGAGTTGTCGACAAGAATGCATTTTTCCATAAGTGGCAAACATTCATGTAAATCCATGACTCTAGGGTTTCTGTTTAAACCCTAGATCATACCTAGTGAGATCCCTGTGTTAAAATCAATTAGTTTTATCCTCCATCCATACCTCATACTTATAAAGCTGTATTCATTCATTCATTCATCTATGCATTCATACATAAAAAATGTGAAACAAAGCTCTTAGTATCTTGTGTTTATTGCAGGAATAAAAAGCATTTGCCAAAGCAATCATGATGAATCCTCTCAGAAAAAGAACTTTATTATTCAAGTATAAAAAACCTCGGATTGATAGCTTGAAGACTTTGAGTTCCAGAGTAACACCACTCAAGAGCAACAAATTCCATATTTCCTATGGGAATATTTTGGAACTGCTGAAAGAAAAAGTGGACGTGGGAGCCCTCACCACTTTGGCTCAATATTATGACATCCCTCTTCGATACTTCACTTTCTCAGATTTCCAGTTAGCTCCTACCTTGGAGGAGTTTGAAAGGTTCTTGGATCATCCCATCAAATATCATAATCCTTTCCCAAAACTTGAAGAAGATGTAATTATGCCCAAAATAGCCTCAACTTTGTGTATTAATGTGGATGAAGTTATATCCAACTGGGCACCTAGAGGAGTCCTCAAAGGTTTCACAAGGAAATTCTTAGAAGATCGGGCATCAAAGTGTGTAAAAGAAGAAAAATGGGATGCCTGTTGTGCAATTTTGGCACTCTTGGTCCATGGAATTGTGTTGTTCCCAAATTTTGACAATTTCGTGGATCGCTTGGCTGTGGAGATTTTCTTATCTGGTAATCCGGTGTCGTTCCTTTTGGCAGATTTCTACCACACCTTCCACACTCAACATGATAAGAAAAGTGGAATTTTCCTTTATTGTGTTACACTTTTGCACATGTGGATGAGAACCCATATGCCTCAAAAGGGTCCATTTGTTACTAAAGAACTCACATGGCCTCAGAGGTTTGCTTCACTCACTGCCAGCTCTATCAAATGGTACAATAGGAAATGGGAGACTAAAGACATCATACTTCGTTCTGGAGAGTTTTCCAATGTGCCACTCGTGGGAACACGTGGTTGCATTAACTATAACCCCGTGTTGTGCATGAGATAGTTTGGGCATGCTATGAATGGCCCTCCCAGGGACAAGGATCTTATGCCATTTTTCATTAATGATATCACTCCAACTAATCATACTGTGAGAAAAGTCATAAGGGCATGGACAAAGATCATCAGAAAAGGACCAGATATAGGGAAGAAGAATGTCATTTCTAGAGAACCTTATGTCCAATGGGTGAATGAAATAGCCCAAGTGGTCAAGCTCCCTTTCTTCTTTGAATCTTCAACATTCCCACCGATGCCTGAGTCTGAGCCAATCTTGCAAGAAGATATTGAGAGCTTGAAGTTGAGAACTCATTGGTCTGGATAATGAGTTGTGGAACATTTTAGATGATGGCATTGATTTTCTGGTCAATGGTGTTTGAATGGTTGCTGATGGGAAGTCTCTCACTCCTGATAAAAAAAATCTATAGAAAACATCATAGAGAGGTAGGCATTCTTGTTTATGCCTTGTTGCATTCTAAGTATATAAAGATTATAGATAAGTCTACTGCTAAGCTTGCCTTTAAATCTTTATGTGCAACCCATGAAGGTGATCAACAGGTGCAAGAAGCCAAAGCTAATCTTCTGGTAGAGTTGTTCAGAATGAAGGAGGATGAGAACATTGAATCCATGTTCTCAAGATTTCAAGTTCTTGTGTCAAGACTTCAGGTCTTGAACAAGAGCTATACTACTTCGGATCATGTCAAGAAGATTCTTAGGAGTCTTCCTTCCAGATACAGACCCAAAGTGACTGTTATTCAAGAAGCTAAAGACTTAAACACTTTAAGTCTTGAGAGTCTTGTTAGAAATCTCCAAAGTCATGAAATGAAGTTAAATGAAGATGAGCTTGTAAAGCAAGTTAAAACCTTGATTTTAAATTATTTTGAGAGATTTGAGAAATATTTTCAAACTAAAGCTCAAAGAAGCCATTCATGAAGAATCTGACGATGATGAACTAGCTTTTATCATCAAAAGATTTCAACAACTGGCCAAAAATAAGAACAGGTTCTCTAGTAAGAGAGATTGCTTCAAAGGATCAGGTTCTAGGAGTAAAGATCAGGATGGTTGTTACAACTGCAAGAAATCTGGTACTTCATTGTTGAATGTCCTGATCTCCACAAAGACAAAAGCAGGAAGGAAAACTTCCAAAAGAACAACTTCAAAGGAAAGTTCAAGAAGAGTCTCATGGAAACATGGGAAGAACGTGACTATGAAGAAAAAGATGAAGAAGCCAAACTTGCCTTGATGGCGTCAACCTTTTCAGATTCAGAATTCGAAGCTCGTACAGACTTAGAGTCAGAAGACATAGATTAGGTACTTTCCAAACTCTCTATATCTGATTTGAGTAATCTTTGTCATGATTTTATAGAAAGATGCTAGTAGAAATCCAGACATCTAAAAATGCTAACAAAGCAACGTGATCTTTTAAAAGAAGAGGTAAAATCTTCTAAGGAAAAAATTGAAAAACTTGAGAAAGATCAAATTGCTTTAGCACAAGACATGTCTGACAAACCTCTCGATAAAAATGAATTAGCTCTTCAAAATTTCATTATATCTGGGTTTGAAAGAACCAAACTTGCTTCCATGATCTATGGAGTAAGTAAGAACAAAGAATAAGGTCTTGGATACAATTAAAAACCTTATAATCCAAGGTATAATGTTTTGGTAAAACCATCACACCCTTCTTCTTCAAGTGCTGCTCAAAATAGGTTGAATGCTTAGTTTATGCCTGTTGCTGAAAATGGTAAAATTCTGAATCAATCAAAACCTATTATAGATAACTCTAAGTTTCTAATGGAATCAAGGTCTCAAACTCAAGAGTCAAAGGTTCTAAGTAAATTAGAACCTAAGACCCTCAAGTCAAAGAATTTGAAGAACTCAAAACCCAAGACTGTTGTATCTAAGGATTTGAGAGAATCAAAAGTTAAGGTCAAAACTTATCCTAGACAAAGTGTTAGGAATGAGTCTAAACCTTACTATAAGGCTAACGCATAAACAAGAAGAAACCTTTCAAAACTAACCTAAGAGGACCCATAAGAGTATGTGTACCAAAGAATGAGATTGTTTTTGTTGTAGATGTGCTTAAAGGAAATAACAAAGCAACAAATGCTCCAGGACAGTGATTGCTTACATCCTTAAAAAAGAAGAAGGCGTAGATTCCAAATCCTAACTCTGAAAGATGAAGGAGGTGTGGAATCTTGAAGAAATAAAAAAGACAAAATCACAGTTGTCGCTCCTGGGATTTTCATCCTAGTACAAACGCGAAAGTGGCACCGAAACAGAGTCGCCAGCAATGTGTATTTATCCCAAGAGAGGGAAAGGAAACACTGCATAAACCTGAAGGAAAGGAAAGAACATGGTCTCGCGACCAAGAGAAAGGGTAAGGGAGTCGGTTACGCGAGAGGAAGGTATTAGCACCCCTACGCGTCCATCGTACCCGATGGGATCCACGCTTGCTTACTTCAATCAAAGGGTGATAGAAAAGGATACTGGAAAAGGAACTGAAAGAAAGAAAGGAGAAAGAATGGAAAAGGAACGAGAAACAAATGTAGGGAAAATAAAAGAAGTGCTCGCATGGGCCCTACCCCACTGCCTACGTATCTCATCGGGAGCATGAGAATCAGAGCGACGTAGTTCCCCTCACTAGGGATAGTTTGTTTGTGTTTTTTAGGGACGACTAATGTTCTAGCTCAGGTGTTGCAGGCTCGCTGGTCCGAGTCCATTACCATCTTGCAAGAGAACGAGTAGGAAGCACGTTTGTACGTCGAGAATGAGTGAGGTGAGAAAAGAATTCCCGAAGGAAAGACGTTATTGTTTGTTTTTGTCTTTTAGAAGTTTTTTCATTTGTTTGCATATGATAGTGTATCTAAATCTTAGTCATTGGAATGTGTACATTCTCACATTCCAAGATGGAATGGGTAAGAAAGCACACTAAGAGTGAAGAAGATCCCCACACTTAGTTCCAATTGTCAAGGTTCAAACACACTAGCATACTTGTGTTTATTAAGTGTTTTTGTTGATTATGGGGTGAAGAAGTGTTTTTTTATTTGTATCTTCAACAAGTATTGCATTTAAGTCCCTCATATAAGATCAAATGTTTAACACATTGACCCAAGATGGGCTATATGCTACACATTCTAAGATTACAAGAGAAGACCCCTTATAATCTTTTCTTTATATGAAAGGCCTACATGCAATAAATGCCTACCTTTATTAGATATTTTTGTATTTTCTTTGAGATGAGAAAAGAGACTCAAGAGAGGATAAAAGGTAAAATCTATATGAACTAAGACTCAATCCTAATTGAAAATTAAAGGGAGTGGTCCTAATGGTTTGTGAGGTTTCAACCTAAAGTCTAAAGAAAGAATGAATTAAACAATTCACTTCTAAGTTAGAAGATGAATTGTAATTCAAAAAGGGAAAGTGGTGAGTTATTAAGAAAAAGCACATAAGTGCTTAACAAAACACAAAAATTGAATTGTAAAAGAGATGAGAGGATAGAAGTTCGAATGTGGATTCCTTATCCACACTCAATTGCAACTTACCAAAGCCCCTACATGGTTAGTAAACATGTATAAGAAGTATAAGAAGCAAAAGAACACTTAATGCACCATAAAGATCAAAAGAATAATATGAAAGATCAAATCCTATAACCACAACCAGAATTTACATCAAATGGAAAACAAATGATCATTATCAAGCAAGTCCAAGTGGATAGGCACAAACATCATCCATGACATTAGAACATGCTACCATAAGAAAAGGGAGAATGAAAGATGAAAAGAAATGGAAGAAACATGCCTAAATGGAACATGTAATCCAAGGATCAGAATTGAAATGAAATGAAGAATGATATATAAACACATCACAAGCATTCATGAAACACCTATCAAGCCATTCAAGAAGCAATAGAAGAAGAAAGGAAATGGAAATTCAAAAGATAACACAAGTACTTCATATTAAGGACACACAAAGTTCAAATGAAAGTGAACATGCAATGATGACACATAACATGTACCAATGACCTATAATGTCAAATGAATAGTTCACAAAGTAGGCAAATGATCATGCAAGTATGCACAAAAGCAATCATGTAAACATGCACAAAGATTAAAATGATATGACATATTATTATGCTTCAAAGGTAATGTATTAAACAAAAATTAGATGGTCTCATGGAAATTAAGCAAGCATGGTTTAAAGATACACAAATCATAAGTGAATCATATACCAAAATAACATGCAAGAAATCAAAGCAAAAAGGCTTCATACAATGCACTTAGGTCAAGTATACACATCATACAAAGTAACACAAAAGTGAACACCAAACATGCCATAAAATGATCTAAAAAAATAAATAAAAATCACTTAACATACCTCAAGATGCTAGTGACTTAATGCAAAAATAAGCAAATCAAAACAATTTTTAATGATCAAGAACAAAAATGCACAAATTTATGTATCACATTAAGCATGCATACAAAAGAAAATCAAAGAAAATTGTGGAACAGGGGCAAAAAGGTCATAAAATCAAGAAATAAAATCATGAAAAATTTTCTAAATGTTTTAATGATGCTCATGAATTTTTGTGGAATTTTATAATGCCATTTGGTATTTTTAAAAATTAAAAAGCAAACGTGTAGAAAAAATGAAAATAAAAATGAAATGCAATATGAATGGGGGTGCATGCATAGTAATTATTCAGTTCAAATTAATTGGGCTTGAAAACATGGGAGGTGTGGATATCAATCTGACTAAGTCCATTACACGCGCAATCCACAATAACTACCATGCTCTTCAGTCAACACAAGTCAAAGCAAGGATCACCGTTGGATCAAGTCAGGTCAACAAACAAGTCAAAGTAGCCAAGATCAATACACGCACACAAAAGGACCACACAACATACAGTGTACCACACCACATAATGTTCACTCTGATTAAAATAAAACATGTGCCACGCATGTGACATTTTTATGCGTTGTCATCACACAAGCCACACGATGATGAACATCCTACGGTCCACGTTCAAACTGCAAATAAAACCCTAAACAAGATCACCGGCCGGAGAGGGACCTCCGGTCACCTTCTCCGGCGAGAACCACCACCTGCAACACTCACATGTTCACCAAAACACACAAATCGTATACCAAATTGAAGCTAAGCTCATGTAGATCAAGAATATGCACATAAAAACAACAAAACATGCACACACAGCAAGAACAGAGGAGATGAACTTGTGCCCTAAGTTTTGCAACTACGCCTTTAGAAGGCCTATCAACTAGCCAGAGTTTGGAATGCTTCTATTAAGCTCATATCAGCATGAAAACAACAAATTAAACCATAAAACGCCAGAGCAAAGTTTGAGAGTTTGGAACCTGAACTTGTAGCTTTTGAAGATTCTTGAGAAAACCAGAGACTACACTTGTTCTTCAACCTTGGAGCCTCCAAATCAAGTAAAATAAATGCTGATGTAACTTGTTATCTTGAGCAGAGAGATTCAACGCCAAAATACACTTGAAGCAAACTTGAGAATCGTGATGAAATCTCCTTCAATCATGTGCCATTGATGATGATGAAGATGAAGTATCGTGTACTTTGAGAAGAAGTTTTGAGATTGTTGGTGAAAAAGTGAGAGAATCAGAGAGAAAGTAGTGAGAGCTTTGAGATGAAAACGAGGAAAAATGAAATTGACCCTGAGAAATGTGAGCGAGGTTGTCATTTATAGTGTGGGTTAACCAAGGTTAAACTGAGTGAGGTTAATTGAGTTAGCATGGTTTAGGTGAGTCATCCCTAACTAACTGAGCCAAGTTAGTTAGGGCGAGTTATCCATGGCTGTGATATGGTGGAGGAGGTGTATGACAGTTGTGGTGGAGATTAATGAGCTAACTCATGTGTGCTGCAGCAAACAAACTTGTTCTACAAGTTTCCATTCCTTTCCTTTTTCATGAGCATGGGTAGCACGTGGTATGGTAAATGGGAAGTATGTTTGGCTAAATGAAGTAATGTTGGGAGGGTGAGCAATGCACGGGCAAGCTTGTAACAACAACATCAACAACATTGGTTTTGTTTCTGATTTTTATGGCAGCTGAGAACAATGGAGATATGGTGATTTGGTGATGTTTTTCTCCCTACTCAATGGGTGGATTGATGAGTTTTTGGAGTCATTTGGAAGAGGAGATGTAATATAGCATGTTTGGTATGAAAATTGGATGGAAATGAAACTTGGAATAGGTTGAAAAATGACTCACAACACAAAGGTTTGGGAACTGATAGAAGGCGTGGCAATGAGGTTGGTTAGCAAGGCATCTTGGCATGGAATTTCAGCAAGATCACCATAACTCGAGACCATTATATCTCCCTCCTAACTTGATCAAATGGAAATTTGTCCAACATGAATATTGAAGATGACATTACAAGGAACAATTTTGATGTTAAAAAGTTTTCCATTTGAAGCTTTCTTCTTGGAGAAATTGAGCTTGACATTTGGCACACCACCTGCTTGTAGAAATGACTGCGCGCGAGCTTGAAAATCCTTGGTCATGACTTGGTTTTTGCCCTACTTTTCTCCAACTTTGATCAGTCATATCTCACTCAATTTTTATCCAATGGAAATGTTCTACACATGGATTTGAAGCTTAAAGAAAGAACTTTTGTTGTGGCTGAGTGGAATTTTCATTTGGTGCTTCAATTTTAAATGGCCTTGGTTCAAAGTGTAGTGCAAAAATGGCTAAAACTTGCTATTTTTAGTAACCCTTCTTCATCCAAAAATGGCAACTTTCCACATCTTGATTTTTTCATGATTTCTTTGGAGTTTCTTGATCAAATTTTGCACATTGGACATATGTAACATGAATTTTATGAATTTGGCCTCAAAAAGTCAAGAGTTGACTTTTTCCTCTGATTATTTGACTTGACCCTAATTTCTTTGATTTTTTATCTTTCTTCCAATTGAATCACTTCTAAAACCAACTGAGAGGTGATTTTCCACATACATACACTTAAGAACATATAGAATACCATGACATCAAGTTTTGTCCAAAAAATCAGAGATTCCCTTATTTAATTGGAAACCCTAATTTTAGCCCCCTCCTCCTAGGAGAAAAATGTGCAGTCTTCAATTTCAAATTCCTCAGAGTATGTTGTGTATCCCTTTAAAGGATGATGAGATATGTCACTTGAGATTGATTTTGGATCAATGAGCTATCTCTTTTGAGGGTTTTCCTTCAGTTTTTGAACCTCTTGCATGTTGAAGTATGTATTGCTTCAATCTCCCATTAGATCTCACTTCCTTGAGATTGTGGATGATCAATTGAGATGGTATGAGACATGAGAGACTCTTGGCTTGCCTTGAGGCAACTTGATTGACCTTTTTGTGCTTTGAATGATCCCTTGATTGTCCACCTTCCACCTGATCACATGCCTTGATGGTAAGAGGAATGTTATGCTTCATTTTCTATGTTAAATGCAATGCAATGCTAATGAGATGGATATGATATTGTAAATGATAATGCTATGCTATGATGCCAAAAGGGGAGAGCAAATTTTGGGGTATTACAGCTGCCCCTATTCAAACACTGTGGACCTGAATGCCTGAAAGCGAATGTTTTCAGACTTTCAAGGTATATAGTGATTGAATACCAAATATAACCAAAAATTTGCTCTGGATGATGAAAAAGAAAAGGAATATAAACCCAACGCAATTGTTGGATTGAATCTTCAAGTGAAACGTTGTTGGAGAAATCTGTCTTTTGAACGACGCCAGGCGACTACTGGCTTGCCATACTGTTGATGGACTTTAACAAATGTCTTTTTGAACGACGCCAGACGACTACTGGCTTGCCACACTGCTGATGGACTTTAGAAATGTCTTTTTGAACGACGCCAGACGACTACTGGCTTGCCACACTGCTGGTGGACTTTAGCTGCTCGGCCATTCAAAACAATGGACTTTTACCAGTTCGTGCTGGATTTTTGCCAATCTGTCGTTGGACTTCAATGATTACCAAACAGGCTTTGGAATCTCAAAATTGCCATCCTCGGATGGACTTTTGCAGCTTTGCCAAATTAAACTTGGACTTTGATGCTTACCAAACCGGCTCTGGAAGCTTTGTCAGATGATCATCCCACCTGCTGGAACAACCACCTGCAATATTATCCCACATGCTGGGATAAGATAAACAAACTGTATATAATGATCATCCCACTGGCTGGAACAACCATCTGCCATACTATCCCACCGGCTGGAATAATATGAACAAACTGTATATAATGATCACCCCACCTACTGGAACAACCATCTGCCATACTATTCCACAGGCTGGAATAATATGAACAAACTGCATATAATGATCATCCCACCTGCTGGAACAACCATCTGCCATATTATTCCACCGGCTGGAATAATATGAACAAACTGTATGCATGCCAAAAATAAATTGGACTTTGGATTGTAAATGAGCAATGCTGAGAATTACACCACCTGCTGGGTAATATCATATGCTGACACTTTGCTGAAGAAGAGATTCTGTCGATCTCTTTGGACCTTGCTGGGGATATTACTGCGACTCGGCTGGGGAGTATAGCAGACAAGATTCAATGCTGAACTCTGTGGGGGTACTATTACCAGAGATACGACCTTGCTAGGGATCAGGGCTGCTCTGCCGGGGACATGCAAATCTTAGTTGAAAGACAATCCGCTGCAACATGCTGAGAAAGAGTCCCTAGGGATCTGTTAGGGAAACACAAAGCAATTCCACGGTAATCTGCTGAGGAAGAAGACTGTCGAGCTTAGGATAAATGTCACAATGCCCCATGTTGGGCGAACTTTCCCTTTGACGACTTCCCTGGGGATAATGAGTTTACAACACACTCTGCTAGAGATAACTGCTTTAAAGCATATCGTGCTGGGGCTACCCTTTGAGAGGATTTTACAGAAGACCAAGTGTCTTCAAACTCTACTGGGGATAACAGATCGGGAGTATCCTTTACGGGGGAGGTTACATGCCCCATGCATGGGATGGTCAATAACTCCGTTGTGGATTACTCTTTGACAAATTTCACATACTGAAACCTGCGGGAGACATGATACTACCACTTGCCGGTACATCCTGCCAAGAGTAAACTCCACAAGGGATGTTGGTACTAAAAGTTTCGTCTCTTAAGAGGATTTCATAGAAAACCAAGCATTTTCAAACTCTTAGACAAACACTCTGCCTTGAACTACCTTTCACATCGTCTGCAGGGTACTGGAGGATTGGCACTTGTTGTCAACCTGGAGTATTCACTGCATTAATAACCGTTATCAACACAGAAGAAATCCATCTTCGAACACCGTTGCCATCACGAAACTTAGTGGGAACTCTTGAATGGAAGAATTGACTTAATAAGATACAACAGTATCAAGTCATAGCAAATATCTGCTCGTGGTTACGATCATGCTGTTTGGATCGATCGTGCTCATTACCTGCAACAGAAAAAGAATATGCACATGCCCCAGGATATTGTGTGGTCTTTTGGGTCCACCATCCAAGGTTGTCCAACAAGCAAAGTAATTTCAATTGTCTTTGTGCATGTTTTTGCAAGGCCAAGATATTTTCAAAGTAACGTTTTATTATCAAAAATCAGACGTTTTTGCAAACAAAACAGTAAAATGAAAATAAAAGCCCGTGACTGAATATTCAACTTTATTGATGAAATGCCAAAAATTGGCGAATTTACAATCAGAAGCAAACCCCTGAAAGAGGCGATTGCCATAAAATTGAGAAAAGAAATATATCCTAATGATAATGCGGAAATTGGATTCCAACTGATTTCTGATTCTGTTATAGCCAGTATGCACTCTAACTCTCCTGATTATCTTTGCCTTCAGAAGCTCATGATTGGACCAATTCCTCCTTTGGAATTTTGCCAATTTGCTGAAGAGTAGAAAACGTACAGATTAATTCAGACTGCAGTCATTCGCTTTAATCCCTCTTTTGTGTGGATCGCCTTTTCAGGTTTTCAATCCACCGGGATACCCTTTTTTGCCTAAGTTGCCCTTTCGGGTTTTCAACTTACCGGGTGTACAATTTTTTTCAATTATATCCCTAATTTTTGCCTGAACCTTTATTCTGTTTTTGGTTCGCCGGGATGCCCTTTTTTGCCTGGATTCTTTTTTTTTATCCAGCGGGTCTCTTTATACGAAGTATTTTTTAACTGCATCTGAATTAACAGGGGATGAAAAGTCTTCACCATCCATGGTTGTCAGCAACAAGGCCCCACCTGAGAAAACCTTTTTTACCACGAACGGACCTTCATAGTTAGGAGTCCATTTGCCCCTGTGATCTGTACTCGGAGGAAGTATTCTCTTGATTACCACATCCCCGACCTTGTAGACTTGAGGTCGAACCTTTTGATCGAATGCCCTCTTCATTCTGCGCTGGTATAGCTGGCCATGGCATACCGCTGCTAATCGCTTCTCCTCAATAAGGCTCAGCTGATCAAATCTGGCTCGTACCCATTCAGCTTCATCTAGCTTAACGTCCATCAATACTCGGAGAGAGGGAATCTCCACTTCTATTGGTAGAACTACCTCCATACCATATACAAGCGAGTATGGTGTTGCCCCAGTGGACGTGCGGACTGATGTTCGATACCCATGCAAAGCCAGCAGTAACATCTCATGCCAATCTTTGTACGTGACAACCATCTTCTGCACAATCTTCTTGATGTTTTTGTTGGCCGCTTCGACTGCGCGTTCATCTTTGGGCGGTACGGCGAAGAATTGTGGTGCTCAATTTTGAAGTCCCGGCATAGTTCAGCCATCATCTTATTATTCAAATTAGAACCATTATCGGTAATGATTCTTTCGGGCACTCCATATCGACAAATGATGTCCCTTTTCAAGAAACGCGCCACTACTTGCTTAGTGACATTGGCATAGGATGCTGCTTCAACCCATTTAGTGAAGTAATCAATGGCGACCAAGATGAAACGATGGTCGTTTGAAGCAGTAGGCTCAATTTTCCCGATCATATCAATGCCCCACATTGCAAATGGCCACGGAGAGGACATGATACTCAACGGATTGGGAGGAACGTGCACTTTGTCTGCATAGATCTGGAATTTGTGACACTTGCGAGTATACTTGCAGCAATCTGACTCCATGGTCAGCCAATAATACCCTAATCTCAACAATTTCTTAGCCATCGCATGTCCTCCGGCATGGGTACCGAAAGAGCCTTCGTGCACTTCAATCATCAACGGGTCTGCCTCGTGTCTATCCACACATCTGAGCAGAACCGTGTCAAAATTCCTTTTATACAGCACGCCATCTTTGTTCAAGAAGAAACTACCAGCTAGCCTTCTTAATGTCTTCTTGTCATTGGAAGATGCCCCAGGCGGGTATTCTTGATTTTTTAAGAAGCATTTGATGTCATGGTACCAAGGCTTATCGTCAGACACTGCATCAACCTCAAACACAAAAGCAGGCCTATCAAGACGAGATACATCAATCCTGGGCACAAAGTTCCAACCATGCACTTTGATCATCGAAGAGATAGTGGCCAAGGCGTCTGCAAACTTATTCTCATCTCGGGGAACATGGTATAACTTGACAGTTGTAAAGAATGTCAACAATCTCCTCGTATAATCTCTATACGGAATCAAATTCTACTGATGTGTGTGCCAAGTTCCCTTTACTTAATTGATTACCAGTTCTGAATCACCAAAGATATCGAGGGTCTTGATTCGTAAATCAATAGCTTCCTCGATCCCTAGTATGCAAGCTTCGTATTCTGCTTCATTGTTGGTACACCCGAAAGTTACTCGGGCAGTGAAGGGCATGTGAACACCCTCTGGCATAATAAGGACTGCACCAACTCCACACCCATTCATATTAACTGCCCCATCAAACATCAAACTCCATTTGGACTCAGGGTCAGGCCCCTCCTCCAGAAGTGGTTCCTCGCAGTCTTTCTCTTTGAGAAACATGATGTCCTCATCAGGGAAATCAAATCTCATGGGCTGGTAATCATCAAGAGGCTGTTGCGTAAGATAATCTGACAGTATACTTCCTTTGATTGCCTTTTGCGAAGTAAATTGAATATCGTACTCTGTCAGTACCATCTGCCACCTTGCAACTCTGCCTGTAAGTGCTGGTTTCTCAAAAATATACTTGACCGGATCCAATTTAGAGATCAACAGGGTTGTATGTGTGAGCATGTATTGTCTCAATCGTTTGGCGGCCCATGCGAGTGCACAGCATGTCTTCTCAAGCATTGAATAACGCGATTCACAATCTGTAAACTTCTTGCTCAGGTAGTAAATAGCATGTTCTTTCCTACATGTCTCGTCGTGTTGACCGAGAACACAACCCATGGATCCTTCGAGCACTGTCAAGTACATAATCAGTGGTCTCCCTTGAACTGGAGGTATCAGAATTGGAGGTTCCTGCAAATATCTTTTTATTTTATTGAATGCATTTTGACAATCATCATTCCACCTGACCGTTTGATCTTTTCGTAGCATTTTGAATATCGGTTCGCAAGTGGCAGTTAGGTGCGATATGAACCTTGAAATGTAGTTCAATCTTCCTAGAAAGCCGCGAACTTCTTTCTCAGTTCTCGGTACAGGCATATCTTGTATAGCTTTCACTTTAGTAGGATCAACCTCTATCCCTTTTTCACTGACAATGAAACCAAGCAATTTTCCAGACCGCACGCCGAAAGTACACTTGTTAGGATTCAGTCTTAACCTGAATTTCCTCAGCCTCTCAAACAACTTCTTCAAGTTGATCAGATGTTCCTCTTCTGTCTTTGATTTAGCAATCATGTCATCCACATAGCACTCGATCTCTTTATGAATTAGATCGTGGAATAACGTCACCATTGCTCTTTGATAAGTTGCCCCTGCGTTCTTCAACCCAAAAGGCATTACTTTGTAACAGAAGGTACCCCACGGGGTAATGAATGTCGTCTTCTCCATGTCTTCAGGCGCCATCTTTATCTGATTGTACCCGGAGAATCCATCCATAAATGAGAACACTGAAAACTGAGCGGTATTATCAACCAACACATCAATATGAGGGAGTGGAAAATCATCTTTAGGGCTCGCCCTGTTGAGATCTCTGTAATCCACACACATTATGACTTTGCCATCTTTCTTCGGCACCGGTACTATATTGGCCACCCAGGGAGGATAGTTGGTTACTGCCAGAAAACCTGCATCCAACTGTTTCTGTACTTCTTCCTTGATCTTCAAAGCCATTTATGGTTTTGTCCTGCGCAGCTTCTGCTTGACCGGTGGGCAGTCCTCTTTCAATGGTAGTCTATGCACAACTATGTCTGTATCTAAACCTGGCATATCTTGGTATGACCAAGCAAAGATGTCAACGTATTCACGTAGCATGACTATCAGCTCTTGCTTTACATCGGCCCGCAGACTCGCACCAATCTTGATCTCTTTCTTGCTTTCCTCTGACCCAATATTGATGATCTCAAGAGCTTCCTGATGAGGCTGAATGGTCTTCTCTTCCTGTTTCAACAACCTAGCCAACTCTTCCGGGAGTTCATAGTCTTCATCACTTTCTTCCTCAGCTTGATAGATCGGATTGTCGAAATCATACGTGGGCATAACAGAATCATTTTCAGAGAAATCCACAGAATCCAGTTTGCATGATTGGGTTTATGCTTTATTTTAGATTATTTTTTGCTTGAAAACAAAAGAAAAGAAAGTGCATTATCATTTTTAATTTTCTTTGTACAAAAATAAAATAAAGAAAGAGTAAAGGAACACAAATTTGTAAACAAAAACGTCCTTTTATTGATATTTGAACATTATATGAGAAAATATGGTGGCCCTACAAATGGATCCTCACACCTTGGGCAGAGTGTGGGATTTCATGCATTATGAAAGACAAGAATTATTACTCTGAATGGTGAACAACATGAACGATTTCTTCACTAGACCAATTTTGCAACGCCTCGCCTGGAGCCAGTGCATATACCCATCTGTCCAGATAATCTGAGCTTTCAGTGCCATCTTCTATTGCTGAGCAGGACTGGTTAGGATTGATAATTCCTCCACTGTTGAAGTTGATTGGCCCACGGAATCGAGGAACTGGCATCCGGCCCGGCTGGTATCCAATGCCAAACTTATCTTCTTTCACGAACACATCTATAGCTTTACCCCAACCTTGGGCATTTCCGCTTTCGACCACTTCTCTGGCCTGCTTGTACGACGCAATTGATGCACTCGGCCCACCTGGCACGTTCGACACCACCGCTGCTGAAGTAGATTCTGGTAAGTTGTTGATATTCAGGGCTTCAGAAGATTGGCACAATGTTTCATGAATCTCTCCATCCATTTCGACATATTTGAAAGTGGATAAATGACTCACGAATATATCTTCCTCGCCGCAAACAGTAACCACTTGACCCTCGAACACATACTTGAGCTTCTGATGAAGTGTGGAGGTAACTGCGCCTGCTGCGTGAATCCACGGTCGGCCCAACAAACAGCTATAAGCAGGCTGAATGTCCATAACATGAAAGATCGTCTTGAATATCTGTGGACCAACCTGTATTGGTAGTTCAACCTCCCCAAACACCGATCTTTGGGATCCATCGAAAGCTCTCAAAATCAGATCGCTGGGTCTCAGAACCAATCCATCTACTTCAATTTTCATCAGGGCTTTTTTGGGTAACACATTTAAGGAAGAACCTGTGTCAACCAGCACATGCGACAAAACTGCTCCTTTGCATTCAAGTGTGATGTGCAGTGCTTCCTTGTGGTTACGTCCGTCCGGTGTCAAATCCCTGTTCGTAAATCCCAACCCGTGGCTCACATTCACATTAGAAATTACTCCCTCCAACCGATTCACTGTAATCTCTTGGGGAACGTATGCCATATTCAGAACTTTCAACAAAGCAGCCCGGTGTGCATCTGAACTCATTAACAGGGATAATATCGAAATTTTAGAGGGTGTCTGATTAAGTTGGTCAATGATCTTGTAATCACTCTTTTTGATAACCCTCATAAATTCCTCAACATCATTATCAAAATTGACTTTAGGATCCTCTTCCTGAGCAGGCACCTTGTCATCAACAACCTGTTTTCCTTTCGCTCTTGCAGCGGCTTCAGCCTCTTTATCATTCCTTAGAGTCTGGGGAGCAAACAGTCGACCGCTCCTTGTAAAACCACTTGGTCCACTGACATTCTCAATGCTAGTACCAACAGCCTCTGCCTTCTGCCGACTTCCTCCTTGACGAGTATCAGTTCCATACTGCCACGGAACTGCCCTATTAGACACATAAGCAGCCGATTCAGGAACTATAATCGTAACTGGTCTCGGCCTCTCGGGCACGATGATAGCAACAGGCTCCTCAACAGGCACCTGTATCTCGACTGGATTATAGTAAATGGTAACGGCAGAAACATCCTGTTCTTTCTCTACTTTATCAAACTGAAGACTTCCCTCGTCCATAAGATCCTGCAGTCCAACTCTCAACTTACTGCAGCCATTAACCTGCTTTGAACAATCCTCGCAATCAGAGGCACATCCAGGAAATACCTTTCCTTTTAACAAACGTTCTTTTACAATCAACAGTGGAGTCTTCACCAAATTAACATCAGTAATCAAATTCAACTTCTCGCCATCAAAAATGGCATTTGTGCCTGCACCTCCATGATGAGGCATTGGATTGTCACGAACATTCGGAGGCCTAGAGAAGTTAATAGCTTTTGCGTCGATCAGATCTTGAACCTTATGTTGAAAGGCCCAACACTTTTCTATTGAATGACCTGGCGCACCAGAATGATATTCACATCGAACATTAGCATCGTAACCTTGAGGCAATTTTCCGGAATCCAGCGGCTTCATAGTCCGAAGTTCAACCAACTTCTCTTTGAGCAGTTGTGGTAACAAAGCAGCATATGTCATAGGCAAGGGATCAAACTTACGGTCCCTTTGTCTATTATTCTGAAATCGGGGTCTACCTTGCTGATCTGGCGTTTGCTGTCCAGCTAGAACCGGAATGGTTACCGCATCCACCTGATGATATGACTGATTCCTTCCTCTGCCCCCTCCTCTATACACAGCGCTTGACTCCCCTTCTCTTTTCCTTGGTCCATTGGCAAAGGGTTTCTTCGAACTTGAAGCAACATCTTGAATCTTACCCAATTTCAGCAGACTTTATATTCGTTCCCCAGCAACGACGATGTCGGCAAACCCCGTGGAGGGACATGCAGCCAGTCTATCCAAATACGTCCCTTGAAGTGTGCTCATGAACATATCAACCATCTCACGATCACCCAAAGGTGGTTGAACTCAAGCAGCCAATTCTCTCCATCTCTGTGCGTACTGCTTAAAGCCCTCCTTGTTATCCCGAGTCATACTCTGCAATTGAGTACGATTAGGTGCCATGTCCAGATTATATTGATACTGCTTCAGAAACGCAGCGCACAAATCTTTCCAACTCCTTATATGAACCTTGTCCAGCTTAATGTACCATTCCAGGGAAGCGCCTGACAGGCTATCCTGGAAAAAATACATCCAGAGCTTTTGGTCCTCGGTGTAAGCGGCAATCTTGCGATTGTAAGCTTGCAAATGTGTTTTGGGACAGGTACTGCCGTTGTACTTATCCAAAGCAGGAAGCTTGAACTTGGGAGGAATTCGCACACCCTGCACGAGACCCATGTCTTCTACATCAATTCCAAGAGGATTTTGGCTCTTAATAGCCTTGAGTCTTTCATCCAGCCCTTCATACTTCCGGTCGTCATTATAGAAACCCATGTCATTGTTGAATGCAGTGAACTGGTCCTCCTGACCATCCTCATTGTTATCAAATCCCAGATGTACCCCACCAGCAGGGATTGTGCCAACAGGAGGAGTGCGCACGTTGCGATTTGGGATTTCAGTTTCCAGCCTCTGGATAGTGGTTCTCATAGCTTCTTGTCCAATCCTCATGTTTTCTTGACCGGTCCTCAGCTCTTGCTGACCTTGAACAATCCCCTACATGAGGTTCATGAACTCTTCCATCCTTCCCCTCAAATCGGCTAACTCTGTCTGAACTTGCTCCATTACTCTTGCTTGATTGCGTCGGGTAGAATATCGGTGAACTGGGGTATCAGCTATCGTGCCTGAAAACCAAATAAAAGTTAGCAGGCGCCTGCAAAAGGAAAACCTTCAATGCAAAAATGATATGCAAATGCAAATGCAAAGTTATGTTTGTCATTTCAAAATACTTTTCATATCCTGATTCCAATCGTAACCAAGAATTCCTGAAGACCAGGAGTCATGATTACTGAGTTTTTCCATGAAGAGATATTCATATACATCAATCACAGATGTCTGAAGACCAGAAATTGTGAACAGAGATAACCCATTTCATACAAATTCCCAAAACTTCTCAAGCACGTTTGTCGTAGTTTCAGCAACAAAATAAGAAACAGGCAGTCAAATGGATCCATCAACAATTCTGATGGTAACCATTACAAATTACAAAGAAATGACAAAAATCACTAATCCGACAGCTCTACATCCTTCAGCTTCTGGCTGGAGTACTTAATCTCTTCAAACAGGATGCGGGTACGCTGATGATGCGGCTTCTCAATCAGCTCTTTGATCACTACGTCCCTTTTTTCCAATGCATCCTCTAATGACCCCACGTGCATCAGCAAGGCTTCATCTTCATTGGCTCCTTTGCGCCTCTTGATTCCAGCTTGAATTTTAACCAGTTTCAGCTCTGCTGTGACATCTTCAAGCTCCTTGTTGGTGATTTTCAGCTTACCTTCAGCATTTCTCACTTGTTCTTGACTTTTGCCAAGATCTTCTCGATACTTTCTTCTTTCCACGTGTGCTTTCTTCAGCTCTTCATCTTTATCTTTTAACTGGGCCTGCAATTCAGAGTTCTCAATTCTGACCTCATCCCAAGCTTGTCGGAGTTTAGCTAACGAATCCTTGCTTCGGGCCAGCGCCTGCTTTGTAGCCTTATGAGCCTGACTAGTATCATCTGCTCCCAAGGTAAGCTTCCGGAAGTATCGAGCTCTCTCATCAAAATCTTCTTCTTTGTCCGCCAGGGTTTTTTCTACTATCAACGCTCTCTTTTCCAACTCTTTATTGTCAGCTAGAGCTTTCTGAAGACATCTTCTCATTCCAGAGTTCTCTA
Source organism: Lathyrus tuberosus (assembly GCA_022829125.1). NCBI lineage: Eukaryota > Viridiplantae > Streptophyta > Magnoliopsida > Fabales > Fabaceae > Lathyrus > Lathyrus tuberosus. The sequence continues at coordinate 2,554,090 of JALAZF010000353.1, forward strand.
TCTGCAGATCTCTAACCATTTTCTTCAATTTCTCGTACTCTTCGGCCGGTACCATGGAATGTTGATCTGGACATAAGAGAACTTCTCGGGAAAAGGGTAACAACAGCTTTTTGACCTTCATCTCAACCCAAGCATTGTAGTCAAGGTATGATCTACAGTCTCCTTTGCCGAAAGTCAGTTTTCCCTCTCTTTGCCTAAATTTCCAAGCATTTATTACTTCCAGCACTCTTTCATTCTTGGTCCCTACGAAAAACAGAGAAGCGCTAATCTCTTCATCAGCAGGAGGATGTCTTGAGGCATAACCAAACTGTTTAACTACCAACACTGGGTTGTAATTAATCCCACCTCTTCTTCCAAGTAGAGGCACATTAGGAAAACTTCCACATTTGACAGTAAGCTCTACCATCAGTAATTTGGGATCAAACCAAATAATATTATTGGCAGTCAAACCTATCAGTCTCTTGGACCACTTCATTGTCTCAGCAGTTTCTACAAACGCACCAGTCCGGGGTAAATGTTTGAAGAGCCAATGGCATAAAAATTGGGTGCAACAACAAACCAAACTCCCTCTTGCCTTCTCATTTTTGTAGTGTACGGAGTGATAAAAATCCCCTAGCAGGGTAGGAATCGGATTCTTCGATACAAACACTTTCAACGCCTGCATATCAACAAAATCAGGCTGACCGGGGAAAAGCACCAAGCCATAGATACAAAGAGCTAACACAGCGTTGTAAGTAGTCTAATTGTTAGCCTTGGCAGCTTCCTGAGCTTGTCGAAAAAGAAACTCCAAGTGAAATCCTTCATCTTCTTTGAGTCTGCTTAGGCCACTTTTCACAACAAACAGGTCCAGATGCAGGACAACAGCGATTACTTCAGGGACAAGAGCACCTTCAGAAAAGTACGGTATAGCAGACGTGATTGGAATTCCCAAAATAAATGAGAATTCCTCCAGAGTGGGCATCAGAATGTAGTCAGGGAATAGGAAACATCTCATTGATGGCTCATAGAACTGTAAGAAAGTATGCAACCCATCCTTCTCATACTTTGTGAATGCACAGAGCATCTTAATCAGCTCTCCATACTCCTTCTGAAAAGTGCTGAGAACATCAGAACTAGCCATACCTATCATCTTGTTCAATACATCCAGCTTAGGATCAGGGAATTTGTATGACACATTATTCTTCCTTTTAACCTCAGCATCTTGGGAACTCATGATGGGAATCAGACAATATGGTAAGTACCTGAAAATGACAAACATAACCTGTTATGATATGATTATGCAAATGCAAAAGGCATGTGATCAGGTATCCAGGTGTCGGTGTCTGTGTTGAACTGTGTGTACTGTGTCTCTGTACTGAATCTGGCAATATATCTGAGATGAATACTCAAACCACTGTCATAGGATACACTGTCTGTAATAATCATAGAATCACAAGTACGGTATGTAGGAGGCCGGGATACCTGCAAACCTGTAAACATCCCACCCATACTCACATGTGGTTCCTAGAAAATAAGGCTTGTCAGCTTCGGAGGTTTGAGAAGCGATAGCACATTCAGCCCGTAGGATACAATGCTATGCCAATCAAAGAGGTCGTCCACTGACTCACCTTAAAAAAAAAGGTCATCCTATGCAAGTACCAAAGTGGGCCCTCGGGTGCGAGTGGGTTTGCCACAGAATGTGGTCTGCCACTGTCACCGCTAAAGAGAGATGTTTCCACTAAGGTCCTCATGATCGGTCACTAGAGTCGACAGCTCTCTAGATCGACATCCTGGAATACGCAAGATGCGTACGCCATGATGGGTCCCAAGATAGCCTCGTCTAGCTGTGAATTTCGTGATTACCCAACGTACACAGATGGCACGTAGGTCCCACTACTCTTCACTCTAAATCTAAGTGTATACTCAAGCCTGTGTACTGGGCTCATCCCTCAGAAATCCCATCCCGCCAAACAGACAGAACAGTGCAACACAGTATAATATATGAAATGTAAATGCTAACATGCTGTAAATATGGTACAAGTAATAAAATACAGTAAACAGCAAATACAAGATAATAGTAAACACCCAATGAAAGAAAAGCAAACAAGCGCTAGGATTGACTCGCTTAGGATGGACCAGCAATAGGTCAACCTGTCCCCAGCAGAGTCGCCAGCTGTCGCTCCCGGGATTTTCATCCTAGTACAAACGCGAAAGTGGCACCGAAACAGAGTCGCCAGCAATGTGTATTTATCCCAAGAGACGGAAAGGAAACACTGCATAAACCTGAAGGAAATGAAAGAACATGGTCTCGCGACCAAGAGAAAGGGTAAGGGAGTCGGTTACGCGAGACGAAGGTATTAGCACCCCTACGCGTCCATCGTACCCGATGGGATCCACGCTTGCTTACTTCAATCAAAGGGTGATAGAAAAGGATACTGGAAAAGGAACTGAAAGAAAGAAAGGAGAAAGAATGGAAAAGGAACGAGAAACAAATGTAGGGAAAATAAAAGAAATGCTCGCATGGGCCCTACCCCACTGCCTGCGTATCTCATCGGGAGCATGAGAATCAGAGCGACGTAGTTCCCCTCACTAGGGATAGTTTGTTTGTGTTTTTTAGGGACGGCTAATGTTCTAGCTCAGGTGTTGCAGGCTCGCTGGTCCGAGTGCGTTACCATCTTGCAAGAGAACGAGTAGGAAGCACGTTCGTACGTCGAGAATGAGTGAGGTGAGAAAAGAATTCCCGAAGGAAAGACGTTATTGTTTGTTTTTGTCTTTTAGAAGTTTTTTCATTTGTTTGCATATGATAGTGTATCTAAATCTTAGTCATTGGAATGTGTACATTCTCACATTCCAAGATGGAATGGGTAAGAAAGCACACTAAGAGTGAAGAAGACCCCCACACTTAGTTCCAATTGTCAAGGTTCAAACACACTAGCATACTTGTGTTTATTAAGTGTTTTTGTTGATTATGGGGTGAAGAAGTGTTTTTTTATTTGTATCTTCAACAAGTATTGCATTTAAGTCCCTCATACAAGATCAAATGTTTAACACATTGACCCAAGATGGGCTATATGCTACACATTCTAAGATTACAAGAGAAGACCCCTTATAATCTTTTCTTTATATGAAAGGCCTACATGCAATAAATGCCTACCTTTATTAGATATTTTTGTATTTTCTTTGAGATGAGAAAAGAGACTCAAGAGAGGATAAAAGGTAAAATATATATGAACTAAGACTCAATCCTAATTGAAAATTAAAGGGAGTGGTCCTAATGGTTTGTGAGGTTTCAACCTAAAGTCTAAAGAAAGAATGAATTAAACAATTCACTTCTAAGTTAGAAGATGAATTGTAATTCAAAAAGGGAAAGTGGTGAGTTATTAAGAAAAAGCACATAAGTGCTTAACAAAACACAAAAATTGAATTGTAAAAGAGATGAGAGGATAGAAGTTCGAATGTGGATTCCTTATCCACACTCAATTGCAACTTACCAAAGCCCCTACATGGTTAGTAAACATGTATAAGAAGTATAAGCAGCAAAAGAACACTTAATGCACCATAAAGATCAAAAGAATAATATGAAAGATCAAATCCTATAACCACAACCAGAATGTACATCAAATGGAAAACAAATGATCATTATCAAGCAAGTCCAAGTGGATAGGCACAAACATCATCCATGATATTAGAACATGCTACCATAAGAAAAGGGAGAATGAAAGATGAAAAGAAATGGAAGAAACATGCCTAAATGGAACATGTAATCCAAGGATCAGAATTGAAATGAAATGAAGAATGATATATAAACACATCACAAGCATTCATGAAACACCTATCAAGCCATTCAAGAAGCAATAGAAGAAGAAAGGAAATGGAAATTCAAAAGATAACACAAGTACTTCATATTAAGGACACACAAAGTTCAAATGAAAGTGAACATGCAATGATGACACATAACATGTACCAATGACCTATAATGTCAAATGAATAGTTCACAAAGTAGGCAAATGATCATGCAAGTATGCACAAAAGCAATCACGTAAACATGCACAAAGATTAAAATGATATGACATATTATTATGCTTCAAAGGTAATGTATTAAACAAAAATTAGATGGCCTCATGGAAATTAAGCAAACATGGTTTAAAGATACACAAATCAGAAGTGAATCATATACCAAAATAACATGCAAGAAATCAAAGCAAAAAGGCTTCATACAATGCACTTAGGTCAAGTATACACATCATACAAAGTAACACAAAAGTGAACACCAAACATGCCATAAAATGATCTAAAAAAATCAAATAAAAATCACTTAACATACCTCAAGATGCTAGTGACTTAATGCAAAAAGAAATAAATCAAAACAATTTTTAATGATCAAGAACAAAAATGCACAAATTTATGTATCACATTAAGCATGCATACAAAAGAAAATCAAAGAAAATTGTGGAACAGGGGTAAAAATGTCATAAAATCAAGAAATAAAATCATGAAAAATTTTATAAATGTTTTATTAATGCTCATGAATTTTTGTGGAATTTTATAATGCAATTTGGTATTTTTAAAAATTAAAAAGCAAACGTGTAGAAAAAATGAAAATAAAAATGAAATGCAATATGAATGGGGGTGCATGCATAGTAATTATTCAGTTCAAATTAATTGGGCTTGAAAACATGGGAGGTGTGGATATCAATCTGACTAAGTCCATTACATGCGCAATCCACAATAACTACCATGCTATTCAGTCAACACAAGTCAAAGCAAGGATCACCGTTGGATCAAGTCAGGTCAACAAACAAGTCAAAGTAGCCAAGATCAATACACGCACACGAAAGGACCACACAACATACAGTGTACCACACCACATAATGTTCACTCTGATTAAAATAAAACATGTGCCACGCATGTGACATTTTTATGCGTTGTCATCACACAAGCCACACGATGATGAACATCCAACGGTCCACGTTCAAACTGCAAATAAAACCCTAAACAAGATCACCGGCCGGAGAGGGACCTCCGGTCACCTTCTCCGGCGAGAACCACCACCTGCAACACTCACATGTTCACCAAAACACACAAATCGCATACCAAATTAAAGCTAAGCTCATGTAGATTAAGAATATGCTTATATAAACAACAAAACATGCACACACAGCAAGAACAGAGGAGATGAACTTGTGCCCTAAGTTTTGCAACTACGCCTTTAGAAGGCCTATCAACTAGCCGGAGTTTGGAATGCTTCTATTAAGCTCATATCAACATGAAAACAACAAATTAAACCATAAAACGCCAGAGCAAAGTTTGAGAGTTTGTAACCTGAACTTGTAGCTTTTGAAGATTCTTGAGAAAACCAGAGACTACACTTGTTCTTCAACCTTGGAGCCTCCAAATCAAGCAAAATAAATGCTGATGTAACTTGTTATCTTGAGCAGAGAGATTCAACGCCAAAATACACTTGAAGAAAACTTGAGAATCGGGATGAGATCTCCTTCAATCATGTGCCATTGATGATGATGAAGATGAAGTATCGTGTACTTTGAGAAGAAGTTTTGAGATTGTTGGTGAAAAAGTGAGAGAATCAGAGAGAAAGTAGTGAGAGCTTTGAGATGAAAACGAGGAAAAATGAAATTGACCCTGAGAAATGTGAGTGAGGTTGTCATTTATAGTGTGGGTTAACCAAGGTTAAACTGAGTGAGGTTAACTGAGTTAGCATGGTTTAGGTGAGTCATCCCTAACTAACTGAGCCAAGTTAGTTAGGGCGAGTTATCCATGGCTGTGATATGGTGGAGGAGGTGTATGACAGTTGTGGTGGAGATTAATGAGCTAACTCATGTGTGCTGCAGCAAACAAACTTGTTCTACAAGTTTCCATTCCTTTCCTTTTTCATGAGCATGGGTAGCACGTGGTATGGTAAATGGGAAGTATGTTTGGCTAAATGAAGTAATGTTGGGAGGGTGAGCAATGCACGGGCAAGCTTGTAACAACAACATCAACAACATTGGTTTTGTTTCTGATTTTTATGGCAGCTGAGAACAATGGAGATATGGTGATTTGGTGATGTTTTTCTCCCTACTCAATGGGTGGATTGATGAGTTTTTGGGGTCATTTGGAAGAGGAGATGTAATAGAGCATGTTTGGTATGAAAATTGGATGGAAATGAAACTTGGAATAGGTTGAAAAATGACTCACAACACAAAGGTTTGGGAACTGATAGAAGGCGTGGCAATGAGGTTGGTTATCAAGGCATCTTGGCATGGAATTTCAGCAAGATCACCATAACTCGAGACCATTATATCTCCCTCCTAACTTGATCAAATGGAAATTTGTCCAACATGAATATTGAAGATGACATTACAAGGAACAATTTTGATGTTAAAAGTTTTCCATTTGAAGCTTTCTTCTTGGAGAAATTGAGCTTGACATTTGGCACACCACCTGCTTGTAGAAATGACTGCGCGCGAGCTTGAAAATCCTTGGTCATGACTTGGTTTTTGCCCTACTTTTCTCCAACTTTGATCAATCATATCTCACTCATTTTTTATCCAATGGAAATGTTCTACACATGGATTTGAAGCTTAAAGAAAGAACTTTTGTTGTGGCCGAGTGGAATTTTCATTTGGTGCTTCAATTTTAAATGGCCTTGGTTCAAAGTGTAGTGCAAAAATGGCTAAAACTTGCTATTTTTAGTAACCCTTCTTCATCCAAAAATGGCAACTTTCCACATCTTGATTTTTTCATGATTCCTTTGGAGTTTCTTGATCAAATTTTGCACATTGGACATATGTAACATGAATTTTATGAATTTGGCCTCAAAAAGTCAAGAGTTGACTTTTTCCTCTGATAATTTGACTTGACCCTAATTTCTCTGATTTTTTATCTTTCTTCCAATTGAACCACTTCTAAAACCAACTGAGAGGTGATTTTCCACATACATACACTTAAGAACATATAGAATACCATGACATCAAGTTTTGTCCAAAAAATCAGAGATTCCCTGATTTAATTGGAAACCCTAATTTTAGCCCCCTCCTCCTAGGAGAAAAATGTGCAGTCTTCAATTTCAAATTCCTCAGAGTATGTTGTGTATCCCTTTAAAGGATGATGAGATATGTCACTTGAGATTGATTTTGGATCAATGAGCTATCTCTTTTGAGGGTTTTCCTTCAGTTTTTGAACCTCTTGCATGTTGAATTATGTATTGCTTCAATCTCCCATTAGATCTCACTTCCTTGAGATTGTGGATGATCAATTGAGATGGTATGAGACATGAGAGACTCTTGGCTTGCCTTGAGGCAACTTGATTGACCTTTTTGTGCTTTGAATGATCCCTTGATTGTCCACCTTCCACCTGATCACATGCCTTGATGGTAAGAGGAATGCTATGCTTCATTTTTCTATGTTAAATGCAATGCAATGCTAATGAGATGGATATGATATTGTAAATGATAATGCTATGCTATGATGCCAAAAGGGGAGAGCAAATTTTGGGGTATTACAAGTGTACAGGGAAGACTGAAGTTCTCCTGCGTTGAACTCGGGCTATAGATTGGTGGTTATATCTTCGAAGTTATCAGGTTATCTTTAGAAGTCTGAAAAGGCTTCTGGTGGTGATCAAAAGAGCATTGTTGGAACAAGAATTTTCCCCTTGGACAATATCTAAAGCTGATACTGCTAAAGCTAAAAGTGAGGTATGATTATATTTATTTTTATTAGATAGTTTATAATCCTAAAATTTGCTAATGTTTGTCAGAAGATCTTCATATTTATGAAAAAAGAATTACACTTTACTGTGATAATTCTACTCTATCAGTTGGGCATAAAATATTACTCTATATCAGAGTCTAATAATGTTCAGAAGCTACCTTGATCATAAATCTCTGAGTCAACTTTTGATAAATATATAGCCTTTAAAGCATCTCAGCCTCCGATACTATGAATAAGATTAACTGCCTCTGATATGCACACAAGTGGACATCCTCTAGTAACTGCCTCTGCCATCTATCATCTTACGTGTCATAGATTTGAAAAGTATTTTGACACGTAGATTATAACTATTGAGTAAAAACTCCTTTGTTCTTAGTGGTATGCATTTACTTCTTGGTTGTCTGTTTCTTTATGCATTTATGTTATTTGTTGTTTGAAATTCCTTTTTCACTCAAAAAGACTTTGTATACCAAAAACACACACTTCACTTCTCACTAACTACATTTTTCTTTCTCTAACCTTCTCTGAAAAACCCCTTTTCAAAAACTAAACCCTAAAAGCTCCTCTCATCAATGGTGTCCTCATCCAATACTCAACATGCACACATGAATGTCGACTCTAGCAAAAGTATAATCGTCACGCCCAAGTCCATGAATTTGAATCAAGATGATATAAACCTATTGGGGGAGTAGATTATTGATTTTGAGTCGTTCAATCAAAATGGGTATGATCTTTGGAGATTCTTCAGAGTTCAAGAGTGGTCTCCTATCTTTGAAATGCTTAATGGATCAATATATCCTTATCTTGTGAAGGATTTTTGGGTTAGGGCATAAATGTTTGATGAACTTGCTGCATCCGAGGAACTTAGACTTCTGGTGGAGAAGAAAAAATCTTTGAAGGGGATGAAGAGAGAAGAATTTGGATTGAAGAAGTTTGAAGAAGTGGAAATCATGTCTACTATGATGGGTGTTGATATGGTCATCACTCATAAGACTATTGATAAATTTTTTAGAGCACCAAACTCTAGAAGGTTTATTGTAGGTACCAAAGACAACAGTCCTGAAGCTGAGGCTCAAGAGTTACTTGTTTGAGAATGTTGATAAACTTAGTTCCTCTAAATTTGGAAAGGTCGAGAACATGAAGAAGGAATTCAGGCTTCTATTTAAAATCTTAATTGGTTGTCTGATTCCTAGAGAAGGAATCACTAATCAAATTTCTTGGGATCACAAACATTTCCTCTTCTACTTGAAGAATAAAGACAAGATAAATCTATATTCCTACATTTTTTATCATCTTTATGAAGCAATCAGAGATAGGACAAAGCTTCGTAAGAATAATGTGCCTTAAGCTATACTATTGCCAGAATTGTTCTTTTAGGATCGTCTAATTGATGCTCTCAAAAACTTGCCTAACAATGGAGATCTGAAGGAAATATATGAAAATGTTTTATCTACTTCTGTTATGGGCAATATGAAGCTTATGAAGAAAGGAGATGTTGTGGCTTCAAGAGTACCTTCCTCTGTCAGGTGTACAAATCCTGATTATCTTGAGGATTATCCTGTCATCATCAAGATGGATAATCCTGAAGTAATCAAGAACTTCATTAAAAAGTCTTTCAAGGAAGGTAAAGTAAATAGACTCAAGGACATTCTTGACAAGCCTATTGAAGTTTTTAAGGCTTTTAATAAGAGGAAGCAGGTGGCTTCACAAATTTAAAAACCCTCCAAGAATAAATATGTTCATCAGAAGAATATTGAGAAGGAAATTGAGAAGGTCATTACATCCACTGAGTTGATGCCATCCAAGACTAAGAGTGGAAGGTCCCCTAAGAAAGTTGCTTTTGTCTTTGCCACTTCAGAAGCACCTAAAAGGAATAAGAGATTGAGGAAATTGACTGAGTTGGAAGAGGAAGAAGAAGAGGATGTAGGTGCATCCTTGATCAGGAAGAAGAAGACGGTAGATGTATCTATTCAGCTGGATACAGTTGGCCCTAGCCTAAAGTGTGCTTAACTTTTGGCATCTGTGATGTTGGATTAGTCATTGAAGCCTTTAAAATTCGTTGATAATGGGAATCAAGAGGTTGTTACTGGTGGTGGGCTGGAATCTGCTGAGGTTCAAGCTGCAAAAGTTATGTCTGGATTGAAGTTTATTGTGTATGAAGCTCATATCATTCCTGAAGAAGCTGTCTCAGAAGTTGTGGCTACTTCAGAAGATCTGAATATCGGTGGAATATGTATCAATCTAAACCTATTATCTAAAGATGTTTTTGTTTACTCCACCCTTAATAGAAAATTACAAACCCCCTCGCCTATTCCCCTCACCTGTTCATTCTCCTATATACCCTTCCTCACCCATTGTTGAACCCATGGGAGATCAGAATCAGTTAGCTCTTCATATTATGTCTGATCAACCATCACCCATTAACAATATGTTTGGACCCTTATAGACATTTCTAGTGGTAAAACTTCTTCATCAAGTCTTGAATTAGCACATGATGAAGCAAGTTTGATTGCTAGCTTTGGCTCAAAGTCCTTTGACCCTAACCCTGTCTCTACCAACCTTATCTTCGGCATCCCCATTAGAACCTTCTTTCCTCAAGACAAACCTACTAACCAAGTATATTCTGCTTCTGAAGCTGAACATGAAACCTTTGTCCAACCAAATTGTACCTCTCCTCCTAGAACACCTCTTATACCATAACCTCAACCTTCACCTCCTGCATCCCCTTAAAGTGAACCTACCCTTATTCAGAGTCAACCTCAGGATGAAGTTGTATATGAATTACATACTGAAACCGAACAAATTGTCCAGGATTTATCCTTCATTCAAGTTACTTCTGACCCTGGTGTTGAGTGTGAACAGATTCCCTTTGACTATCCCCACCCTGAAATATATATAAACCTACATGTCCATTCAAACCAATCCTATGAACCTACACCTTGACATACAAATAATCCATCCTCCTTACAAACTATTCAAACCAACCTTGATGTAATAAAAAAATGTCTTATAGGACAATATTTAGAATCTGGTCCTTATGAAGTCCTTTGCTTCTATAACATATTATGCTAAATGGGATTCTATTCAGACTTTTGTTGCATCATTTATTCAGAATCTGAAGGATGCCACTTCAGAGTCTATTGCATATTCTTGTTTTATGCAATATGTTTTGGAGAAGAAATTGACTTCGGGTTGTTACATCTCAACAAGCTATGGATGACAAGCACAAGGACATGGACAATAGGATGAAGTCTATGGATGTCAGACAAGACATCAAGAGTGTAGATCTCAGAGCTATTTATGATTTGTTAAAGAAACCCTAGATTTAGGCTTTAAGAACCCTTTCTTTTTATTTGACTTCTGAACTCATTTTGTGTTTAATTAATATATGCCATCATTTGTTCTTGTTCATTCATTTAGTTTGGTTTATCTATCTTGTGGCTATGATTTGATTTCTTATGTTTTTTATTAAGCTATATTTATTTGGGAATTATTATTGTTTTTATGATAAATGTTTGATATAGTCTTTGCTTGGTTATCTTTTGGATGAACTATTTTCTGGGAATTTCTTGGATGTGTATATGCATTCAAATAAAAATCCAATCATTCACAGTCAATATCATTGCAATAAAAAGGGAAATCTTTTCCTTCATTGATGGAAAGATTACATTATCTTATGAAAAGATCTGAACTATAACCCCTAGCACTAACGAAATCCTCCCACCCATACACTCGTTCTTCATTTCCCTCGTCAAAATCATAAAAGAAAGTCCTCTTTGTCACTCTCTTTTTCTTCTTCTGCTTCTTCTTGTTCCTTTTTGGCCTCCTCACCCGTAAGACATCTCGTGTAATGGTTGACCCAGTTGGCTTGGCTTCCTCCACAAGTTGTTGCGAGTGTGGTGCTGGGACCTCCAGTGAAATGCCGCTTGTTGCCTTCTTGGTTAGAGAACTCATAGTACTTAGAAGAAAAGAATAGTTGGATGAAAATATGAGAAATATGTCTCTGATGGTATGCTTTTATAGAGGAATTTGAGTGTCTTGTATGTTGCAATGGAATGGGAAGATGGAACATCTGATCATTTAATGCCTGCAATGATGACCTATGATAGTTGATATTCTTTAATGACGTGTGACATCTTGAGAAACACAGAAACAGTTCAACCATTTTAGCTATTTCTCTATATTAGGAAGAGTAAAGGTTGTTCATACTATGTTTTATCAGAATTAATTTTTCCCATATATGCGTTTGTATTATTAAATATTTTTGTCCTCTTCTATCCTGACATGTCTCAACTCACTTTTCTTATGACATAGGGGGAAGGAAATTTATGGAAGTATTTAAGTTTTAAAGTATTTTAACGCTTATAATTTACCTGAACCCTATTTATTTAGTTATTTTTATTAATGCTTTCAACTAAACATATTTTTATCAAGATAAGTTTAAATTAACTTGGATAAAACTTGGGGGAGCTTACAAAACTCAACTTATAGACTATTAGACTCATGGAGAGCTTACAAACCTCTGACTTTGATGTTGTCAAGTTAGTTAAAACTGACAAACCATTGTTAGTAAATACATTTGTTTGTTATCATCAAAAAGGGGGAGATTGTTGGAACAAGATTGTTCATATCCCTTGGGTTTTTATGATAACAAAGTATTTAAAGAACAAATGGGTATACTAACATATGTTCAAGTGCGTAGGATCACAAGCTAAGAATTCACCTTGAATTAATCTTGTTGAAAGCATAAGTGGAGAAGTAATGTTACTCAGATTCTCGATGATTAGAATCAGGTGACTTGAAAATGTTTATCAGCATATAAAGGATCAGACTCTGGTAATTGTTCCAATCTCTGATGACAGCTCATACTGTGAAGGCAAAAGGTGCCTCTGGTCCGTACTCTACACCAAAATCAGACCAGTCATGTCAAGCGCCAGATTTCTGGGAAGAGTCAACTAGGGTTTGGTTTTTTAAGGCTCAAGGGATGGTGATGTGACCTCTTAAGTTTGTTCTACCTTTTGGTACATATCTAGTACTTTGAAAGGTGTTATGAATAATGTCATTATCAATTGGACAATAGTTTTATCCAAACGCTACTCTCCAACATCTCTCTTGGCATACTTCTTTACTAAGTTTTCTATTGTTTAAACCTCAAACGACTCTTTATCTACCTATATAAAAGGAAGCTGAAGACTTGAAGGAAGGTTACAACATCCCAACGCATTATAAGATCTTTGGAATAACTCTAAGTTGTTATTTTTATAACTGTTATTGCATAAGATCTAAAGATTTCTTCTTATGTTATCTTAGAAATGTTAGAAAGGTTTAGAACCTTTCTGATTGTTGCACAACTGTTATAGTTCTGATTGTGTATCAAAGTATAGTAGTTACCTTTTATATTAAACTATTTGTTTAAAGTAGAGGAAATCTCTTGCCAATGTGCTTAAGCATTGAAGTCTCTTGTCTGTGTACTTGAGCAAGTGAAGTCTCTTACTAAGTTTATTGATTAGAAGTATCTGGCAAGTTTGTTTGAGCAGAAGTCTCTTTCTAGGTTGATTGAGCATTGATGTCTCTTGTAAGTGTGCTTGAGCAATTGTAATTTATTTGGTTATATTGAAAAGCACTTGTTGAGGCAAGGGGACTGAACTTATCTCAGTTGAGGAGAGGAACCAGGATAATCTTTGTATGTTGCTTGAATTTACTTTTGATCATTACATTTATGTTGTATTACTTGTTCTAATATCAGACTCTGAACGTGGTTCAGATTTTGAAGTTCTTAAGTCAGAAGTGAAACAAATTTTTGGCATAAAAAATTGAACCCCCCCTTCTTGTGTACTTTTCTCACCTTCATAAACCATTTCTTAGGTTTGAACTTGATCATGATGCTTTTAATCAATTACATAAGTCAGTGGAAAAGATCCATATATGTTATGTTATTGGTTCAATTGCAAACTAGAAATTTTCAAACAATTTGATTCGACTCAAATTTTACACATAATTTGAATCTGACAACTCTAGTCACCTCTGCCAGAATTGATTCGAATCAAAATTTACAACTAATTCAATTCATACAGATTTTCCATATTTTTCAGTTGGCTCAACTTGTTTGATTCGAATAAGAATTAACACATGATTCAAATCACGGGGTCTTATATTCGAATCATACTTTACTCTTGATTCGAATCAACTGAAAAAATGGGTCAAAACTCTGCTTTTCATTGATTCCACTTCCCTTATTCAGTTGATTCAAATCATGAAATGCTCTTGATTTGAATTTAACTAACTTTTCAACCATATTTTGTGCTTAATCTCAAGCACATATAAAAACTTTTTGTCATCATTTCTTATGTAACAAATTAACAAATCCATATTCATTTTTGTGTGATTTTGTGAAAAATCAATACCCTCTGTTTCTTAAAAGTTCAAGTTCTTGCAACGAAATTCTTACATATTCAACTGCAATTTGATACAGATATTGATAACGAGAGATTTGTAATTGATTGAAGGAGAAGCACTCTTCAAACTAGTCGTTCTTGAAAATTTGGTTGAGATTTTCATGTAGTTTGCAAGATTGAGGTTGTGGTCATTGGTGCTAACAAATTCGAGTGAGGCTCTTCTCTCCAGATTACCTTGGTAGTGACTGTGTGGAAGACCACGGATAAGGCAGAGCTCTTCTCAAATCTTTGGACAATTCATCACTCAAGGAATCGATAGGATCAAGGGGTTGATTGCTACACACGAAGGCTTAGAGGTGATTGGTCATATTGGAAGATTTGAGAAGTGTCAATCGAGTAAAGATTACGAAGAAGAGTTTGGCATTATGATGTATACAAGTCAAGATCCTGATAGAATATTTTATAATTCTCAGTATTATTGTGGATTGGTGATTGTATGAACTCTTGCAAATATTTGTCAAATAAAAAGGAACAATGAATGTTCCAATGGGAAACCATTGAAGAGTGCATGTCGGCAAAGCGATGACGAACGTCGCAGCACTATAAATCTCGGTGTCATGTCTATCCTTACTCTTGCATTTAATTTTCGTAAGATTTGAATGCTTTGGTATTTCAATTCTAATGTAGTTTATCGTTTATTAAATTGGTAGGAATTTAATATGTAAGCATGGGTTTTGTTAGAATTGGTGTCTAATTTAGTTGCATTGGTGATTAAGAATCTGAAAATAATTGAGGTTAAAATTCATTGTCATTAAATCATTGTATAATCGCATCATGTGAAATATAAAATTAAATCAATTGAATGCCTTTGTGTATCATCATTAAACCATCTATTGTCATTAAATCAATAGACAGCCTACAATCATGATGGGGCATAAACCGTCTTTACCAAACTATAATAGCATTACTTGCATCTTGTGCACAAAACTACCTAAGGCACAAATCCTTAGTTGACATAAACCCTACCTCCGCATTCCCTCCAGAACCGGGAACAACTCTGTCTAAACAAACTTATAATCTGGCAAACAGCGACACATCAAGCCAACGTTCCACAACCGAAGCAACTTGGAGAAGTACCAGCTTCTCCCCCACTTATCTCATTCTCAATCCTGAAGACAAAATATTAGGAAACCAGAAAGCGCTGATAGTGTTTCACATACCCATCACGTACTAAGGGACAAATAACAACGACAGTATTCTACTGTCACACCAACTGACTCAACAACTTGGCCGGACAAACCGACCTGCTCTGATACCACTAATGTAACACCCCACTTCCCATCGCGAATAAATAATACATAATCAAATCAGAGTAAATAAAAATTTATTTTTCTGACAGGAACAAGGATGCCACATTTAAAGAAAGAATACACAATCCCTGCTCACAAAGTTTTGATACATAACACAAAATGGAATCACCTCAAAGGGAAATTTTTTCCATATAAAAGGAAAGTTGAGTTATGGAATAAAGCGGAAAGATCCATAACTGCCTTGTTTTACAAAGTAAATCATTTTATAACTTCAAAATACACATACAAAAGTAATACAAAATATATTCAACAAATGTATACATATATAACAACAGCGTTTCTCGACTCCCGTGCTACGTATCAGAGCAGACACCAAGACCGACAAAAGAATGGAGAACTAATCTTCACAAAAGCCTCCAAGACCCAAATCTGCAATTGCCTCATAGAGCAACAAACCACAGCAGAAGGGTGAGAAATAACAACTAAATCAAGATTGCATAATAATATGCAAACACATATAATTTCACATACATAGTTATTCTCACCACAAACATCACATACTAACACATAGAGCATGTCACAAATACATAACATATATCACTTATACTCACATAATCACCTATTCGCACATAAGGCATACCAACGTTATAACGTATGAAAACACACCACCACATCACATAGCACATGGCTATACATAACACACATCATCCATAACCAATGCATTTATCACATATGGACATCAAATCACCAATGCTATCACAAGCTCAACACATAATCAATTAATTCACAATTTCCACACATAATCAATCCATTCATGATTTTCCACATATAATGCATCCATTCACAATTCTCACACATAATCAATCCATTAATGATTTTCCACACATAATGCATCCATTCACAATTCTCACCCATAAACAATCCATTCATGATTTATACAAATGCACAGAGACCGACACAACGACACTATGCAATGCATATGCGGTACCATCCATCCATCATTTCTCATCACTAGTTCCCTCAGGAACTATTGGAATCATCGCTTGTTACTTAGTGTAACTCCCCGTCGGGAAAACGATGTTCCCCGTCGCTTTAGGTCCTCTTTGTATAAGGCACATGACGTTTATGGATCGCTTTAAGTCCTCTTTGTATAAGGCACACGATCCGATCGCTTTAGGTCCTCTTTGTATAAGGGACACGATCGTCTATAATCATCGCTTTAGGTCCTCTTTGTATAAGGCACACAATGTTATAGCGGATTCCCTCTGGAATCGTTTCGTCACTCACACCCACTAGGGCACACGACATCACATTGTGCATGAAATTCTGGTATCAGATGTGTGATGTTAAGTGAGATGTCACAACAACACACTCTGCTAATATGAACAAGGCAATAACAAGCAGTAAATAACACAATGAATTGTTCACCCAGTTCGGTCTAACTACCTACGTCTGGGGGCTACCAAGCCAGGGAGGAATTTCACTATTAGTAGTATTAATTTAAAGACTCAACAATCCCAGTTGACATCTACTAACCTTAATCACTACCCAATGAACCTTCTACCTAAGAAACCACTTAGATATGAGAAACCACTCACTCCCTAAATCACCACAGTGATACAATCCAAACACACCTTGATTCTGCTTCACAGCTTTGATCAAGAACAGAAACTCTCTTGCTTAACAGCTCTAGAGATATCAATTACAACTCAAAAATAATAACACCAATTCAACATGAATGGTTTACAAAATACACACGAAGACACAAATGACACTCAGTCTTTATCTCTCTTTCTTCGTTATTTAACTTAGGGTTTGAGGCTGCTTTAAATATCATTCTGACTTGGGCTTGGACCTGCTCCCAAGATTCTGATCTGATTTGTTTTTGAAATCAGAAATTAATGTAGTTTTGATCTCCTAAATCTTTTCAAATCAACCCTCATGTTAGTTATATGATTTGCTCCATGATCTGCTCCATATCTGATTGCCAATATCTTCTCCAAGAAATTCGTATCCAATCTCTCTAACAGATCTCCTCAAAACATCCTAACACGCGCAGCCCTAAAACATCACAAACTGATGTTCTGATGTTCTGGTATAGTGATGTCAAGACATCACTTATAACATCAGCATACAAAACTTCCAACCCTGCAACAGCTAATGATAAGAACCAATGTTATGACATCAGACATATGACATCAACATTGTTCAACTTTGTTTTACCAAAATTCCAGCCAATACAAGAACTAACAATCTCCCCCTTTGGCTAATTTTGGCTAAAATAAACTCTGCCATCATCAAAGAACCCAACAGCGGATTAAAAAATGATAAATTTTCAAAACACCTAGCAGTACCCAAAACACCTTGCAGCACCTCTTCAACAAGCTGCACAAACTCACTAACCAGCAGCACCAAAAACCAACAAGCTGCAGAAATCACCTTCACATCAGCATAGGGCAAACTCCCCCTCAAAAAAAAGAACCAGCATACCAGCTGTTCAAACACGAACCAGCATAGAGCTGTTCAAACACTCTCCCCCTCAACTTCTGCACCATATCAGAAAAGGCTTCACAACCACACCTTGGCAACTCTCTCCCCCTTTTTAGCCATAATTTGGACAAACATCAACCTGTTAGTGCTACTAACTACCAGATAGTCCTAAGCTAGCTCTCATTGTCAGTCAAAAGTCGGTATTATGTGACAAGGCAAATCATAGAACAAAACCAAGATAAACATAAAAGTGTTATTATCCAAGATACACACAATGTGCAGAAACAACAAAAATAAACTACAAAAGCAAAAAAAAAACAAAAGCAGCACTTCAGTCTTCACTAACATCAAAACCATCTGCATCATTCTCCTCATCTTCCTCTGAACCTGAATCTTCAATGTTGGCACTCACATCATCTTCACCATGTTCCAAGGATTTGATCATCTGCTCAATTCTCAACTTCCTAGCAGTGCTAGTACTGATAACCACATCAAGATCCTTGCATGTTGCCTTCAATTCTTCAATCAACTCAGCTTTAGTACTGGCCTTTTTAACACCAGAACTTGATGTTACAACAATGTCTGGAACATGATTCCCAACAAACAGCTTGGGATGCAAGGATAGAGCTGACTCCCTCTTACATGCTACATCTGAACTGGTTAGAGTTCCAGGATGTTGGTCTAAGATCATTCCACAGACAAGGGAAGGGAATGCTATAGGCATCTTGATAGCATTAGTGGCAACATGCTTCACAACTTGCTCAAATATGTAATTCCCATAATTGAACTTGACCTTTTTCCCAACAGCATAAATAAACCTTCATAATCCCATAGCTATGGTGGTTTTGTGATTAGTAGGCACCCAGTTAGCAGCTCCAATTCTGTGTAAAATAGCATACTTGATACTGAGTTTGCTAGCTGTCAATTTACCTTTCAGTGGCCAAACCTTCACCTGAGTGGTTGTGATCTCTTTACACACATCATTATCAGTCACTTCCAGTTCACAACCCTCTTGATCATCTCTTCCCAGATACTTATTGATGGTACTAGGAGAGAAATTAATGCACTTACCTCTAACAAACACCTTCATGAAGTCCCCACTTCTTTTGTCAGCAATGTCTATGGGAATGTTAACAACAAATTCCTTAACAAGTCCACCATAGCACTTAGAGAATTTTGCCATAGTCTTCAACAGCCCAACAGCATGAATGAGCTCCATAATTTCTTTCATCTTCAATGCATCTTTGCCCAGCTCTCTTTCCAAAGCTAATCTCCTTTGGCACACAAATTTCCACATAGAAACACTGCTAGCATAATGAAAAGATATGTTGTCTACTGGCACTTCAGGAACCTTATCAGAAATTCTCTTCAAAATGGACTTTCTGACAGGGATGATGTCTTGAACATCTTCCTCAACATCATACTCAGATTCAAATTCTTCTCTAACCTTCCTCTTTTTGGAGGACACAGCAACATTGCTCCAAGATTTAGTTGGACCAACAACAGATGTCTTTTTCTTCTTGCCTTCAGTTGTCATCTTAGGAGAAGATTCCACAGTATTTCCTTTTCTTGTCATCAATCTATTGGCAATCCCAGGAACTGCATTACCAATCACTTCATTATCAGATAAGTCAACAACATCCACCACATCACCATTCTTCTTCCCTTTGGGACTAGGAGTAACATCCCTAGCAGGTGATGTTTCAACATCATGTTCAACATCAACTTCATTTTCAACATGAGTATCCCTTTCTTCATCTGCTTCAGCTTCACCTTCATCTTCAATCTCAGCATCTTCAATGACTGAGACAGCTAATCTATGAAGATTTGTTTCAGAAGTCTCAATGTTACCCTCTTCTCTAACAGATTCAGCAGGCCTTTGATTCAGAGGTCTTGATATTCCCTTCACAGGGATCCCTTTTCCAAATATTTTTGTGACAATCTGATCAATGCTCTTGTCCACATCTACCCTTTCTTCAACAGCTTGAGGAAGAGGGGTGGTAGTCCTGGGAGTAGGTTTGTCTCCAAACAACACACTAGTGACAAAGGCCCTACTTTCGCTATCATCAAATTTACTACTCTCAGATTGATTAGAAGTATTACATTTTGATCGTCTCTTGAGTTGATACTTCTCAGGTCTTGTCTTTACTGAAGCTGGAATCATAGAGATAAGAGCAATGTCCATAGCTTCATCCACATATACTTCTTCTGTCAAAACCCTAGAATTTGCATGAGTGGAACTTTTGGACGCAACTATCTTGGATGGAGATGACTCTTGTTTAGACATCGTTTCTGTGCAACAACTAAGGATCAGGGAAGGATTGCTACTTCTGTTGATGGAGAAGGAGATGAACAGTCTAGGGGTATGGTGTTTGATGAAGCGTGTGATAGCTACAATAGGAAATGATAGCCTAAAGTATGGAGCCTGATTTTGTGATTACTTAAAAGCCAATAAATGTATTTTCCCCACCAAAACACATTTTTGAATTTTAATAAATTCACTCCATAAGCCACTAACTTCAATATGCTCAATTTTCTGCTTAAGTCTTCACAGCTAATGTTATAGTCTGATGTCACAACATCAACCTTAACATCACTTGATGTGCTGGACTCTTGAGGTACCCATAGATAACAGTTATCTATGGATCTGACTCCCTTCATAACACCCTCATTCTTCCCATTAGTCACTAAACACTCATCTTTAGTGTAGCTGACCTTGTATCCTTCATCACATAGCTGACTGATGCTAATCAAATTAGCAGTCAATCCTTTGACAAGAAGAACATTTTCCAAATTTGGTCCATCATGACACCTCAATTTTCCAACTCCTTTTACTTCCCCTTTCTCTCCATTACCAAAAGTAACATCATTTTTGGAGCAAGTCTTGATATCCACCAAATGATTTTTGAAACCTGTCATATGCTTTGAACAGCCACTGTCAAAGTACTAACCATCCTTAACAGAATGTCTATTAGATGTGTAGGCTAATAGACATGTAACAGTACCTTTAGGAACCCATTTTTTAACACCCTTAGACCATTTCTGATTATGTCTAGGTTGATGGACAAATTTGGGATAGCCATGCAGTTTAAAACAAGAATATTGCATATGGCCAAAACTTCCACAATAGAAACACCTAACTCTTTTAACCTCTTCTCTACAGTGATTAAACTTCCTGCCACCTTGATGATGAAACTGTTGTGGCTGCCATCCAAAGTACTAGGGATGTCTTCTTCCATAGTTAGTCTGTCTTCTGTAGTGATGATTCTGTCTCTTAGGATGTCTTCTACCATGATGATGTGGCTTTCTTCTACCATAATAATGAGGCACTGCATTAGTAAGTCCAAAGCCATACATATTCCCTTGATGTTAAGACATCTGATAGAACATGTTAAACCTAGAAGCCTGCATACTCCTATGGTATTGTGGAGGCATATACTGACTAGCTCCAGAAGCATGTGCCTTCCCATGATGAGGACCATGAGCATACCCTTTCCTAACATTTTGAGGAAGTTGATGAATAACCTGCTTAGGTTTAGGATTATGTCTTCTTCTGTTATGTTGAGACATTGGTTGAGACATGTCCTTTTTGGTTCCAGAAGTACTAGCTTCACCAGAGACCTTCTTCTCAACAACAAATCCTAAGCCAAACTTGTCTCCTGTAACCTTTTCAGCCTGAAGAATCTTATCAAGAGTATCAGACCCACTGTTCAACATTCTGACAGACTTGGTTATTTGATCAAGTTGAGATTTAACTAACAAGACTTCATTTTCAAGATCAGCTTTAACAATCTCAAGCTGGACTATTCTTTTCTTTTGTTTCTCACTTTCTTGACAAACCTCTGCACTCCTCAGACATAACTCTTGATAGGATGCTGCTAACTCCTCAAAAGTCAATTCCTTATCACTAGATTCTCCATCAGAATTACATGTTCCTGTCAATGCCCTAACATGCTTCGTAGACTCTTCTTCACTTTCACTGTCAGTATCAGACCAGGAAACATCCATGCCCTTTTTCTGCTTCTTAAGGAATGTAGGACATTCTTTCTTTACATGACCATAGCCTTCACACTCAAAGCATTGAACTCCTTTGTCTTGAACATTCTTCTCTTCATCCTTCTCTTTTGACTTGTTGATGTCAGAGGAGATGTTCTTAACATTAGGTTTATAGTTCCTATTCATCCTCTTAACCACCTTGTTAAACTGTCTTCCCAACAGAACAATAGCCTGAGACAGCTCCTCCTGAGACTCAGCACCATTTCCTTTCTTCTCTTCTTGAGTATTAGATACCAAAGCTATACTCTTGGTTTTCTTTTCAGGTTCCTCTTCACTCAACCCTAACTCAAAAGTTTTAAGAGATCCAATCAGCTCATCAACCCTCATTTTGCTGATGTCTAGAGCTTCTTCAATTGCAGTCACCTTCATCTTATATCTCTTGGGAAGGGATCTAAGAATTTTCCTCACCAGCTTTTCTTCAGTCATCTTCTCTCCAAGAGCACTAGATGCATTGGACAACTCAAGAATATTCATGTGAAAATCATGAATAGTTTCATCTTTCTTCATCTTTAGACTTTCAAACTTTGATGTCAGAAGTTGAAGTCTTGACATCTTAACCTTTGAAGTTCCTTCATGAGTAGTCTTTAAAATGTCCCAAGCATCCTTTGCCACTTCACAAGTGTTTACCAACCTGAAGATGTTTTTATCAATCCCATTAAAGATGGCATTCAAGGCTTTAGAATTGCCAAGTGCTAGCTCATCCTCTTCCTTGGTCCAGTCTTCTTCAGGTTTCAGCTTGGTGTTTCCTTCTTTATCAGTAATAACAGGGTGCTTCACCTCTTTCACAATAGCCTTCCAAGCCCTGCTGTCTAAAGACTTCAAGGTAACCATTCTTGGTTTCCAATAGTCATAATTAGAGCCATCTAGAATAGGGGGTCTATTCACAAATCCACCAGTCTTCTTGTCCATTGTACCAGAAAGTATCAGCCCTAGATCTCACCCAGATGCAGAGCAGGATGCCTGCTCTGATACCAATTGAAATTCTGGTATCAGATGTGTGATGTTAAGTGCGATGTCACAACAACACACTCTGCTAATATGAACAAGGCAATAACAAGCAGTAAATAACACAATGAATTATTCACCCAGTTCGGTCTAACTACCTACGTCTGGGGGCTACCAAGCCAGGGAGGAATTTCACTAATAGTAGTATTAATTTAAAAACTCAACAATCCTAGTTGGCATCTACTAACCTTAATCACTACCCAATGAACCTTCTACCTAAGAAACCACTTAGATATGAGAAACCACTCACTCCCTAAATCACCACAGTGATACAATCCAAACACACCTTGATTCTGCTTCACAGCTTTGATCAAGAACAGAAACTCTCTTGCTTAACAGCTCTAGAGATATTAATTACAACTCAAAAACAATAACACCAATTCAACATGAATGGTTTACAAAATACACACGAAGACACAAATGACACTCAGTCTTTAGCTCTCTTTCTTCGTTATTTAACTTAGGGTTTGAGGCTGCTTTAAATATTATTCTGACTTGGGCTTGGACCTGCTCCCAAGATTCTGATCTGATTTGTTTTTGAAATCAGAAATTAATGCATTTTTTATCTCCTAAATCTTTTCAAATCAGCCCTCATGTTAGTTATATGATTTGCTCCATGATCTGCTCCATATCTGATTGCCAATATATTCTCCAAGAAATTCGCATCCAATCTCTCTATCAGATCTCCTCAAAACATCCTAACACGCGCAGCCCTAAAACATCACAAACTGATGTTCTGATGTTCTGGTATAGTGATGTCAAGACATTACTTATAACATCAGCATACAAAACTTCCAACCCTGCAACAGCTAATGATAAGAACCAATGTTATGACATCAGACATATGACATCAACATTGTTCAACTTTGTTTTACCAAAATTCCAGCAAATACAAGAACTAACAGTGCATATCATGATTCATGGCATACAATGACTCATGACAATCGAATGCACATACATAATTCAACCATATGAATTAATCAACATCATCACATTTATGCATTGAAAACACTTCAAACAATGCATTTCATCACAAACCACAAACCACCTCAATCATGCAATCACAATTACTTCCACAAGGAATTCACACCACAAAGGCTACCCACAACACATCATAACAACATACATTGATATTCAATCCAACAATGTATTTTGCCACACAACAACATCATTAATTATGCATCGAAGTTTAACCCAAAACAATGCATTTACTTGCCATAAGGCCACAAACCATCATCACATCATTTAATCACATGCATTCATATCACATATCAGCACGCAAGTCATACGATGTATATCAAAAGCATATTGCATGATAACACATCAAATACACACAGTTACGACGGTAAAAGTCGACCAAACGACACATTTCCAAACCCCCGGCATAATTAAATCGGTCAACCAATATCAAAACCATTTAATAAGAAATAACAGCTCATAAGCTTTCCAACGCATCCGACCTCGCCTCAAACCGAGTTACGGATCAAAAGTTATGAAGAAAACAAGTTGGAAAAAGCTGCCATGTTCGCAATGCGAATCATCCAGCGAATGTTCGCTTCCTCATTCGCAGTGCAAAGCTCCCAGCGAATGCCTAGCCAACACTGGTTCGCTGCCCCATTCGCAGTGTGAACGTCTGGCGAACCAAGGCAGAACTGAAATGAGGTAAAATTCGCAGTGCGAGCCTCTGGCGAACGTTCGCCCTCACATTCGCCGTCCGAATAGCCAGCGAATGCTCGCTTTCCCCTTCGTTGCCGTTCGCAATGCGAACCTGCGAATTCTGGGATTCGCAGCAGCGCTGTTATAGGTCATAATGGGTCCAAATTCATCATTCTCCCACCCCAAACACTTCCAATTCATGCTATACCAACCAAAACATGATCCAAACCTAACAACAAGTATTCTACTCAGTTTATATCGAATTTCATCCGTGAAAACATCGATTTCTATCAATCGTTCCTAATTTCAATCGATAAGAAAAGTCGTGAAACAACCAAAACAATTACAACAAACAACACATATATATACACAAGCAAGATATAATTGAAACTTCTCACCCTTACCCGATTAATCGCGCTCGAAACGGAGGTTTCCTCGATTTTCCTCTTTCTCCTCTTCTCTCTTTCTTTCTTCTCCTTTTCTTTCTCTTCTTTTCCTTTCCCTCTCTTTTCTCTCTACTTTCTATTTATTAAAAATATCTAAACCCCTAAAAATACCATTTTACCCCTCAACTCAAATATCTCGCAAACGCTCTCAAAACGCGATAAAACATAAACAGCGATGAAAAATAATATATTGTCAAATAAAAGTCAAGAATAAAATAATATAAAACAAAAATAATTAAATCGACTCGATTAAATAAATAAGACAAAACCGAGACGTTACAATTGTCCCCCACTTAGACATTTTCGTCCTCGAAAATATACTGATACGAACAACTCTGGATACGACTCTCGCATCCGACTAACAAACTATCAAACCACCTCACTAACAGCAACTACTATACCGACACGACACGACGACAACTACAACGACAAGATGCAAAGCCCATACAATGCACTTGACGACCAACTCACAACTCAAAGAAAACCCAAGTTACAAACACACATGTTCACTCTTGAACCAAAACACAACAAGATCGTTACCCTCACCAAAGGTAACACTCCCCTAATTCCCCACAAAGGAATTAGCCACTCGCACTCGAACCATCACCATGGAAACGAGGCAACCACACAAACAAGAACATAAAGTTCCACGACACAACATCGTTTCAACAACCTCTACACAACCACAATACCAACATCCTTATCACACAACAATATTACAACAATGCTACGATTCGCCAATTGAACATACGACCAAAACACCCAACTACATAGTAGCCCATGAATAATATTTAAACCTTGCACCTAACACTTCCATTATGAAACGTCCAATGGTCTCATCACTCCTACATGTTCCCAATGTTCAACCTATGAACTCTTACAAGTCACACACGCAAATACGAAATGTGCCACATCACGCTTCCGCTGCGCACTCTGATTACTCGTAACCATCAAAACTACCAATCTCACATCCAAAGTCTAACTCTTTCTCATATTCACCAAAAATCACTGTTCACTTTTAATATTCCCAACCTCACACTCTCCGTGTTATCTCATACACCAGACACATGTCTCCGAACTACTCAAATAATTCTAATTCTCTGACCATCAAAACAAACTTACATAAAAACTTTTGGCTTAACTCATCAGACACAACCTTAGCTTTACCAACAGGCTAATTCCAACTAAAGTCATAACTCATCATAAATTCTAACCATCCTCGTTGTCTCATACTCTATTCCTTCAGACCAACCAAGTACTCTAAACTCTTGTGGTTACCAAACCCTTCGAACCTAGAACCATAAAGATAATACCTCCAAACATTCCAGCACAATCCAACCGCGACCAATTCCAAATCCTGAATAGTATAGATCCTTTCATGAATCCTCAATGGTCGTAAAGCATAAGCCACGACTTTACTCTCTTGCATTAACACACTGCCTAAACTCATCAAAGACGCATCCCACTACTTCACAAACGGTTCATCAGGATCACGCAGACTCAAAACTGAAGCCGTAGACATCTTCTACTTTAGCTCTCTGAAACTTTCCTTATAACGATCATCCAAAACAAACGACTCACCCTTTGCAAGTCAACTGAGATAACAGAAGTACGAACTTAGCAAAGTCTTCCATAGCCTGCAGTAACAACCAACTGAGCCCAAAAATTTCTAATCTCCTTAACCGACTTCGGAGCCTCTCATTGTAGAACTACATCTACTTCCGATGGATCCATTAACCATACTCTCATCTGAAATAACATATCCAAGAAAACTAACCTTTTTCAACCCAAATTCTCACTTGAATAACTTAGGATAAAACTTCGTCTCTTTTCAACACTTGTAATTCAAATCTCAAACACTCTACCTGTTCTTCCTCTGAGTTTATAACAGATCCAAATATCCTCAATCAAAACCACTATGAACTTATCCAATTAAATATGGAAGATACGATTTGTCCACTCCACAAACATTCCAGACACCTTACTAACACCGAACAACATCACTGTGCATTGTAATGCCCAACCAAATTCGAAAAGATATAAATTCTTAAAGCTTTTGCAAAACTTTCCACTGGGTAACTGGTTACTCACATACAAGCTTAACCGAGTAAATAATAGCCTAATCCAATGATAACAAACCTAACCAGTCACATTAAATAGATTAAAGCCTCAACTCACAAAATTCACTATCCTTATTAAACGTTCCAAACAATTATAATTTCAATCAAACTCAACCAAACCATTCCAATCATCTATTCCCGAAAGTGGACACTTATTCTCAATCGTTACCTTATTCAACTGTCAGTAATCCATACACACTTTCTTCTTGTGACAGTCCAGATTCCATAAATCCCAACATGTAGCAACAACCAACCCAAAAGAACTCTCAAACATTACATCCACACCTAAGGGTTTTCTCAAGATTTCCATTAATGCTCTAACACTCCAAAGACTCCAAACCTCACCAGAACTCTAAGTTTTACCTTCCATAGTCTCAATACCATTATACACATCATGCTTATTATTCCGTTCAATCATCCTTCCTTTTTGTTACTACACTACTGGAGCTCTCAAAGACGACACACTTGGTCTCACAAATCCCTCTTCCAGTAAATCTTCCAACCGCTCTTTCAATCTAAGTTTCACTTCCTAAAAGTTCTTCTACTTACTTAGCAGATCCAAACCTCAAATCTTCCCCTTCGTCGAATTTGAGTTCACACTCTACTCTCTGAGAACAACCATTAACGATACCCAATCATTCTCTCTCAACGACTTCCCAACTGAACCATCATACCAAAACCTCTAATCTGCCTCCTCTTCCGATATAAGAATCTTCATCGACTCATCAAAATAATCCGTAATCATTTTCTTAATTCCAAACAATTCATTTCACACACTATCAAAGCCGGAAAGACACGTCTATTCCATCCAACATAATTCCGTCCACTATCAACAAGAGATTACGGGTGATCAGTTCCTCAATTTGTCAATAGACAGCCGACAATCATGATGAGGCATAAACCGTCTTTACCAAACTATAATAGCATTACTTGCATCTTGTGCACAAAACTACCTAAGGTACAAATCCTTAGTTGACATAAACCCTACCTCTGCATTCCCTCCAGAACCGGGAACAACTCTGTCCAAACAACACTTATAATCAGGCAAACAGCGACACACCAAGCCAATGTTCCACAACCGAAGCAACTTGGAGAAGTACCAGCTTCTCCCCCACTTATCTCATTCTCAATCCTGAAGATAAAAGATTAGGAAACTAGAAAGCGTTGATAGTGTTTCACACACCCATCACGTACTAAGGGACAAACAACAACGACAGTATTCTACTGTCACACCAACTGACTCAACAACTTGGCCGGACAGACCGACCTGCTCTGATACCACTAATCTAACACCCCACTTCCCATCGCGAATAAATAATACATAATTAAATCAGAGTAAATAAAAATTTATTTTTCCGACAGGAACAAGGATGCCACATTTAAAGAAAGAATACACAATCCCTGCTCACAAAGTTTTGATACATAACACAAAATGGAATCACCTCAAAGGGAAACTTTTTCCATATAAAAGGAAAGTTCAGTTATGGAATAAAGCGGAAAGATCCATAACTGCCTTGTTTTACAAAGTAAATCATTTTATAACTTCAAAATACACATACAAAAGTAATACAAAATATATTCAACAAATGTATACATATATAACAACAGCGTTTCCCGACTCCCGTGCTACGTATCAGAGCAGACACCAAGACCGACAAAAGAATGGAGAACTAATCTTCAAAAAAGCCTCCAAGACTCAAATCTGCAATTGCCTCATAGAGCAACAAACCACAGCAGAAGGGTGAGAAATAACAACTAAATCAAGATTGCATAATAATATGCAAACACATATAATTTCACATACATAGTTATTCTCACCACAAACATCACATACTAACACATAGAGCATGTCACAAATACATAACATATATCACTTATACTCACATAATCACCTATTCGCACATAAGGCATACCAACGTTATAACATATGAAAACACACCACCACATCACATAGCACATGGCTATACATAACACACATCATCCATAACCAATGCATTTATCACATATGCACATCAAATCACCAATGCTATCACAAGCTCAACACATAATCAATTAATTCACAATTTCCACACATAATCAATCCATTCATGATTTTCCACATATAATGCATCCATTCACAATTCTCACACATAATCAATCCATTAATGATTTTCCACACATAATGCATCCATTCACAATTCTCACCCATAATCAATCCATTCATGATTTATGCAAATGCACAGAGACCGACACAACGACTCTATGCAATGCATATGCGGTACCATCCATCCATCATTTCTCATCACTAGTTCACTCAGGAACTATTAGAATCATCGCTTGTTACTTAGTGTAACTCCCCGTCGGGCAAACGATGTTCCCCGTCGCTTTAGGTCCTCTTTGTATAAGGCACACGATCCGATCGCTTTAGGTCCTCTTTGTATAAGACACACGATCGTCTATAATCATCGCTTTAGGTCCTCTTTATATAAGGCACAGGATGTTACAGTGGATTCCCTCTGGAATCGTTTCGTCGCTCACACCCACTTGGGCACACAACATCACATTGTGCATATCATGATTCATGGCATACAATGACTCATGACAATCGAATGCACATACATAATTCAACCATATGAATTAATCAACATCATCACATTCATGCACTGAAAACACTTCAAACAATGCATTTCATCACAAACCACAAACCACCTCAATCATGCAATCATAATTACTTCAACAAGGAATTCACACCACAAAGGCTACCCACAACACATCATAACAACATACATTGATATTCAATCCAACAATGTATTTTACCACACAACAACATCACTAATCATGCATCGAAGTTTAACCCAAAACAATGCATTTACTTGCCATAAGGCCACAAACCATCATCACATCATTTAATCACATGCATTCATATCACATATCAGCACACAAGTCATACGATGTATATCAAAAGCATATTGCATGATAACACATCAAATACACACAGTTACGACGGTAAAAGTCGACCAAACGACACATTTCCAAATCCCCAACATAATTAAATCAGTCAACCAATATCAAACCCACTTAATAAGAAAGAACAACTCATAAGCTTTCCAACGCATCCGACCTCGCCTCAAACCGAGTTACGGATCAAAAGTTATGAAGAAAACAAGTTGGAAAAAGCTGTCATGTTCGCAATGCAAATCATCCAGCGAATGTTCGCTTCCTCATTCGCAGTGCGAAGCTCCCAGCGAATGCCTAGCCAACACTGGTTCGCTTCCCCATTCGCAGTGCGAACGTCTGGCGAACCAAGGCAGAACTGAAATGAGGTAAAATTCGCAGTGCGAGCCTCTGGCGAACGTTCGCCCTCACATTCGCAGTGCGAATAGCCAGCGAATGCTCGCTTTCCCCTTCGTTGTCGTTCGCAATGTGAACCTGCGAATTATGTGATTCGCAACAGCGCTGTTATAGGTCATAATGGGTCCAAATTCATCATTCTTCCACCCCAAACACTTCCAATTCATGCTATACCAACCAAAACATGATCCAAACCTAACAACAAGTATTCTACTCAGTTTATATCGAATTTCATCCGTGAAAACATCGATTTCTATCAATCGTTCCTAATTTCAATCGATAAGAAAAGTCGTGAAACAACCAAAACAATTACAACAAACAAAACATATACATACACAAGCAAGATATAATTGAAACTTCTCACCCTTACCCGATTAATCGCGCTCGAAACGGAGGTTTCCTCGATTTTCCTCTTTCTCCTCTTCTCTCTTTCTTTCTTCTCATTTTCTTTCTCTTCTTTTCCTTTCCCTATCTTTTCTCTCTACTTTCTATTTATTAAAAATATCTAAACCCCTAAAAAGACCATTTTACCCCTCAACTCAAATATCTCACAAACGCTCTCAAAACGCGATAAAACATAAACAGCGATGAAAAATAATATATTGTCAAATAAAAGTCAAGAATAAAATAATATAAAACAAAAATAATTAAATCGACTCGATTAAATAAATAAGACAAAACCGGGGCGTTACATATTGGATATGAAGCGAGCATTTAATGAGGCTCTCCATCAAACTATGTGGGCCGTGCTTGGGATCCGGGAGCGGGTAGTAGAGCAGACGAAAAGGTTCTGCCCTGGTGTTGTTATTTTAGACGAGGCATTGAATTTGTTTAAACCTGTTTCCAAGATGAATTAGGGAGGCGACTTCGGCGCTTCAACTTAATTATCGATTTCTTTGTTTCATTTATTTCCTGCAATGTTTTCCATACTTTCATTCCTTGAGTGTAACAATTTCTAATATTTAAATAGTTATTACATGTATATCTCAAGTATTGTTAGCTTTAGAGCCTTGTATCGGTCTTTGCTTCGTCATCATCATTATTCATGATTTGTTATAGCTTCGGACTTACTCACTTTATATGTGAAGTCTTCATTTACTTTAGCACTTTGACCGGACCACCGGTGTTCGTCGGTGATATTTTTTTCAAGCGTGATAGCCTTTTTTGCTTCTCTTTATGAAAGAATCACCGTATTTGATTGTAATGTGGTGGCAAAGATGCCCCTAGAAATTTCATGTTTCTTCTAACTCGGTGCATCGGTTGATGTTGGATATCATTTTCGTTTTCTATACTTGATTGCTATATTTTAGCCTTTAATGTAGTATTGTATAGCTTTGAATATACATATGTCGCATTTCGCTATTCATTTGAGCTTCTTAGGCGACGTTTGTGCTCTGTGGAATCGAGGTCATGTAATTATGTTTTGAACTATGTTCTGCATCACTGAGGACCGTTCCCCGACCAAGGGTATGATCCTCGTCCCAGGCCCCGAGACTTGGCTCAGATCGAGGAGAACGTCTCTAGGCTCCACCACATAAGCCCTGTGATTGGCTACATCCGAGGGGGTGCGCCAGCTACATAAAAGTGCGTTTAATAAGACTAAGATGTGAGATGTGTGTTTCAGTCATATCAGAATCACATAAATACGTTACGTATGTATCAGATACGTAGTTGAAACTGGAATGCGTTTAGGCCGTATCAGAATCGCAAAAATGCGTTAAGTCCGTATCGGGTACGCAACAAGACATAAAGTGTTCTTTAAGACATATCGGAATTGCAGTAGAGCATTATGTTTGTATCAGATGCATAGTTGGACCTAGAATGTGTTTAATTCGTATCAGGATTTCAAAAATGCATTAAGTGCGTATCGGATGTACGACGAGCTCGGAATACGTGAAAGTCGTATCAGAATCGCGGTAGTGTTTTATGTTTGTATCATAAACGTATCCCTACATTTTTTTGTTCTCCTGATCAAGAATTTCTAGCAGAAAGAGGAAAAGACAATACATAGCAAGGAGAAAATATATATATTTTGAAGAGTTATTTTGAAAATTAGGGTCTTAGACTCTAGAGAGCAGAGATAAAAATGGAAGTCGACCGAATCGGCAATGATGGACCTTAGTGTTCATTTTCGAGTGTTTCTAGGCCTTCAAATCTAAGAGAATTGAAACTGGCGAAGCTGGAAAAAAAGCCATATTGAAAGTTGATTCACCTTTTCTTCAATGATCTAAGAAGGTTGTGAAATGGTAAATTGAAGATTTGGATCTGGATCACAAAATTCCACACACACACACACACACACACACACACACACACATATATATATATATATATATATATATATATATATATATACTGATTGATGGCATTTGCGAAGTGAATATGATTCTCATGAAAATTCGTAGGAATCGAAAGTTGTTCCCACAGATGACGCCATTATTCCATTTGGGAACCACAAATGGTTGTTCTACCTCTCGAAGGAACAAAAAATTATGAGAGGTTGGTAATTGTTAATCTTGAACGGTGGTTTCGATCTCCTTTACGAAGACGTTGAGTGAACCTGCATGATTAGCACTCCAACACTTAAGTCAGTTTTGTATTTAAGAAGAGTAAAATAAAATTGGAGATCAGAGATTGTGTACCTTCTCATAGCATGTGAACTATTTTATATATTAGGTCGAGTTCAGTGAACTTGAGAAAGATTGCGCCTTAGTCGCTCGGGCCTTTGGCTGGTCCAAAACAATGGCTATATTAAAAATTTACTACACATGTGTTTTTTTCCTTTTTCTTGCAATATTCTTATTTGTAATGACTTAATTTTACCTTTTTTTTTTTTAATTTATAAAAATGTTGGATTGATCAAATCTTTTTCACCATGATCATTTATCATATAGAGAATATCATATATGGTTGATCAATATCAAATGATTTTTTTAATGAAATGATCATCCTTTGTATTAACTTTTTCACGTTTTTGTTTGCCATGGTCATTAAATTTGTCCGTTTGAAGTATAATATATCACATTTCATTAGCAAAACCAATAACATAAATACTTGGAAAGTTTGTGATGGTAATATAAAAGTTTGTCTTTATAGTAAACTCTATTAAAACCTGCCCACAAAAACTATCATCATTAATGTGAATTTCATTATTATTATTCTCAGGAATGCATTTGTGTCTTTTACTTTAAAGAAGAAAGTCTAGAACACTTGTTACTCTCCTGACCTCTAACTGTGAAAGTTTGGTGCAGGCTTTAAAATTGGCTATCAATATCAATTCGAATAGGGTTAGTGAGAAGTGATCTTTTTGGGGAGTTTTGAAAACAATTAAAGACCAGATTTACAAGAACAAAGAATATTTTTTGGCTTTCAACATGTTGGGAGCATATGACTAAAGAGGAATAACATTCTTTTTAATTCTCTTTAATGAAGACATTTGTGTAATAAATGATATTGTAACAATTATTTAAAGTAACTTCATGGAGAGGCATGTAATTGGAGTTAAATCTAGTGGATGTAAGATGTTTATGATTGGTGGAAAAATCTATTGGACTCCTTAAAATCTAGAGGATTTCTTATCACACCACCCTTGTTTCTTAGACACCATCTGAATTTCTGATTTTGCCCCCTGATTCCGGATGTGCACATCCGGACGCACCAATTTTTTAAAAAATGCTGATGCGTTCCGGAAGTGCACATCCGGAAACATTCCTGATCTGCAGATCCGGAAAACAGCTGAACTTTATTTATTTTTTTAAAAATCGATTTTTTTGCTTGGTCGCATACGTTAAAAAATCGTCGGAACTTAATATACATTTGACAACATCCATATATAAAATAAAATAATATATATATAAAATAAACGTCTGTCAAAATACAGTGCATACATGTAATATAAATATGATACATCAAAAAAAACTATTGCGTATGGCGAAGGATCTCTCCTGGCTCCCCTGCTCCTCTGCCCCTACCCCCAACCTGGATCGATGTCTGCGGTACTGAAGTGCCCCCCCCAGCAATCGCAATCATCCTATCCACGGCAAGTCTGGCACCAGAGCCCTCAGGGAGGTGACCGTCCGCAATGGCCTGCTACCCTATCTGTACTATCTGACGACAGCGTGGTAGGACATCCTGAGTATGGTCCAGCTGAGACTGCCGCTCCTCTAATATCTCCTGATGAGCAGGTCTGGGTGGCGATCCCTCGGTAGCGGGCACCATGCATGGGTGTGAGACGGTGTAGAACCACACGATGTACCCGGCAGCAACGCTCCAGTCTGTCTCCGCTCTGGTCGCCCGAGCCTCCTCCGGTACCAAGTGGGACTGGTAGTTAGCATATAGCTCATCTATCTACCTGTGGGTCAAGCCTAGAGGAGCAGACTCATGAGGCATCCTGGGGATCGTCTGCGTATAACCGAACTGACACAAGACGCGCTCCGGGAGGTATCGGGCAGTAACGGTCGAACTGCATGCCAACCATTCTGAGAACAAACAAACCTCATCGAACGAGCGCGTCACACGGTGAGTGGCATAGGGGCAATACAAAACGTCCTCAGCAGTCATCCGATCTATATACACTCTGAAGGGGTCAGGCGCCTGGTTCCCTCTGAGCAGGACAAATGCAGCAGCACGTGGCATATCCTCAGTGTACCCCTAGACACTCCCCCAACCAGTAATGTAGGGAAAGTGCTGTAAAATCCACGCCTGAAATAGAAAACATAACATGGGTGTCAAACATTATAATGAATACAGAAAGAAAAGAAATGAAAAAATCACTTAGAATATTAGATTATTACCACGTATAGTGTACAGTTGCCTACCACAGTCTTGGCTGCCCAGCGGCAACCATCAGAGAGCCTGGAATAGGTGAATGCCAGCGCAGCCGCCCCCCAGTTGTACCCATGGATCTCTGTCTGATCCGAAAGGTACCGGAGGTAGACGATATCAACATAATAGGCGTTGGTGTCCACAAACACCTGCGTGCCCAGCAAAAACAAGTAGTAGCATCTCAAGGCACGCGTCCTGTGGATCGCCACCTCAGCTGGATCACCATCTGCCCCTCCTGCCTCCGCAAGTGCCTCAGCAAATCTATCCATCAGAAACGAGAATCGGACGTGTGCGCCCCACAACTGGTGCACCTCCGCATGTGCCTTCTACGGGCTAGCCCTAAGCTCTGTAACCAGTAACTCCATGTCGTCCGCCTTCGTCATCCTACCGTGACGGAGAAGGGTACCCATGATCGGTAGATGTAAGAGGCACGAGATATCGTCCAGTGTGATCGTGATCTCGCCGTACGGTAGATGGAATGAGGATGTCTCAGGGTGCCATCTCTCAACAAATACCATCAGGATACCGTACTGGATCTGGGAATACCCAATCCTAGACAGGCCTCCAAGACCAGACTCCGCAAGTGCAGACGTGAACCACTCAGCCTCTGGCAGCATCTCAATCGTGTCCATAACCTTGCCCCCATGGTTATAGAACTTCTGTGAATCCTTCTCCTAAAAATTTCCAAATAAAACAATGTTACAAATGAACATATTTTCAATGAATACAATTCTATAAATAAACCGAGAAAGGTTACCTATCCTAGCCAGACATATCTAGCAGTATGCTCAGAGTACCCCCCGAGTAGGGACATATCAGACGGTCTCCCGGGGTAACCGCCCAGTTCATCGAAATCGTCATCAGCGTCAACACCCTCATGTGTTGGGTGATCACCCTCTGGAACACGAACAGGAATAGGGGAACGAGGAGGAGCAGCTGGAGTCTCCCGACGTCGCCTGCGTGCGGGCTGGGACCCTGATGAACTAGCAGTAGAATCCTGACGCCTCCGAGATGTAGAATCGGCGGCTGACGGGGGAATGGCCTGAACCTGTGATGTGGAAGTGGCCTGGACCTGTGATGTGGATGGTTGTGGTGTAGGATGTCCCTCATTTGTAGGGGCTACCCCAACTCCCTCTCCGCCGGAAGCCTCAGCTGTAGACTGTATCCGCTCACGTCGGACAGATGCGTGCTGAGCTGTCCGTCCATATGGAATGTGATGAACTCTGGTGCCTTTTATAAGATGTAACCTCTTTATGAACCAACTGGGTGAGGCCTCTACTCAACACCTCCTCTACAAGACAAAATGAGAGGGGAGAGAGAGGGTCACCCTATCTCACACCTCTAGAACAGGAGAAGAAATCCTCAATCTTGCCATTGATGGATATGGATAACTTAGCAGAGTTCAAAATTGTGATGATCCAGTTTATGAACTTGGAGCAAATTGATATTGAAATTTAACATAATATATTCAAAGTTAAAACTTAACATGATGGAGCAAATGTATTAATGAGTATATAATATATTTAAAGTTAAAAGTTAACATAATGGAGCAAAGTGATTAATGAGATGTCTTCAAATATTTAAAATAATGATTAAATAATAGATCAACAACAACCCTTAAATTAAGTTAAGGGGTTTCGAAACTAATTAAACATAAAATGTAACATGTCAAATAATTCTACCAAAATTAAAAAGGGTCAAATAATACTTTTTTTTTTACAAAAAAAGTACAATTTGAAGGTAGAGAGAGAGAGAGAGAGAGAGAGAGAGAGAGAGAGAGAGAGAGAGAGAGAGAGAGAGAGAGAGAGAGAGAGAGAGAGAGCTTGGCGAGTTCTAAGAGAGGGGAGGAGAAATTCTTGCTCAACTTCATTTTTCCAATTGCATGTGTGAAGCTTTAGTTGATTTCTTGAATGAAAAGTTTTAAAGAAGAACATCACCATCATCATCCACCTCTCTCTCCAATTCAAGTTTTAATTTAAGGTGGGTTCTAGTTATTGTAGCTTTTGAGAATCTAGAATAGTTACTAGAAAATTTCATAATAGGGATCTTGGGTTAGATGTGTTTTGCATTAGATTGCTAATGTATGTGATTTGATTATGATTAATCTTTGTGTATGTATAAATTATTGTTGTGATGTGAATATATTGCATTTGGTAAAATCTACTTGTTAGAAACCAATAGTCATGAATGTATGAGATTAGAAATAGAATGAAGTATGTGAAGATAATTGGTTTTTATGATTTTATGGAACCTTGAGTGAGTGTTGTTAGAAATGTGATTGTTCTTATTATTAGTATAATATGAACCATAATGCATTAGATAATATTTGAAGTGTTAGTGTGTATGAGAATGTTGAAAATTCTGGGTTTAAAAATGGGATTTTTGATGAACTTCATGAGCACAATTGATTGCTTATTCAAGGCAATCGATTGCATGCTTAAAGATGGATGGATTTATGGAAAATTCTCATAAAGTAATTGATTGCTTTCCTGGATCAATCAACAAAGATGAATAAAAGTTTAGCATTTAAAAAAATAAGAAGAAGAAATGGATAATTAGCAAAGAAGAAGAAGAAAAACTACAATTATCAAATGAAAGAAGTAATATTCAATATCGTATTAATCAATTACTCTCGTGCACTAAAAAAATTATATAAAAAAAATAGAGAAATATTTTGGTAGAAATTTGAATTTGGGAAGAATGATTTTGGCGTGTATTTTCTTCCTTTCGACAAAGACGGAGCTTTAATGGAATTTAACAGGAGACTACAATATAGATAAAATATATAGAGTATCAAACTATTATGTTTGTATTTTTTCTGATGTGGTGGTTATTTTGCTAAAAATATTTAAGTTAGGTCAGCTGATGAGGTAGTTGTTATCAAAGAGTTGGTGGACATGTTTAAAAAGAATAAGAAACCCAGTGTTATTTTCAAGGTGTATTTTGAAACATCGTATGCCTCAATAAGTTGGAGTTTTCTGGATTATAAGCATTGTAGATTTGGTTTCTGTGATAAGTGGAGATCTTGTTGTTAGTGTGTCTATTTGTTGGTAATCTTGTTGTGTTGGTTATTAGTTATCCTACTAGTATGATTAGTATTCAAAGAGAGTTGAAGCAAGTGACCCTTTAGCTTAGTTTCTGTTTCTTTTAGTGTTTGAGGGTCTGAGTGGTTTATTTAGAAAGGCAGCAGAGCTTAATCTTTATTATGACATTAAGGTAGGCTCCTTTAACCTTTTCATTTCCCTTCTTTAGTATGCATATAGTTCTCTTTTTTGGTCGTGGTCATGATTTAAAATATTTGGTTTATTAAGGTTATTCTTAGAGGATTCGTGTTTGCCTAGGTTCTTTGTGTCAACCTTGTTAAAAGTAGTATTGTTGGAGTTAATGTGGATTCTAGTTTCACAGTGTTGGCAAGAGACTTTCTTCAATATAATCTAGGGCCTTTTCTTTTTAAACCAATTTTAAATGTTGTCTCTGGGCGACACCATTCCTAGAGGCACAAGTTTGTTAGTCTATTTGCTTTTTAAGTATCTAGGTTTGTTCGTAGGGGCGATTGTTATTCTGATTTTCTTATCATTCATCCTTAAGTTGCCTATTAAGGTTTGTAAGAAGTGAGTTAGAATTTAAATGAGATTTTTATAGGATAGGGTCAAAAGATATTATTAAAGTCTTTAGGTTTATTAGTTAGATGTGTGTAAACCTAAATGAAGAGGTAGTTCATGGGTTCGAGATCTGTGTATTGTTAGCTTAGATTTGTTGAGTAAATGGAGATAGAGGTTGATTTGGGAAGTGATGGGTATATGGGCAGATATCATATCTTATAGATATGGAGCCAATATTTTTTACTCTTTCTTGGGGGTTGTAGGGGGGGGGGGGGCGATCCTCATATACTTTATTGTCTTCCATCTGGTGGGAAAATGTGTCTTTGTTAGGTTATAAATTTGGTGATCATGACAATTAGTTTGTGGATAATCTTTATAGGAGAGTGGGCAATATCCTTCTCACTACATTTTATGACGACCCTTAAGTGGGGTATATTCCACTTAATGTCATATTTCTTCGGCTTTATAATGCCTATATGAGTTGAAAGTCGTAATAATGTCAGTGTCTCAATGAAAAAAGAAAGAAAGAAAAGATAACACAATCAACCAAACAAATATGGAAAACAAATTCTCACAATGCTTGAGAATCAGTAAGGTT
Source organism: Lathyrus tuberosus (assembly GCA_022829125.1). Taxonomy (NCBI): domain Eukaryota; kingdom Viridiplantae; phylum Streptophyta; class Magnoliopsida; order Fabales; family Fabaceae; genus Lathyrus; species Lathyrus tuberosus. Next base: position 2,593,611 of record JALAZF010000353.1, read on the forward strand.
GAGTTATCTGTATGACATTGGATCATCGTCACCTTACAAAACACCTTGTTATTTGGAGCCATCTTATTCAAGGAAGAAACTAACTATTTGATAAAAACTAAATAATCTAAATTAATCCAAAATAGGTCCACAAATTTAAATATAATGTTCCCATATAACTTCTTGAAGTTGTCCCCAGACCAACATTGTGGGAGATTTGGCTTGCAAGAAAGAGCAGTGTGGCCAACAATAATTTGGGGCTTAGTTTGAACACAAAATATCTTGTGAAAGGTTGAGGTCAAATGTCTAAAAGTCATACATTGATACTTGAAATGTATAGGAGCAATATATAAGTGTCTGAAACTTTCCAAAGCTTATTTGAACAAAACCAAACCCTAACAACACCCAACAAATTAACAAGAAGAATGAAAGATGGTGAGGAAAATGGGAAGAATATAAAAGTAAACACCTAGATATTGGGAGTCTCCAATGTAAGCCCAATAGGTTGAGTGCAGTTGACAAGGTGCCAAAGAAATGAATATCAATAGCCTTTTCTTGAACCCTTGAAGGTGAAGCCTAAGTCCCATATAGAGAATACAATGTTGTACATAAAAAACCTAACAATGGGAGTAACGCCTACAGATGAAGTCATAAGTTGTTGGAACATCCATGATCCATTATGATAATGACTACTGTGAAGTTACACCTCCACTTAGCAGAGACATCGATTTGTGTAAAAATAAAGAAAGTAGTAAATGAAGACCAAGACATAAAGAAACATTTATGAAGTAGTACCAAGAATGCCACTTCTTATACAATAATCATCACACCTCAACCTCTATAGAAGTCATTAAATGTGTGCCTTAACTTATGACTACCAGACACAGGGCTAGAAACCACATGGGAAAAAGGGGGAATATTAAAGGTTAAGTTTATGTTACATCACATCCCATCCGGAAAAAAAAATGAATGCAACCCCTAGAGCCCAAGCTATATCCAGACTATTTGAAGAATCAAGGACATCGACCTCATCAGTCCCTTAAAAAAGACTATGCATTTCTAAACCAATAATATCCAAATTCACTAAGCCGAGAAAGAATATTTATTTCATATTCAAGAAAATGTATCCAATTGGTCTAAATGACCCAAAGCATCTGACAGCCTTACGACGACTCACCAAGGAGTTCTTACAATTTGAAAGGATATCACTTCCTAGGGAAAAAAACTAATATTTTTGTGATATCTACAATGCAGACGATATTTTCTTGATAACAAGAACCCCTTACCGATGCTACCTAGATAGGATCTCACAAAAGATCATAGTTTCTCTTGCTACCATGGATAGACGACTCAATCTGAAGAAATTTGAAACAAATCAAAACCCAACTTTCATGGGTAGGACTTTGAGGGTTAGGTTATCGTTCTGTCTAGCCAATGTCCAATCCATTCAACATCACAACACCAAGTGTAGTGGTGTAATTGGAAAAGATCATGGGTGCGCAGGCAAAGGAACACACTTCACCCATCATTATTTCCATGTTTCCCTTTTATTGTTTCTAGTGCCCCTCTTTTGGATAGGGTGCCCCTTTTCTTGATCCGTCACTCGGATCCTTAGTGACATCGTCCAGAATATGCGCTCGTGGAGGTTGTGAGATTTAACCATGCTCCTTGGGTTTCTGGGAATCAACTACCCATTCCAAGAGTGATTTTTATATCCTAGGAGGACTTGGGTCCATACCTAAGGGATTATAAATAAATCAATATCGTGATAGAATAAAAAAAGACAAGACATAAATACACACATATAAGAGCTTCTCATTTCATGTGAGCTAGCTCTCAACCCTATAATAACATTGAATACCATGACAAACCTTAGTCACTAGGGATTGTCACACATTTGTACTTTTAACAAGTATAATTAGTGCCCCGGTAAAAATAACCTGAGACACACTCATCATTTACTCATTTTTGCTCCTACCATCTTCTCACAAGTAATCATTGGAGGTTTTTCCGAGTGGGGGGGGGGGGGGGATTTAACTTCTCCCGAAGAAATTATGGCTGAAAGTTATTCATTATGAAAGATCTTAAAACCCCGGGAAGGGGCTAAGAGCCCATAATCATCTTTTAAAGAGAAGGCACAATTGGTGTCCTCCCCCATGATAATGATCACATGGTCATAACAATTCAGTATGCCAATTGAGATTTGAAACGAGTGTTAATTGACCTTAGAAGATCAATAGAAATCTTGTTCTAGAGCGCCTTCCAAGGGCTCTAGCTTTATCCAAATAAGATTGGAGCTTTCCAAGAATCTCTAGCTAACCTTTCACGTGAGCAAGCGTAGGTCAAAGAACACATCACCCTCGAAATAACATTCGACTCATAGATGAGTTCCAGAACTATCAAAGTAAAGTATCTTGTAGTAGACGCCACGCTCCTTTACAACACCATCCTAGAAAGACCCTCCCTCAACCTATTAGGGGAGGTATTGCCCACCCTTCATTTTAGCCTAAACTATCCACTACCTGACAAACACGTATGTATAATTAAAGGGGATCAGGTGATCACCCAAGAGTGTTTCCAGAGTAGCCTAGAAGTTATGAATGAACCCCGTACCCTAGAAATTGAAAGACCTGCCCTAATAGATGATTTGAAAGAGGTCCAAATTGAGCCTTTGCACCACCAAGTCACCAAGTTGGACATCTCATTGTTCGAGTCTTAAGATGACGATTTAATCGCCCTACTCAAAAAGAAAATTTCCACGACATGTCATTGTCTCGACATATGCTTGGAATAGATGCCAAAGTTGCATGTCATCGCCTCGACATAGTCCCTTCAGTCATGCATGTTTCACAAAGAAAGGGCAAGGTTGGTGAGGAAAAGATAAGAGACACTGACAAGAAAGTTCGAAAGCTCACAAGCATTGGTTTCATAACATAGGTCAAATAATCTTCTTAGATGGCTAACATGTTCATGAGGAAGACATTAAACAAGTGGCATAAGTGTGTTGGTTTCACCGACCTCAACGATGCATGTCCCAAAGATCCATACCCTCTTATGAATATAAATAACCTGAGTGAAGGATCTTCAAAGTTACAAAATGTTAAGTTTCATGGATGCCTATTCAGGGTATAACCAGATTAAGATGGCCCTCATAGATGCACCCAAGATGGCATTCATGTCCAACCATGACAAATATTATTACAATGTCATGTCGTTTAGGCTCATGAATGTTGGCGCCACCTATCAGAGACTCGTGGGCACGATGTTCTCCAAGAAAATAGGGCATAAATTGGAGGTTTACATTTATTACATGATAGTAAAGATGTCATAAGGGAAAAGCCATACAACAGACTTAAAAGATATCATGGGTTCACTTAGAAACTACAACATGCATCTAAATCCGATCACTACTACAAATAACGCTTGTTACCTCGGACGGGAAATGCATAATACCTCGGCTATAGAAGTGAGGTAATGAAGGGCAACATGATAACTCGCAACTTATCACCTCAATGTTATTATAACTGAGAGGTAAAGTTAAATGAACATGGGTTCGAACCACAACAACTACACTTTTATTATTTTCAAAACTAGCATATATTTAATCTCGGTTTATCTTCAAAATCGAGGGGTTAGATAATTTATTTATTTATTTTTTAAAATTTTTACATTGTTTACACAGAATATTACCCAGAATATTTCCCAGAATATTAAATTGTTTAAAGCAAAAGTCAAATTCCCTAGAGAACAAGGTAAAAATCAAATTCCCCGAAGATCTAGATTTTAGATCTTCGAATTATTGAATCTTGGGAAAGATCAAATGTTAGGTGCAAAGTTTGTATCTTAGGATCTTGCATGCATTTGATTCTGAAGCAAAACAAAATAAGGGTTAGATAAATAAAATAAATATTCAAACATATAATTTTGTGCTCAAATAAATATTTAAGAAAACAAACATTAAACCCAAATAATTTTCTGCTCTTGCAATCCATCTTAGAGAACTTTTCCAAACATCTTTATGTTTCAAGCCCTTCATGTTTCATTTAGGTTAGATTTTCAGTGTTCAGCATGGTTTTATAACGGATGTCCCTTAGGTTTCACGGGGATCACTAATGGTAGATTCATGAGCGTTGATAAAGATTAAATGGACGTCAAAGATTTGTTTAAGGGCGTTGAATATAGTAAAAAAATGCTTAACTACCCCCTCGGCCAAGAAGAAAATCGAGGTTAATAAGCAATTTTTTTAATTACATTGTTTATACAGAGTATTAAAAATACAATGTAAAATATGTAGTAGTAACTCATGATAAAAATGGATGTGATGAATATTTCATCTCTTTGGGGCGGTTACATATAATTTAGTATTAGGGTAAAATATGTTTAACAAGTGTTTTAAAAGTAAAATATGCTTACTAACCACCTCAGTTTTATAATAAAACTGAGGTTTTATGTTAACTATCACCTCGGTGATAAAGAAAATCGAGGTGACTTGCTATTATTTTTTTAAATGCGTTGTTTTAATGTTTTACAACAAATCTTTGGTGATATCCAAATTTTGTTGCATACCCACTAAAACATTTTTTTTGAAACTAGAATGATTTTTTGCACTTGCAATCTATCAACTGAGTACTCTTTAAAGGTTGAGCTGGTTCCCTTCTTTGTTGGTTAAGCTCCATTCTTTTTTTAACTTAAAGCAAAAATAATTTTCTGAACTTGCAATCTATCAACTGAGCTCTTTTCAAAGGTTGAGCTCACTTCATTGTTGGTTAAGCTCCTTTCTTTGGGTAACTTGAAGTAAGAATGTTTTTCTGCACTTGCAATCTATCAACTGAGTACCCTTCTTTATTTTAGCATTATTCCAAAAAAATACAACAACGACAACATCAACACCATTATGTGAGATGTTAGATGTCAAACATGCTATATATTTGTATTTGATACTTGGCATTTTTCAACACTTTCTTGTTTTAATTGTGGATTTTAGTAGTGAATTGTAGTTGTTCTTCAAACATTGTATTTCTACCTTTGGTGCTTGTAATATGTGTGCTATTGTGCAGGAAAGTGCATTAATTGCTCAAAGAGTGAAGACACAAAGAATTGATGCAAGCTGCCAAAGAAAAGAGGAAAACAACAGCAGGTTCGCTTTGCGAACTTGCCAGCGAGCGCTCGCTTTGCGAACTCTGGCGAAGCTCCCAGCGAATAGCTCCAGAATTGGACAGAGGGAAAAGGGATTAAAGTTGGCTTTGCAAACTCCCAGCGAATGTTCGCTGCTTCACTTGCTTTGCGAACAACCTGGTGAAGAACCCTTGGATATGGCAGTGGCAAAAGGACCCAAAATTCGCTTTGCGAATGTTTTGGCGAGTAGTTCGCTTTGCGAATTAAACGTTTGCATTGCGAACTCACGAAGACAACCAAGGGCGGTTTAGTTATCAGAAGGCACTTTAGGTGCCATTTTCTTCATTTGCTAGGCGAATAGATCATTCGCAGTGCGAATGCATCAGATCCCAAGTGTATTATAAATAGATTTTTACACTTTCTTGGGATCATAACTTCACCTTTTCACACCAAAACATAATTTTCTGAGTTTTCTTCATAAAAGAGAGATTTTTCACATAGAGAAGCTGGATTTGCATCCGATCTTGATTCTTCGACCCGGATACTCTTTCATCTCCTCACGAAACTTGTGAAGCAAGCTACCATGACTATGTCTAGCTAAACACATCCTTGTGTCAAGATTAGTGGTTGGTATTCCATCATTTTGTATGTATTGATCTTGGTTGTAAGCTTGTGAACTTTGTTGATGATAAATATAGAAGAAGAATTCTATTTACATGGTTTATATTTTGTTTTAATTCATGTTCGAGAGAAATGTATTAAACTTGACATAAGTTTCAATCCATCAATAATCATAAGGCTAGAGATAGTTTTGAAAGTTGATGTTCATAAATATTGAACTTGAATGTTATCATATTGGTAGTTTGAGTGAGAGATCATCAAAGGATCAATATGATAAATCTCAGAACAAGTGTTCGAGAGAAACTTGTTGAGAGGATATGTGGTTATATTTATTGTTAACGAGTTCACACGCTTTATCGAGTTGATACGTACGAAACGGATTATCGGACACTAATCTTGGCATGTTTTTACCAAACCATAAAACCAATCTTTTTACCGTTGATTTCTAAATTTTATGCAAACGATACGAAAAACCAAACCCTTTGTTACTATAAAGTTTGAAACGCTTTTAACTACCGAACGATGGCAATATACACAATCTCTGTGGATACGATAAAACACCCTCGAATTACTCTTCAACAAAATTGCGTCGTTGCCGGCGATTGTTGTTATATTGCGAGCATTGCAATAGTTATTGAGTTTTAAACTTGTTAACTTTTTCTTGTGCTTGTTGATTTGTTTGGTTTAGTGTGCAAATTCCATTTTATGCGAGGGAAGTTACCCGCATACCAACTTCTTTTTTATCCTGAAATCGAAAGAACTGCGCGTAAGTTAAATAGCAGAACAAGGCGGAGGAGGCAACTTGCCAAGGAAATATGAGAACGAGACAAAAGTTTAATTTCGACATCAATACCACGGTTACCGCCAACTATGGCTGCTCCACCGCCACCACCACCACCACCTACTTCAGTTCCTTGTACTAATAGTCTAAGACATACTACACAATTTGTACGTAATGCTCAGAATGGTCGGCATTCAGAAATGAAGACGAGTATTCTCTCGCTTCAATATCTAAATCCATTTACTGGTATGGATCACGAGGATCCTTTTACACACCTGACTAAGTTCTATGAGATTGAGGGTGCGACTGGTGCACCCGAAACTGAAGAAAAGTCTTTGTTCAAGAGACTATTCCCGCATTCCCTCATTGGGAAGGCTAAGGAATGGTATCTTGACCAATCTACGGCAATCATGACGGACTGGAACATGCTAGAGGAAAAGTTTTTGGAACGATTTTTTCCACACAATCATTTCATGAAGGCTAAAATAGCAATTGCAGTTTTCACTCAGGGTGGAAATGAATCTCTCAACGAAGCTTGGGAGAGATTCAAGTCCATGCTGAGAAAGTGTAAAGGGCACGGTTTCGATGAGCTTACTCAAGTTCACATTTTTAGAAATGGTCTTCAGTTGGTTCATAAAACATTGTTGGATACAACCGCCGGTGGATCTCTAATGAGCAAAAGTGCCGATGAAGCCATTTCCATCATTGACAAGATGGCTCTAAACGACCATCAGGGGAACCATAACCGTGGTCCTTCTCAAAAGAAGCCGGGAATACTTGAGTTGGGAAAAAATGATGCAATTCTTGCTCAGAACAAGTTATTATGTCAACAAGTTGAGTTGTTAACGCAACAAATGTCCAAGCTCCCTCAACAACTCAAAGAGATTCATAACTCACCGAGCAAGAGTGTGCAAGTAGGTTGTTGTGAATTGTGTAGAGGGGATCATCCTACCAGGTATTGTCCTCCGGTAGTGGAAGAAGTAAATTATGCTGGAAATCCAACTCAAGGTTATCAAGGAAGACTTCCTTACCAAAATGCTCAACAACCTTACCAAAATCAACAAGGCTACCAACCAAGAGGCAACTACCAAAATCAACAAGGATACTGACAAAATCCTTACCAACCACCCCAAGATCAAAGTGGAAGTTCAAAAATAGAGGAAACTTTCACACAATTCATGCAATTATCAATGGCAACTCAAAAGAGTACGAAAGCTTCGATTAAAAATCTTGAATCTCAAGTTGGGCAACTTGCAAAGCAATTAGCCGAAAAGCAACCGGGGCCAACCTTCTCCGCTATCACTCAAACAAATCCAAAGGAGCATTGTAAAGCCATTTTCACAAGAAGTGGAAGAACAATTGGAGGAGATGTTGAACATGAGGTGGTAGTCAAAAAGGAAAATGATATTGTGTTGGAGGAAGTCGAAAAAAATGATGAAAATGGTGTAGTTGAAAAGAATGATGAAGAAGTAAGGAAGAAAAAAGAAAGAAAAAGAAAGGAGTATGAAAAGGAAGTTTTACAAAGAAGATTACCTTATCCCCCTGCTCCTAATAAAAAAGAGAACGATAGGCATTACGCAAGATTCTTAGAATTGTTTAGTCGGTTGCAAGTAACCGTTCCTTTCTCTGAAGCTCTTGAACAAATGCCTAAGTATGTCAAATTCATGAAGGACATACTTACGAAAAAGAAGAGGTGCACGAACAAAGATAATACTGATCTCAATGCTGAGTGTAGTGCCGTCATTCAAAGTGTGCTTCCGCGGAAAGAGCAAGATCTGGGAAGAGTATCTTTACCTATTACTATAGGTAATGATTTTAAATGCAAAGCTTTGGTTGACATGGGTGCTAATATTAATCTCATTCCGTTGTCCGTGATTAAAAGAATTGATAATATGAATGTGAAGTCAACAACCATGACATTACAACTTGCGGTTAAGTCTATAACTCATCCTCATGGTGTTGTGGAGGATGGGCTTATAAAAGTGGACAAATTCTTGTTTCTGGTTGATTTCGTGATCATTAACATGGATGAGGATGAAGATACGCCAATTATTTTGGGAAGGCCGTTCATGAAAACCGCCAAAATGTTGGTGGATGTTGATGAAAGCATAATGAAGGTGCGGATCAAGGATAGTGGAAAAGAGGAAGAAGCTTGTTTTACATTGTTCAAAGGAGTGATGTATGCAAATCAAGTAGATGAAAGCGATCATAAAAAGAAAGAATTGGAAAGAGAGGCTTTGTGGAAGAAAAAAAATGAAGATGCAAAAGTGGTCATGTTGCGATCATGTTGGGATTTTTCCTTCTTGAAAAAAAAGGGATCAAAGAAAGGACATGATAACAGTTGAAGTTCTTGTTCGCAAAGTGTATTTTTCTCGGAAGCCAATTCTTTAGCTTTTGGTTTCGAGGCGTCAAGTCTCTGAACCTTCGAGCTTAGCCGACATTAAACAAGCGCTTGTTGGGAGGCACCACACCATTGTAAGTATTTATGTTTTCTTTGCTGTTTTAATGATTTTAAGTGTTTAGAAATCATGTAGTGTGGTAGCAACTGATGCAGACAAATTTTTGAAAAACCTGTCATGTTCGCTGGCTGGTTCGCTTTGCGAACCTGGGGCGAGCATTCGCTGCCTTGTTCACATTGCGAACTCAGCGAGACAGGGGAATATTTTTCTGCTGCCACCTCATTAAAAAGGAGTTAATTTTATGGGTGGGCCAACATTTGGGCCCATGACCCATCCTTTTTTCTGAGCTTGTGAAGGGAACCTATACTCTATTGGACACTCTCATTTTCACTCTTTCACTTTCACAAACACGCACAAGCAAGAACAAATTCTCAAGCCCTCTGTTTCACTCAAATTTCACCAAGTTTCCCCAAATCACCAACAAGTTCAGGTTTGAATCTCATTTTCTTTCTCTCTGTTACTTTATGACTATACATTGTGGTTAGGGTTATTGGATTAAACATTAGAGACATTTTTTATTCTAGGGTTTCACCTCTGTTTTAAGGTTTGATTGATTGCATGTTGAATTTTGTGCAAACCTTAGAATAGAAATGATATTGTAAATGGAAATCTGATGTTGGAAGTTTGGATGCTATTATTTTTGAAAATTATCGCAGGTTCGCTGCCCAATTTGCTTTGCGAACCTGGGCGAGCATTCGCCAGAAACTCGCTTTGCGAATCTGGGGCGAATGTTCGCCAGCCTTCGCTTTGTGAACTCTGCTGCGAACATATCAGAATTCTATATTTTTTTTATGTTATCTCAGTTAGAATTTTGTTTTGGCTCCCATTTCTAATGAACTGTGTTGCTGCTTGTTGTTGTTTTATTTGTTGATTTGTGCATATGGGTCCAAAGATCAATCCCGCTAAGAAGCGAAAGGCCAGCACTTCAAGACAAGTGCCAATTCAGTTTAATAGCGCTCACTTCAGAGGAGCCAAGCAAGCAGGAAGGTATATAACCTTGGAGAGGAGAACAATTTTGCCAGAAAAGAGATTTAACCTGAGTGAACATGGGAGTTACCGGTCGGTGGCTTTGCTACTTGAAGAGAAAAACTGGGGAAGACTGATAACTCTAGTCGATAGCTACAATGTGGAGGTTGTCCGCGAGTTTTATGCAAACGCCCTTCCTGATGATGGGGACCAATTTGGGTGGACAAACTTTGTTGGCGGAAAAGTGGTGCGATTTAATCGTGGAACAATTAATACTGTTCTTAGAAATCCGTTGCCTTTGAGAGCTAGCCAGATAGATGATTTCCATAGAGACTTGCACCTTCACCGAGACATACCTACCATGACTAGAGATCTTCTACGAGAGGGTAAAACTGTTGAGCTCAACCCATCTGGGGTTGCCATTAGATACCGTTGTGAAGACATGAGACCTTTGGCACAACTGATTTTTCTTTTGGTGGTAACCAATATTAAGCCGAAGTCGCATACATCAACCATCCCTATACCACTAGTCCATCTTTTGCTTCAGTTTACGAATGTTCAACTCTTAAATTGTTGGTATGCTTTTTATCGCTTTATGTTGGTATGCTTATGGAAGTTTAATATTTCCATCTTTTGGTGTTGACTTGAAGAATTTTAGGTTGGTGTTGTTGTGCATCAAAGAAGATTCTTCCAAGATTGGATGGCTATGATAGTAATTTTAAGCACGTATTGTTGGCAAGGTACATAAGTACCTAGTTCTAGAAATTAGAATGTGTTAGAATTTTTTCTCTGTACAAATGAAATTGTGTTTCTTGTTACAACTTTATTGATTGCTTGTGTCATTTAGGTCCAAAAACTACAAAAGTGAGAAACCTCCATGTTATACTAAATGCTTTGGATTGATGATGAATTTTGCTTTATACTTTTAATTCATGCTTTATCTTGTGATTTGTGTGATATTGTGGAAGCTTTAGAAATGATCAAAGTAACTTGTTGATATTGAGCACAACCATTTCCAAATAGTAATTTACCCGTGAGTAGCGAGCATTCGTTAACCCCCCTTGAGCCTAAATAGTTTAGATCTCGTTTAGTGATGAACTTTGTGTTGTACATAATTTGAAAATCAAGTTCATCATTGAATTTTTTAGAGTTTCTAAAATTTTTTCTTCTTGAACCTTGGAACTTTGTTTTATTGATTTCCTTGCCTTAAAAAGCAAGGAGCATTCGCTTAAGGTTTAGTTGAAAATAAGTTGGGGAGAATGAAAAAGAAGATTGGTAAATCGCTCAAACTTTTGAAAAATTTCAAGCAAGCATGAAAAGAAAAAGAGAATGTGAATATGAATGTGAAAAAAATAGAAAAGGATGCTTGCTTGAATGAGAAAAATAGAAACCAATAATTGTGCATGAGGAAGTTCGAGAAGGTTTGTGATAAAGGTGTAAAAATTGGTGAATGAAGTTGAGATGTATGTGAATACCTTGTATAGTGAATGCTCTTTTGCGTCAGAAACTTCGATTCAATGGCCTTTAGAAATATCCCTTTTTTGTTAACTCGACCAAGCTACAACCTTAAAAGCCCTTAGTGATTTTTTGCTTCCATGATTTCTTATGTGATCGGTTAGATATTGTATGAATTGCTTTGTATTGGCATTATTTGTCATTCGAGCAAAATTGCCCCGCGGTTGCAAACACGTTAATTTCCTTCAATCCTTTTTCGAAGAGGAGTGTTAGAGTGACATGAGCATGATGGTTTAGTTGCCTCTTGAAACATTTTCTGAGATTTTTTTTAAGAATCAAGTTCTTTTGCATTGTCGATTCTAGGATTGTGTAATTGTTGCTTTGTTATAATTGTTGTTTATTTGAGCCGTTTATCTTGTCTTGGTTGAATCAAATGCTCGAGCAAATCCTCTTGTTTCAATGAGAGGCATACTTTGCTTGAGGACAAACAAAGAGTTAGTTGGGGAGAGTTTGTTAGATGTCAAACATGCTATATATTTGTATTTGATACTTGGCATTTTTCAACACTTTCTTGTTTTAATTGTGGATTTTAGTAGTGAATTGTTGTTGTTCTTCAAACATTGTATTTCTACCTTTGGTGCTTGTAATATGTGTGCTATTATGTAGGAAAGTGCATTAATTGCTCAAAGAGTGAAGACACAAAGAATTGATGCAAGCTGCCAAAGAAAAGAGGAAAACAACAGCAGGTTCACTTTGCGAACTTGCCAGCGAGCGCTCGCTTTGCGAACTTTGGCGAAGCTCCCAGCGAATAGCTCCAGAATTGGACAGAGGGAAAAGGGACTAAAGTTCGCTTTGCAAACTCCCAGCGAATGTTCGATGCTTCACTCGCTTTGCGAACAACCTGGCGAAGAACCCTTGGATATGGCATTGGCAAAATGACCCAAAATTCGCTTTGCGAATGTTTTGGCGAGTAGTTCTCTTTGCGAATGAAACGTTCACATTGCGAACTCACGAAGACAACCAAGGGCGGTTTAGTTATCAGAAAGCACTTTAGGTGCCATTTTCTTCATTCGCTAGGTGAATAGATCATTCGCAGTGCGAATGCATCAGATCCCAAGTGTATTATAAATAGATTTTTACACTTTCTTGGGATCATAACTTCACCTTTTCACACCAAAACATAATTTGCTGAGTGTTCTTCATAAAAGAGAGATTTTTCACATAGAGAAGCTGGATTTGCATCCGATCTCGATTCTTCGACGCGGATGCTCTTTCATCTCCTCACGAAACTTGTGAAGCAAGCTACCATGACTATGTGTAGCTAAACACATCCTTGTGTCAAGATTAGTGGTAGGTAACCCATCATTTTGTATGTATTGATCTTGGTTGTAAGCTTGTGAACTTTGTTGATGATAAATATAGAAGAAGCACTTTGTTTACATGGTTTATATTTTGTTTTAATTCATGTTCGAGAGAAATGTATTAAACTTGACCTAAGTTTCAATCCATCAATAATCATAAGGCTAGAGATAGTTTTGAAAGTTGATGTTCATAAATATTGAACTTGAATGTTATCATATTGGTAGTTTGAGTGAGAGATCATCAAAGGATCAATATGATAAATCTCACAACAAGTGTTCGAGAGAAACTTGTTGAGAGGATATGTGGTTATATTTATTGTTAACGAGTTCACACGCTTTATCGAGTTGATACGTACGAAACGGATTATCGGACACTAATCTTGGCATGTTTTTACCAAACCATAAAACCAATCTTTTTACCGTTGATTTCTAAATTTTATGCAAACGATACGAAAAACCAAACCCTTTGTTACTATAAAGTTTGAAACGCTTTTGACTATCGAACGACGACAATATACACAATCTCTGTGGATACGATAAAACACCCCCGAATTACTCTTCAACATGAGATAGATTGCAAGGGCAGAAATTTTTTTTTGTTCAAGATAGAAGAACATTTTTTCTGTCTTGCAATCCATCCCAAAGAATGATGCTTTTGAGTTTGAGGCGACTTCATACAAGTATGAATTAGGGTAAAATCTGTTTAATGAGTGCTTTTATAGTAAAATCATATTGTTTAATACCTCGATTAAATAGAAAATTGAAGGGTTAAAACATTTTGTTTACACTTATAAACAAATAAAATCATAAACTGCGATAGCTGGGAATCGAAGCTTGTTTTTTCACCTCAGTTTTATGAAAAACAGAGGGGATTTGTGTTTTTTTTTAATAATAAAAAATAGTGCGCCTTGGCTTTATACCTTAGTTTTCTATTGTTCAGGTGAAAGCTTCATCATGAAAAGTGTTATTTGTTGTAGTGGATCAAGTGCTCATTTGGCGTGCTTGCAGGCAAACTCTTGGGTTTCATGGTCACAAAAAGAGGCATAGATACAAACACAGACAAATTCCAAGACATCATAGACATAAGGAGTTTATCCAACGCCAAGGAGGCTCAGCAACTAATCGGGCATTTAATTTCTCTCTCCTGTTTCTTTTCCTATGTAGGTGAAAAGTCTTTCCACTTCTTTGTCACATTAAATAAAAAGTGGGAGATTCGAATGGATGGACGAATGCAAGGAGGAATTATCATCCTGACACACTCGATAGCAGTGTCACCTTTATATCTCTACTTATTTGTTACTGACAAAACGTTGAGCTCAATACTTGTCCAAGAAACATATAGATTATAACAATCTGTCTATTTCATAAGCGAAGTGTTCAGGGGCGCTGAGACTCTTTATCAAAAGATAGAAAGACTCGTATTGCTAATAGTGGTGACCGTAAGAAAACTCATGTTGTATTTTGAAGGACATCGAATATTGGCAAAAATAGACAACCTCATATACCAGGTCCTCAAAAAACCAGATCTAGTCGAAAAGTGGTTTCTTAGGTAGTTGAATCGTCTTAGTATGACATCTAGTTTATTCCCAAAGGAAACATCAAATCATAGCTACCGGCCTACTTTTTAGCAGAGTTCAACACACCAATTGGTTAGAAGGTTCTAATATTTCACAACCTTGAGATGGTCCCGCCCTAAAAGAACACCTAATCCGAGATGACTAGGCCTTATGGCCTCAAAATCCTAAAGTCCCGCTATACGAAGGGGTGCAAACCCAACTTAGGTACACACTATTTTAAAACCTTAAAATTTATACTTAGGGTCGTCAGTTACTTGATCGTTAATGTGTTTGGAGATATACCCATCACCAACACATTAATTAAACTGTCACACTGAAATTCATTATCAGATTAATCTCCACCAGCAACACATGAAGTGAAAGTCCTATCGGATCAAAAACATTATGTGATCAAAAGTATGCATGAGCATAAAAAATAAACTATAAAATTGTTAAAAAAACAAAACATAAATAAAACCAAAATCATATAAAACTGTCAACATATTTACAACAAGTGAAGTATTGCCAAAACCCTACACATTTCCCTTATACCTACCAAAAACATTCTCAAAGATAGTAGAGAAACATGGGATTTTTCTCCTAATCCTATGACATTATTGAGTTAATAACTATTAATATATGTACCAATATGTTACCACATTACGAAACATAGAAATAATGAATCTCCTACTTAGTCTTGGGATTTTAGGGAGTGATAATTTTCTTTGTTGATTCATATGTGTCTTTGGCTTTGTGTTTAGCTCAGTTATAAGCAGCCTTTGCATTATCTTTAGCATCATCAACTGTATCACCAACTACATCAGAAGCCTTGTTTGCATGTTTTTTGGCTTCACCATATGCATCCTTTGCTTTATCTTTAGCAGCATCAGTTGTATTACCAATTGCATCTGAAGCTCTGTTTCCATATTTCCTAGCTTTAACATATGCCTCCTTTGCTTTATCTTTAGCGTCATCAGCTGTATCTCCAACTGCATCTGAAGCCTTGTTTGTGTGTTTCTTGGCTTCACCATATGCACGCTTTGTTGTATCACCAACTTTATCTGAAGCATTGCCTACGTGTTTCTTAGCATCACCATACGCATCCTTTGTTTTATTTTTAGCAGCATCAGCTGCATCTCCAACTGTATCTGAAGCCTTGTTTGCATGTTTCTTGGCTTCACCATATGCACGCTTTGCGGTATCGCCAACTTTATCTGAAGCATTGCCTACGTGTTTCTTGGCGTCACCATACACATCCTTTGTTTTATTTTTAGCAGCACCAGCTGCATCTCCAACAGTATCTGAAGCCTTGTTTGCATGTTTCTTGGCTTCACCATATGCACGTTTTGTTGTATCACCAACTTTATCTGAAGCATTGCCTACGTGTTTCTTGGCATCACCATACACATCCTTTGTTTTATTTTTAGCAGCACCAGCTGCATCTCCAACTGTATCTGAAGCCTTGTCTGCATGTTTCTTGGTTTCACCATATGCACGCTTTGCTGTATCACCAACTTTATCTGAAGCATTGCCTACGTGTTTCTTGGCATCACCATACACATCCTTTGTTTTATTTTTAGCAGCATCAGCTGTATCTTCAACTTTATCTGAAGCCTTGTTTGCATGTTTCTTGGCTTCACCATAAACATCTTTTGCTTTCTCTTTAGTCTCTGAAGCTGCTTTTTCAGCAAATTTAGAAGTATCTATATGCAAATCAATAAACATTACACTTTAATATATACACACATATATACCATTCAATAGCCCTAATGCAACAACAGTTTAAAGCTATGATAACAATTTTGAAGTAAATCTGCTCAATGAATGTAAATGAACAATTATGTACCTGATGCAGCGTCTTTAAATGAATCTGATACCTCTGAGGCAACATCTGAAAATGAAAACTTTTCATTTTGCTGTATTTTATCCACATCCTCTTTTGTCACGAATTGTCTGTGACAAAAGTGGCATATTAGTCATGGATAAAAATATAACAATTGAAGTTTGACATAATTTTATGAGAATAGTAATAATGAATTACTCAGAAAGTTTATCATAAGCCCATTTAGCAAAAGACTCAGATTTTTCTGCAGCTTCATCATAAACAGTTGTGGCACCATCCTTGATATCTCCAGCTGCGGCCTTGGCATCTTCAGCCACATCTGATCGACACATCCCTACGCATACGGCAAGACATAGCACCAACAGTATGTTTTTTGCATTTTGTGTCCTCATTTTTATCTCTGCTAGATTTTCTTTTTTTGTTTTGTTTTGATAGAAAATTATTTCAATTAAGAATCTGTATATATATGTGTGTAGCTGAAGATAGAAAAATAAAAGGAAGGTGTTGCGTTACAAGCGTTTTGCAACCAATTTTGATTGTTGTAACGGGTTTTGCTCTAAAATATATATATATATATATATATATATATATATATATATATATATATATATATATATATATATTCATGGAATTCTATAATGATATTTTTCTCTTTCTATTTTAGTTTTATTTCACTTTCAAATACAGTTTCCTATTAAAGCACAAATATTGCAGACACAACTTTTTTAGGATTTATTTTTTATAATTTTACACACTCAAAATAGCATACATATTTTGTGTTCTTGTTATAGCTTTAATATATATTTGAGATATTTTCTTAACGTGTAGAAGTAAAATAATCTTGTATCATGTACAAATGTATTTTTATATAGTTAGGTCAATGATTTCCATTATAAATCATTTATTTAATGGTGTGATAAAAACCACCTCCAATGGAGGTATCTAAGTGGGTTTTTATATGAACTCATACTCTTTTTTTCTTCTTCTCTTTAGTGGAATAATTTGATGAGGCAAGATAAATAACATAAAAATTGTAAAAGTAACTTTATATACAGCATCATCATTAATACTTATATTATGATAATATATTATTTTATCATAATTAATACATAATTAATACAAGGTACCTTAGTTTTTTTTAAATTCATAATTTGAGTAAAATATGTATGAGTTGTATAAGTATAAATATCGTAGAGAGTGTTTATTAGCAGTGTACGAAACTCTAAGATGAATTAGAAGACACCTTTTGCATTATAAAATGCTTTGAAAACAATAAATAATTGTACAATTTAATTAATAATACATATGTTAACATTAAATGATATCATTTGATTGGTTAAAGATATATTATCTAATCTTTTGTGATGGATAAAAAAGTTGTCTATTTTTTTATAAGCAAATTTATTAAATGAGTATAAAAGATACTTTGCCCAATTACAAATTTTTTTTAAGTAAGGATTATATTAATGAAAAAGAGTATTAAGAGTACCTAAATCCTCGATAAAAAAACCGCTACTTACAAGACCTCGCAGAAAATCCAGACCAATAGATTTTGGTGGTTTCTTAATGCATCACCTAAGTTTCTTAGGCACCCTGTGAAATTATTTTTTTGCCTCCTGATTCCAGATGTGCACATCCGGATGCATCAAATTTTTAAAAAACGCAGAACTTTTCCGGATACGCATATCCGGAAACAAATCTGATGTGCACTTCCGGAAGGATTTCTTATTAATTCGCGCCAAACGTTCTTCCTCCCCCTCATTCTTCACTTTTCCATTTCCAAACTCTCTCAAACTCTTAAATTTTCAATCACCACAAATCTCGATTTTTTCCACTCGAGTTCGGCGCAGAGCAACTTCTACAACGATCAACACACTCCAAATCCTCCGTATCTCATTTTAATCGGTAAGTTTTCAAATTTTAGAGTTTCAGAGTAATTTTCGAGTAATCGATTTAGAGTACACATTTAGGTGTAGAAATTGTTAGGTTGTATGAATAACATAGGTTAGAGACAATGTAGGTCATTTTTACTGCTTCAAACTGACGATCAGGACATTAAAATGCCCTTTTGCATGTTACAGTGGCCATGACTGCCATTTTTAAACTTCAAAATATGCACCGGATGTGCAAATCCGGAAAGATTGTAACGTTTAGTTTTTTTAGTATTTCCGGATGTGCACATCCGGAAATACACAACGTTAAAAATTCGGTGTCCTTCTGGATGTGCACATCCGGAAGACAATTTTTGTTTTTTTTTGTTTTTGTTTAATTATTTTTAAAAAATAATTAATTTATTTATTATGCTTTGCAGATTAGATGGCTGACAGTGACGATCATACCATACTCTCTTTATGTTCTTTATGTTCATGATATCATGCTATTTTGTACAGTCTCCAACAACAACAACGTCTGAGTTCTATCTTTATTTTTTGCTAGATATACTAAAGGATCAGGCCAGGTCATCAATCCCAACAAGTATACTATATATGGAAGATCTATATCTCACTATAGACTCAACCACAATGCTTCATATTTTGGATGCAATATTGGTACCCTTCCTTTCACATACATACGGGTGCCTATCTTCAAAGGAAAACCCAAGAAGTGCTACTTTCAGCCTATTATTGACAAAGTAAAGCTTAAGCTTGCCTCTTGGAAAGCTAGGTTTTTGTCTTTTGTTGGTAGAATCCAGCTCATCAACAGTGTTCTACACATCATGCTAGTGCACTTTATCACAATTCATGCCTAGCCCAAATCTCTCCTAAAGGATATGGAAACAATGTTCAGAAATTTTGCTTTGAGTGGTGACTTGCAAAATAAGAAACTGGTAACAATTTCTTGAAAAACTGTTTGCTCTTCTATTTCAGAGGCCAGTGGGCTTGGGCTGAGATCCTAATCTAATGTTAACAATTCTGTTATGCTTAAGCTTGACATGGAAATGATTGACTCCACCAACCAATGAACCTCTTTTCTAAAGAACGTGGTTATAATAAGTAATTATTGCATTAAATACCACATTTTCTCCTAAATTTGGAATAGAATAAGTCCTCAGTTCCAAACTTTGATGTCTAACTCCACTAGGATCAATGGAAATGGTGGCAACATCAACTTTTGGAATTATGTCTAGTATGAGGCTGGTTGTCTTGTGGATCACTATAACATCCCTCATCAGATTGCCATCAATCTACTCTCCAAAGTTGAAGACTACTCAACCAACCAGAGGTGGGTCATCCCTTATATTATGCAAACTTGGTTCCCTACTCTTCTTGGTCATATAAATAAAACTATCATTCATTTGGAGCCTCAAAATGATAGATTGGCCTGGAAACAACCACTTTTAACTCACTATCCTTGCAAGATGCATACGTTTTCACTTGTAAGCATCAACATCTGGTTGCTTGGTCTAAGTTAATTTGTAATCAAGTTATCCCACCCCTCACATTCCACCTTAATATGGAGAATCATTCACAGGAAAATGCCAACTGATGAAAATTTAATGGTCAGAGGTTACTCCCTTCCCTCCATGTGCTCTCTCTGCAGACAAGCTTATGAAAAGGTTAGACATATCTTCATTGTCTCCCTTTTTTCTTCCAGGCTCTAGACTTGGATCGAGAACTTCATCAATCAATCCATATATTTCACCTCTTGCACCTCCTCCTTGAATAGTTGCAAAAAAAAGTCGGAGTCCTCAAAGTGAATTGGTCCTAGTTGCAACCATCCTATCAACCTATAAGGCAATCTAGCATTATAGGAACAAGGCTAGATTTAACAACAACCATCTCTTTCACAATATTGTTATTAACAATATCATTGCTGTAGTGTCCGTCATAGAAAACCACATTCCTTTGTTAAATGGCCCTTCTATGATTAACTTCACTATTCTCAAAGCCTTTCATGTGCATACTCGTCCTCCAAAAGCTTTTCAGATTCAAGAAGTTATTTGGTGTCCTCATTTGCTCAATTGGATAAAATGCAACACAAATGGCTCGACATTGGGAAATTCTGGATCATCCTCGTGTGTTGGTGTTTTCATAGACAATGCAGGTGACTACATTGGTTGTTTTGCTGCAAATTTAGATGTTCAAAACTCTCTCTCTCTCTTATCACATAACTTATGGGAATCATTATGGCCATTGAGCAAGCCAGTATCAGAAATTGGAACTTCCTCTGAAATGAGCCTGACTCTAGGGTGGCTATTTTGGCATTCAAAAATCACAACATTGTCCCTTGGAGCATTTATAACAAATGGTGTAACTGCATGGCCACCACAAATAACATGAATTTCATTATCTCTCACATTTTTAGAGAAGGAAACAATTGTGTTGACACTCTTGCAAACACGGGATTTTGCATCATGGAATTCAATTGGTGGAACACTTCTCCTATGATTATTAGAAAAGATCTAGTGCTAAACAAGTTAGGGACGCCAAACTTTCGGTTCTCTTTGTTCTTTGGGTTTTTCTTTCTTTGGGCTTGCTCGTGGGATTGACCCTTCCCCCTTGTTCTCCTTTTCTTTCTAATATATGAGTTTATTCTTTATTAAATTCAAACTTCAAAGGCAACTATATTAATAGGCTTGTAACCAATAGTACAACAAAAACCAAATAACTTCGAACATTGCTTTTAAAAACATAATTTGAAAACACTTTTTAATATAAAAAATTAAGAAAAACATCTTATTAAAACACATTTTTTGAAAATTAATTTAAAAATAATCCCCCCCCCCCCCCCCCCCCCCCTAAAAGTACAATTTAAAATAAAAATAAAAATTTTAAATTTTTAAAATATTCATTTTTCCAAAAAATAAAAATTTTTAAAATATTCATTTTTCCAAAAAATAAAAATTTTCAATTTTTTTCTTTTAAATTTGCCTTTTTATGAAAGTAAAAAAAGTTTTTCAACAATAAAAACAAATTCCAAAAATGATTTTTTTTTTTTAAAAACCATTGTCGTAATGACTTTTTGATCGTTCCCTCTAGGAATGAGAATATACCAAACCGACTAACAAGGATTTATGACTTAACCCACATAAATCCAGATCATATTAGATTTTTTTTAAATAGAAAAAGTCAAAGTTTTTTTAAGCCTATCTAGTTAAAAAAAAATTAGATATCAAATCATAAAAAAAGTCTTTCAAATCTATTAGACCAATCTATTTAAATAAATATAAATAATTTTATTATTATTATTATTATTATTATTATTATTATTATATTGTACTTTATATTAAAATTTAAAAAAATAAAGTTTAATTATCTTTAAGAACTTATAAAAATAGGTTAAAAACATCTTATTAACAATGTCATAACTTGTTTTCATAAGTTTTTCTCAAAAAAAATAATCTCACAAAATTTACGTTACTAGTAAGTTTAGATAAATCAATACAAACAAACTTTTAGTATAGTTGATCTTTTTTTTTTTTTGAAGCAAGAGATATATATATTTCCAAAAATCAATGAGGTACATAGTCAATCAAAAGATCCAAGCATCTAAATGACAAAATACATCAAAACATACAAGTGGAAAGAATAAGCTTAGTTTCTACTACAGAATTTAGCTAGTTTTTTTGCTATTTTCCGCTCTACAACGGATTATATCAATGATGTCTCTACTGCATAAGCAATCTGGTGTACTTTCCTAAAAAATGATCTTGTTGTGAGAAATCCAAATAGCATAAACAGTTTCAGTAAAAGCCATTTTCAATAAACTTTTCCTGCCACCTTTACCCCGAGTCAAGCAACATATCCTATCCATCTCCGTGTCCCGTCCTCCCGCATGTGTTTTATGTTCATCCAAACTAAGATTTGACTCCATATTTCTTTGGTCACTTCACAAGCAAAAAACAGGTGATTACAACTTTCTTCCAGTCCACAATAAACATATTTGGTATTAGTAATAATTCCAAAACGTGTTAATCGGTCCTTTGTGGGGAGTCTCCTTTGGTAAGCCTACCATAAAGTAAAAGATGTTATAGGTCTCGCATAATTTCCATAAAGAAGCTTGCTCCAAGTTACAAGTTGTTTTTCCCCTCTAAACATTTGGTAAATCTTCATGGTATCATACTTATCATTTAATTGGAAAACACCTCATTCCTCCTAATCAAGGAGTACATCACGGTGTTTGAACATATCTTTAATAATCCATAAGAAATGCATAGGCAGAACATATGTTGAAACATCATTTCTCTTCAGGTAGTATGTATGAATCCAATTAATCCATTATTTGTCTTTCTTGGCATAGACATTCTAAAGCATTTTACCGATAGTTGCTTTGTTCCATTTGCGAAGATGAATAAGGTTCAGCCCCCTGCAAAGATAAGATTACTAATATGATCCCAAGAAACGGGAGCCTTACGTGTCAAACAGTCCTTTCCAGTCCAAAGGAAACTCCTGCACAACTTATCAATATGTGATATGATCTTCTTAGGCAGCAAAAAAATTGGCATCTAGTAATTTGCTATCGAGAAAAGGACACTTCTAATCAATTGTAATTTGCCTGCAAATGAAAGGAGTCTAGTACTCCAACGGGTAAGCCGCACCAACATTTTCTTAATTAACGGTTGGCACTCATTGATGGACAACTTCTTACTTGCCAACGGGACTCCAAGATACTTAATACGCAGTTTACCTACGATAAAACCAATGGTTCGTTGTAGGCCCTCCTACGTCTCCTTGTCAACTCCACCACAATACATCTTACTCTTAGGAATACTTATGGTCAACCCTGTAGAAGTAGAAAAGAAATGCACTCTGTCCATGATGAGGTTTATTGATTCTGTGTCACCTATCAAAAACATGAGAATATCATCAGCAAAACATATATTAACAATCTTTAACTTTTCACATTTTGGATGAAAATTAAAGTTTAGATTATTAACCAAACCTTTTAAAACTCGATGGAGATATTCCATTACGGGTACAAACAAGAGAGGAGACATGGGATCTCCTTGCCTCAAACCCCGTTTGGCCCTGAGGAGTCTCGAAGGCACACCGTTGATGGAAAACTTGTGTGAAACGGTTGTGACACACACCATTATCCACTTGATAAACTTTTGAGGGAATCCAAACTCCACCATAATACGAGTAAGAGGCTCCCACTCCACAATATTGTACGTTTTCTGAATATCCATTTGAACCATGCATCGCGGGGATAAGTTCTTTCTAGTATAACCTTTGAAAAGTTCTTGAGCCATCATTATGTTGTCATGTATAATTTTGCCTGGGACAAAGGCGGATTGGCTGTCATCTACAATGTTGCCAATGGCCCCTCTCAATCCATTTTTTGAAATATTAAATTTTTAAAATATTCATTTTTCCAAAAAATAAAAATTTTCAATTTTTTTCTTTTAAATTTGCTTTTTTATGAAAGTAAAAAAAGTTTTTCTACAATAAAAACAAATTCCAAAAATGATTTTTTTTTAAAACCATTGTCGTAATGACTTTTTGATCGTTCCCTCTAGGAATGAGAATATACCAAACCGACTAACAAGGATTTATGACTTAACCCACATAAATCCAGATCATATTAGATTTTTTTTAAATAGAAAAAGTCTAAGTTTTTTTAAGCCTATCTAGTTAAAAAAAAATTAGATATCAAATCATAAAAAAAGTCTTTCAAATCTATTAGACCAATCTATTTAAATAAATATATATAATTTTATTATTATTATTATTATTATTATTATATTGTACTTTATATTAAAATTTAAAAAAATAAAGTTTAATTACCTTTAAGAACTTATAAAAATAGGTTAAAAACATCTTATTAACAATGTCATAACTTGTTTTCATAAGTTTTTCTAAAAAAAAATAATCTCACAAAATTTACGTTACTAGTAAGTTTAGATAAATCAATACAAACAAACTTTTAGTATAGTTGATCATTTTTTTTTTTTGAAGCAAGAGATATATATATTTCCAAAAATCAATGAGGTACATAGTCAATCAGAAGATCCAAACATCTAAATGACAAAATACATCAAAACATACAAGTGGAAAGAATAAGCTTAGTTTCTACTACAGAATTTAGCTAGTTTTTTTGCTATTTTCCGCTCTACAACGGATTATATCAATGATGTCTTTACTGCATAAGCAATCTGGTGTACTTTCCTAAAAAATGATCTTGTTGTGAGAAATCCAAATAGCATAAACAGTTTCAGTAAAAGCCATTTTCAATAAACTTTTCCTGCCACCTTTACCCCGAGTCAAGCAACATATCACATCCATCTCCGTGTCCCGTCCTCCCGCATGTGTTTTATGTTCATCCAAACTAAGATTTGACTCCATATTTCTTTGGTCACTTCACAAGCAAAAAATAGGTGATTACAACTTTCTTCCAATCCACAATAAACACATTTGGTATTAGTAATAATTCCAAAACGTGTTAATCGGTCCTTTGTGGGGAGTCTCCTTTGGTAAGCCTACCATAAAGTAAAAGGTGTTATAGGTCTCGCATAATTTCCATAAAGAAGCTTGCTCCAAGTTACAAGCTGTTTTTCCCCTCTAAACATTTGGTAAATCTTCATGGTATCATACTTATCATTTAATTGGAAAACACCTCATTCCTCCTAATCAAGGAGTACATCACGGTGTTTGAACATATCTTTAATAATCCATGAGAAATGCATAGGCAGAACATACGTTGAAACACCATTTCTCTTCAGGTAGTATGTATGAATCCAATTAATCCATTATTTGTCTTTCTTGGCATAGACATTCTAAAGAATTTTACCGATAGTTGCTTTGTTCAATTTGCGAAGATGAATAAGGTTCAGCCCCCTGCAAAGATAAGATTACTAATATGATCCCAAGAAACGGGAGCCTTACCTGCCAGACAGTCCTTTCCAGTCCAAAGGAAACTCCTGCACAACTTATCAATATGTGATATGATCTTCTTAGGCAGCAAAAAGATTGGCATCTAGTAATTTGCTATCGAGAAAAGGACACTTCTAATCAATTGTAATTTGCCTGCAAATGAAAGGAGTCTAGTACTCCAACGGGTAAGCCGCACCAACATTTTCTCAATTAATGGTTGGCACTCATTGATGGACAACTTCTTACTTGCCAACGGGACTCCAAGATACTTAATACGCAGTTTACCTACGATAAAACCAATGGTTCGTTGTAGGCCCTCCTACGTCTCCTTGTCAACTCCACCACAATACATCTTACTCTTAGGAATACTTATGGTCAACCCTGTAGAAGTAGAAAAGAAATGCACTCTGTCCATGATGAGGTTTATTGATTCTGTGTCACCTATCAAAAACATGAGAATATCATCAGCAAAACATATATTAACAATCTTTAACTTTTCACATTTTGGATGAAAATTAAAGTTTAGATTATTAACCAAACCTTTTAAAACTCGATGGAGATATTCCATTACGGGCACAAACAAGAGAGGAGACATGAGATCTCCTTGCCTCAAACCCCGTTTGGCCCTGAGGAGTCTCGAAGGCACACCGTTGATGGAAAACTTGTGTGAAACGGTTGTGACACACACCATTATCCACTTGATAAACTTTTGAGGGAATCCAAACTCCACCATAATACGAGTAAGAGGCTCCCACTCCACAATATTGTACGTTTTCTGAATATCCATTTGAACCATGCATCGCGGGGATAAGTTCTTTCTAGTATAACCTTTGAAAAGTTCTTGAGCCATCATTATGTTGTCATGTATAATTTTGCCTGGGACAAAGGCGGATTGGCTGTCATCTACAATGTTGCCAATGGCCCCTCTCAATCCATTTTTTGAAATATTAAATTTTTAAAATATTCATTTTTCCAAAAAATAAAAATTTTCAATTTTTTTCTTTTAAATTTGCTTTTTTATGAAAGTAAAAAAAGTTTTTCTACAATAAAAACAAATTCCAAAAATGATTTTTTTTTAAAACCATTGTCGTAATGACTTTTTGATCGTTCCCTCTAGGAATGAGAATATACCAAACCGACTAACAAGGATTTATGACTTAACCCACATAAATCCAGATCATATTAGATTTTTTTTAAATAGAAAAAGTCTAAGTTTTTTTAAGCCTATCTAGTTAAAAAAAAATTAGATATCAAATCATAAAAAAAGTCTTTCAAATCTATTAGACCAATCTATTTAAATAAATATATATAATTTTATTATTATTATTATTATTATTATATTGTACTTTATATTAAAATTTAAAAAAATAAAGTTTAATTATCTTTAAGAACTTATAAAAATAGGTTAAAAACATCTTATTAACAATGTCATAACTTGTTTTCATAAGTTTTTCTAAAAAAAAATAATCTCACAAAATTTACGTTACTAGTAAGTTTAGATAAATCAATACAAACAAACTTTTAGTATAGTTGATCTTTTTTTTTTTTTGAAGCAAGAGATATATATATTTCCAAAAATCAATGAGGTACATAGTCAATCAGAAGATCCAAGCATCTAAATGACAAAATACATCAAAACATACAAGTGGAAAGAATAAGCTTAGTTTCTACTACAGAATTTAGCTAGTTTTTTTGCAATTTTCCGCTCTACAACGGATTATATCAATGATGTCTCTACTGCATAAGCAATCTGGTGTACTTTCCTAAAAAATGATCTTGTTGTGAGAAATCCAAATAGCATAAACAGTTTCAGTAAAAGCCATTTTCAATAAACTTTTCCTGCCACCTTTACCCCCGAGTCAAGCAACATATCCTATCCATCTCCGTGTCCCGTCCTCCCGCATGTGTTTTATGTTCATCCAAACTAAGATTTGACTCCATATTTCTTTGGTCACTTCACAAGCAAAAAACAGGTGATTACAACTTTCTTCCAGTCCACAATAAACATATTTGGTATTAGTAATAATTCCAAAACGTGTTAATCGGTCCTTTGTGGGGAGTCTCCTTTGGTAAGCCTACCATAAAGTAAAAGATGTTATAGGTCTCGCATAATTTCCATAAAGAAGCTTGCTCCAAGTTACAAGTTGTTTTTCCCCTCTAAACATTTGGTAAATCTTCATGGTATCATACTTATCATTTAATTGGAAAACACCTCATTCCTCCTAATCAAGGAGTACATCACGGTGTTTGAACATATCTTTAATAATCCATAAGAAATGCATAGGCAGAACATATGTTGAAACATCATTTCTCTTCAGGTAGTATGTATGAATCCAATTAATCCATTATTTGTCTTTCTTGGCATAGACATTCTAAAGCATTTTACCGATAGTTGCTTTGTTCCATTTGCGAAGATGAATAAGGTTCAGCCCCCTGCAAAGATAAGATTACTAATATGATCCCAAGAAACGGGAGCCTTACGTGTCAAACAGTCCTTTCCAGTCCAAAGGAAACTCCTGCACAACTTATCAATATGTGATATGATCTTCTTAGGCAGCAAAAAAATTGGCATCTAGTAATTTGCTATCGAGAAAAGGACACTTCTAATCAATTGTAATTTGCCTGCAAATGAAAGGAGTCTAGTACTCCAACGGGTAAGCCGCACCAACATTTTCTTAATTAACGGTTGGCACTCATTGATGGACAACTTCTTACTTGCCAACGGGACTCCAAGATACTTAATACGCAGTTTACCTACGATAAAACCAATGGTTCGTTGTAGGCCCTCCTACGTCTCCTTGTCAACTCCACCACAATACATCTTACTCTTAGGAATACTTATGGTCAACCCTGTAGAAGTAGAAAAGAAATGCACTCTGTCCATGATGAGGTTTATTGATTCTGTGTCACCTATCAAAAACATGAGAATATCATCAGCAAAACATATATTAACAATCTTTAACTTTTCACATTTTGGATGAAAATTAAAGTTTAGATTATTAACCAAACCTTTTAAAACTCGATGGAGATATTCCATTACGGGTACAAACAAGAGAGGAGACATGGGATCTCCTTGCCTCAAACCCCGTTTGGCCCTGAGGAGTCTCGAAGGCACACCGTTGATGGAAAACTTGTGTGAAACGGTTGTGACACACACCATTATCCACTTGATAAACTTTTGAGGGAATCCAAACTCCACCATAATACGAGTAAGAGGCTCCCACTCCACAATATTGTACGTTTTCTGAATATCCATTTGAACCATGCATCGCGGGGATAAGTTCTTTCTAGTATAACCTTTGAAAAGTTCTTGAGCCATCATTATGTTGTCATGTATAATTTTGCCTGGGACAAAGGCGGATTGGCTGTCATCTACAATGTTGCCAATGGCCCCTCTCAATCCATTTTTTGAAATATTAAATTTTTAAAATATTCATTTTTCCAAAAAATAAAAATTTTCAATTTTTTTCTTTTAAATTTGCTTTTTTATGAAAGTAAAAAAAGTTTTTCTACAATAAAAACAAATTCCAAAAATGATTTTTTTTTAAAACCATTGTCGTAATGACTTTTTGATCGTTCCCTCTAGGAATGAGAATATACCAAACCGACTAACAAGGATTTATGACTTAACCCACATAAATCCAGATCATATTAGATTTTTTTTAAATAGAAAAAGTCTAAGTTTTTTTAAGCCTATCTAGTTAAAAAAAAATTAGATATCAAATCATAAAAAAAGTCTTTCAAATCTATTAGACCAATCTATTTAAATAAATATATATAATTTTATTATTATTATTATTATTATTATTATATTGTACTTTATATTAAAATTTAAAAAAATAAAGTTTAATTATCTTTAAGAACTTATAAAAATAGGTTAAAAACATCTTATTAACAATGTCATAACTTGTTTTCATAAGTTTTTCTAAAAAAAAATAATCTCACAAAATTTACGTTACTAGTAAGTTTAGATAAATCAATACAAACAAACTTTTAGTATAGTTGATCATTTTTTTTTTTTGAAGCAAGAGATATATATATTTCCAAAAATCAATGAGGTACATAGTCAATCAGAAGATCCAAACATCTAAATGACAAAATACATCAAAACATACAAGTGGAAAGAATAAGCTTAGTTTCTACTACAGAATTTAGCTAGTTTTTTTGCTATTTTCCGCTCTACAACGGATTATATCAATGATGTCTTTACTGCATAAGCAATCTGGTGTACTTTCCTAAAAAATGATCTTGTTGTGAGAAATCCAAATAGCATAAACAGTTTCAGTAAAAGCCATTTTCAATAAACTTTTCCTGCCACCTTTACCCCGAGTCAAGCAACATATCATATCCATCTCCGTGTCCCGTCCTCCCGCATGTGTTTTATGTTCATCCAAACTAAGATTTGACTCCATATTTCTTTGGTCACTTCACAAGCAAAAAACAGGTGATTACAACTTTCTTCCAATCCACAATAAACACATTTGGTATTAGTAATAATTCCAAAACGTGTTAATCGGTCCTTTGTGGGGAGTCTCCTTTGGTAAGCCTACCATAAAGTAAAAGGTGTTATAGGTCTCGCATAATTTCCATAAAGAAGCTTGCTCCAAGTTACAAGCTGTTTTTCCCCTCTAAACATTTGGTAAATCTTCATGGTATCATACTTATCATTTAATTGGAAAACACCTCATTCCTCCTAATCAAGGAGTACATCACGGTGTTTGAACATATCTTTAATAATCCATGAGAAATGCATAGGCAGAACATACGTTGAAACACCATTTCTCTTCAGGTAGTATGTATGAATCCAATTAATCCATTATTTGTCTTTCTTGGCATAGACATTCTAAAGAATTTTACCGATAGTTGCTTTGTTCAATTTGCGAAGATGAATAAGGTTCAGCCCCCTGCAAAGATAAGATTACTAATATGATCCCAAGAAACGGGAGCCTTACCTGCCAGACAGTCCTTTCCAGTCCAAAGGAAACTCCTGCACAACTTATCAATATGTGATATGATCTTCTTAGGCAGCAAAAAGATTGGCATCTAGTAATTTGCTATCGAGAAAAGGACACTTCTAATCAATTGTAATTTGCCTGCAAATGAAAGGAGTCTAGTACTCCAACGGGTAAGCCGCACCAACATTTTCTTAATTAACGGTTGGCACTCATTGATGGACAACTTCTTACTTGCCAACGGGACTCCAAGATACTTAATACGCAGTTTACCTACGATAAAACCAATGGTTCGTTGTAGGCCCTCCTACGTCTCCTTGTCAACTCCACCACAATACATCTTACTCTTAGGAATACTTATGGTCAACCCTGTAGAAGTAGAAAAGAAATGCACTCTGTCCATGATGAGGTTTATTGATTCTGTGTCACCTATCAAAAACATGAGAATATCATCAGCAAAACATATATTAACAATCTTTAACTTTTCACATTTTGGATGAAAATTAAAGTTTAGATTATTAACCAAACCTTTTAAAACTCGATGGAGATATTCCATTACGGGTACAAACAAGAGAGGAGACATGGGATCTCCTTGCCTCAAACCCCGTTTGGCCCTGAGGAGTCTCGAAGGCATACCGTTGATGGAAAACTTGTGTGAAACGGTTGTGACACACACCATTATCCACTTGATAAACTTTTGAGGGAATCCAAACTCCACCATAATACGAGTAAGAGGCTCCCACTCCACAATATTGTACGTTTTCTGAATATCCATTTGAACCATGCATCGCGGGGATAAGTTCTTTCTAGTATAACCTTTGAAAAGTTCTTGAGCCATCATTATGTTGTCATGTATAATTTTGCCTGGGACAAAGGCGGATTGGCTGTCATCTACAATGTTGCCAATGGCCCCTCTCAATCCATTTTTTGAAATATTAAATTTTTAAAATATTCATTTTTCCAAAAAATAAAAATTTTCAATTTTTTTCTTTTAAATTTGCTTTTTTATGAAAGTAAAAAAAGTTTTTCTACAATAAAAACAAATTCCAAAAATGATTTTTTTTTAAAACCATTGTCGTAATGACTTTTTGATCGTTCCCTCTAGGAATGAGAATATACCAAACCGACTAACAAGGATTTATGACTTAACCCACATAAATCCAGATCATATTAGATTTTTTTTAAATAGAAAAAGTCTAAGTTTTTTTAAGCCTATCTAGTTAAAAAAAAATTAGATATCAAATCATAAAAAAAGTCTTTCAAATCTATTAGACCAATCTATTTAAATAAATATATATAATTTTATTATTATTATTATTATATTGTACTTTATATTAAAATTTAAAAAAATAAAGTTTAATTATCTTTAAGAACTTATAAAAATAGGTTAAAAACATCTTATTAACAATGTCATAACTTGTTTTCATAAGTTTTTCTAAAAAAAAAATAATCTCACAAAATTTACGTTACTAGTAAGTTTAGATAAATCAATACAAACAAACTTTTAGTATAGTTGATCATTTTTTTTTTTTTGAAGCAAGAGATATATATATTTCCAAAAATCAATGAGGTACATAGTCAATCAGAAGATCCAAACATCTAAATGACAAAATACATCAAAACATACAAGTGGAAAGAATAAGCTTAGTTTCTACTACAGAATTTAGCTAGTTTTTTTGCTATTTTCCGCTCTACAACGGATTATATCAATGATGTCTTTACTGCATAAGCAATCTGGTGTACTTTCCTAAAAAATGATCTTGTTGTGAGAAATCCAAATAGCATAAACAGTTTCAGTAAAAGCCATTTTCAATAAACTTTTCCTGCCACCTTTACCCCGAGTCAAGCAACATATCATATCCATCTCCGTGTCCCGTCCTCCCGCATGTGTTTTATGTTCATCCAAACTAAGATTTGACTCCATATTTCTTTGGTCACTTCACAAGCAAAAAACAGGTGATTACAACTTTCTTCCAATCCACAATAAACACATTTGGTATTAGTAATAATTCCAAAACGTGTTAATCGGTCCTTTGTGGGGAGTCTCCTTTGGTAAGCCTACCATAAAGTAAAAGGTGTTATAGGTCTCGCATAATTTCCATAAAGAAGCTTGCTCCAAGTTACAAGCTGTTTTTCCCCTCTAAACATTTGGTAAATCTTCATGGTATCATACTTATCATTTAATTGGAAAACACCTCATTCCTCCTAATCAAGGAGTACATCACGGTGTTTGAACATATTTTTAATAATCCATGAGAAATGCATAGGCAGAACATACGTTGAAACACCATTTCTCTTCAGGTAGTATGTATGAATCCAATTAATCCATTATTTGTCTTTCTTGGCATAGACATTCTAAAGAATTTTACCGATAGTTGCTTTGTTCAATTTGCGAAGATGAATAAGGTTCAGCCCCCTGCAAAGATAAGATTACTAATATGATCCCAAGAAACGGGAGCCTTACCTGCCAGACAGTCCTTTCCAGTCCAAAGGAAACTCCTGCACAACTTATCAATATGTGATATGATCTTCTTAGGCAGCAAAAAGATTGGCATCTAGTAATTTGCTATCGAGAAAAGGACACTTCTAATCAATTGTAATTTGCCTGCAAATGAAAGGAGTCTAGTACTCCAACGGGTAAGCCGCACCAACATTTTCTCAATTAACGGTTGGCACTCATTGATGGACAACTTCTTACTTGCCAACGGGACTCCAAGATACTTAATACGCAGTTTACCTACGATAAAACCAATGGTTCGTTGTAGGCCCTCCTACGTCTCCTTGTCAACTCCACCACAATACATCTTACTCTTAGGAATACTTATGGTCAACCCTGTAGAAGTAGAAAAGAAATGCACTCTGTCCATGATGAGGTTTATTGATTATGTGTCACCTATCAAAAACATGAGAATATCATCAGCAAAACATATATTAACAATCTTTAACTTTTCACATTTTGGATGAAAATTAAAGTTTAGATTATTAACCAAACCTTTTAAAACTCGATGGAGATATTCCATTACGGGTACAAACAAGAGAGGAGACATGGGATCTCCTTGCCTCAAACCCCGTTTGGCCCTGAGGAGTCTCGAAGGCATACCATTGATGGAAAACTTGTGTGAAACGGTTGTGACACACACCATTATCCACTTGATAAACTTTTGAGGGAATCCAAACTCCACCATAATACGAGTAAGAGGCTCCCACTCCACAATATTGTACGTTTTCTGAATATCCATTTGAACCATGCATCGCGGGGATAAGTTCTTTCTAGTATAACCTTTGAAAAGTTCTTGAGCCATCATTATGTTGTCATGTATAATTTTGCCTGGGACAAAGGCGGATTGGCTGTCATCTACAATGTTGCCAATGGCCCCTCTCAATCCATTTTTTGAAATATTAAATTTTTAAAATATTCATTTTTCCAAAAAATAAAAATTTTCAATTTTTTTCTTTTAAATTTGCTTTTTTATGAAAGTAAAAAAAGTTTTTCTACAATAAAAACAAATTCCAAAAATGATTTTTTTTTAAAACCATTGTCGTAATGACTTTTTGATCGTTCCCTCTAGGAATGAGAATATACCAAACCGACTAACAAGGATTTATGACTTAACCCACATAAATCCAGATCATATTAGATTTTTTTTAAATAGAAAAAGTCTAAGTTTTTTTAAGCCTATCTAGTTAAAAAAAAATTAGATATCAAATCATAAAAAAAGTCTTTCAAATCTATTAGACCAATCTATTTAAATAAATATATATAATTTTATTATTATTATTATTATTATTATTATATTGTACTTTATATTAAAATTTAAAAAAATAAAGTTTAATTATCTTTAAGAACTTATAAAAATAGGTTAAAAACATCTTATTAACAATGTCATAACTTGTTTTCATAAGTTTTTCTAAAAAAAATAATCTCACAAAATTTACGTTACTAGTAAGTTTAGATAAATCAATACAAACAAACTTTTAGTATAGTTGATCTTTTTTTTTTTGAAGCAAGAGACATATATATTTCCAAAAATCAATGAGGTACATAGTCAATCAGAAGATCCAAGCATCTAAATGACAAAATACATCAAAACATACAAGTGGAAAGAATAAGCTTAGTTTCTACTACAGAATTTAGCTAGTTTTTTTGCTATTTTCTGCTCTACAACGGATTATATCAATGATGTCTCTACTGCATAAGCAATCTGGTGTACTTTCCTAAAAAATGATCTTGTTGTGAGAAATCCAAATAGCATAAACAGTTTCAGTAAAAGCCATTTTCAATAAACTTTTCCTGCCACCTTTACCCCGAGTCAAGCAACATATCCTATCCATCTCCGTGTCCCGTCCTCCCGCATGTGTTTTATGTTCATCCAAACTAAGATTTGACTCCATATTTCTTTGGTCACTTCACAAGCAAAAAACAGGTGATTACAACTTTCTTCCAATCCACAATAAACACATTTGGTATTAGTAATAATTCCAAAACGTGTTAATCGGTCCTTTGTGGGGAGTCTCCTTTGGTAAGCCTACCATAAAGTAAAAGATGTTATAGGTCTCGCATAATTTCCATAAAGAAGCTTGCTCCAAGTTACAAGCTGTTTTTCCCCTCTAAACATTTGGTAAATCTTCATGGTATCATACTTATCATTTAATTGGAAAACACCTCATTCTTCCTAATCAAGGAGTACATCACGGTGTTTGAACATATCTTTAATAATCCATGAGAAATGCATAGGCAGAACATACGTTGAAACACCATTTCTCTTCAGGTAGTATGTATGAATCCAATTAATCCATTATTTGTCTTTCTTGGCATAGACATTCTAAAGAATTTTACCGATAGTTGCTTTGTTCCATTTGCGAAGATGAATAAGGTTTAGCCCCCTGCAAAGATAAGATTACTAATATAATCCCAAGAAACGGGAGCCTTACCTGCCAGACAGTCCTTTCCAGTCCAAAGGAAACTCCTGCACAACTTATCAATATGTGATATGATCTTCTTAGGCAGCAAAAAGATTGGCATCTAGTAATTTGCTATCGAGAAAAGGACACTTCTTATCAATTGTAATTTGCCTGCAAATGAAAGGAGTCTAGTACTCCAACGGGTAAGCCGCACCAACATTTTCTCAATTATCGGTTGGCACTCATTGATGGACAACTTCTTACTTGCCAACGGGACTCCAAGATACTTAATACGCAGTTTACCTACGATAAAACCAATGGTTCGTTGTAGGCTCTCCTACGTCTCCTTGTCAACTCCACCACAATACATCTTACTCTTAGGAATACTTATGGTCAACCCTGTAGAAGTAGAAAAGAAATGCACTCTGTCCATGATGAGGTTTATTGATTCTGTGTCACCTATCAAAAACATGAGAATATCATCAGCAAAACATATATTAACAATCTTTAACTTTTCACATTTTGGATGAAAATTAAAGTTTAGATTATTAACCAAACCTTTTAAAACTCGATGGAGATATTCCATTACGGGCACAAACAAGAGAGTAGACATGGGATCTCCTTGCCTCAAACCCCGTTTGGCCCTGAAGAGTCTCGAAGGCACACCGTTGATGGAAAACTTGTGTGAAACAGTTGTGACACACACCATTATCCACTTGATAAACTTTTGAGGGAATCCAAACTCCACCATAATACGAGTAAGAGGCTCCCACTCCACAATATTGTACGTTTTCTGAATATCCATTTGAACCATGCATCGCGGGGATAAGTTCTTTCTAGTATAACCTTTGAAAAGTTCTTGAGCCATCATTATGTTGTCATGTATAATTCTGCCTGGCACAAAGGCGGGTTGGTTGTCATCTACAATGTTGCCAACGGCCCCTCTCAATCCATTTTTTGAAATATTAAATTTTTAAAATATTCATTTTTCCAAAAAATAAAAATTTTCAATTTTTTTCTTTTAAATTTGCTTTTTTATGAAAGTAAAAAAAGTTTTTCTACAATAAAAACAAATTCCAAAAATGATTTTTTTTTTTTAAAACCATTGTCGTAATGACTTTTTGATCGTTCCCTCTAGGAATGAGAATATACCAAACCGACTAACAAGGATTTATGACTTAACCCACATAAATCCAGATCATATTAGATTTTTTTTAAATAGAAAAAGTCTAAGGTTTTTTAAGCCTATCTAGTTAAAAAAAAATTAGATATCAAATCATAAAAAAAGTCTTTCAAATCTATTAGACCAATCTATGTAAATAAATATAAATAATTTTATTATTATTATTATTATTATTATTATATTGTACTTTATATTAAAATTTAAAAAAATAAAGTTTAATTATCTTTAAGAACTTATAAAAATAGGTTAAAAACATCTTATTAACAATGTCATAACTTGTTTTCATAAGTTTTTCTAAAAAAAATAATCTCACAAAATTTACGTTACTAGTAAGTTTAGATAAATCAATACAAACAAACTTTTAGTATAGTTGATCTTTTTTTTTTTTTGAAGCAAGAGATATATATATTTCCAAAAATCAATGAGGTACATAGTCAATCAGAAGATCCAAGCATCTAAATGACAAAATACATCAAAACATACAAGTGGAAAGAATAAGCTTAGTTTCTACTACAGAATTTAGCTAGTTTTTTTGCTATTTTCCGCTCTACAACGGATTATATCAATGATGTCTCTACTGCATAAGCAATCTGGTGTACTTTCCTAAAAAATGATCTTGTTCTGAGAAATCCAAATAGCATAAACAGTTTCAGTAAAAGCCATTTTCAATAAACTTTTCCTGCCACCTTTACCCCGAGTCAAGCAACATATCCTATCCATCTCCGTGTCCCGTCCTCCCGCATGTGTTTTATGTTCATCCAAACTAAGATTTGACTCCATATTTCTTTGGTCACTTCACAAGCAAAAAACAGGTGATTACAACTTTCTTCCAGTCCACAATAAACACATTTGGTATTAGTAATAATTCCAAAACGTGTTAATCGGTCCTTTGTGGGGAGTCTCCTTTGGTAAGCCTACCATAAAGTAAAAGATGTTATAGGTCTCGCATAATTTCCATAAAGAAGCTTGCTCCAAGTTACAAGCTGTTTTTCCCCTCTAAACATTTGGTAAATCTTCATGGTATCATACTTATCATTTAATTGGAAAACACCTCATTCCTCCTAATCAAGGAGTACATCACGGTGTTTGAACATATCTTTAATAATCCATGAGAAATGCATAGGCAGAACATACGTTGAAACACCATTTCTCTTCAGGTAGTATGTGTGAATCCAATTAATCCATTATTTGTCTTTCTTGGCATAGACATTCTAAAGAATTTTACCGATAGTTGCTTTGTTCCATTTGCGAAGATGAATAAGGTTCATCCCCCTGCAAAGATAAGATTACTAATATGATCCTAAGAAACGGGAGCCTTACCTGCCAGACAGTCCTTTCCAGTCCAAAGGAAACTCCTGCACAACTTATCAATATGTGATATGATCTTCTTAGGCAGCAAAAAGATTGGCATCTAGTAATTTGCTATCGAGAAAAAGACACTTCTAATCAATTATAATTTGCCTGCAAATGAAAGGAGTCTAGTACTCCAACGGGTAAGCCGCACCAACATTTTCTCAATTAACGGTTGGCACTCATTGATGGACAACTTCTTACTTGCCAACGGGACTCCAAGATACTTAATACGCAGTTTACCTACGATAAAACCAATGGTTCGTTGTAGGCTCTCCTACGTCTCCTTGTCAACTCCACCACAATACATCTTACTCTTAGGAATACTTATGGTCAACCCTGTAGAAGTAGAAAAGAAATGCACTCTGTCCAAGATGAGGTTTATTGATTCTGTGTCACCTATCAAAAACATGAGAATATCATCAGCAAAACATATATTAACAATCTTTAACTTTTCACATTTTGGATGAAAATTAAAGTTTAGATTATTAACCAAACCTTTTAAAACTCGATGGAGATATTCCATTACGGGCACAAACAAGAGAGGAGACATGGGATCTCCTTGCCTCAAACCCCGTTTGGCCCTGAGGAGTCTCGAAGGCACACCGTTGATGGAAAACTTATGTGAAACGGTTGTGACACACACCATTATCCACTTGATAAACTTTTGAGGGAATCCAAACTCCACCATAATACGAGTAAGAGGCTCCCACTCCACAATATTGTACGTTTTCTGAATATCCATTTGAACCATGCATCGCGGGGATAAGTTCTTTCTAGTATAACCTTTGAAAAGTTCTTGAGCCATCATTATGTTGTCATGTATAATTCTGCCTGGCACAAAGGCGGATTGGCTGTCATCTACAATGTTGCCAATGGCCCCTCTCAATCCATTTTTTGAAATATTAAATTTTTAAAATATTCATTTTTCCAAAAAATAAAAATTTTCAATTTTTTTATTTTAAATTTGCTTTTTTATGAAAGTAAAAATAGTTTTTCTACAATAAAAACAAATTCCAAAAATGATTTTTTTTTTAAAAACCATTGTCGTAATGACTTTTTGATCGTTCCCTCTAGGAATGAGAATATACCAAACCGACTAACAAGGATTTATGACTTAACCCACATAAATCCAGATCATATTAGATTTTTTTTAAATAGAAAAAGTCTAAGTTTTTTTAAGCCTATCTAGTTAAAAAAAAAATTAGATATCAAATCATAAAAAAAGTCTTTCAAATCTATTAGACCAATCTATTTAAATAAATATAAATAATTTTATTATTATTATTATTATTATTATTATTATTATTATTATATTGTACTTTATATTAAAATTTAAAAAAATAAAGTTTAATTATCTTTAAGAACTTATAAAAATAGGTTAAAAACATCTTATTAACAATGTCATAACTTGTTTTCATAAGTTTTTCTAAAAAAAATAATCTCACAAAATTTACGTTACTAGTAAGTTTAGATAAATCAATACAAACAAACTTTTAGTATAGTTGATCTTTTTTTTTTTTTGAAGCAAGAGACATATATATTTCCAAAAATCAATGAGGTACATAGTCAATCAGAAGATCCAAGCATCTAAATGACAAAATACATCAAAACATACAAGTGGAAAGAATAAGCTTAGTTTCTACTACAGAATTTAGCTAGTTTTTTTGCTATTTTCCGCTCTACAACGGATTATATCAATGATGTCTCTACTGCATAAGCAATCTGGTGTACTTTCCTAAAAAATGATCTTGTTGTGAGAAATCCAAATAGCATAAACAGTTTCAGTAAAAGCCATTTTCAATAAACTTTTCCTGCCACCTTTACCCCGAGTCAAGCAACATATCCTATCCATCTCCGTGTCCCGTCCTCCCGCATGTGTTTTATGTTCATCCAAACTAAGATTTGACTCCATATTTCTTTGGTCACTTCACAAGCAAAAAACAGGTGATTACAACTTTCTTCCAATCCACAATAAACACATTTGGTATTAGTAATAATTCCAAAACGTGTTAATCGGTCCTTTGTGGGGAGTCTCCTTTGGTAAGCCTACCATAAAGTAAAAGATGTTATAGGTATCGCATAATTTCCATAAAGAAGCTTGCTCCAAGTTACAAGCTGTTTTTCCCCTCTAAACATTTGGTAAATCTTCATGGTATCATACTTATCATTTAATTGGAAAACACCTCATTCCTCCTAATTAAGGAGTACATCACGGTGTTTGAACATATCTTTAATAATCCATGAGAAATGCATAGGCAGAACATACGTTGAAACACCATTTCTCTTCAGGTAGTATGTGTGAATCCAATTAATCCATTATTTGTCTTTCTTGGCATAAACATTCTAAAGAATTTTACCAATAGTTGCTTTGTTCCATTTGCGAAGATGAATAAGGTTCAGCCCCCTGCAAAGATAAGATTACTAATATGATCCCAAGAAACGGAAACCTTACCTGCCAGACAGTCCTTTCCAGTCCAAAGGAAACTCCTGCACAACTTATCAATATGTGATATGATCTTCTTAGGCAGCAAAAAGATTGGCATCTAGTAATTTGCTATCGAGAAAAGGACACTTCTAATCAATTGTAATTTGCCTGCAAATGAAAGGAGTCTAGTACTCCAACGGGTAAGCCGCACCAACATTTTCTCAATTAACGGTTGGCACTCATTGATGGACAACCTCTTACTTGCCAACGGGACTCCAAGATACTTAATACGCAGTTTACCTACGATAAAACCAATGGTTCGTTGTAGGCTCTCCTACGTCTCCTTGTCAACTCCACCACAATACATCTTACTCTTAGGAATACTTATGGTCAACCCTGTAGAAGTAGAAAAGAAATGCACTCTGTCCATAATGGGGTTTATTGATTCTGTGTCACCTATCAAAAACATGAGAATATCATCAGCAAAACATATATTAACAATCTTTAACTTTTCACATTTTGGATGAAAATTAAAGTTTAGATTATTAACCAAACCTTTTAAAACTCGATGGAGATATTCCATTACGGGCACAAACAAGAGAGGAGACATGGGATCTCCTTGCCTCAAACCCCGTTTGGCCTTGAGGAGTCTCGAAGGCACACCGTTGATGGAAAACTTGTGTGAAACGGTTGTGACACACACCATTATCCACTTGATAAATTTTTGAGGGAATCCAAACTCCACCATAATACGAGTAAGAGGCTCCAACTCCACAATATTGTACGTTTTCTGAATATCCATTTGAACCATGCATCGCGGGGATAAGTTCTTTCTAGTATAACCTTTGAAAAGTTCATGAGCCATCATTATGTTGTCATGTATAATTCTGCCTGGCACAAAGGCGGATTGGCTGTCATCTACAATGTTGCCAATGGCCCCTCTCAATCCATTTTTTGAAATATTAAATTTTTAAAATATTCATTTTTCCAAAAAATAAAAATTTTCAATTTTTTTCTTTTAAATTTGCTTTTTTATGAAAGTAAAAAAAGTTTTTCTACAATAAAAACAAATTCCAAAAATGATTTTTTTTTAAAAAACCATTGTCGTAATGACTTTTTGATCGTTCCCTCTAGGAATGAGAATATACCAAACCGACTAACAAGGATTTATGACTTAACCCCCATAAATCCAGATCATATTAGATTTTTTTTAAATAGAAAAAGTCTAAGTTTTTTTAAGCCTATCTAGTTAAAAAAAAATTAGATATCAAATCATAAAAAAAGTCTT
This sequence comes from Lathyrus tuberosus, assembly GCA_022829125.1. Lineage (NCBI taxonomy): Eukaryota > Viridiplantae > Streptophyta > Magnoliopsida > Fabales > Fabaceae > Lathyrus > Lathyrus tuberosus. The sequence goes on from JALAZF010000353.1 coordinate 2,634,663, forward strand.
TCAAATCTATTAGACCAATCTATTAAAATATATATAAATAATTTTATTATTATTGTTATTATTATTATTATATTGTACTTTATATTAAAATTTAAAAAAATAAAGTTTAATTATCTTTAAGAACTTATAAAAATAGGTTAAAAACATCTTATTAGCAATGTCATAACTTGTTTTCATAAGTTTTTCTAAAAAAAATAATCTCACAAAATTTACGTTACTAGTAAGTTTAGATAAATCAATACAAACAAACTTTTAGTATAGTTGATCTTTTTTTTTTTTGAAGCAAGAGATATATATATTTCCAAAAATCAATGAGGTACATAGTCAATCAGAAGATCCAAGCATCTAAATGACAAAATACATCAAAACATACAAGTGGAAAGAATAAGCTTAGTTTCTACTACAGAATTTAGCTAGTTTTTTTGCTATTTTCCGCTCTACAACGGATTATATCAATGATGTCTCTACTGCATAAGCAATCTGGTGTACTTTCCTAAAAAATGATCTTGTTGTGAGAAATCCAAATAGCATAAACAGTTTCAGTAAAAGCCATTTTCAATAAACTTTTCCTGCCACCTTTACCCCGAGTCAAGCAACATATCCTATCCATCTCCGTGTCCCGTCCTCCCGCATGTGATTTATGTTCATCCAAACTAAGATTTGACTCCATATTTCTTTGGTCACTTCACAAGCAAAAAACAGGTGATTACAACTTTCTTCCAATCCACAATAAACACATTTGGTATTAGTAATAATTCCAAAACGTGTTAATCGGTCCTTTGTGGGGAGTCTCCTTTGGTAAGCCTACCATAAAGTAAAAGATGTTATAGGTCTCGCATAATTTCCATAAAGAAGCTTGCTCCAAGTTACCAGCTGTTTTTCCCCTCTAAACATTTGGTAAATCTTCATGGTATCATACTTATCATTTAATTGGAAAACACCTCATTCCTCCTAATCAAGGAGTACATCACGGTGTTTGAACATATCTTTAATAATCCATGAGAAATGCATAGGCAGAACATACGTTGAAACACCATTTCTCTTCAGGTAGTATGTATGAATCCAATTAATCCATTATTTATCTTTCTTGGCATAGACATTCTAAAGAATTTTACCGATAGTTGCTTTGTTCCATTTGCGAAGATGAATAAGGTTCAGCCCCCTGCAAAGATAAGATTACTAATATGATCCCAAGAAACGGGAGCCTTACCTGCCAGACAGTCCTTTCCAGTCCAAAGGAAACTCCTGCACAACTTGTCAATATGTGATATGATCTTCTTAGGCAGCAAAAAGATTGGCATCTAGTAATTTGCTATCGAGAAAAGGACACTTCTAATCAATTGTAATTTGCCTGCAAATGAAAGGAGTCTAGTACTCCAACGGGTAAGCCGCACCAACATTTTCTCAATTAACGGTTGGCACTCATTGATGGACAACCTCTTACTTGCCAACGGGACTCCAAGATACTTAATACGCAGTTTACCTACGATAAAACCAATGGTTCGTTGTAGGCTCTCCTACGTCTCCTTGTCAACTCCACCACAATACATCTTACTCTTAGGAATACTTATGGTCAACCCTGTAGAAGTAGAAAAGAAATGCACTCTGTCCATAATGGGGTTTATTGATTCTGTGTCACCTATCAAAAACATGAGAATATCATCAGCAAAACATATATTAACAATCTTTAACTTTTCACATTTTGGATGAAAATTAAAGTTTAGATTATTAACCAAACCTTTTAAAACTCGATGGAGATATTCCATTACGGGCACAAACAAGAGAGGAGACATGGGATCTCCTTGCCTCAAACCCCGTTTGGCCTTGAGGAGTCTCGAAGGCACACCGTTGATGGAAAACTTGTGTGAAACGGTTGTGACACACACCATTATCCACTTGATAAATTTTTGAGGGAATCCAAACTCCACCATAATACGAGTAAGAGGCTCCAACTCCACAATATTGTACGTTTTCTGAATATCCATTTGAACCATGCATCGCGGGGATAAGTTCTTTCTAGTATAACCTTTGAAAAGTTCATGAGCCATCATTATGTTGTCATGTATAATTCTGCCTGGCACAAAGGCGGATTGGCTGTCATCTACAATGTTGCCAATGGCCCCTCTCAATCCATTTTTTGAAATATTAAATTTTTAAAATATTCATTTTTCCAAAAAATAAAAATTTTCAATTTTTTTCTTTTAAATTTGCTTTTTTATGAAAGTAAAAAAAGTTTTTCTACAATAAAAACAAATTCCAAAAATGATTTTTTTTTAAAAAACCATTGTCGTAATGACTTTTTGATCGTTCCCTCTAGGAATGAGAATATACCAAACCGACTAACAAGGATTTATGACTTAACCCCCATAAATCCAGATCATATTAGATTTTTTTTAAATAGAAAAAGTCTAAGTTTTTTTAAGCCTATCTAGTTAAAAAAAAATTAGATATCAAATCATAAAAAAAGTCTTTCAAATCTATTAGACCAATCTATTAAAATATATATAAATAATTTTATTATTATTGTTATTATTATTATTATATTGTACTTTATATTAAAATTTAAAAAAATAAAGTTTAATTATCTTTAAGAACTTATAAAAATAGGTTAAAAACATCTTATTAGCAATGTCATAACTTGTTTTCATAAGTTTTTCTAAAAAAAATAATCTCACAAAATTTACGTTACTAGTAAGTTTAGATAAATCAATACAAACAAACTTTTAGTATAGTTGATCTTTTTTTTTTTTGAAGCAAGAGATATATATATTTCCAAAAATCAATGAGGTACATAGTCAATCAGAAGATCCAAGCATCTAAATGACAAAATACATCAAAACATACAAGTGGAAAGAATAAGCTTAGTTTCTACTACAGAATTTAGCTAGTTTTTTTGCTATTTTCCGCTCTACAACGGATTATATCAATGATGTCTCTACTGCATAAGCAATCTGGTGTACTTTCCTAAAAAATGATCTTGTTGTGAGAAATCCAAATAGCATAAACAGTTTCAGTAAAAGCCATTTTCAATAAACTTTTCCTGCCACCTTTACCCCGAGTCAAGCAACATATCCTATCCATCTCCGTGTCCCGTCCTCCCGCATGTGTTTTATGTTCATCCAAACTAAGATTTGACTCCATATTTCTTTGGTCACTTCACAAGCAAAAAACAGGTGATTACAACTTTCTTCCAATCCACAATAAACACATTTGGTATTAGTAATAATTCCAAAACGTGTTAATCGGTCCTTTGTGGGGAGTCTCCTTTGGTAAGCCTACCATAAAGTAAAAGATGTTATAGGTCTCGCATAATTTCCATAAAGAAGCTTGCTCCAAGTTACCAGCTGTTTTTCCCCTCTAAACATTTGGTAAATCTTCATGGTATCATACTTATCATTTAATTGGAAAACACCTCATTCCTCCTAATCAAGGAGTACATCACGGTGTTTGAACATATCTTTAATAATCCATGAGAAATGCATAGGCAGAACATACGTTGAAACACCATTTCTCTTCAGGTAGTATGTATGAATCCAATTAATCCATTATTTATCTTTCTTGGCATAGACATTCTAAAGAATTTTACCGATAGTTGCTTTGTTCCATTTGCGAAGATGAATAAGGTTCAGCCCCCTGCAAAGATAAGATTACTAATATGATCCCAAGAAACGGGAGCCTTACCTGCCAGACAGTCCTTTCCAGTCCAAAGGAAACTCCTGCACAACTTGTCAATATGTGATATGATCTTCTTAGGCAGCAAAAAGATTGGCATCTAGTAATTTGCTATCGAGAAAAGGACACTTCTAATCAATTGTAATTTGCCTGCAAATGAAAGGAGTCTAGTACTCCAACGGGTAAGCCGCACCAACATTTTCTCAATTAACGGTTGGCACTCATTGATGGACAACTTCTTACTTGCCAACGGGACTCCAAGATACTTAATACGCAGTTTACCTACGATAAAACCAATGGTTCGTTGTAGGCTCTCCTACGTCTCCTTGTCAACTCCACCACAATACATCTTACTCTTAGGAATACTTATGGTCAACCCTGTAGAAGTAGAAAAGAAATGCACTTTGTCCATGATGGAGTTTATTGATTCTGTGTCACCTATCAAAAACATGAGAATATCATCAGCAAAACATATATTAACAATCTTTAACTTTTCACATTTTGGATGAAAATTAAAGTTTAGATTATTAACCAAACCTTTTAAAACTCGATGGAGATATTCCATTACGGGCACAAACAAGAGAGGAGACATGGGATCTCCTTGCCTCAAACCCCGTTTGGCCCTGAGGAGTCTCGAAGGCACACCGTTGATGGAAAACTTGTGTGAAACGGTTGTGACACACACCATTATCCACTTGATAAACTTTTGAGGGAATCCAAACTCCACCATAATACGAGTAAGAGGCTCCCACTCCACAATATTGTACGTTTTCTGAATATCCATTTGAACCATGCATCGCGGGGATAAGTTCTTTCTAGTATAACCTTTGAAAAGTTCTTGAGCCATCATTATGTTGTCATGTATAATTCTGCCTGGCACAAAGGCGGATTGGTTGTCATCTACAATGTTGCCAATGGCCCCTCTCAATCCATTTTTTGAAATATTAAATTTTTAAAATATTCATTTTTCCAAAAAATAAAAATTTTCTATTTTTTTCTTTTAAATTTGCTTTTTTATGAAAGTAAAAAAAGTTTTTCTACAATAAAAACAAATTCCAAAAATGATTTTTTTTTAAAAAACCATTGTCGTAATGACTTTTTGATCGTTCCCTCTAGGAATGAGAATATACCAAACCGACTAACAAGGATTTATGACTTAACCCACATAAATCCAGATCATATTAGATTTTTTTTAAACAGAAAAAGTCTAAGTTTTTTTAAGCCTATCTAGTTAAAAAAAAATTAGATATCAAATCATAAAAAAAGTCTTTCAAATCTATTAGACCAATCTATTTAAATAAATATAAATAATTTTATTATTATTGTTATTATTATTATTATATTGTACTTTATATTAAAATTTAAAAAAATAAAGTTTAATTATCTTTAAGAACTTATAAAAATAGGTTAAAAACATCTTATTAACAATGTCATAACTTGTTTTCATAAGTTTTTCTAAAAAAAATAATCTCACAAAATTTACGTTACTAGTAAGTTTAGATAAATCAATACAAACAAACTTTTAGTATAGTTGATCTTTTTTTTTTTTGAAGCAAGAGATATATATATTTCCAAAAATCAATGAGGTACATAGTCAATCAGAAGATCCAAGCATCTAAATGACAAAATACATCAAAACATACAAGTGGAAAGAATAAGCTTAGTTTCTACTACAGAATTTAGCTAGTTTTTTTGCTATTTTCCGCTCTACAACGAATTATATCAATGATGTCTCTACTGCATAAGCAATCTGGTGTACTTTCCTAAAAAATGATCTTGTTGTGAGAAATCCAAATAGCATAAACAGTTTCATTAAAAGCCATTTTCAATAAACTTTTCCTGCCACCTTTACCCCGAGTCAAGCAACATATCCTATCCATCTCCGTGTCCCGTCCTCCCAAATGTGTTTTATGTTCATGCAAACTACGATTTGACTCCATATTTCTTTGGTCACTTCACAAGCAAAAAACAGGTGATTACAACTTTCTTCCAATCCACAATATACACATTTGGTATTAGTAATAATTCCAAAACGTGTTAATCGGTCCTTTGTGGGGAGTCTCCTTTGGTAAGCCTACCATAAAGTAAAAGATGTTATAGGTCTCGCATAATTTCCATAAAGAAGCTTGCTCCAAGTTACAAGCTGTTTTTCCCCTCTAAACATTTGGTAAATCTTCATGGTATAATACTTATCATTTAATTGGAAAAAACCTCATTCCTCCTAATCAAGGAGTACATCACGGTGTTTGAACATATCTTTAATAATCCATGAGAAATGCATGGGCAGAACATACGTTGAAACACCATTTCTCTTCAGGTAGTATGTGTGAATCCAATTAATCCATTATTTGTCTTTCTTGGCATAGACATTCTAAAGAATTTTACCGATAGTTGCTTTGTTCCATTTGCGAAGATGAATAAGGTTCAACCCCCTGCAAAGATAAGATTACTAATATGATCCCAAGAAACGGGAGCCTTACCTGCCATACAGTCCTTTCCAGTCCAAAGGAAACTCCTCCACAACTTATCAATATGTGATATGATCTTCTTAGGCAGCAAAAAGATTGGCATCTAGTAATTTGCTATCGAGAAAAGGACACTTCTAATCAATTGTAATTTGCCTGCAAATGAAAGGAGTCTAGTACTCCAACGGGTAAGTCGCGCCAACATTTTCTCAATTAACGGTTGGCACTCATTGATGGACAACTTCTTACTTGCCAACGGGACTCCAAGATACTTAATACGCAGTTTACCTACGATAAAACCAATGGTTCGTTGTAGGCTCTCCTACGTCTCCTTGTCAACTCCACCACAATACATCTTACTCTTAGGAATACTTATGGTCAACCCTGTAGAAGTAGAAAAGAAATGCACTCTGTCCATGATGAGGTTTATTGATTCTGTGTCACCTATCAAAAACATGAGAATATCATCAGCAAAACATATATTAACAATCTTTAACTTTTCACATTTTGGATGAAAATTAAAGTTTAGATTATTAACCAAACCTTTTAAAACTCGATGGAGATATTCCATTACGGGCACATACAAGAGAGGAGACATGGGATCTCCTTGCCTCAAACCCCGTTTGGCCCTGAGGAGTCTCGAAGGCACACCGTTGATGGAAAACTTGTGTGAAACGGTTGTGACACACACCATTATCCACTTGATAAACTTTTGAGGGAATCCAAACTCCACCATAATACGAGTAAGAGGCTCCCACTCCACAATATTGTACGTTTTCTGAATATCCATTTGAACCATGCATCGCGGGGATAAGTTCTTTCTAGTATAACCTTTGAAAAGTTCTTGAGCCATCATTATGTTGTCATGTATAATTCTGCCTGGGACAAAGGCGGATTGGCTGTCATCTACAATGTTGCCAATGACCCCTCTCAATCCATTTTTTGAAATATTAAATTTTTAAAATATTCATTTTTCCAAAAAATAAAAATTTTCAATTTTTTTCTTTTAAATTTGCTTTTTTATGAAAGTAAAAAAAGTTTTTCTACAATAAAAACAAATTCCAAAAATGATTTTTTTTTTAAAAACCATTGTCGTAATGACTTTTTGATCGTTCCCTCTAGGAATGAGAATATACCCAACCGACTAACAAGGATTTATGACTTAACCCACATAAATCCAGATCATATTAGATTTTTTTTAAATAGAAAAAGTCTAAGTTTTTTTAAACCTATCTAGTTAAAAAAAAATTAGATATCAAATCATAAAAAAAGTCTTTCAAATCTATTAGACCAATCTATTTAAATAAATATAAATAATTTTATTATTATTATTATTATTATTATATTGTACTTTATATTAAAATTTAAAAAAATAAAGTTTAATTATCTTTAAGAACTTATAAAAATAGGTTAAAAACATCTTATTAACAATGTCATAACTTGTTTTCATAAGTTTTTCTAAAAAAAATAATCTCACAAAATTTACGTTACTAGTAAGTTTAGATAAATCAATACAAACAAACTTTTAGTATAGTTGATCTTTTTTTTTTTTGAAGCAAGAGATATATATATTTCCAAAAATCAATGAGGTACATAGTCAATCAGAAGATCCAAGCATCTAAATGACAAAATACATCAAAACATACAAGTGGAAAGAATAAGCTTAGTTTCTACTACAGAATTTAGCTAGTTTTTTTGCTATTTTCCGCTCTACAACGGATTATATCAATGATGTCTCTACTGCATAAGCAATCTGGTGTACTTTCCTAAAAAATGATCTTGTTGTGAGAAATCCAAATAGCATAAACAGTTTCAGTAAAAGCCATTTTCAATAAATTTTTCCTGCCACCTTTACCCCGAGTCAAGCAACATATCCTATCCATCTCCGTGTCCCGTCCTCCCGCATGTGTTTTATGTTCATCCAAACTAAGATTTGACTCCATATTTCTTTGGTCACTTCACAAGCAAAAAACAGGTGATTACAACTTTCTTCCAATCCACAATAAACACATTTGGTATTAGTAATAATTCCAAAACGTGTTAATCGGTCCTTTGTGGGGAGTCTCCTTTGGTAAGCCTACCATAAAGTAAAAGATGTTATAGGTCTCGCATAATTTCCATAAAGAAGCTTGCTCCAAGTTACAAGCTGTTTTTCCCCTCTAAACATTTGGTAAATCTTCATGGTATCATACTTATCATTTAATTGGAAAACACCTCATTCCTCCTAATCAAGGAGTACATCACGGTGTTTGAACATATCTTTAATAATCCATGAGAAATGCATAGGCAGAACATACGTTGAAACACCATTTCTCTTCAGGTAGTATGTATGAATCCAATTAATCCAATATTTGTCTTTCTTGGCATAGACATTCTAAAGAATTTTACCGATAGTTGCTTTGTTCCATTTGCGAAGATGAATAAGGTTCAGCCCCCTGCAAAGATAAGATTACTAATATGATCCCAAGAAACGGGAGCCTTACCTGCCAGACAGTCCTTTCCAGTCCAAAGGAAACTCCTGCACAACTTGTCAATATGTGATATGATCTTCTTAGGCAGCAAAAAGATTGGCATCTAGTAATTTGCTATCGAGAAAAGGACACTTCTAATCAATTGTAATTTGCCTGCAAATGAAAGGAGTCTAGTACTCCAACGGGTAAGCCGCACCAAAATTTTCTCAATTAACGGTTGGCACTCATTGATGGACAACTTCTTACTTGCCAACGGGACTCCAAGATACTTAATACGCAGTTTACCTACGATAAAACCAATGGTTCGTTGTAGGCTCTCCTACGTCTCCTTGTCAACTCCACCACAATCCATCTTACTCTTAGGAATACTTATGGTCAACCCTGTAAAAGTAGAAAAGAAATGCACTCTGTCCAAGATGAGGTTTATTGATTCTGTGTCACCTATCAAAAACATGAGAATATCATCAACAAAACATATATTAACAATCTTTAACTTTTCAGATTTTGGATGAAAATTAAAGTTTAGATTATTAACCAAACCTTTTAAAACTCGATGGAGATATTCCATTACGGGCACAAACAAGAGAGGAGACATGGGATCTCCTTGCCTCAAACCCCGTTTGGCCCTGAGGAGTCTCGAAGGCACACCGTTGATGGAAAACTTGTGTGAAACGGTTGTGACACACACCATTATCCACTTGATAAATTTTTGAGGGAATCCAAACTCCACCATAATACGAGTAAGAGGCTCCCACTCCACAATATTTTACGTTTTATGAATATCCATTTGAACCATGCATCGCGGGGATAAGTTCTTTCTAGTATAACCTTTGAAAAGTTCTTGAGCCATCATTATGTTGTCATGTATAATTCTGCCTGGGACAAAGGCGGATTGGTTGTCATCTACAATGTTGCCAATGGCCCCTCTCAATCCATTTTTTGAAATATTAAATTTTTAAAATATTCATTTTTCCAAAAAATAAAAATTTTCAATTTTTTTCTTTTAAATTTGCTTTTTTATGAAAGTAAAAAAAGTTTTTCTACAATAAAAACAAATTCCAAAAATGATTTTTTTTTTAAAAACCATTGTCGTAATGACTTTTTGATCGTTCCCTCTAGGAATGAGAATATACCAAACCGACTAACAAGGATTTATGACTTAACCCACATAAATCCAGATCATATTAGATTTTTTTTAAATAGAAAAAGTCTAAGGTTTTTTAAGCCTATCTAGTTAAAAAAAAATTAGATATCAAATCATAAAAAAAGTCTTTCAAATCTATTAGACCAATCTATGTAAATAAATATAAATAATTTTATTATTATTATTATTATTATTATTATATTGTACTTTATATTAAAATTTAAAAAAATAAAGTTTAATTATCTTTAAGAACTTATAAAAATAGGTTAAAAACATCTTATTAACAATGTCATAACTTGTTTTCATAAGTTTTTATAAAAAAAATAATCTCACAAAATTTACGTTACTAGTAACTTTAGATAAATCAATACAAACAAACTTTTAGTATAGTTGATCTTTTTTTTTTTTGAAGCAAGAGATATATATATATATTTCCAAAAATCAATGAGGTACATAGTCAATCAGAAGATCCAAGCATCTAAATGACAAAATACATCAAAACATACAAGTGGAAAGAATAAGCTTAGTTTCTACTACAGAATTTAGCTAGTTTTTTTGCTATTTTCCGCTCTACAACGGATTATATCAATGATGTCTCTACTGCATAAGCAATCTGGTGTATTTTCCTAAAAAATGATCTTGTTGTGACAAATCCAAATAGCATAAACAGTTTCAGTAAAAGCCATTTTCAATAAACTTTTCTTGCCACCTTTACCCCGAGTCAAGCAACATATCCTATCCATCTCCGTGTCCCGTCCTCCCGCATGTGTTTTATGTTCATCCAAACTAAGATTTGACTCCATATTTCTTTGGTCACTTCACAAGCAAAAAACAGGTGATTACAACTTTCTTCCAATCCACAATAAACACATTTGGTATTAGTAATAATTCCAAAACGTGTTAATCGGTCCTTTGTGGGGAGTCTCCTTTGGTAAGCCTACCATAAAGTAAAAGATGTTATAGGTCTCGCATAATTTCCATAAAGAAGCTTGCTCCAAGTAACAAGCTATTTTTCCCCTCTAAACATTTGGTAAATCTTCATGGTATCATACTTATCATTTAATTGGAAAACACCTCATTCCTCCTAATCAAGGAGTACATCACGGTGTTTGAACATATCTTTAATAATCCATGAGAAATGCATAGGCAGAACATACGTTGAAACACCATTTCTCTTCAGGTAGTATGTATGAATCCAATTAATCCATTATTTGTCTTTCTTGGCATAGACATTCTAAAGAATTTTACCGATAGTTGCTTTGTTCCATTTGCGAAGATGAATAAGGTTCAGCCCCCTGCAAAGATAAGATTACTAATATGATCCCAAGAAACGGGAGCCTTACCTGCCAGACAGTCCTTTCCAGTCCAAAGGAAACTCCTCCACAACTTATCAATATGTGATATGATCTTCTTAGGCAGCAAAAAGATTGGCATCTAGTAATTTGCTATCGAGAAAAGGACACTTCTAATCAATTGTAATTTGCCTGCAAATGAAAGGAGTCTAGTACTCCAACGGGTAAGCCGCACCAACATTTTCTCAATTAACGGTTGGCACTCATTGATGGACAACTTCTTACTTGCCAACGGGACTCCAAGATACTTAATACGCAGTTTACCTACGATAAAACCAATGGTTCGTTAAAGGCTATCCTACGTCTCCTTGTCAACTCCACCACAATACATCTTACTCTTAGGAATACTTATGGTCAACCCTGTAGAAGTAGAAAAGAAATGCACTCTGTCCATGATGAGGTTTATTGATTCTGTGTCACCTATCAAAAACATGAGAATATCATCAGCAAAACATATATTAACAATCTTTAACTTTTCACATTTTGGATGAAAATTAAAGTTTAGATTATTAACCAAACCTTTTAAAACTCGATGGAGATATTCCATTACGGGCACAAACAAGAGAGGAGACATGGGATCTCCTTGCCTCAAACCCCGTTTGGCCCTGAGGAGTCTCGAAGGCACACCGTTGATGGAAAACTTGTGTGAAACGGTTGTGACACACGCCATTATCCACTTGATAAATTTTTTAGGGAATCCAAACTCCACCATAATACGAGTAAGAGGCTCCCACTCCACAATATTGTACGTTTTATGAATATCCATTTGAACCATGCATCGCGGGGATAAGTTCTTTCTAGTATAACCTTTGAAAAGTTCTTGAGCCATCATTATGTTGTCATGTATAATTCTGCCTGGGACAAAGGCGGATTGGCTGTCATCTACAATGTTGCCAATGGCCCCTCTCAATCCATTTTTTGAAATATTAAATTTTTAAAATATTCATTTTTCCAAAAAATAAAAATTTTCAATTTTTTTCTTTTAAATTTGCTTTTTTATGAAAGTAAAAAAAGTTTTTCTACAATAAAAACAAATTCCAAAAATGATTTTTTTTTTAAAAACCATTGTCGTAATGACTTTTTGATCGTTCCCTCTAGCAATGAGAATATACCAAACCGACTAACAAGGATTTATGACTTAACCCACATAAATCCAGATCATATTAGATTTTTTTTAAATAGAAAAAGTCTAAGTTTTTTTAAGCCTATCTAGTTAAAAAAAAAATTAGATATCAAATCATAAAAAAAGTCTTTCAAATCTATTAGACCAATCTATGTAAATAAATATAAATAATTTTATTATTATTATTATTATTATTATTATTATATTGTACTTTATATTAAAATTTAAAAAAATAAAGTTTAATTATCTTTAAGAACTTATAAAAATAGGTTAAAAACATCTTATTAACAATGTCATAACTTGTTTTCATAAGTTTTTCTAAAAAAAATAATCTCACAAAATTTACGTTACTAGTAAGTTTAGATAAATCAATACAAACAAACTTTTAGTATAGTTGATCTTTTTTTTTTTTTTCAAGCAAGAGATATATATATATTTCCAAAAATCAATGAGGTACATAGTCAATCAGAAGATCCAAGCATCTAAATGACAAAATACATCAAAACATACAAGTGGAAAGAATAAGCTTAGTTTCTACTACAGAATTTAGCTAGTTTTTTTGCTATTTTCCGCTCTACAACGGATTATATCAATGATGTCTCTACTGCATAAGCAATCTGGTGTACTTTCCTAAAAAATGATCTTGTTGTGAGAAATCCAAATAGCATAAACAGTTTCAGTAAAAGCCATTTTCAATAAACTTTTCCTGCCACCTTTACCCCGAGTCAAGCAACATATCCTATCCATCTCCGTGTCCCGTCCTCCCGCATGTGTTTTATGTTCATCTAAACTAAGATTTGACTCCATATTTCTTTGATCACTTCACAAGCAAAAAACAGGTGATTACAACTTTCTTCCAATCCGCAATAAACACATTTGGTATTAGTAATAATTCCAAAACGTGTTAATCGGTCCTTTGTGGGGAGTCTCCTTTGGTAAGCCTACCATAAAGTAAAAGATGTTATAGGTCTCGTATAATTTCCATAAAGAAGCTTGCTCCAAGTAACAAGCTATTTTTCCCCTCTAAACATTTGGTAAATCTTCATGGTATCATACTTATCATTTAATTGGAAAACACCTCATTCCTCCTAATCAAGGAGTACATCACGGTGTTTGAACATATCTTTAATAATCCATGAGAAATGCATAGGCAGAACATACGTTGAAACACCATTTCTCTTCAGGTAGTATGTATGAATCCAATTAATCCATTATTTGTCTTTCTTGGCATAGACATTCTAAAGAATTTTACCGATAGTTGCTTTGTTCCATTTGCGAAGATGAATAAGGTTCAGCCCCCTGCAAAGATAAGATTACTAATATGATCCCAAGAAACGGGAGCCTTACCTGCCAGACAGTCCTTTCCAGTCCAAAGGAAACTCCTCCACAACTTATCAGTATGTGATATGATCTTCTTAGGCAGCAAAAAGATTGGCATCTAGTAATTTGCTATCGAGAAAAGGACACTTCTAATCAATTGTAATTTGCCTGCAAATGAAAGGAGTCTAGTACTCCAACGGGTAAGCCGCACCAACATTTTCTCAATTAACGGTTGGCACTCATTGATGGACAACTTCTTACTTGCCAACGGGACTCCAAGATACTTAATACGCAGTTTACCTACGATAAAACCAATGGTTCGTTGTAGGCTCTCCTACGTCTCCTTGTCAACTCCACCACAATACATCTTACTCTTAGGAATACTTATGGTCAACCCTGTAGAAGTAGAAAAGAAATGCACTCTGTCCATGATGAGGTTTATTAATTCTGTGTCACCTATCAAAAACATGAGAATATCATCAGCAAAACATATATTAACAATCTTTAACTTTTCACATTTTGGATGAAAATTAAAGTTTAGATTATTAACCAAACCTTTTAAAACTCGATGGAGATATTCCATTACGGGCACAAACAAGAGAGGAGACATGGGATCTCCTTGCCTCAAACCCCGTTTGGCCCTGAGGAGTCTCGAAGGCACACCGTTGATGGAAAACTTGTGTGAAACGGTTGTGACACACACCATTATCCACTTGATAAATTTTTGAGGGAATCCAAACTCCACCATAATACGAGTAAGAGGCTCCCACTCCACAATATTGGACGTTTTATGAATATCCATTTGAACCATGCATCGCGGGGATAAGTTCTTTCTAGTATAACCTTTGAAAAGTTCTTGAGCCATCATTATGTTGTCATGTATAATTCTGCCTGGGACAAAGGCGGATTGGCTGTCATCTACAATGTTGCCAATGGCCCCTCTCAATCCATTTTTTGAAATATTAAATTTTTAAAATATTCATTTTTCCAAAAACTAAAAAATTTCAATTTTTTTCTTTTAAATTTGCTTTTTAATGAAAGTAAAAAAAGTTTTTCTACAATAAAAAAAATTCCAAAAATGATTTTTTTTTTAAAAACCATTGTCGTAATGACTTTTTGATCGTTCCCTCTAGGAATGAGAATATACCAAACCGACTAACAAGGATTTATGACTTAACCCACATAAATCCAGATCATATTAGATTTTTTTTAAATAGAAAAAGTCTAAGTTTTTTTAAGCCTATATAGTTAAAAAAAAATTAGATATCAAATCATAAAAAAAGTCTTTCAAATCTATTAGACCAATCTATGTAAATAAATATAAATAATTTTATTATTATTATTATTATTATTATTATTATATTGTACTTTATATTAAAATTTAAAAAAATAAAGTTTAATTATCTTTAAGAACTTATAAAAATAGGTTAAAAACATCTTATTAACAATGTCATAACTTGTTTTCATAAGTTTTTCTAAAAAAAATAATCTCACAAAATTTACGTTACTAGTAAGTTTAGATAAATCAATACAAACAAACTTTTAGTATAGTTGATCTTTTTTTTTTTTGAAGCAAGAGATATATATATATATTTCCAAAAATCAATGAGGTACATAGTCAATCAGAAGATCCAAGCATCTAAATGACAAAATACATCAAAACATACAAGTGGAAAGAATAAGCTTAGTTTCTACTACAGAATTTAGCTAGTTTTTTTGCTATTTTCCGCTCTACAACGGATTATATCAATGATGTCTCTACTGCATAAGCAATCTGGTGTATTTTCCTAAAAAATGATCTTGTTGTGACAAATCCAAATAGCATAAACAGTTTCAGTAAAAGCCATTTTCAATAAACTTTTCTTGCCACCTTTACCCCGAGTCAAGCAACATATCCTATCCATCTCCGTGTCCCGTCCTCCCGCATGTGTTTTATGTTCATCCAAACTAAGATTTGACTCCATATTTCTTTGGTCACTTCACAAGCAAAAAACAGGTGATTACAACTTTCTTCCAATCCACAATAAACACATTTGGTATTAGTAATAATTCCAAAACGTGTTAATCGGTCCTTTGTGGGGAGTCTCCTTTGGTAAGCCTACCATAAAGTAAAAGATGTTATAGGTCTCGCATAATTTCCATAAAGAAGCTTGCTCCAAGTAACAAGCTATTTTTCCCCTCTAAACATTTGGTAAATCTTCATGGTATCATACTTATCATTTAATTGGAAAACACCTCATTCCTCCTAATCAAGGAGTACATCACGGTGTTTGAACATATCTTTAATAATCCATGAGAAATGCATAGGCAGAACATACGTTGAAACACCATTTCTCTTCAGGTAGTATGTATGAATCCAATTAATCCATTATTTGTCTTTCTTGGCATAGACATTCTAAAGAATTTTACCGATAGTTGCTTTGTTCCATTTGCGAAGATGAATAAGGTTCAGCCCCCTGCAAAGATAAGATTACTAATATGATCCCAAGAAACGGGAGCCTTACCTGCCAGACAGTCCTTTCCAGTCCAAAGGAAACTCCTCCACAACTTATCAATATGTGATATGATCTTCTTAGGCAGCAAAAAGATTGGCATCTAGTAATTTGCTATCGAGAAAAGGACACTTCTAATCAATTGTAATTTGCCTGCAAATGAAAGGAGTCTAGTACTCCAACGGGTAAGCCGCACCAACATTTTCTCAATTAACGGTTGGCACTCATTGATGGACAACTTCTTACTTGCCAACGGGACTCCAAGATACTTAATACGCAGTTTACCTACGATAAAACCAATGGTTCGTTGTAGGCTCTCCTACGTCTCCTTGTCAACTCCACCACAATACATCTTACTCTTAGGAATACTTATGGTCAACCCTGTAGAAGTAGAAAAGAAATGCACTCTGTCCATGATGAGGTTTATTGATTCTGTGTCACCTATCAAAAACATGAGAATATCATCAGCAAAACATATATTAACAATCTTTAACTTTTCACATTTTGGATGAAAATTAAAGTTTAGATTATTAACCAAACCTTTTAAAACTCGATGGAGATATTCCATTACGGGCACAAACAAGAGAGGAGACATGGGATCTCCTTGCCTCAAACCCCGTTTGGCCCTGAGGAGTCTCGAAGGCACACCGTTGATGGAAAACTTGTGTGAAACGGTTGTGACACACACCATTATCCACTTGATAAACTTTTGAGGGAATCCAAACTCCACCATAATACGAGTAAGAGGCTCCCACTCCACAATATTGTACATTTTCTAAATATCCATTTGAACCATGCATCGCGGGGATAAGTTCTTTCTAGTATAACCTTTGAAAAGTTCTTGAGCCATCATTATGTTGTCATGTATAATTCTGCCTGGGACAAAGGCGGATTGGCTGTCACCTACAATGTTGCCAATGGCCCCTCTCAATCCATTTTTTGAAATATTAAATTTTTAAAATATTCATTTTTCCAAAAAATAAAAATTTTCAATTTTTTTCTTTTAAATTTGCTTTTTTATGAAAGTAAAAAAAGTTTTTCTACAATAAAAACAAATTCCAAAAATGATTTTTATTTAAAAAACCATTGTCGTAATGACTTTTTGATCGTTCCCTCTAGGAATGAGAATATACCAAACCGACTAAGAAGGATTTATGACTTAACCCACATAAATCCAGATCATATTAGATTTTTTTTAAATAGAAAAAGTCTAAGTTTTTTTAAGCCTATCTAGTTAAAAAAAAATTAGATATCAAATCATAAAAAAAGTCTTTCAAATCTATTAGACCAATCTATTTAAATAAATATAAATAATTTTATTATTATTATTATTATTATATTGTACTTTATATTAAAATTTAAAAAAATAAAGTTTAATTATCTTTAAGAACTTATAAAAATAGGTTAAAAACATCTTATTAACAATGTCATAACTTGTTTTCATAAGTTTTTCAAAAAAAAATAATCTCACAAAATTTACGTTACTAGTAAGTTTAGATAAATCAATACAAACAAACTTTTAGTATAGTTGATCTTTTTTTGTTTTTGAAGCAAGAGATATATATATTTCCAAAAATCAATGAGGTACATAGTCAATCAGAAGATCCAAGCATCTAAATGACAAAATACATCAAAACATACAAGTGGAAAGAATAAGCTTAGTTTCTACTACAGAATTTAGCTAGTTTTTTTGCTATTTTCCGCTCTACAACGGATTATATCAATGATGTCTCTACTGCATAAGCAATCTGGTGTACTTTCCTAAAAAATGATCTTGTTGTGAGAAATCCAAATAGCATAAACAGTTTCAGTAAAAGCCATTTTCAATAAACTTTTCCTGCCACCTTTACCCCGAGTCAAGCAACATATCCTATCCATCTCCGTGTCCCGTCCTCCCGCATGTGTTTTATGTTCATCCAAACTAAGATTTGACTCCATATTTCTTTGGACACTTCACAAGCAAAAAACAGGTGATTACAACTTTCTTCCAATCCACAATAAACACATTTGGTATTAGTAATAATTCCAAAACGTGTTAATCGGTCCTTTGTGGGGAGTCTCCTTTGGTAAGCCTACCATAAAGTAAAAGATGTTATAGGTCTCGCATAATTTCCATAAAGAAGCTTGCTCCAAGTAACAAGCTATTTTTCCCCTCTAAACATTTGGTAAATCTTCATGGTATCATACTTATCATTTAATTGGAAAACACCTCATTCCTCCTAATCAAGGAGTACATCACGGTGTTTGAACATATCTTTAATAATCCATGAGAAATGCATAGGCAGAACATACGTTGAAACACCATTTCTCTTCAGGTAGTATGTATGAATCCAATTAATCCATTATTTGTCTTTCTTGGCATAGACATTCTAAAGAATTTTACCGATAGTTGCTTTGTTCCATTTGCGAAGATGAATAAGGTTCAGCCCCCTGCAAAGATAAGATTACTAATATGATCCCAAGAAACGGGAGCCTTACCTGCTAGACAGTCCTTTCCAGTCCAAAGGAAACTCCTCCACAACTTATCAGTATGTGATATGATCTTCTTAGGCAGCAAAAAGATTGGCATCTAGTAATTTGCTATCGAGAAAAGGACACTTCTAATCAATTGTAATTTGCCTGCAAATGAAAGGAGTCTAGTACTCCAACGGGTAAGCCGCACCAACATTTTCTCAATTAACGGTTGGCACTCATTGATGGACAACTTCTTACTTGCCAACGGGACTCCAAGATACTTAATACGCAGTTTACCTACGATAAAACCAATGGTTCGTTGTAGGCTCTCCTACGTCTCCTTGTCAACTCCACCACAATACATCTTACTCTTAGGAATACTTATGGTCAACCCTGTAGAAGTAGAAAAGAAATGCACTCTGTCCATGATGAGGTTTATTAATTCTGTGTCACCTATCAAAAACATGAGAATATCATCAGCAAAACATATATTAACAATCTTTAACTTTTCACATTTTGGATGAAAATTAAAGTTTAGATTATTAACCAAACCTTTTAAAACTCGATGGAGATATTCCATTACGGGCACAAACAAGAGAGGAGACATGGGATCTCCTTGCCTCAAACCCCGTTTGGCCCTGAGGAGTCTCGAAGGCACACCGTTGATGGAAAACTTGTGTGAAACGGTTGTGACACACACCATTATCCACTTGATAAATTTTTGAGGGAATCCAAACTCCACCATAATACGAGTAAGAGGCTCCCACTCCACAATATTGTACGTTTTATGAATATCCATTTGAACCATGCATCGCGGGGATAAGTTCTTTCAAGTATAACCTTTGAAAAGTTCTTGAGCCATCATTATGTTGTCATGTATAATTCTGCCTGGGACAAAGGCGGATTGGCTGTCATCTACAATGTTGCCAATGGCCCCTCTCAATCCATTTTTTGAAATATTAAATTTTTAAAATATTCATTTTTCCAAAAACTAAAAATTTTCAATTTTTTTCTTTTAAATTTGCTTTTTAATGAAAGTAAAAAAAGTTTTTCTACAATAAAAAAAATTCCAAAAATGATTTTTTTTTTAAAAACCATTGTCGTAATGACTTTTTGATCGTTCCCTCTAGGAATGAGAATATACCAAACCGACTAACAAGGATTTATGACTTAACCCACATAAATCCAGATCATATTAGATTTTTTTTAAATAGAAAAAGTTTAAGTTTTTTTAAGCCTATATAGTTAAAAAAAAATTAGATATCAAATCATAAAAAAAGTCTTTCAAATCTATTAGACCAATCTATGTAAATAAATATAAATAATTTTATTATTATTATTATTATTATTATTATTATATTGTACTTTATATTAAAATTTAAAAAAATAAAGTTTAATTATCTTTAAGAACTTATAAAAATAGGTTAAAAACATCTTATTAACAATGTCATAACTTGTTTTCATAAGTTTTTCTAAAAAAAATAATCTCACAAAATTTACGTTACTAGTAAGTTTAGATAAATCAATACAAACAAACTTTTAGTATAGTTGATCTTTTTTTTTTTTTGAAGCAAGAGATATATATATATTTCCAAAAATCAATGAGGTACATAGTCAATCAGAAGATCCAAGCATCTAAATGACAAAATACATCAAAACATACAAGTGGAAAGAATAAGCTTAGTTTCTACTACAGAATTTAGCTAGTTTTTTTGCTATTTTCCGCTCTACAACGGATTATATCAATGATGTCTCTACTGCATAAGCAATCTGGTGTATTTTCCTAAAAAATGATCTTGTTGTGACAAATCCAAATAGCATAAACAGTTTCAGTAAAAGCCATTTTCAATAAACTTTTCTTGCCACCTTTACCCCGAGTCAAGCAACATATCCTATCCATCTCCGTGTCCCGTCCTCCCGCATGTGTTTTATGTTCATCCAAACTAAGATTTGACTCCATATTTCTTTGGTCACTTCACAAGCAAAAAACAGGTGATTACAACTTTCTTCCAATCCATAATAAACACATTTGGTATTAGTAATAATTCCAAAACGTGTTAATCGGTCCTTTGTGGGGAGTCTCCTTTGGTAAGCCTACCATAAAGTATAAGATGTTATAGGTCTCGCATAATTTCCATAAAGAAGCTTGCTCCAAGTTACAAGCTATTTTTCCCCTCTAAACATTTGGTAAATCTTCATGGTATCATACTTATCATTTAATTGGAAAACACCTCATTCCTCCTAATCAAGGAGTACATCACGGTGTTTGAACATATCTTTAATAATCCATGAGAAATGCATAGGCAGAACATACGTTGAAACACCATTTCTCTTCAGGTAGTATGTATGAATCCAATTAATCCATTATTTGTCTTTCTTGGCATAGACATTCTAAAGAATTTTACCGATAGTTGCTTTGTTCCATTTGCGAAGATGAATAAGGTTCAGCCCCCTGCAAAGATAAGATTACTAATATGATCCCAAGAAACGGGAGCCTTACCTGCCAGACAGTCCTTTCCAGTCCAAAGGAAACTCCTCCACAACTTATCAATATGTGATATGATCTTCTTAGGCAGCAAAAAGATTGGCATCTAGTAATTTGCTATCGAGAAAAGGACACTTCTAATCAATTGTAATTTGCCTGCAAATGAAAGGAGTCTAGTACTCCAACGGGTAAGCCGCACCAACATTTTCTCAATTAACGGTTGGCACTCATTGATGGACAACTTCTTACTTGCCAACGGGACTCCAAGATACTTAATACGCAGTTTACCTACGATAAAACCAATGGTTCGTTGTAGGCTCTCCTACGTCTCCTTGTCAACTCCACCACAATACATCTTACTCTTAGGAATACTTATGGTCAACCCTGTAGAAGTAGAAAAGAAATGCACTCTGTCCATGATGAGGTTTATTGATTCTGTGTCACCTATCAAAAACATGAGAATATCATCAGCAAAACATATATTAACAATCTTTAACTTTTCACATTTTGGATGAAAATTAAAGTTTAGATTATTAACCAAACCTTTTAAAACTCGATGGAGATATTCCATTACGGGCACAAACAAGAGAGGAGACATGGGATCTCCTTGCCTCAAACCCCGTTTGGCCCTGAGGAGTCTCGAAGGCACACCGTTGATGGAAAACTTGTGTGAAACGGTTGTGACACACACCATTATCCACTTGATAAACTTTTGAGGGATTCCAAACTCCACCATAATACGAGTAAGAGGCTCCCACTCCACAATATTGTACATTTTCTGAATATCCATTTGAACCATGCATCGCGGGGATAAGTTATTTCTAGTATAACCTTTGAAAAGTTCTTGAGCCATCATTATGTTGTCATGTATAATTCTGCCTGGGACAAAGGCGGATTGGCTGTCACCTACAATGTTGCCAATGGCCCCTCTCAATCCATTTTTTGAAATATTAAATTTTTAAAATATTCATTTTTCCAAAAAATAAAAATTTTCAATTTTTTTCTTTTAAATTTGCTTTTTTATGAAAGTAAAAAAAGTTTTTCTACAATAAAAACAAATTCCAAAAATGATTTTTATTTAAAAAACCATTGTCGTAATGACTTTTTGATCGTTCCCTCTAGGAATGAGAATATACCAAACCGACTAAGAAGGATTTATGACTTAACCCACATAAATCCATATCATATTAGATTTTTTTTAAATAGAAAAAGTCTAAGTTTTTTTAAGCCTATCTAATTAAAAATAAATTAGATATCAAATCATAAAAAAAGTCTTTCAAATCTATTAGACCAATCTATTTAAATAAATTTAAATAATTTTATTATTATTATTATTATTATTATTATTATTATTATTATATTGTACTTTATATTAAAATTTAAAAAAATAAAGTTTAATTATCTTTAAGAACTTATAAAAATAGGTTAAAAACATCTTATTAACAATGTCATAACTTGTTTTCATAAGTTTTTCTAAAAAAAATAATCTCACAAAATTTACGTTACTAGTAAGTTTAGATAAATCAATACAAACAAACTTTTAGTATAGTTGATCTTTTTTTTTTTTGAAGCAAGAGATATATATATTTCCAAAAATCAATGAGGTACATAGTCAATCAGAAGATCCAAGCATCTAAATGACAAAATACATCAAAACATACAAGTGGAAAGAATAAGCTTAGTTTCTACTACAGAATTTAGCTAGTTTTTTTGCTATTTTCCGCTCTACAACAGATTATATCAATGATGTCTCTACTGCATAAGCAATCTGGTGTACTTTCCTAAAAAATGATCTTGTTGTGAGAAATCCAAATAGCATAAACAGTTTCAGTAAAAGCCATTTTCAATAAACTTTTCCTGCCACCTTTACCCCGAGTCAAGCAACATATCCTATCCATCTCCGTGTCCCGTCCTCCCGCATGTGTTTTATGTTCATCCAAACTAAGATTTGACTCCATATTTCTTTGGTCACTTCACAAGCAAAAAACAGGTGATTACAACTTTCTTCCAATCCACAATAAACACATTTGGTATTAGTAATAATTCCAAAACGTGTTAATCGGTCCTTTGTGGAGAGTCTCCTTTGGTAAGCCTACCATAAAGTAAAAGATGTTATAGGTCTCGCATAATTTCCATAAAGAAGCTTGCTCCAAGTAACAAGCTATTTTTCCCCTCTAAACATTTGGTAAATCTTCATGGTATCATACTTATCATTTAATTGGAAAACACCTCATTCCTCCTAATCAAGGAGTACATCACGGTGTTTGAACATATCTTTAATAATCCATGAGAAATGCATAGGCAGAACATACGTTGAAACACCATTTCTCTTCAGGTAGTATGTATGAATCCAATTAATCCATTATTTGTCTTTCTTGGCATAGACATTCTAAAGAATTTTACCGATAGTTGCTTTGTTCCATTTGCGAAGATGAATAAGGTTCAGCCCCCTGCAAAGATAAGATTACTAATATGATCCCAAGAAACGGGAGCCTTACCTGCCAGACAGTCCTTTCCAGTCCAAAGGAAACTCCTCCACAACTTATCAGTATGTGATATGATCTTCTTAGGCAGCAAAAAGATTGGCATCTAGTAATTTGCTATCGAGAAAAGGACACTTCTAATCAATTGTAATTTGCCTGCAAATGAAAGGAGTCTAGTACTCCAACGGGTAAGCCGCACCAACATTTTCTCAATTAACGGTTGGCACTCATTGATGGACAACTTCTTACTTGCCAACGGGACTCCAAGATACTTAATACGCAGTTTACCTACGATAAAACCAATGGTTCGTTGTAGGCTCTCCTACGTCTCCTTGTCAACTCCACCACAATACATCTTACTCTTAGGAATACTTATGGTCAACCCTGTAGAAGTAGAAAAGAAATGCACTCTGTCCATGATGAGGTTTATTAATTCTGTGTCACCTATCAAAAACATGAGAATATCATCAGCAAAACATATATTAACAATCTTTAACTTTTCACATTTTGGATGAAAATTAAAGTTTAGATTATTAACCAAACCTTTTAAAACTCGATGGAGATATTCCATTACGGGCACAAACAAGAGAGGAGACATGGGATCTCCTTGCCTCAAACCCCGTTTGGCCCTGAGGAGTCTCGAAGGCACACCGTTGATGGAAAACTTGTGTGAAACGGTTGTGACACACACCATTATCCACTTGATAAATTTTTGAGGGAATCCAAACTCCACCATAATACGAGTAAGAGGCTCCCACTCCACAATATTGTACGTTTTATGAATATCCATTTGAACCATGCATCGCGGGGATAAGTTCTTTCTAGTATAACCTTTGAAAAGTTCTTGAGCCATCATTATGTTGTCATGTATAATTCTGCCTGGGACAAAGGCGGATTGGCTGTCATCTACAATGTTGCCAATGGCCCCTCTCAATCCATTTTTTGAAATATTAAATATTTAAAATATTCATTTTTCCAAAAACTAAAAATTTTAAATTTTTTTCTTTTAAATTTGCTTTTTTATGAAAGTAAAAAAAGTTTTTCTACAATAAAAAAAATTCCAAAAATGATTTTTTTTTTAAAAACCATTGTCGTAATGACTTTTTGATCGTTCCCTCTAGGAATGAGAATATACCAAACCGACTAACAAGGATTTATGACTTAACCCACATAAATCCATATCATATTTGATTTTTTTTAAATAGAAAAAGTCTAAGTTTTTTTAAGCCTATATAGTTAAAAAAAAATTAGATATCAAATCATAAAAAAAGTCTTTCAAATCTATTAGACCAATCTATGTAAATAAATATAAATAATTTTATTATTATTATTATTATTATTATTATTATATTGTACTTTATATTAAAATTTAAAAAAATAAAGTTTAATTATCTTTAAGAACTTATAAAAATAGGTTAAAAACATCTTATTAACAATGTCATAACTTGTTTTCATAAGTTTTTCTAAAAAAAATAATCTCACAAAATTTACGTTACTAGTAAGTTTAGATAAATCAATACAAACAAACTTTTAGTATAGTTGATCTTTTTTTTTTTTGAAGCAAGAGATATATATATTTCCAAAAATCAATGAGGTACATAGTCAATCAGAAGATCCAAGCATCTAAATGACAAAATACATCAAAACATACAAGTGGAAAGAATAAGCTTAGTTTCTACTACAGAATTTAGCTAGTTTTTTTGCTATTTTCCGCTCTACAACAGATTATATCAATGATGTCTCTACTGCATAAGCAATCTGGTGTACTTTCCTAAAAAATGATCTTGTTGTGAGAAATCCAAATAGCATAAACAGTTTCAGTAAAAGCCATTTTCAATAAACTTTTCCTGCCACCTTTACCCCGAGTCAAGCAACATATCCTATCCATCTCCGTGTCCCGTCCTCCCGCATGTGTTTTATGTTCATCCAAACTAAGATTTGACTCCATATTTCTTTGGTCACTTCACAAGCAAAAAACAGGTGATTACAACTTTCTTCCAATCCACAATAAACACATTTGGTATTAGTAATAATTCCAAAACGTGTTAATCGGTCCTTTGTGGGGAGTCTCCTTTGGTAAGCCTACCATAAAGTAAAAGATGTTATAGGTCTCGCATAATTTCCATAAAGAAGCTTGCTCCAAGTAACAAGCTATTTTTCCCCTCTAAACATTTGGTAAATCTTCATGGTATCATACTTATCATTTAATTGGAAAACACCTCATTCCTCCTAATCAAGGAGTACATCACGGTGTTTGAACATATCTTTAATAATCCATGAGAAATGCATAGGCAGAACATACGTTGAAACACCATTTCTCTTCAGGTAGTATGTATGAATCCAATTAATCCATTATTTGTCTTTCTTGGCATAGACATTCTAAAGAATTTTACCGATAGTTGCTTTGTTCCATTTGCGAAGATGAATAAGGTTCAGCCCCCTGCAAAGATAAGATTACTAATATGATCCCAAGAAACGGGAGCCTTACCTGCCAGACAGTCCTTTCCAGTCCAAAGGAAACTCCTCCACAACTTATCAGTATGTGATATGATCTTCTTAGGCAGCAAAAAGATTGGCATCTAGTAATTTGCTATCGAGAAAAGGACACTTCTAATCAATTGTAATTTGCCTGCAAATGAAAGGAGTCTAGTACTCCAACGGGTAAGCCGCACCAACATTTTCTCAATTAACGGTTGGCACTCATTGATGGACAACTTCTTACTTGCCAACGGGACTCCAAGATACTTAATACGCAGTTTACCTACGATAAAACCAATGGTTCGTTGTAGGCTCTCCTACGTCTCCTTGTCAACTCCACCACAATACATCTTACTCTTAGGAATACTTATGGTCAACCCTGTAGAAGTAGAAAAGAAATGCACTCTGTCCATGATGAGGTTTATTAATTCTGTGTCACCTATCAAAAACATGAGAATATCATCAGCAAAACATATATTAACAATCTTTAACTTTTCACATTTTGGATGAAAATTAAAGTTTAGATTATTAACCAAACCTTTTAAAACTCGATGGAGATATTCCATTACGGGCACAAACAAGAGAGGAGACATGGGATCTCCTTGCCTCAAACCCCGTTTGGCCCTGAGGAGTCTCGAAGGCACACCGTTGATGGAAAACTTGTGTGAAACGGTTGTGACACACACCATTATCCACTTGATAAATTTTTGAGGGAATCCAAACTCCACCATAATACGAGTAAGAGGCTCCCACTCCACAATATTGTACGTTTTATGAATATCCATTTGAACCATGCATCGCGGGGATAAGTTCTTTCTAGTATAACCTTTGAAAAGTTCTTGAGCCATCATTATGTTGTCATGTATAATTCTGCCTGGGACAAAGGCGGATTGGCTGTCATCTACAATGTTGCCAATGGCCCCTCTCAATCCATTTTTTGAAATATTAAATATTTAAAATATTCATTTTTCCAAAAACTAAAAATTTTAAATTTTTTTCTTTTAAATTTGCTTTTTTATGAAAGTAAAAAAAAGTTTTTCTACAATAAAAAAAATTCCAAAAATGATTTTTTTTTTAAAAACCATTGTCGTAATGACTTTTTGATCGTTCCCTCTAGGAATGAGAATATACCAATCCGACTAACAAGGATTTATGACTTAACCCACATAAATCCATATCATATTTGATTTTTTTTAAATAGAAAAAGTCTAAGTTTTTTTAAGCCTATATAGTTAAAAAAAATTAGATATCAAATCATAAAAAAAGTCTTTCAAATCTATTAGACCAATCTATGTAAATAAATATAAATAATTTTATTATTATTATTATTATTATTATTATTATATTGTACTTTATATTAAAATTTAAAAAAATAAAGTTTAATTATCTTTAAGAACTTATAAAAATAGGTTAAAAACATCTTATTAACAATGTCATAACTTGTTTTCATAAGTTTTTCTAAAAAAAATAATCTCACAAAATTTACGTTACTAGTAAGTTTAGATAAATCAATACAAACAAACTTTTAGTATAGTTGATCTTTTTTTTTTTTTGAAGCAAGAGATATATATATATATTTCCAAAAATCAATGAGGTACATAGTCAATCAGAAGATCCAAGCATCTAAATGACAAAATACATCAAAACATACAAGTGGAAAGAATAAGCTTAGTTTCTACTACAGAATTTAGCTAGTTTTTTTGCTATTTTCCGCTCTACAACGGATTATATCAATGATGTCTCTACTGCATAAGCAATCTGGTGTATTTTCCTAAAAAATGATCTTGTTGTGACAAATCCAAATAGCATAAACAGTTTCAGTAAAAGCCATTTTCAATAAACTTTTCTTGCCACCTTTACCCCGAGTCAAGCAACATATCCTATCCATCTCCGTGTCCCGTCCTCCCGCATGTGTTTTATGTTCATCCAAACTAAGATTTGACTCCATATTTCTTTGGTCACTTCACAAGCAAAAAACAGGTGATTACAACTTTCTTCCAATCCACAATAAACACATTTGGTATTAGTAATAATTCCAAAACGTGTTAATCGGTCCTTTGTGGGGAGTCTCCTTTGGTAAGCCTACCATAAAGTAAAAGATGTTATAGGTCTCGCATAATTTCCATAAAGAAGCTTGCTCCAAGTAACAAGCTATTTTTCCCCTCTAAACATTTGGTAAATCTTCATGGTATCATACTTATCATTTAATTGGAAAACACCTCATTCCTCCTAATCAAGGAGTACATCACGGTGTTTAAACATATCTTTAATAATCCATGAGAAATGCATAGGCAGAACATACGTTGAAACACCATTTCTCTTCAGGTAGTATGTATGAATCCAATTAATCCATTATTTGTCTTTCTTGGCATAGACATTCTAAAGAATTTTACCGATAGTTGCTTTGTTCCATTTGCGAAGATGAATAAGGTTCAGCCCCCTGCAAAGATAAGATTACTAATATGATCCCAAGAAACGGGAGCCTTACCTGCCAGACAGTCCTTTCCAGTCCAAAGGAAACTCCTCCACAACTTATCAATATGTGATATGATCTTCTTAGGCAGCAAAAAGATTGGCATCTAGTAATTTGCTATCGAGAAAAGGACACTTCTAATCAATTGTAATTTGCCTGCAAATGAAAGGAGTCTAGTACTCCAACGGGTAAGCCGCACCAACATTTTCTCAATTAACGGTTGGCACTCATTGATGGACAACTTCTTACTTGCCAACGGGACTCCAAGATACTTAATACGCAGTTTACCTACGATAAAACCAATGGTTCGTTGTAGGCTCTCCTACGTCTCCTTGTCAACTCCACCACAATACATCTTACTCTTAGGAATACTTATGGTCAACCCTGTAGAAGTAGAAAAGAAATGCACTCTGTCCATGATGAGGTTTATTGATTTTGTGTCACCTATCAAAAACATGAGAATATCATCAGCAAAACGTATATTAACAATCTTTAACTTTTCACATTTTGGATGAAAATTAAAGTTTAGATTATTAACCAAACCTTTTAAAACTTGATGGAGATATTCCATTACGGGCACAAACAAGAAAGGAGACATGGGATCTCCTTGCCTCAAACCCCGTTTGGCCCTGAGGAGTCTCGAAGGCACACCGTTGATGGAAAACTTGTATGAAACGGTTGTGACACACACCATTATCCACTTGATAAACTTTTGAGGGAATCCAAACTCCACCATAATACGAGTAAGAGGCTCCCACTCCACAATATTGTACATTTTCTGAATATCCATTTGAACCATGCATCGCGGGGATAATTTCTTTCTAGTATAACCTTTGAAAAGTTCTTGAGCCATCATTATGTTGTCATGTATAATTCTGCCTGGGACAAAGGCGGATTGGCTGTCACCTACAATGTTGCCAATGGCCCCTCTCAATCCATTTTTTGAAATATTAAATTTTTAAATATTCATTTTTCCAAAAAATAAAAATTTTCAATTTTTTTCTTTTAAATTTGCTTTTTTATGAAAGTAAAAAAAGTTTTTCTACAATAAAAACAAATTCCAAAAATGATTTTTATTTAAAAAACCATTGTCGTAATGACTTTTTGATCGTTCCCTCTAGGAATGAGAATATACCAAACCGACTAAGAAGGATTTATGACTTAACCCACATAAATCCATATCATATTAGATTTTTTTTAAATAGAAAAAGTCTAAGTTTTTTTAAGCCTATCTAGTTAAAAATAAATTAGATATCAAATCATAAAAAAAGTCTTTCAAATCTATTAGACCAATCTATTTAAATAAATATAAATAATTTTATTATTATTATTATTATTATTATTATATTGTACTTTATATTAAAATTTAAAAAAATAAAGTTTAATTATCTTTAAGAACTTATAAAAATAGGTTAAAAACATCTTATTAACAATGTCATAACTTGTTTTCATAAGTTTTTCTAAAAAAAATAATCTCACAAAATTTACATTACTAGTAAGTTTAGATAAATCAATACAAACAAACTTTTAGTATAGTTGATCTTTTTTTTTTTTTTGAAGCAAGAGATATATATATTTCCAAAAATCAATGAGGTACATAATCAATCAGAAGATCCAAGCATCTAAATGACAAAATACATCAAAACATACAAGTGGAAAGAATAAGCTTAGTTTCTACTACAGAATTTAGCTAGTTTTTTTGCTATTTTCCGCTCTACAACGGATTATATCAATGATGTCTCTACTGCATAAGCAATCTGGTGTACTTTCCTAAAAAATGATCTTGTTGTGAGAAATCCAAATAGCATAAACAGTTTCAGTAAAAGCCATTTTCAATAAACTTTTCCTGCCACCTTTACCCCGAGTCAAGCAACATATCCTATCCATCTCCGTGTCCCGTCCTCCCGCATGTGTTTTATGTTCATCCAAACTAAGATTTGACTCCATATTTCTTTGGTCACTTCACAAGCAAAAAACAGGTGATTACAACTTTCTTCCAATCCACAATAAACACATTTGGTATTAGTAATAATTCCAAAACGTGTTAATCGGTCCTTTGTGGGGAGTCTCCTTTGGTAAGCCTACCATAAAGTAAAAGATGTTATAGGTCTCGCATAATTTCCATAAAGAAGCTTGCTCCAAGTTACAAGCTATTTTTCCCCTCTAAACATTTGGTAAATCTTCATTGTATCATACTTATCATTTAATTGGAAAACACCTCATTCCTCCTAATCAAGGAGTACATCACGGTGTTTGAACATATCTTTAATAATCCATGAGAAATGCATAGGCAGAACATACGTTGAAACACCATTTCTCTTCAGGTAGTATGTATGAATCCAATTAATCCATTATTTGTCTTTCTTGGCATAGACATTCTAAAGAATTTTACCGATAGTTGCTTTGTTCCATTTGCGAAGATGAATAAGGTTCAGCCCCCTGCAAAGATAAGATTACTAATATGATCCCAAGAAACGGGAGCCTTACCTGCCAGACAGTCCTTTCCAGTCCAAAGGAAACTCCTCCACAACTTATCAGTATGTGATATGATCTTCTTAGGCAGCAAAAAGATTGGCATCTAGTAATTTGCTATCGAGAAAAGGACACTTCTAATCAATTGTAATTTGCCTGCAAATGAAAGGAGTCTAGTACTCCAACGGGTAAGCCGCACCAACATTTTCTCAATTAACGGTTGGCACTCATTGATGGATAACTTCTTACTTGCCAACGGGACTCCAAGATACTTAATACGCAGTTTACCTACGATAAAACCAATGGTTCGTTGTAGGCTCTCCTACGTTTCCTTGTCAACTCCACCACAATACATCTTACTCTTAGGAATACTTATGGTCAACCCTGTAGAAGTAGAAAAGAAATGCACTCTGTCCATGATGAGGTTTATTGATTCTGTGTCACCTATCAAAAACATGAGAATATCATCAGCAAAACATATATTAACAATCTTTAACTTTTCACATTTTGGATGAAAATTAAAGTTTAGATTATTAACCAAACCTTTTAAAACTCGATGGAGATATTCCATTACGGGCACAAACAAGAGAGGAGACATGGGATCTCCTTGCCTCAAACCCCGTTTGGGCCTGAGGAGTCTCGAAGGCACACCGTTGATGGATAACTTGTGTGAAACGGTTGTGACACACACCATTATCCACTTGATAAACTTTTGAGGGAATCCAAACTCCACCATAATACGAGTAAGAGGCTCCCACTCCACAATATTGTGCGTTTTCTGAATATCCATTTGAACCATGCATCGCGGGGATAAGTTCTTTCTAGTATAACCTTTGAAAAGTTGTTGAGCCATCATTATGTTGTCATGTATAATTCTGCCTGGGACAAAGGCGGATTGGCTGTCATCTAAAATGTTGCCAATGGCCCCTCTCAATCCATTTTTTGAAATATTAAATTTTTAAAATATTCATTTTTCCAAAAAATAAAAATTTTCAATTTTTTTCTTTTAAATTTGCTTTTTTATGAAAGTAAAAAAAGTTTTTCTACAATAAAAACAAATTCCAAAAATGATTTTTTTTTAAAAAACCATTGTCGTAATGACTTTTTGATCGTTCCGTCTAGGAATGAGAATATACCAAACCGACTAACAAGGATTTATGACTTAACCCACATAAATGCAGATCATATTAGATTTTTTTTAAATAGAAAAAGTCTAAGTTTTTTTAAGCCTATCTAGTTAAAAAAAATTAGATATCAAATCATAAAAAAAGTCTTTCAAATCTATTAGACCAATCTATTTAAATAAATATAAATAATTTTATTATTATTGTTATTATTATTATTATATTGTACTTTATATTAAAATTTAAAAAAATAAAGTTTAATTATCTTTAAGAACTTATAAAAATAGGCTTTAAACATCTTATTAACAATGTCATAACTTGTTTTCATAAGTTTTTCTAAAAAAAATAATCTCACAAAATTTATGTTACTAGTAAGTTTAGATAAATCAATACAAACAAACTTTTAGTATAGTTGATCTTTTTTTTTTTTTGAAGCAAGAGATATATATATTTCCAAAAATCAATGAGGTACATAGTCAATCAGAAGATCCAAGCATCTAAATGACAAAATACATCAAAACATACAAGTGGAAAGAATAAGCTTAGTTTCTACTACAAAATTTAGCTATTTTTTTGCTATTTTCCGCTCTACAACGGATTATATCAATGATGTCTCTACTGCATAAGCAATCTGGTGTACTTTCCTAAAAAATGATCTTGTTGTGAGAAATCCAAATAGCATAAACAGTTTCAGTAAAAGCCATTTTCAATAAACTTTTCCTGCCACCTTTACCCCGAGTCAAGCAACATATCCTATCCATCTCCGTGTCCCGTCACCCCGCATGTGTTTTATGTTCATCCAAACTAAGATTTGACTCCATATTTCTTTGGTCACTTCACAAGCAAAAAACAGGTGATTACAACTTTCTTCCAATCCACAATAAACACATTTGGTATTAGTAATAATTCCAAAACGTGTTAATCGGTCCTTTGTGGGGAGTCTCCTTTGGTAAGCCTACCATAAAGTAAAAGATGTTATAGGTCTCGCATAATTTCCATAAAGAAGCTTGCTCCAAGTTACAAGCTGTTTTTCCCCTCTAAACATTTGGTAAATCTTCATGGTATCATACTTATCATTTAATTGGAAAACACCTCATTCCTCCTAATCAAGGAGTACATCACGGTGTTTGAACATATCTTTAATAATCCATGAGAAATGCATAGGAAGAACATACGTTGAAACACCATTTCTCTTCAGGTAGTATGTATGAATCCAATTAATCCATTATATGTCTTTCTTGGCATAGACATTCTAAAGAATTTTACCGATAGTTGCTTTGTTCCATTTGCGAAGATGAATAAGGTTCAGCCCCCTGCAAAGATAAGATTACTAATATGATCCCAAGAAACGGGAGCCTTACCTGCCAGACAGTCCTTTCCAGTCCAAAGGAAACTCCTGCACAACTTATCAATATGTGATATGATCTTCTTAGGCAGCAAAAAGATTGGCATCTAGTAATTTGCTATCGAGAAAAGGACACTTCTAATCAATTGTAATTTGCCTGCAAATGAAAGGAGTCTAGTACTCCAACGGGTAAGCCGCACCAACATTTTCTCAATTAACGGTTGGCACTCATTGATGGACAACTTCTTACTATCCAACGGGACTCCAAGATACTTAATACGCAGTTTACCTACGATAAAACCAATGGTTCGTTGTAGGCTCTCCTACGTCTCCTTGTCAACTCCACCACAATACATCTTACTCTTAGGAATACTTATGGTCAACCCTGTAGAAGTAGAAAAGAAATGCACTATGTCCATGATGAGGTTTATTGATTCTGTGTCACCTATCAAAAACATGAGAATATCATCAGCAAAACATATATTAACAATCTTTAACTTTTCACATTTTGGATGAAAATTAAAGTTTAGATTATTAACCAAACCTTTTAAAACTCGATGGAGATATTCCATTACGGGCACAAACAAGAGAGGAGACATGGGATCTCCTTGCCTCAAACCCCGTTTGGCCCTGAGGAGTCTCGAAGGCACACCGTTGATGGAAAACTTGTGTGAAACGGTTGTGACACACACCATTATCCACTTGATAAACTTTTGAGGGAATCCAAACTCCACCATAATACGAGTAAGAGGCTCCAACTCCACAATATTGTACGTTTTCTGAATATCCATTTGAACCATGCATCGCGGGGATAAGTTCTTTCTAGTATAACCTTTGAAAAGTTCTTGAGCCATCATTATGTTGTCATGTATAATTCTGCCTGGGACAAAGGCGGATTGGCTGTCATCTACAATGTTGCCAATGGCCCCTCTCAATCCATTTTTTGAAATATTAAATTTTTAAAATATTCATTTTTCCAAAAAATAAAAATTTTCAATTTTTTTCTTTTAAATTTGCTTTTTTATGAAAGTAAAAAAAGTTTTTCTACAATAAAAACAAATTCCAAAAATGATTTTTTTTTTAAATCCATTGTCGTAATGACTTTTTGATCGTTCCCTCTAGGAATGAGAATATACCAAACCGACTAACAAGGATTTATGACTTAACCCACATAAATCCAGATCATATTAGATTTTTTTTAAATAGAAAAAGTCTAAGTTTTTTTAAGCCTATCTAGTTAAAAAAAAATTAGATATCAAATCATAAAAAAAGTCTTTCAAATCTATTAGACCAATCTATTTAAATAAATATAAATAATTTTATTATTATTATTATTATTATTATTATATTGTACTTTATATTAAAATTTAAAAAAATAAAGTTTAATTATCTTTAAGAACTTATAAAAATAGGTTAACAACATCTTATTAACAATGTCATAACTTGTTTTCATAAGTTTTTCTTAAAAAAATAATCTCACAAAATTTACGTTACTAGTAAGTTTAGATAAATCAATACAAACAAACTTTTAGTATAGTTGATCTTTTTTTTTTTTTGAAGCAAGAGATATATATATTTCCAAAAATCAATGAGGTACATAGTCAATCAGAAGATCCAAGCATCTAAATGACAAAATACATCAAAACATACAAGTGGAAAGAATAAGCTTAGTTTCTACTACAGAATTTAGCTAGTTTTTTTGCTATTTTCCGCTCTACAACGGATTATATCAATGATGTCTCTACTGCATAAGCAATCTGGTGTACTTTCCTAAAAAATGATCTTGTTGTGAGAAATCCAAATAGCATAAACAGTTTCAGTAAAAGCCATTTTCAATAAACTTTTCCTGCCACCTTTACCCCGAGTCAAGCAACATATCCTATCCATCTCCGTGTCCAGTCCTCCCGCATGTGTTTTATGTTCATCCAAACTAAGATTTGACTCCATATTTCTTTGGTCACTTCACAAGCAAAAAACAGGTGATTACAACTTTCTTCCAATCCACAATAAACACATTTGGTATTAGTAATAATTCCAAAACGTGTTAATCGGTCCTTTGTGGGGAGTCTCCTTTGGTAAGCCTACCATAAAGTAAAAGATGTTATAGGTCTCGCATAATTTCCATAAAGAAGCTTGCTCCAAGTTACAAGCTGTTTTTCCCCTCTAAACATTTGCTAAATCTTCATGGTATCATACTTATCATTTAATTGGAAAACACCTCATTCCTCCTAATCAAGGAGTACATCACGGTGTTTGAACATATCTTTAATAATCCATGAGAAATGCATAGGCAGAACATACGTTGAAACACCATTTCTCTTCAGGTAGTATGTATGAATCCAATTAATCCATTATTTGTCTTTCTTGGCATAGACATTCTAAAGAATTTTACCGATAGTTGCTTTGTTCCATTTGCGAAGATGAATAAGGTTCAGCCCCCTGCAAAGATAAGATTACTAATATGATCCCAAGAAACGGGAGCCTTACCTGCCAGACAGTCCTTTCCAGTCCAAAGGAAACTCCTGCACAACTTATCAATATGTGATATGATCTTCTTAGGCAGCAAAAAGATTGGCATCTAGTAATTTGCTATCGAGAAAAGGACACTACTAATCAATTGTAATTTGCCTGCAAATGAAAGGAGTCTAGTACTCCAACGGGTAAGCCGCACCAACATTTTCTCAATTAACGGTTGGCACTCATTGATGGACAACTTCTTACTTGCCAACGGGACTCCAAGATACTTAATACGCAGTTTACCTACGATAAAACCAATGGTTCGTTGTAGGCTCTCCTACGTCTCCTTGTCAACTCCACCACAATACATCTTACTCTTAGGAATACTTATGGTCAACCCTGTAGAAGTAGAAAAGAAATGCACTCTGTCCATGATGAGGTTTATTGATTCTGTGTCACCTATCAAAAACATGAGAATATCATCAGCAAAACATATATTAACAATCTTTAACTTTTCACATTTTGGATGAAAATTAAAGTTTAGATTATTAACCAAACCTTTTAAAACTCGATGGAGATATTCCATTACGGGCACAAACAAGAGAGGAGACATGGAATCTCCTTGCCTCAAACCCCGTTTGGCCCTGAGGAGTCTCGAAGGCACACCGTTGATGGAAAACTTGTGTGAAACGGTTGTGACACACACCATTATCCACTTGATAAACTTTTGAGGGAATCCAAACTCCACCATAATACGAGTAAGAGGCTCCCACTCCACAATATTGTACGTTTTCTGAATATCCATTTGAACCATGCATCGCGGGGATAAGTTCTTTCTAGTATAACCTTTGAAAAGTTCTTGAGCCATCATTATGTTGTCATGTATAATTCTGCCTGGGACAAAGGCGGATTGGCTGTCATCTACAATGTTGCCAATGGCCCCTCTCAATCCATTTTTTGAAATATTAAATTTTTAAAATATTCATTTTTCCAAAAAATAAAAATTTTCAATTTTTTTCTTTTAAATTTGCTTTTTTATGAAAGTAAAAAAAGTTTTTCTACAATAAAAACAAATTCCAAAAATGATTTTTTTTTAAAAAACCATTGTCGTAATGACTTTTTGATCGTTCCCTCTAGGAATGAGAATATACCAAACCGACTAACAAGGATTTATGACTTAACCCACATAAATCCAGATCATATTAGATTTTTTTTAAATAGAAAAAGTCTAAGTTTTTTTAAGCCTATCTAGTTAAAAAAAATTAGATATCAAATCATAAAAAAAGTCTTTCAAATCTATTAGACCAATCTATTTAAATAAATATAAATAATTTTATTATTATTGTTATTATTATTATTATATTGTACTTTATATTAAAATTTAAAAAAATAAAGTTTAATTATCTTTAAGAACTTATAAAAATAGGTTAAAAACATCTTATTAACAATGTCATAACTTGTTTTCATAAGTTTTTCTAAAAAAAATAATCTCACAAAATTTACGTTACTAGTAAGTTTAGATAAATCAATACAAACAAACTTTTAGTATAGTTGATCTTTTTTTTTTTTGAAGCAAGAGATATATATATTTCCAAAAATCAATGAGGTACATAGTCAATCAGAAGATCCAAGCATCTAAATGACAAAATACATCAAAACATACAAGTGGAAAGAATAAGCTTAGTTTCTACTACAGAATTTAGCTAGTTTTTTTGCTATTTTCCGCTCTACAACGGATTATATCAATGATGGCTCTACTGCATAAGCAATCTGGTGTACTTTCCTAAAAAATGATCTTGTTGTGAGAAATCCAAATAGCATAAACAGTTTCAGTAAAAGCCATTTTCAATAAACTTTTCCTGCCACCTTTACCCCGAGTCAAGCAACATATCTTATCCATCTCCGTGTCCCGTCCTCCCGCATGTGTTTTATGTTCATCCAAACTAAGATTTGACTCCATATTTCTTTGGTCACTTCACAAGCAAAAAACAGGTGATTACAACTTTCTTCCAATCCACAATAAACACATTTGGTATTAGTAATAATTCCAAAACGTGTTAATCGGTCCTTTGTGGGGAGTCTCCTTTGGTAAGCCTACCATAAAGTAAAAGATGTTATAGGTCTCGCATAATTTCCATAAAGAAGCTTGCTCCAAGTTACAAGCTGTTTTTCCCCTCTAAACATTTGGTAAATCTTCATGGTATCATACTTATCATTTAATTGGAAAACACCTCATTCCTCCTAATCAAGGAGTACATCACGGTGTTTGAACATATCTTTAATAATCCATGAGAAATGCATAGGCAGAACATACGTTGAAACACCATTTCTCTTCAGGTAGTATGTATGAATCCAATTAATCCATTATTTGTCTTTCTTGGCATAGACATTTTAAAGAATTTTACCGATAGTTGCTTTGTTCCATTTGCGAAGATGAATAAGGTTCAGCCCCCTGCAAAGATAAGATTACTAATATGATCCCAAGAAACGGGAGCCTTACCTGCCAGACAGTCCTTTCCAGTCCAAAGGAAACTCCTCCACAACTTATCAATATGTGATATGATCTTCTTAGGCAGTAAAAAGATTGGCATCTAGTAATTTACTATCGAGAAAAGGACACTTCTAATCAATTGTAATTTGCCTGCAAATGAAAGGAGTCTAGTACTCCAACGGGTAAGCCGCACCAACATTTTCTCAATTAACGGTTGGCACTCATTGATGGATAACTTCTTACTTGCCAACGGGACTCCAAGATACTTAATACGCAGTTTACCTACGATAAAACCAATGGTTCGTTGTAGGCTCTCCTACGTCTCCTTGTCAACTCCACCACAATACATCTTACTCTTAGGAATACTTATGGTCAACCCTGTAGAAGTAGAAAAGAAATGCACTATGTCCATGATGAGGTTTATTGATTCTGTGTCACCTATCAAAAACATGAGAATATCATCAGCAAAACATATATTAACAATCTTTAACTTTTCACATTTTGGATGAAAATTAAAGTTTAGATTATTAACCAAACCTTTTAAAACTCGATGGAGATATTCCATTACGGGCACAAACAAGAGAGGAGACATGGGATTTCCTTGCCTCAAACCCCGTTTGGCCCTGAGGAGTCTCGAAGGCACACCGTTGATGGAAAACTTATGTGAAACGGTTGTGACACACACCATTATCCACTTGATAAACTTTTGAGGGAATCCAAACTCCACCATAATACGAGTAAGAGGCTCTCACTCCACAATATTGTACGTTTTCTGA
The DNA here is from genome assembly GCA_022829125.1 of Lathyrus tuberosus. Taxonomy (NCBI): domain Eukaryota; kingdom Viridiplantae; phylum Streptophyta; class Magnoliopsida; order Fabales; family Fabaceae; genus Lathyrus; species Lathyrus tuberosus. The sequence goes on from JALAZF010000353.1 coordinate 2,673,740, forward strand.
ATATCCATTTGAACCATGCATCGCGGGGATAAGTTCTTTCTAGTATAACCTTTGAAAAGTTCTTGAGCCATCATTATGTTGTCATGTATAATTCTGCCTGGCACAAAGGCGGATTGGCTGTCATCTACAATGTTGCCAATGGCCCCTCTCAATCCATTTTTTGAAATATTAAATTTTTAAAATATTCATTTTTCCAAAAAATAAAAATTTTCAATTTTTTTCTTTTAAATTTGCTTTTTTATGAAAGTAAAAAAAGTTTTTCTACAATAAAAACAAATTCCAAAAATGATTTTTTTTTTAAAAACCATTGTCGTAATGACTTTTTGATCGTTCCCTCTAGGAATGAGAATATACCAAACCGACTAACAAGGATTTATGACTTAACCCACATAAATCCAGATCATATTAGATTTTTTTTAAATAGAAAAAGTCTAAGTTTTTTTAAGCCTATCTAGTTAAAAAAAAAATTAGATATCAAATCATAAAAAAAGTCTTTCAAATCTATTAGACCAATCTATTTAAATAAATATAAATAATTTTATTATTATTATTATTATTATTATTATATTGTACTTTATATTAAAATTTAAAAAAATAAAGTTTAATTATCTTTAAGAACTTATAAAAATAGGTTAAAAACATCTTATTAACAATGTCATAACTTGTTTTCATAAGTTTTTCTAAAAAAAATAATCTCACAAAATTTACGTTACTAGTAAGTTTAGATAAATCAATACAAACAAACTTTTAGTATAGTTGATCTTTTTTTTTTTTGAAGCAAGAGACATATATATTTCCAAAAATCAATGAGGTACATAGTCAATCAGAAGATCCAAGCATCTAAATGACAAAATACATCAAAACATACAAGTGGAAAGAATAAGCTTAGTTTCTACTACAAAATTTAGCTAGTTTTTTTGCTATTTTCCGCTCTACAACGGATTATATCAATGATGTCTCTACTGCATAAGCAATCTGGTGTACTTTCCTAAAAAATGATCTTGTTGTGAGAAATCCAAATAGCATAAACAGTTTCAGTAAAAGCCATTTTCAATAAACTTTTCCTGCCACCTTTACCCCTAGTCAAGCAACATATCTTATCCATCTCCGTGTCTCGTCCTCCCGCATGTGTTTTATGTTCATCCAAACTAAGATTTGACTCCATATTTCTTTGGTCACTTCACAAGCAAAAAACAGGTGATTACAACTTTCTTCCAATCCACAATAAACACATTTGGTATTAGTAATAATTCCAAAACGTGTTAATCGGTCCTTTGTGGGGAGTCTCCTTTGGTAAGCCTACCATAAAGTAAAAGATGTTATAGGTCTCGCATAATTTCCATAAAGAAGCTTGCTCCAAGTTACAAGCTGTTTTTCCCCTCTAAACATTTGGTAAATCTTCATGGTATCATACTTATCATTTAATTGGAAAACACCTCATTCCTCCTAATCAAGGAGTACATCACGGTGTTTGAACATATCTTTAATAATCCATGAGAAATGCATAGGCAGAACATACGTTGAAACACCATTTCTCTTCAGGTAGTATGTATGAATCCAATTAATCCATTATTTGTCTTTCTTGGCATAGACATTCTAAAGAATTTTACCGATAGTTGCTTTGTTCCATTTGCGAAGATGAATAAGGTTCAGCCCCCTGCAAAGATAAGATTACTAATATGATCCCAAGAAACGGGAGCCTTACCTGCCAGACAGTCCTTTCCAGTCCAAAGGAAACTCCTGCACAACTTATCAATATGTGTATGATCTTCTTAGGCAGCAAAAAGATTGGCATCTAGTAATTTGCTATCGAGAAAAGGACACTTCTAATCAATTGTAATTTGCCTGCAAATGAAAGGAGTCTAGTACTCCAACGGGTAAGCCGCACCAACATTTTCTCAATTAACGGTTGGCACTCATTGATGGACAACTTCTTACTTGCCAACGGGACTCCAAGATACTTAATACGCAGTTTACCTACGATAAAACCAATGGTTCGTTGTAGGCTCTCCTACGTCTCCTTGTCAACTCCACCACAATACATCTTACTCTTAGGAATACTTATGGTCAACCCTGTAGAAGTAGAAAAGAAATGCACTCTGTCCATGATGAGGTTTATTGATTCTGTGTCACCTATCAAAAACATGAGAATATCATCAGCAAAACATATATTAACAATCTTTAACTTTTCACATTTTGGATGAAAATTAAAGTTTAGATTATTAACCAAACCTTTTAAAACTCGATGGAGATATTCCATTACGGGCACAAACAAGAGAGGAGACATGGGATCTCCTTGCCTCAAACCCCGTTTGGCCCTGAGGAGTCTCGAAGGCACACCGTTGATGGAAAACTTATGTGAAACGGTTGTGACACACACCATTATCCACTTGATAAACTTTTGAGGGAATCCAAACTCCACCATAATACGAGTAAGAGGCTCCCACTCCACAATATTGTACGTTTTCTGAATATCCATTTGAACCATGCATCGCGAGGATAAGTTCTTTCTAGTATAACCTTTGAAAAGTTCTTGAGCCATCATTATGTTGTCATGTATAATTCTGCCTGGGACAAAGGCGGATTGGCTGTCATCTACAATGTTGCCAATGGCCCCTCTCAATCCATTTTTTGAAATATTAAATTTTTAAAATATTCATTTTTCCAAAAAATAAAAATTTTCAATTTTTTTCTTTTAAATTTGCTTTTTTATGAAAGTAAAAAAAGTTTTTCTACAACAAAAACAAATTCCAAAAATGATTTTTTTTTTAAAAACCATTGTCGTAATGACTTTTTGATCGTTCCCTCTAGGAATGAGAATATACCAAACCGACTAACAAGGATTTATGACTTAACTCACATAAATCCAGATCATATTAGATTTTTTTTAAATAGAAAAAGTCTAAGTTTTTTTAAGCCTATCTAGTTAAAAAAAAATTAGATATCAAATCATAAAAAAAGTCTTTCAAATCTATTAGACCAATCTATTTAAATAAATATAAATAATTTTATTATTATTATTATTATTATTATTATATTGTACTTTATATTAAAATTTAAAAAAATAAAGTTTAATTATCTTTAAGAACTTATAAAAATAGGTTAAAAACATCTTATTAACAATGTCATATCTTGTTTTCATAAGTTTTTCTAAAAAAAATAATCTCACAAAATTTACGTTACTAGTAAGTTTAGATAAATCAATACAAACAAACTTTTAGTATAGTTGATCTTTTTTTTTTTTGAAGCAAGAGATATATATATTTCCAAAAATCAATGAGGTACATAGTCAATCAGAAGATCCAAGCATCTAAATGACAAAATACATCAAAACATACAAGTGGAAAGAATAAGCTTAGTTTCTACTACAGAATTTAGCTAGTTTTTTTGCTATTTTCCGCTCTACAACGGATTATATCAATGATGTCTCTACTGCATAAGCAATCTAGTGTACTTTCCTAAAAAATGATCTTGTTGTGAGAAATCCAAATAGCATAAACAGTTTCAGTAAAAGCCATTTTCAATAAACTTTTCCTGCCACCTTTACCCCGAGTCAAGCAACATATCCTATCCATCTCCGTGTCCCGTCCTCCCGCATGTGTTTTATGTTCATCCAAACTAAGATTTGACTCCATATTTCTTTGGTCACTTCACAAGCAAAAAACAAGTGATTACAACTTTCTTCCAATCCACAATAAACACATTTGGTATTAGTAATAATTCCAAAACGTGTTAATCGGTCCTTTGTGGGGAGTCTCCTTTGGTAAGCCTACCATAAAGTAAAAGATGTTATAGGTCTCGCATAATTTCCATAAAGAAGCTTGCTCCAAGTTACAAGTTGTTTTTCCCCTCTAAACATTTGGTAAATCTTCATGGTATCATACTTATCATTTAATTGGAAACACCTCATTCCTCCTAATCAAGGAGTACATCACGGTGTTTGAACATATCTTTAATAATCCATGAGAAATGCATAGGCAGAACATACGTTGAAACACCATTTCTCTTCAGGTAGTATGTATGAATCCAATTAATCCATTATTTGTCTTTCTTGGCATAGACATTCTAAAGAATTTTACCGATAGTTGCTTTGTTCCATTTGCGAAGATGAATAAGGTTCAGCCCCCTGCAAAGATAAGATTACTAATATGATCCCAAGAAATGGGAGCCTTACCTGCCAGACAGTCCTTTCCAGTCCAAAGGAAACTCCTGCATAACTTATCAATATGTGATATGATCTTCTTAGGCAGCAAAAAGATTGGCATCAAGTAATTTGCTATCGAGAAAAGGACACTTCTAATCAATTGTAATTTGCCTGCAAATGAAAGGAGTCTAGTACTCCAACGGGTAAGCCGCGCCAACATTTTCTCAATTAACGGTTGGCACTCATTGATGGACAACTTCTTACTTGCCAACGGGACTCCAAGATACTTAATACGCAGTTTACCTACGATAAAACCAATGGTTCGTTGTAGGCTCTCCTACGTCTCCTTGTCAACTCCACCACAATACATCTTACTCTTAGGAATACTAATGGTCAACCCTGTAGAAGTAGAAAAGAAATGCACTCTGTCCATGATGAGGTTTATTGATTCTGTGTCACCTATCAAAAACATGAGAATATCATCAGCAAAACATATATTAACAATCTTTAACTTTTCACATTTTGGATGAAAATTAAAGTTTAGATTATTAACCAAACCTTTTAAAACTCGATGGAGATATTCCATTACGGGCACAAACAAGAGAGGAGACATGGGATCTCCTTGCCTCAAACCCCGTTTGGCCCTGAGGAGTATCAAAGGCACACCGTTGATGGAAAACTTGTGTGAAACGGTTGTGACACACACCATTATCCACTTGATAAACTTTTGAGGGAATCCAAACTCCACCATAATACGAGTAAGAGGCTCCCACTCCACAATATTGTACGTTTTCTGAATATCCATTTGAAACATGCATCGCGGGGATAAGTTCTTTCTAGTATAACCTTTGAAAAGTTCTTGAGCCATCATTATGTTGTCATGTATAATTTTGCCTGGAACAAAGGCGGATTGGCTGTCATCTACAATGTTGCCAATGGCCCCTCTTAATCCATTTTTTGAAATATTAAATTTTTAAAATATTCATTTTTCCAAAAAATAAAAATTTTCAATTTTTTTCTTTTAAATTTGCTTTTTTATGAAAGTAAAAAATGTTTTTCTACAATAAAAACAAATTCCAAAAATGATTTTTTTTTAAAAAAACTATTGTCGTAATGACTTTTTGATCGTTCCCTCTAGGAATGAGAATATACCAAACCGACTAACAAGGATTTATGACTTAACCCACATAAATCCAGATCATATTAGATTTTTTTTTAAATAGAAAAAGTCTAAGTTTTTTTAAGCCTATCTAGTTAAAAAAAAATTAGATATCAAATCATAAAAAAAAGTCTTTCAAATCTATTAGACCAATCTATTTAAATAAATATAAATAATTTTATTTTTATTATTATTATTATTATATTGTACTTTATATTTAAATTTAAAAAAAATAAAGTTTAATTATCTTTAAGAACTTATACAAATAGGTTAAAAACATCTTATTAAAATTGTCATAACTTGTTTTCATAAGTTTTTCTAAAAAAAATAATCTCACAAAATTTACGTTACTAGTAAGTTTAGATAAATCAACACAAACAAACTTTTAGTATAGTTGATCTTTTTTTTTTTTTTGAAGCAAGAGATATATATATTTCCAAAAATCAATGAGGTACATAGTCAATCAGAAGATCCAAGCATCTAAATGACAAAATACATCAAAACATACAAGTGGAAAGAATAAGCTTAGTTTCTACTACAGAATTTAGCTAGGTTTTTTCCTATTTTCCGCTCTACAATGGATTATATCAATGATGTCTCTACTGCATAAGCAATCTGGTGTACTTTCCTAAAAAATGATCTTGTTTTGAGAAATCCAAATAGCATAAACAGTTTCAGTAAAAGCCATTTTCAATAAACTTTTCCTGCCACCTTTACCCCGAGTCAAGCAACATATCCTATCCATCTCCGTGTCCCGTCCTCCCGCATGTGTTTTATGTTCATCCAAACTAAGATTTGACTCCATATTTCTTTGGTCACTTCACAAGCAAAAAACAGGTGATTACAACTTTCTTCCAATCCACAATAAACACATTTGGTACTAGTAATAATTCCAAAACATGTTAATCGGTCCTTTGTGGGGAGTCTCCTTTGGTAAGCCTACCATAAAGTAGAAGATGTTATAGGTCTCACATAATTTCCATAAAGAAGCTTGCTCCAAGTTACAAGCTGTTTTTCCCCTCTAAACATTTGGTAAATCTTCATGGTATCATACTTATCATTTAATTGGAAAACACCTCATTCCTCCTAATCAAGGAGTACATCACGGTGTTTGAACATATCTTTAATAATCCATGAGAAATGCATAGGCAGAACATACGTTGAAACACCATTTCTCTTCAGGTAGTATGTATGAATCCAATTAATCCATTATTTGTCTTTCTTGGCATAGACATTCTAAAGAATTTTACCGATAGTTGCTTTGTTCCATTTGCGAAGATGAATAAGGTTCAGCCCCCTGCAAAGATAAGATTATTAATATGATCCCAAGAAACGGGAGCCTTACCTGCCAGACAGTCCTTTCCAGTCCAAAGGAAACTCCTGCACAACTTATCAATATGTGATATGATCTTCTTAGGCAGCAAAAAGATTGGCATCAAGTAATTTGCTATCGAGAAAAGGACACTTCTAATCAATTGTAATTTGCCTGCAAATGAAAGGAGTCTAGTACTCCAACGGGTAAGCCGCACTAACATTTTCTCAATTAACGGTTGGCACTCATTGATGGACAACTTCTTACTTGCTAACGGGACTCCAAGATACTTAATACGCAGTTTACCTACGATAAAACCAATGGTTCGTTGTAGGCTCTCCCACGTCTCCTTGTCAACTCCACCACAATACATCTTACTCTTAGGAATACTTATGGTCAACCCTGTAGAAGTAGAAAAGAAATGCACTTTGTCCATGATGAGGTTTATTGATTCTGTGTCACCTATCAAAAACATGAGAATATCATCAGCAAAACATATATTAACAATCTTTAACTTTTCACATTTTGGATGAAAATTAAAGTTTAGATTATTAACCAAACCTTTTAAAACTCGATGGAGATATTCCATTACGGGCACAAACAAGAGAGGAGACATGGGATCTCCTTGCCTCAAACCCCGTTTGGCCCTGAGGAGTCTCGAAGGCACACCGTTGATGGAAAACTTGTGTGAAACGGTTGTGACACACACCATTATCCACTTGATAAACTTTTGAGGGAATCCAAACTCCACCATAATACGAGTAAGAGGCTCCCACTCCACAATATTGTACGTTTTCTGAATATCCATTTGAACCATGCATCGCGGGGATAAGTTCTTTCTAGTATAACCTTTGAAAAGTTCTTGAGCCATCATTATGTTGTCATGTATAATTCTGCCTGGGACAAAGGCGGATTGGCTGTCATCTACAATGTTGCCAATGGCCCCTCTTAATCCATTTTTTGAAATATTAAATTTTTAAAATATTCATTTTTCCAAAAAATAAAAATTTTCAATTTTTTTCTTTTAAATTTTCTTTTTTATGAAAGTAAAAAAAGTTTTTCTACAACAAAAACAAATTCCAAAAATGATTTTTTTTTTTTTAAAACCATTGTCGTAATGACTTTTTGATTGTTCCCCCTAGGAATGAGAATATACCAAACCGACTAACAAGGATTTATGACTTAACCCACATAAATCCAGATCATATTAGATTTTTTTTAAATAGAAAAAGTCTAAGTTTTTTTAAGCCTATCTAGTTAAAAAAAATTAGATATCAAATCATAAAAAAAAGTCTTTCAAATCTATTAGACCAATCTATTTAAATAAATATAAATAATTTTATTATTATTATTATTATTAATATATTGTACTTTATATTTAAATTTAAAAAAAATAAAGTTTAATTATCTTTAAGAACTTATAAAAATAGGTTAAAAACATCTTATTAACAATGTCATAACTTGTTTTCATAAGATTTTCTAAAAAAAATAATCTCACAAAATTTACGTTACTAGTAAGTTTAGATAAATCAATACAAACAAACTTTTAGTATAGTTGATCTTTTTTTTTTTTTTGAAGCAAGAGATATATATATTTCCAAAAATCAATGAGGTACATAGTCAATCAGAAGATCCAAGCATCTAAATGACAAAATACATCAAAACATACAAGTGGAAAGAATAAGCTTAGTTTCTACTACAGAATTTAGCTAGGTTTTTTGCTATTTTCCGCTCTACAATGGATTATATCAATGATGTCTCTACTGCATAAGCAATCTGGTGTACTTTCCTAAAAAATGATCTTGTTGTGAGAAATCCAAATAGCATAAACAGTTTCAGTAAAAGCCATTTTCAATAAACTTTTCCTGCCACCTTTACCCCGAGTCAAGCAACATATCCTATCCATCTCCGTGTCCCGTCCTCCCGCATGTGTTTTATGTTCATCCAAACTAAGATTTGACTCCATATTTCTTTGGTCACTTCACAAGCAAAAAACAGGTGATTACAACTTTCTTCCAATCCACAATAAACACATTTGGTATTAGTAATAATTCCAAAACGTGTTAATCGGTCCTTTGTGGAGAGTCTCCTTTGGTAAGCCTACCATAAAGTAAAAGATGTTATAGGTCTCGCATAATTTCCATAAAGAAGCTTGCTCCAAGTAACAAGCTATTTTTCCCCTCTAAACATTTGGTAAATCTTCATGGTATCATACTTATCATTTAATTGGAAAACACCTCATTCCTCCTAATCAAGGAGTACATCACGGTGTTTGAACATATCTTTAATAATCCATGAGAAATGCATAGGCAGAACATACGTTGAAACACCATTTCTCTTCAGGTAGTATGTATGAATCCAATTAATCCATTATTTGTCTTTCTTGGCATAGACATTCTAAAGAATTTTACCGATAGTTGCTTTGTTCCATTTGCGAAGATGAATAAGGTTCAGCCCCCTGCAAAGATAAGATTATTAATATGATCCCAAGAAACGGGAGCCTTACCTGCCAGACAGTCCTTTCCAGTCCAAAGGAAACTCCTGCACAACTTATCAATATGTGATATGATCTTCTTAGGCAGCAAAAAGATTGGCATCAAGTAATTTGCTATCGAGAAAAGGACACTTCTAATCAATTGTAATTTGCCTGCAAATGAAAGGAGTCTAGTACTCCAACGGGTAAGCCGCACTAACATTTTCTCAATTAACGGTTGGCACTCATTGATGGACAACTTCTTACTTGCTAACGGGACTCCAAGATACTTAATACGCAGTTTACCTACGATAAAACCAATGGTTCGTTGTAGGCTCTCCCACGTCTCCTTGTCAACTCCACCACAATACATCTTACTCTTAGGAATACTTATGGTCAACCCTGTAGAAGTAGAAAAGAAATGCACTTTGTCCATGATGAGGTTTATTGATTCTGTGTCACCTATCAAAAACATGAGAATATCATCAGCAAAACATATATTAACAATCTTTAACTTTTCACATTTTGGATGAAAATTAAAGTTTAGATTATTAACCAAACCTTTTAAAACTCGATGGAGATATTCCATTACGGGCACAAACAAGAGAGGAGACATGGGATCTCCTTGCCTCAAACCCCGTTTGGCCCTGAGGAGTCTCGAAGGCACACCGTTGATGGAAAACTTGTGTGAAACGGTTGTGACACACACCATTATCCACTTGATAAACTTTTGAGGGAATCCAAACTCCACCATAATACGAGTAAGAGGCTCCCACTCCACAATATTGTACGTTTTCTGAATATCCATTTGAACCATGCATCGCGGGGATAAGTTCTTTCTAGTATAACCTTTGAAAAGTTCTTGAGCCATCATTATGTTGTCATGTATAATTCTGCCTGGGACAAAGGCGGATTGGCTGTCATCTACAATGTTGCCAATGGCCCCTCTTAATCCATTTTTTGAAATATTAAATTTTTAAAATATTCATTTTTCCAAAAAATAAAAATTTTCAATTTTTTTCTTTTAAATTTTCTTTTTTATGAAAGTAAAAAAAGTTTTTCTACAACAAAAACAAATTCCAAAAATGATTTTTTTTTTTTTAAAACCATTGTCGTAATGACTTTTTGATTGTTCCCCCTAGGAATGAGAATATACCAAACCGACTAACAAGGATTTATGACTTAACCCACATAAATCCAGATCATATTAGATTTTTTTTAAATAGAAAAAGTCTAAGTTTTTTTAAGCCTATCTAGTTAAAAAAACTTAGATATCAAATCATAAAAAAAAGTCTTTCAAATCTATTAGACCAATCTATTTAAATAAATATAAATAATTTTATTATTATTATTATTATTAATATATTGTACTTTATATTTAAATTTAAAAAAAATAAAGTTTAATTATCTTTAAGAACTTATAAAAATAGGTTAAAAACATCTTATTAACAATGTCATAACTTGTTTTCATAAGATTTTCTAAAAAAAATAATCTCACAAAATTTACGTTACTAGTAAGTTTAGATAAATCAATACAAACAAACTTTTAGTATAGTTGATCTTTTTTTTTTTTTTGAAGCAAGAGATATATATATTTCCAAAAATCAATGAGGTACATAGTCAATCAGAAGATCCAAGCATCTAAATGACAAAATACATCAAAACATACAAGTGGAAAGAATAAGCTTAGTTTCTACTACAGAATTTAGCTAGGTTTTTTGCTATTTTCCGCTCTACAATGGATTATATCAATGATGTCTCTACTGCATAAGCAATCTGGTGTACTTTCCTAAAAAATGATCTTGTTGTGAGAAATCCAAATAGCATAAACAGTTTCAGTAAAAGCCATTTTCAATAAACTTTTCCTGCCACCTTTACCCCAAGTCAAGCAACATATCCTATCCATCTCCGTGTCCCGTCCTCCCGCATGTGTTTTATGTTCATCCAAACTAATATTTGACTCCATATTTCTTTGGTCACTTCACAAGCAAAAAACAGGTGATTACAACTTTCTTCCAATCCACAATAAACACATTTGGTATTAGTAATAATTCCAAAACGTGTTAATCGGTCCTTTGTGGGGAGTCTCCATTGGTAAGCCTACCATAAAGTAAAAGATGTTATAGGTCTCGCATAATTTCCATAAAGAAGCTTGCTCCAAGTTACAAGCTGTTTTTCCCCTCTAAACATTTGGTAAATCTTCATGGTATCATACTTATCATTTAATTGGAAAACACCTCATTCCTCCTAATCAAGGAGTACATCACGGTGTTTGAACATATCTTTAATAATCCATGAGAAATGCATAGGCAGAACATACGTTGAAACACCATTTCTCTTCAGGTAGTATGTATGAATCCAATTAATCCATTATTTGTCTTTCTTGGCATAGACATTCTAAAGAATTTTACCGATAGTTGCTTTGTTCCATTTGCGAAGATGAATAAGGTTCAGCCCCCTGCAAAGATAAGATTACTAATATGATCCCAAGAAACGGGAGCCTTACCTGCCAGACAGTCCTTTCCAGTCCAAAGGAAACTCCTGCACAACTTATCAATATGTGATATGATCTTCTTAGGCAGCAAAAAGATTGGCATCTAGTAATTTGCTATCGAGAAAAGGACACTTCTAATCAATTGTAATTTGCCTGCAAATGAAAGGAGTCTAGTACTCCAACGGGTAAGCCGCACCAACATTTTCTCAATTAACGGTTGGCACTCATTGATGGACAACTTCTTACTTGCCAACGGGACTCCAAGATACTTAATACGCAGTTTACCTACGATAAAACCAATGGTTCGTTGTAGGCTCTCCTACGTCTCCTTGTCAACTCCACCACAATACATCTTACTCTTAGGAATACTTATGGTCAACCCTGTAGAAGTAGAAAAGAAATGCACTATGTCCATGATGAGGTTTATTGATTCTGTGTCACCTATCAAAAACATGAGAATATCATCAGCAAAACATATATTAACAATCTTTAACTTTTCACATTTTGGATGAAAATTAAAGTTTAGATTATTAACCAAACCTTTTAAAACTCGATGGAGATATTCCATTACGGGCACAAACAAGAGAGGAGACATGGGATCTCCTTGCCTCAAACCCCGTTTGGCCCTGAGGAGTCTCGAAGGCACACCGTTGATGGAAAACTTGTGTGAAACGGTTGTGACACACACCATTATCCACTTGATAAACTTTTGAGGGAATCCAAACTCCACCATCATACGAGTAAGAGGCTCCCACTCCACAATATTGTACGTTTTCTGAATATCCATTTGAACCATGCATCGCGGGGATAAGTTCTTTCTAGTATAACCTTTGAAAAGTTCTTGAGCCATCATTATGTTGTCATGTATAATTCTGCCTGGGACAAAGGCGGATTGGCTGTCATCTACAATGTTGCCAATGGCCCCTCTCAATCCATTTTTTGAAATATTAAATTTTTAAAATATTCATTTTTCCAAAAAATAAAAATTTTCAATTTTTTTCTTTTAAATTTGCTTTTTTATGAAAGTAAAAAAAGTTTTTCTACAATAAAAACAAATTCCAAAAATGATTTTTTTTTAAAAAACCATTGTCGTAATGACTTTTTGATTGTTCCCCCTAGGAATGAGAATATACCAAACCGACTAACAAGGATTTATGACTTAACCCACATAAATCCAGATCATATTAGATTTTTTTTAAATAGAAAAAGTCTAAGTTTTTTTAAGCCTATCTAGTTAAAAAAAAATTAGATATCAAATCATAAAAGAAGTCTTTCAAATCTATTAGACCAATCTATTTAAATAAATATAAATAATTTTATTATTATTATTATTACTATTATTATATTGTACTTTATATTAAAATTTAAAAAAATAAAGTTTAATTATCTTTAAGAACTTATAAAAATAGGTTAAAAACATCTTATTAACAATGTCATAACTTGTTTTCATAAGTTTTTCTAAAAAAAATAATCTCACAAAATTTATGTTACTAGTAAGTTTAGATAAATCAATACAAACAAACTTTTAGTATAGTTGATCTTTTTTTTTTTTTGAAGCAAGAGATATATATATTTCCAAAAATCAATGAGGTACATAGTCAATCAGAAGATCCAAGCATCTAAATGACAAAATACATCAAAACATACAAGTGGAAAGAATAAGCTTAGTTTCTACTACAGAATTTAGCTAGTTTTTTTGCTATTTTCCGCTCTACAACGGATTATATCAATGATGTCTCTACTGCATAAGCAATCTGGTGTACTTTCCTAAAAAATGATCTTGTTGTGAGAAATCCAAATAGCATAAACAGTTTCAGTAAAATCCATTTTCAATAAACTTTTCCTGCCACCTTTACCCCGAGTCAAGCAACATATCCTATCCAGCTCCGTGTCCCGTCCTCCCGCATGTGTTTTATGTTCATCCAAACTAAGATTTGACTCCATATTTCTTTGGTCACTTCACAAGCAAAAAACAGGTGATTACAACTTTCTTCCAATCCACAATAAACACATTTGGTATTAGTAATAATTCCAAAACGTGTTAATCGGTCCTTTGTGGGGAGTCTCCTTTGGTAAGCCTACCATAAAGTAAAAGATGTTATAGGTCTCGCATAATTTCCATAAAGAAGCTTGCTCCAAGTTACAAGCTGTTTTTCCCCTCTAAACATTTGGTAAATCTTAATGGTATCATACTTATCATTTAATTGGAAAACACCTCATTCCTCCTAATCAAGGAGTACATCACGGTGTTTGAACATATCTTTAATAATCCATGAGAAATGCATAGGCAGAACATACGTTGAAACACCATTTCTCTTCAGGTAGTATGTATGAATCCAATTAATCCATTATTTGTCTTTCTTGGCATAGACATTCTAAAGAATTTTACCGATAGTTGCTTTGTTCCATTTGCGAAGATGAATAAGGTTCAGCCCCCTGCAAAGATAAGATTACTAATATGATCCCAAGAAACGGGAGCCTTACCTGCCAGACAGTCCTTTCCAGTCCAAAGGAAACTCCTGCACAACTTATCAATATGTGATATGATCTTCTGAGGCAGCAAAAAGATTGGCATCTAGTAATTTGCTATCGAGAAAAGGACACTTCTAATCAATTGTAATTTGCCTGCAAATGAAAGGAGTCTAGTACTCCAACGGGTAAGCCGCACCAACATTTTCTCAATTAACGGTTGGCACTCATTGATGGACAACTTCTTACTTGCCAACGGGACTCCAAGATACTTAATACGCAGTTTACCTACGATAAAACCAATGGTTCGTTGTAGGCTCTCCTACGTCTCCTTGTCAACTCCACCACAATACATCTTACTCTTAGGAATACTTATGGTCAACCCTGTAGAAGTAGAAAAGAAATGCACTCTGTCCATGATGAGGTTTATTGATTCTGTGTCACCTATCAAAAACATGAGAATATCATCAGCAAAACATATATTAACAATCTTTAACTTTTCACATTTTGGATGAAAATTAAAGTTTAGATTATTAACCAAACCTTTTAAAACTCGATGGAGATATTCCATTACGGGCACAAACAAGAGAGGAGACATGGAATCTCCTTGCCTCAAACCCCGTTTGGCCCTGAGGAGTCTCGAAGGCACACCGTTGATGGAAAACTTGTGTGAAACGGTTGTGACACACACCATTATCCACTTGATAAACTTTTGAGGGAATCCAAACTCCACCATAATACGAGTAAGAGGCTCCCACTCCACAATATTGTACGTTTTCTGAATATCCATTTGAACCATGCATCGCGGGGATAAGTTCTTTCTAGTATAACCTTTGAAAAGTTCTTGAGCCATCATTATGTTGTCATGTATAATTCTGCCTGGGACAAAGGCGGATTGGCTGTCATCTACAATGTTGCCAATGGCCCCTCTCAATCCATTTTTTGAAATATTAAATTTTTAAAATATTCATTTTTCCAAAAAATAAAAATTTTCAATTTTTTTCTTTTAAATTTGCTTTTTTATGAAAGTAAAAAAAGTTTTTCTACAATAAAAACAAATTCCAAAAATGATTTTTTTTTAAAAACCATTGTCGTAATGACTTTTTGATTGTTCCCCCTAGGAATGAGAATATACCAAACCGACTAACAAGGATTTATGACTTAACCCACATAAATCCAGATCATATTAGATTTTTTTTAAATAGAAAAAGTCTAAGTTTTTTTAAGCCTATCTAGTTAAAAAAAAATTAGATATCAAATCATAAAAAAAGTCTTTCAAATCTATTAGACCAATCTATTTAAATAAATATAAATAATTTTATTATTATTATTATTATTATTATTATTATTATATTGTACTTTATATTAAAATTTAAAAAAATAAAGTTTAATTATCTTTAAGAACTTATAAAAATAGGTTAAAAACATCTTATTAACAATGTCATAACTTGTTTTCATAAGTTTTTCTAAAAAAAATAATCTCACAAAATTTACGTTACTAGTAAGTTTAGATAAATCAATACAAACAAACTTTTAGTATAGTTGATCTTATTTTTTTTTTTTGAAGCAAGAGATATATATATTTCCAAAAATCAATGAGGTACATAGTCAATCAGAAGATCCAAGCATCTAAATGACAAAATACATCAAAACATACAAGTGGAAAGAATAA
Organism: Lathyrus tuberosus; assembly: GCA_022829125.1. NCBI lineage: Eukaryota > Viridiplantae > Streptophyta > Magnoliopsida > Fabales > Fabaceae > Lathyrus > Lathyrus tuberosus. Next base: position 2,689,463 of record JALAZF010000353.1, read on the forward strand.
GCTTAGTTTCTACTACAGAATTTAGCTAGGTTTTTTGCTATTTTCCGCTCTACAACGGATTATATCAATGATGTCTCTACTGCATAAGCAATCTGGTGTACTTTCCTAAAAAATGATCTTGTTGTGAGAAATCCAAATAGCATAAACAGTTTCAGTAAAAGCCATTTTCAATAAACTTTTCCTGCCACCTTTACCCCGAGTCAAGCAACATATCCTATCCAGCTCCGTGTCCCGTCCTCCCGCATGTGTTTTGTGTTCATCCAAACTAAGATTTGACTCCATATTTCTTTGGTCACTTCACAAGCAAAAAACAGGTGATTACAACTTTCTTCCAATCCACAATAAACACATTTGGTATTAGTAATAATTCCAAAACGTGTTAATCGGTCCTTTGTGGGGAGTCTCCTTTGGTAAGCCTACCATAAAGTAAAAGATGTTATAGGTCTCGCATAATTTCCATAAAGAAGCTTGCTCCAAGTTACAAGCTGTTTTTCCCCTCTAAACATTTGGTAAATCTTCATGGTATCATACTTATCATTTAATTGGAAAACACCTCATTCCTCCTAATCAAGGAGTACATCACGGTGTTTGAACATATCTTTAATAATCCATGAGAAATGCATAGGCAGAACATACGTTGAAACACCATTTCTCTTCAGGTAGTATGTATGAATCCAATTAATCCATTATTTGTCTTTCTTGGCATAGACATTCTAAAGAATTTTACCGATAGTTGCTTTGTTCCATTTGCGAAGATGAATAAGGTTCAGCCCCCTGTAAAGATAAGATTACTAATATGATCCCAAGAAACGGGAGCCTTACCTGCCAGACAGTCATTTCCAGTCCAAAGGAAACTCCTCCACAACTTATCAATATGTGATATGATCTTCTTAGGCAGCAAAAAGATAGGCATCTAGTAATTTGCTATCGAGAAAAGGACACTTCTAATCAATTGTAATTTGCCTGTAAATGAAAGGAGTCTAGTACTCCAACGGGTAAGCCGCACCAACATTTTCTCAATTAACGGTTGGCACTAATTGATGGACAACTTCTTACTTACCAACGGGACTCCAAGATACTTAATACGCAGTTTACCTACGATAAAACCAATGGTTCGTTGTAGGCTCTCCTACGTCTCCTTGTCAACTCCACCACAATACATCTTACTCTTAGGAATACTTATGGTCAACCCTGTAGAAGTAGAAAAGAAATGCACTCTGTCCATGATGAGGTTTATTGATTCTGTGTCACCTATCAAAAACATGAGAATATCATCAGCAAAACATATATTAACAATCTTTAACTTTTCACATTTTGGATGAAAATTAAAGTTTAGATTATTAACCAAACCTTTTAAAACTCGATGGAGATATTCCATTGCGGACACAAACAAGAGAGGAGACATGGGATCTCCTTGCCTCAAACCCCGTTTGGCCCTGAGGAGTCTCGAAGGCACACCGTTGATGGAAAACTTGTGTGAAACGGTTGTGACACACACCATTATCCACTTGATAAACTTTTGAGGGAATCCAAACTCCACCATAATACGAGTAAGAGGCTCCCACTCCACAATATTGTACGTTTTCTGAATATCCATTTGAACCATGCATCGCGGGGATAAGTTCTTTCTAGTATAACCTTTGAAAAGTTCTTGAGCCATCATTATGTTGTCATGTATAATTCTGCCTGGGACAAAGGCGGATTGGCTGTCATCTACAATGTTGCCAATGGCCCCTCTCAATCCATTTTTTGAAATATTAAACTTTTAAAATATTCATTTTTCCAAAAAATAAAAATTTTCAATTTTTTTCTTTTAAATTTGCTTTTTTATGAAAGTAAAAAAAGTTTTTCTACAATAAAAACAAATTCCAAAAATGATTTTTTTTTTAAAAACCATTGTCGTAATGACTTTTTGATCGTTCCCTCTAGGAATGAGAATATACCAAACCGACTAACAAGGATTTATGACTTAACCCACATAAATCCAGATCATATTAGATTTTTTTTAAATAGAAAAAGTCTAAGTTTTTTTAAGCCTATCTAGTTAAAAAAAAATTAGATATCAAATCATAAAAAAAGTCTTTCAAATCTATTAGACCAATCTATTTAAATAAATATAAATAATTTTATTATTATTATTACTATTATTATATTGTACTTTATATTAAAATTTAAAAAAAGAAAGTTTAATTATCTTTAAGAACTTATAAAAATAGGTTAAAAACATCTTATTAACAATGTCATAACTTGTTTTCATAAGTTTTTCTAAAAAAAATAATCTCACAAAATTTACGTTACTAGTAAGTTTAGATAAATCAATACAAACAAACTTTTAGTATAGTTGATCTTTTTTTTTTTTGAAGCAAGAGATATATATATTTCCAAAAATCAATGAGGTACATAGTCAATCAGAAGATCCAAGCATCTAAATGACAAAATACATCAAAACATACAAGTGGAAAGAATAAGCTTAGTTTCTACTACAGAATTTAGCTAGTTTTTTTGCTATTTTCCGCTCTACAACGGATTATATCAATGATGTCTCTACTGCATAAGCAATCTGGTGTACTTTCCTAAAAAATGATCTTGTTGTGAGACATCCAAATAGCATAAACAGTTTCAGTAAAAGCCATTTTCAATAAACTTTTCCTGCCACCTTTACCCCGAGTCAAGCAACATATCCTATCCAGCTCCGTGTCCCGTCCTCCCGCATGTGTTTTATGTTCATCCAAACTAAGATTTGACTCCATATTTCTTTGGTCACTTCACAAGCAAAAAACAGGTGATTACAACTTTCTTCCAATCCACAATAAACACATTTGGTATTAGTAATAATTCCAAAATGTGTTAATCGGTCCTTTGTGGGGAGTCTCCTTTGGTAAGCCTACCATAAAGTAAAAGATGTTATAGGTCTCGCATAATTTCCATAAAGAAGCTTGCTCCAAGTTACAAGCTGTTTTTCCCCTCTAAACATTTGGTAAATCTTCATGGTATCATACTTATCATTTAATTGGAAAACACATCATTCCTCCTAATCAAGGAGTACATCACGGTGTTTGAACATATCTTTAATAATCCATGAGAAATGCATAGGCAGAACATACGTTGAAACACCATTTCTCTTCAGGTAGTATGTATGAATCCAATTAATCCATTATTTGTCTTTCTTGGCATAGACATTCTAAAGAATTTTACCGATAGTTGCTTTGTTCCATTTGCGAAGATGAATAAGGTTCAGCCCCCTGCAAAGATAAGATTACTAATATGATCCCAAGAAATGGGAGCCTTACCTGCCAGACAGTCCTTTCCAGTCCAAAGGAAACTCCTGCACAACTTATCAATATGTGATATGATCTTCTTAGGCAGCAAAAAGATTGGCATCTAGTAATTTGCTATCGAGAAAAGGACACTTCTAATCAATTGTAATTTGCCTGCAAATGAAAGGAGTCTAGTACTCCAACGGGTAAGCCGCACCAACATTTTCTCAATTAACGGTTGGCACTCATTGATGGACAACTTCTTACTTGCTAACGGGACTCCAAGATACTTAATACGCAGTTTACCTACGATAAAACCAATGGTTCGTTGTAGGCTCTCCTACGTCTCCTTGTCAACTCCACCACAATACATCTTACTCTTAGGAATACTTATGGTCAACCCTGTAGAAGTAGAAAAGAAATGCACTCTGTCCATGATGAGGTTTATTGATTCTGTGTCACCTATCAAAAACATGAGAATATCATCAGCAAAGCATATATTAACAATCTTTAACTTTTCACATTTTGGATGAAAATTAAAGTTTAGATTATTAACCAAACCTTTTAAAACTCGATGGAGATATTCCATTACGGGCACAAACAAGAGAGGAGACATGGGATCTCCTTGCCTCAAACCCCGTTTGGCCCTGAGGAGTCTCGAAGGCACACCGTTGATGGAAAACTTGTGTGAAACGGTTGTGACACACACCATTATCCACTTGATAAACTTTTGAGGGAATCCAAACTCCACCATAATACGAGTAAGAGGCTCCCACTCCACAATATTGTACGTTTTCTGAATATCCATTTGAACCATGCATCGCGGGGATAAGTTCTTTCTAGTATAACCTTTGAAAAGTTCTTGAGCCATCATTATGTTGTCATGTATAATTCTGCCTGGGACAAAGGCGGATTGGCTGTCATCTACAATGTTGCCAATGGCCCCTCTCAATCCATTTTTTGAAATATTAAACTTTTAAAATATTCATTTTTCCAAAAAATAAAAATTTTCAATTTTTTTCTTTTAAATTTGCTTTTTTATGAAAGTAAAAAAAGTTTTTCTACAATAAAAACAAATTCCAAAAATGATTTTTTTTTTAAAAACCATTGTCGTAATGACTTTTTGATCGTTCCCTCTAGGAATGAGAATATACCAAACCGACTAACAAGGATTTATGACTTAACCCACATAAATCCAGATCATATTAGATTTTTTTTAAATAGAAAAAGTCTAAGTTTTTTTAAGCCTATCTAGTTAAAAAAAAATTAGATATCAAATCATAAAAAAAGTCTTTCAAATCTATTAGACCAATCTATTTAAATAAATATAAATAATTTTATTATTATTATTACTATTATTATATTGTACTTTATATTAAAATTTAAAAAAAGAAAGTTTAATTATCTTTAAGAACTTATAAAAATAGGTTAAAAACATCTTATTAACAATGTCATAACTTGTTTTCATAAGTTTTTCTAAAAAAAATAATCTCACAAAATTTACGTTACTAGTAAGTTTAGATAAATCAATACAAACAAACTTTTAGTATAGTTGATCTTTTTTTTTTTTGAAGCAAGAGATATATATATTTCCAAAAATCAATGAGGTACATAGTCAATCAGAAGATCCAAGCATCTAAATGACAAAATACATCAAAACATACAAGTGGAAAGAATAAGCTTAGTTTCTACTACAGAATTTAGCTAGTTTTTTTGCTATTTTCCGCTCTACAACGGATTATATCAATGATGTCTCTACTGCATAAGCAATCTGGTGTACTTTCCTAAAAAATGATCTTGTTGTGAGACATCCAAATAGCATAAACAGTTTCAGTAAAAGCCATTTTCAATAAACTTTTCCTGCCACCTTTACCCCGAGTCAAGCAACATATCCTATCCAGCTCCGTGTCCCGTCCTCCCGCATGTGTTTTATGTTCATCCAAACTAAGATTTGACTCCATATTTCTTTGGTCACTTCACAAGCAAAAAACAGGTGATTACAACTTTCTTCCAATCCACAATAAACACATTTGGTATTAGTAATAATTCCAAAACGTGTTAATCGGTCCTTTGTGGGGAGTCTCCTTTGGTAAGCCTACCATAAAGTAAAAGATGTTATAGGTCTCGCATAATTTCCATAAAGAAGCTTGCTCCAAGTTACAAGCTGTTTTTCCCCTCTAAACATTTGGTAAATCTTCATGGTATCATACTTATCATTTAATTGGAAAACACCTCATTCCTCCTAATCAAGGAGTACATCACGGTGTTTGAACATATCTTTAATAATCCATGAGAAATGCATAGGCAGAACATACGTTGAAACACCATTTCTCTTCAGGTAGTATGTATGAATCCAATTAATCCATTATTTGTCTTTCTTGGCATAGACATTCTAAAGAATTTTACCGATAGTTGCTTTGTTCCATTTGCGAAGATGAATAAGGTTCAGCCCCCTGCAAAGATAAGATTACTAATATGATCCCAAGAAATGGGAGCCTTACCTGCCAGACAGTCCTTTCCAGTCCAAAGGAAACTCCTGCACAACTTATCAATATGTGATATGATCTTCTTAGGCAGCAAAAAGATTGGCATCTAGTAATTTGCTATCGAGAAAAGGACACTTCTAATCAATTGTAATTTGCCTGCAAATGAAAGGAGTCTAGTACTCCAACGGGTAAGCCGCACCAACATTTTCTCAATTAACGGTTGGCACTCATTGATGGACAACTTCTTACTTGCTAACGGGACTCCAAGATACTTAATACGCAGTTTACCTACGATAAAACCAATGGTTCGTTGTAGGCTCTCCTACGTCTCCTTGTCAACTCCACCACAATACATCTTACTCTTAGGAATACTTATGGTCAACCCTGTAGAAGTAGAAAATAAATGCACTCTGTCCATGATGAGGTTTATTGATTCTGTGTCACCTATCAAAAACATGAGAATATCATCAGCAAAACATATATTAACAATCTTTAACTTTTCACATTTTGGATGAAAATTAAAGTTTAGATTATTAACCAAACCTTTTAAAACTCGATGGAGATATTCCATTACGGGCACAAACAAGAGAGGAGACATGGGATCTCCTTGCCTCAAACCCCGTTTGGCCCTGAGGAGTCTCGAAGGCACACCGTTGATGGAAAACTTGTGTGAAACGGTTGTGACACACACCATTATCCACTTGATAAACTTTTGAGGGAATCCAAACTCCACCATAATACGAGTAAGAGGCTCCCACTCCACAATATTGTACGTTTTCTGAATATCCATTTGAACCATGCATCGCGGGGATAAGTTCTTTCTAGTATAACCTTTGAAAAGTTCTTGAGCCATCATTATGTTGTCATGTATAATTCTGCCTGGGACAAAGGCGGATTGGCTGTCATCTACAATGTTGCCAATGGCCCCTCTCAATCCATTTTTTGAAATATTAAATTTTTAAAATATTCATTTTTCCAAAAAATAAAAATTTTCAATTTTTTTCTTTTAAATTTGCTTTTTTATGAAAGTAAAAAAAGTTTTTTTACAATAAAAACAAATTCCAAAAATGATTTTTTTTTTAAAAACCATTGTCGTAATGACTTTTTTATCGTTCCCTCTAGGAATGAGAATATACCAAACCGACTAACAAGGATTTATGACTTAACCCACATAAATCCAGATCATATTAGATTTTTTTTAAATAGAAAAAGTCTAAGTTTTTTTAAGCCTAGGTAGTTAAAAAAAATTAGATATCAAATCATAAAAAAAGTCTTTCAAATCTATTAGACCAATCTATTTAAATAAATATAAATAATTTTATTATTATTATTACTATTATTATATTGTACTTGATATTAAAATTTTAAAAAATAAAGTTTAATTATCTTTAAGAACTTATAAAAATAGGTTAAAAACATCTTATTAACAATGTCATAACTTGTTTTCATAAGTTTTTCTAAAAAAAATAATCTCACAAAATTTACGTTACTAGTAAGTTTAGATAAATCAATACAAACAAACTTTTAGTATAGTTGATCTTTTTTTTTTTTGAAGCAAGAGATATATATATTTCCAAATATCAATGAGGTACATAGTCAATCAGAAGATCCAAGCATCTAAATGACAAAATACATCAAAACATACAAGTGGAAAGAATAAGCTTAGTTTCTACTACAGAATTTAGCTAGTTTTTTTGCTATTTTCCGCTCTACAACGGATTATATCAATGATGTCTCTACTGCATAAGCAATCTGGTGTACTTTCCTAAAAAATGATCTTGTTGTGAGAAATCCAAATAGCATAAACAGTTTCAGTAAAAGCCATTTTCAATAAACTTTTCCTGCCACCTTTACCCCGAGTCAAGCAACATATCCTATCCATCTCCGTGTCCCGTCCTCCCGCATGTGTTTTATGTTCATCCAAACTAAGATTTGACTCCATATTTCTTTGGTCACTTCACAAGCAAAAAACAGGTGATTACAACTTTCTTCCAATCCACAATAAACACATTTGGTATTAGTAATAATTCCAAAATGTGTTAATCGGTCCTTTGTGGGGAGTCTCCTTTGGTAAGCCTACCATAAAGTAAAAGATGTTATAGGTCTCGCATAATTTCCATAAAGAAGCTTGCTCCAAGTTACAAGCTGTTTTTCCCCTCTAAACATTTGGTAAATCTTCATGGTATCATACTTATCATTTAATTGGAAAACACCTCATTCCTCCTAATCAAGGAGTACATCACGGTGTTTGAACATATCTTTAATAATCCATGAGAAATGCATAGGCAGAACATACGTTGAAACACCATTTCTCTTCAGGTAGTATGTATGAATCCAATTAATCCATTATTTGACTTTCTTGGCATAGACATTCTAAAGAATTTTACCGATAGTTGCTTTATTCCATTTGCGAAGATGAATAAGGTTCAGCCCCCTGCAAAGATAAGATTACTAATATGATCCCAAGAAACGGGAGCCTTACCTGCCAGACAGTCCTTTCCAGTCCAAAGGAAACTCCTGCACAACTTATCAATATGTGATATGATCTTCTTAGGCAGCAAAAAGATTGGCATCTAGTAATTTGCTATCGAGAAAAGGACACTTCTAATCAATTGTAATTTGCCTGCAAATGAAAGGAGTCTAGTACTCCAACGGGTAAGCCGCACCAACATTTTCTCAATTAACGGTTGGCACTCATTGATGGACAACTTCTTACTTGCTAACGGGACTCCAAGATACTTAATACGCAGTTTACCTACGATAAAACCAATGGTTCGTTGTAGGCTCTCCTACGTCTCCTTGTCAACTCCACCACAATACATCTTACTCTTAGGAATACTTATGGTCAACCCTGTAGAAGTAGAAAAGAAATGCACTCTGTCCATGATGAGGTTTATTGATTCTGTGTCACCTATCAAAAACATGAGAATATCATCAGCAAAACATATATTAACAATCTTTAACTTTTCACATTTTGGATGAAAATTAAAGTTTAGATTATTAACCAAACCTTTTAAAACTCGATGGAGATATTCCATTATGGGCACAAACAAGAGAGGAGACATGGGATCTCCTTGCCTCAAACCCCGTTTGGCCCTGAGGAGTCTCGAAGGCACACCGTTGATGGAAATCTTGTGTGAAACGGTTGTGACACACACCATTATCCACTTGATAAACTTTTGAGGGAATCCAAACTCCACCATAAAACGAGTAAGAGGCTCCCACTCCACAATATTGTACGTTTTCTGAATATCCATTTGAACCATGCATCGCGGGGATAAGTTCTTTCTAGTATAACCTTTGAAAAGTTCTTGAGCCATCATTATGTTGTCATGTATAATTCTGCCTGGGACAAAGGCGGATTGGCTGTCATCTACAATGTTGCCAATGGCCCCTCTCAATCCATTTTTTGAAATATTAAATTTTTAAAATATTCATTTTTCCAAAAAATAAAAATTTTCAATTTTTTTCTTTTAAATTTGCTTTTTTATGAAAGTAAAAAAAGTTTTTCTACAATAAAAAAAATTCCAAAAATGATTTTTTTTTTTAAAAACCATTGTCGCAATGACTTTTTGATCGTTCCCTCTAGGAATGAGAATATACCAAACTGACTAACAAGGATTTATGACTTAACCCACATAAATCCAGATCATATTAGATTTTTTTTAAATAGAAAAAGTCTAAGTTTTTTTAAGCCTATCTAGTTAAAAAAAATTAGATATCAAATCATCAAAAAAGTCTTTCAAATCTATTAGACCAATCTATTTAAATAAATATAAATAATTTTATTATTATTATTACTATTATTATATTGTACTTTATATTAAAATTTAAAAAAATAAAGTTTAATTATCTTTAAGAACTAATAAAAATAGGTTAAAAACATCTTATTAACAATGTCATAACTTGTTTTCATAAGTTTTTCTAAAAAAAATAATCTCACAAAATTTACGTTACTAGTAAGTTTAGATAAATCAATACAAACAAACTTTTAGTATAGTTGATCTTTTTTTTTTTTTTGAAGCAAGAGATATATATATTTCCAAAAATCAATGAGGTACATAGTCAATCAGAAGATCCAAGCATCTAAATGACAAAATACATCAAAACATACAAGTGGAAAGAATAAGCTTAGTTTCTACTACAGAATTTAGCTAGTTTTTTTGCTATTTTCCGCTCTACAACGGATTATATCAATGATGTCTCTACTGCATAAGCAATCTGGTGTACTTTCCTAAAAAATGATCTTGTTGTGAGAAATCCAAATAGCATAAACAGTTTCAGTAAAAGCCATTTTCAATAAACTTTTCCTGCCACCTTTACCCCGAGTCAAGCAACATATCCTATCCATCTCCGTGTCCCGTCCTCCCGCATGTGTTTTATGTTCATCCAAACTAAGATTTGACTCCATATTTCTTTGGTCACTTCACAAGCAAAAAACAGGTGATTACAACTTTCTTCCAATCCACAATAAACACATTTGGTATTAGTAATAATTCCAAAATGTGTTAATCGGTCCTTTGTGGGGAGTCTCCTTTGGTAAGCCTACCATAAAGTAAAAGATGTTATAGGTCTCGCATAATTTCCATAAAGAAGCTTGCTCCAAGTTACAAGCTGTTTTTCCCCTCTAAACATTTGGTAAATCTTCATGGTATCATACTTATCATTTAATTGGAAAACACCTCATTCCTCCTAATCAAGGAGTACATCACGGTGTTTGAACATATCTTTAATAATCCATGAGAAATGCATAGGCAGAACATACGTTGAAACACCATTTCTCTTCAGGTAGTATGTATGAATCCAATTAATCCATTATTTGTCTTTCTTGGCATAGACATTCTAAAGAATTTTACCGATAGTTGCTTTGTTCCATTTGCGAAGATGAATAAGGTTCAGCCCCCTGCAAAGATAAGATTACTAATATGATCCCAAGAAACGGGAGCCTTACCTGCCAGACAGTCCTTTCCAGTCCAAAGGAAACTCCTGCCCAACTTATCAATATGTGATATGATCTTCTTAGGCAGCAAAAAGATTGGCATCTAGTAATTTGCTATCGAGAAAAGGACACTTCTAATCAATTGTAATTTGCCTGCAAATGAAAGGAGTCTAGTACTCCAACGGGTAAGCCGCACCAACATTTTCTCAATTAACGGTTGGCAGTCATTGATGGACAACTTCTTACTTGCTAACGGGACTCCAAGATACTTAATACGCAGTTTACCTACGATAAAACCAATGGTTCGTTGTAGGCTCTCCTACGTCTCCTTGTCAACTCCACCACAATACATCTTACTCTTAGGAATACTTATGGTCAACCCTGTAGAAGTAGAAAAGAAATGCACTCTGTCCATGATGAGTTTTATTGATTCTGTGTCACCTATCAAAAACATGAGAATATCATCAGCAAAACATATATTAACAATCTTTAACTTTTCACATTTTGGATGAAAATTAAAGTTTAGATTATTAACCAAACCTTTTAAAACTCGATGGAGATATTCCATTACGGGCACAAACAAGAGAGGAGACATGGGATCTCCTTGCCTCAAACCCCGTTTGGCCCTGAGGAGTCTCGAAGGCACACCGTTGATGGAAAACTTGTGTGAAACGGTTGTGACACACACCATTATCCACTTGATAAACTTTTGAGGGAATCCAAACTCCACCATAAAACGAGTAAGAGGCTCCCACTCCACAATATTGTACGTTTTCTGAATATCCATTTGAACCATGCATCGCGGGGATAAGTTCTTTCTAGTATAACCTTTGAAAAGTTCTTGAGCCATCATTATGTTGTCATGTATAATTCTGCCTGGGACAAAGGCGGATTGGCTGTCATCTACAATGTTGCCAATGGCCCCTCTCAATCCATTTTTTGAAATATTAAATTTTTAAAATATTCATTTTTCCAAAAAATAAAAATTTTCAATTTTTTTCTTTTAAATTTGCTTTTTTATGAAAGTAGAAAAAGTTTTTCTACAATAAAAACAAATTCCAAAAATGATTTTTTTTTTAAAAACCATTGTCGCAATGACTTTTTGATCGTTCCCTCTAGGAATGAGAATATAACAAACCGACTAACAAGGATTTATGACTTAACCCACATAAATCCAGATCATATTAGATTTTTTTTAAATAGAAAAAGTCTAAGTTTTTTTAAGCTTATCTAGTTAAAAAAAATTAGATATCAAATCATAAAAAAAGTCTTTCAAATCTATTAGACCAATCTATTTAAATAAATATAAATAATTTTATTATTATTATTACTATTATTATATTGTACTTTATATTAAAATTTAAAAAAATAAAGTTTAATTATCTTTAAGAACTTATAAAAATAGGTTAAAAACATCTTATTAACAATGTCATAACTTGTTTTCATAAGTTTTTCTAAAATAAATAATCTCACAAAATTTACGTTACTAGTAAGTTTAGATAAATCAATACAAACAAACTTTTAGTATAGTTGATCTTTTTTTTTTTTTTTTGAAGCAAGAGATATATATATTTCCAAAAATCAATGAGGTACATAGTCAATCAGAAGATCCAAGCATCTAAATGACAAAATACATCAAAACATACAAGTGGGAAGAATAAGCTTAGTTTCTACTACAGACTTTAGCTAGTTTTTTTGCTATTTTCCGCTCTACAACGGATTATATCAATGATGTCTCTACTGCATAAGCAATCTGGTGTACTTTCCTAAAAAATGATCTTGTTGTGAGAAATCCAAATAGCATAAACAGTTTCAGTAAAAGCCGTTTTCAATAAACTTTTCCTGCCACCTTTACCCCGAGTCAAGCAACATATCCTATCCATCTCCGTGTCCCGTCCTCCCGCATGTGTTTTATGTTCATCCAAACTAAGATTTGACTCCATATTTCTTCGATCACTTCACAAGCAAAAAATAGGTGATTACAACTATCTTCCAATCCACAATAAACACATTTGGTATTAGTAATAATTCCAAAACGTGTTAATCGGTCCTTTGTGGGGAGTCTCCTTTGGTAAGCCTACCATAAAGTAAAAGATGTTATAGGTCTCGCATAATTTCCATAAAGAAGCTTGCTCCAAGTTACAAGCTGTTTTTCCCCTCTAAACATTTGGTAAATCTTCATGGTATCATACTTATCATTTAATTGGAAAACACCTCATTCCTCCTAATCAAGGAGTACATCACGGTGTTTGAACATATCTTTAATAATCCATGAGAAATGCATAGGCAGAGCATACGTTGAAACACCATTTCTCTTCAGGTAGTATGTATGAATCCAATTAATCCATTATTTGTCTTTCTTGGCATAGACATTCTAAAGAATTTTACCGATAGTTGCTTTGTTCCATTTGCGAAGATGAATAAGGTTCAGCCCCCTGCAAAGATAAGATTACTAATATGATCCCAAGAAATGGGAGCCGTACCTGCCAGACAGTCCTTTCCAGTCCAAAGGAAACTCCTGCACAACTTATCAATATGTGATATGATCTTCTTAGGCAGCAAAAAGATTGGCATCTAGTAATTTGCTATCGAGAAAAGGACACTTCTAATCAATTGTAATTTGCCTGCAAATGAAAGGAGTCTAGTACTCCAACGGGTAAGCCGCACCAACATTTTCTCAATTAACGGTTGTCACTCATTGATGGACAACTTCTTACTTGCTAACGGGACTCCAAGATACTTAATACGCAGTTTACCTACGATAAAACCAATGGTTCATTGTAGGCTCTCCTACGTCTCCTTGTCAACTCCACCACAATACATCTTACTCTTAGGAATACTTATGGTCAACCCTGTAGAAGTAGAAAAGAAATGCACTCTGTCCATGATGAGGTTTATTGATTCTGTGTCACCTATCAAAAACATGAGAATATCATCAGCAAAACATATATTAACAATCTTTAACTTTTCACATTTTGGATGAAAATTAAAGTTTAGATTATTAACCAAACCTTTTAAAACTCGATGGAGATATTCCATTACGGGCACAAACAAGAGAGGAGACATGGGATCTCCTTGCCTCAAACCCCGTTTGGCCCTGAGGAGTCTCAAAGGCACACCGTTGATGGAAAACTTGTGTGAAACGGTTGTGACACACACCATTATCCACTTGATAAACTTTTGAGGGAATCCAAACTCCACCATAATACGAGTAAGAGGCTCCCACTCCACAATATTGTACGTTTTCTGAATATCCATTTGAACCATGCATCGCGGGGATAAGTTCTTTCTAGTATAACCTTTGAAAAGTTCTTGAGCCATCATTATGTTGTCATGTATAATTCTGCCTGGGACAAAGGCGGATTGGCTGTCATCTACAATGTTGCCAATGGCCCCTCTCAATCCATTTTTTGAAATATTAAATTTTTAAAATATTCATTTTTCCAAAAAATAAAAATTTTCAATTTTTTTCTTTTAAATTTGCTTTTTTATGAAAGTAAAAAAAGTTTTTCTACAATAAAAACAAATTCCAAAAATGATTTTTTTTTTAAAAACCATTGTCGTAATGACTTTTTGATCGTTCCCTCTAGGAATGAGAATATACCAAACCGACTAACAAGGATTTATGACTTAACCCACATAAATCCAGATCATATTAGATTTTTTTTAAATAGAAAAAGTCTAAGTTTTTTTAAGCCTACTAGTTAAAAAAAATTAGATATCAAATCATAAAAAAAGTCTTTCAAATCTATTAGACCAATCTATTTAAATAAATATAAATAATTTTATTATTATTATTACTATTATTATATTGTACTTTATATTAAAATTTAAAAAAATAAAGTTAATTATCTTTAAGAACTTATAAAAATAGGTTAAAAACATCTTATTAACAATGTCATAACTTGTTTTCATAAGTTTTTCTAAAAAAAATAATCTCACAAAATTTACGTTACTAGTAAGTTTAGATAAATCAATACAAACAAACTTTTAGTATAGTTGATCTTTTTTTTTTTTTGAAGCAAGAGATATATATATTTCCAAAAATCAATGAGGTACATAGTCAATCAGAAGATCCAAGCATCTAAATGACAAAATACATCAAAACATACAAGTGGAAAGAATAAGCTTAGTTTCTACTACATAATTTAGCTAGTTTTTTTGCTATTTTCCGCTCTACAACGGATTATATCAATGATGTCTCTACTGCATAAGCAATCTGGTGTACTTTCCTAAAAAATGATCTTGTTGTGAGAAATCTAAATAGCATAAACAGTTTCAGTAAAAGCCATTTTCAATAAACTTTTCCTGCCACCTTTACCCCGAGTCAAGCAACATATCCTATCCATCTCCGTGTCCCGTCCTCTCGCATGTGTTTTATGTTCATCCAAACTAAGATTTGACTCCATATTTCTTTGGTCACTTCACAAGCAAAAAACAGGTGATTACAACTTTCTTCCAATCCACAATAAACACATTTGGTATTAGTAATAATTCCAAAACGTGTTAATCGGTCCTTTGTGGGGAGTCTCCTTTGGTAAGCCTACCATAAAGTAAAAGATGTTATAGGTCTCGCATAATTTCCATAAAGAAGCTTGCTCCAAGTTACAAGCTGTTTTTCCCCTCTAAACATTTGGTAAATCTTCATGGTATCATACTTATCATTTAATTGGAAAACACCTCATTCCTCCTAATCAAGGAGTACATCACGGTGTTTGAACATATCTTTAATAATCCATGAGAAATGCATAGGCAGAACATACGTTGAAACACCATTTCTCTTCAGGTAGTATGTATGAATCCAATTAATCCATTATTTGTCTTTCTTGGCATAGACATTCTAAAGAATTTTACCGATAGTTGCTTTGTTCCATTTGCGAAGATGAATAAGGTTCAGCCCCCTGCAAAGATAAGATTACTAATATGATCCCAAGAAACGGGAGCCTTACCTGCCAGACAGTCCTTTCCAGTCCAAAGGAAACTCCTGCACAACTTATCAATATGTGATATGATCTTCTTAGGCAGCAAAAAGATTGGCATCTAGTAATTTGCTATCGAGAAAAGGACACTTCTAATCAATTGTAATTTGCCTGCAAATGAAAGGAGTCTAGTACTCCAACGGGTAAGCCGCAACAACATTTTCTCAATTAACGGTTGGCACTCATTGATGGACAACTTCTTACTTGCCAACGGGACTCCAAGATACTTAATACGCAGTTTTCCTACGATAAAACCAATGGTTCGTTGTAGGCTCTCCTACGTCTCCTTGTCAACTCCACCACAATACATCTTACTCTTAGGAATACTTATGGTCAACCCTGTAGAAGTAGAAAAGAAATGCACTCTGTCCATGATGAGGTTTATTGATTCTGTGTCACCTATCAAAAACATGAGAATATCATCAGCAAAACATATATTAACAATCTTTAACTTTTCACATTTTGGATGAAAATTAAAGTTTAGATTATTAACCAAACCTTTTAAAACTCGATGGAGATATTCCATTACGGGCACAAACAAGAGAGGAGACATGGGATCTCCTTGCCTCAAACCCCGTTTGGCCCTGAGGAGTCTCGAAGGCACACCGTTGATGGAAAACTTGTGTGAAACGGTTGTGACACACACCATTATCCACTTGATAAACTTTTGAGGGAATCCAAACTCCACCATAATACGAGTAAGAGGCTCCCACTCCACAATATTGTACGTTTTCTGAATATCCATTTGAACCATGCATCGCGGGGATAAGTTCTTTCTAGTATAACCTTTGAAAAGTTCTTGAGCCATCATTATGTTGTCATGTATAATTCTGCCTGGGACAAAGGCGGATTGGCTGTCATCTACAATGTTGCCAATGGCCCCTCTCAATCCATTTTTTGAAATATTAAATTTTTAAAATATTCATTTTTCCAAAAAATAAAAATTTTCAATTTTTTTCTTTTAAATTTGCTTTTTTATGAAAGTAAAAAAAGTTTTTCTACAACAAAAACAAATTCCAAAAATGATTTTTTTTTTTAAAAACCATTGTCGTAATGACTTTTTGATCGTTCCCTCTAGGAATGAGAATATACCAAACCGACTAACAAGGATTTATGACTTAACCCACATAAATCCAGATCATATTAGATTTTTTTTAAATAGAAAAAGTCTAAGTTTTTTTAAGCCTATCTAGTTAAAAAAAAATTAGATATCAAATCATAAAAAAAGTCTTTCAAATCTATTAGACCAATCTATTTAAATAAATATAAATAATTTTATTATTATTATTACTATTATTATATTGTACTTTATATTAAAATTTAAAAAAATAAAGTTTACTTATCTTTAAGAACTTATAAAAATAGGTTAAAAACATCTTATTAACAATGTCATAACTTGTTTTCATAAGTTTTTCTAAAATAAATAATCTCACAAAATTTACGTTACTAGTAAGTTTAGATAAATCAATACAAACAAACTTTTAGTATAGTTGATCTTTTTTTTTTTTTTGAAGCAAGAGATATATATATTTCCAAAAATCAATGAGGTACATAGTCAATCAGAAGATCCAAGCATCTAAATGACAAAATACATCAAAACATACAAGTGGAAAGTATAAGCTTAGTTTCTACTACAGAATTTAGCTAGTTTTTTTGCTATTTTCCGCTCTACAACGGATTATATCAATGATGTCTCTACTGCATAAGCAATCTGGTGTACTTTCCTAAAAAATGATCTTGTTGTGAGAAATCCAAATAGCATAAACAGTTTCAGTAAAAGCCATTTTCAATAAACTTTTCCTGCCACCTTTACCCCGAGTCAAGCAACATATCCTATCCATCTCCGTGTCCCGTCCTCCCGCATGTGTTTTATGTTCATCCAAACTAAGATTTGACTCCATATTTCTTTGGTCACTTCACAAGCAAAAAACAGGTGATTACAACTTTCTTCCAATCCACAATAAACACATTTGGTATTAGTAATAATTCCAAAATGTGTTAATCGGTCCTTTGTGGGGAGTCTCCTTTGGTAAGCCTACCATAAAGTAAAAGATGTTATAGGTCTCGCATAATTTCCATAAAGAAGCTTGCTCCAAGTTACAAGCTATTTTTCCCCTCTAAACATTTGGTAAATCTTCATGGTATCATACTTATCATTTAATTGGAAAACACCTCATTCCTCCTAATCAAGGAGTACATCACGGTGTTTGAACATATCTTTAATAATCCATGAGAAATGCATAGGCAGAACATACGTTGAAACACAATTTCTCTTCAGGTAGTATGTATGAATCCAATTAATCCATTATTTGTCTTTCTTGGCATAGACATTCTAAAGAATTTTACCGATAGTTGCTTTGTTCCATTTGCGAAGATGAATAAGGTTCAGCCCCCTGCAAAGATAAGATTACTAATATGATCCCAAGAAACGGGAGCCTTACCTGCCAGACAGTCCTTTCCAGTCCAAAGGAAACTCCTGCACAACTTATCAATATGTGATATGATCTTCTTAGGCAGCAAAAAGATTGGCATCTAGTAATTTGCTATCGAGAAAAGGACACTTCTAATCAATTGTAATTTGCATGCAAATGAAAGGAGTCTAGTACTCCAACGGGTAAGCCGCACCAACATTTTCTCAATTAACGGTTGGCACTCATTGATGGACAACTTCTTACTTGCCAACGGGACTCCAAGATACTTAATACGCAGTTTACCTACGATAAAACCAATGGTTCGTTGTAGGCTCTCCTATGTCTCCTTGTCAACTCCACCACAATACATCTTACTCTTAGGAATACTTATGGTCAACCCTGTAGAAGTAGAAAAGAAATGCACTCTGTCCATGATGAGGTTTATTGATTCTGTGTCACCTATCAAAAACATGAGAATATCATCAGCAAAACATATATTAACAATCTTTAACTTTTCACATTTTGGATGAAAATTAAAGTTTAGATTATTAACCAAACCTTTTAAAACTCGATGGAGATATTCCATTACGGGCACAAACAAGAGAGGAGACATGGGATCTCCTTGCCTCAAACCCCGTTTGGCCCTGAGGAGTCTCGAAGGCACACCGTTGATGGAAAACTTGTGTGAAACGGTTGTGACACACACCATTATCCACTTGATAAACTTTTGAGGGAATCCAAACTCCACCATAATACGAGTAAGAGGCTCCCACTCCACAATATTGTACGTTTTCTGAATATCCATTTGAACCATGCATCGCGGGGATAAGTTCTTTCTAGTATAACCTTTGAAAAGTTCTTGAGCCATCATTATGTTGTCATGTATAATTCTGCCTGGGACAAAGGCGGATTGGCTGTCATCTACAATGTTGCCAATGGCCCCTCTCAATCTATTTTTTGAAATATTAAATTTTTAAAATATTCATTTTTCCAAAAAATAAAATTTTTCAATTTTTTTCTTTTAAATTTGCTTTTTTATGAAAGTAAAAAAAGTTTTTCTACAATAAAAACAAATTCCAAAAATGATTTTTTTTTTAAAAACCATTGTCGTAATGACTTTTTTATCGTTCCCTCTAGGAATGAGAATATACCAAACCGACTAACAAGGATTTATGACTTAACCCACATAAATCCAGATCATATTAGATTTTTTTTAAATAGAAAAAGTCTAAGTTTTTTTAAGCCTATCTAGTTAAAAAAAATTAGATATCAAATCATAAAAAAAGTCTTTCAAATCTATTAGACCAATCTATTTAAATAAATATAAATAATTTTATTATTATTATTACTATTATTATATTGTACTTTATATTAAAATTTAAAAAAATAAAGTTTAATTATCTTTAAGAACTTATAAAAATAGGTTAAAAACATCTTATTAACAATGTCATAACTTGTTTTCATAAGTTTTTCTAAAAAAAATAATCTCACAAAATTTACGTTACTAGTAAGTTTAGATAAATCAATACAAACAAACTTTTAGTATAGTTGATCTTTTTTTTTTTTTGAAGCAAGAGATATATATATTTCCAAAAATCAATGAGGTACATAGTTAATCAGAAGATCCAAGCATCTAAATGACAAAATACATCAAAACATACAAGTGGAAAGAATAAGCTTAGTTTCTACTACAGAATTTAGCTAGTTCTTTTGCTATTTTCCGCTCTACAACGGATTATATCAATGATGTCTCTACTGCATAAGCCATCTGGTGTACTTTCCTAAAAAATGATCTTGTTGTGAGAAATCCAAATAGCATAAACAGTTTCAGTAAAAGCCATTTTCAATAAACTTTTCCTGCCACCTTTACCCCGAGTCAAGCAACATATCCTATCCATCTCCGTGTCCCGTCCTCCCGCATGTGTTTTATGTTCATCCAAACTAAGATTTGACTCCATATTTCTTTGGCCACTTCACAAGCAAAAAACAGGTGATTACAACTTTCTTCCAATCAACAATAAACACATTTGGTATTAGTAATAATTCCAAAACGTGTTAATCGGTCCTTTGTGGGGAGTCTCCTTTGGTAAGCCTACCATAAAGTAAAAGATGTTATAGGTCTCGCATAATTTCCATAAAGAAGCTTGCTCCAAGTTACAAGCTGTTTTTCCCCTCTAAACATTTGGTAAATCTTCATGGTATCATACTTATTATTTAATTGGAAAACACCTCATTCCTCCTAATCAAGGAGTACATCACGGTGTTTGAACATATCTTTAATAATCCATGAGAAATGTATAGGCAGAACATACGTTGAAACACCATTTCTCTTCAGGTAGTATGTATGAATCCAATTAATCCATTATTTGTCTTTCTTGGCATAGACATTCTAAAGAATTTTACCGATAGTTGCTTTGTTCCATTTGCGAAGATGAATAAGGTTCAGCCCCCTGCAAAGATAAGATTACTAATATGATCCCAAGAAATGGGAGCCGTACCTGCCAGACAGTCCTTTCCAGTCCAAAGGAAACTCCTGCACAACTTATCAATATGTGATATGATCTTCTTAGGCAGCAAAAAGATTGGCATCTAGTAATTTGCTATCGAGAAAAGGACACTTCTAATCAATTGTAATTTGCCTGCAAATGAAAGGAGTCTAGTACTCCAACGGGTAAGCCGCACCAACATTTTCTCAATTAACGGTTGGCACTCATTGATGGACAACTTCTTACTTGCCAACGGGACTCCAAGATACTTAATACGCAGTTTACCTACGATAAAACCAATGGTTCGTTGTAGGCTCTCCTACGTCTCCTTGTCAACTCCACCACAATACATCTTACTCTTAGGAATACTTATGGTCAACCCTGTAGAAGTAGAAAAGAAATGCACTCTGTCCATGATGAGGTTTATTGATTCTGTGTCACCTATCAAAAACATGAGAATATCATCAGCAAAACATATATTAACAATCTTTAACTTTTCACATTTTGGATGAAAATTAAAGTTTAGATTATTAACCAAACCTTTTAA
Organism: Lathyrus tuberosus; assembly: GCA_022829125.1. NCBI lineage: Eukaryota > Viridiplantae > Streptophyta > Magnoliopsida > Fabales > Fabaceae > Lathyrus > Lathyrus tuberosus. Next base: position 2,710,568 of record JALAZF010000353.1, read on the forward strand.
AACTCGATGGAGATATTCCATTACGGGCACAAACAAGAGAGGAGACATGGGATCTCCTTGCCTCAAACCCCGTTTGGCCCTGAGGAGTCTCGAAGGCACACCGTTGATGGAAAACTTGTGTGAAACGGTTGTGACACACACCATTATCCACTTGATAAACTTTTGAGGGAATCCAAACTCCACCATAATACGAGTAAGAGGCTCCCACTCCACAATATTGTACGTTTTCTGAATATCCATTTGAACCATGCATCGCGGGGATAAGTTCTTTCTAGTATAACCTTTGAAAAGTTCTTGAGCCATCATTATGTTGTCATGTATAATTCTGCCTGGGACAAAGGCGGATTGGCTGTCATCTACAATGTTGCCAATGGCCCCTCTCAATCCATTTTTTGAAATATTAAATTTTTAAAATATTCATTTTTCCAAAAAATAAAAATTTTCAATTTTTCCTTTTAAATTTGCTTTTTTATGAAAGTAAAAAAAGTTTTTCTACAATAAAAACAAATTCCAAAAATGATTTTTTTTTTAAAAACCATTGTCGTAATGACTTTTTGATCGTTCCCTCTAGGAATGAGAATATACCAAACCGACTAACAAGGATTTATGACTTAACCCACATAAATCCAGATCATATTAGATTTTTTTTAAATAGAAAAAGTCTAAGTTTTTTTAAGCCTATCTAGTTAAAAAAAATTAGATATCAAATCATAAAAAAAGTCTTTCAAATCTATTAGACCAATCTATTTAAATAAATATAAATAATTTTATTATTATTATTACTATTATTATATTGTACTTTATATTAAAATTTAAAAAAATAAAGTTTAATTATCTTTAAGAACTTATAAAAATAGGTTAAAAACATCTTATTAACAATGTCATAACTTGTTTTCATAAGTTTTTCTAAAAAAAATAATCTCACAAAATTTACGTTACTAGTAAGTTTAGATAAATCAATACAAACAAACTTTTAGTATAGTTGATCTTTTTTTTTTTTGAAGCAAGAGATATATATATTTCCAAAAATCAATGAGGTACATAGTCAATCAGAAGATCCAAGCATCTAAATGACAAAATACATCAAAACATACAAGTGGAAAGAATAAGCTTAGTTTCTACTACATAATTTAGCTAGTTTTTTTGCTATTTTCCGCTCTACAACGGATTATATCAATGATGTCTCTACTGCATAAGCAATCTGGTGTACTTTCCTAAAAAATGATCTTGTTGTGAGAAATCTAAATAGCATAAACAGTTTCAGTAAAAGCCATTTTCAATAAACTTTTCCTGCCACCTTTACCCCGAGTCAAGCAACATATCCTATCCATCTCCGTGTCCCGTCCTCCCGCATGTGTTTTATGTTCATCCAAACTAAGATTTGACTCCATATTTCTTTGGCCACTTCACAAGCAAAAAACAGGTGATTACAACTTTCTTCCAATCCACAATAAACACATTTGGTATTAGTAATAATTCCAAAACGTGTTAATCGGTCCTTTGTGGGGAGTCTCCTTTGGTAAGCCTACCATAAAGTAAAAGATGTTATAGGTCTCGCATAATTTCCATAAAGAAGCTTGCTCCAAGTTACAAGCTGTTTTTCCCCTCTAAACATTTGGTAAATCTTCATGGTATCATACTTATTATTTAATTGGAAAACACCTCATTCCTCCTAATCAAGGAGTACATCACGGTGTTTGAACATATCTTTAATAATCCATGAGAAATGTATAGGCAGAACATACGTTGAAACACCATTTCTCTTCAGGTAGTATGTATGAATCCAATTAATCCATTATTTGTCTTTCTTGGCATAGACATTCTAAAGAATTTTACCGATAGTTGCTTTGTTCCATTTGCGAAGATGAATAAGGTTCAGCCCCCTGCAAAGATAAGATTACTAATATGATCCCAAGAAATGGGAGCCGTACCTGCCAGACAGTCCTTTCCAGTCCAAAGGAAACTCCTGCACAACTTATCAATATGTGATATGATCTTCTTAGGCAGCAAAAAGATTGGCATCTAGTAATTTGCTATCGAGAAAAGGACACTTCTAATCAATTGTAATTTGCCTGCAAATGAAAGGAGTCTAGTACTCCAACGGGTAAGCCGCACCAACATTTTCTCAATTAACGGTTGGCACTCATTGATGGACAACTTCTTACTTGCCAACGGGACTCCAAGATACTTAATACGCAGTTTACCTACGATAAAACCAATGGTTCGTTGTAGGCTCTCCTACGTCTCCTTGTCAACTCCACCACAATACATCTTACTCTTAGGAATACTTATGGTCAACCCTGTAGAAGTAGAAAAGAAATGCACTCTGTCCATGATGAGGTTTATTGATTCTGTGTCACCTATCAAAAACATGAGAATATCATCAGCAAAACATATATTAACAATCTTTAACTTTTCACATTTTGGATGAAAATTAAAGTTTAGATTATTAACCAAACCTTTTAAAACTCGATGGAGATATTCCATTACTGGCACAAACAAGAGAGGAGACATGGGATCTCCTTGCCTCAAACCCCGTTTGGCCCTGAGGAGTCTCGAAGGCACACCGTTGATGGAAAACTTGTGTGAAACGGTTGTGACACACACCATTATCCACTTGATAAACTTTTGAGGGAATCCAAACTCCACCATAATACGAGTAAGAGGCTCCCACTCCACAATATTGTACGTTTTCTGAATATCCATTTGAACCATGCATCGCGGGGATAAGTTCTTTCTAGTATAACCTTTGAAAAGTTCTTGAGCCATCATTATGTTGTCATGTATAATTCTGCCTGGGACAAAGGCGGATTGGCTGTCATCTACAATGTTGCCAATGGCCCCTCTCAATCCATTTTTTGAAATATTAAATTTTTAAAATATTCATTTTTCCAAAAAATAAAAATTTTCAATTTTTTTCTTTTAAATTTGCTTTTTTATGAAAGTAAAAAAAGTTTTTCTACAATAAAAACAAATTCCAAAAATGATTTTTTTTTTAAAAACCATTGTCGTAATGACTTTTTGATCGTTCCCTCTAGGAATGAGAATATACCAAACCGACTAACAAGGATTTATGACTTAACCCACATAAATCCAGATCATATTAGATTTTTTTTAAATAGAAAAAGTCTAAGTTTTTTTAAGCCTATCTAGTTAAAAAAAATTAGATATCAAATCATAAAAAAAGTCTTTCAAATCTATTAGACCAATCTATTTAAATAAATATAAATAATTTTATTATTATTATTACTATTATTATATTGTACTTTATATTAAAATTTAAAAAAATAAAGTTTAATTATCTTTAAGAACTTATAAAAATAGGTTAAAAACATCTTATTAACAATGTCATAACTTGTTTTCATAAGTTTTTCTAAAAAAAATAATCTCACAAAATTTACGTTACTAGTAAGTTTAGATAAATCAATACAAACAAACTTTTAGTATAGTTGATCTTTTTTTTTTTTGAAGCAAGAGATATATATTTCCAAAAATCAATGAGGTACATAGTCAATCAGAAGATCCAAGCATCTAAATGACAAAATACATCAAAACATACAAGTGGAAAGAATAAGCTTAGTTTCTACTACATAATTTAGCTAGTTTTTTTGCTATTTTCCGCTCTACAACGGATTATATCAATGATGTCTCTACTGCATAAGCAATCTGGTGTACTTTCCTAAAAAATGATCTTGTTGTGAGAAATCTAAATAGCATAAACAGTTTCAGTAAAAGCCATTTTCAATAAACTTTTCCTGCCACCTTTACCCCGAGTCAAGCAACATATCCTATCCATCTCCGTGTCCCGTCCTCTCGCATGTGTTTTATGTTCATCCAAACTAAGATTTGACTCCATATTTCTTTAGTCACTTCACAAGCAAAAAACAGGTGATTACAACTTTCTTCCAATCCACAATAAACACATTTGGTATTAGTAATAATTCCAAAACGTGTTAATCGGTCCTTTGTGGGGAGTCTCCTTTGGTAAGCCTACCATAAAGTAAAAGATGTTATAGGTCTCGCATAATTTCCATAAAGAAGCTTGCTCCAAGTTACAAGCTGTTTTTCCCCTCTAAACATTTGGTAAATCTTCATGGTATCATACTTATCATTTAATTGGAAAACACCTCATTCCTCCTAATCAAGGAGTACATCACGGTGTTTGAACATATCTTTAATAATCCATGAGAAATACATAGGCAGAACATACGTTGAAACACCATTTCTCTTCAGGTAGTATGTATGAATCCAATTAATCCATTATTTGTCTTTCTTGGCATAGACATTCTAAAGAATTTTACCGATAGTTGCTTTGTTCCATTTGCGAAGATGAATAAGGTTCAGCCCCCTGCAAAGATAAGATTACTAATATGATCCCAAGAAACGGGAGCCTTACCTGCCAGACAGTCCTTTCCAGTCCAAAGGAAACTCCTGCACAACTTATCAATATGTGATATGATCTTCTTAGGCAGCAAAAAGATTGGCATCTAGTAATTTGCTATCGAGAAAAGGACACTTCTAATCAATTGTAATTTGCCTGCAAATGAAAGGAGTCTAGTACTCCAACGGGTAAGCCGCACCAACATTTTCTCAATTAACGGTTGGCACTCATTGATGGACAACTTCTTACTTGCCAACGGGACTCCAAGATACTTAATACGCAGTTTACCTACGATAAAACCAATGGTTCGTTGTAGGCTCTCCTACGTCTCCTTGTCAACTCCACCACAATACATCTTACTCTTAGGAATACTTATGGTCAACCCTGTAGAAGTAGAAAAGAAATGCACTCTGTCCATGATGAGGTTTATTGATTCTGTGTCACCTATCAAAAACATGAGAATATCATCAGCAAAACATATATTAACAATCTTTAACTTTTCACATTTTGGATGAAAATTAAAGTTTAGATTATTAACCAAACCTTTTAAAACTCGATGGAGATATTCCATTACGGGCACAAACAAGAGAGGAGACATGGGATCTCCTTGCCTCAAACCCCGTTTGGCCCTGAGGAGTCTCGAAGGCACACCGTTGATGGAAAACTTGTGTGAAACGGTTGTGACACACACCATTATCCACTTGATAAACTTTTGAGGGAATCCAAACTCCACCATAATACGAGTAAGAGGCTCCCACTCCACAATATTGTACGTTTTCTGAATATCCATTTGAACCATGCATCGCGGGGATAAGTTCTTTCTAGTATAACCTTTGAAAAGTTCTTGAGCCATCATTATGTTGTCATGTATAATTCTGCCTGGGACAAAGGCGGATTGGCTGTCATCTACAATGTTGCCAATGGCCCCTCTCAATCCATTTTTTGAAATATTAAATTTTTAAAATATTCATTTTTCCAAAAAATAAAAATTTTCAATTTTTTTCTTTTAAATTTGCTTTTTTATGAAAGTAAAAAAAGTTTTTCTACAACAAAAACAAATTCCAAAAATGATTTTTTTTTTTAAAAACCATTGTCGTAATGACTTTTTGATCGTTCCCTCTAGGAATGAGAATATACCAAACCGACTAACAAGGATTTATGACTTAACCCACATAAATCCAGATCATATTAGATTTTTTTTAAATAGAAAAAGTCTAAGTTTTTTTAAGCCTATCTAGTTAAAAAAAATTAGATATCAAATCATAAAAAAAGTCTTTCAAATCTATTAGACCAATCTATTTAAATAAATATAAATAATTTTATTATTATTATTACTATTATTATATTGTACTTTATATTAAAATTTAAAAAAATAAAGTTTAATTATCTTTAAGAACTTATAAAAATAGGTGAAAAACATCTTATTAACAATGTCATAACTTGTTTTCATAAGTTTTTCTAAAATAAATAATCTCACAAAATTTACGTTACTAGTAAGTTTAGATAAATCAATACAAACAAACTTTTAGTATAGTTGATCTTTTTTTTTTTTTTTGAAGCAAGAGATATATATATTTCCAAAAATCAATGAGGTACATAGTCAATCAGAAGATCCAAGCATCTAAATGACAAAATACATCAAAACATACAAGTGGAAAGAATAAGCTTAGTTTCTACTACAGAATTTAGCTAGTTTTTTTGCTATTTTCCGCTCTACAACGGATTATATCAATGATGTATCTACTACATAAGCAATCTGGTGTACTTTCCTAAAAAATGATCTTGTTGTGAGAAATCCAAATAGCATAAACAGTTTCAGTAAAAGCCATTTTCAATAAACTTTTCCTGCCACCTTTACCCCGAGTCAAGCAACATATCCTATCCATCTCCGTGTCCCGTCCTCCCGCATGTGTTTTATGTTCATCCAAACTAAGATTTGACTCCATATTTCTTTGGTCACTTCACAAGCAAAAAACAGGTGATTACAACTTTCTTCCAATCCACAATAAACACATTTGGTATTAGTAATAATTCCAAAACGTGTTAATCGGTCCATTGTGGGGAGTCTCCTTTGGTAAGCCTACCATAAAGTAAAAGATGTTATAGGTCTCGCATAATTTCCATAAAGAAGCTTGCTCCAAGTTACAAGCTATTTTTCCCCTCTAAACATTTGGTAAATCTTCATGGTATCATACTTATCATTTAATTGGAAAACACCTCATTCCTCCTAATCAAGGAGTACATCACGGTGTTTGAACATATCTTTAATAATCCATGAGAAATGCATAGGCAGAACATACGTTGAAACACCATTTCTCTTCAGGTAGTATGTATGAATCCAATTAATCCATTATTTGTCTTTCTTGGCATAGACATTCTAAAGAATTTTACCGATAGTTGCTTTGTTCCATTTGCGAAGATGAATAAGGTTCAGCCCCCTGCAAAGATAAGATTACTAATATGATCCCAAGAAACGGGAGCCTTACCTGCCAGACAGTCCTTTCCAGTCCAAAGGAAACTCCTGCACAACTTATCAATATGTGATATGATCTTCTTAGGCAGCAAAAAGATTGGCATCTAGTAATTTGCTATCGAGAAAAGGACACTTCTAATCAATTGTAATTTGCATGCAAATGAAAGGAGTCTAGTACTCCAACGGGTAAGCCGCACCAACATTTTCTCAATTAACAGTTGGCACTCATTGATGGACAACTTCTTACTTGCCAACGGGACTCCAAGATACTTAATACGCAGTTTACCTACGATAAAACCAATGGTTCGTTGTAGGCTCTCCTACGTCTCCTTGTCAACTCCACCACAATACATCTTACTCTTAGGAATACTTATGGTCAACCCTGTAGAAGTAGAAAAAAAATGCACTCTGTCCATGATGAGGTTTATTGATTCTGTGTCACCTATCAAAAACATGAGAATATCATCAGCAAAACATATATTAACAATCTTTAACTTTTCACATTTTGGATGAAAATTAAAGTTTAGATTATTAACCAAACCTTTTAAAACTCGATGGAGATATTCCATTACGGGCACAAACAAGAGAGGAGACATGGGATCTCCTTGCCTCAAACCCCGTTTGGCCCTGAGGAGTCTCGAAGGCACACCGTTGATGGAAAACTTGTGTGAAACGGTTGTGACACACACCATTATCCACTTGATAAACTTTTGAGGGAATCCAAACTCCACCATAATACGAGTAAGAGGCTCCCACTCCACAATATTGTACGTTTTCTGAATATCCATTTGAACCATGCATCGCGGGGATAAGTTCTTTCTAGTATAACCTTTGAAAAGTTCTTGAGCCATCATTATGTTGTCATGTATAATTCTGCCTGGGACAAACGCGGATTGGCTGTCATCTACAATGTTGCCAATGGCCCCTCTCAATCCATTTTTTGAAATATTAAATTTTTAAAATATTCATTTTTCCAAAAAATAAAAATTTTCAATTTTTTTCTTTTAAATTTGCTTTTTTATGAAAGTAAAAAAAGTTTTTCTACAATAAAAACAAATTCCAAAATTTTTTTTTTTTTTAAAAACCATTGTCGTATTGACTTTTTGATCGTTCCCTCTAGGAATGAGAATATACCAAACCGACTAACAAGGATTTATGACTTAACCCACATAAATCCAGATCATATTAGATTTTTTTTAAATAGAAAAAGTCTAAGTTTTTTTAAGCCTATCTAGTTAAAAAAAAATTAGATATCAAATCATAAAAAAAGTCTTTCAAATCTATTAGACCAATCTATTTAAATAAATATAAATAATTTTATTATTATTATTACTATTATTATATTGTACTTTATATTAAAATTTAAAAAAATAAAGTTTAATTATCTTTAAGAACTTATAAAAATAGGTTAAAAACATCTTATTAACAATGTCATAACTTGTTTTCATAAGTTTTTCTTAAAAAAATAATCTCACAAAATTTACGTTACTAGTAAGTTTAGATAAATCAATACAAACAAACTTTTAGTATAGTTGATCTTTTTTTTTTTTTGAAGCAAGAGATATATATATTTCCAAAAATCAATGAGGTACATAGTCAATCAGAAGATCCAAGCATCTAAATGACAAAATACATCAAAACATACAAGTGGAAAGAATAAGCTTAGTTTCTACTACAGAATTTAGCTAGTTTTTTTGCTATTTTCCGCTCTACAACGGATTATATCAATGATGTCTCTACTGCATAAGCAATCTGGTGTACTTTCCTAAAAAATGATCTTGTTGTGAGAAATCCAAATAGCATAAACAGTTTCAGTAAAAGCCATTTTCAATAAACTTTTCCTGCCACCTTTACCCCGAGTCAAGCAACATATCCTATCCATCTCCGTGTCCCGTCCTCCCGCATGTGTTTTATGTTCATCCAAACTAAGATTTGACTCCATATTTCTTTGGTCACTTCACAAGCAAAAAACAGGTGATTACAACTTTCTTCCAATCCACAATAAACACATTTGGTATTAGTAATAATTCCAAAACGTGTTAATCGGTCCTTTGTGGGGAGTCTCCTTTGGTAAGCCTACCATAAAGTAAAAGATGTTATAGGTCTCGCATAATTTCCATAAAGAAGCTTGCTCCAAGTTACAAGCTGTTTTTCCCCTCTAAACATTTGGTAAATCTTCATGGTATCATACTTATCATTTAATTGGAAAACACCTCATTCCTCCTAATCAAGGAGTACATCACGGTGTTTGAACATATCTTTAATAATCCATGAGAAATGCATAGGCAGAACATACGTTGAAACACCATTTCTCTTCAGGTAGTATGTATGAATCCAATTAATACATTATTTGTCTTTCTTGACATAGACATTCTAAAGAATTTTACCGATAGTTGCTTTGTTCCATTTGCGAAGATGAATAAGGTTCAGCCCCCTGCAAAGATAAGATTACTAATATGATCCCAAGAAACGGGAGCCTTACCTGCCAGACAGTCCTTTCCAGTCCAAAGGAAACTCCTGCCCAACTTATCAATATGTGATATGATCTTCTTAGGCAGCAAAAAGATTGGCATCTAGTAATTTGCTATCGAGAAAAGGACACTTCTAATCAATTGTAATTTGCCTGCAAATGAAAGGAGTCTAGTACTCCAACGGGTAAGCCGCACCAACATTTTCTCAATTAACGGTTGGCACTCATTGATGGACAACTTCTTACTTGCCAACGGGACTCCAAGATACTTAATACGCAGTTTACCTATGATAAAACCAATGGTTCGTTGTAGGCACTCCTACGTCTCCTTGTCAACTCCACCACAATACATCTTACTCTTAGGAATACTTATGGTCAACCTTGTAGAAGTAGAAAAGAAATGCACTCTGTCCATGATGAGGTTTATTGATTTTGTGTCACCTATCAAAAACATGAGAATATCATCAGCAAAACATATATTAACAATCTTTAACTTTTCACATTTTGGATGAAAATTAAAGTTTAGATTATTAACCAAACCTTTTAAAACTCGATGGAGATATTCCATTACGGGCACAAACAAGAGAGGAGACATGGGATCTCCTTGCCTCAAACCCCGTTTGGCCCTGAGGAGTCTCGAAGGCACACCGTTGATGGAAAACTTGTGTGAAACGGTTGTGACACACACCATTATCCACTTGATAAACTTTTGAGGGAATCCAAACTCCACCATAATACGAGTAAGAGGCTCCCACTCCACAATATTGTACGTTTTCTGAATATCCATTTGAACCATGCATCGCGGGGATAAGTTCTTTCTAGTATAACCTTTGAAAAGTTCTTGAGCCATCATTATGTTGTCATGTATAATTCTGCCTGGGACAAAGGCGGATTGGCTGTCATCTACAATGTTTCCAATGGCCCCTCTCAATCTATTTTTTGAAATATTAAATTTTTAAAATATTCATTTTTCCAAAAAATAAAAATTTTCAATTTTTTTCTTTTAAATTTGCTTTTTTATGAAAGTAAAAAAAGTTTTTCTACAATAAAAACAAATTCCAAAAATGATTTTTTTTTTAAAAACCATTGTCGTAATGACTTTTTGATCGTTCCCTCTAGGAATGAGAATATACCAAACCGACTAACAAGGATTTATGACTTAACCCACATAAATCCAGATCATATTAGATTTTTTTTAAATAGAAAAAGTCTAAGTTTTTTTAACCCTATCTAGTTAAAAAAAATTAGATATCAAATCATAAAAAAAGTCTTTCAAATCTATTAGACCAATCTATTTAAATAAATATAAATAATTTTATTATTATTATTACTATTATTATATTGTACTTGATATTAAAATTTAAAAAAATAAAGTTTAATTATCTTTAAGAACTTATAAAAATAGGTTAAAAACATCTTATTAACAATGTCATAACTTGTTTTCATAAGTTTTTCTAAAAAAAATAATCTCACAAAATTTACGTTACTAGTAAGTTTAGATAAATCAATTCAAACAAACTTTTAGTATAGTTGATCTTTTTTTTTTTTGAAGCAAGAGATATATATATTTCCAAAAATCAATGAGGTACATAGTCAATCAGAAGATCCAAGCATCTAAATGACAAAATACATCAAAACATACAAGTGGAAAGAATAAGCTTAGTTTCTACTACAGAATTTAGCTAGTTCTTTTGCTATTTTCCGCTCTACAACGGATTATATCAATGATGTCTCTACTGCATAAGCCATCTGGTGTACTTTCCTAAAAAATGATCTTGTTGTGAGAAATCCAAATAGCATAAACAGTTTCAGTAAAAGCCATTTTCAATAAACTTTTCCTGCCACCTTTACCCCGAGTCAAGCAACATATCCTATCCATCTCCGTGTCCCGTCCTCCCGCATGTGTTTTATGTTCATCCAAACTAAGATTTGACTCCATATTTCTTTGGCCACTTCACAAGCAAAAAACAGGTGATTACAACTTTCTTCCAATCCACAATAAACACATTTGGTATTAGTAATAATTCCAAAACGTGTTAATCGGTCCTTTGTGGGGAGTCTCCTTTGGTAAGCCTACCATAAAGTAAAAGATGTTATAGGTCTCGCATAATTTCCATAAAGAAGCTTGCTCCAAGTTACAAGCTGTTTTTCCCCTCTAAACATTTGGTAAATCTTCATGGTATCATACTTATTATTTAATTGGAAAACACCTCATTCCTCCTAATCAAGGAGTACATCACGGTGTTTGAACATATCTTTAATAATCCATGAGAAATGCATAGGCAGAACATACGTTGAAACACCATTTCTCTTCAGGTAGTATGTATGAATCCAATTAATCCATTATTTGTCTTTCTTGGCATAGACATTCTAAATAATTTTACCGATAGTTGCTTTGTTCCATTTGCGAAGATGAATAAGGTTCAGCCCCCTGCAAAGATAAGATTACTAATATGATCCCAAGAAACGGGAGCCTTACCTGCCAGACAGTCCTTTCCAGTCCAAAGGAAACTCCTGCACAACTTATCAATATGTGATATGATCTTCTTAGGCAGCAAAAAGATTGGCATCTAGTAATTTGCTATCGAGAAAAGGACACTTCTAATCAATTGTAATTTGCCTGCAAATGAAAGGAGTCTAGTACTCCAACGGGTAAGCCGCACCAACATTTTCTCAATTAACGGTTGGCACTCATTGATGGACAACTTCTTACTTGCCAACGGGACTCCAAGATACTTAATACGCAGTTTACCTACGATAAAACCAATGGTTCGTTGTAGGCTCTCCTACGTCTCCTTGTCAACTCCACCACAATACATCTTACTCTTAGGAATACTTATGGTCAACCCTGTAGAAGTAGAAAAGAAATGCACTCTGTCCATGATGAGGTTTATTGATTTTGTGTCACCTATCAAAAACATGAGAATATCATCAGCAAAACATATATTAACAATCTTTAACTTTTCACATTTTGGATGAAAATTAAAGTTTAGATTATTAACCAAACCTTTTAAAACTCGATGGAGATATTCCATTACGGGCACAAACAAGAGAGGAGACATGGGATCTCCTTGCCTCAAACCCCGTTTGGCCCTGAGGAGTCTCGAAGGCACACCGTTGATGGAAAACTTGTGTGAAACGGTTGTGACACACACCATTATCCACTTGATAAACTTTTGAGGGAATCCAAACTCCACCATAATACGACTAAGAGGCTCCCACTCCACAATATTGTACGTTTTCTGAATATCCCTTTGAACCATGCATCGCGGGGATAAGTTCTTTCTAGTATAACCTTTGAAAAGTTCTTGAGCCATCATTATGTTGTCATGTATAATTTTCCCTGGGACAAAGGCGGATTGGCTGTCATCTACAATGTTGCCAATGGCCCCTCTCAATCCATTTTTTGAAATATTAAATTTTTAAAATAATCATTTTTCCAAAAAATAAAAATTTTCAATTTTTTTCTTTTAAATTTGCTTTTTTATGAAAGAAAAAAAAGTTTTTTTACAATAAAAACAAATTCCAAAAATGATTTTTTTTTTTAAAAACCATTGTCGTAATGACTTTTTGATCGTTCCCTCTAGGAATGAGAATATACCAAACCGACTAACAAGGATTTATGACTTAACCCACATAAATCCAGATCATATTAGATTTTTTTTAAATAGAAAAAGTCTAAGTTTTTTTAAGCCTATCTAGTTAAAAAAAAATTAGATATCAAATCATAAAAAAAGTCTTTCAAATCTATTAGACCAATCTATTTAAATAAATATAAATAATTTTATTATTATTATTACTATTATTATATTGTACTTTATATTAAAATTTAAAAAAATAAAGTTTAATTATCTTTAAGAACTTATAAAAATAGGTTAAAAACATCTTATTAACAATGTCATAACTTGTTTTCATAAGTTTTTCTAAAAAAAATAATCTCACAAAATTTACGTTACTAGTAAGTTTAGATAAATCAATTCAAACAAACTTTTAGTATAGTTGATCTTTTTTTTTTTTTGAAGCAAGAGATATATATATTTCCAAAAATCAATGAGGTACATAGTCAATCAGAAGATCCAAGCATCTAAATGACAAAATACATCAAAACATACAAGTGGAAAGAATAAGCTTAGTTTCTACTACAGAATTTAGCTAGTTCTTTTGCTATTTTCCGCTCTACAACGGATTATATCAATGATGTCTCTACTGCATAAGCCATCTGGTGTACTTTCCTAAAAAATGATCTTGTTGTGAGAAATCCAAATAGCATAAACAGTTTCAGTAAAAGCCATTTTCAATAAACTTTTCCTGCCACCTTTACCCCGAGTCAAGCAACATATCCTATCCATCTCCGTGTCCCGTCCTCCCGCATGTGTTTTATGTTCATCCAAACTAAGATTTGACTCCATATTTCTTTGGCCACTTCACAAGCAAAAAACAGGTGATTACAACTTTCTTCCAATCCACAATAAACACATTTGGTATTAGTAATAATTCCAAAACGTGTTAATCGGTCCTTTGTGGGGAGTCTCCTTTGGTAAGCCTACCATAAAGTAAAAGATGTTATAGGTCTCGCATAATTTCCATAAAGAAGCTTGCTCCAAGTTACAAGCTGTTTTTCCCCTCTAAACATTTGGTAAATCTTCATGGTATCATACTTATTATTTAATTGGAAAACACCTCATTCCTCCTAATCAAGGAGTACATCACGGTGTTTGAACATATCTTTAATAATCCATGAGAAATGCATAGGCAGAACATACGTTGAAACACCATTTCTCTTCAGGTAGTATGTATGAATCCAATTAATCCATTATTTGTCTTTCTTGGCATAGACATTCTAAATAATTTTACCGATAGTTGCTTTGTTCCATTTGTGAAGATGAATAAGGTTCAGCCCCCTGCAAAGATAAGATTACTAATATGATCCCAAGAAACGGGAGCCTTACCTGCCAGACAGTCCTTTCCAGTCCAAAGGAAACTCCTGCACAACTTATCAATATGTGATATGATCTTCTTAGGCAGCAAAAAGATTGGCATCTAGTAATTTGCTATCGAGAAAAGGACACTTCTAATCAATTGTAATTTGCCTGCAAATGAAAGGAGTCTAGTACTCCAACGGGTAAGCCGCACCAACATTTTCTCAATTAACGGTTGGCACTCATTGATGGACAACTTCTTACTTGCCAACGGGACTCCAAGATACTTAATACGCAGTTTACCTACGATAAAACCAATGGTTCGTTGTAGGCTCTCCTACGTCTCCTTGTCAACTCCACCACAATACATCTTACTCTTAGGAATACTTATGGTCAACCCTGTAGAAGTAGAAAAGAAATGCACTCTGTCCATGATGAGGTTTATTGATTTTGTGTCACCTATCAAAAACATGAGAATATCATCAGCAAAACATATATTAACAATCTTTAACTTTTCACATTTTGGATGAAAATTAAAGTTTAGATTATTAACCAAACCTTTTAAAACTCGATGGAGATATTCCATTACGGGCACAAACAAGAGAGGAGACATGGGATCTCCTTGCCTCAAACCCCGTTTGGCCCTGAGGAGTCTCGAAGGCACACCGTTGATGGAAAACTTGTGTGAAACGGTTGTGACACACACCATTATCCACTTGATAAACTTTTGAGGGAATCCAAACTCCACCATAATACGACTAAGAGGCTCCCACTCCACAATATTGTACGTTTTCTGAATATCCCTTTGAACCATGCATCGCGGGGATAAGTTCTTTCTAGTATAACCTTTGAAAAGTTCTTGAGCCATCATTATGTTGTCATGTATAATTTTCCCTGGGACAAAGGCGGATTGGCTGTCATCTACAATGTTGCCAATGGCCCCTCTCAATCCATTTTTTGAAATATTAAATTTTTAAAATAATCATTTTTCCAAAAAATAAAAATTTTCAATTTTTTTCTTTTAAATTTGCTTTTTTATGAAAGAAAAAAAAGTTTTTTTACAATAAAAACAAATTCCAAAAATGATTTTTTTTTTTAAAAACCATTGTCGTAATGACTTTTTGATCGTTCCCTCTAGGAATGAGAATATACCAAACCGACTAACAAGGATTTATGACTTAACCCACATAAATCCAGATCATATTAGATTTTTTTTAAATAGAAAAAGTCTAAGTTTTTTTAAGCCTATCTAGTTAAAAAAAAATTAGATATCAAATCATAAAAAAAGTCTTTCAAATCTATTAGACCAATCTATTTAAATAAATATAAATAATTTTATTATTATTATTACTATTATTATATTGTACTTTATATTAAAATTTAAAAAAATAAAGTTTAATTATCTTTAAGAACTTATAAAAATAGGTTAAAAACATCTTATTAACAATGTCATAACTTGTTTTCATAAGTTTTTCTAAAAAAAATAATCTCACAAAATTTACGTTACTAGTAAGTTTAGATAAATCAATTCAAACAAACTTTTAGTATAGTTGATCTTTTTTTTTTTTTGAAGCAAGAGATATATATATTTCCAAAAATCAATGAGGTACATAGTCAATCAGAAGATCCAAGCATCTAAATGACAAAATACATCAAAACATACAAGTGGAAAGAATAAGCTTAGTTTCTACTACAGAATTTAGCTAGTTCTTTTGCTATTTTCCGCTCTACAACGGATTATATCAATGATGTCTCTACTGCATAAGCCATCTGGTGTACTTTCCTAAAAAATGATCTTGTTGTGAGAAATCCAAATAGCATAAACAGTTTCAGTAAAAGCCATTTTCAATAAACTTTTCCTGCCACCTTTACCCCGAGTCAAGCAACATATCCTATCCATCTCCGTGTCCCGTCCTCCCGCATGTGTTTTATGTTCATCCAAACTAAGATTTGACTCCATATTTCTTTGGCCACTTCACAAGCAAAAAACAGGTGATTACAACTTTCTTCCAATCCACAATAAACACATTTGGTATTAGTAATAATTCCAAAACGTGTTAATCGGTCCTTTGTGGGGAGTCTCCTTTGGTAAGCCTACCATAAAGTAAAAGATGTTATAGGTCTCGCATAATTTCCATAAAGAAGCTTGCTCCAAGTTACAAGCTGTTTTTCCCCTCTAAACATTTGGTAAATCTTCATGGTATCATACTTATTATTTAATTGGAAAACACCTCATTCCTCCTAATCAAGGAGTACATCACGGTGTTTGAACATATCTTTAATAATCCATGAGAAATGCATAGGCAGAACATACGTTGAAACACCATTTCTCTTCAGGTAGTATGTATGAATCCAATTAATCCATTATTTGTCTTTCTTGGCATAGACATTCTAAATAATTTTACCGATAGTTGCTTTGTTCCATTTGCGAAGATGAATAAGGTTCAGCCCCCTGCAAAGATAAGATTACTAATATGATCCCAAGAAACGGGAGCCTTACCTGCCAGACAGTCCTTTCCAGTCCAAAGGAAACTCCTGCACAACTTATCAATATGTGATATGATCTTCTTAGGCAGCAAAAAGATTGGCATCTAGTAATTTGCTATCGAGAAAAGGACACTTCTAATCAATTGTAATTTGCCTGCAAATGAAAGGAGTCTAGTACTCCAACGGGTAAGCCGCACCAACATTTTCTCAATTAACGGTTGGCACTCATTGATGGACAACTTCTTACTTGCCAACGGGACTCCAAGATACTTAATACGCAGTTTACCTACGATAAAACCAATGGTTCGTTGTAGGCTCTCCTACGTCTCCTTGTCAACTCCACCACAATACATCTTACTCTTAGGAATACTTATGGTCAACCCTGTAGAAGTAGAAAAGAAATGCACTCTGTCCATGATGAGGTTTATTGATTTTGTGTCACCTATCAAAAACATGAGAATATCATCAGCAAAACATATATTAACAATCTTTAACTTTTCACATTTTGGATGAAAATTAAAGTTTAGATTATTAACCAAACCTTTTAAAACTCGATGGAGATATTCCATTACGGGCACAAACAAGAGAGGAGACATGGGATCTCCTTGCCTCAAACCCCGTTTGGCCCTGAGGAGTCTCGAAGGCACACCGTTGATGGAAAACTTGTGTGAAACGGTTGTGACACACACCATTATCCACTTGATAAACTTTTGAGGGAATCCAAACTCCACCATAATACGACTAAGAGGCTCCCACTCCACAATATTGTACGTTTTCTGAATATCCCTTTGAACCATGCATCGCGGGGATAAGTTCTTTCTAGTATAACCTTTGAAAAGTTCTTGAGCCATCATTATGTTGTCATGTATAATTTTGCCTGGGACAAAGGCGGATTGGCTGTCATCTACAATGTTGCCAATGGCCCCTCTCAATCCATTTTTTGAAATATTAAATTTTTAAAATAATCATTTTTCCAAAAAATAAAAATTTTCAATTTTTTTCTTTTAAATTTGCTTTTTTATGAAAGAAAAAAAAGTTTTTTTACAATAAAAACAAATTCCAAAAATGATTTTTTTTTTAAAAACCATTGTCGTAATGACTTTTTGATCGTTCCCTCTAGGAATGAGAATATACCAAACCGACTAACAAGGATTTATGACTTAACCCACATAAATCCAGATCATATTAGATTTTTTTTAAATAGAAAAAGTCTAAGTTTTTTTAAGCCTATCTAGTTAAAAAAAAATTAGATATCAAATCATAAAAAAAGTCTTTCAAATCTATTAGACCAATCTATTTAAATAAATATAAATAATTTTATTATTATTATTACTATTATTATATTGTACTTTATATTAAAATTTAAAAAAATAAAGTTTAATTATCTTTAAGAACTTATAAAAATAGGTTAAAAACATCTTATTAACAATGTCATAACTTGTTTTCATAAGTTTTTCTAAAAAAAATAATCTCACAAAATTTACGTTACTAGTAAGTTTAGATAAATCAATACAAACAAACTTTTAGTATAGTTGATCTTTTTTTTTTTGAAGCAAGAGATATATATATTTCCAAAAATCAATGAGGTACATAGTCAATCAGAAGTTCCAGGCATCTAAATGACAAAATACATCAAAACATACAAGTGGAAAGAATAAGCCTAGTTTCTACTACAGAATTTAGCTTGTTTTTTTGCTATTTTCCGCTCTACAACGGATTATATCAATGATGTCTCTACTGCATAAGCAATCTGGTGTACTTTCCTAAAAAATGATCTTGTTGTGAGAAATCCAAATAGCATAAACAGTTTCAGTAAAAGCCATTTTCAATAAACTTTTCCTGCCACCTTTACCCCGAGTCAAGCAACATATCCTATCCATCTCCGTGTCCCGTCCTCCCGCATGTGTTTTATGTTCATCCAAACTAAGATTTGACTCCATATATCTTTGGTCACTTCACAAGCAAAAAACAGGTGATTACAACTTTCGTCCAATCCACAATAAACACATTTGGTATTAGTAATAATTCCAAAACGTGTTAATCGGTCCTTTGTGGGGAGTCTCCTTTGGTAAGCCTACCATAAAGTAAAAGATGTTATAGGTCTCGCATAATTTCCATAAAGAAGCTTGCTCCAAGTTACAAGCTATTTTTCCCCTCTAAACATTTGGTAAATCTTCATGGTATCATATTTATCATTTAATTGGAAAACACCTCATTCCTCCTAATCAAGGAGTACATCACGGTGTTTGAACATATCTTTAATAATCCATGAGAAATGCATAGGCAGAACATACGTTGAAACACCATTTCTCTTCAGGTAGTATGTATGAATCCAATTAATCCATTATTTGTCTTTCTTGGCATAGACATTCTAAAGAATTTTACCGATAGTTGCTTTGTTCCATTTGCGAAGATGAATAAGGTTCAGCCCCCTACAAAGATAAGATTACTAATATGATCCCAAGAAACGGGAGCCTTACCTGCCAGACAGTCCTTTCCAGTCCAAAGGAAACTCCTGCACAACTTATCAATATGTGATATGATCTTCTTAGGAAGCAAAAAGATTGGCATCTAGTAATTTGCTATCGAGAAAAGGACACTTCTAATCAATTGTAATTTGCCTGGAAATGAAAGGAGTCTAATACTCCAACGGGTAAGCCGCACCAACATTTTCTCAATTAACGGTTGGCACTCATTGATGGACAACTTCTTACTTGCCAACGGGACTCCAAGATACTTAATACGCAGTTTACCTACGATAAAACCAATGGTTCATTGTAGGCTCTCCTACGTCTCCTTGTCAACTCCACCACAATACATCTTACTCTTAGGAATACTTATGGTCAACCCTGTAGAAGTAGAAAAGAAATGCACTCTGTCCATGATGAGGTTTATTGATTCTGTGTCACCTATCAAAAACATGAGAATATCATCAGCAAAACATATATTAACAATCTTTAACTTTTCACATTTTGGATGAAAATTAAAGTTTAGATTATTAACCAAACCTTTTAAAACTCGATGGAGATATTCCATTACGGGCACAAACAAGAGAGGAGACATGGGATCTCCTTGCCTCAAACCCCGTTTGGCCCTGAGGAGTCTCGAAGGCACACCGTTGATGGAAAACTTGTGTGAAACGGTTGTGACACACACCATTATCCACTTGATAAACTTTTGAGGGAATCCAAACTCCACCATAATACGACTAAGAGGCTCCCACTCCACAATATTGTACGTTTTCTGAATATCCCTTTGAACCATGCATCGCGGGGATAAGTTCTTTCTAGTATAACCTTTGAAAAGTTCTTGAGCCATCATTATGTTGTCATGTATAATTTTGCCTGGGACAAAGGCGGATTGGCTGTCATCTACAATGTTGCCAATGGCCCCTCTCAATCCATTTTTTGAAATATTAAATTTTTAAAATATTCATTTTTCCAAAAAATAAAAATTTTCAATTTTTTTCTTTTAAATTTGCTTTTTTATGAAAGTAAAAAAAGTTTTTCTACAATAAAAACAAATTCCAAAAATGATTTTTTTTAAAAAACCATTGTCGTAATGACTTTTTGATCGTTCCCTCTAGGAATGAGAATATACCAAACCGACTAACAAGGATTTATGACTTAACCCACATAAATCCAGATCATATTAGATTTTTTTTAAATAGAAAAAGTCTAAGTTTTTTTAAGCCTATCTAGTTAAAAAAAAATTAGATATCAAATCATAAAAAAAGTCTTTCAAATCTACTAGACCAATCTATTTAAATAAATATAAATAATTTTATTATTATTATTATTATAATATTGTACTTTATATTAAAATTTAAAAAAATAAAGTTTAATTATCTTTAAGAACTTATAAAAATATGTTAAAACATCTTATTAACAATGTCATAACTTGTTTTCATAAGTTTTTCTAAAAAAAATAATCTCATAAAATTTACGTTACTAGTAAGTTTAGATAAATCAATACAAACAAACTTTTAGTATAGTTGATCTTTTTTTTTTTTGAAGCAAGAGATATATATATTTCCAAAAATCAATGAGGTACATAGCCAATCAGAAGATCCAAGCATCTAAATGACAAAATACATCAAAACATACAAGTGGAAAGAATAAGCTTAGTTTCTACTACA
Source organism: Lathyrus tuberosus (assembly GCA_022829125.1). Classification (NCBI taxonomy): domain Eukaryota; kingdom Viridiplantae; phylum Streptophyta; class Magnoliopsida; order Fabales; family Fabaceae; genus Lathyrus; species Lathyrus tuberosus. The sequence goes on from JALAZF010000353.1 coordinate 2,731,436, forward strand.
GAATTTAGCTAGTTTTTTTGCTATTTTCCGCTCTACAACGGATTATATCAATGATGTCTCTACTGCATAAGCAATCTGGTGTACTTTCCTAAAAAATGATCTTGTTGTGAGAAATCCAAATAGCATAAACAGTTTCAGTAAAAGCCATTTTCAATAAACTTTTCCTGCCACCTTTACCCCGAGTCAAGCAACATATCCTATCCATCTCCGTGTCCCGTCCTCCCGCATGTGTTTTATGTTCATCCAAACTAAGATTTGACTCCATATTTCTTTGGTCACTTCACAAGCAAAAAACAGGTGATTACAACTTTCTTCCAATTCACAATAAACATATTTGGTATTAGTAATAATTACAAAACGTGTTAATCGGTCCTTTGTGGGGAGTCTCCTTTGGTAAGCCTACCATAAAGTAAAAGATGTTATAGGTCTCGCATAATTTCCATAAAGAAGCTTGCTCCAAGTTACAAGCTGTTTTTCCCCTCTAAACATTTGGTAAATCTTCATGGTATGATACTTATTATTTAATTGGAAAACACCTCATTCCTCCTAATCAAGGAGTACATCACGGTGTTTGAACATATCTTTAATAATCCATGAGAAATGCATAGGCAGAACATATGTTGAAACATCATTTCTCTTCAGGTAGTATGTATGAATCCAATTAATCCATTATTTGTCTTTCTTGGCATAGGCATTCTAAAGAATTTTACCGATAGTTGCTTTGTTCCATTTGCGAAGATGAATAAGGTTCAGCCCCCTGCAAAGATAAGATTACTAATATGATCCCAAGAAACGGGAGCCTTACCTGCCAGACAGTCCTTTCCAGTCCAAAGGAAACCCCTGCACAACTTATCAATATGTGATATGATCTTCTTAGGCAGCAAAAAGATTGGCATCTAGTAATTTGCTATCGAGAAAAGGACACTTCTAATCAATTGTAATTTGCATGCAAATGAAAGGAGTCTAGTACTCCAACGGGTAAGCCGCACCAACATTTTCTCAATTAACGGTTGGCACTCATTGATGGACAACTTCTTACTTGCCAACGGGACTCCAAGATACTTAATACGCAGTTTACCTACGATAAAACCAATGGTTCGTTGTAGGCTCTCCTACGTCTCCTTGTCAACTCCACCACAATACATCTTACTCTTAGGAATACTTATGGTCAACCCTGTAGAAGTAGAAAAGAAATGCACTCTGTCCATGATGAGGTTTATTGATTCTGTGTCACCTATCAAAAACATGAGAATATCATCAGCAAAACATATATTAACAATCTTTAACTTTTCACATTTTGGATGAAAATTAAAGTTTAGATTATTAACCAAACCTTTTAAAACTCGATGGAGATATTCCATTACGGGCACAAACAAGAGAGGAGACATGGGATCTCCTTGCCTCAAACCCCGTTTGGCCCTGAGGAGTCTCGAAGGCACACCGTTGATGGAAAACTTGTGTGAAACGGTTGTGACACACACCATTATCCACTTGATAAACTTTTGAGGGAATCCAAACTCCACCATAATACGAGTAAGAGGCTCCCACTCCACAATATTGTACGTTTTCTGAATATCCATTTGAACCATGCATCGTGGGGATAAGTTCTTTTTAGTATAACCTTTGAAAAGTTCTTGAGCCATGATTATGTTGTCATGTATAATTCTGCCTGGCAGAAAGGCGGATTGGTTGTCATCTACAATGTTGCCAATGGCCCCTCTCAATCCATTTTTTGAAATATTAAATTTTTAAAATATTCATTTTTCCAAAAAATAAAAATTTTCAATTTTTTTCTTTTAAATTTGCTTTTTTATGAAAGTAAAAATGTTTTTCTACAATAAAAACAAATTCCAAAAATGATTTTTTTTTAAAAACCATTGTCGTAATGACTTTTTGATCGTTCCCTCTAGGAATGAGAATATACCAAACCGACTAACAAGGATTTATGACTTAACCCACATAAATCCAGATCATATTAGATTTTTTTTAAATAGAAAAAGTCTAAGTTTTTTTAAGCCTATCTAGTTAAAAAAAAATTAGATATCAAATCATAAAAAAAGTCTTTCAAATCTACTAGACCAATCTATTTAAATAAATATAAATAATTTTATTATTATTATTATTATAATATTGTACTTTATATTAAAATTTAAAAAAATAAAGTTTAATTATCTTTAAGAACTTATAAAAATAGGTTAAAACATCTTATTAACAATGTCATAACTTGTTTTCATAAGTTTTTCTAAAAAAAATAATCTCATAAAATTTACGTTACTAGTAAGTTTAGATAAATCAATACAAACAAACTTTTAGTATAGTTGATCTTTTTTTTTTTTGAAGCAAGAGATATATATATTTCCAAAAATCAATGAGGTACATAGTCAATCAGAAGATCCAAGCATCTAAATGACAAAATACATCAAAACATACAAGTGGAAAGAATAAGCTTAGTTTCTACTACAGAATTTAGCTAGTTTTTTTGCTATTTTCCGCTCTACAACGGATTATATCAATGATGTCTCTACTGCATAAGCAATCTGGTGTACTTTCCTAAAAAATGATCTTGTTGTGAGAAATCCAAATAGCATAAACAGTTTCAGTAAAAGCCATTTTCAATAAACTTTTCCTGCCACCTTTACCCCGAGTCAAGCAACATATCCTATCCATCTCCGTGTCGCGTCCTCCCGCATGTGTTTTATGTTCATCCAAACTAAGATTTGACTCCATATTTCTTTGGTCACTTCACAAGCAAAAAACAGGTGATTACAACTTTCTTCCAATTCACAATAAACACATTTGGTATTAGTAATAATTACAAAACGTGTTAATCGGTCCTTTGTGGGGAGTCTCCTTTGGTAAGCCTACCATAAAGTAAAAGATGTTATAGGTCTCGCATAATTTCCATAAAGAAGCTTGCTCCAAGTTACAAGCTGTTTTTCCCCTCTAAACATTTGGTAAATCTTCATGGTATCATACTTATCATTTAATTGGAAAACACCTCATTCCTCCTAATCAAGGAATACATCACGGTGTTTGAACATATCTTTAATAATCCATGAGAAATGCATAGGCAGAACATATGTTGAAACATCATTTCTCTTCAGGTAGTATGTATGAATCCAATTAATCCATTATTTGTCTTTCTTGGCATAGACATTCTAAAGAATTTTACCGATAGTTGCTTTGTTCCATTTGCGAAGATGAATAAGGTTCAGCCCCCTGCAAAGATAAGATTACTAATATGATCCCAAGAAACGGGAGCCTTACCTGCCAGACAGTCCTTTCCAGTCCAAAGGAAACCCCTGCACAACTTATCAATATGTGATATGATCTTCTTAGGCAGCAAAAAGATTGGCATCTAGTAATTTGCTATCGAGAAAAGGACACTTCTAATCAATTGTAATTTGCATGCAAATGAAAGGAGTCTAGTACTCCAACGGGTAAGCCGCGCCAACATTTTCTCAATTAACGGTTGGCACTCATTGATGGACAACTTCTTACTTGCCAACGGGACTCCAAGATACTTAATACGCAGTTTACCTACGATAAAACCAATGGTTCGTTGTAGGCTCTCCTACGTCTCCTTGTCAACTCCACCACAATACATCTTACTCTTAGGAATACTTATGGTCAACCCTGTAGAAGTAGAAAAGAAATGCACTCTGTCCATGATGAGGTTTATTGATTCTGTGTCACCTATCAAAAACATGAGAATATCATCAGCAAAACATATATTAACAATCTTTAACTTTTCACATTTTGGATGAAAATTAAAGTTTAGATTATTAACCAAACCTTTTAAAACTCGATGGAGATATTCCATTACGGGCACAAACAAGAGAGGAGACATGGGATCTCCTTGCCTCAAACCCCGTTTGGCCCTGAGGAGTCTCGAAGGCACACCGTTGATGGAAAACTTGTGTGAAACGGTTGTGACACACACCATTATCCACTTGATAAACTTTTGAGGGAATCCAAACTCCACCATAATACGAGTAAGAGGCTCCCAGTCCACAATATTGTACGTTTTCTGAATATCCATTTGAACCATGCATCGTGGGGATAAGTTCTTTCTAGTATAACCTTTGAAAAGTTCTTGAGCCATCATTATGTTGTCATGTATAATTCTGCCTGGGAGAAAGGCGGATTGGCTGTCATCTACAATGTTGCCAATGGCCCCTCTCAATCCATTTTTTGAAATATTAAATTTTTAAAATATTCATTTTTCCAAAAAATAAAAATTTTCAATTTTTTTCTTTTAAATTTGCTTTTTTATGAAAGTAAAAAAAGTTTTTCCACAATAAAAACAAATTCCAAAAATGATTTTTTTTAAAAAACCATTGTCGTAATGACTTTTTGATCGTTCCCTCTAGGAATGAGAATATACCAAACCGACTAACAAGGATTTATGACTTAACCCACATAAATCCAGATCATATTAGATTTTTTTTAAATAGAAAAAGTCTAAGTTTTTTTAAGCCTATCTAGTTAAAAAAAAATTAGATATCAAATCATAAAAAAAGTCTTTCAAATCTACTAGACCAATCTATTTAAATAAATATAAATAATTTTATTATTATTATTATTATAATATTGTACTTTATATTAAAATTTAAAAAAATAAAGTTTAATTATCTTTAAGAACTTATAAAAATAGGTTAAAACATCTTATTAACAATGTCATAACTTGTTTTCATAAGTTTTTCTAAAAAAAATAATCTCATAAAATTTACGTTACTAGTAAGTTTAGATAAATCAATACAAACAAACTTTTAGTATAGTTGATCTTTTTTTTTTTTGAAGCAAGAGATATATATATTTCCAAAAATCAATGAGGTACATAGTCAATCAGAAGATCCAAGCATCTAAATGACAAAATACATCAAAACATACAAGTGGAAAGAATAAGCTTAGTTTCTACTACAGAATTTAGCTAGTTTTTTTGCTATTTTCCGCTCTACAACGGATTATATCAATGATGTCTCTACTGCATAAGCAATCTGGTGTACTTTCCTAAAAAATGATCTTGTTGTGAGAAATCCAAATAGCATAAACAGTTTCAGTAAAAGCCATTTTCAATAAACTTTCCCTGCCACCTTTACCCCGAGTCAAGCAACATATCCTATCCATCTCCGTGTCCCGTCCTCCCGCATGTGTTTTATGTTCATCCAAACTAAGATTTGACTCCATATTTCTTTGGTCACTTCACAAGCAAAAAACAGGTGATTACAACTTTCTTCCAATCCACAATAAACACATTTGGTATTAGTAATAATTACAAAACGTGTTAATCGGTCCTTTGTGGGGAGTCTCCTTTGGTAAGCCTACCATAAAGTAAAAGATGTTATAGGTCTCGCATAATTTCCATAAAGAAGCTTGCTCCAAGTTACAAGCTGTTTTTCCCCTCTAAACATTTGGTAAATCTTCATGGTATCATACTTATCATTTAATTGAAAAACACCTCATTCCTCCTAATCAAGGAGTACATCACGGTGTTTGAACATATCTTTAATAATCCATGAGAAATGCATAGGCAGAACATATGTTGAAACATCATTTCTCTTCAGGTAGTATGTATGAATCCAATTAATCCATTATTTGTCTTTCTTGGCATAGACATTCTAAAGAATTTTACCGATAGTTGCTTTGTTCCATTTGCGAAGATGAATAAGGTTCAGCCCCCTGCAAAGATAAGATTACTAATATGATCCCAAGAAATGGGAGCCTTACCTGCCAGACAGTCCTTTCCAGTCCAAAGGAAACCCCTGCACAACTTATCAATATGTGATATGATCTTCTTAGGCAGCAAAAAGATTGGCATCTAGTAATTTGCTATCGAGAAAAGGACACTTCTAATCAATTGTAATTTGCATGCAAATGAAAGGAGTCTAGTACTCCAACGGGTAAGCCGCACCAACATTTTCTCAATTAACGGTTGGCACTCATTGATGGACAACTTCTTACTTGCCAACGGGACTCCAAGATACTTAATACGCAATTTACCTACGATAAAACCAATGGTTCGTTGTAGGCTCTCCTACTTCTCCTTGTCAACTCCACCACAATACATCTTACTCTTAGGAATACTTATGGTCAACCCTGTAGAAGTAGAAAAGAAATGCACTCTGTCCATGATGAGGTTTATTGATTCTGTGTCACCTATCAAAAACATGAGAATATCATCAGCAAAACATATATTAACAATCTTTAACTTTTCACATTTTGGATGAAAATTAAAGTTTAGATTATTAACCAAACCTTTTAAAACTCGATGGAGATATTCCATTACGGGCACAAACAAGAGAGGAGACATGGGATCTCCTTGCCTCAAACCCCGTTTGGCCCTGAGGAGTCTCGAAGGCACACCGTTGATGGAAAACTTGTGTGAAACGGTTGTGACACACACCATTATCCACTTGATAAACTTTTGAGGGAATCCAAACTCCACCATAATACGAGTAAGAGGCTCCCAGTCCACAATATTGTACGTTTTCTGAATATCCATTTGAACCATGCATCGTGGGGATAAGTTCTTTCTAGTATAACCTTTGAAAAGTTCTTGAGCCATCATTATGTTGTCATGTATAATTCTGCCTGGGACAAAGGCGGATTGGCTGTCATCTACAATGTTGCCAATGGCCCCTCTCAATCCATTTTTTGAAATATTAAATTTTTAAAATATTCATTTTTCCAAAAAATAAAAATTTTCAATTTTTTTCTTTTAAATTTGCTTTTTTATGAAAGTAAAAAAAGTTTTTCTACAATAAAAACAAATTCCAAAAATGATTTTTTTTAAAAAACCATTGTCGTAATGACTTTTTGATCGTTCCCTCTAGGAATGAGAATATACCAAACCGACTAACAAGGATTTATGACTTAACCCACATAAATCCAGATCATATTAGATTTTTTTTAAATAGAAAAAGTCTAAGTTTTTTTAAGCCTATCTAGTTAAAAAAAAAATTAGATATCAAATCATAAAAAAAGTCTTTCAAATCTACTAGACCAATCTATTTAAATAAATATAAATAATTTTATTATTATTATTATTATTATATTGTACTTTATATTAAAATTTAAAAAAATAAAGTTTAATTATCTTTAAGAACTTATAAAAATAGGTTAAAACATCTTATTAACAATGTCATAACTTGTTTTCATAAGTTTTTCTAAAAAAAATAATCTCATAAAATTTACGTTACTAGTAAGTTTAGATAAATCAATACAAACAAACTTTTAGTATAGTTGATCTTTTTTTTTTTTGAAGCAAGAGATATATATATTTCCAAAAATCAATGAGGTACATAGTCAATCAGAAGATCCAAGCATCTAAATGACAAAATACATCAAAACATACAAGTGGAAAGAATAAGCTTAGTTTCTACTACAGAATTTAGCTAGTTTTTTTGCTATTTTCCGCTCTACAACGGATTATATCAATGATGTCTCTACTGCATAAGCAATCTGGTGTACTTTCCTAAAAAATGATCTTGTTGTGAGAAATCCAAATAGCATAAACAGTTTCAGTAAAAGCCATTTTCAATAAACTTTTCCTGCCACCTTTACCCCGAGTCAAGCAACATATCCTATCCATCTCCGTGTCCCGTCCTCCTGCATGTGTTTTATGTTCATCCAAACTAAGATTTGACTCCATATTTCTTTGGTCACTTCACAAGCAAAAAACAGGTGATTACAACTTTCTTCCAATCCACAATAAACACATTTGGTATTAGTAATAATTACAAAACGTGTTAATCGGTCCTTTGTGGGGAGTCTCCTTTGGTAAGCCTACCATAAAGTAAAAGATGTTATAGGTCTCGCATAATTTCCATAAAGAAGCTTGCTCCAAGTTACAAGCTGTTTTTCCCCTCTAAACATTTGGTAAATCTTCATGGTATCATACTTATCATTTAATTGGAAAACACCTCATTCCTCCTAATCAAGGAGTACATCACGGTGTTTGAACATATCTTTAATAATCCATGAGAAATGCATAGGCAGAACATATGTTGAAACATCATTTCTCTTCAGGTAGTATGTATGAATCCAATTAATCCATTATTTGTCTTTCTTGGCATAGACATTCTAAAGAATTTTACCGATAGTTGCTTTGTTCCATTTGCGAAGATGAATAAGGTTCAGCCCCCTGCAAAGATAAGATTACTAATATGATCCCAAGAAACGGGAGCCTTACCTGCCAGACAGTCCTTTCCAGTCCAAAGGAAACCCCTGCACAACTTATCAATATGTGATATGATCTTCTTAGGCAGCAAAAAGATTGGCATCTAGTAATTTGCTATCGAGAAAAGGACACTTCTAATCAATTGTAATTTGCATGCAAATGAAAGGAGTCTAGTACTCCAACGGGTAAGCCGCACCAACATTTTCTCAATTAACGGTTGGCACTCATTGATGGACAACTTCTTACTTGCCAACGGGACTCCAAGATACTTAATACGCAGTTTACCTACGATAAAACCAATGGTTCGTTGTAGGCTCTCCTACGTCTCCTTGTCAACTCCACCACAATACATCTTACTCTTAGGAATACTTATGGTCAACCCTGTAGAAGTAGAAAAGAAATGCACTCTGTCCATGATGAGGTTTATTGATTCTGTGTCACCTATCAAAAACATGAGAATATCATCAGCAAAACATATATTAACAATCTTTAACTTTTCACATTTTGGATGAAAATTAAAGTTTAGATTATTAACCAAACCTTTTAAAACTCGATGGAGATATTCCATTACGGGCACAAACAAGAGAGGAGACATGGGATCTCCTTGCCTCAAACCCCGTTTGGCCCTGAGGAGTCTCGAAGGCACACCGTTGATGGAAAACTTGTGTGAAACGGTTGTGACACACACCATTATCCACTTGATAAACTTTTGAGGGAATCCAAACTCCACCATAATACGAGTAAGAGGCTCCCAGTCCACAATATTGTACGTTTTCTGAATATCCATTTGAACCATGCATCGCGGGGATAAGTTCTTTCTAGTATAACCTTTGAAAAGTTCTTGAGCCATCATTATGTTATCATGTATAATTCTGCCTGGGACAAAGGCGGATTGGCTGTCATCTATAATGTTGCCAATGGCCCATCTAAGCTTTGCAGTGAGGATTTTTTAGATCAGTTTGTAGACAGTCGTGCAGCATGTTATGGGCCTCATGTCCTTGATCGTGGTGGCAACGGGAGACTTAGGTATCAAAGTGACCAATGAGCTGTTAAAAGCTTTGAACATAATGCCTACATTGAAAAAATCCAAGACAACTTCATAAACATCCTTTTTAAATATTGGCCACACTGACTTGAAAAATAAGGAGTTATATCCATCTATCCCTGGGGCTTTTGTATTCCTTATGCTAGATATCGCGTCCCATGTTTCCTTTTCCTCTATAGTTCTAATAAGAGATTGAGCATGCTTAGTTGATAAAGTTTTTGTACTTCTCATAGCCGCTATATCAATTCCCTTCAACTCAGTGGCATTGGTCCCTACCAGCTTAGTGTAGAACTTTATAATTTCTTCCTCCACAACTTCATGATTAGTGATATATTCGCCTTTTAACGAGGTCATGGTGTACAGGCCCTGATGATTGTTTTTCTCTTTCACGGAAGCATGAAAAATGGAGTTATTTCCATTTCCTAGCTTTAGCCAAGTGATATTCGATTTCTGTATCAAAATTGATTCTTCCATCTTGTTTAGGTGAAATACATGGTTAGTATAGTGACTCACTTGTTCTATTGCCCGCTCATTATAGAGATTGTGTTGGAGGTTTTCTTGGGCCTTTAAGAGCTCAAGCCTTGTTTTGTGAATCTGCACTTGTAAGTTTGAGAATTTCCTGTTAAGTTGGGAGAGTGTAGGCTTTAGCCTTTTGAGCTTGGTCCACAGTCTATACATAGCATTTCCTTGCATTTGTTGTTTCCAATTATCAATGAGTACCTGCAAGAAATTACCCTTCTGAGTTACGCAATTAATAAATTTAAACATGGGTATTCTTTTAGTGTATGCTGATAATTCCCACTTTAAGTGGAGAATGGTCCGAAATATTAGAAGCCAAGACTTCCACCACAACATCATGATATTTCTGGAACCATTCAACATTGGCTATCAGCCTATCTATCCTAGAGTAGATAAGCCTAACAGTATGTTTGTTGGTCCAAGTAGAATAGCTCCCTCTAGTGTTTGCCTCAAATAATCAGGTGGATTGCATCATACTAGCAAGGTCCTGATATTCCCCTTAAGTTACACCATTGCCTCCTATTCGATAATTACTCTTAAGGACATTATTGTAGTCACCCATGACAATCCATGGATTCCTCATGTTGCAACCCATAGCTTCGATTTATTTCCACAATCTTTTCCTACTTTCAAGTTGGTTAAAGGCATACACGACAGTAGCAGTGTATTGCATCGACTGACCAAAAGCATAAATCTCCATATGGATGAATTGTTCAACAGTTTTTATAACCTCCACCTTGACTTCATTGTGCTTCCATATGACCCGTATCCTTCCATTACAATGGTGATTTTAGTTATCAACAAACATCTAGTTGGGTCCAAATTTCTTTCTAATCTTATCAGTATTGTGCTTTTTAACTCTAGTTTCTAGTAAGGCCACGATAGGCACATGAAAACTTGAGAGATAAGAGCCAATCTCCATGTGCCTAGCATCCTTGTTCAGGCCCCTAACATTCCATGAAACAATCACGGAACATGAATAATTTCCCTTGTAAGACATTCTCCAATCCGCAGGGGTGTGAAACTGTTTTGAAATCTGTTTTCAATCTTGCTTTTTGGTGTGATACTTACTTGATACTTATGTTTCTCTCCTTTTCCTGAAGCAATTAGAGTCCATTCATTTGTATGTTCTCTATTTGTGCTTATACCTTTGTCTTTATTTCCTATCACAAGCGGTTGCTTCTCATCATCATCATCATTGCTTACAATTTCCCTTGCCTTCTGTTCAATTGGTTTCCATATCATTGTTGGTTTTTTCTGAGCAGACCCATTCTTCTTAATAGATCAATCATGTCCAATTCTCATACATGTTTGGAAGTACATCGATTTCCATTCATATTCAATTGGTTGTTTCAAGATATTTTCAAGCTATTTCCATTACGAAATGTCCAGTATTATTTCCTTATCTTTTTAAATCGTTTTAGCACATGTCCTAGGATTTAGTTTGGTTGATCCTGCAAGTTACTCATTTTTTATATAAAATTGATAGACCAACAGTTGTTTACTATTTTTCCCAGTGAACAAATTGGCACGCCCAGTGGGACCGGTGTTAAACGAATTTCTTGTGTTTTTAAAAGAAATTTAAAATTTTGCATTTTTTATTATCTCTTCTCTATCGAAAACTATGTTGTATGCTATTAATAAGTGGTAAAGTAGCCACCACAAACAAAGATAGACCAAAGAGGAGATATACGAGGAAAATGGAAAGTACTAATCAGCCAAATAGTTCTAATCCTCAAACTACGTCTGGTATCAATGCAAAACCAATCCTGGGGTCTTCGACTGAAGGACCCACGGTTTCTGCGCCCGTATCTGAAGCCATACCATCTATGGCAAGTTCGACCCCAACGCATTTGATCGCTCATACTCAGCCCATTCTGAGTTATGTTGGATCAAGGGGTCCACCAAGGACTCCCCCACCAGTGAGAAATGCTAACTTCCAACCATTTTTCCCTCTGGATTTTCTATGCCTTTGCCTAGTCGAGACCCGCCTTATGGAATGCCAACTTCGATGATGGCGAACTTACAGAATGCTCCTCCAGTTTTACAGAACCCATAGTAACTTCACCTTTACAAGGGTCGGGATCTGGGGTTAACATGGGTCGAAATAACCAATCCTTAGGAATAGGATATTCAGCCCAAATGTCAGGCTTGACGAATACTATTGTGGCCTATTTAAGGCAACAAATGGATGAAAGTAGCCACCAAATGGTCCAAATGATGTCCCAAACTATGGGAGAAATCTTTCAGCCTCTAATTCAAAATACCACCCAGACTAATCAGCAAATGGCAGCGCAGATGACGTGCCTTGCAGATTATTTGGTGTACCTAACCCTCCTCGACACCCTCAGAGAGAGTATATCGCAGGAAATTAAGGGACGGTGTTCGAAGAGGACCCCACAATTAACCAGAACCAACAAAACCCAGGAAACATACCTCAGGCAAATTTGCCAAACCAGGGAATAGTCGAACCCCCTAGGAATCAACCACAAATTCCTGTAGGAGAACAACCAAGGATGGTTTTGGTGAATAGAAACCAGGACGCTGACAACGTTATACAACAAGTTCGACGTCATGACGTGGCAGCAGATAACAATTTGGCAGCCATGGTCGAAAGGATTATGGTCCAAAATGGGGTAAACTTTGGCCTTCGAAGGCCAAATTATACATCTTCATTGTTAGAATACATTCTCTAGTCAGAGTTACCCCTAGAACAAAAGTCCCTAAGTTCACTAAGTTTTCTGGGGACACCACTGAGTCCACTGTCGAACATGTGGCTAGATATGTGATAAAGGCTGGAGAAATTGCGAATAATGAGAATCTTAGGATAAAATACTTCCCAAGTTCTTTGACGAAGAATGCCTTCACGTGGTTCACAACTTTACCACCAAATTGGATCCACAATTGGACCCAGTTGGAACAGCTATTTCATAAGCAGTTCTATATGGGACAAACGAAGATTAGTCTGAAGGAGTTGGCTAGTATAAAACGAAAATTCACTGAGCCAATAGATGACTACTTGAATAGATTTCGACTGCTCAAGGTTGGATGCTTTACACAAGTGCCGGAACATGAATTAGTCGAAATGGCCGCTGGAGGCCTCAATTATTCCATTAGGAATAAATTGCATACCCAATATTTAAGAGATATGGCTCAATTGGCTGATAGAGTTCGACAAGTAAAATGCCTAAAGGAAGAAAAGGCTAGGGCGAATAAGAATAAAAGGGTGGCCTACGTCGAAGTTAATGACGTAGATGAAAAATATTATAATGATCTAGTAAGTTTTGATGAAGGAGAGATTGATCTTGCTGAATTGAAATAAGGCCCACCTTATTCTTGTAAGCTGTCGGCCCCTTCGAATGGGAAAAATCCTGTCGAACTAGAAAAGAATGATAAATTCCCCAAGAAAACTTACACTTTCCACGTTACTAAATGTGACGAAATTTTTGATTCGTTAGTTAAGGATGGTTAGATGATAGTGCCTCCTGGTGCTAAAATGCCTCCTTTAGAACAAAGAAAAAAGAGAGGGTTTTGTAAATACCATAATTTCTTGGGCCATAATACTTCTCAATGTTTTCTTTTCATGGATCTTGTCTAGAATGCTATCCAAGAAGGAAGGCTCAAGTTCGGTGAGAAGTCCAAAAACCAGATAAATATCGATTCAGATCCCTTACCAGTGGCTGATGCTCACTATGTAGAGCCAACGGAGGTTAACATGATTGAGGCTGCTAAAGGCCTTGACCAAAATGTCAATATGGTCGATATCGCTGATGATTTCATCAATGGAGCAGTCATGGTCAGGATCACTGAAGGTCTCGACCAAGAATTCATAAAGAGTTTTGCTAGCGGGGATGTTGAAAGTTTCACCAACGACACTACTGATGGTGTCGACATAGGGGTTACTGAAGACGCCGACGAAGGAATCACTGAGGATTTCCAGTGGATGATGGTAACCAAAGAAACCGTTGACGGTTTCGTTTAGATGGACAAGGCTGCTGAGGGCCTTCAGATGGAATTGTTTAAGCTTGATATCACTGAGGATGTCAAAATGGAAATCAACATGGTGGAGATTTCTCAAGAGACACCCATGGAGGTTGATGATGAACGTCAACAGGAAGAATACAACAAGTTGACCTTCCCAAATGAGGAGGAGAATCTAATTTATTTTATACACAGGTGTCAAAAGAAGAGGTCAGAAGTCATGTTGTGTCCCAGATGTAGCGCTGTATTTGACAAGAAGGCAGCGTAAAATCTCGAAGGAGTTTGAAAGGCCAAACAAAGGCGTGAGGAGAAAGCCCATCATGGCCAGCAGGGTTTCGACCCAAGGAAGTCTGCTTCGAAGCAAGAACAGCTGAAGACTAGAGTTCCAGTGGCAAGGCCTGCTACTTTTAAACCATTTGCAGAACTTTCCTACGGAAAGTGGGTAAAACCAAATGAGAATAAGGAAAAGAGCCAACAGAAGTGGCAGAGTTTTGATGTAGAAAGAGGGGCTTCGATGGCCTCAAAGAAACCAGCTTATGTCTCAGAGAACTACAAAAGGAAAAACCTCATGTCTAGGTCCCAGTGGAGGAGGGAACAAAGATGAAGGAAAACCCAGAGAGAAGCTGAGGCGAAAGTAGAATCCAACACCAACGTACCAGTCGATGGGAAAAAGCCCAAGCCTATCGAAAAAGCGCTTGCCGCTACACCAGAACAAGCAGGCAAAGAAGAGCATGATCGAAAGGTTGTTGAGGATGAATTGCTCACTTATAATTTTGATTCAGGATCAGAGCAGTCTTTTGACATTTTGGTCAACGTGGTATCTGTTCTGCCGAGGGAGTTCGACCAGGTATGTGAGGTCGAAGATACGGCGAATAACATTGATGTAGAAATGGCCACACATAGGCCAGTTTGCTATTATGTAATGAATAACGGCTGTGTTGAAGAGCAAAATGCATTCTTCGAAAGGCCCAGTGAAGCTATGAAAAGCCATCTGAAGCCTCTCTTCATCACTGGGAAGATCGAAGACGTACCAGTTAACAAAATTCTGGTGGATTGCGGCGCTACCGTAAACTTCATGTCGCACTTCATGTTGAGGAGGATATGAAAGTTCGATACCGAAACTAAACCCCACAACATGGTGTTATCCAATTACGAAGGGAAGGTTGGTAACACGTTGGGGGTAATCCAAGTAGACCTGAAGGTAGGGACAGTCACAAGGTCAACCATGTTTATGGTTGTAGAGACAAAGGCCAACTACAACCTATTATTGGGACGATAATGGATACACGGAATAGGAGCCGTGCCATCTTCGATGCACCAAAGAATCACCATCTGGCGAACAGATGGTATTGTCGAGAACATTGAGGCCGACCAAAGCTATTTCTTGGCTTCAGCTAACCATGTCGATAGTCGAAACTTCGACAGGAATTTGGCTAACATCGCTCCATGTAACCTAGCCGATTTTACGTTCACTCCAAACGACAACGCGTATTTTTCACTATACCTACATCCAATAAATAGGTTCCAGTGGGATTGGGAAGTTGTAGGAGAAGATGACTTCGCTTATGAAGGGACATCCGGAGTTAACCCCGCGGGCTAGGGAAGTGAATTCGACGATGATGCCTGAGTTTGAGGTGCTCGAAAGGATTTCGGCTTACATAGCCAAAAATAAACTACAAGCGGCTTTGGAGGCCGAAGTTGAACATATGGCTGATGAAGCCAACAAAGAAGAAAATCAAGAAGATCCTGGTAAGGACTTCGATCCAGAACCACCTGATAAGGTTCAGGATGAAATGCAAGGCCAGAGGCTCGATGCAATTTATGATGACGAGCCTTTGGGTTTCGAGAAGGATCCGTTGGCATCCAATATCAAAATGCTAGCGCAAGTTCCTTTGGACAAAATCGACTTGGGAGAGGGGGAAACCAAAAGACCAACATATATCAGTGAAAATATCAGCCCACAACTCAAGGTTGAAGTGATCCAGTTATTAAAGGAGTTCAAAGACTGCTTTGCATGGGATTAAGATGAGATGCCTGGTTTAAGCAGAGAGCTGGTCGAACTAAAGCTGCCAATTAAATCTTGAAAGAAGCCAATCAAGAAATATCCAAGGCGGTTTGCACCAGCAATTCTCTCGAAGATCAAGGAGGAAGACGAAAGGCTTCTTCGTTGCAGATTTATTCGAACGACCAGGTATGTCGAATGGCTTGCAAACATTGTACCTGTTATAAAAAAGAACGGTACTTTGAGGGTTTGCATAGACTTTAGAGATCTAAATGCTACGACCCTAAAGGACGAATACTCGATGCTTGTGGCGGAGATGCTAGTTGACTCTGTCGCTGGCCATGAATACCTTAGCATGCTCGACGGGTATTCTGGGTATAACCAAATATTCACTGCTGAAAAGGATATCCCTAAAACGGCGTTTCGATGCCCTGGGGCCTTAGGCACTTACGAATGGGTAGTTATGCCTTTTGGCCTAAAAAATGATGGGGCAACATATCAAAGAGAAATGAACACAATCTTCCATGATTACATAGAGACTTTTATGCAAATTTACATTGACGATATTGTCGTTAAGTCTGTTTCAGGGAAGAACCATATTAACCATCTTCGACAATCATTCGAAAGGATGCGAAGACATGGTCTCAAAATGAATCCTCTCAAATGTGCTTTTTGTGTGCAGGCAAGAGATTTCTTAGGCTTTGTGGTCCATAAGAAGGGAATCGAAATAAATCAGAATAAGACCAAGGCCATTATGGAGGCGAAAGTGCCATCAACAAAGAAGGAACTGCAGTCACTGCTAGGAAATATCAATTTCTTAAGGAGATTTATCTCAAACCTCAGCGGGATAACTCAAGCCTTCTCACCTCTACTCCGACTAAACTATGAGGGATTCGGATAGGGGAAAACTCAACAGAAAGCTTTCGACAAATCAAAGAATATTTGAGTCATCCTCCAATTCTAGCACCACCTTGTAGAAATAGGAGCATGAGACTGTACATATTTGTGTCGGGCAAAACTTTAGGGAGCATTTTGGCTCAAGAGAATGAAAATGGCATCGAAAGATCCATTTATTACCTTAGTAGGGTTTTGAACGATGCAGAAACTAGGTATAACATAGTTGAAAAATTATGTTTATGCTTGTATTTTTCTTGTACAAAGTTAAAGCATTATATAAAACCAGTTGATGTTTATGTTTCATCTCATTTCGATATCATTAAACACATGTTGTCTAAGCCAATTTTGCATAGTCGAATTGGTAAATGGGCATTGGCGTTAACTGAGTATTCCTTGACGTATATGCCTTTAAAGGCTGTTAAGGGACAAGTGGTAGTTGACTTTATTCTTGACCACTCTATAAACGAAAATGTGTAGAACTATCTTGAGCTTGAACCTTGGAAATTATATTTCGACGGTTCTAGTCATAAATATGGTACAGGTGTAGGAGTCCTAATCATTTCTCCTAATAGAATTTCAACAAAATTCAAGTATAGAGTCGAAGGGATCTGTTCGAATAATGAGGCTGAATATGAAGTCTTAATTGTCGGACTTGAAATATTGTTGAAATTGGGGGCAACTCGAGTCGAAATAATGGGAGACTCAGAGTTAGTCATAAAACAAATTACAAGGGAGTACAAATGTGTTAAAGAGAATCTTATTATGTAATTCGTAATAGCCAATCGATTACTGAAAAAAGTTTGAAGTAGTGAATATTCGAAACATACCTCGATTGGAAAATCAAGTGGCAAATGACCTGGCTCAGATTACTTCTAGATACAAGGTGTCGAAGGAAAGATTAGAAGAGACGATCAAAGTCAGAGGAAGAGTTGTATCAACTAGATTATCCCCATCAGACTTGGAAACAACAAAGCTTGGATACGTTGATAAAGAAAACTTCAAAATTTTAGCAGTGGATAGCTTAATGGACGAAGATTGGAGGAAACCAATAGTTGAATATCTGCAGAACCCAACGGCGTCCACTGATCGAAAAACCAGGTATCGAGCTTTAAGTTACGCTCTTTTGGGTAATGAGTTATTTAAAAAGACTCCTGAGGGAGTTTTGCTTAAGTGCCTTAGTGAGTCAGAAGCATACTTAGCCCTTTCAACAGTTCATAGCGGGGCATGTGGTGCTCATCAGGTAGGGCACAAGATGAAATGGCTTTTGTTCCGACAAGGGATGTATTTGCCTACTATATTAAAGGATTGCATCGAATTCGCTAAGGGATGTCAAGAGTGCCAAGTACATGCAGCTGTACAACATGTTCCTGCAAGCGAACTACACTCCATAGTCAAACCATGGCCCTTTAGAGGTTGGGCTTTGGATTTGGTTGGTGAGATTTGACCAGTGTCATCTAAAAATCAAAGGTACATTTTGGTAGGCATTGACTATTTTACGAAATGGATCAAAGTTGTGCCATTACCAAATGTTGACCAAGAAGATGTGATTGAGTTTATTAAAAAGCACATTATTTATAGGTTTGGAATCCCAGAAACCATTACGACAGATCAAGGATCAGTGTTTACTGGTCGAAAAATGCAAGAGTTTGCTAAAGAAATGGGTTTCAAACTCTTAACCTCTACACCTTATTACGCTCAGGCTAATGGTCAGGTCGAAGCAGCGAATAAAGTGATGATTAGCCTAATTAAGAAGCATGTGGGAAAGAAGCCTAGAAATTGGCACAAAACATTGGACCAAGTTCTTTGGGCATGTCGAACCTCCCCCAAAGAGGCAACTAATTCCACACCTTTTCGATTAACCTTTGGCCACGATTCAGTATTACCAGTTGAAATCTATCTTCAGTCGGTAAGAATCCAGAGGCATCATGAGATCCCATCTGAGTCGTATTAGAATATGATGTTAGACGAATTGGTGGACTTAGATGAGGAAAGGCTTAATGCTTTAGAATTGTTGAAAAGGCAGAAGAAGAGAGTATAATAGTCTTATTGTTAGCTCTTGTATTGGCTGGAATTTTGGTAAAACAAAGTTGAACAATGTTGATGTCATATGTCTGATGTCATAACATTGGTTCCTAACATTAGTTGTTGCAGGGTTGAAGTTTTATATGCTGATGTTATAATTGATGTCTTGACATCAGTTTATCAGAACATCAGAACATCAGGTTGTGATGTTTTAGGGTTGCGCGTGTTAGTGTGTTTTAAGGAGATCTGTTAGAGAGATTGGATGCAAATATCTTGGAGAAGATATTTTCAATCAGATAATTTGCAGATTATGGAGCAGATCATGTAACTTACATCAGGGCTAATTTGAAAAAATTTAAAAAGATTTGAAGATCAAATCTGTTTTAAATTCTGGTTTTATAACAAATCAAATTAGATATTTTTGGAGGAGGTCCAAGCCCAAGACAGAATTCTATAAAAGCAGCCTCAACCCTTGTTGGAAGGTAACGAAGAAAGAGAGCTAATGACTGAGTGTCATTTGTGTCTTCGTGTGTGTTTTGTAAACCATTCGTGTGTGAATTGGTGTTACTAGTTTTGAGTTGTTAATTGTTCTTGATCAAAGTTGTTAAGCAGAATCAAGTTGTGTGATTAATTTGTAATCATTGGATTGTATCACTGAGGTGATTTAGAGAGTGAGTGGTTTCTCATACCTAAGTGGTTTCTTAGGTAGAAGTGTCATTGAGTAGTGATTAAGATTAGTAGATGTCAACTGGGATTGTTGAGTCTATAATTTAATACTACTTATAGTGAATTTCCTCCCTGGCTTGGTAGCCCCCAGACGTAGGTAGTTAGACCAAACTGGGTGAACAATTCATTGTGTTATTTACTGTTGTTTTTACCTTGTTCATATAGCAGATTGTGTTATTGTGACATCTCACTTAACATCACACATCTGATACCAGAATTTCAATTGGTATCAGAGCAGGCATCCTGCTCTGCATCTGGGTGAGATCTAGGGCTGATACTTTCTGGTGTAATGGACAAGGAGAGTGGTGGATTTGTGAATAGACCCCCCATTCTAGATGGCTCTAATTATGACTATTGGAAACCACGAATGGTTACCTTCTTGAAGTCATTAGACAGCAGGGCTTGGAAGGCTGTCTTAAAAGAATTGAAAGCACCTGTTATTGTTGAAAAGGATGGTACAACTAAGCTAAAACCTGAGGAAGATTGGACAAAGGAAGAAGATGAGCTTGCACTTGGAAATTCAAAAGCCTTGAATGCCATCTTTAATGGTATTGACAAGAACATCTTTAGACTGGTAAACACTTGTGAAGTAGCTAAGGAAGCTTGGGATGTCTTGAAAACTACTCATGAAGGAACCTCCAAGGTCAAGATGTCAAGACTTCAACTACTGACTACAAAGTTTGAAAATCTGAAGATGAAGGAGGATGAAACCATTCATGATTTTCACATGAATATTCTTGAGTTGTCCAGTGCTTCTAGTGCTTTAGGAGAAAGAATGACTGAAGAGAAGCTGGTAAGGAAGATTCTCAGATCCCTTCCCGAGAGATATAAAATGAAGGTGACTGCTATTGAAGAAGCTCAAGACATCAGCAAGATAAGGGTTGATGAGTTGATTGGTTCCCTTCAAACCTTTGAGTTGGGATTGAATGAGGAGCCTGAAAAGAAGACCAAACGCATAGCTTTGGTGTCCAATACTGAAGATGGTAAGAAGGAGTATAATTTTGAAACTCAGGAGGAACTGTCAAATGCTGTTGTGATGCTTGGGAGACAGTTTAATAAGGTGTTAAAGAGAATGGATAGAAACTATAGACCTAATGTTAAGAACATCACATCTGACAACAACAGGTCTAGTGATCAAGTGAAGAAAACAAGAGATGAAGAAAAGTTCAATCATGATAAAGGAGTTCAATGCTATGAGTGTGAAGGTTATGGTCATGTCAAGAAAGAATGCCCTACATACCTCAAAAAGCAGAAAAAAGGGTTATCTGTTTCCTGGTCTGATACAGACAGTGAAAGTGAAGAAGAGAATGCCAAGCATGTTAAGGCATTGACTGGACTATGTGCCTCTGATGGAGAGTCTAGTGATGGTGAATTGACCTTTGAAGAGTTGGCATCCTCTTATCAAGAGTTGTGTCTGAAAAGTGAAGAGGTCCTTCAAGAAGGGGAGAAGCAGAAGAAGATTATTGTATAGCTTGAGACTGAGAAAGCTGAACTTAAGAATGAAATTTTGTTGTTAAAATCCCAGCTTGATCAAATGTCAAAATCCATCAGAATGTTAAATAGTGGAACTGACACTCTGGATAAAATACTTGAAGCTAGAAAAGGTGCAAGTGATAAGTGTCATACCCCAAATTTTTACCACTTAGATTTCCCATCATTGTGCAAATCATCATCACAATATGGAGGAACCATCATACTTCATCAGTCTCCCCAAAGATGGGTGAGCATTCACTACAATCAAAATTAGGGTTTCAAGCCCTCTCTGAGTGCTTAGACAAAGGATCAATCAAGGAATGACATGATCTTCAACTTGTATAACCTCTCAAACATCCACAATGGATCAAAAGGACTCCCACTTCAAGGATCAAGCACAAGGCTGCTCCCTTCTAGGTGGATCAAGTCTCAAGATCGACAGTGCCACCAAATTAGGGTTTTGGTCGACCAGGGCCTCCAGATGGAAATTTTTCATCTGGGTACAAGCCAATGATCCAAAACATAACCTAATATACTCCATGGAACCTCATGGACCCAATCATCAAGTCAATTTTGTCTCAGGGGATGCATTCATCAAAAATCAGGAATTAGGGTTTCTTGACCTAATTCACCCATAAGTTGACTTTTAGGGCAAATCATGAGCCAAGACCTCAAGAGAGGGTTTGAGGGTCTCTAATGAACTATATTGATCCATTTGGAACAATGGATTAATCCAAGAAGCTTGAGCAACAAGTCTCAATTTCATCTGCACCACAGTTAGGGTTTTAAGGAAAAAGTCAACTGTAACTTTGACTTCTGACCAGGACATGCTCCCAAGCCCTAAGACATGCATCAATATACCCTATGACACCCATGGAACATGTCCATCAAGTTTGATTTAGGTCAAGGACGTGATTTCCGGAAGAATTGCACAGTTTGAAATTTATCTGATAAAAAGTCAACTGTGCACAAAAGTCAACTTTGACTTTTTGAGATTTTTCACCAAAATGGATTTTTAACCCTAAAATGATGTTAATGTATGATTTGAATCATCATTCATCAAGAAAAATCAAGAAAAGTTGGGTAACTTGTAAAAGGGGTAACCATAAAAAAACTTAGAAAATTTTCTAAGTTAAAAATAAAGTGGCTAGGGTACTAACTTTGGAGGGTCATAACTCCTAAACCACAAAGACATTTTCTCCCATCCAAGGCTTGATTTGTAGATCTCATTGCCCTCTACAAAAACTTCAACAAGACCTAATTCCAACTCCTCATGCATTTTGAGTTATGGAGTGATCAAAATCAAGAAAAGTCACTTTGTTCCAACACTTAGTGAAAATTTCACTAAGTCAGATTTTGCCTTACTTTTTGCCAAATGTAGGGGGATTTTTCACTTGGATTCAAAAGAGATCAAAACCAAACATGTTCAAACAGTTGTTGTATCATGTAAGGGCTTTCCAAAATGGCCAAGAACATTACCAAATTCCATTTGAGTCATGAGATATGACATTGGAAAGTTGTCATGCTGAAATCTGCCAAGGCAAGGCAGAATTTGCATTTTTGTTCGATTTGCCAAAATCAGCCAAATCCAAATGCTCCTATCCACTTGGACACCTCTGAGGATTGAATCTAAAGGGGACAATCACTGAGCCAAGCCTCCAAAGTCTTTGGAACAAGAAATAGCATGTTGAACCTAGAATGGCCAAAATAGGGACAAGACTCCAATTTTGGATTGGAGCATTCAATGGAAGCATCAAGGTGGCATGGAATGAGTCATTCTCAACTAAATTCAGTCAAGAATTATCCAAGACCAAGGGAACCACAACCCTGTGCCCTAACCTCTAGTCAATGGCTAGAGGAGACTTGCATTTCCATTGGCCAACATTGAACAAACACCTGTTGCAGTTGCCATTCACTATTCCTTGCAAACCAAACTTGCTCTACTATAAATAGAGCTCAATTATGGTCAGTTTAAGTACACGAAAGGCCTACAACACTTGCCTTTCTCAAAAACCACTTCTCACTCTCAAAAATGCCTTTCTTAGCAAGTCACTATCGGGTTTTTCATTAGAGAGCAATTCCACTCAAACCAATCACACACACACCTCATATACATCACATATGAACTGATCAAACACTTAAACAACAACTGGAACACTGATTTCTCAGAATCACCAGTCAATTGCTCAAGGTTTTAACCAAAGTGCGGTTGAGATGCCATGAAGTGATCCAGCCATTCTCAGTCAAGTCCAAGCATTCAAACACACTCCATAGGGTGTAGGGAAGCTGTTCAGACCATCACAACTCATCTGTAACACTTCCTACTCATAAATCAATTTGCTCTTGCTGTCACGACCTAGAGGTAAGCTTAAACATTGGTCATCTCTCAATCTATGCATATTTCCTCGCACAATAATTTGGCCATATGTTCATAATCATGCATGGAATGTTTTCCCTCAATTAATTGCTTTGTTTGAATCGTGTATCAAAAATCCTAGCCTTCATGCAGAAATTAGGGTTCTTGAGGATTTTTCATGATTTCTTGTTATATGTTTAATTTAAATGAAATTAAATACCATAGACATGATCGTGAGGTTGAAACGAGTTGATTGGTATGTGAATTACATGATATGATTAAGTATTCAGTGAGATTGGATAGAAAATGCAAATCTGGGCCAAGCTGAAACACGCGCGTGTTCTTCAGCTGTTCTTGGCGCCATTTTTCATAAATTCAAATATTTGAATTTTGTGATTTTATTTAATTGATTCAAAAATTAATTTCTCTCTGAGTTTTAATGATTTTGAGTTGATTCTTTTTTTAATAATTCACAAAAATGTTGAAATATTTTATTTTCCCAAAAAAACCTAAAAATATTATTTATTTCATATAATAGATATTTTTGCAAAGAATTAATGTTTTAATTGTTTTTAACATTTAAAATATTTTTTCCACCTTGATTTTGCAACTTTTAATGCTTTTTAATTATTTTGTAGGTCAATACTTAATTTTTGAGGCATTAATCCAAGATCACAATTTGTTTTCCATATGTTAAACAATTTTAATCATTTTAATTGAATTTTTATTCAATTAAATACATTTTGGAAAATAAATTAGGTTTTTTGGATTAATTAAACCCTCATAAATCATTTTCAAAACTTTTTGGGCCTCTAATAGAGTGTAAGACCCAATCCTTTTTTGACCAAATCATTTTTGGGCCTTAGTGTATTGTATAAGTCCCGATACCATCAAAAATAAACGGCGCGATCGTCGCCTTTTGAAAAATAACCTTTTGGGCCTCTCCTCGAGCTATAAGACCCATTCAAAACTTTTGGGCCTCTATTAGAGTGTAAGACCCAACCCCCTTTTAACCAAAACAATTTTGGGCCTCACTTATTGTATAAGTCCCTCTACGTTAAAAGAAAATCTCGGCGTGATCGCCATTTTAAACGAAAAAATCATTTGGGCCTACCCTCGTGTTATAAGCCCCACTCTTTTTCTTTAAACCTTTTGGGCCTCTTGAGAGAGTGTAAGACCCATCCCTTTGTACAGAAAACCCTTTTTGGGCCACCGTCACTTGTATAAGTCCCTCTGTACAAATTCCAACAGTGCGCTCACTGATAAAACCCTGGGCCTCTCCTTGAGCTGTAAGCCCCAAATCTTTCTTTTTCAAAGCACTTTCTCCTTTGATTTTGAAATATACTATTGTTTTCAATCTTTCTTTGTTGAACAACTAACCAAACACATGGAAGCTCTACAACCGGGTAAGTGTTTATACGCTTTCATTTACCGCTTTCATATACATATAACTGTATTGTGGGGCTGTTTCGCTATAAGTCTTCTTTCATAAACTCATATCAACTGTGTAATAATAGTATAGATATTTAGAGTTTTCCCGGCCACTACGTCTAGAACTAGGTGACGCCGTTTCATTTATTCGTAGAAATAGACAACTAGATCCCCAAAAGGATCACCAGATACAGTCTTCTCTTCGGCTGTCCTCATTAGGAATTGTCAAGAAACTCTATTCCCAGAGATGAATGTATTCTCCGTGAATGGCATCTTTGAGTTTCTTCCAAATTCTTGAACTTTCCTGACTTGATCTATTCCTTGTGAATAGCTTGCCTTGAATTTCTCGGGGTTTGGGGACCCACGGGCTTCTTAAAAGCATCGGCCTCCTCTTGGGCATCATACAAGGACCCACAGGCTTCCTAAAAGCAGCCCTGCCTCCTCTTGGGCATTGTACAAGGACCCGCCGGCTTCTTAGAAGTATTCACAACCTCCTCTTAGGCTTCGTATAATGATCTCTTCCTCCAGGAATGATAGCCTCCTCTTGGGCATCGTACAAGGACTCGTCGGCTTCTTAAAAGTGTCCAGCCTCCTCTTGAGCTTCATACAAATTGTCCCAACGACCTCCTCGAGGTATAGGAACAGAAATCAGTCATCTTAATAGAACAGTCCTTTCATAG
This sequence comes from Lathyrus tuberosus, assembly GCA_022829125.1. Lineage (NCBI taxonomy): Eukaryota > Viridiplantae > Streptophyta > Magnoliopsida > Fabales > Fabaceae > Lathyrus > Lathyrus tuberosus. The sequence goes on from JALAZF010000353.1 coordinate 2,756,750, forward strand.
AGTCTACTACTGTTTCTCAAAGCACAGTACAAAAGATGACACTCTAGACTTGGACAGTCTAATCTCCTTGAGTCTCAAAGACATTCTCAAGTGACCCCTTCAAAAATAGGAAGAAAACCCGTAGACTCGGACAGTCTCAATACCCTTCGGATTTCCCACTTCCTTAAAGAACAGGAATAACCCGGATCCTTGAAACAAATCCTTGAGTACAGTGTTGCTCATATAAGAACTGATTTTCTCTTTCAAAATCGGTATCTTGGACCTGTCACTTAACTGAACAGTCATCATAGCCTCCTCTTAGGCTTTGTATAATGATCCTTCTCTAGTGAAGTTAGCCTCTCTCTTGGGCTTTATACAATGATTCTCCCCAACGGAGTCAAACAACGTTTAGCCTCTCTCTCGGGCTTTGTACGAGACACATAAGAGACTCCCTCGTTGAGTCAATCACCCTTTCGCCTCCATCTCGGGCTTTATACGAGATACAAAAAGGTTCTTATTGAGCCAAACAAATTTCAGCCTCCATCTCGGGCCTCGTACGAGATACAAAAAACTCTCTTGTTGAGTCAAATAGCCTCCATCTCGGGCTTTATACGAGATACCAAAAGATTCCCTCGTTGAGTCAAAACCTTTTAGCCTCTCTCTCGGGCTTTGTACGAGACATATAATAGCCTCCTCTTAGGCTTTGTATAAGAAAACCACTGGTTGGTCCAATCAACCTTTTAGCATCAAAGTTGTGCCTCGTTCACAGTACACAAACTTCAACAACTCTTTCCCCTTCATCTAATTGCTGTAAGCGGCGAGCCTCTGGATCATCTACATCCATGCCAATGTCCCTCTTTTAGTATGAGAAATTCCTAAGGAAAGATAACATTGCTCTACACTGAGTTAAAGTCTTCTCCTTCAGGTTAAAATCCCCTATAAAGGAAATTATGGCATTGCCGGATTCACACAACCCGGTTAAAGTAATTCTCCTTTATAAACAGTTGTGACATACAACTCCCTCTTTAGAGATGACAAATTCTCTCTAAAGTCAACACCCCTTTAGCTTCACATCTTGGGCTTTGAACAAGATACAAACTACCTTTCGCTTCACGTCTTGGGCTTTGAACAAGACACCAAAACAACCATTTCCTCCCATAGAATAGGAGGAACTACGAACGCTCTGATTTCCCTGTTTCGGTAAACGGGAATACGTAGGCATAAGATTGAAAGAAAAATCTTAGTGAGCACACTAAAAAAAACCCAAAATCCCATACTTTCATATATATTCGTCCTAACATCTCAACCGATAGCCTAAAGCACCCCTCGTCAACAAAATAAACCTAGAAAAAACCCCGAATCTTTGTAGCATCTGTAAGCCAACAGTTTTGACTGTTTAATCTCAGTATGCAAGCAGGGTTAATTGGAGACATCTATTTCCCTTCCTTCATCAGCTTTAATAGGATAAAAAATGAATCGAGCTGTATTACCAGAGCGATCGTGCTTCGCAACAACATCCAAAAATCACTCGCTACAGAAAAATGGCGACTCTGCTGGGGATTCTTTAGGGATCTTGTTCTCTTCTTGTCCCCTAGGTAGAAACCTTGACATCACTAGGATCTTAGGTCAAAACGCCGTTAATTTGGAATGAAACCACAGATTGGTGACTCCGCCGGGAAACCATTTTCTGTCAGGAACTTAAGATTCTTAGCTTTTAAAAGTCTAGGATGATTAGGACAAATATATATACTGCTTTTCCTAATTGCTATACGTGTTTATTTTTCTGCTAATGGGAATGCGTGTGATGCCGCATGTAGAAATATTGAGTATACACTTAAGATAAGTGATGGCGACGAGGTCGACCATCAACCTCAGTGGAGGCTGACTAATGCAACCCATTCTCTCACCTAGACAATGGGCCGATTGTGATGTCTGAGAAGCTGAGGAGCCAAACCCTTTCGTAGTGCGGAAACTATCGGGAATAGTTGTTACGCGATACTACCCTCATTTAAGGCTGGTGATCTATTCTCGGTGAATGGCACTTACTCTAAGATTGCTCTACAAGTCGCTGGTGATCCGCTTGTTGTTTTGCTTTCCTGGGAGGAGCTGATGATAATGAGTACAGGTACAAAAATCACCCTAGTATAAACCTTTGGGGATGGGTAGAGCCTTGACTTCATGACAACGATCCTTTGACCCCATGTTTTTTCTATGTTTTTGTGTGCTGCATTCATCTAAAAAACATTAAAACATTCAGAAAAAATTTCTCTTCTAGTCTCTCTGTTTTTCAAATTAAACTAAGACTGTGATTGCAAATATCAGAGAAAAGGATTACACTAATGGATTTCGGTAGGAGGAGAACTCATAGTTATACCTTCAAGGTTCCAAAGCTAGAGGATTTAAGAAGGTTAGCGAGGATGATCACAAACCCAGAGGCTTTCAGAGCCAAGCACGGAGGTCTGCTACCACTGTTAAGAGTCCGTATGATTAAGGGAATCATGGATGCGCTCATTCAGTTTTATGATCCAGTTTATCACTGTTTCACATTCCCGGATTACCATCTCGCACCAATGCTGGAGGAGTATTCTCATCTGATTGATTTATATATCACAGATCGAGCTCCATTTTCTGGACTGGAAGAAATTCCAAAGAATCAGACCATTGCAAAAGCAATTCATTTGGACGAGTCTGAGGTCAGGACTCACCTAACTACCAAGGGTGGCATCCAAGGTTTGCCAGCCCTGTATTTTGCCAATATAGGAAACGTGACTGCTTTTGAAAGCATCTTTGTCTTGCTCACCTACGGGTTATTTTTGTTTCCCAACATTAATAACTTCGTCGATATCAACTCCATTAAGGTTTTTCTCATTGGAAACCCTGTGCCGACTTTGCTCGCAGATGCGTATCATTCTGTACACTTGGGAAATTTGTACAGCGGAGGGGAGATCACATGCTGTGTACCTCTGCTTTACAAATGGTTTATCTCTCACTTGCCCAAGTCTGCTGCTTTTTGGGATTGTAAGAGTGCCTTACGTTGGTTGCAGAAGATCATGTCCCTTACCAACTCTGATATAGATTGGTGTAATAGGATCTATGATGGAATCAGGATCATTGATCGTTGTGGAAACTTCCCCAACGTACCCCTTATAGGAATTAAGGGGGGAATCAACTATCATCTGGTGTTGGTTCGCCGTCAATTTGGATACCCAATGAGACACGTCCCACGGGGTGTTCATCTGGAAGGTCTTTTCTTCAAGGAAGGAGAAAACGACAGAGCACTAAAGATGGAAATAGTGCACGCTTGGAAGCATGTTCATAAGAAAGGACGAGAGTCTCTGGGAAAACCAGATTGTGTCTCGGTGGAGCCTTACCTCCATTGGGTATAAACTTGAGCTCTCAAGCTAAAAATGCCTTATCCTCGTTACGAAATTCTTCCGTCGAGGGAATCTGTCATGTACTTCATGACGAAAACTGAAAAGCTTCAGGTTACTCTCAACAAAGTTCAAAAGGAGAGAAGGTCTTGGAAGAACAAGTACCGCACCCTCGACATAGAGTGCATCAAAATACAACAATTATTAAAAGAGAAAGATGCTCTGATTGAAATTTTGGAGCAACATGTTGTAGAGAATCAAGATGACCAAAGGAATTTGCTCGCTCCTTTCACCTGGAAAAGGAATGACAACCCGACAACGGCCCAAGAGCCCCGGTCAAAGAAAAGGAAGATACCAGAATCAGCACCCGATTTCTCTTCAGAGAGGACTCGAGACCCATTAGCTTAGGTTTCCGTTTCTGCACTTTGTAATCTACTATATTTTCGTTTCCGCAATCCTTTGAATTTCAATAAAAAAGGGGTTTCCCCACCGTTTGATATTTGTAATCTAATTGTCGAAGTTTATTTTGATTAAACCAAAAAACAATTAATATAATCATTGCATTCATCATTCTTACATCGCGTATTCTTCTTACCTACGAATCTCACGTTTGTGTCTCGGTTCTAGAGTCAAACTGTCTCATTCGTATAATACTTGGGCCAATCGTCAGAAAAAGATGGATGATCTTGAGGAAGAAAACAGAGAGTTGAAAGAAGAGATCGACGCTCTGAGAGAGGATATGAGAAAGCTTCGTAACGACATGCAAGCCATGGCAGAAGCTCAGCTACAACGAACTGTGATCTCAGAGATCACCTCAACGCCCATAGTGGAGAAGTATGATCCTAGGTATCAAATGCGGAAATATCGTCCTTGGGGCATGCCTGTTAACTATATCCCAGAAGGATATGTTCCGTCAATCAGTGAAGATCAGGGAATCACAACAGAAGCCGTTGGGCCTAAAGGTTACAAACTTCGGGAAAGCGAAGATGCCAGAGGCATACTGACGACTCCTGAAGGTTACAAACTTCGGGAGACGCCAAGACTCACTACCGTAGTCACGGTACCACCCCCTGTGGTGCACACTGTCCCGGAAGGACAGATTCCACATACACCTTCTGGTAAGAAGGAAACTATGTTTGACAGAATGGAGGAATTCCAGGAGCAGTTCTTGGAAATGCAGAAGGAACTGCAAGCCATTCGCGGTCAGGATCTATTTGGAAAGGACGCCGCAGATCTCTGCTTGGTCCCAAATGTGAAAGTCCCGCACAAATTTCAAGTGCTCGACTTTGAAAAATACAAGGGTAACTCTTGCCCTCAAAGCCATCTGATGATGTACGCCTGGCGGATGTCAGCTCAGACGGAAAATCAGGACCTACTGATTCGCTACTTTCAGGATAGTTTAACCGGTGCCGCATTAAAATGGTACATGGGTTTAAACCGTGCCACGATCAGTACTTTCAGAGATCTTGGCACTGCCTTCGTCCAACAATACAAATACAATTTGGACATGGCACCCGACAGAGATCAACTCAGATCGATGTCGCAAAAGGACAAGGAAACCTTTAAGGAGTACGCTCAAAGGTGGCGTGAGATTGCCGCTCAAATTTGTCCACCTCTGGAGGAAAAAGAGATGACAAAGATCTTCTTAAAGACCTTAAGCTCATTTTACTATGACCGAATGGTTGCCAGTGCGCCCAGTGATTTCACCGAAATGGTTGGCATGGGTGTACGTCTTGAGGAAGCTGTCTGAGAAGGACGTTTGGTAAAAGACACTGGATCGACGAGCGGTACTAAAAAATACAGTAGTGCTCTCCCTAAGAAAAAAGAGCCAGATATTGGGGATATCTCTCTCGGAAAGCAAAGGCGACGTTATCAACCGGTAGCAGCTGTGACTCCTGCTATCAACCCTGCGTCTATTCCTACGTATCAACCTCAGGTTGCGCAGAGCCAACCTGATCAACAAAGGACACAACAGCCTCTTCAGCAGGCTCGTCCTCCATACAACAACAACCGTACAACACGGCCACCAGGATTTGATCCTATACCCGTGTCGTACGCAGAACTATTTCCATTACTACTGGCTAAGGGGCACATTCAGACTAAATCTCCTCTTACAGTACCGGAAAATCTGCCTTTTTGGTTTAAGGTGGATCAAACATGCCCTTATCATCAAGGAGGTCCAGGGCATAACATAGAGACTTGTCTCAATTTCAAGTCAGATGTGCAAAACCTTGTTAGGAGCGGGGTCTTATCCTTCAAGGATACAAATCCTAATGTTCTCACGAACCCGCTGCCTCAACATTAGAAGGCTGCAGTTAATTTGATAGAAGGAGAGACTAACAATGTCTATCAAATTCACGATGTACTCTCGTTAAAGACCAATCTGGTCAAGATGCATTGTAGACAGAGTGGGTACGACCATGTGCCACCTCATAATTATCACCAGTGTGATATCTGCTCTAAAAACAATCAAGGATGTCCTGTAGTGCAAGCAGCTCTACAGGAACAAATGATCTCGGATGGATCCAAGAGCACCGAGTTCGTGGAGTTAACATGGTCTACACAAATTCTAAAGTCATTCAGAACCACAATATCCGTGCAATGAATATCAACTTGGTGGCGATGCACTCAAGGCAAAGCCAGTATCATAATCTGCCGCGGCACGATTACAGTTCCTGTCTGATTTGCTCGGTAAACAAACAGGGATGCTCTTTCATACAAGAGGCCCTCTAGCGTCAGATGGATCTTGGATGGATCCAAGACTACCATGATAGGAACTCCTATCAAATCAACATGGTTCAGATCTTCGATATTCGCGTGATGAATACTAAACTGGTAGAGTTACATGTTAAGCAGGTCCGACTCGGATTCTTAACATCACATGACTATCAAATCTGTAAGGCGGGTTGCGAAAATGATCGAGGTTGTACCCTTGTCCAAGAGGCACTTCAGCACTTGTTAAATCACTGGTGGATGCCAATTTATATGGATGAAGATACTCAGCAAATTAGTATCAGCAACAGGAATCCTACTCGACGTCAGATTCAGGATGTCCGATCTGTGGAAGCTAACCTAGTAAGGTTACATTGTATTCAAAGTGGGCGTGGTCAGGTGCCACCACACAATTATGACCGTTGTAGCGTCTGTTCGGAAAGTAACCAAGGGTGTTACCTTGTGAGAGCAGCTCTTCAGGGTCAGGTGGATCGTGGAGAGATTCGTCCATATCCGGGTTCTGGACCCATCAACTGGACGCCGAATTACCTTGCCGAGCAAGTTGAGGATGTTGTCACGATCTCTGCTCATCACAGGACCAGGGATGTTTTTTCCATTATCCCTCTACTTGACGAATCTAAAGTTCCCAACTAGGAATGGATCGAGATCACTTATGATGGTCAGAAAAATCAAAAGGTTCCCATAGTCATCTATTTGCCGGGACCACTACCGTATGAATCAGCTAAGGCAATCCCTTACAAATACGGTGCAATGACAGTTGAAAATGGAAAGGAAATTCCATTATCCTCCGTCGTGAATATTGCATACATCAGTCGTGTAACACGGAGCGGTAGAATCTTCAACCGAGGAGTTGGAGAACCTAACAAGGAAAAGGAACTTTAGACGGAAACTCCTGATCCACCAGTCGGTCAATCTAGTAATCCCGACCTTTCGAAAAATGATGATGGGATGCTGAAGCTCATCCAAAGGAGTGAATACCACATTGTCGATCAACTGTTACAGACTCCTTCAAAGATCTCGGTATTATCACTGTTACTCAGTTCAGAAGCCCACATGGAGGCTCTACAGAAAGTCTTGGAGCAAGCCTTTGTGGAACAGGATGTAACAATCAGACAGTTTGATAGCATTGTCTCTAACATCACTTCCTGCAACAATTTGGGATTTAGTGATGAGGAATTACCTGAAGAGGGTCGTCGTCATAACATGGCGCTCAATATCACAGTTAACTGCCAGGACGATGCTTTAGCCAACGTACTGGTAGACACAGAGTCAACCCTGAATGTTATGTCGAAGTCCACTTTGACGCAATTATCATTCAAAGGCCCTCCGATGAGAATCAGCGAGGTCGTCGTCAAAGCGTTCGACGGATCCAGAAAAACAGTTATCGGCGAAGTTGATCTTCCCATAACTATTGGTCCTCACACTTTCCTAGTCACTTTCCAGGTCATGGACATCCGGGCAACGTACAGGTATTTATTAGGGAGACCTTGGATACATCAGGCTGGAGCGGTCACTTCAACCCTCCACCAAAAGCTAAAGTTCGTAAAGAACGATCAACTTGTCACAGTTTGTGGGGAACAAGCCTTGCTTGTAAGCAACTTGTCATCGTCTACTGGTATAGAACCCGAGGAGGTTATTGGAACTCAGTTCCAAGCACTGTCGGTGAGCAAGAACAATCAATCCCAAGAAGGAACTTCGATTTCCTCATACAAAGATGCTATTAAAGCGGTCGAGAGTACCGATACAACCGGATGGGGACAGCTTGTCATTCCTATTAACAATAAAACAAAGAAGGGTCATGGTTTTTCTGCAACCTGTACCCAGACAGCTGCTAATGATGGAAGTATTCATCCCCTTCAAAACTTCTTCCACGGTGGAGGTTTTCTCCACCCAGTGTCTCAGGCAGTACATGCTATCAATGAGGAAGATCCCTCTGACACAGATGAAGAATGGAAGTCCTATCTGAACGAGGACGGTTATATGTCTCAGGAAGAGGTGCCTATACCATTTTTCTATCCTGCACAGAGTCCGAGATTTATACCAAGGTCAGACGTCGAAATGATCTATGGAGATTGTGATCCAGAAGGATGCTGTGCTCCGCCAAATTCATTAGAGGAGGACACTCTGATGAAAGACAATTTTGACCACAATTACTATGGCCCAATGGATGGTCTGCCGATGTGGCAACCTTACCCAGGAAACTTGGGGCAAGAGAGTCAGCCGAACAATGAAAATCAGCTGACCGTCATTAAACAGAATACCTGTGTCCCCACCATGTCATGGGATCAACACTCAGGTCATTCAGAAACTACTCAACATGAAGATGAATTCGCAACGTTTGCAGGACTTGAATTCATCAACTATGCTTTTCCTGAGGTTAACGTCATCGAGAGAGATGACTCTTCCAGTTCCAAAGAAGTTTGGGACACCTTGGGACAACCGAGTGGGAAATACGACTATATGGTCAAGTACACCGCTCCCGAAAGCTCTCGTATCAGGCTCGAAGATATCCAGCCTACTGGATGGGGAGATACAGCTGAGAGCACAAATACTATGCAAAATGCAACTGAGGAATTCTCCTACGACAACTCTGCCTGGGAGACAGATTCCAACGATATCGTTCCACCAGAAATCAGCATTATTTCTGAAGACAAATCAAGGAAGGTGCCAGACTTTGTGATTCACCGAGGAGTTCGCCGCCAGTGGGTTGCTGTTGATGTTCCGAAGGTCGTTCATCAGTCAAAGTAATTGCCATCTTTAACCTTTCACCCTACCCAGGTGAAACGGATGTTTTAATAGGGCTCGCTTTTTGTAAATTTTCCCTCTTCGCTTCGTCCAAAGCGATAGAGTTTTGTTTTATAGGGCTGTAGTTTCAAGGATCAACTTGTTCATTAATAAAATAACGTCGTTCTGTAATTTCCGCATTAATTGCTGTTTTCTCTTTTTGCTTTTTCAGAAAATGGTAATCCTAAAAAACAATTCAATAATAAAAACAAGCAGTAAAATAAATACACTGCACACACTTGCATTTTCTCTATCTCTTCTAAACACGAATCATCACGTCATGCAGATTGCTTGTTTTAAACCCCGTTGAAACATACGATCCGATGCTTTCTCCCAACTTTGAGTTCCCGGTATTCGAGGCTGAAGAAGAAAATGACGACAAAATTCCAGAAGAGATCTCCCGACTACTCAGACAAGAGGAAAGGTCCATTGAACCTCATAAAGATCCGTTGGAAACGGTAAACTTGGGTTCAGAAAAAGAGAGAAAAGAAATCAGGATTGGGGCACTGCTCAGTCCAACTGCCAAAGAGAGTTTGATAAAGCTTCTCAAAGAATTCCCCAATGTATTCGCTTGGTCCTATCAGGATATGCCAGGGTTGGATACCAGCATCGTGGAACATCACTTACCGTTAAGATCGGAATGTCCGCCAGTAAAACAAAGGTTGAGACGCACTCACCCAGACATGGCCATTAAAATCAAAGAGGAGGTACAAAAACAGATTGACGCGGGTTTCCTCGCTACATCTGAATATCCTCAATGGTTAGCCAACATCGTACCCGTTCCCAAAAAGGACGGAAAGGTCAGAATGTGTGTTGATTACAGGGATCTGAACAAGGCTAGTCCAAAGGACGACTTTCCTTTACCACACATTGACATGCTGGTAGACAGCACAGCAAAGTTCAAAATTTTCTCCTTCATGGATGGATTCTCGGGCTATAACCAGATCAAAATGGTGCCGAAAGACATGGAGAAAACTTCGTTCATTACCCCATGGGGCACCTTTTGTTATATGGTAATTCCGTTCGGTTTGAAGAATGCCGGGGCAACCTACCAAAGGGCCATGACTACTCTTTTTCATGACATGATACACAAAGAAATCGAAGTGTATGTCGATAATATGATTGTGAAATCTAAAACAGAGAGTGAGCACGTTGAACATCTGTCAAAATTGTTCGAACGTTTAAGAAAATTCAAGCTCTGCTTGAATCCCAACAAGTGCACCTTCGGTGTCCGTTCAGGGAAACTACTAGGGTTCATCGTCAGCCAGAAAGGAATTGAGGTTGATCCTGACAAGGTCAAGGCCATTCAAGAAATGCCTTCTTCGAAAACTGAAAAACAAGTCAGAGGATTCCTGGGACGTTTGAACTACATCTCCAGATTCATATTCCTCATGACTGCGACCTGTGCGCCGATTTTCAAATTACTAAAAAAGAACCAGGATTGCGTTTGGTTAGAAGATTGCCAAACCGCCTTCGACAGTATCAAGGAATATCTGTTGAATCCTCTGATTCTATCTCCTCTAGTGGAAGGAAGACCACTGATCATTTACCTCACAGTCCTAGAGAGACTCAATGGGATGTGTACTTGGCCAACAAGACGAAACCAAAAGGAAAGAGTCTGCCATTTACTATTTGAGCAAGAAATTCACCGACTGTGAAACTCGGTACACGATGCTTGAGAAAACTTGCTGTGCTTTGGCTTGGGCAGCCAAACGTCTTCGCCAATACATGATTCGTCATACTACTTGGTTAATCTCCGAAATGGATCCAATCAAGTACGTCTTCGAAAAACCTGCTCTCACGGGAAGGATTGCCCGTTGGCAGATGTTATTATCAGAATATGACATAGAGTACCATGCTCAGAAAGCCGTTAAAGGAAGTATTTTAGCCGATCATTTGGCTCATCAACCGATTGACGATCAGGAATCAATCGGGTTTGACTTCCCAGATGAAGATGTCATGTATCTAAATATGAAAGATTGCGATGAACCGTTACCCAGTGAAAGGCCAGAACCAGGTTCCCAATAGGGACTAATCTTTGACGGAGCAGTTAATCATTATGGAAACGGAATTGGGGCAATAATTGTTACCCCTTAGGGTACCCACATTCCTTTCACCGCCAGACTTACGTTCAAATGTACGAACAACGAGGCCGAATACGAAGCATGTATCATGGGTCTCGAGGAAGCGATTGATTTAAGTATCAAAAACTTGGACGTATATGGCGACTCAGCCCTGGTTATCAATCAGATAAAAGGAGATTAGAACACATACCAATCAGGATTGATTCCTTACAAAGACTACGCAAGAAGGTTGCTACCTATCTTCAACAGAGTTGAGTTTCATCATATCCCTCGTGAGGAGAATCACATGGCTGACGCATTAGCCACAATCTCTTCCATGATTAGTGTAGGTCAATGGAACGACTTACCTAAGATCGACATAATGCGCCTTGAACGGCCCGCCTACGTCTTCACGATTGAAGCAGTCATAGACGACAAACCTTGGTATCACGATATCAAATGCTTCCTTCAGAAACAAGAGTACCCACCTGGGGCACTAAGGAAGGACAGGAGAACCCTCAGAAGGCTGGCAGGCAGTTTCTTCCTGAGCGGTGACACTCTCTATAAGAGAAATTTTGACATGGTCTTGCTCCGATGCGTAGACAGACCAGAAGCAGACATGCTTATGAAATAAATTCATGAAGGATCCTTTGGCACTCATGCCAACGGACACACAATGGCGAGAAAAATTCTGAGAGCAGGGTACTATAAGTTGACCATGGAATCCGACTGCTTCAAGTACATGAGGAGGTGTCACAAGTGTCAGATATACTCCGACAAAATTCATGTACCGCCATCACATCTCAAAGTTCTTTCTTCCCCGTGGCCTTTTTCCATATGGGGAATTGACATGATTGGCATGATTGAGCCCAAGGCTTCAAGCGGACATCGGTTCATCCTGGTAGCCATTGATTACTTCACTAAGTGGGTCGAAGCAGCGTCATTCGCCAATGTAACCCGACAAGTGGTGGTCCGATATATCAAAAACAATATCATCTGTCGTTATGGTGTTCCAAGCGAGATCATCACCGATAATAGATCTAACTTAAACAATAAGATGATGAAAGAGCTGTGCGTAGAGTTCAAGATTGAACACCATAACTCATCTCCCTACCTACCCAAGATGAATGGAGCGGTAGAAGCGGCCAATAAGAACATCAAGAAGATCGTTCAAGAGATGGTTGTAACCTACAAAGACTGGCACGAGATGCTACCCTTTGCTCTTCACGGTTATCGCACATCTATCCGCACTTCAACAGGGGCTACCCCTTTCTCTCTAGTATATGGCATGGAAGCAGTGCTCCCCATAGAAGTAGAGATCCCGTCAATCCGAGTATTGATGGAAGCTAAGCTCACCGAAGCTGAATGGTGTCAAAGCCGACACAACGAACTAAATCTGATCGAAGAGAAGAGAATCACGGCACTATGCCATAGTCAGCTGTATCAACAGAGAATGAAGAAGGCGTTCAAAAAAAAGGTTCGACCCCGCGTCTTCAGGAAAGGAGACCTCGTGCTCAAGAAAATACAATCATTTCTCACTGATTCGCGAGGTAAATGGACTCCGAATTATGATGGCCCTTATGTGGTCACGAAAGCTTTCTCAGGCGGCGCCTTGAGACTTGCAACCATGGACGGAGATGAATTTGCCTACCCCACGAATGTTGATATAGTCAAGAAATACTTCGCCTAAACTAAAAAAAAAACGTCTCGGTGGATTGAGAACCCGAAAGGGCGGTCCAGGCAAAAGTTAGAGACATAAAAAGAAAAAATCATCCCGGTGGATTGGAAACATCACAGTATAATCCAGGCAAAAATTAGGGATAATGGCAAGTAACTATGTTCAACAGAGGCAAGTCCCTCAGCAGTAGCAGTTATATCATCCGCCAGAAAACTCCAGTCAAGGTCATCTTCGACAGAAGCTCAGGATGTCCCGAATTCAAAGTTGGTAGAAGGATAGTGGTCGTTATGTTTCAACGTAGCCCTTTTCCCTGTAAATTACCATTTTCTAACTTTGTATATACTCTTTGGAATCACGCGTTTGGATGATCTCCATTTTATCAATAAAATTTGAGCCTTTGTGCTTTTGTTTGTAATTCTTATTTGTTTTAGCTTTACAGAACGACGTTGTTGACATGATTAACGATTCTTGAAATAAAACAAAAATGAATTTACTTGTTAAAACTTTTTCTGCTTTTTAATAAAGACGACAATTTCTTTTGACTGTTGAACATCAGAAGAACATCGGTCGCTTCTCCAGAAGTAATCGAACCTCAAAGTGCAGAATCAAAGTACTTCTTCTAGGCCAGTACGCTTGAATGAAGGATCAACTGTATGAGATGCGGCTTTCCCATCTGATACCCTCGGCCGAGTTCTCATCTCCTAAGCCCGATCAACATAGCTCCCAACTGGGGCTATCTTTCCTAAACAAGGTAGAATTACTATTCTGAACCAACGGTACTTCTTCGCCCCGCGATGGCCGAGTATCCAGTCGTGTTCACCTGTCAGTTTGTATGTCGCGTCAGTTTTGTCAGCATAAACATACATGCATCATTGCATTATTGATTTGCATTCACATTTCATATTGCATCGCTATCACTCTAGTCGGTCTTGTCCCCTAGTGATAAAAGTCATCTCAATCGAGTTGTCAGCCCTTTCCTCGTCAGGAAGTATTACGTCTGAACATTCTCTCTCCTCCAGTTTTATTTCTGGATTGAAGTTGGGTCCTCGACCACTTTGATAACTTGAACCTCTGAAAGACCAGAGAGCCCTCAGTTAACATCACTCTTCGCCATTGAAGATGATATCCTTGTTTCCCGGATTAAAGAAAATCCTGAGAGAAAGCCTCCTAAATCGGAGATTCGGCAGTACGACAGTTTTTCTCCGAAAACCCACTGATGAAAAGGTCATCGGCACCTCAAAATTGGACCCCATCATATGGCATTTCTCTGAGAAGATCTCCGAGAAAAATATGATGTAAAGACCCCAAACGAATGCAGTCTCTCAAGGGACTCGCATTCCCCAAGTAGAATCAACAAATGGCATCTCCAACAGAGAAGTTTGTTCACCTCTACAACTCAGACGACTGGGTTCCCCAGCAAGTCTGACATTGAAACTTTTTCCACCCAAATGGCATCTCCCCAGGAAAATTCGGCGAGAAGTTTGAAGGAAAGCCGCTACGAATAGCGTCCCTTGTCAGTAAAGTTTATTGACGAAAGAAACTAAGACCAGTTCCTTGGTAGGAAACCAGAATCGAGGGGAAGTTTATCTCAGAAACTAAGACCAGTTCCTTGGTAGGAAACCAGGATCGAGGGGAAGTTTATCTCAGAAACTAAGACCAGTTCCTTGGTAGGAAACCAGGATCGAGGGGAAGTTTACATCAGAAACTAAGACCAGTTCCTTGGTAGGAAACCAGGATCGAGGGGAAGTTTACATCAGAAACTAAGACCAGTTCCTCGGTAGGAAACCAGGATCAAGGGGGGGTTTATTTTAGAAACTGAGACCAGTTCCTTGGCTGAAGACCAGGATCGAGGGGAAGTTTACCTTTTCTAAGCATCATTGCTTAGCTAAAGAAGATGAATGCGTAAGCTACCATTCATAACCACCATCAAAATTTCGGGTATTCCGATATTTAATCCTCTTGCACCCCGAATGCCCGAATACCTTCGTCATTCACACCTTTGTGTCCAAGAAGATTAAATAGGGGCATCTGTCATACCCCAAATTTTGACCACTTAGATTTCCCATCATTGTGCAAATCATCATCACAATATGGAGGAACCATCATACTTCATCAGTCTCCCCAAAGATGGGTGAGCATTCACTACAATCAAAATTAGGGTTTCAAGCCCTCTCTGAGTGCTTAGACAAAGGATCAATCAAGGAATGACATGATCTTCAACTTGTATAACCTCTCAAACATCCAAAATGGATCAAAAGGACTCCCACTTCAAGGATCAAGCACAAGGTTGCTCCCTTCTAGGTGGATCAAGTCTCAAGATCGACAGTGCCACCAAATTAGGGTTTTGGTCGACCAGGGCCTCCAGATGGAAATTTTTCATCTGGGTATAAGCCAATGATCCAAAACATAACCTAATATACTCCATGGGACCTCATGGACCCAATCATCAAGTCAATTTTGCCTCAGGGGATGCATTCATCAAAAATCAGGAATTAGGGTTTCTTGACCTAATTCACCCCTAAGTTGACTTTTAGGGCAAATCATGAGCCAAGAACTCAAGAGAGGGTTTGAGGGTCTCTAATGAACTATATTGATCCATTTGGAACAATGGATTAATCCAAGAAGCTTGAGCAACAAGTCTCAATATCATCTGCACCACAGTTAGGGTTTTAAGGAAAAAGTCAACTGTAACTTTGACTTTTGACCAGGACATGCTCCCAAGCCCTAATACATGCATCAATATACCCTATGACACCCATGGAACATGTCCATCAAGTTTGATTTAGGTCAAGGACATGATTTCCTGAAGAATTGCACAGTTTGGAATTCATCTGATAAAAAGTCAACTATGCACAAAAGTCAACTTTAACTTTTTGAGATTTTTCACCAAAATGGATTTTTAACCCTAAAATGATGTTAATGTATGATTTGAATCATCATTCATCAAGAAAAATCAAGAAAAGATGGGTAACTTGTAAAAGGGGTAACCATAAAAAACTTAGAAAATTTTCTAAGTTAAAAATAAAGTGGCTAGGGTACTAACTTTGGAGGGTCATAACTCCTAAACCACAAAGCCATTTTCTCCCATCCAAGGCTTGATTTGTAGATCTCATTGCCCTCTACAAAAACTTTAACTAGACCTAATTCCAACTCCTCATGGATTTTGAGTTATGGAGTGATCAAAATCAAGAAAAGTCACTTTGTTCCAACACTTAGTGAAAATTTCACTAAGTCAGATTTTGCCTTACTTTTTGCCAAATGTAGGGGGATTTTTCACTTGGATTCAAAAGAGATCAAAACCAAACATGTTCAAACAGTTGTTGTATCATGTAAGGGCTTTCCAAAATGGCCAAGAACATTACCAAATTCCATTTGAGTCATGAGATATGACATTGGAAAGTTGCCTTGCTGAAATCTGCCAAAGCAACGCAGAATTTGTATTTTTGCTCGATTTGCCAAAATCAGTCAAATCCAAATGCTCCTATCCACTTGGACACCTCTGAGGATTGAATCTAAAGGGGACAATCACTGAGACAAGCCTCCAAAGTCTTTGGAACAAGAAATAGCATGTTGAGCCTAGAATGGCCAAAATAGGGACAAGACTCCAATTTTGGATTGGAGCATTCAATGGAAGCATCAAGGTGGCATGGACTGAGCCATTCTCAACTGAATTCAGTCAAGACTTATCCAAGACCAAGGGAACCACAGCCCTGTGCCCTAACCTCTAGTCAATGGCTAGAGGAGACTTGCATTTCCATTGGCCAACATTGAACAAACACCAACTGCAGTTGCCATTCACTATTCCTTGCAAAACAAACTTGCTCTACTATAAATAGAGCTCAATTGTGGTTAGTTTAAGTACACCAAAGGCCTACAACACTTGCCTTTCTCAAAAACCACTTCTCACTCTCAAAAATGCCTTTCTTAGCAAGTCACTATCGGGTTTTTCATTAGAGAGCAATTCCACTCAAACCAATCACACACACACACCTCATATACATCACATATGAACTGATCATACACTTAAACAATAACTGGAACACTGATTTCTCAGAATCACCAGTCAATTGCTCAAGGTTTTAACCAAAGTGCAGTTGAGGTACCATGAAGTGATCCAGTCATTCTCAGTCAAGTCCAAGCATTCAAACACACTCCATAGGGTGTAGGGAAGCTGTTCAGACCATCACAATTCATCTGTAACACTTCCTACTCAGAAATCAATTTGCTCTTGCTGTCACGACCTAGAGGTAAGCTTAAACTTGGTCATCTCTCAATCTATGCATATTTCCTCGCACAATAATTTGGCCATATGTTCATAATCATGCATGGAATGTTTTCCCTCAATTAATTGCTTTGTTTGAATCGTGTATCAAAAATCCTAGCCTTCATGCAGAAATTAGGGTTCTTGAGGATTTTTCATGATTTCTTGTTATATGTTTAATTTAAATGAAATTAAATACCATAGACATGATCGTGAGGTTGAAACGAGTTGATTGGTATGTGGATTACATGATATGATTAAGTATTCAGTGAGATTGGAGAGAAATGGAAATCTGGGCCAAGCTGAAACACGCGCGTGTTCTTCAGCTGTTCTTGGTGCCATTTTTCATAAATTCAAATATTTGAATTTTGTGATTTTATTTAATTGATTCAAAAATTAATTTCTCTCTGAGTTTTAATGATTTTGAGTTGATTCTTTTTTTAATAATTCACAAAAATGTTGAAATATTTTATTTTCCCAAAAAATCCCAAAAATACTATTTATTTCATATAATTGATATTTTTGCAAAGAATTAATGTTTTAATTGTTTTTAACATTTAAAATATTTTTTCCACCTTGATTTTGCAACTTTTAATGCTTTTTAATTATTTTGTAGGTCAATACTTAATTTTTGAAGCATTAATCCAAGATCACAATTTGTTTTCCATATGTTAAACAATTTTAATCATTTTAATTGAATTTTTATTCAATTAAATACATTTTTGAAAATAAATTAGGGTTTTTGGATTAATTCAACCCTCATAAATCATTTACAAAACTTTTTGGGCCTCTAATAGAGTGTAAGACCCAATCCTTTTTTGACCAAATCATTTTTGGGCCTCAGTGTATTGTATAAGTCCCGATACCGTCAAAAATAAGCGGCGCGATCGTCGCCTTTTGAAAAATAACCTTTTGGGCCTCTCCTCGAGCTATAAGACCCATTCAAAACTTTTGGGCCTCTATTAGAGTGTAAGACCCAACCCCCTTTTAACCAAAACAATTTTGGGCCTCACTTATTGTATAAGTCCCTCTGCGTTAAAAGAAAATCTCGGCGCGATCGCCATTTTAAACGAAAAAATCATTTGGGTCTACCCTCGTGTTATAAGCCCCACTCTTTTTCTTTAAACCTTTTGGGCCTCTTGAGAGAGTGTAAGACCCATCCCTTTGTACAGAAAACCCTTTTTGGGCCACCGTCACTTGTATAAGTCCCTCTGTACAAATTCCAACAGTGCGCTTACTGATAAAACCCTGGGTCTCTCCTTGAGCTGTAAGCCCCAAATCTTTCTTTTTCAAAGCACTTTCTCCTTTGATTTTGAAATATACTGTTGTTTTCAATCTTTCTTTATTGAACAACTAACCAAACAGCATGGAAACTCTACAACCGGGTAAGTGTTTATACGCTTTCATTTAACACTTTCATATACATATAACTGTATTGTGGGGCTGTTTCGCTGTAAGTCTTCTTTCATAAACTCATATCAACTGTGTAATAATAGTATAGATATTTAGAGTTTTCCCGGCCACTACGTCTAGAACTAGGTGACGCCGTTTCATTTATTCGTAGAAATAGACAACTAGATCCCCAATAGGATCACCAGAGACAGTCTTCTCTTCGGCTGTCCTCATTAGGAATTGTCAAGAAACTCTATTCCTAGAGATGAATGTATTCTCCGTGAATGGCATCTTTGAGTTTCTTCCAAATTCTTGAACTTTCCTGACTTGATCTATTCCTTGTGAATAGCTTGCCTTGAATTTCTCGGGGTTTGGGGACCCACGGGCTTCTTAAAAGCATCGGCCTCCTCTTGGGCATCATACAAGGACCCACAGGCTTCCTAAAAGCAACCCTGCCTCATCTTGGGCATTGTACAAGGACCCGCCGGCTTCTTAGAAGTATTCACAGCCTCCTCTTAGGCTTCGTATAATGATCTCTTCCTCCGGGAATGATAGCCTCCTCTTGGGCATCGTACAAGGACCCGTCGGCTTCTTAAAAGTGTCCAGCCTCCTCTTGGGCTTCATACAAATTGTCCCGACGACCTCCTCGAGGTATAGGAACAGAAATCAGTCATCTTAATAGAACAATCCTTTCATAGAGTCTACTATTGTTTCTTAAAGCACAGTACAAAAGATGACACTCTAGACTTGGACAGTCTAATCTCCTTGAGTCTCAAAGACATTCTCAAGTGACCCCTTCAAAAATAGAAAGAAAACCCGTAGACTCGGACAGTCTCAATACCCTTCGGATTTCCCACTTCCTTAAAGAACAGGAATAACCCGGATCCTTGAAACAAATCCTTGAGTACAGTGTTGCTCATATAAGAACTGATTTTCTCTTTCAAAATCGGTATACTGGACCTGTCACTTAACTGAACAGTCATCATAGCCTCCTCTTAGGCTTTGTATAATGATCCTTCTCCAGTGAAGTTAGCCTCTCTCTTGGGCTTTATACAATGATTCTCCCCAACAGAGTCAAACAACGTTTAGCCTCTCTCTCGGGCTTTGTACGAGACACATAAGAGACTCCCTCGTTGAGTCAATCACCCTTTCGCCTCCATCTCGGGCTTTATATGAGATACAAAAAGGTTCTTATTGAGCCAAACAAATTTCATCCTCCATCTCGGGCTTCGTACGAGATACAAAAAACTCTCTTGTTGAGTCAAATAGCCTCCATCTCGGGCTTTATACGAGATACCAAAAGATTCCCTCGTTGAGTCAAAACCTTTTAGCCTCTCTCTCGGGCTTTGTACGAGACACATAATAGCCTCCTCTTAGGCTTTGTATAAGAAAACCACTGGTTGGTCCAATCAACCTTTTAGCATCAAAGTTGTGCCTCGTTCACAGTACACAAACTTCAACAACTTTTTCCCCTTCATCTAATTGCTATAAGCGGCGAGCCTCTGGATCATCTACATCCATGCCAATGTCCCTCTTTTAGTATGAGAAATTCCTAAGGAAAGATAACATTACTCTACACTGAGTTAAAGTCTTCTCCTTCAGGTTAAAATCCCCTATAAAGGAAATTATGGCATTGCCGGATTCACACATCCCGGTTAAAGTAATTCTCCTTTATAAACAGTTGTGACATACAACCCCCTCTTTAGAGATGACAAATTCTCTCTAAAGTCAACACCCCTTTAGCTTCACATCTCGGGCTTTGAACAAGATACAAACTACCTTTCGCTTCACGTCTTGGGCTTTGAACAAGACACCAAAACAACCATTTCCTCCCATAGAATAGGAGGAACTACAAACACTCTGATTTCCCTGTTTCGGTAAACGGGAATACGTAGGCATAAGATTGAAAGAAAAATCTTAGCGAGCACACTAAACAAAAACCCAAAATCCCATACTTTCATATATATTCGTCCTAACATCTCAACCGATAGCCTAAAGCACCCCTCGTCAACAAAATAAACCTTGAAAAAACCACGAATCTTTGTAGCATCTGTAAGCCAACGGTTTTGACTGTTTAATCTCAGTATGCAAGCAGGGTTAATTGGAGACATCTATTTCCCTTCCTTCATCAGCTTTAATAGGATAAAAAATGAATCGAGCTATAGTACCAGAGCGATCGTGCTATGCAACCACATCCAAAAATCACTCGCTACAATAAGTCTGGTCTAGGATATGAGGGTGAGAAGAAGATATCTGCAGAGGCTAGTTCTTCCGGGGTAAAACAAAACATTCTTCATCAGCATGAAAAAGGACATGGTTCTGGAATTAAGAAGGTTGTCCCTCACCTTGGGTCACAAAATAATGGAAAGGGCTATGGTCCTGTTCCTAAGAAGTTTTGGTCTCAACCTCAAGGAAAACCTCCGGTTTCTGGAGCTAGACAGTACATGCCTCCCCAATACCATAGGAGTATGCAGGCTTATAATCTCAAACATAACATGTTTCATCCGATGTCTCAACATCAAGGGAAAATGTATGGGTTTGGACCTAATAATGATGTGCCTCATGGTATTGGCAGAAGAAGGCCACATCATCATGGTAAAAGATAGCCTAAGCACTACAGAAGACAACCTAATTATGGGAGAAGACAACATCAATATTTTGACAGATGGCAGCCTCAGCATTATGACAGTAATCATCATCAAGGTGGGAGACATTTCAATCATTTCAGAGAAGAGATTCAAAGAGTAAGATGTTACTATTGTGGAAGATTTGGCCATATACAATCTTCTTGCTTTAAACTGCATGGTTATGCCAAGCCTGTTCCTCAACCTAGACAGAAGCAGGACAGGCCTCAGACTGTTAAACAATGGGTTCCTAAAGCTGCTGTCACATGTCTATTAGCTCACTCATCTGTTAGAACCCCAGCTATGGATGGTTGGTATTTTGACAGTGGTTGTTCAATGCATATGACTGGTTTCAAGAATCAGTTGGTGGATATCAGGACTTACTCCACAAACGATGTAACTTTTGGTAATGGAGAAAAAGGGGAAGTTAAAGGAATTGGAAATTTGAATTGTAAGGCTGGACCTAATCTTGAAAGTGTACTTCTGGTCAAAGGATTGACTGCTAATTTGATTAGCATCAGTCAGTTATGTGATGAAGGATTCAAGGTTAGATACACTAAAGATGAATGTTTAGTGACTAATGAGAAGAGTGAAGTCGTTATGAGGGGAGTTAGATCCATAGATCACTGTTATTTATGGGTTCCTCAAGAGTCCAGCTTATCATGTAATGTCAAGGATGATGTTATGACATCTGAATGTAACATTAGAAGGATCACGAAACAACCTAGTGTTATATAACTATTCAGAGGAAATATTGAAGAAACCAAGGTAGTAGAGGTTGATCATTCAGGTATGAAGGGTAATGACGATTTCCCTAAAGATATGTGTGCTGAAATTTGTGAAGTGTTAAGTAGAAGTTTGGGCACGTGGAAAAGGATTCAAAGGTTAGTGAATTATGGTGTGCATTTATTAAATTCAAAAATTTAAAAGGAAATTTGTTTTGGTGGGGAAATTACATTTATTGGCCTTTAAGTGACCAACAAAAGTAGTCCCCTTACCTTAGGCTATCATTCCCTATTATCACTCTCACACGCTACTTCAATCTCCACACTCCAAGTCCGTTCATCTTCCCCCCTAAGAACAGAAATTACAAAACACCTTTGGTCATCAGTTGTAACACGGGAACGATGTCTAAACAAGTGTCATCTCCATCCAAGAAGGCTGGGTCCAAAAGTTCCACTCATGCAAATTCTAGGGTTTCGACAGAAGAGGTATCTTTGGATGAAGCTATGGACATTGCTCCTATCTCTATGATTCCAGCTTCAGAAAAGAAAAGACCTGAGAAGTATCAACTTAAGAGAACTTCAAAAGGTAATACTTCTAATCAATCTGCGGGTAGCAAATTTGATGATAGCGAAAGTAGAGCGTTTGTCACTAGTGTGTTGTTTGGAGACAAACCTACTCCTAGGACTACCACCCCTCTTCCTCAAGCTGTTGAAGAAAGGGTAGACGTGGACAAAAGCATTGATCAGATTGTCACAAAAATATTTGAGAAAGGGACTTCTGTGAAGGGAATATCTAGACCTCTGAGTCAAAGGCCTGCTGATCAATCTGTTAGAGACAAGGGTGACATTGAAACTTCTGAAACAAATCTTCACAGATTAGTTGTTTAAGTCATTGAAGATGCTGAGATTGAAGATGAAGTTGAAGCTGAAGCTGAAAGAGAAAGGGATACTCATATTGAAGATGAGGTTGATGTTGGAACATCATATGCTAGGGATGTTACTCCTAGTACCAGAGGGAAAAAGAATGTTGATGTGGTGGATGTTGTTGACTTATCTGATAATGAAGTAATTGGTAATACTGTTCCTGGGATTGCCAATAGATTAAAGACTAGAAAAGGAAAGACTGTGGAATCTTCTCCTAAGATGGCAGCTGAAGGCAAGAAGAAAAAGACATCTGTAGTTGGTCCAACTAAATCTTGGAGCAAGGTTGCTGTGACTTCCAAAAAGAGAAAGATTAGAGAAGAATCTGAATCTGAGTATGATGTTGAGGAAGATGTTCAAGACATCACCCCTGTCAGAAAGTCCATTTTGAAGAGAATTTCTGATAAGGTTCCTGAAGTGCCAGTGGACAACATATCCTTTCATTATGCTAGCAGTGCTCCAATGTGGAAATTTATGTGTCAAAGGAGATTAGCTCTGGAAAGAGAGCTGGGCACAGATGCATTAGAGATGAAAGAAATTATGGAGCTCATTCATGCTGCTGGCCTGTTGAAGACTGTGACAAAATTCTCTAAGTGCTATGGTGGACTTGTTAAGGAATTTGTTGTTAACATTCCTATAGACATTTCTGATAAAAGAAGTGTGGACTTCATGAAGGTGTTTGTTAGGGGTAAGTGTATTAATTTCTCTCCTAGTACCATCAATAAGTATCTGGGAAGAGATGAGCAAGAGGGTTATGAACTGGAAGTGACTGATAATGAGGTGTGTAAAGAGATCACAGCCACTCAAGTGAAGGTTTGGCCACTGAAAGGTAAATTGACAGCTAGCAAACTCAGTATCAAGTATGCTATTTTGCACAGAATTGGAGCTGCTAACTGGGTACCTACTAATCACAAAACCACCATAGCTGTGGGATTAGGAAGGTTTATTTATGCTGTTGGGAAAAAGGTCAAGTTCAATTATGGAAATTACATATTTGAACAAGTTGTGAAGCATGGTGCCACTAATGCTATCAAGATGCCTATAGCATTCCCTTCACTTGTCTGTGGAATGATCTTAGATCAACATCCTGGAATTTTAACTAGTTCAGATGTAGCATGTAAGAGGGAGTCAGCTTTATGCTTGCATCCCAAGCTGTTTGTTGGGAACCATGTTCCAGACATTGTTGTAACATCAAGTTCTGGTGTTAAGAAGGTCAGTACTAAAACTGAGTTGATTGAAGAATTGAAGGCGACCTGCAGGGATCTTGATATGGTTATCAGTACTAGCACTGCTAGGAAGATGAAAGCTGAGCAGATGATCAAATCCTTGGAACAGGGTGAAGATAATGTAAATGTCAATACTGAAGATTCAGGTTCAGAGGAAGGTCATGAGGATACTGCAGATGGTTCTGATGCTAATGAAGATTGAAGTGTTGTTTATGCTGTTTATTGCTTTTGTAGTTTGTAGTCTTTTTTTGTTTGTTTCTGCACATTGTGTGCATGGTGTGTAACTTGGATAAAAGTACTTTTATGCTTATCTTGGTTTTGTTCTATGATTTGTCTTGTCTTGTGGTGCTGACTTTAGACTGATAAGGAGAGCTAGTAGGACTAACTGTAGTAAAGTGTTAGGGTATAACTTGTTGGTAGTTGGCTAATTGTGGCTAAAAAGGGGGAGAGTTAGTCTATGTGTTGCCTAGTTGTCTGATGTGGCTGATGTGGCTCTAGGCTTGAGGGGGAGTGTGCAGTTTGAACAGCTGGTATGCTGGTTCTTGTTTTGAGGGGGCGTTTAGCTTTGTGCAATGTGTTATGTGATTGCTGCTGGTTTGAAGTTTTTTCCGCTGCAGGTACCTCTGATGATTGCAGAGATTGTTTTAGCCAAAATTAGCCAAAGGGGGAGATTGTTAGCTCTTGTATTGGCTGGAATTTTGGTAAAACAAAGTTGAATAATGTTGATGTCATATGTCTGATGTCATAACATTGGTTCCTAACATTAGCTGTTGCAGGGTTGAAGTTTTATATGCTGATGTTATAATTGATGTCTTGACATCAGTTTATCAGAACATCAGAATATCAGGTTGTGATGTTTTAGGGTTGCGCGTGTTAGTGTGTTTTGAGGAGATCTATTAGAGAGATTGGATGCGAATATCTTGGAGAAGATATTTTCAATCAGACAATTTGCAGATCATGGAGCAGACCATGTAACTAACATCAGGGCTGATTTGAAAAGATTTAAAAAGATTTGAAGATCAAATCTGTTTTAAATTCTGGTTTTATAATAAATCAAATTAGATATTTTTGGAGGAGGTCCAAGCCCAAGACAGAATTCTATAAAAGCAGCCTCAACCCTTGTTGGAAGGTAACGAAGAAAGAGAGCTAAAGACTGAGTGTCATTTGTGTCTTCGTGTGTGTTTTGTAAACCATTCGTGTTTGAATTGGTGTTACTAGTTTTGAGTTGTTAATTGTTCTTGATCAAAGCTGTTAAGCAGAATCAAGTTGTGTGATTAATTTGTAATCATTGGATTGTATCACTGAGGTGATTTAGGGAGTGAGTGGTTTCTCATACCTAAGTGGTTTCTTAGGTAGAAGTGTCATTGAGTAGTGATTAAGATTAGTAGATGTCAACTGGGATTGTTAAGTCTGTAATTTAATACTACTTATAGTGAATTTCCTCCCTGGCTTGGTAGCCCCCAGACGTAGGTAGTTAGACCGAACTGGGTGAATAATTCATTGCGTTATTTACTGTTGTTTTTACCTTGTTCATATAGCAGATTGTGTTGTTGTGACATCACACTTAACATCACACATCTGATACTAGAATTTCACTTATAATAAGAAAGTCAAAGTTAAGACTTTTTCGCCTGAAGAATTGCTTTGGAAAGTGATTTTGCCTATGGATCGAAAGGATAGATATTTGGGAAAATGGTCTCCTAAGTGGGAAGGTCCTTTTCAAATCATAAAAGTTTTTTCAAATGGTGCTTATGAGATCGAAGAATTAGATTAAGATAAGATAATCTTGAGGGTAAATGGGAAGTACTTAAAGAAGTACAAGTCTGCTCTTCGAGAAGTAAAAATAGCTAGAGAATAATCACGCATGAAAAATAAGCGAAGCTAATATGGCGAAATAAAATATAGTGCCAAAATGGATAAATTTGTTACATCAAAAAGCGAATAAGCATTACAGAATCCAAGGAACAATGATGAAGCATAAAAAGAAATAAAAAGTCTTTGGAATTAGAACGACAGGTTGTCTTTCATGGTGGAGTACTTTTCCTTCAAAAGTTTTAGCTGCCTCTCACAGAGGGATTGGTTCGACCTCATGGTCTCCAGTGCTGCTTCTAGTTTCTGAGCTTTGTCAGCAAAATCCAGACCTACGTTGAGCTCTTTCGCCACCTGAGAGTTGTCAAACTTTTCAAGCTCAGCGTTCTGCTTCTTGGCGTTCGAAATCTTTATTTGCAGCTCTTTAATCTGTGCCTCCCAGGAGTTGATACTTTGGTTATTGGCCTCGATTTGAGTCTTGTTCTGTTCTTGGATTTGCTACAAATTAGCCAGTCGATTGGTAGATTTTGTAGCAGCATCTCATGCAGCCGCGACTGAACCAGTTTGATTTTCAATGTCTTTTGAGACTTGTTTGATTTTGGCAAGATCAGCAGCAATTCGATCTATCATTAAGGTTAGCTCCAAGATAATATTGGCAATTTCTGGAGAAGCAGTTAAAATATTAACCTCTTTGAGGAGATTCTTCAAAGCAATTGGAAAAGTGGGTTCAGACTCAATAAGTCAAAACAAGTCACCCTTGAAAACCTTTTCTTTAATCTTTGACAATATCTGGCTTGAAGGATCAGCATTGGATTGACCACCAGATACAGAGGGCGAACTAAGGTTTTTGTCAGACGAACTTCCCCTAGAACCAAGTAAAACTTTTAAGTACTCACGGAGATTGTTCTTTTTCAGAGGCTCTAATTCTTCTGCAGAAAGGGTCATGGAGGCTTTGCTCGAATCCTTTGCAGTTGCCAGGTTAGGTTTATGAGGCGTTTCAACAATTATCTCTTCTTGAATGTCTTCTTCCTCTTCTTCATCTTGATCATTACCCCCTTCGACGTTTTCATCGTCATCCATAAACTCCTCAATAGGCATTGATTGGTTAGGGAAGATAAAATGCTTACTTCCTTATTCCATAACATCATCTTGAACGACATCCGAAGTTTCGACTCTTGGGGACTTATCATCAGCTTCGTCTTCGACTTATACCTCAGG
The DNA here is from genome assembly GCA_022829125.1 of Lathyrus tuberosus. Taxonomy (NCBI): domain Eukaryota; kingdom Viridiplantae; phylum Streptophyta; class Magnoliopsida; order Fabales; family Fabaceae; genus Lathyrus; species Lathyrus tuberosus. Next base: position 2,783,534 of record JALAZF010000353.1, read on the forward strand.
GTTATCCACCTCTATGTCAGCCCTAGTTGTTTCAGCCTGTGTGTCTTTGTCTTGATCATTTTCGTGATCAGATTCACTGGTGTGAGAAGTTTGAGTGGTGGTCTTGGGTGGAGAAGTTTCACGTTGTTTCTCGACTACTTGGTTGATTTCGCTCAGTGAGTTATTCTCAGAATCCTTTGCTAAAGTAGGGTGATATGTTGGTTCACCTTCACTATTGAGGATTGTTGGGTTGGTTGATTCGGTGGCTGGTTGAGTCGAAAATCCTGCATCATCCTGAAAGAAGTAATCAAAGTTAATAGTTGAAGAGAAATACTAAGGGCAATGAGGTATATGTGTGAATCATTTTTGTACCTTAGGAGCTTCTGCCCCAGGACTTGAGTTGCCACTTTCAGGTTGCTCTGCACCCTTTTTTGACATCTCCTTAGGTGTTGGCTCCGAGATGGTTACTTTGGTGGGTTTTTTTATTAAGACCTTCATGCCTTTCACCTGAGATTGAGCAATGGATTCGTTTATTTTTGGTTGCCTTTTCTTCTTCTTCAGAGGTTGTTCAACAGTTGGAGATAAGTCTTCATCTTCATATTCGATTATCACTAATCTGTCATCCTTGGCCTTCCTTTTCTGGGGAGTCGGGGGTTGCTTTCGAGCGCCCTGAAGAGGAAAATGTTAGAAAACAACGAACATAAAGTGACGAACTTATTAAAGGGGCGAAAATACCTTTGTTGTTATTGTTTTTGTCTTGCTCCCTTCCTCTTCCTTCACCTCTGGAAGCTTTCTAGTTGGTGGTTTCTTCGGAGGAATTTTCACGGCTAAAATAAACAAAAAAAACAGTCATTATATGTGAAAATAAATAGACAAGGAAATATTAAGTCGCAATCCTCCCGTTCCACACCTTCATATATTTAAGATTCGATGCGAACATCTTCGATCCCAATATGAAGATGTCTTTTGAAACTGTATAGTGTATGTTTGGTCAGAACCACCCGCTGTGCTTTTGGTTTTGATTGCTAGCGAAGGATTTTGATAGAATCCCCATAGACGAACTAGTCTGGAAATGGACGGGCAAAGGCCACTCCAAATTCAACGCTTGGCAGTCGAGGGAATTTGGGAGGAAACATATTGAAATTCGTTTCGTATCATTTCTCAATAGGAACGTATGAAGGGATCTTTAAGTTCTCCATTTTATGTAAAAAAAAATTCCTTCAGAGTAACAACTGCGTCGTGGACGGTTCGACCAAGGTCATTTGGTCGGTAAACAGTTTCAAAGTATTTTTGGAAGGCTTGGATTTCTTTAATGTGCTTCGAAGTACCTTTCTTCACTTTTTCCTGCACAAAGAGGAAAACCTTGTTAATATGGTGTGAAATTGCAGCCACATCGAAGAATTCCTCGGCATAATAAGCCTTCCACCAGTCATCGAATTTTTGGGTACAAAGGAAGCTTGGTTCGAAAGCTACTGGAAGAAGCTACGTTCGACCAGCATATTGTGCAATCTGCTTAATGGTCATTGCTTCACTATGATTGGCGTTGTAAAGAAGGAGAGCACTTTTCTTGTCATAGATCGGTCAGGGTAAGGCTTGGACCAGTCCAAACTGTTGAAGGACAAGATTTGGTTGGTAAGTAATCAGTGTGACTTGGCTTTTTGAGAGGTTAAATTTGAGGGTTAAGACCCTAGGGGTTAAGAAGGCTTCCCAAATCGCAATGGATTTTGCTGCTTGTGCTTTCGATGGCGCTGGGAATGGCCTGGTGAACCACTCAGGACCACACTTCCTTGCAGCAAAATGAGCCATGTTGGGTGTAAAATCATAATGTTTAGCGAACATCATGATGAAGTTGGTGAAAGCCTGTTGGATAGGTCGACCATCATCAGCAAGTGTCAATTTCGCCAAACGAGGGTATTCTACTCTTTGACTCTTCACATCATCAGCATCTTCATTAATCTGATTCTTGAGGGGGAGACAAGCTTCGAACGAAGCATTCAACCATAGCTGAAGCAGCCAGAATGGGCCAGAGAGTAGTAAACTTCCCTTGTCAGCCAGGCTTTTGAGCTGGGTGACCCCTTTGCTCATGGACTCGTAGAGGCTGACTAAGATTAATTCGCTCAGACATAATTCATGGCCAGCGTGTAATTGGTTCGCCATGGTCAGAAACTTTCTAGCAACTTGTAGTGACTTCGAGCAGAAGACACAACGTGACAACCACAGAGCTAGGAAGGCTATATGTTCGACGTCCGACACTTCCTCTCTGCTCTTAACGTGATAGTGAGCTATGTGGGTTGAATAAGCTGCCTTAAAGGTAGTAAAACCTATGCTATCTTCAGCCATAAATTCAGGATCATAAGTGTTCCCAGTAGGTTTGAGCCCTGTGATAGCAGCTATGTCGAAAAGGGTGGGTGTCATCATGCCACATGGGAGATGATGGGTGTAGTGGGTGTTGTCCCAGAAGTACAATGACAAAATCAACATGTTTAAACAGTAATCAGGTCTTACTTTCGACAGCATAACCAGGTCATAAATACCCATTTTCTTCCAGACATCAGATTTCATTTTTTCTAATTTGTTCAACCACCCTAAATAATCAGAGGTATCCTTAAAGGTCGGGCTTGCTCTAAAAACCCTAAAATTGCTCATGTATCTAAGGTCAATAGCTTCTTCAGTCGAAGGATCGTTTGGATCAGGAAGGTTTTCAATATTAGCCCTAGGTTTCCTACATTGTCCTACAGGTTTGTATTTATGATAAGAGTGGAAATATTCCTTAAGCTTAGCAGGATCTATATTTAAATCAGCTAAAGGACCAAACAAAGCCAATGGCTTATCAGAAACGGTTAAAGGAATAAGTACCTGAGAAGCGTAAATTCTCCTCTTTTCTTCATCAAGAGGTTCAGGTAGATATTGTTGGTTTCCCACCATGGTAGGTCCAGCAACAGAGTCAAACAGAGCTAGTTGAGAAATCTTTTTTAGAGCTCTCGTAGGTTTGCCAGCATCCTTGGTGACCTTGGCAGCATCTTTAGTGGAGCGTGTGGAGGAAGCCATTTTTGGAAAAATGAAGAAGATTGAGTTTTAGAGTGCAGAGGTTGCTGGGAAATTTGAGAGGAAGAGGACGCAAAAGTGGTAACGATTGTGGGAAATGGTATTTATACATGGGGAAGTGGAAGCGGTTTAAAAAATTGTGAAATATTTAGCCTGATAGTGGGACACGTGTCTCCTCCATGTTTCTTGATGAAGCGGTGGTAATAAGTGCCTATTTCCCATGATCTCATAGACCCTAGGAAAAGGTAATGATGATGGAGATTTTGCGTGATTTGAAAAGACGTGTCAGAAGTAGTAATAATGACTATGACGTCATAGGTCTGCTGAAAGGAAAAGGAACAATTGGAACCACTAACAAGCGTCGAAGCCATACAAGGTCTAAATGAGGCGTCGAATTACATTTTCAAAAAATTCCTTTTTCTTCAATGATGTCGAAAATCACATTTTTGGGGGGCAATTTGGTGGCTCCAAATTTCGACGCCTGATGTTGGATTAAGAGTTTTATTCTAAGAGATGGGATTTCTGAAGTTCTAGGAGACTTCGACAGAAATGTCGTTTCCAGAAAGTCTAGTCGAAAAGTACCTTTGTGTAGAGAAGATATGGTTTAAGGACTTAGAAATATTTCTAAGAGTTTGAAAATATTCTTCGACAGAAGGCTAATGAGCGTCGTTCAATTTGGAGATTCAATTTTAAATAATGGAGGAAACTTTGTCCTTATCCATTTGAGAAAAAAGGACACGTGTTGAACATCTGAAGAATGAAGACATGTACGATGCCATGTGTTTCACTCTGATTAATAGGCCGTTAGTGGGTAGGTATTTTTCACCATTATAAATAGCAAGTCTTAGCATTAGGATTTGTGTGTGTTAAAGTTGTACAAATTTCTCAAATCACTTAAAGTATCTGTGTGTAGAGAGAAACGAGTTGCTAAAGAAATGTACGTGTTATGTAACACCATTTTTCTTATTCAATGCAATCCAATTAATTTTTATTCAGAAGTTTACCTTTTCTCATTTACTTTGTTAAGTTACTTTCTAATGTCCTTTTAATTATTTCTGAAATTCTGGTTAAGCAAATCACGAAGATGTCAGACAGGATGTCGCGACACTTGATCTCTGCTTCTCACAAGGATCTAAGGAAGAACAAAGATTAACTGCAAAATGTAAAGAACACACAGAAATTGTTAACCCAGTTCGGTGATCAACAACACCTACGTCTAGGGGCTACCAAGCCAGGAATGAAATCACTAAGTAGAATTGGTTCTAAGCTAAACTCCAACGTTTACAACTTAGCACCTAGAAACTACCCTTCCTAGATTTCTACCTAAGACACTCTTAGGTATAAGAACCTTCTCAATTCCCTTCCAATCACAGCAGTGACTGAAAATATTACAACTCAATAAACAGCCCTTCTCAAGTATTCACACAATACACGAGAGGCTCACACAAGTACAAACCCTAGTACTTCTAAAACAACTGCAATAATCAATCAACAAACTAGGCCAACCTATTTATATTGCAAACCACAACTAGACTTGGGCTTCCAAAATCGCAGCAATTCTCCTCCTCAGAATTTGCGACCTAATCCTTTCTTCAATCCCAAGTTTCCAAAAATGTCTCCTTACAAGGAAACCGCATATTTCATATAGAATCTCTGATTCCACAATCTCAGATGCCACCTGGAATCAAGTCATATTCCAAACACACCTAGCACACCTGTTAAAAAAAGTAACAAACAAAGATGTCGAATCCACCTGATAGGACATCTTGTCAAACATCATATCCTGTAGTTAGTCCAACATGTTAGAACATCTTGTCCAACATCTTTCTGCTAAGTTAGTTTTACCAAAATTAATGCCAACCTCAAAATCAGGGACTCAAAAATCTCCCCCTTTGGCAGATTTTGGCTAAAACTAACTTTCATTGTCCTGCAGAAACATATCAGGGAGACCACCATCAGAGCAGCAGCGAAATCATAACAAGGACATGTCTCCCCCTCAGTGGTTAGTAGACAACCAACAGTGGTTAGTAATGTTAGTAATTCTCCCCCTTTTTAGCCACAATATGACAAAGGTAGAAGGACTAACTCAAAAACCAATAAAATAGTTCATTAAAATACAAACCCAACAGAAACGAAAATTATCCTAGGCATTCAGCCCTTACACAACCAAAAAATAAAAAACATAAAGCAAAAAATAAAGAGAAGACAACTCTCAGAGGTCATCTTCAGTTTCCTCATCATCTTCTTCTTCTCCTGCACTTTCACCAGAACCATCTTCAACATCTTCTTCTTCTCTATCACAGTTTTCCTCATCACCCTTCTCAATATTTCGAGTATTGACCTCAGTGTTCTTGATCTGCTTAGTAGACAGGACTTGTATCAGTTGTTCAAGCTTCTCTTTTCTGGCAGTGATTGTCTTGATGATATCATCAAGCTCTTTGCAGGTTGCTTTCAGCTGAGCAATGGTGTCCTCCTCTGAGGATGTAGCTGCAGATGTTGGAGTGGATGTTGAGGCAATATCTGAACCATGCTTGCCAGCAAACAGCTTATGATGTATGGTCAGAGGCGGCTTTCTCCTCATAACAGTGTCACCAGATAGAATTATCCTAGGATATTATTGAAGCAGTATTCCATAAATGAGTGATGGAAAGCAATTGGCAATTTAACAGCTGATGAGGTGGCTTGTTTCAGGATTTGATCAAAGATATATTCACCAAAGTCAAAGGATTTCCTTTTTCCAATTACATAAATAAACTTCCCAAGTCCTGTTGAAATAGTTGAAGTGTGATTAGTAGGGACCCAGTTCACAGTGCCAATTCTATGAAGATTGGCATATTTGATAATGAGTTTCCCAGCAGACAGTTTCTGTTTTCTTGGCCAATTCTTCACAGTGTTCCTAGTAATCTCCCTACAAATTTGATCATCTGAATCTTCAATTTCAGCCTGGGAACGTTCAGGTCTGCTAAGGTACTTGTTTATCTCAGCAGGAGAAAATGTCACAACATTTCCCCTGATATACACCTTGAAGTAGTCCTCACTTTTTCTATCATTGCATCCTTCTAGAATGTTTACAATAAACTCTTTCACCAGCTGCTCATAACATGAGTCAAAATGAGAGTCAGTCCTTAACAACCCAACTTCTTTAATCAAATTCATCACTTCTTCACACTTGAGGACATTCTGTCCCAGTTCTCTTTCCAAAGCAATTCTTTTATGATAAACATGCTTCCACCTGTTGACGCTTATAACATCATGAAATGAGATGTTGTCCATGGGAGCCTTAGGAAGTGTGACTGCTGTCTTCTTAGAAACTGGTTTCTTCATGACACTTTGTTTATCATAGTCTGATTCACTTTCAGACTCTGCCTTCCTTTTCTTGCTTCCAGCACCAACCTTGCTCCAGGGCCTATGGGGGCCAACTGCAGACTTCTTAGTTAGCTTATTTGAGATGGCTACACCTTTATCTTTTCTTCTTTTCAATCATTCCGACACACTTGGCTTGAGGCTTGTAGCAACGACTTCATTGTCAGAGGGCATGTCATCTAAATTGATGATTTTGTCAGTCTGTTCTGAAGCTCCTTGTGCAGATGAGGATGTTTCATCACCTGTCCCAGCAGCTTTAACCACAGAGTCGACAAGGTGTGCAGATTCCCTTCTGACATTTCAACATCATTTCCTCTTTTGTCAGCATTCTTCATAGTAACATCAGAATCCTGAGATGAGTTGGGTGGCATAATATGTGCAAGAGGTCTGGTGATTCCAGCAACACTCACTCTGTCCCCCTGGCTTATGATTTTCTCTACGATTTTATCAATCCTTTCATCTGTGTTGAACTTTTCTATTCCTTTCTTAGGACTAAAGAAATCATCAGAGGTGTTCGAAGGATTACCTGGTAGGGCAGTTTTGGATCTTCTAATAGGAAGTTTGTCTGTTTTGCATGACATGATAGCAAGCGGAGCAATTCATCTTCAGAGTGTAGCTCCTTGGATTTTGACCTCAAATCAGATATTTCTGTTGTGTCCTTCCTGGTTGTACGTGTTGGCGGTTGCTGAGACATCTTCACAGAAGCACGATATGCCTGTTCTTTAATTTTGAGTGTGAACGAGTTAGAGAGGCTTAGGGCAAATTAAGAGTAAGTTTGGTTGATGTGGTGTTTGGTGATTTGATTTTTGACCCTTTGAGTATCGTTCCCACAGACCAAGTAAAACCCTAATTTGTCCTTTAGAATTTTTCTTTGTAATCCTGTAACACCTGACCAATTTAAAATGTCGCAGTTGGATGTCATGACATCTGGTATGACATTATGCCCTGTCAAAACACTTCCAGTTCCAATGTTTTGAGGATAAACATTCTTATCCCTTGTCTCATGGGCTGAGTCTGTTATGATGACATAAGAGCATCTATTTCCAGTCATTTCCCTAAACCCGGAGGCCTTCTGAAGAAGATTCTCCATCTTTGCGATAGTATGTCATTGCATTCTCATATGTGTCATTTTGGTTAATCGTCTAATGTCCATATCTGGGAATGATTTCTGAGAGGCAGTCCACACATAATAGTTATTCCTTGATCTGAATCCTTTCATGATAATTCTACCTTTATTATCCAAGACTTGGCATTCAAATCTGGTGAAATTGACTTTTAGGCCTTGATCACAAAGCAGACTAATGCTGATTAAGTTTGCAGTTAATCCCTTTACAAGCAACACATCATCGAGTCTAGGATTCCCAGGGTGATCCAATCTTCCGACTCCTTTAATCTTTCCCTTGGATCCATCTCCAAAGGTTACATAGTTGGAGGAATGGGGTTCTATATCCACTAGATAGTCCCTGACACCAGTCATGTGTCTTGAACATCCACTATCAAAGTACCACCTTTCTTCAGGGTACTCCTCTTGATAGGAATAGACTACCAGAGCCATGGACTCATTCTTGAAACTCTTTTTCTTTCCAGTACTCCTGCCTTTAGGATATCCATGTAACTTGTAGCAATATCGTTTAATGTGGCCATACTTGCCACAATGATGAAATTTCCAGTTTTGTCTTCTCTGATGTCTATAGTGATGTTGCGACATTCTATTTGACATTGTCTGTTTTCTTTTGATTGGATTTAGACTGCATTCTGGATCATTGTAGCCAAGTCCTCTGACATCTTCAGCATTCCTTCCAATTTGAAGAATTTCATCTAGAATACCCGAACTGCTGTTGAGCATCCTAACATTTTTGGTTACATTTTCAAGCTTGGAATTTAGCACAACCACTTCCTCCTCAAGATTAGAGATAACATCAAGATGTTTTTCTCTTTTAGCCTCAAGGAGCATAATGATCTTGTGTTGTCCTTCTCCTAGTTGGCAGATTTTAGCACATCTCTTGTAAACCTCTTTGAAGGATTTTATTAGATCATCATATGATATACCTTCAATCTCTGATTCTATGTTAGAATCAAACATTCCTGTAAGAGCATAGACTTATTTGGGTGATTCTCCATCACTTGCAGACTCATCTTCAGACCAGGACGTAATGAGTCATTTATTTTCTTTCTTCAGAAAGTTAGGACATTCATATATGATGTGTCCGTATCCCTCACACTCATAACATTTGATTCCTTTTCCCTTGTCATCCTTTTCCTCATACTTAGAGTTTCTTCTAAGGTCATTTCTTTTATGGTTGTTGAATGATTGAGGCTTGGCATTCAATTTTGCTTCCCCCTCCATTTCCTTCAACAACTGTCCATATTGCTTTCCAAGAAGCACAACAGTTTTGGACATCACTTCATTAGAGTTTATCTTCTCTTCAGCATGATCTGACACCAAGTCTAAGCTTTTCTTCTTCTCAGATTTTTCATTCAGACCCATTTCAAAGGTTTGTAGAGAACCCATGAGCTCATCAACTTTCATAGTAGCTATGTCTTGAGCTTCTTCTATAGCAGTCACCTTCATGTCAAATCTCTTGGGAAGAGACCTTAGAATTTTCTGGACCAACTTGGCTTCAGGAATTTTCTCTCCAAGGTCACTAGATGTGTTAGCAATATCAATAATGTTCATGTGAAAGTCATGTATACTTTCATCTTCTCTTATTCTCAAGTTTTCAAACTTAGTGGTAAGCAACTGAAGTCTTGAGGATTTGACTTGAGAGGTACCTTCATGAGCAGTCTTCGGGATTTCCCACACAACCTTTACAACAGTGCAATTCTTGATGAGTCTGAAGATGTTCTTGTCCACCACATTGAACAAGGCATTCAAGGCTTTGGAGTTTCCTTGAGCAAGCTTATCATCTTCATCGTTCCAATCTTCTTCATGTTTCAGCTCCTCAGTGAGCTTCCCATCTTTGTCTTTGATCTTTGGTGGATCCCACCCTTTAACCACAAACTTCCAAGCCTTTCCATCCATAGACTTGATAAACGCCACCATGCGAACTTTCCAATAGTCATAGTTGGAACCATCAAGTATTGGTGGTCTATTCAGAATTCCTCCTTCTTTATCCATCGTACCAGAAAGTATCGTCCCCGAATCTCACCCAGATACAGAGCAGGATGCCTGCTCTGATACCAATTGAAATTCTGGTTAAGCAGATCACGAAGATGTCAGACAGGATGTCGCGACACTTGATCTCTGTTTCTCACAAGGATCTAAGGAAGAACAAAGATTAACTACAGAATGTAAAGAACACACAGAAATTGTTAACCCAGTTCGGTGATCAACAACACCTACGTCTGGGGGCTACCAAGCCAGGAATGAAATCACTAAGTAGAATTGGTTCTAAGCTAAACTCCAACGTTTACAACTTAGCACCTAGAAACTACCCTTCCTAGATTTCTACCTAAGACACTCCTAGGTATGAGACCCTTCTCAATTCCCTTCCAATCACAGCAGTGACTGAAAATATTACAACTCAATAAACAGTCCTTCTCAAGTATTCACACAATACACGAGAGGCTCACACAAGTACAAATCCTAGTACTTCTAAAACAGCTGCAATAATCAATCAACAAACTAGGTTAACTCCAACCTATTTATATTGCAAACCACAGCTGGACTTAGGCTTCCAAAATCGCAGCAATTCTCCTCCTCAGAATTTGCGACCTAATCCTTTCTTCAATCCCAAGTTTCCAAAAATGTTTCCTTACAAGGAAACCGCATATTCCATATAGAATCTCTGATTCCACAATCTCAGATGCCACCTGGAATCAAGTCATATTCCAAACACACCTGGCACACCTGTTATAAAAAAACAGTAACATACAAAGTTGTCGAATCCACCTGATAGGACATCTTGTCAAACATCTTATCCTGCAGTTAGTCCATCATGTTAGGACATCTTGTCCAACATCTTTCTGCTAAGTTAGTTTTACCAAAATTAATGACAACCTCAAAAGCAGGGACGCAACAATTTCTTCGTATTATCTTCTTTTCAAGTCTTGTCGAAATGTCTGTGTTTTCAAATATAAATGTAGTCGAAATGTCCAGTATTATTTCCTTATCTTTTTAAATCGTTTTAGCATATGTCCTAGGATTTAGTCTGGTCGATTCTGCAAGTTACTCATTTTTTATATAAAATTGATAGATCAGAGGTTGTTTACTATTTTTTCCAGTGAACAAGGTCGCGATACCTGGTGTGATGACCATTCCCTCATTTGTCGCGATTTCGCTCAGTTCCTCCACCACTGTCGCATGCGTAATGATCGTTCTCTCCCTCTTGTTCTAGTGCATCGCCACCTTTCTTTGGCCGGCCAACGTCCGTCTTTACTATTGTTCACCTAAACCCTAACGGAGCAAGACAGATATTCACAATTAATATTTAGTTTATATAAATATTTATTGAATTGTTTATTTATATTCAAATAAAATAGATTAAGAGATCAATCAAATCAATCTTTTGAAAAGGTTAGACACATGCTTGAAAAATAAGTCTACCATAAGTTCCATGATAGACTATGGAAAAAACACGTGTAAAAAACAAGAATTTAAAAAAAAAAAAAAGTGTCGCAAACACTTTCCATCATTTTGGCACCGGTGAAAAAACACACGATCCGCCGGTCAAACTTTAGCTAACATTTGCAGTTAAATATGATATCCATGCTTCCTTCGCTATCATTTTACACTTCACATACCAAATCAAACACAAAATTTCCTCAATTATTATCCACTTCACAATTCACATCACATGCAAAATTTCATAAAACATAAACAATTTTTTTTTGTCGCCGACCAGTGCCACATCACAAGAAGATAAGAACCACAAAACCCAACCAACAACCCTTCCGTGCTTATTATTCTTCTGTTCTAACGTGACATCTCAAATCTCTCCGATCTGTCACCTCTTGCAGTAAGCGACACATTTTTCACAGCTCAGCACCACGTTCCAAAACCCATAGGTGGGTGGGGCATTTTCACAAACACGTGAGAGTTAAAAATAATAAAACGGTTTTACCATAGCGTAGAAATCTTTTGAGGAAGGAGGAGAGAATGAGTTTCAGAGAAGAAAGCGGCGATGGAAGGGAACTTCAGAAACCGTTCCTTCATACGGGAAGTTGGTATAAAATGGGTTCCAGACAATCGAGCGTGGCGGGGTCCTCCACTACCCAGGTTTTGCGAGATGGTTCAGTTTCTGTTCTTTTCTGTGTTCTCATCGCTGCTTTGGGTCCCATTCAATTCGGTTTCACGGTCTGCTTCAATTCAATTCATTCCCAATTCTGTTTGAATCTTATGTGAAAAACAAACATTATTGATATTGATTTTTGTGTGTGTGTTTGTGGGGTTAGTGTGGATATTCTTCTCCCACGCAACAAGCTATAATCAAAGATCTAAACCTCTCGGTTTCAGAGGTATTTTGTTTATATGTTTGTTTCTATTATTTTGGATTATTCTTTATAGTTTTTGTTGTTCTTAGTGTTAGTGTTTAGTTGCTTATGTTGTTGATAATTTGGATAGTTTTCTCTGTTTGGATCTTTATCCAACGTGGGTGCGATGGTGGGAGCTATAGCCAGTGGTCAGATAGCAGAATACGTTGGACGCAAAGGGGTATTTCTTAATTTATGTTTTGGCGGTGTTTATTTGTTTTAAACTCATTCTGATAAAGGAATAATTGTGATGTGGTTTTTTTTTGTGTGAATGTTTGAATGTTGCAGTCATTGATGATTGCTTCAATTCCCAATATAATAGGGTGGCTCGCCATTTCATTTGCCAAAGTAAGTACTACTGTTTGTTTCCAAGTGGCGTGAGTGGTTTGATTTTTTATTTGTGTGATCAGGGATTTATTCTAATATGATGTTTGGTTGGTTTTATAGGACTCTTCCTTTTTGTTTATGGGAAGGTTATTGGAAGGTTTTGGTGTTGGGATTATTTCTTATGTGGTAAGTTTGATTGTTTTATTTGATCATTTTATTTGTTGAGCCTATTTGGAAGGTTGCTGATTGCTGATTTAATGCTGTCTGTGTACTGGTTTATTTCCCCCCCTTTTTAGGTGCCTGTTTATATAGCTGAGATAGCACCTGAGAACATGAGAGGTAGCCTTGGATCAGTGAACCAGGTTGATAAATTATTTGTTCTGAATCCCAAGTCTTTTCTTTCGATTTTTTATATTAAAGGGGCTGGAGACGTTGAATTTGGTATTTAATATATATGTAACATTTCTTGCTCAGCTCTCTGTTACTATTGGAATAATGCTGGCTTATCTGTTAGGCCTTTTTGCGAACTGGAGAGTGCTTGCAATCCTAGGTAAATTTCTAATAACCTCGTTGTAACAAGTTTCATACAAGTGAAAACAAGGAAAATGCTAGATTATGTGTGTTTAGCAGTGGAGCCAGCCAGGTTTATAAAGTAAAAGTGTCAGTCATGAGGGGAAAAGTAAATTTTCCTGGGGATAGTTTGTGTATGTTACACCTTGTTCATAGAGTTAGTTCAAAGTTGTATAATGGTTTGATCTTTCAAAACATTAATTTGCACACATATTTATGCTTTTTGTTCTGTTGCAGGAATTTTGCCTTGTACAATATTAATACCTGGATTATTTTTCATACCAGAATCTCCTAGATGGTTGGTATGGATCGAATGTTATGCATTGTACTGATTGAATTTTGTACATTATATCTGTAAATACTCATGTTCCTTCCAGAAAAGGGATGGCAAGGTATTACTCTTTCTAATTTTTTTCTTTTCTATTTTTTATTGGGCCAATGTGGAATCATAGGCCAAGATGGGGATGATGGATGAGTTCGAGACTTCGTTGCAAGTGTTGAGAGGATTTGACACAGATATATCTGTTGAAGTACATGAAATTAAGGTATGTGGCGTAATTGCCTATTTTATATGGCTAATTTTTGCTAACTAGGTAAAATATCAACAGTAAACAGACTGTGCACTTAATAGTATTATTGTAGAATATGTATGTAAAAAACATGCACTTCTAACCACTTTACTTTTTCTAGAGAGCTGTGGCATCAACTGGAAAAAGAGCTACAATCCGATTTGCCGATCTCAAGAGGAAAAGATATTGGTTCCCTTTATCGGTATAATACATTCCCTTCTTAGTTCTGATATTGTCATGTTGTAATTTATCTGAAAAGTCAAACATAGATTTTGACAAACTGAGTACCTGCAGATAGGAATTGGATTGCTTGTACTTCAGCAATTGAGTGGTATCAATGGAGTTTTGTTCTATTCAACTAGCATCTTTGCAAATGCAGGTTATTACTAAATTCTTTATAATTTTAAAATACTAATATTTTTCATATTGATGTGGACGGGAGGATGAGAGGACAGGGAAGCGTAGGTGATATTAGTTGAAACCTTCAAATACTTGAAATATCAATGTCTAGTATAATACAACATGGTTTTAGATGTTAGAGATAGATTAGAAAATTTATGTTTAATAGCTATAAACCTCCAGTTATTTGTTGTGTTTCCATGACCATGGTTAGAATATACAAAAAATATCTCAATATATCTTTGTTGTATTTTAGAGCATCTTAGGTGTTCTCTTGGGATTGCCAATATTTCCTTATTTAATTATGTTTAAGAGTCTAGTACATTTCTAAACAAGGATTAGTGTTTTGTTCTTTTTTTAACACAATCTCACATCAATGAAGCACGGATACGTCAAAATCCCAGCCGATTTGTATACTATCCGATACGGCTCCGATATGCTGTGGATATGCGGCTCTTCTAAAGATCATACTTATTTCTTTTTAATGATCCTTCACTCACCTTTTAATGACTATTCTCTTTAATTTAATACCCCTTTTAACTTTTTCCTGATAGTTGTCATTTTTCAAGATTGGTTTTATTCCCCATAATTCCTTATGAATTACCGATATTCGAAATTTAATTCAGATTAATTATTATTTTCTTTTTACATATAACATTATTTCTAATTGATAATTTTAGACTCAATATACCATATCTGCAACGCCCCTTTCTTCCTTCTTAAGACCTTTCACATATTTTCAGCCATCTGGTAATGTGCTAAAAATTGTGTCATGTGTTTGGTTTTTGTGGGACTATGATTTAACTAGATGTGTAATTTTAATTTTTATATATGTATCTTACACGTATTGTATCCTATATTATTCAATTAGTGACGCATCGCCGTATCAGATACATATCGTATCCAATACTCATATTGTGTCTGTGCTCGTGCTTTATTGCCTCGCATCAAGTAAATACCAATTTTGGAGTATATAGCATTATAGTCTCTATCTATTCTATTCTAATATTGAGTTCTCTTAAACTTGCCCCATAATTCAAGCTGCTATCATCAAGGTTAGATAATTAGTCTCCATACCCTTAACCATCTTAAACTAAGGTCACTACCTATGTCAAAAGTCTTGGATCATTTAATCCTACTGTCATGTGCTCCTTCCAGCCTCTAACTTAGGGAGGGTTGGTCCATATTTCATTATTTAACTAGGATTAAGATTATAGTTTTAAGTATAAACACAAATTAATGTTGTCTTTTGTAACGCACCAACGCATCTCAAATCAAGTAAATTTCAAGTTGAGTATTTAGGTCCATTTGACTAGCTAAATAGTGAATAACTAACTAGCCAAGATAAAAAAAGTGTTCCATGTTTGATTTCTACGGGTAAGAAAATCTAGAGGTGAGGTACCAGACATTACTCTAAATTTTATTATGCCACAAACCACGAGATAAATTTTTAACCCAAGAACTACGTGACAAGATGAAATATCCATTTTCTACTTAGCGACTATTCTCCTCTTCTCTCCTCCTTACACAGACACACATGCGCACGCACACGCGTGCTCACAAACCATGAGATAAATTTTTAACCCAAGAACTACGTGACAAGACGAAATATCCATTTTCTACTTAGCGGCTATTCTCCTCTTCTCTCCCCCTTACACACACACATGCGCACGCACACGCGTGCACACACAAACATAGAGACACACAGACGCGCGCGCGCGCACACAATTTACATAGTTATTGTTGGGATTTCCTTCTTCATTGTTGTCCTCCCCTAACCACCTAATTGCAACATTTGGGTTGCCTTCATTGCATTCTCCAACACCTTCATTGTGTTGGATTTGAAAGAGTGGATTTAGTTCTACATTGCCTAGAGGTGTGGTCTGTGTAGTGTTTATAAAGCTTGGACAACTATCACCTTACAAGTCGGTGAAAGAGTGGATTTAGTCCCACATTGGTTAGAGATGTGATATGTGGTGTTTATAAAGCTTGGACAACTCTTACCTTACAAGTTGGTTCAATAAGGTTGAGTTAGGCCTAGTCCAAGATTAAGATGGTATTGGAGCTTATCCTAGAAATTTTGTTGGACTTTCCACCTCGTCCACGTTTTAGCCTCATTGGGCCTGAGCTAGAGGGGGTATGTTGGAAATTTCCCGCTTTCAATGCGACTGTATAGTATTTATATAGCTTGGGCAACATGCACTTTATATGCTATTTTTGTAAGGTTGAGTTAAGTCTAGTCCAAAGTTTTAAGAGTTATCCTTAGTGGCGGAGTAGTGGCAACCCTCACCTTACAAGTCGATTATGTAAGGTTGAGTTAGGCCCAGTCCAAGGTTTAAGATGGTATTAGAGCCTAACCTCTATCTGTTGTTTCAAATCCCACGTCCTCCACGTGTCAGGCTCATTGGGCCCGAGCTTGAGGGGTTATGTTGGAAATTTTCCGCTATCATTATGGCTGTGTAGTGTTTATAAAGTTGGGCAACCTTCACCATAAAAGTCAAATTTGTAAGGTTGCGTCTAGCCTAGTCCAAAATTTAAGAGTTATCCATAGTAGTGGAGCAGTGACTGACCAAATATTGATAGAACCCAAGATGAGAAAATTGATTCAAAGAGATTAGTAACTAAGTTAAGTTTACTATTGAGGTGTTTTAGTAATTAGTGGGGAGTCTAAGTAATATGAATATTTTTATTAGTTACTATTAGTCTCTTTGAATCAATCTTCTCATCACGGGTCCTATCATTAATTTATTATAAAAATTGCTACTAAAATAAATAACTAATAATATATTCATATTACTTAGACACCCCACCAAATACCAAAACACCTTAATAGTATAACTAGTTACTACTAGTCTCTTTTAATCAATCTTTTCATCTTGGTCCTATCAAATATTCTCTACCTGTAGCGTTGAGGATTAAAGTTGCAGCTGCAATCACTCCCAAATAGCGGCCCTATCACCTGCCCCCGTGAAGGGACCCTCAAAAACCCAAAAATACCCTTAGAAAAGGAATGTTTGAGATGGGGTATTTTGGGGATTGAAGGCCTTAAGCTTGTTTGTTTCCTTGACTGTTATCTACTCGTATGTTTTGTTTTATTACTAATTATGAATAATTCATGAATTTTAGTAATTTTCCAATTGTTGAGCATATACAATTAGAATAGTGGCCATCCCACTCCCCATTACTGAGTATTATATTACATAATGACACACCATTTACTAGCAGGAAATAAATAATGTGTAGTACAAAGACTATTAAATTTTAGAAAATTTGTTCGTGTTGTGTATTGATCACCAAACTGTTGCATGATAAAATATTGTGTTGTGCATCAAAATTTCCTTCAGTCTCTAGTCTCTATTCTCATCTTTGGATCCTTCCCAACCTAAAGCTGCATAATTTCATTGACTCTAGCTGTTTTTTATCCTAGTGATATGCTGTTGGTTTTATCAAAAGGAATGTAAAGGACAAATTCCATTCTGTTTTACTTGATCTTTCTTTCCGTGGTTTGGGTTTTGGCACTTATTTGTAATAGAAACTAAAATGAGAATTTAGATTACAGTCATAATGCTTCCTAGATCTAACTTGCATCTGTTTCTGTATTTGACTTCTGTTTTGTAACAGGAATCTCATCCAGCAATGTTGCTACCGTTGGACTTGGAGCTATTCAGGTTGCAAAATAAAGCCTGGACTGGACTACCAATTGGTTTTCATGTGAATTTATAAAGATACTACAGTGAATTTAATTCTCATAATCAGCATTCTTTTCCAGGTCATAGCTACTGGAATAGCTACTTGGTTGGTGGACAAAAGTGGGCGGAGGCTGCTCCTAATAGTGAGTATGAAGTGTAGATTTCATTACTTCATTATACTGCATGATGCAAATGTAATTTAATATTCGAGATCCATTATAACTGCAGATATCCTCGTCTTTAATGACAGCTAGCCTTCTCGTTGTTTCTATAGCATTCTATCTGGAGGTTGGTACAAGTAATGGTAATAGATACATTCAGTTTTGTAGCTTGGCAATCCTTTTGACTACTTTATTTCATTGAAACCAGGAAGTTGTATCAAAGGATTCACATTATTTCAGCATTTTGGGAATAATATCCGTTGTCGGCCTTGTGGTATCTTTCTTGAGCTCAGCTGGATATTTTATGTGGAGGTTTAAATTTTTAGTACTCATCAGTTTTATCACCTTTTTTTAGGTTATGGTAATTGGGTTCTCTCTAGGACTTGGACCAATCCCTTGGCTTATAATGTCTGAGGTATGAAATACTTCAGTATTCAAAAGTTAATAACCTGAAGAAGGATTAGCTAAATGTTGCACTATTTACTATTAAGTCAATGTTTATTTTACTCTTTATTTTCGGTTGTGAGTGCACGATCCTGCCTTTGGCATAGAATCGTAGTTGCTGAACTTGGGTTAATTTGTGTTTATTGAATACATTGAATAGTACATAATTTCCGACTTGTTAATCATCATTTACAGATACTTCCAGTGAATATAAAGGGCCTTGCTGGAAGTACAGCAACCATGGCTAATTGGCTAGTTTCGTGGATTGTCACAATGACTGCAAACTTGCTTTTGACATGGAGCAGTGGAGGTTTGTGTTTATGTTTTTTTCTTCATGAGTCTCTTGTATGCTTGTTAATATAATGCTGACTTTTTTTTTGACTTTTTTGCAGCGACATTCACAATCTACATGGTGGTAGCTGCTTTTACTGTTGTATTTACGGCCCTATGGGTGCCTGAGACCAAGGGAAGAACATTGGAAGAAATTCAGTTTTCCTTAAGATAGAGTATGTTTTGGGAGAGCATAATGGAAGTCTCTGATATATAAATTGATGTGTGTATGATATCATGTATTTTTTTAGTGCTATGTATTTATTAAATTTTCTGCAGGAAATGTAAGGAAAAAAAAACAGTACATTGCTTAATTTTTTTGATGTACAAGCTGCTGTGGAAAATACAGAAGTTACATTTTGCCTTGGCTATTGTGAATAAGAGGTTACATTCTACCAAGTTTATACACTGAATAAGTTTCCGACATTGGTATACGGGATCATGTTATTGCATTTTCTATCTTTAATCCATATATATTAAATGAAGAAACATGTATTAAAAAAAAGAATTTCTTATGGCATCCTAAGTATTTCTACCCCATGTAAAATTTCACAAATATCTTTTGTTTTCGGTTATATATCTTCGGACTTATTTAAATATAAGTGAATGTTGAAATATTCTAAAGATGCATTTTTGGAATATTTTATATATAAGTCGCGTCAGATTCTTTTCCTTTTGTATTTCACAATTTTCTTCAACCACAACTTCAAACTCTCAACATACTATCTTACATTATATCAAATTTCATTAAAGAAGGTCCAAGGGAATTCAAAGGAACATCAAGTTCATTTATAACATCATTCAACTTAATCAAGACCATCAATTTATAGTAAATTTTTCGAGTTTTTGATAAATATTTGAGTTTTAGTGTAAATGAGTAGAAATTAATTATTAGGATTAGAAATATGTAGAAATCACATGTAATATAATTTAGATATAGTGTATAAGTTGTTTGTTGGCTGAAAATGGTGATTAGAACAATTTTTTTTCAAGTTGCATGTGGTACATTCGCCATTGATGCAACTTCTGAGCTGTAGAACATTCTAGAGATGCATATCCAGAATTGTTTAGCGTTTCATATACTGTAGAAAATTTCGGCGATGCATCTCCGGAATATTAAAATGTCTTAGTTTTCTGGTGCTTCAGTATGTTGTTTGCGTGCACTAGTGGTATGCCTTACTTTAACTTATAGTCATAATGGCTGACAAAATGAGGTATGACAGTGTTGCTCAGCACGCATTCGTTCGCTAGGAGCGGAGCCAGCAAATTTCGGAGGCTCCAGGTACCTCAGGTCAAGCAAATCCGTCTACTTTTGGGACTCGTGCTTCACCTAAGGCCACTCCACCTTCTTCTTCCCGTAGGAGACGAGATTCACCATCTGACACATCCCTTCCCCCATCCTTCCGTAGGCGTCAGGATTCACCAGTGCCACCTCCCACGGATGCTGCTGCTGATAGAGTCCCACCTCCCACTGATGATGCTGCTGATCCAATGCCACCTCCGGAGGGTGAGGCAACTGCGCATGCCGAGACAGAGGCTTTTGGAGGAGGTACACTTGATTTGTCCTTACTTCCTCTGTATCCAGACCATACTGCCAGACATATATAGAACATAGAGGTAACATTAATTGAATTGTTTATTTTTTATGCGTTAATTTGAATTGCTGACATTGATAATTTCTGACATTGATTATTTCTAACATTGAATATTTCTGACAAATTTCAGGAGGGTGATCCCTAGAAGTTTGTTAATTACAGGAGAAAGATTGTTGCATTGCCATAGCCGAATGAGGATTGGTTTCAAACGGTTCTGTCCTTATTTGGCCTGAAGGACCTATGCATGATCGATTACACTCTGGTCAACCACGGGATGCTTAATGCATTTGTGGAGAGATGACACTCTGAGATCTTTTCGTTTCATCTCCTGCATGGTGAGATGTCTATCACACTCAATGATGTATTGTGTTTGTTACATCTTCTGATCAGGGGGAGATTCCTCGATCATGGGAGGATGACCAAAGACGAGACAGTCGAGATGATGGTAGAGCATCTGAGGGCTAGTCCAGAGAAGGCGATGAAGGAGGTGGATAAGACCGGGGGTGCTCATGCTAGACTTGAGTTGTTGAGGAAACTCTATAAGGTTGAGATCCAGAAGGCAAAGCAGGTTTATGTTGATGATGAGCAGGTGGCGGTCCACATGACGCATGCATTGAGAGCATACTTCCTATTTTTGTGGACAAAAGTGCTACTTATATTGACGTCGTCTACCTACGGTACTTCATGGATCTCCAGCAGATCCATGAGTACAACTAGGGGGCGGCTTGCCTGGTCTATCTGTATTCGAAGTTAAAATAGGGCTGTATGTGAAAGACGAAGCAGGTCACGGGCAACGTGACACTATTGGTGGTAATAATTCTTGATCTTTGAATGTTTTTATCATTTTAATTTAATATTTTCGAAACCATTTCTAATGCATCGTGTGTTCCAAAATTTTTTATTTCAGGCTTGGATCCTCCAGCACTTCCGGCACATCGCTGGCTGGGCGAGTGTGCTTGAGTACACTGAGGATATGCCACATGCTACTGCTTTTATCCCGCTCAGAGGGAACTAGGCGGTTGGTCCTTTCAGAGTCTATCTTGACCGTTTGGTTGCTGAGGACATGCACTCCAACAACTACATTAATCACTGTCAGACGCAGTCATTTGACGAAATAGTGCTATACTCTGGATGGTTGTCCTGCGGATCGCGTCTCACTGCTCCTCATTTTCCCGAGCGCGTCATGCAGAAGTTCGATTACGTTCAAACCATTCCCAGGTACCCTGTTGTCTCTGCTCCTCCTACCTTGACATGTAGACAGATAGATGAGGTGTTTGATGATTATATGAGTCATCTGGTACCGCAGGAGGCACATGATACCATAGCTGAGAGCGACTGGAGCTACGTCGAAGGGTACATCAAATGGTTCTTCAGGGTGTCACATATGCACATGATGCATGCTGCTCTAGGAGATCCGTCGAAATCATCACATTAGGAGATACTAGATGAGGAGTAGGTTCAGCTAGATCATACTGATGATGTCTTGCCTAGGTGTCATTGCATAGTGGAGATTGCGCAGACAGACATTGACGAAGGTATCTTCCCCGATGGGTCTGGTGTCAGACAAGTTTTAGATGCCATCATGACGAAGGCACATAGGGCATTGTTGTACCAGAGACATCGTCGAAAGACGGGGGGTGGGATTGATGGCCGAAGTGGTAGAGCAGGAAGAGGAGGTAGATGAGAGGTTGTCAGACACACACAATAGTAGTCTCTTATTATTTTGTTGTAGTACTATACTATGTACTTTATTTTGACGGTCTTACTACATTTTGGATCTCGATTGTACGACATTTTCTACATATATTGTTATTCTATTTTCGACACACAATATTAGTCTCTTATTATTTTGTACATCAATTTTTTTTATATTTTCGATCGTGCATTATAATTCCTTTGACCACAGATAAACAACTTGTAATACAAAATACATGTTATGATACATTTCGGAGATGTATATCTAGAATATTCACAGAGATGCATCTCCGGTACAATTTAAATGTAAATGGCTTATGAGTTGGTTGAATTGAATGTTTAATGTAACACCCAAGTTTGTTTAATTAATTTTCTCAAATAATATTGTGTAATGGTATATGTTGATTGATGTTTTGATGTGTTAGAGGAACCGTTGGGCGTAGTCCGGTAGCCTTAGAGATTAGAATTTAAGGTGTTGGTGGGGTATGTGTCCTTGGGTTAGGGGTATATAGAGAGGATAGAAGTGAGTAGAATAATTTAGAGTTGTTTTGCCAATAAAAAATAATTATTTATTTATTTTATTGTATTAATTAGTGAAAATAAAATAAATAGTATGTGTAGAGATTTTAGGGACAATGAGGTAATTACATGAGAGAAAGTTGGGGTAAATAAGGAAAATCATATTTTGAGAATAACTTTATTAGAAAAATGAAAAGATTAGGAGAAGAAGGATTAGTTTTTGCATTCTACGTAAAATTGTGGGAAGAAAGCAGAAAAGAGGTTAGGGTAAAGAAGGAGAAACATAGGAAGAGCACAATTGCTAGAAGAGGAATAGATTTTTGCTAGGAATTCTAAGGTAAGGGTGGGATTTCCTTTTGTATAAAGGCTTTGCATGATACCTTATGGGTGGGGTTTTAGTTTCTCTTGATTGAAATTCCTTTCTATGCTATAAATTATGCCATTGTAAGATAATGCTGTCATGATGTATGTTTGGATGATTTGTGTGTTGAGTGAATGTTTAGATGTTGGGTGTTGGTAGAAATTAGAGTACAAAACTCAAATATATGATTTTATGAAAATTTCGGGGTTAGGGACTGGTTCAAAACTGATTTTTATACCACAAAATAGCAGAAAAGTGCTTATGTCACAGTGGTAACCGGTTACCACTTTCGGTGTAACCGGTTACACCTGAGACAACTTTTATAGAAAGTGATTTTTCCAAAGGTGTTACCGGTTACAGGTTTTGGTGTAACCGTTTACACTGTCCAAAAAGAACATAATCTGGGCAATTTTAAAGGGTGTAACTGGTTACTGGTTTCAGTGTAACCGGTTATAATGGGGATGGTCTGCCATTGTTTTTGAGCAAGTAACCAGTTACCTGTTTTAGTGTAACCGGTTACACATGTTGTGTCAAACTTTAAAAATTCATAACTTGAGTGTCGGGTGTCTGTTTGGGGTGTCGTTCAAAGTGTTGGGATGTTGACGCAATGAACTTTATTTTAAAAATAGTTTTAGTACCTGAAAATGACTTTAATTGGTGCGTAATGAGGTTGGATTGTATGTAGTGTGTATATTACGGTGTGACATTGTGTGCGAATGGTGTGTTATTGCTTGCTATGTTACTATACTGCTATTGTTGAATGCTTGTCGTATATGTTTGGTGTTTGGTGACCAGTTTGGTGTAGTACATTGATTAAGGTGAATATAATTATACATGTTGTTGTTGTTGCATGTCATTTATGAATCATTCATCATGGTTTTGGGACGGTGGTACGCTTTTGGTGAGCCTCAATGCTATGGTGGGGATTGGGTGCGAGTAGCCGGTTTCAAGTGGAAATCAATGAAGCGTTACCTATGGTAATGGTAAATATTTTTGGTGGACTCTAATTCTATGGCGGGGATCATGAGCGTGTGTTTTACGGTAAAGTGGAAAGCAAAAATTAAGTTTGGAAGAATTCCAGATTTTATCGTATCCATAGGGATCGGTGCGAGGTATCAAATTCCATTCAACAATCTCTACGTTTCTAAGTTTGGTTTGAATGGTTTAAAAACGTAAAAAAACAGAAAGTAAAACATATGAACAAGTAAATAAAGTACGGTAGAGAACTCATTAGAAATGACGTTCATTTACCTATCTAATACACAACTCTACTAATTAGTTGTACACAACCTAAATCACTCGTCAATATCATCACGTATCCCTCACACTAGTGTTCATGTCTGCACCACCGACAAGAGTTCTACTGTATTGTTTAATCGATGATCTCTCAGCCTATCAAACAACATGAAGCATTAAAAATCGATACCCACTGTGAATATTAGATCTAAATCTATTTCTAGAGTTCACAACCTAATAGATGTTTATCCTAATTTCGGATCTGAAGATTAAATGTCTATAACGGTTCAAATCCAAACATAAAGCAAGCAAACAAAGTCGACATCAATATATATTCATAAAATAGATCGTATACAATGTCATGGTCATTAACTATACATACTATCAAAGTATACTTACATACTAAACCCCAACAAGAAAGCTACAAAGAGAATAATGAAAATGAAGAAGAATCCACTACGATTTCCCAATGATTGATGCAAACCCAACTACAGATCTTCAAGATGCAACCTCTAATGTTGTTTCTAAGCTACTCTACACAAAGAATTTGGTGTATGAAGTTAGGGTTAAAAGTTATCAAAACCATAACCTACAAAATGATGTACAAGTGACTTTATAGGGGTAAAAACTCGCAGACCACGCTCAGCCCACTCTGAGGGCGCTCAACCCGACCTGACAGAAAAAAGTTTCTTGTTTTCACCATAACTCGCGAACCGTATCTCCGATTTACGCAAGGTCAGAAGCATTGGAAAGTTTATTCAATGCCTTATATTAAAATAACTAAATAAAATTCTTTTATGACTATTTGAAATATGTGACAAGTTTATGATTAATTGCATGTTTAATGTTAAACTCTGAATAGGCAACAGTTGGTCTCGCCTGGTGAAAAAGCTGACATTCAGCTTCTTTGCTTTGTGTTTTCTTTGTCTTTGATCTAAATGTTCAACCATGCATGAATACCTACAAAAAGAGATAAAGACAATCAAAATGAAACGATATTTACACGAACTGACAAAAACTACACTAATATACTAAACGGTTACTTATTCACACTAAAGTTAAGGATTTCACTAGTAAAACTAATGAATTAAGCCAATAAGTGCCACAAACTTACACACAAATTTAACACAACTTGGAACTTATCAAACTCTCCCCAACTTAAAACTTTATTTGTCCTCAAACAAGAATCTAACAAACCTAAAGAAACAAGAACAACCTCCAAGAATTCATGATCAAACAAGTTTTTAGAAACAGAAGCAAATGCATTGTTCAATTTTTCAAGAGTACAATCCAAGTAATGCTTACCACTATAATACAACGACACCATCACTATGAAACAAAGTCTAAGCACAAGACACATGTCAAAAATTCTAAAGCAATACATATTCAAGAATGAATCACACCTAACACACAACTTCATCAAGGGATGAAAAACAAACATGAGGGACTTACCTCACACCCAATAATCTTGCTAACATCCTTAAAATTATGCATTAATCTAAAAAACTTATATTGAAAGTATAAAAGCGAAAATCATAAGGACTTAAAAGGGTTGTAATGTGGCTTGGCTAACAAAGAAGAGTCAATTTCTCAAGGTAATTGAAACAAAAAACTTGCCTAATCAAATGAGAGTGATCATTTCTCACAATCTCAAGCATTCACAAATTTCATTACCTCTTTCTATTTTCCCAATTATTACACCATTTCACACAACTTATTAGCACACTTTATTTTCTATTTATTTTCTTTTTCAAGACTTTTTTCTTTTTCTTTTCTTTTTCTCTTTTATTTTTCTTTCTCAACCTCTTAGCAATCAACCTTCACTCCCTAATTTGAATACAACCAACATTATAATATGAATGCTCCTAAATTTTTTAAGGAAAGGGTAAAAATTCAAACCACAATTAATGGTTGAGGGTTCAAGAAAAAAGTTCAGAATCCAGTCTAAAATCAACAATGGACTAGTTAGTTATGTACAAGTTCCAAGAGTTAACATTAAAATGGATCCTGACAAAAGGCTCAAAGGGGGTAAGCAAATTCTCACTCACTCACTCACTCACTCACAAAGTAGGCTACTTGTTGGTCAAGTGGTTGTGCTCAAAATCAAACAAAATGCCTTGATCATTTTAGTGCTTTCATACAAATCAACACGAATGCAAGATATTAAACATAATTCAAACGAGTTAAAACAAGAAATGTTGGTCTCCAGGAAATTTAGTAAACAATGGAAAGCTTCCTCATATTGGTTATGAACTAAATTGATTCATAAATGAATAAGAATTGCAAAAGAATGAATGACATGAAATTTGCACAAAGCCTACGTGTCATATTCATGTTATGTTATAGAAAACAATAAACATGTATCTTTCCAATGCAACTTCCTTTCAAACTTTTATCATTACCATGACAATTTCTTGTTGACACACTCAAACTTGAACAATCACTGCATGTCTCTTCAACAAAATAAAAAACAAGCGTTTTAGACAAACACAAAACAAATTTCTTACAACTTAACAACTTCAAATTAAAATACTGTTAAACATAAAAAAAAAGTTCAAAATGGGTTAAAAGACCTGGGTAAAAGTGGATAAGTGGCTGAGATATTTTTCCATGTGTAGCAGAGCGGGCTAAGCGCCCTCTGGCCGCTCTAAGCGGCATCAGCAAAACAAGGTTTTTCAAAAATGCAAATTTTTTTCAAGCTTTCCATCCACTCCCACTCTTTAATAACTATACTACTAAATTAAAAGCTATTAAAGAATTAAAAGTTTTGGTTGCCTCCCAACAAGCGTTTGTTTTACGTCGTTAGCTCGACGCCTTTATTTTGAATACACTCCTTCATGTTGCTTCTTTGCTGGGCTAGTTGTTCACCAACGACTACTCCTAACCAACACTTTAGCAAATGTGAAGGGAAACAAAAATATATACAATATAGATAATATGTATGAAGAGTAACAATATAGAAAAGTGTATAAAGCTAAAAAATATAGACAAGTGAGCAAAGCTCAAAAATAAAGACAAAGGTAAAAAGCTTAAAAATTTAGACAAATGTACAAAGCTAAAAAAGATAGAAACTATTGCTATGCAATTAATATCAAAACCAATACCCGACAACGACGTCATTTTGTTGCTGCGATAAAGCAGCAAGCAAAAATTAAGTTTGGAAGAATTCTGGGTTTTATCGTATCCACAGGAATCGGTGCGAGGGATCAAATGCTGATCAATAATCTCTATATTTCTAAGCATGGTTCGAATGATTTAAAAGCGTAAAAAGCGGAA
Source organism: Lathyrus tuberosus (assembly GCA_022829125.1). Lineage (NCBI taxonomy): Eukaryota > Viridiplantae > Streptophyta > Magnoliopsida > Fabales > Fabaceae > Lathyrus > Lathyrus tuberosus. The sequence continues at coordinate 2,810,564 of JALAZF010000353.1, forward strand.
ATTAAAACACATGAAAAAGTAAATAAGCACGGTAGAGAACTCGTCAGGAATGACTTTCATTCACCTATCTAATACACAAATCTACCAATCAGTTGTACACAACCTAAATCACTCGTCAATATCATTACGTATCCCTCACATTAGTGTTTATGTCTGCAGCACCAACAGGAGTTCTACCGTATTGTTTAATCGACGATCTCTCAGCCTATTAAACAATACAGAACATTAAGAATCGATACCCACTGTGAATATTATATCTAATTCTTTTTCTAGAGTTCAGAACCTAATAAATGTTCATCCTAATTCTAGATCTGAAGAGTATATGTCTATAACGGTTCAAATCCAAACATAAAACAACCAAACAAAGATGACATCGATATATATATATATATATAATTGATCCTATACAACACCATGATCAATAAATATACATACTATCAAAGTAAACTTACATAAAAAAAAACCCAACAAGAAAGGTACCAAGAGAAGAAGGAAAATGAAGAAGAATCCACCTCGATTTCCCAACGATTGATGCAACCTTTAATGTTGTTTCTAAGTTACTCTGCACAAAGAATTTGGTTGATGAAGTTGGAGTTAAAAGTTCCCAAAACCATAACCTAAAAAATGAAGTACAAATGAATTTATAGGGGTAAAAAATCGCAGACCGCGCTCAGCCCGCTCTGAGGGCGCTTAACCATACCTGACAGAAAAAAGTTTCTTGTTTTCACCATAACTCGCGAACCGTAACTCCGATTTACGCACGGTCAGAAACATTGGAAAACTTATTCTATGCCCTATATTACAATGACTAAATATCATGCTTTTATGACTATTTAAAATATGTGACAAGTTTATGATTAATTTCATGTTTAATGCTAAACTCTGAATAGGTAGCAGTTGGTCTTGTACGACGAGAGAGTCGACATTAAACTTCTTTGCTTTGTGTTTTATTTGTCTTTGATCTCAATGCTTTAACCATGCATGAATACCTATAAAAAGAGATAAAAATAATCAAAATGAAATGATATTTACACGAACCAACAAAAACTACAGTAATATACTAAACGGTTACTTATTCACACTAAAGTTAAAAATTTCACTAGTAAAACTAATGAATTAAGCCAACAAGTGCCACAAAACTTACACACAAATTTAACACAATTTGACACTTATCAGCGTGTGAACCTAGGAGTTCACAATTGGTACCACATGCATTAAGTCTTGGAGTTGAGTCTCATTGCATTTCATATTTATTGTATCATGATATTTGGATTGTGTGGATTATGTGTTGTGGAATGGGTGATTATGTATGTGAAGATGGTGTGCTTACATATTATTATGCAATTTCTTTATATGATTGTAATTTATCACCCCTTCTGTTTGAATGTTGCTTTTACATGCGCATCATGCAGATAATCTGCAGTAGAGGAGTGGATGTGAGTTGAAGAGAGTGCTCTTCTTTATGCTTTTGTTAAGTCGACGTCTGCTCTAATATGTAACACTGGGGGAGTGGAACGTTTATGTCTTTATTTTGAGTTTGATGGAGATTTTATGCAAATCTCTTATGATTAATAATTTTTTATAACAACATTATGTTATAGTTCTATTTTGATGAATTAAATTAATCGGTTGTTGATGTTTTTCCGCAACTAATTAAAGTTGAAGTTCAAACTTGCTTATTATTATTATTATCATTATTTTAAAGCTTCATACGTGTTACATATCTTATTGCATGAGCTAGTTGATGTTAAAAGTAGCATCCCAATTGTTGTTTGTTTTAAATTTACTCAGATTTTTAATTATAAATTACACGGGGAAAATTAGGGTGTTACATTTAAAATTGTTCCGGAGATGCATCTCTGAAATATTTCAACGTTTATTCAGAAATAGATGCGTTCAAAGATGTATCTCCGAAAACTAGGGGCATTTAAATAATTTTGCGTGGTGGCTAAGAAGTATCTAAGGTACAGTAAGAAGTTCTCTAAAAAATATCTCACATGGGTTCCTAAAATAGAACACTATTAAAGCAGCTAAAATGAATAATTTCTCCCCATAAAATCTAATTTAACATTTTATTTAGAGAATTTCTTAATACACCCTATATACTTCTAGCGCACCGTGTGAATTTCCAAATATGCCCCCAAGTTCTGGAGATATATCTCCGAACGCACCTTTTGTACACTCAACAAAGGAAATTCTGAGAGACGCCCTATATGCCGGGTTTAATTTGTTCTGGAGATGCATCTCCGGATGAAGTCCGTAGTTACTTCTCCGAAAAAACACCAGAAACAGTTTCAACAGAAAATGAACTTTCCAAAATGCAATTGACATTCATAACTTAAAATGATCATTACTATGATGATTTCAACAGAAAATTGAATATTACATTTCAATACCCCACTGGACGCTTGCAGATCTTCAGGATATCTTCGTCCGATCTTAGTAGCATCGCTTCCAACTCGAGCGGAACTTTCTCTTCGAAATCGAAATACGTATCACATATAGCCCTAACATTCACTTGAGACTTGAGCTCAAATTTGCTGAACACAATGTTCCCTTCATTGTCAATCGAAGATGAACGGTACCCGAGCTTCACAATCCTTTGTTTGTCTCTGTAAAGTAGAAGATAATAGATTTCGTCTATGATATCTTTGAGGGGGTGATATGGGTGAGCTTAAACGTCCTCCCAGGTGTAGAGCCACTAGAGTAGGAGAAATTTGCGACATATCAATGGATTTTTATTTGTGACATTTGAGACATTTTGAGTTTGTGTGAAATATAACACAAGAACACCTAAATGTATAGAAGACCTAGCTCAATATGGACCAGTCATTAACTGTCATATTGTTTTCGGATGTCTATCTTCGGAACCTCACCCTATTATCTTGTTCTGAAGATGTATCTCTAGAAGTTCTCCTTAACAATTTCATAAACAAGCCATATAACAGAACCTTTCGGAGATGTATCTCCAGAACTTTTCCTGAAACATTTTCAAAACAAAACCAAATAATAAACTTCACAAAGGCCAAATATGAACCAAATATGCATAAAGACCAAATATGAATAAAAGGTGAAAATGTAACACTTCATTCATATTGAGATACAAATATATACAATTATTTTTTCGGTTAAACAAACGAATCGAAACATGTGTCACTGACTAAATTTATAGGTGGTACCCCTTGGACTTTTGTGCATTCGATTATTTTTCAATGTTGTTAAATCTCTTGAATTCTTGTATACTTTCCATAAAATGATCCAACCACGTCTCGGCTTTTGCGATTCAATAAGCCGTCCACTTGGGTGATGTAAGTGGTATGGGGAAACTCGGTTTCAAGTAAACTTGAACGAAATGACTTAATTTTGAAAGCCATCCAATACACATGATACAATAATTTGATTTTGGGGTGGTGCGGTGCGTAGTGGGAAAAAGGTTTCTGAAAAATCGTAGCGTGTCAGGTCAATGCACACCCTATCCTATGCGCATGCTATTAGGTGACCCATTTTTGGGAAGCTCATCCAGTTTAACTCTGGTGCCAGACCACTTAAGCTAGGAACAAGAGACTCATAAACCACATTGAATTTTTATTTATATTCGTACAACCGCGTGTACAATTCTTTATTCGTCTTTAACTCTTGGATAAGTTGATGTCGAACAAGTGCATGACTATCTTCTCCTTTACCGAGTAAAGCCGAAATGGCTCGGTAACCAAAATTACCGTCCCTACAACATTGATGATCCGCTCTATATATTTGTGTATAAAAATCGGCATCTCGTCAATGAATGGAATCTTTGGTGGAAGCGGTGTCGGTGGTGGTTTGCTAATGCGGGCTCCTTTCATAACACTTTTTTTGTTGAGATTTTAGAGTCGGTGAGTCGGGAAAAACTTTGTCAATGTGTTCAAAATATGAAGGAGACTGTGTAGTCGATTTATCCTTTGATGTAGGTTTCATTTTATTCGGAGCACCTTTTGTTTTTACTGGTTGAGAAAGCGGTTTCATGTCAGTGGTTTCGGGATAAGCAATCTTCCTCAATTGTTATTTGATGTGGAGTTTCATGTTGTCATCGACCTTCGAAAATCTCTCTTGTATCGATTCTCATTTTGTCAAAATAGAGATATTTGACTTCCCGTCATCCATGTATCCATCATCATCGAACCTAAGTCTCTTTCAATGAGAGAAAACCTCGTCCATTCTTATTGGTTCACCAAGTTTCACCTGTTTAGCAATAGTACAAGCACACGGGAGACCATGTGTTTTCACAATAGTGCAACCACACTTTGTGCTATCAGAGCCTACATTATCAACTTGTTTAGCCTCATGAAAAATATACTTCAAACCCGCCCGAGAAATGTTACCGACCAAATGAGAATATAAAGTGTTGTCTTTAAATCAGTGTTCCAAAACCATGATGCTCACACCAAATGTTGTTTGTATCTCATTTTGCTGGTTTTGAATCTCGTGGTTCACGGAGTCCCAGTTTCTACACAAATCCCCTTTGCTATTTTCTAACTAATTTTTCAAAGTAGCTTGGGCGGACTCAACTCTATTGTAGTTGTATTTCCAAGGTGTCTAACATTATCAGTCCACGCACAAACTATCTTCTACTTCACCTGATCAAGAATGGTGCTTTCGACATATTTCAATAAATCTGGATACTTTTCACACACTCTCCAAAAATGAATAATGGAATCGACATATAGTTCTTTTGGGGAAAAATTTATCATACGATTCCATGCATCCATTATTTTTCCACAATCACACCCGCCTTCACCAAATTTCCACCTTCGGACTCTATTGGTTTCGTCCCTACCGCATGTTTTACCCGACTTCTCACATTCTTTGTTATGTGATACTTACAAAGTAATGCATAATAAGATGGAAATACCTTAGATACCAAATTTATCCATGCGGTATCACGGTTGGTAACGATCGTTTTAGGCATTTCTCCTTGATTCATCAAAAGTGACCGACACACCTCTAATCCCCCAAGTAAAATTGTCATCTTTTTCACACTCAAGAAATGAAAAACCAACAAAATATATCTTCTCAGATGAGGTAACACCAACCATCTCAAATAATGGAAGTTTATACTTGTTGGTCTTGTAGGTTGAATCAAGTATGAGCACCGTCGGAAACGTGTTGAATAACTTTATCGAATTAAGATGAGTCCAAAAAATATCTCTAACCGTAACTCCATAATCGCATGTTCGGTACCAGGACTCGTAACTGTTATCGTCCAACAGTTTTAAGAGTTGTTGCATCTTAGTTATATCCCCCCTAATCTCCTTGTTAGTAAGGTACCGAATGTTATACACTTGCTTTATATTTGATATATTGTGGGATCGCTTTTGTTTCAATGTTACAAGTATATTTTTCAGTTGAACAATATTCAAGGTCATATCACTAATACATTCCTTCTCTTCCGGCTTGAGCCGACATACACTAGGATAACCGGCTAATTTTAAACACAAATGATGGTTATGCAAATCACATATCACATTAAATATTGAATTTTTGTTTGCCAACATGTAACCACGAACCTTAAATAGACAATCACATTTTCTACTCTCCGCGTCGTCTCTTTTAAGATTCTGGAGAGGAGTTCGATATCACCCGCTTCTTTCGCACAACATTGTCACAAAGACACTTCTTTTATCAGAGCCATCATCAGACCTTCTGATAACCATACCAAATCCAAGTCTAGATGCCTCTATACGAATCCATTCAAGCATTTTATCACGAGATTCAAACTCTTGCTTGTTACTAAAGTTGTTGCCAACATCTACCGCTTTCATAACAACCCCTTGGACATTCGTAGAAACAACGTTCAGAGAAACAATTTGTTTTCGAAAAACATTGGGATGCACCATATCTATTGGAAACAATACAAACAATAACACAACATTAGTTTAAGTACTGCTGCAGAATGGCTAGAAAAAGAACACAGACACTTTCCAGAAATGCATCTCCGGACAAGTTCATACATGTTCCGGAGATACATTTCCAAATACATCGTAACTTTTTTCAGCTAAAATGGCTGATTAATGTGAGCAATGCAGAGGTAAAAGAAGAATCTTTACTTGAAATTCAATATTCTTTTGCTCCCTGTGATATGATGAACTAAAAGGATGGAGATTTGGAGTGAAAAAATTGATTGAGAATGAAGGGTTTTTAGGGTGAGGGTTTAGGTGAGAATGAAGTATGGCAACAATGGAAGACTGATCATGCAGTTGGAAGCTATATCAGATATTTCTGGAGATGCATCTCTAGAAATACCCGACATGCAAAGGTGACAGAAAATTTCAAAATGCCGCCCATAATTTCAGATATGCATCTCCAGAATATCCACTAAACTGAACAATTAAAATGTTTTTCCTTAAAATATTCTAGAGATATATCTCTGGAATAAATCTAATCAAATGTATGAGGCGTCTTTCAGAATTGCCTTTGTTGACTGTACAAAAGGTGCGCCAAGAGATATATCTCCGGGAATAGAGAACATATTTGGAAATTCACACGGTGCGCTAGAAGTATATACGGTGCAATAAAAAATTGTCTTTATTTTAACAGTTATTGTTACCGTGTCTACATACTTAAAAAAAGAGTAGTATATCCCATTATTAGGTTCAATTTAAAATTTTAAAATGAACAAAATGTAACAAGACCAAAATATAGAATCCCTTTATTGTTTGAAAATCATACACTGAACTGAACATTTTTTTATATATCTAAAGGAAAATGCTTTATGGTGCGAAAACAGTGAAATACGAAACCGACGAAGGTTATATATATATATATATATATATATATATATATATATATATATATATATAGTGGCAGAGCCAGAAAAATTATGAAGTCTGGGCAAGTTTCCACTAGCTTCATAATTTTCTACCAAGACAATACAATGCTGATTACAAAGGAATTATTTCCGTGAATTGCAATTTCCTCTTCAATTTGTAAGATTTCAGATTCTATAGTATATACACGTTCCAGTATCTCAGTTGTGCTCGCAAAACAAACAAACCTATAAAAGCCGAGAAAATTAGTTCAACACGCTCATTTGCATGAAATTAAGTGCTTCCTGAAAAAACAAAAGATCGTAAATAAATCAATGTTTTCAACAAAACTTTATGCGTTTAATCAGTTTTTGAAATCAAATTGAATTTTAATTCCAAAACTGTAGCGCATTGTTGAAAAACGGATGCTTTCCAAAAGACTTTTATAAAGGCAAAATAAATAACAAACAAACTGAAGAATTTAACGCTATGTTAAGCAATCATAGAGCGATTCATGTAGGAATCACTCTATGGGAGGACGATCAACAAAACTCTATACGTTTAAGCAGTTTCTAAAGTTAAATTGAATTTTAACTCTAAAACTGCAACGCATCTGTGAAAAACCGACGAGACATTTAATTAAATAGTCTATTTAACCATTAAAAATATTTAATCGACTAAACTAAACAATTACGTAACTGAATCAATAATTTTAATTAATCAAAATAAAAAAAATAATAAATAATAATAAAAAATAAGGGTGTAAACATGACAATGGGTTGCAAATCAATCAAAAATCAACAAAGCATGAGCCTAAGGCCCATAAAAACAAAACCCAAAATCAATAACAATAAAAATAAATAATAATAAATAAAAATAATAATAGTAAACATAATTAATATAAAAATTAAAAAGAAAAAAGAAAAAAAGAAAAATATGAGAGTGAGGCGAACACAATAATGAGAGAGAGGATATATAGAATAAACTTTTGAATGAATCTAGAATAAATAGAATCTAGAATAGCTACATAGAATAGTATATGTGGGAGGATAAAGTTTATTTAATTAGCCCTAGCAGATGCACAATGAGTGACCTCTTGTCAGTGCAGTCGCAGCTTCCGCATGAGCCTGGGCAACTGCCCTATCTGGCCGGACGCTGGCTCCGCCAGTGTGTGTATATATATATATATATATATATATATATATATATATATATATATATATATATATATATATATATATATATATATATATATATATATTGTAACAGCAACACCATACCCTCATGATTTCCACATAAGGTAAAACTGATTTATTGACCCACAAATAAAAACTAGACACATCAACATTCTTGCATTTCATTGAATAGTTGATTTGTATCGTATAGCATTACTCATATCTAAATTGGATGGAAGAAAAATACTAGTAACAAATGAAATTGAAATGAAATAAATATATTTTTTTTTTGTTTCGTGAAGGCATTGATAGTTGCGCGGCGATATCTCTTTACAAGGATACAAATTTGATCCCACTGTTACCTTGGATTTTTTGACCTAGCTATAAGTGGGAAGTATTAATGATATTAACAATAAATATGCCACGTGGAAAGTCAAAATAGGATGGGGTCACATGGAAATTAGGATGACTCGAGGTCGGAGGTCACGCAGAGTGATACCGGTCGAAGATGGTAGAGTCGAAGGACATTGTGAAGAGCTTGAGGACTCAGTGAAATTGAGTACTATGCTATGTTAGCTAAGGTTGGATTTCATCACTATAATGGAAACAATGTCAACTTGGACATTACATGTGGAAAGTACTACAGAGTATATTGTCGTAGTATGGTCGATTTCAAAGACCTCGATGTGGTTAGTCAGTTTCTGGTGACCAGTAAAAGTAGTTAAGATATTTTAATGGTGTTAAAGAGTGGGAACTGATTTAATACAGGCGGTTATTCAGAAGTACGTGGGAGCTCGTCGGAGGGAACCGCTGCTTGGATTTAAGACGTGTCACAATAGGGTTAATCGACCGTTCTTAGGAAGTTATTTTAGAGTAGTATATATAAAGGGGCTCATGTCCATAATGTAAGGGGTACGCAATTGTACACACATTTATGCAAACTCAAAGTATCTGTGTGTTGAGAAACAAGCGAGGAAAGATGTACGTATGCATTCCACCATTTATACACTTCAAGTATTTTTACATTCAAGTACCTTTTGTACATTAAATTAACTTTCATTTTCCTTTACCATTCCTGTCATTTTATCTTACTTGCATTTCGATTTCAAGCCTTTATTTTACTTATGTTTCGATTTTAACCTTTTTTTAACCATGAAAGCCTTTCTTTACTTAGAGTGTCATTTAGAAGTCACACAAAATTTTTAAAGAAATACATTTTGATTTGGACAAAAACATGGTTTTCAAAGTCATAAACACACACAAATATGTTCCGGGAAACTTGTATTTGTTTAAGTATTAATAGAAACTTGTATTTGTTTACCAAAGTTCACAGTAAACACCCACATTATCTCACCACTTATTAAAGAGGTGAATTATTTTAGTATTAGACAAAAAATCACTTTATTTTGTTCCATCCAATTTTAAATAATATAAACATTAATTTTTTATTTAATATCAAAATTATAAACAAACAAAAAAGATAACACATGACTTATATCCAATGGATACTCACAATTGGACCTGTTTGTTTTGGAATTAGAATTGGTGTTAATTATTGATGTAGGATTCTGGAAGCGATGATGCTGATCTCCGCTACGGAGCACATGGTGGACCTGCAAGATTAACACTTCAACGTCAAAGTCAGTCATAGAGCCTAAGATGAGTATAGTAAAAGTGGAGATCAGAAAAGTGTATATTGAATCTCACGTGTGTTGTATATATACGTTGGAAAATTTCGATTGGGCCATGCAAGGTTGGGATTCTGTATTGGGCCTTTGGCCGACCCAAAACAATTTCCCCCAAGGCTTGTTAGACATTTACTAGCCAGGAAGTCTTTTAAAGTCGTGGCCGGTGTATAGCTATCATGTGCAACCATAGTGAGTAGAAGGAAGGTCATGAAGCAGTTACAAAAGTAATGGGAAACATGAACATTAAATTCCTTTCCCATCATTGAAACAACTATTCAGTTTTGTGGGTGCGTGACCTTAGGCTCACAGGTTAGAACATGGTGTTTTCTCTAAGGAATTCAAGTGCACTTGATTTCATTTGTATTTCCAAGGTGAAATCTGAACTTTGATTTGTAACTTTATGTTTTTCGTTGATCTAGTATGTTGCTCGCTTTCCTCTATATAAAGGTCTCTGGGCTTTTTGGGAGAACATTCACAATTCCTAATAGTCAGCTTCTATTTTCAAGATAAATTTTCTTCCTTCTCAAGAGCATTTCTTTGAGTGTTTTCCTTTCCTATAACAAAGCTTTCCATTCCATATCCAACCTCTACTTTCTTCGTTAGATTTTACTCTCACCAGGTACCCTTCTTACCTTGAGCTTATTTCATATTTCCCTATATTTACTCTGTTATGACTAATATAAATAACTATGCCATAAGTTTGTCTAGTGATTTTGGTAGTGGTAATTCTTCCCTCTTAGTTAGGGCATAAATGTCATCTAGTTCAGATTCTCATCGTCTAGTTAAAAACCGTTCAGTTCCAATCGTCCAGTTACTAATCATTCAGTTCTAATCTCATAGGTTCTCTTGATAGAGAAACTTCCTTTAACGAGTCTTCATTTGATGCTCTTCTTTATGATAATGAGAGGGGAAGTGATAATGCTTTTAGCTCCGAGCCCGCTCCATCTATAAATATAGGCAGTTTGGCTGCCTCTGCTTCGATTACCCCAAAGATGGAAGTCACTACTTTAAATAAGGAAGAGGTACGGAATTTTATTAAGAATTATCACACTATTTATGGTTAGGATCAAAGTGATACTGAGCTTAAGGATTATCTGGTGCATGGAGCTTAGTCGGAGGGTGTTAGTTAAGTTAAGCCCTTCAATATTTTTCGGGCTGATGAGGTACCTCTGAGAGGATTCACGCTAGTGGAGCCAGCTGATGCAAAAAATATATCTAGGTAGACTCTGAGATATTGGGAACTCCTTCTGTTGTAAGTGATCCAGCGACCGTGAGTGCGATTAATAACGAAGTCGACCACCCCTATGACTTATTCTATTCCATTCTATGAATCTTTGTTCACTCGGATACACGTGTAATTGCCCTTTTCCGAGTTTGAAGTGGAGTTTTTAAGGTTTTTGAAGGTTCCCCCTCACAGCTCCATTCTGGTGCTTGGGATTTTATAAGGGTATTTCAATTTTGGGTAGAGTATTTGTCTTGGAAACCCTCATACCGGTTGTTCTTCCATCTTTTTGTTGTAATACACACCTCTAGGTATAATGATAGGGATCAAGGGCTCATCATGCTACGCCAAAAAGTCCCATTGTTTAGCCTTTTTTTTAGAGTTGGGACGATTTCCGAGGGAGCTTCGTGCTAGTGAAGCTCTGTACTCTAGAAGTTCATTCTATACTCCGTTGTATTCCTACTAGATCTTATAATTCGTGCACAGATAGGTTTCAATAATAATGGACTTGGGTCCATTTCAATCGTGAACCTCATACACATGTTGTTCGTTTGAATTCTCTCACTCTTGACGAGGTTATGATAAAGAAAGATCTAAAGACTTTTTATTGGATTCTAGTCTATGAGAAGGGATTTGGACCTACTGAGGCGAAACCTTCTCTACAGAGTAAACAATTAATTTATACCCGAGTTATCGTGGGTGCGACCGACAATCTAGAGAGAAAATAGATTTTTGGTGAGGATGGAGTCATCCCCTTGTAGTTTTTTTTCATGACTTAGGTGTTTAATATTTGCAAATAAAATGAATTCTCTGAGAAATGTCTATGCTATTACTAAAGAGCGGGAGACTCAAGGTGTCAATGTCGTTATTTCAACCCGAGTTGTAACTCCTCTTCCCATCGGTCATAGTATACATGTTATTGTCGGGATTTCCTCGGTCACTCTTGGCCCTAACCAACCTTCTTCTAGGGATGTTTCTTTAATTGTTGAGGACTGAGCTTAGCCCCTCCTACTAATACAAAAGGGACCAGAACCAGGACCAAAGTTCTAAATTCGAGGAAGATTTAGCTAAACTGACCCGATTGTCTAAAGGTGCCGCTTTCGGGTCGACTACTTCTCTTCTCAAGCTGCTAACTATTTTTCCTTCCTGGATTCCCCGCACTCCTTAAGAGGTTATTGCTGCGATGTTTGAAGAGGATCTTTCCTACCTTATGAACCTTCATGAAGCAGAGAAGATGAAAATTTTCTCAAAAGCCACTTTTTACACTTATCAGACTGCTTCCCTATTCTTTGTAGCTGCTGCTGGCCGGGGGAATGTTTTGGCCATGGGTAATCCTTCTAAAGAGAGAAATACCTGGAAGGGGAAGTGTGAAGCTATTGAGCAAAAATGGTCTAAGATTCAACAAGTATCAGGCCTTTAAGAGAAGGCTATCCGTGCCAGGTATCTTTAGGAGAAGGTGAAAACTCATGGGTCTCATTCTTCTTTAACTGCCAGGATCTATGAGCTTGAGTCCTCCCAAGAAGTCTCGAATGGATACTGCCACTACTGTAGTGGAGATGACGTCCTGTGCTGACATGGCTTTGAAAGCCCTTTAACATGAGAAGTGTCGTACCTCGAAAAATGAGAACGACCTCGCGAAGCTCAATCGCACACTCACGGGATGGACTTAATAGAGTTGCCATAGATATTTATTTATTCCCATAGAGGGAAATGGAAAATATCGAATAAAACCCCTAAAAGAAAGGAAAGGATATGGTCATCGCAACCAATATCTAAGTTCGGGAGTCAGTTACGCAAAGGGAAGGTATTAGCACCCCTCACGTCCGTTGTACTCAACGTGAACTGTTTAGTTAGGGTCAAATGTATGTTAGCTTATGTTAGTTTCTAATCTTATATTTATTGAGTGGGAAAAGAGAGATAAAAGAGAAAAGAAATGTTTTTTTAGATTTTTATTAAATAGAAAGGACCTAAAAAGGTTTTTATTATTAGGGGGACTCGACAAGACTTTGCATTGAGGAAATCAGAGCATTCATAGTTTGGGGACTACAGTGGAAAAGGAAAAAGGTTGAAAATAAATAAGGTAGCTCGCCAAGGATTAGGGCCCTTGTGCCTACGTATCCTCATTGTGAGATGAGAAATTAAAGCGTCCGTATTTCTGGGTAAAAAGATTTGTTTGTTGGTCGATTTTAGCGAAAGATACTTAGTTGCATTCGACAGAAAATATTGCTTTACCCAAAACAGGTGAGGAACGGACGTTCGCTTTACAACGGAATGGATTTACAAATCAACATTGTGGGAAATACCTCTTATCTCGACTCAAAGTAGTTTGTGGATGTAGAAATGTTTTGTGTCGTCTCAAGACACAATATCTCTCGTTTATGAAAAAGTTTTGGATTAATCGCACGAAGGCGAGAAAAGATAGTTTGATTTGTTGGATGAATGACGAACATTTGATCAAATGTTCAAAGAGTTACGCCAGAATGTTAGATCCTAACGGCCCTTATTCATTCAAGTTGTTATGATAATTATTTGATGGACAACGAACTCTTGATGATAATCATTTTCTCAAAGAGTTACGCCAAGATGCTAGATCTCAACGACCCTTATTTATCCAAGTAGGTATTAGATGTTTTAAGGAGCGAAAGAATGAATGACTGGCTATCCCAAAATGCGAGACTTGAGACCAATCATTCGAGAATTCTGCTAGATTGCTAGATTCCAACAATCCTATTCTTTCGTGTTTATTAAGAAAAGAGATTCAAGGTTACAATGACATAGGCCAAAGTTTTAATTAAGAAAATGCGCTCGATGTTGATCAAGGTTTATTCATAATTAGGTTTTAAAATGATCGAAAAGGTTGATGGCGATGCATGAAGCAATCGACTTACAAGTTGGGTGTTTTAAAGGGGCTTGATGTTGAATTATGGATAAGTTTGAAAAAAAGGGTTTGTTACTGGAGTGAAGTTAAAATGATAATCAATTGACATTGGACCAATGTTTTTGAAAATAGACCTTGGTGTTGAACAAGTCTTTTTTGATCTTGAAAGATTGATTTTAATATTTTTGTTGTTTTTAGGTTAATGAGCTAATCTTTATCCTAACTGAGCAAATTGAACAAGATTACACACAAGGGTGGAGGATACATCAAGGTGTACAAGGGACATACACAAGACTACAAAATTAACCCTAGTCCTTTTCTTTGAAATTAAACATAAGTGACATAATAGTAGCAATCAAAGGTCACAAATATGGATCAAGCAAGACATGCATCATAAAGGTAATGAACTTGAACACAAAGCAAGCATCATGACATTTAATCAACACATGACAAAGGCTATCAATGAAGCAAGCAACTTAAGTAACTAGGATTTTGAAATCATATAAACATTCATTTTTAAACCAAACCTAACATCCTCCTAACATGGCAAGGAAATCCACATCAAGACAAACACAAAAACAATAAGGTCAAGTATCAAGTCATAAGATTATGTTCATCAAAATAAACCCTAAAACCTAACCAAAGTTAAACACTCATCCTCGTGATCCACACCATTATAAATAGTTCACTACTACGGAAAACCCATTTAACAACGGTTGCGAAAGATATATAATGAAGCGGGCGCATGCGTTGTTATGTAGAGTGTCGTTGTATATATAATACCTACAATCACGACCCAGAAAGCGTTGTAATAATTTGGAAAGCACGCTACCTATAATGACAGTTATTTTAAATACCCGTTGTTATATGTCTTTTAATAAAATAAAATAATGCAGCATTAAAACTATCTATAATGATGGTTATTTTAAAGAACCGTTGTTGTATACTACCTATAATGACAGTTATTTTAAATAACCGTTGTTGTATGTCTTTTAATAAAATAAAAAAAATTGTAGCATTAGAACAAGAACAACAACAAGAACAACAAGAACATCAAGAACAATAATAAGAATAAGAATAACAACAACAACAACAACAACATCAATAACAACAACAACAACAATAACAGGAAGAAGAAGAATAAGAAGAAGAAGAATAAAAAGAACAAGAACAAGAACAAGAACAAGAACAAGAACAAGAACAAGAACAAGAACACGAACAAGAACAACAACAACAATAATAACAATAACCATAACAACAATAACATTAATAAAAAAGAACAACAAGAACAATAATAATAAAAAAGAATAACAATAATTAAAAAAGAACACTAACAACTAACATTGCTAACTCGAGTTCTGAAATTTGTTCTAAAATTTGGTTTAGTGGAGAAATAGAGTATCGTAAATGAAAGATGATGTTTGGAGGTAGAAGATGTCTAAGTTTTAGGTTTCACGCGGATCACTAATAGTAGTGTCTTGGCCGTTGATAATCACTAAATGGACGGCAAAGATTTGTTTAAGGATAATGAATAAACTCAATATGCACACCACCTATAATGTTTATAATGAGACTTGAAAAAATAAGTAAAAATACCAAAAATGCTGGTGCTGGGACTTGAACCCATGACAAGACGCTACCTATAATGACAGTTGGGTTAAACTACCCGTGGTGAAAGGTCTGTAAGCATTTTGAAAAAATAAGTAAAAAACGCTACCTATAATGATGGTTGGTTTAAATACCCGTGGTTAAAGGTCTGTCAGCATTTTGAAAGAAGTAACATGATTAAAATAAATTTAGAAAAATCTAAAAACACGAAATTTAATCTAATTAGGTAAAATAAGAATTTTGAGATTTTTTTTGGAATTTTTTAAGACTATGAAAACAGTAAAAAAATCATTAAAAATAGAAAAAAGATGAATTTGGAGTTTTGAGGGTGAAGACCCTTAACTCTTCCAGAGTAGGGGACTAATGACCGCACGATTTTTCTGCTTCAGATGCACGAAACAGATCTAAAAAAAGAGACAATTTTCCCTAAACCGATTTTTTGAATAGCAAAACCTAAAACTAAACTATAGACTATAATGACGGTTGAAAACATAACCGTGGTGAAAGGTTGTGGGCATTTTGAAAAAATATGTAAAAAACTATAAATGTTGGTACCGGGAATTGAACCCATGACCACGCGCTACCTATAATGACGGTTTTTTAAATACCCGTGGTGAAAGGCCTCACATTTCACCACAGTTAAAATATTAACCGTAATTAAAAGCCTTTTAATGAGATTAAAAAATGCACGCATCTATTACAACGGTGTATATGCACGCCGTTGTAAACCTGACGTTGTTGTATGCACGTTTTGTAGTAGTGGTTCAAAAATCTTCTTACAATATTTATCAAGACAATGACATTAATATAACATCAACATAATGAATAACTAGCAAAAATAAATCATAAATAAAACATAAATGTCAAATGAACATGATGAAATAAATAGAACACACTACTAAAATAATTTTTTTAGGTTTTTGTTATTTAAGAAAAATATTATGATTTTTAATGATGATAAAAAATGATAAAAAAGCAAATGAACAAACTAAATACATTTTTTAAGTTTTAAATATGAAATAAAAAAAATGACAAGTAAAAGAAATAAATAAAATAAACTATTTTTTAATATTTAAACAGAGTGGAAAAAAGAAAATAAAAAAAGGGAAAGAAAAGAAAATAATAATATAAAAAAATAAAAAAGAAAATAGAAAAAGGAAAAATGAGTGAAGTAAAAGAAGAAAGAAACAAGTAGTAAAAAAATAAAGGGGGTTGCTGGGTGTTGAACCTGCGCCCCCAGATCACAACCTAAAACACGCTACCAACTGAGCTAGGCCTCATGGCCTATAAGTTTTTTCTTCAAATAAATAATATAATAAAATAAAAATTTAAAAATGAAAAACAAACTTCATCTTCTTCCTCGTGTTGTTACCATAACTTATTTATTTTTCAAAAAAAAGCAACTTCCTCATTTTTGTACCAAATGGGACAAGTAGATACAATATTCTGCTTAGAATTTCACAAAAAATCCAAATATTCCCTTAGTTTATATTTATTTTATCTCAAACTCACAAATTTTGGATAAAACCAGATGAACCCTAAAATTTCAAACAAAAATTAAATGACACACATCAACAATCAATGAATAATAACTTAGGGGTTTCATTCCTCATGTCAAAACTAACATAATAGTAACAAGAATGAATTGAAATGATACTCTTAAGTGTGAGAACCAAAAATCAATAATGTACCTCAAATGATGAATTCGTGGACCTCTCAAACGTGCTTATAACAATGATGTGATAGTCCTATTAGCTTCCTCTTGTTCCCAGGAGTGTGAGGATGTGCTTAGAATGCCATGAAACCTCCTAAATTGTTTTACCCGAATCCACTTGCATATGGAAAAAGTGTGTTATGGTTATGGGGTTTGAGGCGCTACAACATGATTCTATTGCATACAAAAGGTTTAGTGAGGTGTTTGGAGTGTGTTTGTGGTGGAAAAGTGGAAGAATGAATAAATTCTAAATTTTCTTCAATGGTAGTTTTTGATGAAATGCTCTCTCTGCTCAAAGGCTTGTGTCTTGATGTTCTGAGGTTAGAAATGCATTTGTAGAGGATTTGCAACTAGGTTTTAATGGAGGTTAGGTCTGATCTTGGTTTGGAATTTGTCTCGTAATGCTTTTGTTTCACAAAAATGGCAACTTTGGTTTTATGCATCAAGGCATTGATTCTTGCTCTCATGATCATTTTTAGCTCTAAATTTAGGCCTGGACAAGTTGGTTTGGCCTTAGAAACCAGTTGCACCAGAGTTCAACCTTGTCCAACAAGTTTTAACCAAGTTTGAAATTTCACTACATGCCAAAATGATAATCCCCAAGTGCTCAGGTTGGCAGCAAGTTTGTCCTTATTGTAGGGGCCTATTTTGCACAAATTTGACATCAATGTGAAGCTATCATGGAAAGGAACAATGTTCATGTTGATTGTAAGCTGATGAAATGCTTGGAAGATGCTCCAAATTGACACCAAATTCGCGTGGAGGAAACTGAAGTTGACACTTAGAAAAATTCTGGTTCTTCATGCAGTTCATTTCATCGTGAAACCCTAACTTTGATCCTTCATATATCTCAATTGGAAAAAGCTTTTTGGACCAAAATTTCCACCATGATGAAGTAGGAAGTATGATCTTCATATGCAGCCCTCAAGTGTTTCAATTGGATTCCTATATTGATCATAAATTGGTCATAAAGTCAAGCACTTAACAAGGTCAAAAACTTAGAAAGATTTCTAAGTGCTTTGAATTTTGGAACAACTTGAAACCTCAAATTTGGCCATCATTTTCCTCTACTTCAAGAAAGCTTTTAGCTTAAATTTTTTATCAACTTGTAGTATCAAATGCCATCTTTAAATGCAACCCTCAAATTTTTCAAGTGGATGCTTGAGGAAGAAGTTACAACTTTGAAAAGTTGGTCATTTGAACATGGATTTTTGGACTTAGTGAAATTTCAAGAAACCCTAATTTGGTCAATTCTTGATCTTTTCTTGATTTTCTTGATTTAGCTTGATCAAACTCAATTGTTTTCCACATTTTCATTGTTCTTGACTTGAGAAGTCCATGGTTGACCAAAAATGTCAAAAGTCAAACTTTGACTTTGAGCATCTATTGACTTTTCATCAGTTGAATCAAACTTCTTCAATTATCCATAGATCCATCTTCTTGAGCCAATTTAATCACATGAATGGACCATAATGATACATTTGAATCCTTTGAATCACATTCCAAGCCATGACATCATGCTTTGGTAAAAAGTCAACATCAAGCTGACTTTGACCAAAACCCTATTTTGTAGCACATGATGGATTGAAACTTGATGAACTTGAATTGATGCCAACTTAAAATTGATCATTGATGGAGGAAAACTCTTGATCACTAAGCATGAGTTGAGGAGCTTAAAATGTTGAGGATCACACCAATCTTCTACTTGATCAAAAACTTGAATTCTCTGATGCAAAACCCTAACTTGTGGACAAGGAAAACAAGACACACACAAGAAGTGATTGATGCTATGTAAATGATGCAAATGAAGGAACTAAGGTGGGGAAAATTTTGGGGAATTACAAGAAGGAATCTTACCGTGAGGCTTATAAGGGACACATGGCTGGTCGGAGGAAGAAGGTTGATGAGTCCCTTCAAAAAAATCTTAATAGGTTGTACAAAGCCTTTGACCAAGCGGCCAACCAAGTGGGAGCTCTTCGTTCAGACCTCTCTATTCCGCGTTCACAACTCGACCCATTCAAGGTTAATCGAGACGGGGCCTTGGTGGAGGATATTGATGCAGTGTCTCAGGGTTGAGATATTTGATTTATTTTTTTATTGTGTTATAAACAGGGTGTTATGCCCTTATTTCCTTGCTACCTGTATGAACAATGATATTTATCTACTTACCTTTCTCGTTTTGACGTTTCCTTCCTGCATGATGTAATGCATTTAATATTCTTTGTGGTTTTCCTTCATTATCATCCGAGTCTTTCTTGATTCGGTTTCTCAGCTTCGAACGAACTAGTGGTTCTTGCTCCCACCTTTAGTGAATTTAGCTGTATTAGTAAATAGGAGCTTGCTCCTTTAGGAATTAGGGTTATCCTCTCCGTGTCTTTCTTTAGCGGGATTTGGTGCAATTATATAGTTCAATCTAAGAGGGAGGGGTGAGTTATATTTTAAGACTTTTTTCGGTTAATTTAGACATGTTCTTATGTTCTTATTTTTTTTCCAGAAATATATTGATGAACTTATGAAGTAAAGTGAAGAATTTAAATGCAAAAAAATAAAGAACACAATGATGTATACTAGTTCTCCTTATCACATAAGGATACATCTAGTCCCCTCATACCCCATGAGAGATTTTCACTATTGTTAGATCTTTGTACAAGTCTCAATCCAAGACTTATCCTACATTCTTCTAACAAAAACAATGAGGCACGCCACTTCATTGCATTCACAAAAACACCAATAACTACGGTGAACTTTGAATCACCCCGGTTCAAAGGACCTTTTTCAATAATCACAAAGACTATGATGATTATCACATAAACCAGAAATCACACCACTTTCAGTTTACAACACTTAGAAAACACACCACTTTCTATTATAAAACAAGTCACCACCCACTTGGCTAAAGGGGTAGGTTTGAATTCTTCAGGGATATGTGCTTCCCATATCTTGTTTGAGAGTGGTTGGGGATCTAACACTTCCACCTTCTCTAGGAGATTGGACTCTTACTAGCGCTATCTGATGTTATGGACATTGTCCTCTAGTGTCTGATTTTGACGAGGTAGTTCTTCCATGGTAGCGCGTATCTCCACCAGGGTGTTGAGGTCACCGCTACCACTAGTATCATTCGGTGTAGGAGATTATGCCTTCATGTTAACCATGGCTGAAAAATGTTAGGTATAGGAGTGAAGGGTGATAATGAGTAGAGTGATTGTGATGAAGAAGGTGTGACCCTAGTTAGTTTTACTAGAGTCCCACGGTGGACGCCACTGCACTCGTAAAAAAGTACATGCATGCATGTTACCTCTACAATAGCATGAGTACTCAAAGACCTTAGTAGGTTTATAACAGTTTGTATAGGTTAGGGCTTGCCCATGAAAGAAAGATGTCTTAAGCCGTGGTTTTACAGTGGTTTTAGAAGTCATGCTCAGGTGAGGTGAGAGACCCTGTTATGCAAAAACATTACTTTAGGTGTTAAGTGTGTAAGTTAGGATATGTCATTCTCTCATTGGAGATGAAGTATATATCTGGGCCTTTTGGGCATAGGGTTTAGGAAACCCTTTGAGGCAGTATCCGCTCCTCCATGACTAAGGGAGACTGTTGGCTACCTATTTTCTAAGGGGTCGTGATATGGCTCTTTCTCATATGAATAATGAGATATAATTATACTACACACATCATTTGTCCCAAGGGCGATCCCCCGTGCTCTATGAGGGTGTCTCCCGAATGACATCACTTAGGGCAGAGACCCCGAAATCTCCCATGTCTGGGACTCTCACAAATATAACGCTACACTATATAATAACCATTATTTCTCAATAATAAGATAGTAAATCTTTGCTCTAATACATATTTTGTTTCTCGACAAAATATATAAAATTGATTCCCACCAAATCTTCCCGCTTCATACTCATACAATATGTACTCATATATTTTAATAAATATTATTATATAAAAATATTTTCATATTAAATTCTAAAAAGAACATTTTAATATAAATATTTTAATTTCATAATTAAATAATTAAAATTTCATTTTTGTTTTAATTTAATCAAAAATTTAAAATGATATCATACTAAATTATAATCCTATAACTTCTCTTACCAAATCTTCCCACCAAAATTCTCACCAAAATATGACAAATAATAATTATTAATTATTAAATATGAAAAAAGATTAAAGTATGGCAAATAATTGTTATTAATTGATAAATATAAAAAGGACTAAAAAAAGGACTCAAATTAACTAGACATGTATTTAATTAATACACAATAATTAATTAGTAAATATAAAAATGACTAATAAATAGAATTCTAAATAAATTTTTAATTATTAAATATAAAAAGGGACTACAAAATAGGACTCAAATTAACTACTTTATCCCACCAAAAAAAATCAACTTCTTCCCTTATTCAATTCTTCACGTTAAATGCTTAATTTAAAAAAAAAATTTAACTCACTAAGGCTCTGTTTGGAAAGATTTTTTTTGAGCTTATAGCTTATATCTTATAGTTTATAAACTCATATGACAATAAAAAGTCTGTTTGGTAACGGTCTTTTCATCACGAGTTTATAACTTATTTTATTAACTTATAGCTTATTTTCCAGATGCTATTTTAAATAGCGTTTTAGCTTATAGCTTATAGTTTATTATTTTTTCTTCCATTTTTACCCTTATTATTTTAACTAAAATTCACCACTATCCTTTATAATTTATTATAATTTAAAATAAAATAATAATTATTAAATATCTTTTATGTCATTTTATTTTATCACCTAATTAAACCGCTAATTTTACCAAACACTTTAATTAGCTTATCCGCTATAAGTCATCAGTCATCAGCTATAAACTATCAATCAGCAGCTATCAGTCATAAGCTTTAAACTGTCAACTAACTTATCAGCCAACCGCTATTTTTACCAAACAGAGCCTAATTCTATTAATAACTTTTTCTACTATCTATTTCTTCTAAATAAATATTTATTGCAACTTCTAATTAATTATTTAATTAATATTACCCACTGATTTATCCCATTAACAAAATCCAACTTCTTCCCTCATTCAATTTTTCATGTTAAATATATAAATTTTAAAAATTTTAAACTCACTAATTCTAACTTCTTCCACTATCCATTTCTTTTAAATAAATGCTTATTG
Source organism: Lathyrus tuberosus (assembly GCA_022829125.1). Lineage (NCBI taxonomy): Eukaryota > Viridiplantae > Streptophyta > Magnoliopsida > Fabales > Fabaceae > Lathyrus > Lathyrus tuberosus. Next base: position 2,832,780 of record JALAZF010000353.1, read on the forward strand.
TAATTTCTTAAATTCTCTTTAATAGTATATTATCAAGTGAACCAAATCCCAATAGGTATGAAATCCTCTCTTTTCTTATTTACACATTTTTATAGATGGTGAAATTGAATATAGAGTTAAGATAGTTCACTATATTATTCAATTGTCAAATATCAACAGATTTTTGGCATTTTGGTTTTACAGGTATTAGCATGTCACAAGAATGAAAAAATTGCACATAAAATTAAGGTAAGGTTTACTATATTATTCAATTGTCAATAAATTTTTTGCATTCAATATATTTTCAAGTTCTATTTTTTTCAAGTTAGTTTTCACTTTTCACTTCTCCGTATTAATTCTTTTTGTGCAAGAGTCTTCATTTTAATTTTTTTTTTAAATTTATTAATGTTTGTCAATTTTAAATTCTTAATTTTTTTTGCAAGTACCAATTTTGAAGAATTACAAAATATATGTTAAAAAAGTTGAATTGTGAAAGACAGAGGGTTAGAAGATGAACTTCACAACATTTTTTTAAAATTTATTATTATTATTATTCAATGTTATAATATCTTAAATTCTTTTAATTTTATTGACTTTTGTTCATTTTTTTATTATTTATTTGTAGGTATTGATTTTGAATTTCTTCTAATTTTATTATTGACTTTTGTTAATTTTTGAGTTTTTTTTAAGTGCAAATTTTGACGCATTACAAAATATATTTTTTTATAAAATTAATTTTATTAATGTTTGTAATTTCTTGATTATTTTGTAGGTATATATTTTGAAGAATTACAAAATATATTTTTTCATAAAATTTTTTTGAAGAAGTTGGATTGCGGAAGATGGAGGAATTAATAATAAATTTTATTGATGTTTATTATTTTTTAATTTTTCTTTGTAGTTTCAAAATTTGAAGTATTACAAAATATATATATATATATATAGGAAATGTTAACATACACTCAAAATTGATGGGCCCCACACAAAAATATATTACATCTATTTTTTTTCTAACTTTTTTCTTCATCTTTCTAATATGAGTCCCACCTAAAATTGGTGGACCCCACACACAAAATAGACTAAGGTGTATGTTGCTAATGCACACCTACATGAGTGTGCATTAGCATGACCCTATATATATATATATATATATATATATGGGTTAAATATGTTTTTAGTCCCTATAAAGTTTGAAATTTCATTTTTAGTCTCTCCTGGGTTTTGGCAACGGTTTTAGCTGGTTTTGGCAACGGTTTTTTTGTAAAAACCGTTGCCAAAAGGTAGGGAAAGACTAAAAATAAAATTTCAAACTTTATAGGGACTAAAAATATATTTAACCCTATATATATATATATATATATATATATATATAATTATATAATTTTTGTTGAAGAAGATGGATTGTGATGGAGAATTAGAAGATGACTTTTATGATATTATTTTTTATTTTACTTTTATTATTCAATGTTATAATATGTTATGTTATTTTAATTTTATTGATATTAGTTAGTTTTTTTAGGTATTGATTTTGAAGTTTTTTTTAAATTTTATTGTTGTTTATTAATTTTAATTTATTATACTATTCATTTTTTATCTTTATTTATTTATTTATTTACCTTTTCCTTTCATTATTTATTATTCTTTTTTTATTATGATTTATCTAAATCTTATTATTTTTATTTTTGAATTCTATTAGTTACTCATATAAGATAAGTGAATTTGTAAAAATAGATTATTATATGAATTTTTGTTTATACACATTTTTTTATTTTTTAAGTATATTATATATATATATATATATATATATATATATATAATTTATATGAAATAACTAAATTATATTTTTAATATATATTTTTTAATAGTAATTTAATAAATCTACTGTGCATCGCACGGGTAGACTGCTAGTAATATTTTATAATCATTAAATTTATTTTGAGTAAAGATGTAGATAGTAAGTACTCAATGATTACATAAATATCTATAAAGGAGGAACATAAATACAAAAATTGATGCCCATACAAGATGAACTTAGGTACATTGATTTTTTTCAAACCACAAATATGCACAAATCCTATTATTTGTCATCCTTAAATTGAATTTCGGAAAGATAAAAATCTGAATTAACATTTTGTTTTTGTAATATGAGGATTACTATTTCACAATACTTACATTACATATTCAATCTTATCCCTAATTTTAATTAACATGATAGTATTATGTTAAAAACAATCCCAACCACTTTTATAAAAAAAATCCCAACCTTTAAGGTAGGACCTTAATCCGATTATAAGAACAAGAAATTAATTAATATTAATATACATCTTAATCTTACTTAATGTGGTAGTGGACATGGTCACATTATATGGTTTGGTCTCCACATTTATCGCATGTCCATAAACTTCCACTTCTAAACATTCCAGATCCTGTTTGTTCCCACAAACCTTTCACAATCTAATTAAAAACTCATCCAACAACAAAAAAAACAATGCCTTTAGGGGAAGAATACGAAGATGCCAGAAACCTTAGGAAAGCACTCATCAATAACAACAATAATGCTAAGAATGACTCTTTTTATGTTGTGCTATGTGTTCTCGTTGTAGCTTTGGGTTCTATCCAATTCGGTTTCACGGTGTTTAATTAATTCATTCATCTATAATTTCATTTCATTCCATTTCATTCGTAATTTTTTATATATATTTATACAGTGTGGCTATACTTCGCCTGCGGAAGAAGAAATGACTCGAGATCTTAATCTCACAATTTCAAAGGTATAATAAAAACCGCAACATATAACTTTGTTCTTTTTTTTTATGATCATATTATTAGTAACATTTTGAATATGTTGTTACAACAGTTTTCATTATTTGGTTCATTGTCCAACATTGGTGCAATGGTGGGAGCAACAGTGAGTGGTCAAATAGCAGGATACTTTGGGCGTAAAGGGGTATTACACCATCATGATCTATAATCTATAACATATTTCTTTTTAAAAATAAATATTTTTTTAGAAATTTATCTAAAACTTTAGGGTTTTATGTTTTTTTTATTTGCAGTCACTAATAGTTGCATCAGTCCCAAATATATTTGGATGGCTTGCTATTTCCTTGGCAAAAGTAAGTGGTTATTAATTTATAATAGCATGTGAAGTTTGTTACCAATGAATGATGTTTCAACAAACAAGTTTCTTACTTCCTAATGACAAGTTATATTGTTCACTCCTTTTTCTAGGACACATCGCTTTTATATATTGGAAGATTGCTGGACGGTTTTGGAGTGGGAATAATCTCATATGTGGTAATTTTCACTTTTTATAGCTCTTTATTTTTTTATTATAATAAAATTTCAATGAAGCATAGACACAATAAGAGTATCATACATTACATATATGATACACTGATACGTATATAGAATACAATACGTTTAACTTAACATATATACGTAAAAATTAAAATTTAACATTACTAAATTATTGTCTAAGAAAAACCTAACTCATAATACATTTTTAATATATTACAAGATATTAAAGGGAGTATAAACTAAGATATTGATATCTCTTCTTTCGCACCATCTTCAATAAATAGAGCGGCTTACAAATTTAGTTTATGAAAAGACAATAATGCAACTTCAAGGATTCCAACAATGTCAAAAAATTTCCGTGCATTTCCATCGATGTTCCACATCTTAATATTATCTTTTTTGTATTCTTCACATTTCCTATTCAAAAGCCTCAAATTTTTATGCACACAAACCACGTCTTCAACCCTTTAAAATTCAATTTGTTTCTTTTTAAAGAGTGGAAAAATAAATAGATACTCCAATTCCTTTCGCAACATGATGAAGAGGTAGGTTGCACAAAAAGCTTCAAAGCAAACTTTTGAAAACTCTATTTGTGCATATATTTATTCATCCTCATGTAGGAAAACTCTATTTGGATCCTCTTAGAGCCATTCATCACTATAGTACCTGTAGTACTTTGGATCGAACTCTAGTGTCTACAAGGGTAACTTGATATTTCGACAGGAGTTGTACATGCTGTAGTCGAAGTCTGTTCAAACATGTTGTCGAAATCTATTAACTTGTAATTTAAGTTAGTATGTCGAATTAGGTCTTGGTTGTAAACCCAATTATTTAAGTTAGTTTGTTCCCTAAGTTAACTTGTGTAATGGGCCTGTGTGTAAAAGCCTATTAGGTTAGTATGTTATTTTTTTTTATAAATAACATGCTAGTCTCTTATCTTTGTAAGGGTGGTGTAAATCTTAATTAGGGTGAGAGAGGTTAATTGTTGGCATTCACTTGTAATCTTTGACCCTTATTGAGAAAGTGAATAGTAAAACAGATTTAACCAATTCTCTATTCTCCTTCTCTTTTCATTTGTGAAACCTAATAGGGTTTCTTGTGTTTGTTCAAGAAACTCAATCTCTTTATCTCATAACTTTGTTCTGTTATTGACGACAACTATTCACAACAAATTGATGCGGTGAATGTGGAGGAGAAAATGTCGTTAACAAAGTATGAGATTGAGAAATTCACCGGTGTGAATGATTTCAATTTGTGGCGCTTGAAGATGCAAGTCCTTCTTATTCAAGAGGGTTTGTTAAAAGCGTTGAAAAGACCAGAGATGATGAAAGCTAGTTTGTTTCCTTGTTTGTGTAGAGTTTGTTCCAAGGGGGAGATTTATGGTACGTTGGATCGAACTCTAGTGTCTACAAGGGTAGCTTGATGTTTCGATAGGAGTTGTGCATGCTGTAGTTGAAGTCTGTTTAAGCATGTTGTCGAAATATAGTAACTTGTAATTTAAGTTAGTATGTCGAATTGGGTTTTGGTTGTAAATCCAATTGTTTAAGTTAGCTTGTGTAATGGGGTTGTGTGAAAAATCTCATTAGGTTAGTATGTTATTTTTCTTATAAATAACATGCTAGTCTCTTATCTTTATAAGGGTGGTGCAAATCCTAATTAAGATGAGAGAGGTTAATTGTTGGTATTCACTTGTAATCTTTGAACCTTTATTGAGAAAGTGAATAGTAAAATAGATTTAACCAATTCTCTATTCTTCTTCTCTTTTCCTTTGTAAAATCTAATAGGATTTCTTGTGTTTGTTTAAGAAACTCAATATTTATCTCATAACTTTGTTCTGTTATTCACGACATCAATTCACAATAGTACCAATAAATGAAATAAAAGTTAATATAGTACTTTTGAACTACAAAACTATCAAAAGTAGATAAGAAAAAAATTAATAAAATTTTAGCTAATTTTAGCTTGTATTTAGAGAAGGAGCCAAACATTGTAGAGTGATACAACTCTTACTCCACCTATCAAGTAGTACCGAATAAACAATATTATAAAATAGCGTTTCAAATTCATGCCTATATATTGATGTCTTTACCTTATTTATCATAAGATCCTACATCTCGCATACCAAATGAAGTGTGGATTCGCCGACTTCACAAACTCTAACCATATTATAAACAAGCTATGTAAAATTAATAATATGTGCAATTTTTTCCTACCAAATATCATTTAAAATAAAATCTTTTGCAGCTTAATCCTTACTAACACCACCCCCTCTATAAGAGTTCCATTCTCTACTAAGAACCATTGATGGCAAAGAATACTTTAAGAATTTAAATTTTCATAATATCACTATAACAAATGTAAAACGTTTGTCAAAAACATCAAAAAAATTCGAATGGAGATAATTACTTAAAAATGACATTTCTAATGGAATGGGTTTTGATAAACTTTCTAAGAAAATGAAACATCATAATAAACTTAGTAATCTAATAAAATTTAGTCTAGGCTACCTCATTTTCTTCGGTATGTTTGATAGCACATATATTCTTCAATGTGACATTTAATGTGTGCACAACACAATGAGTCTGAAAAGCTTTTGAAAATCTACTTTCAATGGTCATTCATGCACATTTGCGTACATGAATCTGTAATAATTTGTACCACATTTTCTTCTCCCACTTCTTATATAACTTCAACAATACTGTTTGTCAAATATGTAATATTTTGCTTTAATTTCATTAGAAGTATATCTACAACTTTCAAGAATATTGGACCTATTTCACTTATGGCCATAGAATTTATCAAAAGCCTTCTATGATATTTTGTCTTATTATGCATTACACCATTGATGCATGTATGAAGAAATATGGAAAACTGTAAATAAAGTTAAAGGAAGAAGATAAAGGAATAACAATTTTTCTCTTATTGATTAAAATGAGAAATAAGAGTATATATACAAAGGTGGTAGTAGCTTCTAGAATAAGCAACAAGAAACTAACTTTCTATTTGTATAACAAATTGATAGGACGTTTCCTATCAAAAACTATGAAGTAGGGTTTCAATACAAAAGAGAAGAAATATAAAAACTATCTAAAGAAAGATAAAATAAGAGATAACATTTTTTATTCATTCATACCTAAAACGTGTCCAAGACACTTACATATATAGTGTTCATAATGGGTAATGAATTAAAAGCCCAATTACACAATAGCCAAATAACACTAATAACTAATAACACTAAACATAAAAGACTAATTAAATTGATATTCTAATTAAACAAAATTATTAAATTATAACTAATGATACTCTTTATCATTGCTGCGGGGTTCACTTGAACCTTGTCCTCAAGGTTCTAAAATATAATAGAGATATATTCCGGGATCCCACTTCTTGAACTGAGACAATTTAGAATTTGGAGCACATCTCCACGGTACATCAAACAACAAGCCATGTATTTTCCTTATCCTTTCAATACTATTGTGTACTCTGTTGCCCTTGGATGCAGATGAGGTTTTCTGTGTATGTTTCTTCGAAGTAAGTTCAGATATAGGGGTCTTGCTGTTCATTAAGTTTTCTACTAAAATGTCACTATCTTTTTGCTGAACCAGAGCATCGTTCTCACATGAAACCCTTGATGAATCAGCATTATCAAATTTTTCTGAGTATCAGCAGTCAAAGAAGAATCCCCACAAAACATATTTTCCACCTGACCATTTGAATAATCATTCAGTGCATTGTTAGAAGTTAAAGAACATCTATTTCCAATAACATTTGTCGTCACATTCTCCTCCTTAGCAATGACATCAGGCTTCCTTGGAGCTATACAGTTTCTATCATGAACATAAAACAACATGTAAGCTTTCTGATTTAGAACTTCACCTTCACTGGCATGTTTGACCCAATTGTCATCCAAGGTATACCACATGTTATTCGAAGTGTGAACATAGCAGTAATAGTGGCCAGAATGAGTGTTGTAACCAGGATGAAGCAGGACCCTATACAATGAGTAATGCACACCACCATCATGTGAGCCACTGACATAAGGTTCTAAATCCAGTGCAGTGCCACCCCGAACATTCTTTTTAATCTTTAAGTTAGGGTCATGTGCGTAGAATCTCTTTAGATGAGCTCCTAGCACATTAGGTGCCTTAATAATTGTTAGCTGTTTGAGAGCCTTCACTCTCTTCTTGCAACGTTGACATTGATATTGCTTCTCTGCATCACCATTTGTAATTTTTGGAGCTTTTTCTACTTCTTCTGCAGCAGCTTTTTGCTTCTTCTTCTTGGTTTTCTTGGCTGATACTTCCTCGGTTTCCATTTCTGTATCTATGTTGTCGGCAACTTCAATAGCAGATTTCATGACATCAAATTTCTTACGAGGGGCAACACCCTTGTCATAAAAATCAAGTCGCTCCCCAACTTGCTCACGGAGTTTCTCGCCAAATGCTGAAGTACCCTTTTCAGAAAAGCAGTCAATCCTAGATGCACTAGAGTATTTGTTTGCAAGATAGCGAGTCATGCGACCTTTGTTTTTGGCAGATGCTCGACTGATAAAAGAAGAGTGGAATATCAGACCACATTTGGGAGTATTTCCTCTTGTTTTTAATGCCCTGAATAAAGCTTTCTCTGCACCAAGAATCTGAAGAGTTGAGGAGGGGCACTTGGCTAAATTTGTGAGACTGCCAGCATGAGAAATCAAACGAGCTCCAACACTATCACCAACTAAAGATTGCAAATTAGGTGTAATAGCATTCATCTTAGTAGTCAGGTAATCAGACAACCTTCTCCTGTAGTCAGATAGGTCCATCACCTTTGAGCAAACTGATGGACATCCATCACCCTTTGAGCAAACTGATGGACATTGAGCAAGTCCACAGGGGACAATTCTTGTCCCATGGAAGCTATTGCTGCTTCTACAATCTCCTTTGCTTTATCTTCGTCTCCAACTAAGTCAGTTAATGCTTTAATATTGTCTTCAACCAACTTTGACTTATCCTCAACATTTTTGGCTACTTTGCAATACAGATGATTATCATTTATGATCTTCACTAGTTCAGGAAAATGCCATGAATACCATTCTCTGACTCTCATGGAAAATGAATTGATATCCTTATCCAGTGTATCGAGTAGGAAGATTGCTTGGATGACCATATTATCAACCCGATTAACATTGAATTTCACTTTTGCTCTGCTGTAACTGTGGCAGAGACCAAGTTGTCTCAAACAATGCGGTCCAAGGTTAAAAACCAGAGTGGGGGTCAGTGAAAATTTTGCAAAGTTTGGATTAAGATTTTTGAACTCAAACCACATAATATATGCCAAATCAAACACAGTGGAAATGAGATTTGCAAATAGGCTAAGAGAAGAATACCTTGTTGAAATCAGTGTCGGTGGTGGTGGGAAAACGGTGAATCCGCATACTTTCGTAAACATTTCAGGTGTGCACGTTCGATTTATCTTTGAAATAGCACCAGGAGGTTTTGGTGGAATTTCATAATCACCGTCGCCGTGCAAATATCCATTGTTGGAACCATCCGCTAGCCACCTCACCGGATCGAGATTCATGGAAACTCTAGAAACAATGTCGTTTAATTGCTCTCTGACATAAGAGGAAAAGTCGGAAATAACTTTAACTTTGAACTCCGGTTTCACAACAACAACTTTATCGACTAGGAGCTCTAAATCGATGTTGGATGGGGTTAAGATTGGGACAAAGGTTAGAGTAGCAGTCGGAGAACTCAAACCAACATAATATTTTTCCTCGACAAGACGTTCATCATACAGGACGGAGGAAGAGACTTCTACGTGATTCGTGGGGATGATAACTTCATTTGGATCTGTCAATGAAGATTGGAAGGATGATACCTCCTCATCGTCATCTTGTACTGCAAAACTCAGATCTGCCATAATAGGTGAACAAGAATGTTGATTGAAACCACAAATTCCTTCTTCAATTGCTGATGATTGTTTATCAACAATATTTTTGCCGTGAGGTTTCGTAGCGGATTTAGATTTTTTTTAAAAGAGAGATGAGACACTTTTAAATTTTTCTCATAATCTCTTCTATGATTAGAATGGTTTTGATAGTTGTGACGAAGTGTAGAGGAGGTGTTTGTTGATTGTAGTTGTTGATGATAATTATTGTAGGAGTATGAATAATGAGATGATGAATAGGATGAATATGAGTTAGGTGGAGGTGGTGTATACCCATAATTAAAATACAAATATGGGGTTGTAACATATGGATTTGTGTAATAGGGTGAAAATAGTTCCCATGGAAAAGATGGAAATGAAGGTGTGGTAGGAGTTGGAAAAGAGGGGTTTGTAGGATAGGTAGGAGGAATGCTCCATGGATGATATGAAGGTGTATGATAAGGATAATCCATAGGAGGATTTGAGTACATGGATGAAAGCACCAAATTGATAGGACGTTTCCTATCAAAAACTATGAAGTAGGGTTTCAATACAAAAGAGAAGAAATATAAAAGCTATCTAAAGAAAGATAAAATAAGAGATAACATTTTTTCTTCATTCATACCTAAAATGTGTCCAAGACACTTACATATATAGTGTTCATAATGGGTAATGAATTAAAAGCCCAATTACACAATAGCCAAATAACACTAATAACTAATAACACTAAACATAAAAGACTAATTAAATTGATATTCTAATTAAACAAAATTATTGAATTCTAACTAATGATACTCTCTATCACAAACTCTCTAATTGTCTAACTAACTGTCACTTATTAGCCCCCCACAAGCTGAAATGTGATAAATGTTTAGGAAGTTCAGCTTGGTCATAAGGGAATGAAAAGGCTTGGGAAGAAGTGATTTTGTGAAAAAATCTGCAAGCTGATTATGAGAAGCTACAGGAAGAAGTTTCATAACACCAGCCAAGAATTTTTCGCGAACAATGTGGCAATCAATATCTAGGTGTTTTGTCCTTTCATGGAAAACGGGATTGGTTGCAATATGGAGTGCACTTTGACTGTCACAGAAGAGAGCGGGAGTTTTACAACATTCAACATGGAGATCTCTGAGTAGATAAAGTATCCACTGAAGTTCGCAGGTTGCTGCAGCTAAAGCACGGTATTCTGCCTCAGATGAAGAATGGGAAACCGTATTTTGTTTCTTAGTACGCCATGAAATAAGGGAGTGACCAAGATAAAAATAAGAACCAGAAACAAATCTGTGAGTATCAGTGCAAGTAGCCCAGTCTGCATCAGAAAATCCAGTAATTTAAAGAGAGGAGTTTCGAGGGAAGAACAATCCTTGGCATGGACACTGCTTCAGATACCTCAACACCCTGCAGGCAGCATTATAGTGTGTGGCAGAAATATTTGAAAGGAATTGGCTGAGTTGTTGAGTGATGAATGTAATGTCTGGTCGAGTAGTGTTAAGATATATCAGCCGTCCAATAAGCCGTCTATAAGATGGAACATCATCATAGGAAGGACTGTTGTCATGGCATAGTTTAATGGAGGGATCAGAGGGTGTATTGGTTGGCTTGGATCCTAGAAATCCTGAGTCATTGAGGAGGTCAAGGCAGTACTTTCGTTGACAAAGAAAGATACCTTTGCTGGAATGAGCCACTTCCAAACCTAGGAAATATTTGAGGGTACCAAGGTCTTTTATCTTGAATGCTTGATGTAAAATATTTTTCATGAATTGGAATTCATGCAAGGAGTCATCTGCTAAGATTACATCATCAACATAAACCAGGAGAATTGTGAATGAGGATGATGTTTTCTTGACAAATAATGAGTGATCAGATGGTGCTTGTGTGTAACCATGATGAAGAAGGAGAGAGGTCAGTTTTTCAAACCATTGCCTGCTTGCTTGTTTTAAGCCATAGAGGGATTTGATCAATTTACATACTTGGTTTGGTTTGGAAGTTGTAACACCAGGAGGAATAATCATATAGACATCTTCATGTAAATCTCCATGCAAAAAGGCATTGTTTACGTCTAGTTGATGAAGATTCCAGTTTTGAATGGATGCCAATGCTAGCACAAGTATGACAGTAGTGAGTTTAGAAACTAGTGAGAAAGTGTCTGAATAATCAAGACCTTCAATCTGATTATATCCTTTGGCAACAAGAGGTGCTTTGAATCTCTCAATGCTACCATCAGACCTATGTTTGATTTTGTAAACCCAACGATAACCAATTGGTTTCACATTGGATGGAAGATCTACAATTTGCCATGTACCAGTTTTCTCAAGAGCATCAAGCTCAAGTTTCATGGCTTGGTTCCAACATTCAAAATTGCATGCCTCTTTATATGTTTTAGGTTCTTGGTTAGTAGAAATAGAAAAAATGAAACGAGAATATGAAGGGGGAAAGGTTAGAATATGACAGAAAGGAATAAGGTGCACCTGAAGATGATTGTATTTGTGTGTCATTGAAGGATGCACATACATAATCTTTGAGATGAGATGGTGGATGTCTTGCTCTTGATGAAGTACGAGTGAGATGAGTAGGTTGTGTGGTATTTTCAGTTAAAATATCATGGTGAGAAAGGGTGGGATCAGGAGTGGGATTAATAGAAAGATGTTGATCAGATGTGAGAGATGTAGGGGGAGATTTATCAGTAGGGATATTGTTGGGGATGGATATAGGTATATCATGAAACTGAGATGAATCATGAGTAGAGTTGTTTGTGATGGAACTGAAGTATTCCCAGTTTTGTGTGATAGATGTAGAATGATTGGTGTAAGGTAGAATGTGTTCATGATGTGTAACATTTCTAGAGATAAATATGGTATGTGTATTGATATCAAGTATAATAGAGCCTTTGTAACCAATAACATATCCAAGAAAAATAGATTTTCTAGCACGAGTATCAAGTTTGGTTCTATGACTGGATATAGTAGAAGCATAACAAAGAGAACCAAAAACCTTTACTTGGATTATGTTAGGTGGTGAATCATGAAGCATATGATAAGGGGACTTATTATTAAGTAGAGGTGTGTTAACTCTATTGATAATAAAGGCTCCATAGCTGACAGCATAGGACCAAAAAGATTTTGGTAGGTTTGATTGAAAGAGTAATGCACTGCCTATATTTAGAAGATGCTGATGTTTTCTCTCAACTCTAGCATTTTGTTGAGGAGACTCTACACATGATCTTTGGTGTATTATGCCTTTAGAGGCATAGAATTGAGGAGACTCTACATTAGAGATGATCATTTCTATTTTAATTAACTAATGACGTATGAGGCGCTAAAGCATGGTTTCATTTTACCCAATGAAATAATAATTACCTAGAGGTACTTCAATCCTTTTTTTACAGCTTAAAAGATAGTGGGAAAACTTGTCACACATCAAAATACAAAAAATTCCCAAAAGGGTTCTGACTTCGACTCTTCTGACCATGACAACCATCTCACCAAGAGAGTTGGATGGTTCAGAGGCTAATAACTTAGAATCAAATTAAATCATTCTAATGTTACGCATTCTGAGATTTCATCATTCTTTCAAAAAAAAATTCTTTTAAATTCTTCTAAATAAAAAGAATCTTATATTCAGCAAGGGATTTTAAATAAGATACCAGCCCATTGAAGGTTTATATTAGTGAATATCCTTATGGACATTGTTTTTGATGAAATGATGTTTATCTTATTATGGTTAGAATTTTGAATGAAAAATATGATTCTTAGATAAACATAAAGAAAAAGAGTTATCAAGGGAAAAGGAATGTTACTCTTATTGACTTGATAACCTTCAAGTCTAGAGGATTTGAGGATCTGAGTATTGAATCTAGTTAGTCATTGCTTTCATCTTTCATTCTTAGATTGTTGTTCTTGTTGTTGAAATTGAACCAAGGATTTGTGCATTCCAAAATTTTCTTCAAATGTTCAGATGGATTATTGTATGACAATTATTTTAAATTAGAGCCATAGGAACACGTTTAATTACTTTAACTTTGGATTCCAAATGATACGAGTTTGTATATTCAGTAACTTTCATAGTCTATTTCTTCAGATTCTTTGCCTTCAGAGTCTGAGAAGCTATCCTCTAAATATACAAACTTTTCAACTTGCTTTGACTTTTCAAAGCCAATCTTATCATCAAAACTAAACATGAATTGAGTCATTTACAAATCTGGTTTCATTGTTAGATGCTCTATAGTCTTTTGTCCATTCAGAGTATCTTAACATGATACACTTTTGAGAATCAAACTTGTTCAATTTTTTTGTTAGAATAAAACTAGTGAAATACATGTTGAACTATTTGATACAAAGATAGGTTTTCCTTTTTAAAGTAATGCCCCTTTTAATTTCAACAAGCTTTTAAAAGATCATAGAAGTCAGTATGCTTCTATTAAACTCTTAGTTAAAATTACTGGAAAAACATATGTCGTGTTTATTCAACACACACTCAGAGTCCATAGGAGCTTCTAAAAGAGTTTTTTTTGTCTAGATTATCATTTTAACTTCTGAGAGCATAAATAATATTGATCTTTAATAAACTAGAGTTTTCTCCTATTAGCTCACAATGGGCTTCAAAAAAAGCTATATGAATCTATTTAAGTTTCAAGAGATTTTTCTGAAGTCTCTGGTTCTTTTCAAGAATTTTAACTGAAAAAGAATAAAAAGTTAAATGAGAGTACCTTTTTTGCATCCGAGTTTGACTTTAAGGCTTCAGTGTTGTCTATGGGTGCTAAGTGCTTTTATGCCTCTTTATCTTCTTCTTCTGAGGAGTCAGATACTTCTGTGCTTATCATCAACAACATGTTAAATTTTCCTTTAAGAAGAAGTTTGTTCTTGTCTTTGATGAGTTCCTTCTATGACTTTTCTTTGTTGAACTAGGAACACCCAATTTGAAATGACCAACTCCTTGTGTGTAAGGTATAAGACCTTCTGGACAAATGCAAACATTTTCTGCATAAAGATTGACTTCACAAGTCCACCTATTCTTCTTTGGCCATTGGAGTTGATTTAATTATGCTTCTAGTGTTGGTTGATGCTTATTTAGGTCCATAGACTTCTTACGAGGTTCATCCTCCTCTTGCTTGATCTCATGACTACTCATAGAACTAGTTAATTCTTCAGTTCAGAACTGTGAGCAAATTGAGAGTAGTCATTTTAGTCCTTCATTTCATCGGTAAGCTTCTAAAGAACTTCTTCACTTGGTTAGTTAAAGTGACCTTTGTTTAAGAATTTCAAACCAAAACAGGAGTTTTAAATATTGAGCATCATGTCCTCAAAATTTTCAACAATCCTTATTTTGAAGGTCTCAAACTTTAAACAAGGTCAGCACCTTGGATTATTGTACTTTCTCATCTCTTTTATGAATCATTCTCAAATAATCAAATGAAGACTTAGTAGAGCTTCCATTTGCGATCTTTTCATACTCATTATAAGAAATAGCATTTAAGGAGACAATTTTAAAATCTAAGATGATTCTAGTTATATTTCTTCATTGTTTATTCATCTTGTTCCAGTTCAACATCACCAGCATATGTAGGATGTGTGCATGTGGCGAATTAATGATCTTTTATAATTTTTATTTGCATTTCCTTAACGTGTTTCAAAAAATGGATATTTTTCTTACACGGTTAAGTGTTTGACATAGTCTAGTCAATAACAGAACCGATGCTCTGATACCAATTGAAGGTGCAAGAAACACAAGAAATGGGGGTTTGATTTGGGTTTCAAGTATGACAAATTTTTATTTCCCAAAATAAATGCAAGCATAACAACAATAATAATAAGAACAATGATAAAAGACACAAGTATTTTATCCTGGTTAACCGTTAACTAGGCTACATCCAGTCCATCCACCTAGGTGATTTCTCTTTAGACGAGGACTTGATCTAATAATCAATCTGATTACAAAGCAATGACAATCTTTCAGTGATTTCTTAAGAATCCTGACCTACCCAGTATGCTAAGAAATGTTACTGTCATTGACTCCTTAACATCCTAACCTACCTAGTCGCTTAAGAAGATTTAACCTCAATGGCTACCTATCATTGACTTCTCAATAGCCTGACCAACCTGGTCGTTTGAGGAATATAACCAACTGAGTTACAACAGTTTTGTGTTTATAGAGTGTGCTTCTTGATAAGCTGATAACACATAAGATGAAGATCAGATGAGTAAACTTAAAAAGATGTACAATGAAAGTTCTAACTGTTTCCCTCTCTCTTTGTTATGTTGTGGTGTTGTAGCTTCAGCATCTGCTAAGACTCACACACATCCACATGCATGCTTACATCCACTCACTCACTCTCTCTCTCTCTCTCTCTCTCTCTCTCTCTCTACATTTTTATCGCTCTTTCTTCATATTCTTATTCAAAATATATGTGAGATAAATGGATCTGTTGGAGGATAGATTTGTTGGAGGGTAGAATATGAATCAACCTTAAAGTACTTATTGTATGAAGGTCAGTTCATGTGCAGCAGTTGAGCGACGCTTACATCAGAGAGTTGTTGATGATGGGACATGAGAAGCTTCTTTACTTTGAAAGTATATTTGCTTTTGTACTTCTGTCACATCAAACATTATTTACCTTTAATTCAAATCTTCTAGTCAGAGGCTTCTTATGCATGTGAATTGAAGCTTGAGTAGAGATCATAATCTACTTCATAAGGAAATTTCTTTTTGGTTGTACTTTCATTGAGAATACACTTCTTCATAATCCGAGACTTCATATAAGATATGAAGTGAAGCTTGATCAGAGTTTAGAGCCTAAATGATGTAGACTACAAAGTCTATTCAGAGTGAGGCTTGAAAGTACCACAGTCTAGAGTAAATCTGACTAAGAAATGCATAAGAATTTAATAGTTTGTTCAAATGTTTTGAGTGTTAGAAAACCATTTCCTTTACTTACTAACTCTTAGTCAGAGGATTCTAATATAATTTGATGAAGCTTTAGTAGAGTGCACAGGCTGTCTTCAGAACTTGGAGAAACTTCAGAGTCCTTGGAGTATTGGGTTCTGAGGTCTGTACACACTTAAAGTACTTTAAGACTCACACACATCCACATGCATACCTACATCCACACACACACACACTCTCTCTATACATTCTTATCGCTCTTTCTTCATATTCTTATTCAGAATATATGTGAGATGAATGGATCCATTGGAGGATAGATCTGTTGGAGGGTTGAATACGAATTAACCTTAAAGTACTTGTTGTATGAAGGTCAGTTCATGTACAACAGTTCAACGGTGCTTGCATAAGAGAGTTGTTGATGATGGGACATGAAAAGTTTCTTTACTTTAAAAGTATATTTTCTTTTGTAATTCTGTCACATCAAACATTATTTACCTTTAATTCAAATCTTCTAGTCAGAGGTTTCTTATGCATGTGAATTGAAGCTTGAGTAGAGATTATAATCTACTTCATAAGGAAATCTCTTTTTGGTTGTACTTTCTTTGAGAATACTCTTCTTCATAATCAGAGGCTTCATATAAGATATGAAGTGAAGTTTGATCAGAGTTTAGAGCCTAAATGATGTAGACTACAAAGTTTATTCAGAGTGAGGCTTGAAAGTACCACAGTCCAGAGTAAATCTGAGTAAGAAATGCATACGAATTTAATAGTTTGTTCAAATGTTTTGAGTGTCAGAGAACCATTTCCTTTACTTACTAACTCTTAGTTAGAGGATTCTAATATAATTTGATGAAGCTTTAGTAGAGTTCACAGGCTGTCTTCAGAACTTGGAGAGACTTCAGAGTCCTTGGAGTATTGGGTTCTGAGGCTTGCACACACCTGTAGTCAGAGCTTTTATCAGAGCTTTGTTTGGATGATTTCTGTTAAAAAACGTTGACTTGATAATCTTGAATCTTGACTTGATTGTACACTTGTTTTTTATTACTTCCTTTTGTTCAGAGTGTGTCTTTTCTTTAGAGTCTGCTTTCAGCTTTCTTCAGACTTTGTCCTCGTTTAGATCGACTTCTTCAATGGTATAACTTTCTTCAGAGTCTGGCTTTTATGATTGATGTTGTCTGGGCTTTGCTTCATACTTTTCTTTGTTTTGAAGTTTGTTTTCCATTAGACTTTGCTTTATTTTGAGTTGACTATCATAGTTTATTTCTTCAGAGTCTTCAACTATCAGAGTTGCTCATACCTAGCATTATAAGTTTTTTGATCAGACTGCTTCACTCAACATTTGCTTATTTCATTTAGATTTTGTTCTAACTTTTGAGTTTCTGCACACTCAATAAAACAATTAGTGCATAAAAAATTTCTTCTAAACTTTGTTATCATTTAAAACTTAAAGATATTTAGATGTAGAACTAAACCGTTCTTACAATCTTGGACCCAATGCAAAAAATATATACAAGATAAAGAATCAGGTGCAAACAAGATAAAGAATCATACTGTCAAAGAAAATATTTCTCTAGATCTTATATCTAATGCATGTGTGCTAGTATCTAAACCAATCTCAACACTTTCTTATCCTTATTAAAAATTACACCATGATGAGAGAAAATATTTTGAGGACATTCCATCATACATTAGATTAATTTCTAGGTTACTCTATCTCACCACTACATGACCTGACATTTTATTCATTACTCAATAATTGTGTCAATCCTATCTTATTTTACCAATGTTCATTTGAGTATTGCTACAAGATTCGTAAGATATCTCGAGAATTATCCAGGTCGTGGTTTATGTTTTTTCCTTGAGATTCACTAGACCATTTGCAAGGATTTATTTTTATGATGATTGGAATGGCTGTCTTGACTTCTAAAGATCAATATTAGCCCAATATTTTTTCTTTGTAAATTCTTTGATACATTAAAGAATAAAGAAATAACTCACAATATCATGATCAATTTCTGAGGAACAATATCATGCACTTGTTATAAATTCATCAATATTTAATGTTCATGCGTATGTGTTTCAAAACAATAAAAAAAAAGTAGAATAGTGTAAATACTAATAAATGTAAAAGAAATAGTCCTACATAGAAAAATTTACTCATATTCAAAGTCTTTATAAAGAGTTAAAAATACTAACTCAATAAAAAGAAAAAGAAGATAAAATGTCATAGAAACAAATGTGGTGGTCCCAATCATTATGCCACTTGTCT
The DNA here is from genome assembly GCA_022829125.1 of Lathyrus tuberosus. Taxonomy (NCBI): domain Eukaryota; kingdom Viridiplantae; phylum Streptophyta; class Magnoliopsida; order Fabales; family Fabaceae; genus Lathyrus; species Lathyrus tuberosus. Next base: position 2,851,117 of record JALAZF010000353.1, read on the forward strand.
TATCCATACACCCCTAGCCGGTGTTTTGCTACAAATCGAGTTTTCGTTAGTAATATTAAATTCAATCCTAGATCCATATATATGTCATACACTATGACAACGTAAGTGCTCTGTACATGATACATAGTCATCTGTTATACAAGTTATGTTTTCCATGAAAGAATAAAGAATCTAAAAATAGATTGTCATCATGTTAGAGAGAAATTGCAAGTTGGAATCATAAAGCACTTGCTAGTATCTTCCAAAGACTAACGACTAGATTTCTTTACCAAGTCTCTTCTTCCCCAAACATTTCACATTTTGCTATCCAAGTTACGATTGATATACATCTATCATTCCCCAATTTGTGTGAGACTATTACATTATGAGAATTAAGATGATGGTGATCCATCTCCGAATAGTTATGATTGGTTATTGTAGTTATATTGACAAGGCTTAGAAATTAGTTGGTAAAAAAATTTGTTAGCAACGAACTAGTTTCTCTAATTGTTAACATCAAGGTTGTCAAGATCGGGATCTTACTTAAGATCGGAGGGCATAATAAAATCGTAAAACATAAGATCGTAACTAAGATCGGAAGATCCTACCCAATTATTTTTGTGAGATAAAGAGGGGGTAATAAGATTGTAAAACATAAGATTGTAACAAAAATCAGAAGATATTACTAAAATGAAAAAATTAAACTAAACATTTGAAGTTTTTTTACATGATATTTTGGTAGGCAAGTGTATTTGTGGGAAAATGGGCACCGCCGAACCGTAATTGTTGCGTCTTGGCATCTTGTCAACCTTCTCAGCTTGTAATGGTGGTGGCCGAAAAATGGCAACTGTGGCCAGAAAACGACTGATCGTGGCCGGAACTAGCCAAGATCGCTCAAAATAAATGGTTTTACAATTTTTTTTCATAATTTGACTATAACACACGATTCTACTTAGGATCGGGATCGTTGGGGGTGAGTGAGATCGCAAAATCGTAAGATTTTAAAATCTAGATTGAGATCTTGACAACCATGGTTAACATACTATAAGTTATTAGTGCATATTCATCTTATAATGTAAGGAGCTCAATGATTTTTTTAGTAGATAGTGGGTCTTGAACATCTAATGTTTATTTAACAAATACAATTACTATTTTAGTGTCAACTCGTTTTATTGGAACTATTTGATTTTTTTAAATGGAAAACTAATATATTAATAAAGAGATGGAAACAATCAAAGAACACAAAGGAGGAAATCAATTAGAACAAGATGTGTTAAGTGGACCACCACAAGGAAAACAAAAGTACAATAGAAAAAACCAAAAAACAATGAAGCACCAAAACAGCTAAACATCCAAATGGATCTCATAAAAAAAAAATCCAAAACAGTAGAAACCTCACTCCTAGGGTTCAGGCTAGATCTAAAACTGGCAGAACCACCATCAATATATCATAACTCACTAAGAAAGGACTAATACTCGATTTACTATTGGTTAAGACAAAAGATATGGTTCTAAAGTCAGTCAAAGAAAATACATGAGTTCACCTTTACTCTATCTAAAAATCCTTAAAAATACAATCATTATGAACCCTCAAAATAGATTAAAAAATAACATGACAAATCATAGTAAAATCACCCATACACTTGCCCATACCACTTAAAGAGTGGAAAAACTCAAACAAAAATCTATTTTGAAAAGTTTACCATTATAAATATATCATGTTTAAAGTTAAGTATTTATAATAATTTATTTATTTATGATTTTTATTTTTTGTTTTGTTTTGTTTTGTTTAGGTACCTATTTATATAGCAGAGATATCACCACGAACCATGAGGGGTAAATTAGGATCTGTGAACCAGGTTGGTTTGATGTTTCTTTGACATAGAGGATTAAATACATTAATTATCTATTACTCTCCTCTTTAATATTTGATAATAATTTTCATAAATATTTTTCTTGTAGCTATCAATTACAATTGGGATTATGGTGGCATATTTACTAGGCCTTTTTTTCAAATGGAGAGTGTTAGCACTATTAGGTAATTTTTTAAAGTTTATATTCATTGAAAAATTATTATACATTATTATTTTGTAATATAATAGAGAATGATGGATATGTTTAAGACGACCATCATAAAGATATTGCCAGTAATCAGCGAGGATACTTGTGAAAAATGTTATCACCATAATGTTCGAGTGAGTATTTGATTAAGGAAAAACTTTGAAAGAGTATGAGTTGACTCATATTTGGGTGTGACTCAAGGTCATATATAGGAAGGGAAGTTACAAGTGTATCCTAGTTGTTCGACGTGGAGCTAGAATAATCTTAATTTGCAGGCATATCAACTATTCTAATGAAAGGAGGGACGTGGTCATGTGTAGCATCTATGGATGCAAGTGCATCTGTATGTCAATGAATGATGCACCTTAACTGACTCAAACCTATATATTGAACCAAACTTTATGGGCCTTTGACTAGTCCGGAACAATTTTACCCTAAGTCATTTCTATCAACTTTGAAGCGATGATTGTTGATGTTAGAATAAATGAGACTGACCATGAACCTAAACCTTTGAGAGAAGATTCCCGTTGAATGTGCTATCTGGAGAAGGTGGTCCATGGGGACCATTATTAGTGGGATGAGATAACATGTAGAACATGCGCATAAAATGCATTTCATGCAGGCAAAACATTATTATGGCAATGACTTACAAGAGGCCCTATGCACATACGCGAGGAGGATGACGAGTCTAGGCCCACTCAAATGCAGTTATTATCTTGAGAAGTCATCTAAGTAGTTGGATGTAAGTTTTGATCTTTCATTGGATCGTGACCATCAAAACCTTGAACTCACTTTTTCGATATAGTGGGAAATTCCAATTCATTTCCATTTTTCAAAATACCTTTTTCCTGGAAGGTATTCCGAAAGAGCTTATTTGTTACTTCTTCTTTACTACTGAAAGTTATCAAGTTCAATTTATTTTATCCCGGCTTTAATTTACATTTAAGTTCCTCAAGAAAATGCATTAAACTCAAGAGTTAATATAATTGTCTTCTAATTCCTTGAACTAAGTCATGCATGGCAGCATCTTTTAGTGTGAGAAGAAAAAGTTTGCACTTTGCTGCGCTCTTGGATTGGTAGTAATCCAGGACGGTGTCAATGTGATCGACGTTTTTTAGGATCGCTAGTGCCATCACATGCCTCTACCTTTTGGGGCTTATTCAATGACATTTGGATGACGCACTCTGTAATTCTCCTTGTGAACGAGTTCCTTTGACCATGATTGGTGTGTTTCCCTAGAGTGTTTTTTCCTGCCTCTTTTGGTGACAATCTTTAGGTGGTATGTAGCATTTATCTCTGCCATCAAATTAATGTGGTAGAGAGCGATTGTCACAGTGATAAGGGTGGGGTCCCTATTCTGATTCTTGGGCTCTAGATGGTTACGAACCAACATCAACAAGAACAATCACTAGGATAGCTCTGACGTGGTCACATTATAATACTCCTTAGTGTATTGCAGCCTCAGTTGAACCTTTTTATTGATTCTATTCAGTACAAAGAGGCCACACATTTTGTTGTTGTAGAAGATTGAAAATACTCAATAGGAGTCCGTCCGCATTTGGTATGCCAAACGAGGCTTGAATTTTATGGAGATGATGTATCAGTGGAGGAACTGAAGTATGAGAATGAGGAATTTGATTTTGTGGTGCTGAAAGAGAAACACGAGGGGGAGGAACTAAAATGCGGGAAGGACAATGTTGATTATGTGGAGGAGGAACTAGATAAGTTTCGTGGAAAGACGATCGAGGAGTAATCGTTAAAGCTTGGGGATCTTGTCCCAGTGGCAGATACACGTGTAATGGCAGATACACTTGTAACAACTTAGGGGCTTAAGCCCTCACAAGAAAACATCAATATGTTTTGATAGTACTATCAAATAATTTTTTAGCCCCAACGGCATGACTTTATCACTATACTCCCTCCGTTCCTTTTTAAGTGTCGCTTTTGAATAAACTTTTTGTTTTTTTTTAATTGTCGTTTTCAAAGTTCAAGGTAACATTAATTGTTGTTTTGTCAAAATTATCCCTAATTATTTCTTTAAAAGAGAGAATAAGTTAAATGAATTAATAAATAATTAAGGGTATTATAGATAAAAAGACAATTATCATTTAAAAAGTAGAAAAATTATTAACGTTTTTGTTATGTGCAAAAGATTAAAAAAATTCAATTAAAAAAGAAGAAAGGAAGTATTATTTTTGCTACATAAAGGTTTTTGTATGTTATTTGTAAACTTGGGTTATGACCTTATCTAAATTTGTTTTGCATAATTTCTATGATGATTGTAATCTTGGACAAGGTCTCGTGTAATATTTTTATTTATTTAAAAAAAAGTACTTGTTCACTCACTACAAATTATTTATTTACACACTTTTTCTTAAATATGCTCTCCTTCTCATTTTAATTCATATATACATCATTATTTCTTTTAATATCTAAAGTTTATATATTTTTATTTCAAATTCATTATCAACTTTTTTTAAATCTATTAATGCATTCATTAACAACTTATATTTTTCATAAAAAATATAAAACGATTTCATAAAAAATATATAAAAAACTCACAACTAATAATATTTTTTTTATTTAAATCAATTTAATTTTTGTTTGCTATTTATCTTCAATAATTATAAATTTATAAAAATGATTTTTGTGTTAAGTTTTTAATTGAAAAAATGTATTAAATATTTAATTTGTTTTTTAGAAAACTAAGTCTAAGTATTTATATTTTTTTTACCCTTACTAAAGAAATTTTTTGACTTCGCCCCTAAACTATTGTAGCATTGTTTTGAATAATCTCAGTGGTTGATCAAAGATTATGATTGTTGGCGATGTTTTCAGCGTGAACTGACTTAAAACTAGCCATTGAAGGTGAGATTGAGGGTCCTTGTGATCACAAAATTGAAGAAATTCAGTAAAATCAAAGAAAATTATTTTTTCACAGACAACACCACTATTTCGTATTTGAATAGAGAATGACTAGAATGTTGAAGACACCACCGTAAAGATTTTTTCGATGCAATGATGACAGTTCTCTTGTTATCGAAAATGGTTTGCAAAAAAAGTTAACACTCTAACATTCAAGTCATTATGAAATATTAAGGTGAAACTTTACAATTATGAATTGAATCATACATGAGTGCGACTTACAATCACACTTATAAAAGATGGCAGTTATATCCGTCTCCAAATTGTTCAGCGTGGAGTGCGTGTAGACGTTGGGTAAATATCAATGATACAGATGGAAGGAGATACATGCTCTTGTGTGCACCCATGGATGCATGTCTAGGGGTGGCAAAACGGGCCGCCCGCCCCGCCCCGCCTTAAGCCCACCAAATAAAGGCGGTGCGGGCAAACCCGCCTAATTGAAATGGGCTTAAAAATATAGCTCACCCCGCCATGGTGGCGGGTTGGCGGGCGGCGGGCTTGCCGGCCAACTTATTTATTTATTTATTTTCATTTTTTTAATAGAATAATAGGCTTATTTTTACATTTCAAATAGATTTTTCACTTATTTTTTAGAATAACTTTTACAAAGCATCTTTTTAACAAATTTTAGTTCAAAAAATATTGCATATATTCTCAAATAAATGTACAAAATAAAACCATCAAGAATTGTAATTACTAGAATTAACTAAAAAATAGCGGGTTTAAGGTGGAACAAGCTGAACGAATAGATGCGGCGGGCTTTGGCGGGTGGCGGGTTTTGGCGGGTGGCGGGTTTTGGCGAGGCGGATTTTGGTGGGCGGCGGGCCCAAAATCCCAACCAACCCGCCATTTTTTGGCGGGTGTGCGGGCCGGCCCGACGGGCCACGACCCATTGTTGCCACCCCTATGCATGTCCACCTATACATCCGTGAGGGGTAGGGGTGTGCATGGGTAACCGATTAATGTGAACTAACTCATTTTTATGATTATGGTTTATAAACCAAACCACTTACCACAAAAACCAATTTAAAATTCATAACCGGTTCTAAATGGGTTTTGATTTTAATCCAAATTATTTAATTAAATCTAAATTTTATTCCTTTTAAATTAATATCAATTTTTAAATTTAAATATTTAAAACAAATTTTATGAGTCTTCTAAATGAAAATAATATTGTGTAAAAATATAACATTAATATCATTTTTTAAATTTAAATACTTAAAACAGTGTTATTCTTCAATTAATTAGATGTGTGAGTATTACCGTGACTAGTATTTTTGAGTAAGCGTATTAATTTTAGTATATATAACCGTTTTTGTCAATTCAACCATTAAAACAATTTACACAAATAAAAGATATATATCTCCTTACTAAAGTAATTGAATGCAGTATTGTAGTAATACATAAAATAATCTGCTTAAAAATACTAATCACATGATTATAAAACATAATATTATAAATAAGTTCATTTTAATTTAATAATTAATTGCTTAAAATAAAATTTTAAATTCAAAATTTATTAATGTGTTATTAGGGAAATTTGACTTTCATCCTAATATGTATATCATGAATCATGAAAAGAAGAGTAACACCATATGTTCATCGATTCACGATTTACATGGGTCATCAAGATGATTGGGTGGAGGTCAGGAAGGGGAATTATAAGAACGATAATAAAGCAACAAGGAGATCGATTTGGACTGCTAAAGGAGGTAAAGCAACGATGGAGTTCGAAGATAACATAACATCTTTCTTCTTCACTGAATTCCCAGAAGAGTTCGAGGCTAAAGAGATGTTTAACATATTCAAAGAATACGGTCTGGTGTTGGAGGTGATTATTCCTCCAAGGAGAGATAAGCGAGGGAAACGATATGGTTTTGTGCGATTCAAAAATGTCAAGGACGAGAGATTCATGGCAATCAAACTTAACAACATTATGATTAATGGAAAAAAGTTGTATGCCAATGTACCAAGATTTCAAAGAGTGAAACCACGACCTCGGAACGGAGAAAACATACAACATTCAAAGCGGATGGAGTGTGATACGAGTCGAGCTAAATATATAGATGGAACAATAAGACATCACGTCAGACCGAACACCTCTTTTGCTCAAGCGGTGGGCGGATCTAGAACATACATGAAGAGGAACTAGGTTGAAAGGATTAAGCATGGAGAGATGATCACAAGAGATAAACATGGGGACCGTAATAAGAACTTACTAGGTGAAAAGCTTTTTTTGCACATCTCCAGTTTAACATTGACAAAGAAGATCTTCAAAGATTTGAAAAGGCATACGTTGATGTTGTGGAGGAATCTGACTCAACTTATAACATTCAAGATGCACTACTGGCTGAAGGTTTTTTTTTCCAGATTAAGGAAACTCCCATGGGTGCTAATCTCTGCCTATTGGAAAAGGAGGGGGAAGGAGAAATTGCTAAGCTGATTAAGGAGGAGGAAATCTAGGTATCCCGTTGGTTCTCTGAGGTTCATCCATGGTCACCTGATGATGTGGATAACAAGAGACTCACCTAGATGTGTTGTTATGGACTGCCCTGTCATGTGTGGAGCTCACAATTTTTCAAATTCATAGCTAGAAGAATAGGCGTTTCCATTTGTTAAGACGAGGAAACAAAAAACTTGAAGAAAATGGACGTGGCTAGATTCCTGGTAAAAACAAAATTTGCCATTAATCTAAATAAGATCTTTAATATTAAGGTGAATGAAAGAATATGCAGAATCAAATTGATCGAAGACTCTCATCGCCCTATGAGAATCAATCCTCTTAAACGAAACAAAAAGGTGAATTCTTTGGTTTCGTCTGATTCGGGAAGTGATCATGATGATGGCGAATGGGGTGAATCACCGGAGAAGGAGACAGATGACGAGGGTGGAACTTTTCAGGAAAAATCAGGTAACGGTGGTAGGGAAGATGTGGTTTCCAACGACCTAGGTAATAACGATAATAACCATAATAGACTAGGAGGTCATGATACTGATGGGAATTTAAAAAAAGTAGTCAGATATAGGTGGTGCGACTACTGCTAGCAATCGAGATTACAAAAATTGTAACTTTGAAGGGAAGTATGTCGACAAGACCCAACAACAGGTTAGGAATCACGAGTCAAATGTAGGAAATTCAGATTCGGAGGATTTACTGGAAGTGGGACCCAACATTATTGGAAGTCAAAAGTTGGATTTGGTAAACACTGCTGGTAGAGAAGTAAACGGGTTGGAGGTTGGGCCTACCATGTATCCATTAATGATTGAGGATCCAATAGTTGAGTACCCAAAGACGTCACTTAGGCCCAAGAAAAAGAAACTGTTGTCTGCCATATATGAGAATTTGAAGATCCCTTTCTCACCCTCCTATTATTCAGCCTTAATTCTATCTGAGAAAAATAATTTGGAATCCCCTTTTTGCTCAACCATACCACAAAATCCAGAAAACAGTATTAACAGTTCATTTGTTGAAGATTCATTATCTCATTGCTCTGGAGGTTCTGTGCTCTGTTGTGACTCTATTGAAGATTCAGACGTAAATAAGAGTAATTCAAAAATTAAAGATGTTCCCTAACAAGATCTGGTAATCAATCAAAAAGCTGGGAATTGAAGGAGACGAAGGCGATGAGGTGTTTGAGGGTAGCATTCAAAATATGGAGATCATCAATAGAATCCCTAATCAACTTCAGAAGGTGGTTGCTAAGGTGTGTAGATGAATGTTGTCACCTTTAACATTAGAGGATGCGGGGGCAGTGTTAAGCACAATAGAATCAATGGAATCATCACAAAAGGTAATGCCGACATTTTCTTTGTCCAAGAGACAAAATGTAAGAAGATGGTAGATAGTACTATTTGTAACTTATGGGGACACACAGATTACGAGTGGTCTGCAACGTATTCTTTGGGGCTAGCTGGGGGATTGTTGACAATTTGGAGAAAGAACTTCTTGAATCCTATTGTCAGTTTTTGGGGGAACGGATTCTTGGGTGTATATGCATTGTGGAAAGACAAATATATATACCTGGTTAATATATATTCCTCATTTTCCTTGTTTGGAAAAAGACGTATGTGGGCTGAGATTCTGAACTGTAAGGCAAAAATGGAGTCAGGGGTGTGACTTTTAGTAGGTGATTTCAATGCGATAAAAAATTCGGAGGAGAGCAAAACCAATCGCGCACATGGTAGGGATGAAATGGAAGACTTCAGATCTTTTATTGACATGATGAATCTGGTGGATCTTCATACTTCTGGAAATAAGTTCACTTGGTTATGCTTGATTGGGAGATCTGCAACTGCTTGGTCATGTTTCTTATCTCTGATGGCTTATTGAAGGATTAGAATACTGCTATGCAAATAGTGGGCAACAGAGACGTTTCAGATCACATACTGGTTTTGCTCAAAGCTAGGAATGTAGATTGGGGTCCCAAACCATTCAAGACGTTCAACTGTTGGTTCGATCATGTTGAATTCATTACGTTTGTCAAAGCGGTATGGAACATTTGTGGTTGAAGGAAATGCTACATTTATGTTGTCAATGAAATTCAAGTTAGTTAAAGAGAGACTTAGAATGTGGAACAAAAATATATTTGGTTGGCTAGATTTAAATGTGGAGCGTGAGGTCGACATTATTAATAAGGTGGAGGATGGCTGGTCTTTGGGTAATGCAAATGCTTCGGTTGCATAACTACAAAGGAGAGGACAAGCACAAATCAATTTATGGAAGAACTTGCGAATCAAAGACAGTATTATAAAATAGAAATCAAAGGCTAAATGGATTCAAGATGGAGATTAAAACACAAAATATTTCCATGCCATGCTTAAACATAGGACAAGGAAGAATACTATTGCATCCATAATTGTTGATTCTGTTTATGTGGAAGATGTACAGCTAGTGAAGCAGGCGGCCAAAGAACACTTCAAAGCAAGATTCTGTATGCTTCAGTCACTAGACCAGAATTTGATTTTTCAGGTATTAATAGGCTCATGTTGGAAGACAACATCATGTTAGAGGAAAAATTCTGCGCTGAGGAAATTAGAGAAGTGATCTTTGAAGATGGTGGTAACAAAAGTCCGGGCCCAGACGATTTTACTGCTGAGTTCATTAAGAGATTATGGGATTTTATGGGCACAGAGGTCACTAACTGTATTAATGAATTTCACTCCTCTGGCTAGTTGCCAAAAGCCTTTTCATCTTCATTCCTTGCATTAATCCCCAAAAAGGAGAATCTGTAAGGTTCGGACGACTACAGGCCCATTACTCTCGTTGGCTGTATCTACAAGATAATTATAAAACTCTTGGCCGCGAGATTAAAATGAGTGATGGGGAAGCTGATATCAAATACACAAACTGCATTTATTGGAGGTAGACAATTGTTAGATGGGGTATTGGTTTTAAATGAGATTATTGATTTTTCAAAAACAAGCAAGAAGAGTTGTGTCTTATTAAAAGTTGATTTCGAAAAAGCATACGATTGCTTTGATTGGATATTTTTAAGGAAAACTATAGTGGCGATGGGATTTGGCGCAAGATGGTTGAAATGGATGGAGTGAACGATTATGAATACTTACTTGTCAGTCCTAATCAATGGTAGTCCTATACACGATTTCAAAGTTACGAGAGGTCTTCGACAAGGAGATCAGTTGTCTCCTTTTTTATTTGCTATGGTGGGTGAAAGCTTGACATTAGGGCTATTTCTGCAGGTTTATTAAAGGATTTCAAGATCAATGAAAGAGTATCATATATTATCCTACAATACGCGGATGATACAATCATCATTTGTGATGGTTCATGGGATAATTTATGGGCATTGAAATCTATCTTGAAGGGTTACAAAATGATTTCCGGACTTAAAATAAATATTGGGAAAAGCTCTATAGTTGGCATTGCGGTGGGAGAGTTTTTCCTAAAGGCAACTGAACAATTCATTAGTTGCAAGATATGTGCAATACCATTCAAATTTTTGGGCGTGTATGTGGGAGGTAATTACCGCAGAATTTCGTTTTGGAAACCTCTACTGGAATGCTTGAAGGCGAGATTATCTATGTGGAAAGGAAAGCTATTGTCCATAGGGGGGATCACCCTAATCAATTTGGTTCTCACTAATCTTCCGGTACATTTTTATCTTTTTACAAGATACCTAGGAATCTCATGCAGTCCTTAATATCTATTCAAAGACATTTTTTATGGTCGGGGTCGAAAGAAGCTCGCGACATTACTTGGGTAAGTTAGAAAAACATATGCAAGGAGAAAGCGGAAGGAGACTTGGGGATAAACGACATTGGCTTGTTCAATGAAGCTCTCTTAACTAAGTGGTTATGGGGATTTCTAATTGATAATAATGCTATTTGGAAAGGAATTATCGAGGGCAGATATGGAGACGTCGCTAATAAGATCTTGTACAAACAATCAAACTTATTTGGAAAAGATATTTCTTTATGGTGGAAGGATATAGAATCTTTTTGCGGTGTCGAAGGTAACGGCGGTTTTGTTGATCTTTTGTCTAATGGACTAGGAGAGGGGAGTAAGATCTTATTTTGGAAATCTAAATGGCTGGGGGATATATCGTTAGACTTTATATTCCCAGATTTATTCAACTTTTCCAACATGAAATCGGGTTTGGTTAATCAAATGGGAGCTTGGATCGACGACATATGGTAGTGGAACTTTAACAGCATTACGGGAGCTGTTAATGAGTCTTTTTTGCAGGATCGACATGAACTTGAATTGCTACTGAGAGAAGTTCATTCAACTAAAGAGGCATCAGATATTATCATTTGGCCTTATACTGTCAATAGACGTTTCTCTACAAAATCATGCTACATCAGGCTTCTGTCTTCCCAGGTCCGTGATACTTTAGATGATGACAGCAGGAATTCGGTGCAGCTGATTTAGAAGGCGTCTTCTCCGTACAAGGTGAAGATATTTGCGTGGCGTTTGATACTAAATAGGCTCCTTACTCTACTCAATCTTGTGAATCGTGGCGTCGTCAATATTTTGCACGAGCGGGTATGTGTTTTTTGTTTTAGTTGTGATGAAGATGTCAAACATCTTTTCTTTGATTGTGTTAAAACTAAATATGTTTGGAGATTGATTTGTTGTTGGTTGAGTGTGGGAAACATAACAGAATCAGTAACGACCACTTAAGATTGTGGATTGATAAAGTAAAGGAGAAGATTCCATTATCTAATGCGATTGGGTTATGGTGTATGTTTGTTGGTGCATTTGGTTTTCTAGAAACCAAATCCTTTTCAAGGACGAGATATGAGATCCGTAAATAGTGATGCAAAAGATTGTGCTTAATTCTTGGTGGTGGCTGTTGGGAAAAAACAAAGCATAGAGAAAAAGAGGAACACAATCACAACACAAGAACATAACGTGGAAACTTCAAAACAGGAGAAAAACCACGGTCGTTGTCAATAGACAACAAAAAAATAACACTATGTAAAAATTGTTACAACACGTAATATACCCTCAACTAACATAGGCCCCCAGTACACCCACACATTCCAAAACAAATATTTAATTATATATCACAACACTCTAATATAAGAGCATAAGAGAACAAATAAAGTCAAATATAAGCTTAAAGTGCTTTTGACTGGTGCATCTTGGAATGAAGAACTTGGATCCTATATATAGCATTGGACTCCCTCTTCCTTCACAAAACTAAGCGATGTGGGACTTCAAAAAAATTGTATAGTATATATGGCCTTGAACTCCCTCTTCATTCACAAAACCAAGCAACATGGGACTTCTTCAACATGTATCTATTCAATCAACCCCAACAATCTCCACCTTGATTGAAAATAATACATAAGCCTTCATTGTCTTCTCCGATAATCATACTCCACCATAAAGAGTATCAACATGTATATTTTCAACCAATCCCAACAATCTCCACCTTGATTGAAAATAATTCATAAACTTTGATTGTCTTCATAGACAATCATACTCCACCATAAAGAGTATAGTCACTTGAAGCTACACTACTCTCAGAATTTTCACATTGCCTTCATTGACAATCATAGTTTTAAAAACTATCATACTCTCTCATGAAAAATATATTTCACTTGAAGATAAACCACTTCAAGAATTTCACATTGTCATCACTGACAATCATATACTTTATCATGAAGAATAAATTTTACTTGAAGCTAAACCACTCCAAGAATTTTACCATGTCGAAAACCAGGTTGAAACTTTATGGTGCAACTTCCTTGTTGGTAGGAAGCTCTTCAACCATCGACATAATCTCACAACACACTTTGCATTAATGCCCATGTGTTAATCCGCTAGCAATAACTCGTCCTTTTCCATGACAGCGGAAATGTCATGAGGACACACTTCTCAATTTTTAGAGAAGATCATAATCTCTCACAATGAGAGAGACATTGTTAGCATTTGACTCAGAGCCTTTCTCTGACGCAGCCCCATCGGGACACTTATATCTGGATCAAACCAAATGCTCTGATACCAGTTGTTGGGAAAAAAAACAAAGCATAGAGAAAAAGAGGAACACAATCACAACACAAGAACATAACATGGAAACTCCAAAACAAAATAAAAAACTACGGTGGTTGTCAATAGACAACCAGAGAATGAAAATTGTTACAACACATAATATACCCTCAACTAAATCAGACCCCAAGTACACCCACACCCTTCAAAACAAATATTTAACTATTTAACTATATCTCACAACACTCTAATACAAAAGCATAAGAGAACAAATAAAGTCAAATACAAGCTTAAAATGCTTTTGACTATTGCATCTTGGAATGAAGAACTTGGATCCTATATATAGCCTTGGACTCCCCCTTCCTTCACAAAACTAAGCGATGTGGGACTTCAAAAAACTTGTATCCTATATATAGCCTTGAACTCCCTCTTCATTCACAAAACCAAACAATGTGGAACTTCTTTAACATGTATATTTTCAACCAACCCCAACAATCTCCACCTTGATTGAAAATAATACATAAGTCTTCATTATCTTCTCCGACAATCATACTCCACCATAAAGAGTATCAACATGTATATTTTCAACCAACCCCAACAGTGGCTTTTCAAGAATTACTCGTGTAGTTATTAGGATTGGTGTAAATATCTGTGGGAGTTCTTATAGTTTAGAACTATTTTAATTTTTCTAGACTGTTGAACTTTATATTTGGGTTGGGATACCCCGAGTACTCTTATTCATATAGTTATTATTTTTGCCTATAAAAAAAATGAATCATAAAAAGAAACAAACATGTAAGTTTAATACATAATAAAATTTAGATACCTAATAATACAACATTATTATTATTATTATTATTATTATTATTATTATTATTGGTACCGATTTATATTTGAATAACAAAATAAATACCCACTATTATATTTTAGCATTTGAATTGGACTTTTTAAAATGAAACAATTTAGATACCAATTTAGTTAAGAGGAACTGGTTTTGTCACACCCTATTGAGGGATGCACCTTGAGTGAATTAGACTGGTCTGTAAGTCAACCGTTGGCCAAAAAGAATTACTATTCTATGTTATCATAATAATATTTCTTTCTAGAAACTAAAATATGTAATTTACAACACTTTTTTTAAAGCAAATGGAAAAGTAAACCATTTTTATTTTTTATTTTCTTAATAGGAATTTTGCCTTGTGCAATGTTAATACCCGGACTATACTTCATTCCAGAATCACCAAGATGGTTGGTAGGCATCATGCAAAATATATTAACTCCATTTATGTATCTTACCTACATTGTAACCTATTTTTATCACACTTTTTTTTTTAAATTATAAATATATATAGGCCCAAAATGGAATGATGGAAAGATTCGAGTCGTCGTTACAATCTTTACGAGGACCCAATACTGATATTACAATGGAAGCACAAGAAATAAAGGTTACACAATCTCATATTATCACTATAAATTACTGCAAAGATCATGCTAATTTTAGCTAATTAGATTTTTTTTAATGACATACATTCATTGTTCATCATGTAAGGGATCATTGGTTTCTAATAACACAACAGATACTGTACACATAGCAGATCTCAAGAGGAGAAGATATTGGTTTCCTTTGATGGTATGAATTCTACTATGTTGCTTCTCTTGTTATTTATGTACACTTTCTGGTATGTATTCACTATGCATACACTATGCAGGTATGTATGGGATTGCTTATTTTGCAACAACTTTCTGGTATCAATGCTGTATTTTTCTATGCTAGTAAGATCTTTTCAAGTGCAGGTATTACAATTTTTCCTTACTAATTAATTGTCTATATTTTGTTTTCATCAATTTGACTTATATATATCAATTCATGTCTTGAATTTTTTATGGTATATTTAATAGGAATTTCATCCAGCGATGCTGCTACATTTGGACTAGGAGCTATTCAGGTTAGGAAATATATATGTTTTGCAATAGATATTGACATCTTAAGAAATATATTTGATAGTCATTATTGGTAAATTCAAGTTTGTTATATGCATGAGTTGATAAGTTAAGGAATGAAAAAAGATAGTGTGGGTTGGTGTTTAGAGGATCAGGATAGTAAGTTGTCATAGAAAAGCGCGTAGTAATCAGAAACTAATCTCCTAGTATCTAAGCAACCTCCCAAATTTGCACATGTGTAAGAAATCAAAGATGTAGTGGATGATGGATAAAAGGTGCAATTCATATTCATAACCCCTTTAATGCAACACAAGATGAGCCTACATCCATTGGAATATGCATAATTAAACAAATACTATATTATACCATATATGAGATGTTTGCTCTTGGGAATGTCAAATATATTATACCATATATGAGATGTTTGCTCTTGTGAATGTGAGATACTTTAGAACACCTACAAGATTGCAATAAAGAGATAGATCCTCATAAGGAGTGTTGATTTTGGTGTTAAGCTTCAATTTTGTATCAACCAAGGTAGAACATGGGTTACATGAAGACATATTAGGACATTCATTAACTTTTTCTACATGTTTTTTCTGAGATAAGAATAGACTACTAATGTGTCTAGTGACAACAATTTCCAAAAAATAACTGAGTTTTCCATGTTTTATTATAGAAGATAGGAAATGAATGATAAGATTTATGAAGATCATCAATAGAAGTGGTGTTAATGATTTCGTTCATATAAAAGAAGATCCATATATATGAGAGAGAGAGAGAGAGAGAGAGAGAGAGAGAGAGAGAGAGAGAGAGAGAGAGAGACTTCCATTCTAAGAAACCAATAAATGAAACATAATATTCAAATCATTTGTACCATGTTCTAGGAGCTTGTTTGAGGTCATGTTCTAGGAGCTTGTTTGAGGTCATAAAGTGATTTTTGCATAAGAAAAACACCAACAAGACGATTCAGATCCTTGAACCCCAACAATTGATAGATTTAAATCATTTCTTCAAGTTCACTATATATGAAACCATTTTAACATCCAAGTGATGAGTGGGCCATGCTATAGAGAGAGAAGAATAGACACTATTTGAACGGTTGTCGATTAAACAATCGGGTTTAAAGTCTCTTCACAATCCACACCAACCTTTGACCTGCACAATCACCTTCAATTCATACTTTATCCTTCTCAAAAGAATCATCAGGTTTTTCTTTATGTCTTAAAATCCACATAGACCGAATAACATTAACATCAAATGGATGGGGCATTGAATCTCAAATCATATTTTTTATAAGAGCATTGTATTGGTCATCCATAATCATTTCCAATTCAAGTCTTTGAGTGCAGACGATGGGTTACGACTTACGAGATATGAGATATTTGTAACATGTGTGTGAAGCTTGTAGTATTTATGGTTGTGTTTGAAGATACCATATTGGATCTTTGTGACTGGTATAGTTTGTGAACTCAAAATAGGTTGGTAAATGGGAGGAATATGTTCTATTTTATCTAGATGTGTTTTGAGAGTGGTAGGAAATCTCAGTAGTGATTTATATGGAGAAGAACTCAGTTGTGGACAAGGAGATGGAGGCTAAATAGGGGAGGAAGGCCGAGTGAGAGAGATGCCAATGAGATTAATTTTGCGTCGGTATGTGAGTTTATGAGCTAAAATCATCTAGTAAATGGTTAGTGATGAAATATAAGAAACCATTATCATGAAAATTGTATTGTAGATTTTGGAGTATGTATCCTAGAAAAGGGAAATTGGGTTTCATCAAATATTACATGGCAAGAAATAATAATATTTTGGATGATAAATTATAAAATGTGTAACCACGACTATGTGATGGATAACCGAAGAATACACATAAAATAAAATGAGGTTTAAGCTTACATCGTATTAGAAGGAAATAAATGATAACATAAACAACCAAAGACTCATAGGTAAACATATGATGAGTCTTTCTGGTATAGTATTTAAAGAGGTGATTGAAAATTGAGACTTTTGCTTGGTAAATTGTTTAAGAGATATGTTGACATATGCAAAGCATGGTTCTAGAAGATTGATGATAGTGAAGCATGAACTAATAAGACGAGGATGATATTATTAATAGAACCAAATTTTCTTTCGGTACCATTTTGAGAGGATATGTAAGGACAAGAGAGACGAAAGAAAATTTAGTTTACCTCACAAAATTTTGAAATTCACCATTGATATATTCTTTACCATTGCCGCATTGCATATTTTTAAATTCACCTTGAAATTTATTATTGATATATGCTTTTAATTTTTGAAAAGATAAATAATATTGAGATTTGTTTGATATTGGAAAAATCCACATGTAATTCAGAGAGTCGTCCATAAAAGCACATAATATTTGTGCCTCAAGAAAATCAATATGGGAGATGTTCATACATCACTATGACAAATTAACATGCTTAACAAGAAGGAAAGAATTACATAAACTTGAATTGATATTCTTATTTCTATTACATTCAATCAATTTATTTCTCAAAAGTAATTCTAAAATAGATGCTCTAGGGTGACCGAAACACTCATGCTAAAGGGGAGATGACAAAGCTGCTAGGGAGAATGGTGACTTATCTTGATTATTTGTTGTGGCAGAGTCATAATTAGATATAACACTCATCGACTCTCACATCTCGTTGGTGTCATCTACATTTGAAAATTCTTCACATAAATATAAGAGTTACTTGGTTATCCATAGTGAATTTAAAAAAAACTAAAATTTTAATTAGGCTTTGGGAATAAAGAAATTTTTTGGACACTAATGGAGGGTAAAGGTGGAAATTTATCACTACCAAAACCACAAATTAGAATGGAATGACCATTTTTGACCATTATACCATTTTGTTTGCTCAAAATAAAATAAGACGAGAAATTACATTGTGCGAAATTCATGCGAGATCTTGTTCTAATGTTCATGTACCATGAAAGTTCGAGGTGGAAAAGGTTGATAGTATGGAGAACCACATCTATGTTGATTAAATTTGGAATGTTTTAATTGAAAGCAACAATATACAACCTTGAGTCCAGCAGACCCGGTTGTTGAGGTCTAGTGGCCCCATTTGGTTTGCTCCAATTGTAAGAGGGATACGAGTAAAGACGAAGGTAACCGTGGAGCTCAAAGTTACCATAAATTGAATTGTTAACATTGTTGACCACAACCTCCACCAGCAAGATGGTAGAACCAACCGCTGCATGAACACTCGACGTCTCTCCATTTTCTTCTCATGGAGGTTAGACCACCAGGAATTTTCTAATTTTTCCTTCCTCTACTTTTGTGGTAGTTATTGTTTGTGTCCCGATTATGCTGATTGGGATTTCTTGAAAAATAATCTTGGATGATCAAATCATCGTCATAATTTGGAGATTTTATGATGAGTGCTACCAAAGATAAAAATTAACTGGATTTGTGGGAAGCACTTTGAAGCATGGTTGCTTTTTCAAGTTCTAATCTCGACTTTGTTGTTGCAAGAGTTAGAAATGGTTCATGTTTTTTAATGTATGTCACAAAGTCAAAATATGCATTAGTGAGCTCGAAAATCATTTTTAATACCAAACATATATTAGTGATAGAAGAGTCAACATTCACTAGTTGATCAACTAGGAGCTTGGAAAACACTTATTGTGTTTTTTTTATCATGGAACAAAGTCGCAATACAGTTCCAACACTGTTTCATTGAGTTGTCAATCACAAGTATATTGTGATACAATAGCATACATCCAATGAAACATGACCACATCGAGACGATTCCAAATTTCTATGTTGTTGTTCTTGGTAGTGACACCCATTTGATGAACTTGTTAATTGATAGGTAGAATATGTGATCATGCACGTTATGAAAACATGCTTGAATCTTGATGAAATGAGGAATATAAATTGTAATAATTGTCTAATGCCACTTATATAATTGATTTGAATTTATTGATGGCAAAAGTAGGATGGAATTTGGAAGGTGCCCCAGTTGGAAGTTGAGTGGTGGTTGATGAAGTGTCATTGCTGCTGGAGGTTGAGGAGGTGTCAACCAATGATATGGGAGGGGTATGACATGCTGTAAAGGTTAAGAATTTTTTTTCGATCGAGACCTTATCTGATGTCTGTTTACCAGCGTTTTTGATAAACAACCGTTTAGTTTGGAATAATTACTTGCAGAATCAAACTTGAAAATCTTAAGATATTTTGTGCATAATTTATGGAGAAAAAGAGTGTCCAAGTGTCGTTGTGAATTTAAAGTTAAGTGTTTAATATAGTAAGAAGAAAAAATTTTAAGGTTAAAAGAGATTAAAGGTTTCGACTATGTCGAATTCCACTATGAAATGAATTAGAAAAAGTAATAAAAACTAAGACAAAGTAAAGAAAAAAGTAAGAGTTATTTCGATTAAATAAATAAAAGTTTATGTGCATAATCATACATTTTTTTCACAAATTCGTTTCTCGCTCTGACTTTGATACTTAGAGTTGTATAAAAATTTTGTAATGATATTGTCACCCGATTCCTAACGCTAAAACCACTAGTATAGAAATAACTATCTACAACAGTTATGTCTTCAGCGTTCAACACATAATCCTCTACGAAGTTTCCAGCCTTTTATCTTGTTTCCACGTGTCTTCGACATTTGGATAAGATTAAAAAACAGCTACTCAATCTCATCATTTTATCGTGTCCCAATCATCACGATTGATGACTCAACTTGTTGAGTCATGAGGAAAAATATTGTCATAATTGAGAAAAAAATGCTTAGTCTACAACCCATGGTCAGTATGTCAAACTCGACATCATGGTCGAACGCTAATCTTGTTGCACTCATAACCATATGTCCTCATATTTAACTAAGTATTATCTCAATATCATATTCTTTTTATCGAACTTAGCACGTCGAGAGTTTCATGTTAACAATGACATATAAGAAATATGTTCAATGAGTCATCGCATGTGAGAATTAAAATATCAAAAAAAGCAAATGATTCACATTTTTTTAATTATGCAGGTTATAGTGACTGCAATCTCTACATGGTTGGCAGACAGAAGCGGCCGAAGGGTGCTTCTTATAGTAAATACTCCCTCGCATACTGAATAAAATAAAGTTACCTTTTCATGAATTTCCATCTAAGACCTATGTATATATAAAACTTTATAAAATCATTTAAGATTTTTATTAATCTCTTGTAGATATCTTGCTCTGTGATGACACTGGGTCTGCTCCTAGTCGCTACCGCATTTTATCTACAGGTTTGTAATAAATCACATCTCTTGAAATTCAGCTTTCATACTAAATAAATGTTGTTATTTGATTGAACTCAGGGAGTTGTAGCGAATGACTCCGACCTTCATAGAATGATGGGGATGCTCTCTCTTGTGGGGCTTGTGGTATGAAACTTCTTGATTTTATTTGCCACATAATATTATATTTGTTAAATTCACTAACTATTTTTCTCTTAGGTTTTGGTAATTGGTTATTCTCTTGGTGTTGGACCAGTTCCTTGGCTTATAATGTCTGAGGTATACATTAAATAATTGCATTACATACATTATACAAAAAATTGAAATAAAAAAATATTAGATATTATTGCATGTGGTAGTTAATTAATTAATGGTGTGGTTTTCAGATACTTCCATTAAATATTAAGGGCCTTGCTGGAAGTGCAGCAACATTTCTAAATTGGTTTACTGCTTCTCTTGTCACTATGACTGCAAAATTGCTTTTAAAATGGAGCAATGGAGGAGCATTCACTATTTATGCATTCTTTGCTGCCTTCAACCTTGCATTTGCACTGCTTTGGGTTCCTGAGACTAAAGACAGAACATTGGAAGAAATTCAGGCATCCTTTAGAAGATAATTTAGATTATTATTATTATTATTATTATTATTATTATTATTATTATTATTATTATTATTATTATTATTATTATTATTATTATTATTATTATTATTATTATTATTATTATTATTATTATTATTATTATTATTATTATTATTATTATTATTATTATTATTATTATGTGAAAGAAAGGAATAAAAATAATGAGGTAAAAGTAGAGAACATAATTGTACAAATATTTTGTTTTTGTATTACTTGGAAACTGAGAGTTACGAGTACATATGCCAAATCAGGCCTAATGCATATTCCAATGCGAGTAATTCATATTTTTTGGAATTGGTTCGGTTGTAGTCTTTCATCTTACATTAAATGTAGTTTCTACAACCGGTTTAAATCCCTCCTTAATTATATGATCTAAGGCCTATTGTATTTTGTTTAATGTAAGGTTTGTGGAATTGTAGGTTGTAAAGGTTGAACTCTCATGTAATTGTTAGATCCATGTATACAGATCCATGTATACGGATTGGTGTACTCCTCCTAGTATACCGGTAATATGATTTCGTTGCTTATAAAAAAAAATCGTGTACATGTGATTGCCAAAGTATTTTTTCCATGTATGCTTATTCCTCAATTTTTTTGGGTGAGTTAGTTAAATATAATTCAAATTTAAGTTATTTTCATTTAAGTTTCATTTTAGTTTTTATTTGGTTTGGTTGAAATTGTATATAAACTGAAGTTAGTTTTAGTCAGTTACATGATTAAGATAATAGAGTTTATTGAGATTGAAAAAGTTAGTTACATATATATATATATATATCCCTCTCTCTCTCTCTCACACACACACACACACACACACACACACACACACACACACACATCCATCTTCTTCTTCTTGTGCATCAATGGAGTTTCGTTGTAAACTCCAACAATTGGTATCCAGAGTTCTGGTTCTAATTCATAGGAAAACACGAGTGTACGTGAGGTGCGTGATTGATTTTGTTCCTCAAATTCATACTAAATTGAAGATCGAAATCTAAGTGAATCACAATCTTGATTCTCAGGGATTGGGAAACATGAGTATTTGTGAGAATTGAGTGATTTTCACAATAACGAAGATGAACGGCAGAAATGGTTGTTTGAATACAAGACTTCTAGTATTCAACAGAAAAAATTGGAATCGATGGTCGATTCAGATACGTGTGTTGTTTGGCGCTCAAGATGTTCTTGATCTCGTCAATGTTGGTTACACGCCAATTGTAGAAAATGCAACAGAAGCGCAAAGAAATGTGCAACGTAAAACGAGGAAGAAGGATCAAAAGACGTTGTTCTATATCCATCAGTGTGTGGATATAAAGGTGTTTGAGAAGATTGTCGACTCGACAACGGCGAAGGCGGCTTGTGATACACTTGTGTAATGTTATAGTGGTGACACATCGGTGAAGAAAGTAAAGTTGCAATCACTAACACAAGCAATACAAGAATATCGGCATGAAGAACAATGAAAAGGTGTCTGATTACATCTCCAGAGTGATTGTGGTCACGAATGGGATGAATTCCTGTGGAGAAATGCTCTCGGAACAAGCACTCATTGAAAAGTTACTAAGATCACTTACTCTTTAGTTTGATTACATAGTTTTAGCCATAGAACATTCAAAAGATACGAACACCATGAGTATTGAAAAGCTTCAGAGTAGTTTAGAGGCAAAAAAATTATGCCAGACTGAAAGAAACTCTGAATGGGAAACATAACAGGCTCTGAAAGTTTCTTTTATCAAGAAGAACAAGAAGCAAGCATGGATAGAGAACAAGAAAAAGAATGGTGGTGGTGTTCAGAAGTCAGAACTCTCCAATCCAGATGAGAAGAAACATAGAAATGTTTAGAAGGAAAAAAAGAAGTTTGATAAGAGAAAGGTTTAGTGTTACAATTACAACAAGTTTGGCCATTTTGTTGCTGGTTGCTGGTCGAACAAGGTTAACAAGGGTGAAGAAGCCAACATATCCAGAGGAGATTCTGAGGATAAACCTGTGTTATTGATGGCATCTGAGAATGTAGGTGAAAAAATGGTGGACTAGTGGTATATGGACACCAACTACTCAAATCACATTACTGTAAACAAGCGATGATTAGTTGATTTTGACTATGGTAAAAGACCAAGATCAGATGTGTTATTGATGAGTATCTAAATGCTGAAGGAATGGGAAATGTCAAAGTGAAATTAAATAATGGAAAAACTATATTGATTAAGGGCGTATGGTATGTTCATGGCATGAATAACAATATGATGAGTGTAGGTCAGCTTCTGGAAAAAGGGTTTTCAGTAACCATGAAGGACAATCTCTTGAAGTTGTATAATTGTAATTAGAAGTTGATTATGCAGTTTGAACTGGGAAGAAACAATAAATCAAGGTGAATGTTGCAACAACATACACTCAATGCCTTAGTGCAACAAGTGTTAAAGGGAAAAATGACCTATGACATAAGAGATTAGGGCATATGAACTTCAAAAGCTTAAGACATATGAGTTCAAAAAATATGGTATATAGAATTGCAAAGATTGTGGCATCAAAGAAATCATGTGATATATGCATGAGAGGAAAGAAACCAAGATTGCCATTCTCATTGGAAATGCCTCCAAGAGCAACTCATGCTTTGGGTGTGGTGAATTATGATGTAAATAAGCCATTTAAGGTACCATCACTTAGGGGAAACAAAATTTTTGTGTCATTTGTGGATGAGTTCACATGAAGGCACGGGTAGCACTCATAAAGTTCAAACATGAGGTGTTTGTTGAGTTCAAGAAGTTCAAAGTGAAGGCTGAAAATCAAAGTGGATGAAGGTTGGAGATGATCAGAACCGATGGTGGTGGTGAGTTTAATTCAACAGAGTTCAAGAAGTTTTATGATGAGAATGGAATTGAACATGAGGCGACTGCTCTATACACTCCACAACACAATGGCTTTGCTGAAAGGAGAAATAGAACTCTGCTTAACATAACAAGGAGCATGCTGAAAAAAAAGAATTTACCTCACACATTGTGGGGTGAAGCTATTGCCACATCATAATATGTGCTCAACAGATGCCCAACAAAGAAGTTAAAGGAAATAGTTCTTATTGAGAAGTCCTCATAGACCCCCAACTGCTTTTCTACCATCCTTTACTAGGGTGCCTTCCAACGGTTGCCGCTAGATCTTGAGCCTTTTTAAGTTCTAGGATACATCTTCATCAGAACATATTTCAGAGTGGGCAAGAAAACTAAGACCATCAAAGTCAAATATTGTTGCGGTGAAAATCGGATAACAAGCTATTAATTAACTTGCATCATATTTCTTTTACAACCGACTTTGATTTATCCAAAGGAAAGGTTCAAGATCGTTAGAAAAACCTAAAGGGGGAGATCTAAGGTTCGGGGGTTGGTTACGCCTAGGGAAGGTATTAGCACCCTAAACGTCCGTAGTACTCTACGGGAACCTCTTGTTAATGTTATCTTATGTTTGCTAAAGGTTCTATGCTAAAGGTTGAAACCCTAGGGGTTAGTATCTAAGTATACTCGATAAAGCGTCGCACTTTGCGCCTACGTATCCTCGGGAATAGAATCAGAGTATGCGTAGTTCTACTTCTACTGAATTATTGACTATGGTCAATATTCAGAGGGGAAATGAGTACAAGCTCATTGTAGAGTTTAAGAACTCTCTAAATCTTGTTGTAATGGACCTATGTTATGTTTTAGTTAGTAGGGGAAAGCACTACAACAAAAAGGACTTATAACATCTCACCTTAGACAGCGCTTTATTACAAAAGCGCTGCTATAGGTCAAAAACACGGAATCTATTAATTTAATAAAGGAAAAGCGCAAAAAAATATAAGACCTTAGACAGCGCTTTAGTGAAAAGCGCTGTCTAAGGCCTTTTAAATTTTTAAAAAAATTTAATGGAAAATATTAGACAGCGCTTTCCTTAAAAGCGCCGTCTAAGGCCTTTTAAATTTAAAAAAAATATAAGACCTTAGACAGCGCTTTTAAGGAAAGCGCTTTTAAAGCGCTGTCTAAGGTCCACCTTAGAAAGCGCTTTGTTGAAAAGCGCTGTCTAAGGTCTAATAAAATTAAAATATATGAATATACTCAGTTTTCATTTTCAGTTTTGCGCTCTTTCTTCTCCCTCCCCTGTTGCGAACGGATACTTGCGAACCTGAGCTAAACCCTTGCCGTCGTCCACCGCGCCGTCGTCCACCGTTCCTCCCTCATTTCGCGACTCCGACGACCTTTACTCCACCGTGACCGTCTGTTCCTCTCTCATTTCGCGTTTTCGTCACTCAGTTTGGAAGTTTAAGAGTTTCAGATTATTACACATTTTATAAGGTATGCTGATAATGTTGCTGTTGATAATGTTGTTGTTGATGTTGATAATAATGTTGTTGTTGATGTATTACACATTTTACACGTTTCAGAGTATTACACATTTTACACATTTCAGAGTTTCAGTTTGGAAGTTTCAGAGTTTCAGAGTTTCAGTTGATAATGTTGCTGATAATGTTGATAATGTTGTTGTTGATGTTGATAATAATGTTGTTGTTGATGTTGATAATAATGTTGTTTATGTTGTTGCTAATGTTGGACTGTTGCTAATGTTGATAATGTTGCTAATGTTGTTAATGTTGTTGCTAATGTTGGACTGTTGTTGGATATAAGAATAAAATATGTGCTAACTTCATTTTTGGTGATATAGGAATAGAATCAATATAATGTGTTAGTTTAGTTTGTTCTTGTTAACATTTTTCTACATTGTTAACTATTGCTATATAATGTGTTTGTTTAGTTTAGTTTAGTTTAGGTTAGTGTTAGTGTTAGTGTTAGGTTAGTGTTAGTGTTAGTGTTAGTGTTAGTTTAGAACATCTATTATAGTTTGTTCTTGTTAACATTTTTCTACATTGTTAACTATTGCTATATAATGTGTTTGTTTAGTTTAGTTTAGTTTAGGTTAGTGTTAGTGTTAGTGTTAGGTTAGTGTTAGTGTTAGTGTTAGTGTTAGTGTTAATGTTAATAATGTAAATTCTTGAGGTTGTTGTTCTAAAGAACCGAAATTCAAAGCAATTTTGTTAATGAAGTTAATTGCTTTGAATTTCTTAGTTTGGACTTGTTATGCTAATGTTAAATTCTTTCTAACTGTTAGGATTAATAAGTAGGAAAACCATGGATAAAAAATGGATGGATGCCGATCGATTGTCCAAAGAGTACGAGAATGGGGTATTGGATTTCGTTAAGTTTGTTGTTCAACACGCTGACGCTGAAGCAATCGAATAAAATGTCCTTGCTTGGGTTGTTGTTATGTTGGTAGGGTTGACGCAGATGGGTTGAAATCGCATTTACTGATGAATGGAATTGATCGAAGTTATAAGTGTTGGATACATCATGGTGAGAAAATTAACGAGAATGTTGAACCGACGAGGAAAAGTAATACAACCTATGCTTCAGATGACAAAGACACGGAAACATACGATTGTGATCGAGTCGAAGAGATTGCAGAAGCAGTTGTAGAAGATCTTCATGATTGTCCCGAAATGTTTGAGAGGTTGGTAAGCGATGCAGAGAAACCGCTCTATCAAGGTTGCACTAAATTCACAAGACTGTCTGCGGTATTGAAGTTGTACAACTTAAAGGCGGGCAATGGATGGTCGGATAAAAGTTTCACAGAGTTATATGTAATTAAATAATTTAAGCTACTAATATAATTTCATGGATGAGGATCTTATAGCGGATGGGTCATATATCAGAAATGACCATAACGAGGGAATTTGGATCCATTCATCCGTCCGCATTGATAAGAAACAAGTAATTCATATTCCAACCAAGAAAAGAAAGAGATGTTAGTGAAAGAGGTAAAATTTGTTATATACTTGATTTCTTTATTATATTTGTTATATATTATGTCATATTTGTTATATTTGATATCCTTGATTTTTTTATTACATTTGTTATATATTATGTTTGATATCCTTGACTTCTTTATTATATTTGTTATATATTATGTCATATTTTTTATATTTGATATCCTTTATTTCTTTATTATATTTGTTATATATTATATTTGATATCCTTGATTTATTTATTACAGGTTAGATGGCTACTAACAATGATGACCCACATGCTGATGATCACGCACATGATGATGATCATCCACATGATGATCAGGTTGGAAGTAGCAGAACTATGGAAGAAGAGATTAGGAGAGGAATAACCATAATGAGGAGAGTGATCCATGCTAGAAATCAAGGCATGACTTATAATGTGCATTGGAGCGAAACAGGCACACTTGTTGAGCCTAACGGTCATATGTTGACAAGTTTCATTGGTACACTTGTAAGGAATGAGGTTCCTATTACTTTAGATGACTGGAGAAACAAACAGTTGAAGGAAACCAAAGAAAAAATTTGGAATGAGATAAAGGTACCATAATTATGTCTTTAATTATGCCAACTAATTATGTCGTTTAAATTATTTGTACTAACCAATGTGTATGGTTTTTTTAGAGGTGCTTTAATGTCGAGGACGACAGAAAAGCTTATTTGATGAGATTGGCAGGGAAGCTCCTAAGAGGGTTTAGGACATATTTAAACAAAACCTATCTTAAGGATGCTGAAGGTAATTTTGTTGATGGAGAGTTTCCATCTAAATATGCAAGTTTCATTTCACCACAAGAATGGGTGAAGTTTAAAGCCAAACGACAAACCGAGCAATTTAAGAGTTTAAGTGCAATTAATCGGGATAGAGCATCAGATCCCCAATATAAATACAGGAAAGGACGTACTGGATATGGACGTTTGGAGCAACAATTGGTAAGTATCAATAAATTGCAATGACATAATAATTGTTCATCATGAGTTATATTTGATCATATTATTTGGCTTTATATGTAGTTACAAAAGGCGGGTAGCTCTGAAACATCTCTTCCTGCACATGTCTTGTGGAAGGAAGCCCGTGTGGGCAAGTCTGGATCTGTTCCAGAAGAGGTTCTACAAGTATATGAGAAATGTGTAAGTATAACAATATTTCTTTAATTAAGTCAAAACTTTATTAATAAATATTTGACAAATATTCGATATTCATCTGATTTTCAGGAGGCGTTATCTCAGTCTGTACCTGCAGATGATACCAGGAGCATACTTAGTCGGGCATTAGATGTCCCTGAGTATCCTGGTCGGGTGAGGGGTAAGGCATTTGGGATCACCCCGACCTCCCTGAATATTAAAAAGGGAAAGGCTGCTAGTTATTCAGTACTTGAAGCTAAATTGGAAGCACTAGAAGCCGAGGTGCGGGAATTAAGAAAGGAAAAAGAAAGGGATAACGCTTCTGGTGTTAGAGATGGATCAGAGAAGGATAGTATCAACTGCAGCTTTCATCCGATTATTCCAGAGGTAATTATATATATATATATATATATATATATATATATATATATATATGTATATGTATATATATATCTATGAAATTATATTAGTAGCTTAAATTATTTAATTACATATATACACATTAACAATGACATATGTATTTTTGGTTTTAGGGCATTCACCAATGTCAACTATTCTTATCTTCACCAATTCATCGGATGGTTGCCAAGGGAAAAGTGTTTAACAATGGGGTCACAGTACTTCATAATGAATCCCTCCCTACTGGAAGTTTGAAAGTATCAGTTGATATTGCTATGGAGAATGAAGCACTATTACCCTATCCTAACGATGATTCGGAGGTAAGAGTGGTGGGACAAGCTATAGGGTCGTTTGTTGCATGGCCGTCAAATCTCATACTCGTAGGATATGAGGTATATATGCTTAAAACCGTTATAAACCTTTGTTAATCTTAATGTGTAAATTCAAAGATTTTACGAGCATTTTATTTTCATTTTTTACATGGCAATGTTATTTAGACTCCAACAAAATCCAAAACAAAGGATAAGCGGATTCCGGAGCATACCGAGTCCGTTGTCTCAAAAAAAGAGGTACATCACAATTATATGCATAGAAAATGATAAATTGGATATCTTATACTTCATCTAACAAATTATATGATTTATAGCTGCCTGGTAAAGTGATTAGCAACGTTTCAACGCAAAAAACTGTTGGTGCTAAGAATACCAGGGTTAGAAAACAACCTATCGGCAAGGTTAGGACGTGCCTTCAGACCTTTCTACAATTAATGACGGATATTCCGACTGGAGGTGTTCGTCTGATAACTATGGAGAAAGATTTGTATGGCTTTGAATTTGACCAGAATGTTGGTAATGAAGACTTCGAGCAAGTTTTCCAACATACAGAATTGGGCGTCACTGTTGTCAATATATACTTGAGGTATATCCGATCTACTTTGGTAATTGAACAACTTATTTACTTTATTTTTCAAATGAATATTCTAATGTTAATGATGTTTTTATTTCAGGTTTCTGTATGACAGTTTTATGCGCCCCCGGGGATTGGAGCAAAGATTTGCATTCTTATGCCCCAGCGCTGTCAACTTAACCGAAATATTGACGAAACCAAATGAGGTCCATGCGTATATACGCAACGTCTTTATGGACAACCAAGAAACAGAAAAGTTGTACTTTTTACCGTTTAATACTGGGTTAGATTTTCATTCTAAATTCATCTATTATATTTTTTTTTGTATTTTGACTTCGTGTAGAAAGTTTCTATCTAACACTTGTTTAATCTTACAGTGGACATTGGTTGTTGGTTGCAATCAATCCTATCCGCGGAGTAGTGTATTATCTGGATTCCTTAGGAAATGATTGGACCACATACCCGGATATGAAGGACTGTATTGACACGTAAGTGAAATTGTTCTAAATAGAAATGTGTATATTTATTTATTTATGTGAATTGTTCTAAATATTCATTTATATTTTATTAGCACTATACAAGCATTCCTAGAACATCGGGGAATCGACCACACCATTACATGGAATTATGTGAAGGTATATTAATTATCACATGTTTTATTATATTAGTGATGCTTACTTGATAAAACTTAGAATTTATCCATATTTTATTTTCATTTGTAGTGTCCTCGGCAACGCAATCAAATAGATTGCGGCTATTTCATGTTGAGATTTATGAGAGACACTATTTCGTTGGATCGAATGGAGATTCCACCCGATGTATGTATTTCTAACTTATGAGTTATTTTAACACATATCTCTCATATTGTCTAATGAAATAGTTAAAACTAAATCAAACTATATGTTATATTATTATGTAGTATTTTGAAGAATTCAGGAGTGCTACTTACACAAAGGCTCTATTGGATGAAATCAAAGAGGAGTGGTGTCAATACATTATGGAGCTCGGAATTTTACAAACTTAAGGTATAATATTATACTCTTACTTTAATTGATGAGAATTTTAATATGTGTAACTTTGGTTGGAGTAATGCTTTGGTTGGATGCAATTTTGGTGTATATACTTTGAATTGCAATTTTGGTGTATATACTTTGAATTACAAACTTTGAATTACAATTTTGGATGCAATTTTGGTGTATATACTTTGAATTACAATTTTGGTGTATATACTTTGAATTGCAATTTTGGTGTATATACTTTGAATTACAAACTTTGAATTACAATTTTGGTGTATATACTTTGAATTACAATTTTTGGTGTATATACTTTGAATTTTAATACTTTGAATTACAATCTTTGTGTTTTCAGGACCTATAATGTAGATTGAAGCAATGTTTTGGTTGGATGCAATTTTGGTGTATATACAATTTTGGTGTATAAGTAATATGTGCATTGTAGAAAAAATGCTTTGGTTGGAAGCAATAACTTTGGTTGGAAGCAATGCTTTGGTTGGATGCAATTTTGGTGAATAAGTAAAATGTGCATTTGTAGAAAAATGTAATGATTTGTAATTATAAATAGGTGTATATACAATTTTGGTTTGTAATTTTAAATATATATATTGGTATGAAATGCCAATTTTGGATATATAATTTTGGTGTAGAAAGGCCAATGGTTTGAATTGCCAATTCTGAAAAAAATTGCTGGTTGAAAATTACAGGTCAAATTCTGGTTGAAAAAACCTGGTAAAATTGTGGTTAAAAAAAAATTATATAAAATTTTTCGTACACCTTAGACAGCGCTTTTGGTGAAAGCGCTGTCTAAGGTCCACTTTAGACAGCGCTTATGGTGAAAGCGCTGTCTAAGGTGTACTAAAAAAGTCAAAAATGGAAGGTCTTAGACAGCGCTTATGGTGAAAGCGCTGTCTAAGGTGTACTAAAAAAGTCAAAAAAGGAAGGTCTTAGACAGCGCTTTTGGAGAAAGCGCTGTCTAAGGTGTACCAAAAAAGTCAAAAAAAGGTAGGGCTTAGACAGCGCTTTTGACGAAAGCGCTGTCTAAAGTAATCCATATAATGTGAAAAAGCGCTGTCTAAAGGTACCATAGACAGCGCTTTTCATTAAATACACGCCCCTTTAGACAGCGCTTTTGGTAATACCAAAAGCGCTGTCTAAACCTATAGCGTCGCTGGTTTATACAGCGCTTTAAAGCGCTGTCTAAAGGCTAAAAAAGCGCTGTCTAAAACCGTTTTTGCGCTAGTGAAGTGATGATTCATTATGATGAATATCACTAAGAGTTTAAGAACTCTCTCCTAAAGCTAGTTGTAATTTCTATGGCTCTGATGAAGCCAAGAAATAAAGTTTTCTCCTAAGAGGTTACTTAGGTTAAGGTGGGGGTCATGACTTTAAGAGTCAACACAAATCACCTTCCTTTGGAATGGGGGGGGGGGGGAGGGAAACAATTCTAGAATAATAAGAGAATAGATAAAGACATGATAAAAGATAAGACATTGATACAACATGATGAGATGAAAGCAACACAAGCATGAGGATGGCAAGATGCTTCATGATAAAGTATGGATAAGATGGACATGATTATTGTAAGGACATATCAATATGTTTCAATCTTAAGGAAGACAAACATATAGAATGCTCACAAAGATAAAGAGGATGATATTAATTAAGGATACCATTCACATTAAAGTCAAGTATATGATAAGTCAAGCATGGATGGATTAATTCAAGTCTTAAACAAACCATTAGTGAAACAACGCTCAAGATCAACAAAGGTGCTCATAAATAAATGTTAATAATTAATCCAAGGTGATAAACAAATAACAATTAACAACACCATTAAAATTAACAATACAATTAAGATACATATTGATAATTAAAAATAAAGGTTAACAATTAAAATACAAGTTGATTAACAATTACCAATTAAAATGCAAATTGACAATTTAAAATTTACAGGTTAACACAACAATTAACAATTATACATAAAAATTAATTAATTAGAAACACAACACGTATTAATTAAGGATAATCACATAAATAATTAAGGAACAAACTATAAAATTAAATAAATATTTTTGGAGTTTTTTGAATATATAAAAGTGTCTAAATAAAATAAAAGGGTTTTTCTAAAGAGAAAAAGGAAAAGATTAAAACAAAAAATAAAATAAATAAAATAAAAAAAGAAGCAGCGCAGGCAGGGGGTGTATGAGTGATTTAGGCTAGTTTTAAAATGCAAAGGAGTTTGAAATGGGCCAGAAGTGGGGGTGGCAGTATCAAAAAGGCGTAAGGCCCAAGTGGAGATCCAAGAGGAATAAAAGGAACACAGGAGAGTTAAAAGAAAAAAGCAAAAAGGGTTGGTCCAAGGATCGAACCCAGGCGTGGTAGGTGAAATGGCAAAGGTTGTGCATGTGTGTGACCGTTGGGACGACGTGTTTCATCCAACAAGTATATGCTTCTATTACATAATAAACCAAAACAAACCATGTAAAATATTAAATGAAAAAAACGCGCTTGCTACATGACTGAGACGGAGGGGCATACATGATATCAATTTGTCATTGTTAATTAAGTGGCACTACGTGACAAACAACATCCATGGCCAATCAGAAACACGCATGGATTAGAAACATGCAGCAACAACATGAAATCATCGTATTCTCCAAACTCAAAACACCAAAGCAAACGTTCAACTTCAAACCATCATAAATCAATCAAATTACAACCAAACATTATGAAACAAAAGGCTAAACTGAAGTACTCCAAACGTAGAACACAATGAAGCCCTAAGTTAAACAAGCTAGTGATTATATCATGAAGAAAGAACAGAGGAAAACCAAAGTTCCAAACTGAAATTAGTTTAAGAAAAAAAGTGATAAAGCACTTTCTGTTTCAGATTTTAATTAACATACTAGTTCAAAACAGCAACATATAATATGACAACCAACTTCCTGGACTCCCTCACACGATAAATAAATATTAAGAGCTAAAAACTCACATGAGTTGGAAACAAACCATACAGTCAGCATGCTTTTAAACCATCAGTTTAAAATAATCTCAAAATATCACATGGACATGGCAGATGTATAAAAGACAAAGGCAAAGCATGATAGCATGGAAGCAAACTCTACATTCAATGCACTTTAACATAATACGACTGTATGTAGCATTCTCAAACAAATCAAACTTCAAACACATACCAACATTATTTCAACATGTCATCATGGATAAAAGTTTTACCAATATAATCAATATGGAGCTTAACTAAACTTGTATATGTGAGCATGATATTGTGAGCAAAAAACCAAGAGAAACTAACATTCAAAGTGAAATCTTAGCGAAACAAACCTTTGTTTCATTCAATACTAACATGAGCCTTAACAACCTTAATAATAACATGTACTATGAACAAACTACACACCCAAAATGAACACTCAATCAATGTCTAAAGCTTAAACAGTTTGGAGATAGCATCAAACAGGTTGGCATACTTTCAAGTTATTCACACATGTAATGGAAAAACACTCCATTTCTAAACTTCAACTATAAAAAACAAACCCTAGCAGTATGTTGTCATCAAGCCAACACACATCATACATTGTAAAAACATATTTGGTGTTCATACGATCAAAGTCAAAACCATTACAAATTCTAACATGGATTCAGAGTTGGTGTTCATGGCAACAACTATATCTATCATGCTTGTTAAAAAAGAAAGGGTGTGCAAACCTACAAAGTGGACTCAACAGGGGCATATAATAATGTGTAAGAGCATTCATATATGATGATCATTCAAAGATAAACAAATAGTAATGACAGTCACGAACCAAAGCCATAAACATGATAGTATCATTCAGAACCCACATTCCATCTCTTAAACTTTAACCATAATCATGAAAACAAACTCTAACATGCATTATCATCATGAAGCTAACACACACCATACATGAAAGACAAATTTAGTGTTCATGTGATTGGTAGGAAGACATATTCTTAGAGTATCAACTTAGTTCAAACATACCACTACCACTGTCCTCATCAAAGTAACAAATATAATAACCATAAAAAAGAAGCACGCAGCAAACAATTGAAACCAACAGCCGTACCATTTATGCAAGGATGCAAAACAAACTTAACATTCCAATGAGCACTATGATTTACACAACACATATATATATATATATATATATATATATATATATATATATTCAAGTAGTATGTCATTTAATGGTTAGCAAGTTCCAACATAAACAAACATGTTTCAAATATTTAAAGAATCCATGGATATGCATACAGCTTCTTATAACCATCTCCACATGGGTTCAAAACAATAGACATGTCGTGTGAATACATTATGGAAACACAAACATTAAAACCATATATGCTCTTAACATTAAACTAAGGTATATTCAGCCTAGCCCATGATTCAAATATGATAAGCATGATAAAATGGAAGTTTTGAGAAACTAAGTGTTTAGTCAAAAAATCTTGCAAGCTTCATAACTCAAAAACCAAGCATTTTTGGACAAAAAGTCATCTGGAACAAATTGAAGGTCTTGGAAAGAGCTTTCCAATGAGCTTTGAGTCACTCCAATTGGGTGTGTGGCTTAGGAGTTATGGTCCTTTCAAATTATGCTATGAGGGGAAAAATCTCACAAATGACACCTTTCTTGGTCAAAACCCTACTTCTCTTGCAAGAAACCTCATGAAACTTGATATGGATACTTTGAATACCTCATGAGACATTATATGATGATTAGAACCATTGACACTTCATTTGAACCAAAATTCCAAAGGATTAGGGTTTCAGTCAAACCCTAATTTTGACTATGAATGCACTGAGGTCAAATCTTGTAAACTTGCTTCTTCTTTCTCATCTAAAGGTCTTAGGAGACTCTTGAGGATGTTGATAAACCAATAGAATCAAGAATTAGGGTTTGGGAGTTCATCTTGATGAAAATCAGAGCCATTGACTGATAAGTGTCACAGAAACCCTAATTTGGAGGCACAGTGAGGCTGAGGCTCAAACTTCTCTTGTTGAGGACCCATAGATCTTGGACTCTTGTTGAATGATGTCTCTTGGATGTAGATGACCTTAGGTGGTAAGTGAACCACACAAATCTTGACTTGATAGAGCCAACTTCTCAGTGATTTCTTCAGAGCAAAACCCTAATTCCAAAGTTCTTGTACTGGAGATCTTTTGTTGACTTGACTTGCTTCAAAACAATTTGTGGAGCTTCAGGGTGATATGTAAACCTAATTTGAACACAAAGAAACAAACTACAAGATATGGGTTAGCTCAAACAATGCAGAGATGCTCCTAAGATGCACAAAAGCTGGATGACATCTAAAGGTAAAAATTTAGGGTACAACAAATATCTTGTGGTGAATACTCTTTCTCCGTACAACATAATCATAGGATTCCATGTATTCAACGTGTCTAAAGGATCCCTATCCCCTAGTCAAAGTAGACATATTGATTGATAGGTATTAATGTAAAAAAATGTTCGAATTCATGGACACATACTCAAGGTACAACTAAATCCATATCAACCCCCTAGACACGCCCAAGACCGCTTTCATGACCAACACTTCTAATTATTATGATGAGGTGATGCCTTTTGGCTTCAAAAACGCCGACGACACCTATCAGATACTAATAGACGTAATGTTTACATATCATATAGGGAAGAAGTTGAATGTATACATAGATGACAGGGTAGTAAAGACGTTGGACGAGTAAAATCATTGTGAAGATTTGGAAGAAATCTTGAGATATTTTAGGATTTATTGCATACGCTTGAATCAGACCAAATTCATTTTTGGGGTCCAAGCAGAGGGGATAATGGGTTTCATGTTCAGAAGAGGAATCAAGGTCAATCTAGACAAAAATGTCAGGCTATCGTTAACATGAGAAGTCTAACAAAAGTCAAAGAAGTTCAATAGTTAATGAGGCATATAATTGCTCTATCCCACTTCCTGTCATGTTCATATAACAATACCTTCCACTTATTCGGCACGCTAAAAAAGAGGGAGAAATTTGAGTGGAGAGAAGAATGTGAAGAGTTTTTCACAAATTCGAAAACATTTTTAGAGACACCTCTCATCTTGACATGCCCAAAGGAAGGTGTGTCGTTCTATTTATATCTCTTAATAATAAAACCATGAGCTCGGTGTTGGTTCAAGAGATAGATGGTGCTGAAAGGGTTGTCTACTTCTTAAGCAAGGTCCTCAGGGGAGCCGAGACAAGGTATTGGAATATAGGGAAATTAGACTAAGTCGTAGTCACATATCAGTGTAGAATCGGAGGCCATATTTCCAAGGTCACCGCTATATAGTGGTCAAAACAAACTAATTCGACAAGTTTTGAAGAAGCCCTGCTTGGCCAGGTGAATAGTGTTTTAGTATGTAGAGTTATCTAAGTACTGCATCATCTTTTTTCCAAGCAAGAGTATCAAATCTCAAGTCTTAGCTGCTTTTTGGGTAGAATTCAATTCACACGCTAGCAAAGACTCTCCTCACCTATGGATCTTATCGATAGATGAAGTATTAATTTAAAGTCGAGTAAGGTCATCATTCATTATTTTATTTTTTTACGTGGTAATAAGCCTTTTCATATGTGTAGGTTTTTCTTATCCTTAGACCTCTTACACGGGAACTACATAAAGAGATTCCTGACATTATAACAGAGGACACGTGTTATATATAAGTAGGCATAGAGGACACGTGTTATATATAAGTAGGCATGACAAATAAATTCGCCCCCCGCCCGCCCTTCCCTGAAATTAACGGGGGAAATCCCGTTTTTATTTATAGAGGCTAGGAAGGAGGTGGGGGATGTTAGTACCCGCCCCACACCCACCATATCTCACCTCCGCGTATTAAATTTAATTTCTTTCTTTTTTTCAATAATTTTATTACTCATTTACATTTCTTAATTTTACAATATCATGTTTATTAGAATTATTATTATTATTATTTTAAAATACAAATTAAATAAAAATATCAAATATTATGATTATTTTTAAAATAATTAATTATTTAGTTTAAATTAATAATTTTTATTGTTATTGAAAAAAATATATATTTAAAAAATACAATTTATGTTGGTGGGGCAGAATAGGTGTTGAAAAACTTGCTCCTCGATAGAGGCGGGGGCAGGAACCACTTATTAGCCCCGACTAAGTTTAAGGGCGAAGACTGGTCTTGATCTGAGAGGCAGGGGCGGGTCTAGGTCTGATTAAACGTGTCCCATTATCATGTTTATATATAAGTTTCATATGAAAGTAAGGAGAGGAAGGAATATGTTATGTAATTAAAACTGTCTTATTAATATGAAATTTGTAGAATACAGTGAATATAGAGAGAGACAATTAATCAACTCCAACTTAATTAATTAAGATAATTAAGACCAAATAGTTATAGAGTTGAAGAAGTAACAATTGAGTAATTATTATTTGATTTTATTTGACGCCAAGAAGGAAGCAATAAAATGCTTGAGGCATCTATTGTATACGCATGGTCTCTCCAAATGAACAAGATGACCAGCTTTCTTTATGCCTTCAAAAGTTGTGCCATCTCCAAGTTGCCTGTAACATTAGATACATACATGTTACTATATGTGTGTGTATGGGAAGTATATATATAGAGGTAGAGCCTTACTCTCTCATATTTTGAGCAAGTTCCAATTTGAAAATTTGATCATTTTCACCCCATAGAAGATGTATCCTCTGCAAAGTTATGATTAATTAATTGAAAATTCCATATAGATTATAATTATAAACAATTAATAGAATTTCCTTATATATGTGTTTTTATGTAGTAATTATTAATTTAAAATTAGGTAATTTTTATTAATTTATAAGAGTTTTAGCTTAAAATTGGATACTTGTTTCGGAAAGATAATAAATGAAAAAATAATAAAAACCAACTTAAAAAATCAAATAGTGATTACTATGAAAAATTAGAATATATGGGAACCGATCTACAAAATTTTCAAAAAGTTTAAATGTATCTAGAGTTGGTAACTTTTTGGATATTTTGTTTGTTTGGTTTTCACCTTTACAAATATAATATTATTACCTGTGCGAAATTTGGGATGTCAATTTCTTTATTGCTAATTACTAACCCTTCTAAAAGTTCACCTCGCTCTTTTCTATTAGTGAACATCACCTGCAATTATCCACATAATTAAAAATGTATATAAATAAAGAGGAGACTTTTTTTTTTGACAAAAGACAAAATGAATTAATGAAAAAAAAACATGCATAAGAAATGCCAAGATACAACAAAGTTCAACTAAACGACAATGGGCAGAAGCAAAATATAGATACACTAGAAATAACCAAAAGTAAAGAAGCACTAAAACAACTAAAAACTCATGAATCAAGTAAAAAACCAAACAGTGAAAAATCTCACTTTAGAATTCAAGTTAGATATTTTAAAAGAATTTAGTGGATAGATGTAAAAAACAATGGATGGAGTATGGATTCGAACCCACACTATCTTATTTATTTATTTACTTTTAACGGATGAAATTTTTATTATTGACAAAAAAATATTCAAACTACATCTCATACGCTATATTGTTCGATTAAATCAGCACAATTGCTTACTGTACAAAAACATCAAATACTTAAATATGGATCAAATCCACGACATCTATGATAAAAAAAAATGCTTTGCACAGCTCATACATAAATAAATTTAATTAACTAATACTCCCTCCAATCTTTTTTATAAAAGACATTTTATATTTTTAAATTTATTAAATAGTTAATATATTTGATTTATTCAGATTGGATACATTTATTTTAATTATATTATAATTTAATTTTTGGCGTTCAACAAATGTTTTATTTAAGGCAAGCTCATGTGCAATCAACTTCATTACTATTATTATTCAACTGACAACTAATCGTCATGGACTAACTCCAAAATTTAAATGTGAGCATGTTTAAAATAAAGTATTTTAATCATCCTTTCAATATGTTAAAATTCTACATAAAATTGTACTCTCTGTTTTCTAATATAAGAAAAAAAAAATCCAAATCGGTAATTAATTGTGATAATTTGTTTGGAATTTTTATAAATATCTCATGGAGTATTAAATATATGTATATATTTTTTTGATAAACATTAAATGAAAATTCAAAGAGTCTTTTAAACAATAATACACCTTAAAAATTGTAACATTTCTTAGAAATAAAACTAACAAAAATCTATGATAACATATAACAAAAAGAAGTGTATTTTTAATTAAATATACAATCGAAATGATTTAATCATGTGTTGTCACCTCATTTATAAATTAAAATAGATATTTTAACAGGTTTATTATGTGTAATATATATATATATATATATATATATATATATATATATATATATATATATATATATATATATATATATATATATATATATATATATATATATATATGTTTGAGAGATAGTTGCCCATCAAATGAGACTTTTTGCGAAAAAAAAAGTAAGACCGGTAGTTTCAACTACTATCCAATATTATTACTTATTTTTGGGTAGACAATTCAATGTTATTATTATCTATATTATACTATTATTAGGTAAAGCTAGTTGAACTAAGCTTCTTTTTTATAATATGTATGGGTCATGTTATCTTGATTACTTGTCTTAATTTCAAACCAATTGCTTATCACAGCTTGAATTTATCTCTGAAAGTGTATTCAAATCCATGAATGATATGCATGCACAACTTTTGACACAAAATTCTACATATTTATTTTTTTACATATTTTTTTAATTATAATTAGGAAAAACATATATTGAACAAAAATCTATAGCACAAATTTATTAAAATTATATAGTTAATCACAAAAATTTATATTTCAACCTCTTATTTTACTATTTTATTAACTAACAAAATAGAAGGCATTAACCATTTATTTTATTTTATGTATTTCTATCAATTTATAATTAAATTAAATAAATTATTAATATATTGTATTTTATTAGAGTTTTTGTAGTAAAAGTTAACTTATCAACTTTCAACTATTAATTATTAATTATCAGCTATCAAAAACTATATGTAAAACTTTCAACTATAAGATTTTTAATTATCAACTACCACGTATCATCTAACTACTAGATACCATCTATCAGGTATAAAGGGTGGTTTTTAAGTCGGTTTCTCATATAGGAACATACCTGAAGTTATATTTATTTACATTCAAAACTATGTATTAAAACCAACCAAAAAAAATGATGCAGAAGTAGGAATAGGAACATACTTGAAGAAAATCTTTGTGCAAACGATTCGGAAACCAAAGCTTTTTATAAGCAGCAATAGACAAAAGCGTTTTAAGACCTTTCACAGAGTTCGGCAACAAAAGTTCAGAAGAAGAAGAAAATCCAAGTTCTTGCAAACTACTAACACTAATGGAATCAGTCATAGCCAAAATAGATCCTGATATAACCATAGCTTCCACCAACTCAGGAAACATCTCCGCCATCTTAAACGCCACCATTCCGCCGTAGCTAAAACCAACGAGAATACACTTTTCCACACCGAGTTTCCTTAACGCTGCTGCCAGACACTCCGCTTGAAACCTCGGCGATCTGTCTGTTTTGTCTGTGACAGAACCTCCGAAGAACAGAAGATCCGGAACATAAACAGCGTACTTTTTTGTTAACGCGCCAACTTGAAACTGCCAAGTAACTATTCCTTCTGCGGCAAAACCGTGGACCAGAACAACCACGGGCTTGGTGGGTTTTGCGATGAGTTTGGGTTTTTCCTCTTTTTTCTTTGGTTTTGTTATGGTTTCTGAAGGCACCCAGAAACTCATTTCGGTTCCGGGTTCTATCTCTACTGTGTAGGGTCTTATTCCTGCCATTTTCATTAGAGCATGCATCAATGGTTTTTGTGCTTCCACAAGATTCACCATGTTCTCTATCTCACTAATGATCACTTCAAGTTCTACGTATGGATGCTTAATGTTTATGATAAAGTTGACGAGTATAGAAAGAGTTTTATTTATACTATGAATAAGAATATAAGATATCTTGGTTAGTGGGGTTTGGTGTTGGGTTGTTGTCCGTTGGCATAGATACGAAATCTATTCAACTATCTACCCTACCTAAGAAAATTAAATGCTTATCATTTCCTTAAAATATCCTTTATTGATTGAAAAAATTTATATATCAAAGACTTATAAATGGTAAATAGGTTTCAAAAGCAATGATTATACTTATGTGTATTCTTGGTGTTGTTCGAATCAATTTTAAAACAAAAATTTATTTGAACTAAAGATAATTTTACTTTGATTAGATTTTGATTTAGATATTGATTAAAAAAAATTAATTCGATATAATCCACTTTCATACTGTTTAATGTGAATTCATTTTTGAATAATGAAATTATTAATTATATTTTTTATTAATATTATACAA
The DNA here is from genome assembly GCA_022829125.1 of Lathyrus tuberosus. Lineage (NCBI taxonomy): Eukaryota > Viridiplantae > Streptophyta > Magnoliopsida > Fabales > Fabaceae > Lathyrus > Lathyrus tuberosus. Next base: position 2,893,094 of record JALAZF010000353.1, read on the forward strand.
TATTATAACTAATATGTTTGATATAATATATAATATAATATATTAAAAATTAATACAATATTATAAGATATAAAAATGATTGATTATGATTAAAATAAATGAAATAATAAAATAAATAGGTTTAACTAAATTAATAAATAATATTGAACAATAAATTAACATAATATGTCACACTAATAAAAAAATATGTATTAAAATATATACATTCAATTCAATTTAGACCGATTTTAAAAAATTAATTTGAAATTTAATTTGATTTAGATTTTCATAAAAATAACATTCAAACATATTCAATAATATTTAATTTCGAGTAGTTTTAAATTGAATGATGTAAATCTTTTTGAGAGAAAGACATGAAAGGGTAGATTTACTAACTAACTAACTTTTCTCTGGAACTGGCCTTGGTGTTTAAAACCGTTTTTCCTGATCTTTTCTCTGCTGCGGTTAAAAATGATTGCTTCATAGCAGATTTAGGTTTGTGGACTAACAATACGTGGGTGTGGAATTTTGATTCCTGCTGGCAGGAGGGGTCTGCTGTCGACCCTGCATCAGTTTTGATGCTCCAGAATTTGGTGTCTAACCACCAGATTTTCTCTAATGTTGATGATTCCTGGGAATGGCTGCTGGATCCTAGCCTTGTTTTCTCTGTTAATTCGCTTTATGCTCACCTTAATTCCGGTGCCGAGGGGTTCCATTTCGAAGAAGCGGACTCCCTCCTTCTTAAGGTTCTTTGGAAGACTCGTGTTCCCCTGAAGGTTTAGATATTCGCTTGGAGATTTATCTGTGATAGGCTGCCGACTCGTCTCAACTTAGCTAAGAGAGGCATTGTGACTTCCAGTCATGACAAAGTCTGCGTTTTGTGCTTTCAAGAGGAGGAGGACACGATGCACTTATTTTTGACTTGCTCTAAAACTAATTTCTTGTGGACTAAAATTTTTGATTGGATGAGAGTGCTTCTTTTTGTTACTGATTCTATTAGTAAGCATGCCTTACTTTGGTTTTTGGCTTTGTTTGATAAGGGTAAGGAAGACATGAGCTGCTTTGTGTGGTTCGTCACGGTTTGGAGTTTATGGTCCACGAGGAACAATATCATTTTCAAGGACGCCGTTTGCGATGTCGAGGATATTTTCTGTAGTATAGTAACTCTTTCTTGGAGATGGTTGGATTTAGGTCGAACTAGATGTAATTTTTACGATTGGACTAAACATCCTCTTGACTTTTTGTAATCCGTCTTGAGTTGTTTGTCCCCTCTTTTTGATTGGTTTTTTGTATGGGGCTGGAGAATCCCTTTTTCTCCCTTTTATACAAGTTGCTTATAAAAAATATATATAATTTACTATCTATTTTGGCATACTTTCTTCTTTAGCTTTTGGAAACTAAACAACAATCTAGTCGTGAAAAATTATACATTGAAACCCATAAGAAAAAAGATTAATCATTTGTAAATGATGCAGTAAAGAGTATTGTGGTAAGTTTAATTTGAAAAAAAACAATATTTAAGGTTGCATTTATGGATATTTTCCATACAAGTTTTTAACATGGCGCTCTTGTATACTAATAAGAGCAAATTGAAGTGGGATTGACATAGAGCAATATTGATGAATCTCAAACTTATCCTAATGATGTTGTCGGTAGAGTCTTTGAACCCGAGCATTCTGGAAGAGGGAGAAGCATGGGTATGTGTGTTGGAAAATAAGTGAGAGCTGTGTTGAGAAACAAGTGTGAGTTCTAAGTCCTATATTGCTTAGAAAAGTATAGGTTGAACATTTTATAAGTAAGAGGACTCATACACCTATCACCTTAAGGTTTTGCGTGAATATGTGGTGTCTCTCTCACTTGTAAGGGGCCGACTCCTTGTATCGAAAATCTACCTGACATGGTGGTCAGACGACGTGTTCTGTTGAAGTTCCCATGACGAGATAAGGGTGTCTATAAACGACGGAACAAGTATGTGGATGAAAAAGTTTCTTCTTGTGGGGGAACATAATGGATGGACTCACACTTGAGGGAGATATTGTTGGAAAATAAGTGTGAGTTATATTGAGAAACAAATGTGAGTTCTAAGTCCCACGTTGCTTAGAAAAGTGGAGGTTGAGCACTATATAAGTAAGAGGACCCATACACCTATCACCTTAAGGTTTTGGGTAAATATATATATGCTGATTGACTCACTTGTTTGGGTGAGTCTTTTACCTTTAAGTGAGTGTTAGATCCAATGTGAATGCTTCCCTTCATGATTATCTATCAGTGGTATCAGAGTCGTGGTTCGAGTAAGGGACCGAATCTTTATATTGAAAGTCTATCTAACATAGTGGTCAAACGGCGTATTCCGTTGAAGTGCCCATGACGAGATAAGGGTGTCTTTCAATGGCGGTACAAGCATGTGGATGAAAGAGCTCCCGCTTGAGGGGGGGGGGGGGGGGACATGGTGGATGAACTCACACTTGAGGGGAGATTGTTGGAAAACAAGTGTGAGTTATGTTGAGAAATAAGTGTGAGTTCTAAGTCCTACATTGCTTAGAAAAATGGAGGTTGAGCACTTTATAAGTAAGTGGACCCATACACCTATCACCTTAAAGATTTGGGTGAATATGTGGTGTCTCTCTCACTTGTTTGGGTGAGTCTTTCCCTTTTAGGTGCATGTTTGACCCAATGTGAATGCTTTCCCTTCACGATGATTCATCAATGGAAGCAGCTCATACTAATACATTTTGCAATAATGGATTTAGAGTTTCAAACTTGAGTAATTCTTCATCAAATGCAGCTACATCATCATCTAACTTTTGGAAAGAGAATATTATGAACTTCGAATCCCAAGTTCAAAACAATATGGAAATATTTAAAGCATATATTATGATGAAAGATTGAAAGATTCTGTATCATGTAGCTGACATTTTAGATTTATCAAATGTATTTTCTGGTTCATATATTTTAGTTTCACTATTCCATTAATTAAAGTAACTATTTTCATCCATTTTATCTCATCTCCTCATTAAATTTTAATCACTATATAATCCAAATTAAATTAAGTTTTAACATAGTGAAAGTCAAAAAAATTTGTTGTATACTTTTGAATGTTGGACAAGATTTGGTTATGTTCTGACTAAGTTGTAGATATTGTTGTGTACACTATGTGTATTGCTTGAATTTTTTTAAAAAAAAGTGTTGTTTCTTGTAGAATCTACTATAGAAGATGTTGTTTGGTAATAATGAGTTTTGTTGTTTGGTAGGCTGTTAAATGATACTATCTCCATTTTAAAATGACTGTCGTTTAAGTTTTTTCACACAGATTAAGAAATGCAATGATATTGTCATAAGATATTACTTTTTTTTTGATAAATTAGCTCTATTAATACTTTGGAAGTAGTATAAAAAGTAATAATTAAAGGATATAATTGGAAAACTAACAATCATTTATATATTGAAAAGTGAGAATGACAGTCATTTTGAAATGAATTTTATTTGCTAAAATGACGGTCTTTTTGAAATGGAGAAAGTAATAATTAGGGTGCATATTTATGTTATAGTTATTAGTGTTTAATATAAAAATACCAAGGCTTAGATAATTTTTCCAAAGAATGGTTATAGGTTTTAAACATTTTTCTTAAAAAATATTAAACTACCTAGAAGTTTTATATAAATTAAATATGTTAAAAACAATTTGAGAACTCGGGGGCTTCAAAAATTGTGCAGATGACAAAATTCTGTATATTGAATTCCCACACTCATTTTAAAATATACATTTTGATCATGTTTAATACGTGAATTATTAATCAAACACTTATCTAATAATTGTTTGTTTTATAATTTAAATAAAGTGATGTTGCAAGTGAGTCTAATTCACTGTTGATAGCAAGAGAATCTTGTGGTGATCGCAATATTTGGTGTGTGTTTTTAGTAAGGAGAATGAACAAGAAAGATATTGATTCTATGTTTTTGTTATGTCTTTAAATCAAAATTTATTTTAAACTATTATGAATTTGTGTTGGATGTACAACACATGATGTTTTGAACTACACATTGATTTTATTATCATCTTCAAGTTGATAATTCATTTTATGTTATTATAAAGTTAGATTGTATGGTTCCATTTGATATTAATTAATTAATTATTAGAATTTCACTTCATAAAATTGAATAAGTAGAATGTCATGGATTCGAATCAATCCTTATAATCGCATATGTGTCTGCACGGTTATTAATTGATATGCTTTAATAAAACAACTTAAAGATATTTAATTTTCTTTTCTAGAAAGTTGTTTATTTTTATGTATGGACAACTTATTTACATTAGTACGTTATGAGAAAATATAAGGAAAATTTTGTTGTCAGTGGTTGAATCTTGTACCAACAACTCGTACTCATTTAACTTAACTAAAAATTTGAACTATATAAAAATTTTCAAAGTTTAAATATATTTAAAGTTTTTTTAAATAAATTCAAATTATTGAATAAAAAAGGAAAAACAAAAAGGACGGGGAGACATAAAACCTAACACATCAAACAAATAGAAAAAATGATAGTTAGACATGCCTAACTTATCCCCCAAAAAAACTTTAAGAAACACAAATAGAAAGTGAATTCCACCATGTGTCATAATTAATAAAAATACACACATTGCTAATCTATATGCACATGCATTTCCCTGTTTAAAAATGTGATTGTACTTGCTAAAAAAGTAAAGATGTGTGGCACCCTTATGTTGTTAGGGATGGACAGAGGCTTTTACAATTTATGGTGATTTAGGGAAAGCTCACGGTTGGTAGAAACCCTATTTGATGATATTTTGTATGAAGCTAGAGCAAGCTCACAAGGGTGAAAAGCTCTGTATCTAGGGGTATTTTGTGGTGAATTTAAAATCTCCCTCTCAACCCTCAGGTTGTGATATTTATATAGGCCTTAGGCCTGGATTTGGAGAATTCTGGGAAGTAGTAATTGCTCCACTTTGAATGTGGAGTCTGTTGATTGCCTAATTCTTAGGAAAATTTGGTCATGACTTATTTCGTATATGGTTATGGACTACGGAAACGTCACCATCCATGTTTCCCTTTAGGGCGAGCTACTTACTGAATGGGGATCATACATAGGCGTCTTATTCTTGGGAGGTATCCTAATGAGGGCTGGCTCCATATCGCCCTATTGTGGATCTTTACAAATATATCACTATAAAATCCCTCAAGCACGAGGACTTACAAAGGACGAAGTGATTAAACTCCTCCTTTATGTAGTCTTAAACCCTTTGTTTCTTTCAAGTGAACCTTGTAACCAGAGGCGAGTCTATCAATTAAGGGCGAGTCCCTCAGCTCGGGCCACCTCCTCAGTTAAGGGTGAGTGCCTCAGTTAGGGAGCAAGTCCCTCAGTTAGGGAAAGTCATCAACCCTCTTGCACATATCTCCCACAAAACTTATGTGTCAGTTGAAGGATGTCAAACATTAGTCAATTGATTTTTAGAGATGTCAAAACTTTAGTTAGTTATGGAAACTTGATCGTTTGGTGGAAAACATGTGCATGGCATTTAATGCTGCTCATGATGATTTTTCTGGGGAAACCCAATCTAGTTTCTTTTCTAATATGTGTCCTTGATGTGTGAAACCATTTCCACTTATTGCAACAGTAGTGTTACCAGACAAGTATGTTGCTTGCACTCTTGGTTTTTCCTTTTAAAGGGTTTTGGTTTGCCTTTTAGAATGACCATTTTCTCTCTACTTTTTTTTTATAATTTTCGTTGTTTAATAATAGAAGTTTCATAGATAGCGCTTCACTTTCTGTTTAGGCCCAGATAAGAGAGGAGAAGATTACGGAGTTCATTAAGCTTCTAGAGATCCAAGTATTGTCATTATTTAACTTTTTTCATAGAAAATTGATGGATATAGACAATACCAAATGTATCCATGTTCGAGATATTGTATCTTTATATTCTAACTCGAACACGATTGTGAGGTTCCATCAGAATATTAGGTTCTAAAGTACATTACATGAAGAGGATGTAATTTTGGATCCTTGTTCATAAATGGAAAAAGATAACATGCCTACTTTGGGTGGTTTATCAGCCCCTAATTTTTATTTGCACCTCCTATCAGTCACGAATTAGGGGGTTTTATATCTTGTACGCCTTTTGAAGCGGACTTTCTGGTGATCGTTAATGTCGTCCCCTCCAAAATCACACCAAATATCTAGAGCCTCATTAGGGCCTTTGAGATCATATATTGTCATATGGGCATTCTCCATATCGTAGGGATATTCCTTTCTTTTTATGGCATATAAATTTTTCCCGTTTGTGGTTGTGTAACTCTACACTCTTTTCTTGATAGGAATTAACTGGAACCTGATACTCACATTTTGTGAGTTATTATAAACTTTAGTACTTGAGTTTGTCCTTTTAATTTAGTTGTTTGATATTTTATTTTGATGCATTTTTTTTGTTTTTTAGCCGTTTAGAAAGAGTACAATAGGTGTTCTCTTTTGTTAGTTTTTATGCATTTGTTACTTGTGTAGAGTTAACTTCTGATGAGGCCTGACACAAAAGTTCTGAGTAGCAATTTAACATCCAACTTTGAGGAGATAGAATGGTGTAACAAAGGATACAATGGGAGATACCGAGAGTGGACATTCATAGTTGTAGGGCTTACGTGGCAATAATCTGCAAAATGAACGACATATGATTCAAATTTTAAATGGACAAGAATAAGGTGCTAGAGGACAAAAATTTTCACCATAGTACACACACTGCAGTGCCATGTTTGTTTGCCTACTATCAAACACAACAACAACATCTGACTTCATGTGCCACTAGCTTGCCACAAGACACTTTGTCTCCCACATAATGATTGTACCTGACTCTAAATTAGTACAAAATGGAAGAATTTGAGGGAATTATGTTGATTCCTTTGGGCCAAAATTCATAAATATCCATAAGCTCATGATCCAAGACAACATAAAAACCCTAGATGGACATGACTATAAAATAACCTCTTAGAGGAAGTCAAAGAAGGTTTAGCATTTTGAGAGAAAGAAACACTTAGAGAAATTTAGTGAAGAGAATGAGTTAAACAAGATGGAAAACATCTTCTTCTTGTTATTTCAAGTGTATGCTATCACTATCTGGCGTGACAGAAGTCGTTTCTTGGTGATTAACAATTGCAAAAAGACTAAGAAACTACTTCTAGATTTCCATTTATTTTTCATTATGTGTTTAAGAATGCTTAGATTAGGAACCAGGGTTGGTGATTGTACTAAGCACATCATGAGCTAAAACCTTTTATGTTAATAAATTTAAAGTTAATATGAATTAGTCATCTGTGATTAAATGATATGTTGCTAGTGCTTTGTTTTATCATGCGTTAAAATGTTATAAATTTGTTTCTTTGAATGATTAACTTAGGAAAAGATGAAAGTTTAGTGTTGTGAGAGATCCATCAACAAGTGGATTTCATGATAAAAATGATTGAAAATAGTAGCATTGAGATATTCATTATATTAGCTATTTAAGAGATAAAGAGCTACAATCATAGAGGATCTTTAGAATAAAACTAGACGTGCATTAAATTTACAAGTGTGGCTTACAGATTTGTCCCCTTGCTTTACTGTATAATTTTATGATGTTGAAGAGATACACCATAAGATCACTTTCTGAGCTTTCATGGCACGACATAACACATAATGTACACACATATGATAAGTTATATTAACAGATCATTTCCCAACACGCTTTCCATTACTGAACGCATTTACTTTCTTTATATTGTTCTTAACATTGTTTGCCATCAAATTGAACCTGTGACAACTATAAATTACTTTAAATCTTGCTCGTGCTCATTAACAAAAGATAGTTTTACAAAATCAACCTAAGTTATTTTCCATTCCTTATGGGTTCGATATCCTTATTACTATATTACTTGCTACTTTAAACATACATGTATACTTGCATGTGACATCACACATTTTCAAGAAACAAAACCCTACCCGAAGCCTTATGAGGATTGAAAAGATATATTTGTGCGGTTTAGATGACAAGATGATGCTTCCATGGTAACCATAAAGGCAATAGGTGTTTATCGCTTTCCTCTTTCATGGACAAAAAATCCCAAATTATAAAAGGAATAGACTCCAATAGCTCTTCTCCCGTTGAGTGAGAGATGATCCAACTGTTGAGTTGCTTCCAACTTATGAGCTATCGTACTTTAATCACCCCAGATAGAGAAGATGGTCGTGGGGTAGAAAAGTACCATGGTAAGATTTATGGTATCAAATGATCATTCTTACTTGATCCCTTACTTACTGCTTTATGCATTTTGAAATTTTTTTATTATGTAAGGAACATGTCTAGAATCTCGCTTGCGGATAGGAGATAGTGTTTGGTTCAAATGCAAGTCGAACAAAGACTTACAGTCATTCCCCCGACCTACCTTAGAGATTTGTTGGCATTTGGAAGCAAGTGGCAGGGCGAAATATCTCTGGATGATGGTTTTCACCCTTTGAAGAGCCAAAGATGGGAGAAAGGTTGCTCAAGGCCTTCGAGAGACAAATAGATAGCTGTTGAGGGAAAAAGGATAGGTGGATAACCTGTTCTGATGGCTTGAGCTCCTCCACCCTCATTGTGGAGTGACCCCTCTTTTAGTGCGGTCGAGTTCACTAGACTTGCCTCTCTTTCTTAGAGAATTTTCCTAGTGAGTACCAGTCACTTTACAATACGTCTCCTTCCTATTTAACGAGATGTTCACAAGTTCAAATATTGAAAATTATCTTGGTTGAGAGAGTCCAGTGAGAAAAATATATCCATACAATTGGCGAGTTGCAATGCAGACTTGTTTTTTATCATAGGTTGCATCGAGAGCGTCAAAGGATGGTGTCAGCCATGGCAAAGGAGAGGGGTGATTTGAAATCACTCGCCAAGAAGGTGGTTTTAAAACATACTCCCATGCTCAAGAGGGGGAACGATTGAGGGTTTGCTCAAAAAATCCCTCAATTCCATAAAAAACCTTAAGAATGAGGCATCATCGCACAAAGATGAGGCGCTGGCCGCTTCTGATCGGTATGTTGAAAGGAGGAAAGAACATGTATCCTTCTTCTATCTAAACCTTGATCTGAGTCGGTTGTTCCAGTTCAAGGTGGTTCGAGGTGGTCAGTTGGTGGATGATGAGTATGTCCCTTGGAGTTTTCTATGTACCTTAGTTTCCTTTTATAGCTTCCTATCTCCCCAGGTTTTTGTAGTTGCCTTATTTATCCTCCCCTTTTTGGGATGATGCATTAAGTGTATAATGTTATTTTGGATGTCATTCAATATTTTCATGCTTATAATCTTTTTTTAGTTTTCAAAAAAAGAGTAATAAAGATTCTTACGCAAAGATATTGAATTTTTCTACTTTCGAGGGTAAAGAGGACTCCTTAGTGGAGATCCAACATTTATGATCGCCTCAAAGGGAGGAAAGGATTCCCAGTAGGGGTTCAGCGCTCTTTATCGCCTCGAGGGGGAAAGGATACCTCATATGAGGATCCAGCGTCTTCGATCACCTCAATGGGGGGCAAAGACTCTTTGAAGGAACTTAGCGTGCTTAATCAGCTCGAGGGCGTCAAGAACTCCTGTTTAGAATCCAACATGTTTGATTGCCTCCATGGATGTGTTAGCTAGGATATTTGACAAGGGAAAATATCTCAACACAATTGGAAGGCTTGGAAAAAGTTGAGTTTAAATAGATGATTGTCGACATGTGATATTGCAAAAGGTCGAAGTCTCAGGAAGAGAGATAGACGGGACTTAGTTTTTTTTCAAGAAAATGGAATATTTCCTCTATATTTTGACGATATGACAATTTGGGTTTTCAACAACAACAAGGTGCGTCGATCAGTAGTTATTTGGGCGCGAAGAAGTGTTATGTTCAAAATAAATAATTACTTCTCAGTCTCATCCCAAAGAACACGTGGAGAACATTAAGAAATGAGGTACATACAAGAATCTATGTAGAGGAGGTTGAAGAAACGAACGTTAGAATGCAATTATCTTACACCTGTATAAATAGGGATTCTGGTGTTAGGATTTGTGGTGTTCATTTGATTTCATTACAATATCTAAAAAATATTCAAGGTACCAGCGTTAGAGAGAAACAAGTTTCACTGATAAAATGTATGAATCTTGAAACACTGTTTTCATTTAAATGCAAAGTTTTTCATTTCAGTTTATGTTCTTTGCTAATTTACTTTCATCTTCTTTTAACTGCATTGTTAATTTAAATTTTTTTTACAAACTTCTAGCCTTTTTAAGACTGTCGAAATTACATTTCACATTTCTTTTCTCAATTGTTTCGACCAAGTCGAAATCCTTCACATTTCCACAAAACTGTAAACAAAAGCTTTGAGCACTATGTCCTAGGATTCTCTAGTTGATTTTGTAAGTAACCTTCAGTGACAGACTAGCGGTTGTTTACCAAATTTCATAGTAAATAGGGAGGAAAGGATCCATCATAGGGATCCACGTTGTTTGATCGCCTCAAAGGAAGAAAAGGATCCATCATAGGGATCCAGCGAGTTTAATCGCCTTCAAGGGCACTAAGGATCCATTATAGGGATCCAACATATTTGATCTCCTCCAAGGGTAACAAGGATCCATTGTGAGGATCCGGATTGATTGATTACCTCCAAGTGAGGAAAGGATTCATCATGGGGATCTAGCGTGTTTGATCGCCTCAAATTGCATCAAGGATCTCTCCACGAGGATCCAACATGTTTGATCGCCTCAAAGGGCAGAAAGGATCTCTCCATGAGGATCCAACATGTTTGATCGCTTCCAATGGAGGCAAGGACCCCATAAAGGGTTCTAGCATTTTATCGCATATAAAGGGTGCCAAGGATTCCTCCATGAGGATCCAACACGTTCGATTAACCCAAAAGGAGAGAAGGACCCCACACATGGTTCATGTGTTTCTTATCGCCTCGAAGGACGATTTTATATAGATATCTTTCTTTGAATTTACTGCAAATAGGTGGAGATGTCAATGCAAATAATTCAAAATAATAAAATAAGGATCCTTATTAAAAACCCTCACCCTACTACGAAGAGCAAGGGAAAAGAGTTTTTCCCCATAAAGATAATTTTTCCTTATAGACGACATAGGTATAATCCTCGTCTAAAACCAATATAATAGTGAACAAAACAAACAATGACAAATAAAAAGTACTTATAGGGATTTCCCATTGTGGATTCATTCTCCTACCTTTTCATCTTTATGAGTAAGATCCTCTCCATCTTTAAGAGTCGCTTCATATGGCTTGATTCTCTGGCCCACGCTTTTGGTGTTCATGCCCAGAGTTCAAACACTTTTCAGATTTAGACTTTCCACGTAACATTTCCTTGAAAATTCTTGGTCTCCTTGGATGACTCTAACCCTCCCGTAAAATAGATGGTATTTCATGCACAAATATAAAGTAGACTAGGCGGCTCCAAATTGATTATAAGTTGGTCGCCCTATGATCATATTATAAGAGGGCGTCTATGACTAAAAATAAAACCTTGATATGCTTGGCTTGTTCCCCCACTCAAAATGTGTTCTTCAGTGTTGTATAACCTTTCACTTGTACTTTCTCCTCATAAAATCCAACAAGTGACCCCTTGAAAGCTTTTAGGTCATCTGGGTTGAGGAGAAGCCTCTCAAATGATCCAATAGAGGATATATGTGGAGCTTTCTTGATTTTCCAAGGCTCTTATAATATCTCAGTCATCGCACATCACAATAATGACCATGGGGTCGTCATTATGAGGATGGACACATGTTACATCGTTTTCTAAAAAAGTGATCTCGACCACTAGTGTATTGGTCTCTCCTTCCTTCGGATCTGTGGGCAGATCCTCTATATTTAATATTTGGCAGGCATGTCTTTATTGGCTAAAACTGGTCTCTCCACCCCATCGAATCCTCATGTAATAGTATTTAGGATGTGGCGTACAGTTTTGTCGCCATCTTCTTCACGCAAATCCTTCCCCTTTCTTGATCAGGGACTTCCCGTATTATCATGCCCATGAGAACTAGCTGAAGGTTGATAAAAACACAAGATAGGGGGTTTGAATTGGGTTTTACAAAATTTTCAATAGATTTTTTAATACACACACGCATACAAAGGTATGAACCAAGGAAAGAAAGAACACAATTAGTTTATCCTGGTTCACTGTTGACGAAGCTAATCCATTCCACCCGCCAAGGTGATTTTGCCTTATCACAAGGACTTAATCCACTAATCTTTGACAAGATTACAACAACCTCTAAGTCTTCAACGACTTAGCCCTCTCGAATCTACTGACTAACACACTTAGTCACTCAAGGAAAACTTACAATCAACCTCTAAGTTGTTCAACAACAACTTAGCCCCCTCGAGTCTACTGACTAACACACTTAGTCACTCAAAGAAGATCACTTAAAAGTGTTACAAGAATGTTTACAATAGTTCTTCTTAATAATTAGGTTGAAACAAATTTAAGAACAGTATTTCTACACAAATATGAGCAACAACTCTTTGTGTTTTTGAGATTCTTTGACAGAGTATGTACTTTAGCATTTTTGACTTATGAATCGTTGTCCTTTGCAATGCAGCATAGTCTTCTATTTATAACCTCAAGAGATATACGTTGATGGATAAGAATGTCTTTGAGCTAGGCTAGATGTCTTCAACGGTAGAATCCTTGGAGAGCAGAAGTAGTAAAAGCTTAGAAAGCTCTCTGGTCAATTTTGAGCAAAATCTCTGCTTTAGACCTTTTAGGAAAGAGTCGTTTGTACGGATTCTTGGCCATCACGTTTTGCTTTGGACTTTGAGCTTTGATCCTTATCATGTATTTTGAACTTTAACGTTGATCAGAGTCTTCAGAATCCTTTCTTTAGAAGCAAACACTTTCTTGAGAAGCACATATTTTCTTCTTTAGAAACTCTAGTATCTATCAGAATCTTGTTGAGTTGCGCTAGAAGTTGATTCCAATGAGAATTGTATATCTGCACACTTAAGATAGCTTTAGAGTACCAAATTGTTACATATAAAATATATGCATTGTTATCATCAAAACTAGAGATTATATGCAGAACCAAGATCTTGTTCTAACAATCTCCCCCTTTTTGATGATGACAAAATCATGTATTTTGATGAAACAATGTATATGCTTTAATGTGCTAAAGATATCAGAGTTAAGTTTTAGAATACTCCCCCTGAGATAGACAAGCTCCCCCTGAGCTTATATCTCATGTTTACTTCTTCTAAGTTGAATTCTTTTTGCAATGTTTACCGCCAGAAGTTTCTAACAGAACAATCCTGCAATTTCTTTCACATGCTTGTATATATGGTGTTAGAATTTGAGCATGAGTTTTTTAGAGAGCAGATATATATATCAAAATCATTCCTAATTTTACTCCCCCTTTTTGTCATTATAAAAAAAGTTTTATGAATAGAATAGAAGATACACGGAAAAGTAAAAATGCAGAATCTTACAAAAATGACAAGGATAAGCCCTAAAGTTCATAGGGAAGGGAAGTAGAAGGAGTCCTTGCAAGAAGTTGAGTGAGCATATCCTTGATGGAACGACTAACTTCATCTTGACTATCCAACCTTTCTTGGACCGTTTTCTGATTTTTCTGCAAGTCGACCAATGTTTGTGCCATAATTGGGAGAAGATTATCATCAGGAGGTGATGTGTTGTCAGAGGCATGTTTAGCAGCAGCTTGTAAAATAGCTTCTCTTTCTGCAGCGGATTTCTTTTCAGCTTCCTTCTTGACAATCTCAGCAGTAATTCTGTCAGCTTCCTTTCTTGCTTCTTCAACAAGCCTTTCTCTTTCTTTCCTCTCTTCTAGTCTTACTTCTGCTTGACTTACAAACTTCTCTTTAACTTGATCCGAGAAACACTTGATTTCTTGAAGTTGTTATGTTAGCCAAGTGTTAAAGAGATTCCAATTTGTATTCAGAAGAGTAAACCCCTCACTAGAATTGGATTCTTCATAGAGCCCTTGGGCTTTAGTGACAGCATCTTCTAGAAAGCTAGAAAGAACAACAGCCAGTGTTTTGCTAGGAGGTTGATGATTAAAAGTCTAAGAATCATGATGAGTGTTACCAGCAAATGCAGATTATGTAGAAAAGGATAGAGAGATAGTGTGTGCTGAGGGTGGTGGAGAAGACAGAGATTCTGATGGGATTACGGCAAAGTTTGGAGTTATAGTTTCTGAAGGAGAGATGGAAACAAGTGAAGCTAAGGATGAGAAGGCATGTTCTAAAAGGGATACAGGAGCAACAGTGGTGGAGATGGTTGTTATTCAAGAGGTTGTTATTTTGGATTTTTCAAGAGGAGCGGAACCACAAGGTGGTGCAGGTGGGACGGCGAAGGTAGTGACTGTGGTTGAGAATGATGGTGGTAGCACTACTACAAAATGCGCAAACAACAACGCCAAGTTTAGCACGATATGATATACACCATTGTAATAATGCGTACTGGATGCGTGCATTTTTTTAAATCTTATTAAAATGATTTTAATGACGGTTAAAATTCCAACCGTGGTGAAATGTAAGGCCTTTCACCACGGGTAATTAAAAAACCGTCATTATAGGTAGCGTCTGGTCATGAGTTCAAGTTCTAGCACCAGCATTTATGGTTTTTTACATATTTTTTCAAAATGTTTACAGCCTTTCACCACGGTTATTTAAAATAATCGTCATTATAGCCTCTAGTTTAGTTTTAGGTCTTGCTCTTCAAATTCATCTTTTTTCTATTTTTAATGATTTTTTTTACTGTTTTCATAGTCTCAAAGAATTCCAAAAAAAATCTCAAAATTCTTATTTTACCTAATTAGATTAAATTTCATGTTCTTAGATTTTTCTGAATTTATTTTAATTATGTTACTTATTTCCTATTTTTTCAAAATGCTGACAGACCTTTCATTACGGGTATTTAAACAACCGTCATTATAGGTAGCGTTTTTTACTTATTTTTTCAAAATGCTGACAGACCTTTCACCACATGTATTTAAACAAAACTGTCATTATAGGTAGCGTCTTGTCATGGGTTCAAGTCCTAGCACCAGCATTTTTGGTTTTTTTACTTATTTTTTCACATCTCATTGCCAACATTATAGGTGGCGAGCATATTGAGTTTATTCACTTTTTAAACAAATCTTGGCCGTCCATTTAGTGATTATCAACGGCCAAGACACTACTATTAGTGATCCGCGTGAAACCTAAAACTTAGACGAACTACATCTTCTACCTCCAAACATCATCTTTCATTTACAATACTCTATTTCTCTACTAAACCAAATTCAGAACAAATTTCAGAACTCGAGTTAGAAATGTTAGTTGTTGGTGTTCTTTTTTAATTATTGTTGTTCATTTTTATTATTGTTATTCTTGTTGTTCTTTTTAATTAATGTTGTTGTTGTTATTATTATTATTGTTGTTGTTGTTGTTCTTGTTCTTGTTCTTGTTCTTGTTATTGTTGTTGTTGTTGTTGTTGTTGTTGTTGTTGTTGTTGTTGTTGTTGTTGTTGTTGTTGTTGTTGTTGTTGTTGTTGTTGTTGTTGTTGTTGTTGTTGTTGTTGTTATTCTTATTGTTGGTCTTGATGTTCTTGTTGTTCTTGTTCTAATGCTGCAATTTTTTTTATTTTATTAAAAGACATACAACAACGAGTATTTAAAATAACCATCATTATAGGTAGTATACAACAACAGTTCTTTAAAATAACCATCATTATAGGTAGTTCTAAAGCTGCATTTTTTTATTTTATTAAAAGACATACAACAACGGGTATTTAAAATAACCGTCATGATAGGTAGCGTACTTTCCAATTTATTACAATGCTTATTGGGTGGTGATTGTAAGTATCATATATACAACGACACTCTACATAATAACGTCTGCGCCTGCGTCATTATATATCTTTCCCAACCGTTGTTAAATGGGTTTTCCGTAGTAGTGTAGGTGAGGAATTTTTGAAACAAGGGTTCTGGTATCTGACCCAGAAGCAACCAATGCTGAGGAGTCAAAAATTTTACTTGTTGGAGCGGAGGAAATAGTAGTTTCAGAGTTCATGGAGGAATTTCCCGATTCCTTATGCCCTAACTTCTTTTTCTTTGCAGTCATGACCTTTAAGGAAACGTGTTTCCTTTTGTAAAGGTTTGGTGGTTCAGCTAGGAGTTGGTCAAACGGGATTCCAGACACATCATGACCATCTTTTTCAAGTTAAGTAATCTTGTAAGACATGTGGTGGATCAACTTGGGTGAAAATAGGATAGTTGTCAACAATTGTCCTTCGTCCTTTGATACTAACCTTGCACGCAAATGTGGTGGATCAACTTGGAAGATATCTAAAACTAACCTTGCATGCAAATGTTTTCTTTAACAAATGCTAAGATATTTGGTGGTCCGGGGTCAGGTTATACAAAGGGAAGTTCTCAATTACCCTGTGTCTATATGGTTATCCATAAATCTTCTTTGGCATGTTTAAATAATTTATGGTGTTTATCTGTTATAGGTTGGGAAAGTTGAGAGAGTATTTTTATTGCTTTTGGGTTTTATGTTATTTTTGTGAAGGTACTGGACCTAAGGTTTTTGATTTGTGTGCTCACTAAGATATCGTAATCTTTTACCTACGTATTCCCGTAAAGATAACAGGAAAATCAGAGCAATCGTAGTTCCTCCTATTCTATGGGAGGAAAGATGTTTGGTGTCTTGTTCAAAGCCTAAAATTGAAGCTAGATGAGTATTTATGTCTTGTTCAAAGCCCCAGATTGAAGCTAAAGGGGTATTTAAGAGAGAATTTGTCATCTCTGAAGCGAGATATCTCACCTGTTCATCATAATTGTTGGGTAATCGATTATAAATGGGAATTACTTTAACTAGAATGTATGGAATCCAGCAATGCCATAATTTCCTTTATAAGGGAGATGTCCTGAAGGAATAAACTTTAACTCAGTGTAGAGCAATGCCATTTTTCCTTAGGAGTCTTCCATGCTAAGAGAGGGACATTGGCTTGGATGTATATAATCTAGAGGCTTGCCACTTACAGTTGTTAAATGAAAGAGGAGGTTTACCAGGATAAAAGTGGGACCACAGCTTGGATTTTTGAATCAACAAGTGTGCCACCTATAGTAGTTATCTGGGATTGGGTTTTTTTATTGTCTATTTTTATGTGTGATGTACAGAGAAATGCCTTCCTATAGAGAGAACTTTTGATTTCCTCTGAGGGGATGTTAATTTTTGTGTGCCTTGATCAAAGCCCAAGGTTGAAGCTAAAAGGTTGATTCTGTTTAGGGAGTTTTATATTTGTCTTATATAAAGCCCAAGATTGAGGCTGAAAAGAATTAACTTTTTCGGGGAAAGTTTTGTCTGTCTTGTACAAAGCCCAAGATTGAGGCTAAAAGAATTGACTCCACTGGGGAGAGGTTTTATCTGTCTTGTACAAAGCCCAAGATTGAGGCTAAAAGAATTGACTCCACTGGGGAGAGGTTTTATCTGTCTTGTACAAAGCCCAAGATTGAGGCTGAAAAGGTTGATTGACACAGCTGGAGAATATGATATTTCTTGTACAAAGCCCAAGATTGAGGCTAACTTTGCTGAGGAAAAATCATTATACAAAGCCTAAGAGGAGGCTGGTAGGGAAATTTCTTATATGAAGCCTAAGAGGAGGCTTGTTGGGGAATTTCTTATATGAATCCTAAAAGGAGGCTGGCTTCTGTTTCGGGTTATTGAGATCCAGAGACAGGTCCAAATTGGGCAATCAACTCTTGCTGAGGATTGAATAAGAGTTTAAAATATCAGATGCCCTAAAGTTCCGATTCTGTTAAGGTTTTATTGATGGTAAAGGTTTAAACCTTGAGTATGAAAAACCCATGGAGGTTTCAGACTCTGTTGGAGATTGATGAAGTGATGAAATGATCAGGGTTTTTCCTGTGCCTTTAGGAAACTTGAGGGCCTTTGTGAAATTCAAGAGGAAATGAGACTTTCCAAGTCTACTGATATGAAGAGGTTTACTCTTCACTGGAGAATAATCTTTGTATGATGCCCAATAGGAGGCTGATGTTTTAAGGGATGAGAATCAGCCTTAAACTAGTTTGATGTTTTGAAATTTTGATCCTCTGGAGGATTGAACTAGTAGAGATGACTAAGTTATGTCCTATACCTGTAGGAGGTCTTTAGGTCCTTGTACTAAACCCAAGAGAAGGCTGAGAACTTTTAAGAAGCCTGAGGGTCCTTGTACAAAGCCCAAGAGGAGGCTGGGGATGCTTTTAGGAAGTCTGTGGATCCAAGCCTGAGAAAAGTTCAAGAAAGGTTTCACCGGGAATAATCCTTTCCTTAGTGAGCAGTTCTAGGGATTGAAGAAATTCAAAAGAGGTTTCACCGGGAATTAGTCCTCTTTGGGGAAATGAATTTCTTGTACACACATTTCTAAGTTGTGACTGTTTTGATAACAACTTTGAATTTCAAATTGAATCAAAGAGGAAGTCATTTTTAAAGGAAGTTTGGGGCTTATAACTCAAGAAGAGGCCCAGATGAAAAACAGTGATTGTACCGTTATTCTGAAAATTGTATCGGGACTTATACAATGATTGAGGCCCAAATTATTTATGTACAAAGGGGGTTGGGTCTTACACTCTATTAGAGGCCCAAAAGTGTTTGAAAAGAATAAATATGGGACTTACAACATAAGGGGAGACCCATATATTTTTGTTTAAAAGACGACGATCGCGCTGTGGTTTCAGAAAACACAGTGGGACTTATACAATGACTAAGGCCCAAAATTTATTTATGTGACAAGGGATGGGTCTTACACTCTATTAGAGGCCCAAAAGTGTTTTAAAAAATGAAGGAAAATGAGACTTACAACCAAAGGGAGGCCTAGATGAAGATTATTTTGAAAACGGCGATCGCGCCGAGAATTTTTAAATTTGTATCGGGACTTATACAATGACTGAGGCTCAAAAAGGTTTATTTACAAAGGGATGGGACTTACACTCTACAAAGAGGCCCAAAATGTTTTGAAAAATGTTTGTGAGGGTAAAAATAATTAAAACCCTAATTTGATTTTAAAAAATGCATTTTAATTTAAATTAAAATGATCAAAATCATCAAACATGTGTGAAAAACAAGTTATGATCTTGAATTAATGTTTGAAAAATCATGTTTTATCCATAGAATGATTTGAAAATCATTTGAATTTTGAAAAATCAAGAGAAAGAAATATTTTTAAATGTTTAAAAACAAATAAAAATTAATTCTTTACAAAAATATCAAATATATAAAATAAATAATATTTTTGTGAAATTTTTGTAGAATAAAATATTTTAACATTTTTGTGAATTTGAAAAAAAGAATAAATTCAAAAACATTAAAATTAAGAAAGAAATTAATTTTTGAATCAATTAAATAAAATATCAAAATATTCAAATATTCAAAAATTCAAAAATGGCGCCAAGAACAAGTCATCTTCTTCACGCGAGCTCTGGTTTTCTAGATTTGAAAAACCTCTCATATAAATTAATTGCATTTATATTTAGTGTGGAGTGAGAAATTAGAAGATGAACTCAAGAATCCTAATTTTTGCAAGAACACTATGAAATCCTATACACGATTCATACATAGCAATTGATTGAGGGGAAACACTCTACATATGTTCAGAAACATGTTTGTAACTTAAAAACACATTTATGATGCATGAATAATAGAGTTTGAGAGTGTCGGGCTTACCTCTTGCATC
Source organism: Lathyrus tuberosus (assembly GCA_022829125.1). Taxonomy (NCBI): domain Eukaryota; kingdom Viridiplantae; phylum Streptophyta; class Magnoliopsida; order Fabales; family Fabaceae; genus Lathyrus; species Lathyrus tuberosus. The sequence continues at coordinate 2,912,802 of JALAZF010000353.1, forward strand.
TGGTGATCGAATTTGATGTTGGAGGTGTTACAGATGTTGTGTAACGACCTGGACAGCTTCAATGGACCTCAAGTAATGTGTTTGAAGGCTTGGAATGGATTGGATCAGCTTAGAACTTGTTGTGGTACCTCAACTGCAAACAGGCCAAAAGCTTGAGGAAATGGAGGGTGACTTTGTGATTCAGGCGTTCCAGATGAGTTGCAAGGTCATGAATCACTCATATATGATATATGTGAGGTGTTGGCATGATTAGTTTTGATAGAATTGCTCTCAAATGAAAAACTCGATAGTGACTTGCAAAATAAGGCAATTCTGGTTTTTTTAGAGTGATTTTGAGGAAAGTATCAGTTGTGGTGCTTTGGTGTACTCAAATTGACCACAAATGAGCTCTATTTATAGTGTGTCAAGTTTGTTTTGGCAGCAATAGTGAATGGGGGCTAGGACAGTCCATTGTCCATTAGTTTTCAAAAGGAATCTTAAGTCTTCTCTAGCCATTGACTTGAGTCAGTGTTGCAGCATTGAATTTCACATGCCTACATGATGATCTTTTGTCTTGGGAGGCCTGTAGCTCAGAAATCTTTTGCTTTATATAATCCTTATTGTTTCTAGGAGAATTACAAGACTTGTAATTGCACAAATTAGCCAATTCGAGTAAATGACCTGTTAGTTCTAAAATTGGCAGCAATTTTGGTAAAACAAAGTGTTGCATCAAGATGTCATGCTTGATGTCTTAACATGTGTTTCTAACATTCTGCAGGTGGTTTATCTGAGTGTTGCAGGACTGTGTGCATGATGTCAAGACTAATGTCTTAACATATGTTGACAGAATATTCTGTTAAGAATGTTATGTTTTATTGGTTGCACGTTATTTGCAACTTGTGAGTTTTTGTTGAGTGATTGCATGCGAAATTCATGGAGCAGATTTATTCTGAAGCAATCGTTTTCTGTTACTTTGTGGAGTATATTTTGTTGCTATTTTTAGGGCAAAAAGATTTGAAGTTTAAATCTGTTTTTAATTGTGAATCAAATCTAAGATTTGCTAATGCCCAAACCCTGTGAGGAATGTTTCTGGGAATATTATGTTATCCTATGTGACGCTGTTTTATAGGTCTGGAAGATTCAAGTCAGAATCAAGAAGAATATTGAAGAGTAATGACTTTCTAATTATGGAGATAAATTAGGAAGGATTTGATTGAAGACCTATTTTGTAGGAGAATCTTTTGCAGATTTGTAGCAGCTGATATGCTGTGATTAGAAGCCCAAATCCAGTTGGGAAAAAGTTATAAATAGAATGCTTGTAACCTAGAATAAGCACGGGTCCAAAATGTAGATCATTAGGGTTTGTGTGAAATTGTGAGCCACTCTGGTACTGTTTTGTACTTAGAGTTGAACTGTTTAGTTGAGTTGTATTTGTCAATCATCTATGAGCTTTTAAGCAATGATGATTGTATTTCTTGAAGTGTGTCTTCTATTTTTCTGTGATTGAAGAGTTGTTGGAAATCAAGCTGTTGATGCAGTGGCTGAGGTGTTGACTGCTAGACATCATTGCGATGATTGGAAGTGAGATGGAGTCTCTTATCTAGGGTGGACTTAGGTAGAAGGGTCATTGGATAGTGATTAAGTGAGTAGATCATCAACAGATGTGTTGATTGTAGGGTCTATGAATTGATACTGCTGATAGTGAACTTCCTTCCTGGCTTGGTATGCCCCCAGATGTAGGTTGTTAGACCGAGCTGGGTGAACAATTCTTGTGTGCACTTTACTTTTCAGCAACTTCTTTAATTGTCTATATCTTGTATATGTTATTGATAACAGACCAGATGTCTCGACATGTTATGTGACATCTGGGTCTGTCATACCAGAATTTCATGACCTATAATCTGTCTTGGGAAGAAATTAGTTTTTGGTACCATGTTCCAAGGGTTGTAACTCCCTACTCAAATTGAATTTGGAGATGATCTGGTACTTATTGAAAAGCTCTCATGACATACTTTAACTTTGATGTCCACCAATGTACCTGGTTCAACTTGGATCAAGGTGAAAAATGGCCTCAAAGTTGGTAAAAATTCAAGACAGATTCTGTCCAAAATTTCACTAAGTGTTGGAAAAATGGCCATTTTCATGTTTTTGTGATTTTGATCAATCCATAACTCAAAATCCATGAGGATTTGGAATCTTTTGTAGTTGACACTTTTGAAGTATGTCATGTGAACTTTCATTTGAGCTTTGGATGGAAGAAAAATGCCTTAGGGTTTGGGAGTTATGACCTTGTAAAGTTGGTACCAAATCCATTTTGTTCCATAACTTAGAAAATTTTAAGTTTCTTATGGTTGCCCTTTTTGCAAGAAACCTCACTTTTCTTGATTTTTCTTGATAGATGATGATCAAGACCATGTATTAACATTGTTTTAGACTTAGGGGAGCCATATTTGTGAAATAATTCAAAAAGTCAAGCTTGATTTTGGGCACAATTGACTTTTTATCAGATGAATTCCAAATTGTGTGATCTTTTATGCAATCAAGTTCTTGACCTAATTCAAACCTAATGGATGGATTCCATAGGTGTCTTAGGGTGTCTTGGATCATGGCTCAAGGTTTGGGAACATTTCTTGGTCCAAAGTCAAATGTACAATTGACTTTTTCATGAGGAAATCCTAATTGGCCCAGATGGATTTGAATCTTTGTATGGCTTATGAACCAAGTTCTTTGAATCAATCCAATCTTATAAATGGATCAATATGATTTATTGGAGGTCTTCAAAACACTTCTTGAGGTCTTGTCTCATGTCTTGCTCTAAAAGTCAACTTAGGGGTAAATTAGGTCAAGAAACCCTAATTCCTGATTTTTGATGAATGCATCCCCTGAGGCTATTTTGACTTGATGATTGGATCCATGTGGTCCCTTTGAGCTTCTTGACTCATGTTTTGAGGTATTGGCTCATGCCCAGATGAAAATTTTCATCTGGAGGCCTTAGTCGACCAAAACCCTAATTTGGTGACACTGGCGATCTTGAGGCTTGATCCACTTGAAATGTTGCACTCTTGTGCTTGATTCTTGATGTGGGAGACCTCTTGATCCTTTATGGGTGTTTGAGAGGTTAGATACGTTGAAAATCATGTCATTTCTTGATTGATCATTTGTCTAAGTGCTCTGAGAGGGCTCAAAAACCCTAATTCTTGATTGTAGTAAAAGCTCAACAATCTTTGAGGAGATTGATGAGGTATGATGGTACATCCATTACATCCATATTGTGGCAATGTTTTACACAATGATGGGAAATCTTGTGGTCAAAATTTTGGGTATGACAGATGCCCCTATTTAATCTTCTTGGACCCGAAGGTGTTAATGGCGAAGATATTCAGACATTCAGGGTGCAAGAGGATTAAATATCGGAATACCCAAAGTTTTGACTGTGGTTATGAATAGCAGTTTGCTCATCCATCTTCTCTTGATAAGCAATGTTACTTAGAAAAGGGTAAAACTTCCTCTCGGTCCTGATCTTCAGCCATTAAACTGGTCTTAGTTTTCTTTTGAAATAAACTTCCCCTCGATTCTGGTCTTCAGCCACGGAAATGGTCTCAATTTATTTTGAAATAAAATTCCCCTCGATCCTAGTCTTCAGCCATGGAACTGGTCTCAGTTTCTTCTGAAATAAACTTCCCCTCGATCCTAGTCTTCAGCCACAGAACTGGTCTCAGTTTCTTCTTGTCGAGTTTCTTCCTCGACAAGGAACGCTATGTGTAGCGGTCTTCATCAAACTTCTCACCGAGCTATACTGGGGAGACTCCATTTGATGGAAAACTTTTGAGGTCAGACTTGTTGGGGAAACCCATTAGTCTGAACTGCAGATGTGTGCAAACTTCTCTGTGGGAGATGCCATTTGTCAATCTACTGGGGAAAAACGAGTCTCTTGAGAGACTACTTTTTGCTTGGTGATATTACATCATACTTTTCTTCGAGACCTTTTCGGAGAAATTCCATGTGATGTAATCTAATATTGAGGTGCTGATGACTTCATAGAAGGCAATTTTTCAGGGAGAAACTGCTATATTGCCAAGAGTCTTTTAGTGGAGAGGCTTTCTCTGGGGATTTTCCTTAATATGGGAATGCAAAAATATTATCTTCAATGGTGAAGAGTGATGTTCCAGAGGTGTCTATTGAATCTCTTCTTGCCTTTCAGAAGTTTAAGTTATCAAAGGGGTCGAGGACAGGCTCCAATCCATAAATAAACTGGGGAAAAATTGCTCAGACGATACATTTCCTGACGAGGAAAGAACTGACAACCATATCGGTGAGAGGACTTTATCACTTGGGAATGAGACTGACCAGAGTGATATTAATGTAACATGTGTATGAATATGAACCAATTATGCATGATGTATGTATGTTTATGCTGACAAACAGATGCGACATACAGACTGGTGAAATGAACACGACTGGAAACTCGACCACAGGGAGATAAAAAAGTATCATTGGTTCAAGATAGCGATCCCTTATTGCTTAGGAGGGGTAGACCCCTCTGGGGGAGAAAAACCTTCAATTGGTCTTTTAGAGGTAAAAACCCTGTCGGGGATGATAGATGGATCATTGCATCTGAAACAGTTGATCCTTCATTCAGGCGTATTGGTTTAGAATGAGTACTTTAATTCTTCATTATGAGGTTTTAAGCACCTCTCGAGAAGCCATCGATGTTCCTTTTTGTGTTCAGTAATAAAAAAGAATTTCCATCTCTATTTTAAAAGCAGAAGAAAATTTGACAAGTAAATTCATTTTTGTTTTGTTTCAAGAATCGTTGATCATGTTAAAATGTCATTCTGAAAAGCAAAATAAATGAGAATTGTAAACAAAAGCACTAGGGCTCAAATTTTATTGATAGAATGGTAATCAGTCAAGCGCATGATCCCATGGAGCATTTACAAAGTTTAGAAAATGGTAATATACAGAAAAGGGGCAACATTGAAACATAATGACCGCTATCCTTCTACCAACTTTGAATTCTGGACATCTTGAGCTTTTGTCGAAGATGACCTTGACTGGAGTCTTTCGATGGATGGTGTTATCGCTAGGGATTTAACCTTGTCGGATGTAGTTACTTGCCATGAATCCCTAACTTTTGCCTGGATTGTCTTTTGAGGTTTCAATCCATCGGGATGATGTTTTGCTTATGTCTCTAATTTTTGTCTGGACTGCCCTTTTGGGTTTTCAATCCACCGAGATGTTTTTTTTAATTTTATTTAGGCGAAGTATTTCTTGACTACATCAACATTAGTGGGGTAGGTAAACTCCTCTCCATCCATGGTTGCAAGTCTCAAGATGCCACCTGAAAAGGCTTTCTTAACAACATAAGGTCCATCGTAATTCGGAGTCCATTTGCCCCGGGAATCAGTGAGAAATGATTATCTCTTCTTGAGCACGAGGTCTCCTTTTCTGAAGACATGAGGTCGGACCTTTTTGTCGAACGCTCTCTTTATTCTTTGCTGATACAACTGACCATGGCATAGAGTCGTTATTCTCTTTTCTTCGATTAGGTTAAGTTCATCGTGTCGACTCTGACACCATTCATCTTCTGTTAGCTTAGCTTCCATCAATACCCAGATTGATGGGATCTCCACTTCTATGGGGAGCACTGCCTCCATGCCATATACTAGAGAGAAAGGGGTTACCCCTGTTAAAGTGTGGACAGATGTGCGATAACCGTGAAGAGAAAAGGGTAGCATCTCATGCCAATCTTTGTAGGTTATGACCATCTTCTGAACGATTTTCTTAATGTTCTTGTTAGCCACTTCTACAGTTCCATTCATCTTAGGCTGGTAGGGAGATGAGTTATAGTGTTCGATCTTGAACTCAACACACAACTCTTTCATCATCTTGTTGTTCAAGTTGGATCCATTATCAGAAATGATCTGGCTTGGAACACCATAACGGCAGATGAGATTGTTCTTGATAAATCGGACCACCACTTGTCTGGTCACATTGGCGTATGACACTGCTTCGAACCATTTGGTGAAGTAATTAATGGCTACCAGGATGAACCGATGTCTGTTTAAAGCTTTGGGCTCAATCATGCGAATCATGTCGATTCCCCATATAGAAAAAGGCCATGGAGAAGAAAGAACTTTAAGATGCGTTGGCGGTATATGGATTTTGTCTGCGTATATCTGACACTTTTGACACCTCCTCATGTACTTGTAGCAATCGAATTCCATTGTCAACCAATAATATCATGCTCTCAGAATTTTTCTCGCCATTGTGTGTCCATTGGCATGAGTTCCAAAGGAGCCTTCATGGATTTCTTTCATCAATATGTTTCCTTCTTGTCTGTCTACGCATCTGAGCAAAACCATGTCAAAGTTTATTTTGTAGAGTGTATCACCGTTCAGGAAGAAGTTTCCATTCAGTCTTCTGAAAGTCTTCCTGTCTTTTCTTGATGCCCCAGGCGGGTATTCTTATTTTTGAAGGAAGCATTTGATATCGTGATACCTAGGTTTGTCATCAATGACTACTTCAATCATGAAGATGTAGGCGGGCCTCTCAAGGCGTGTTATGTCGATATTAGGTACGTCATTCCATTGACTTATAGAAATCATGGAAGAGAGAGTGGCTAGTGCATCATCCGTGTGATTTTCTTCACGAGGAATGTGATGAAACTCGATTCTGTTGAAGAATGGTAACAACCTTCTCGCGTAGTCTTTGTAAGGAATCAATCCTGATTGGTATATGTTCCACTCTCCTTTGATATGATTGATAACCAGGGCTGAGTCCCTATACACATCCAAGTTCTTTATCCTTAAGTCAATTGCTTCTTCGAGACCCATGATACAAGCTTCGTATTCGGCCTCGTTATTTGTGCATTTGAATGTCAATCTGGCAGTGAAAGGAATATGGGTACCTTGAGGTGTTACGATGATTGCCCCAATTCCGTGTCCTTAAGTTTTGACAGCTCCGTCGAAAATTAATCCCCATTGGGATCCTGGTTCTGGCTTTTCACTGGGTAGCGGTTCATCGCAATCTTTCATTTTCAAATACATGACATCTTCGTCTGGGAAGTCAAATCTGACCGATTCCTAATCGTCAATCAATTGATGGACCAAATGATCGGCTAAAATACTTCCTTTGACGGCTTTCTGAGCATGGCATTCGATGTCATGTTCTAATAGCAACATCTGCCAACGGGCAATCCTTCCCGTGAGAGCAGGCTTTTCAAAGACGTACTTGATCGGATCCATTTCGGAGATTAACCAAGTAGTGTAAAAAATCATGTACTGGCGAAGACGTTTGGCTGCCCAAGCCAGAGCGCAACAAGTTTTCTCGAGCATAGTGTATCGAGTTTCACAGTCTGTGAATTTCTTTCTTAAGTAGTAGATGGCAGACTCTTTTCTTTTTGTTTCGTCTTGTTGGCCAAGTACACAACCCTTGGAGTCTTCCAAGACTGTTAGGTAGATGATCAGTGGTCTTCCCTCTACTGGAGGAGACAGAATCGATGAATTCAGCAGATATCCCTTGGTACTGTCGAAAGCTTTTTGGAAATCTTCTATCCATACGCAGCTTTGATTCTTTTGAGTAGTTTGAAGATTGGCGCGCCTGTCGCGGTCATGAGGGAAATGAATCCGGAGATGTAATTTAGACGTCCCAAAAATCCTCTGACCTATTTTTCAGTCTTTGGTGAAGGCATTTCTTGAATGGCCGTGACCTTGTCAGGATCAACCTTGATTCCTTTTTGGCTGACGATGAATCCTAAGAGCTTTCCTGAGTAAACACCAAATGTGCACTTATTGGGATTCAAGCGAAGTTTATATTTTCTCAGACGCTCGAATAGCTTTGACAGGTGTGTCACATGCTCTTCTTCTGTTTTAGATTTGGAAATCATGTCATCGACATACACTTCAATTTCCTTGTGCATCATGTCGTGAAACAGAGTTGTCATGGCCCTTTGATAGGTTGCCCCAGCGTTCTTCAGACCGAACGGCATTACCTTGTAACAAAAGGTGCCCCATGAGGTCATGAATGAAGTTTTCTCCATATCTTCCGGTGCCATTTTGACTTGATTATAGCCCGAGGATCCATCCATAAAGGAGAAGACTTTGAATTTTGTTGTGCTGTCTACCAGCATGTCAATGTGTGGTAGGGGAAGTCATCTTTTGGACTTTCTTTGTTTAGATCCCTGTAGTCTACACACATTCTGACATTTCCATCCTTTTTCGGGACTGGCACTATGTTAACTAGCCATTGAGGATATTCTTAGGTGGCAAGGAAACCTGCATCTATTTGTTTCTGCACTTCCTCCTTAATCTTGATGGCCATATCTGGATGAGTCCTTCTCAGTCTTTGTTTTACTGGCGGACATTCTGTTTTTAGTGGCAAATGATGTTCCACAATGCTGGTATCCAACCCTGGCATGTCCTGGTAGGACCAAGCAAATACATCTGGAAACTCTTTGAGAAGTTTTATCAAGTCTTCTCTGACAGTTGGACTGAGCAGTTCTCCAATCTTAACTTCTTTCTTTTCTTCCTATGAACCCAAATTGACCGTTGGCTCATTGTGAGGCTCAATAGACCTTTTCTCTTGTCTGAGTAATCGGGAGATTTCTTCTGGAATTTCTTCGTCCTCTTCTTCTTCAGCCTCGAATATCGGGAATTCAAAGTTGGGAGAAGGCATTGGATCATATGTTTCAATGGGGTTTAAAATAAGAAATCTGCATGACGTGGTGATTCGTTCTTTTAGCAAAGACAGAGAGAATGCAAGAGTGTGTGCAGTGTATTTTTTGAAAAATACTTTTTATTTTTGGGCTGTTTTTAGGATTACCATTTTCTGAAAAACGAAAAATTGAAAACAGCAATAAGTACAGGAATTCAGAATGACATTATTTATATATGATTTGTCGATTCTTGAAACGCAACCCTATAAAACAAAACTATGTCGCTTTGGGCGAAGCGAAGAGGGACATTTATAGAAAAGTGAGCCCTATAAAACATCTATTTCACCTGGGCAAGGTGAAAGGTTAAAACAAAGATGGCAATTACTTAGACTTATGGACGACTTTCAGGACATCAACGACAACCCAATGGCGACGAACTCCTCTGTGAATCACAAAGTCTGGTACTTTCCTTCTTCGTTTGTCTTCAGAAATAACGCTGATTTCTGGCGGAGTAGGATCATTGGAGTCTTCTTCCCATGTAGAGTTGTCATAAACGAACTCTTCTGTTGCATTTTCCATAATGTTTTCACTCTTATGAGGATCTCCCCATCCAGTTAGTTGGATGTCCTCGTATCAGATGCGAGAACTTTTGGGACAGTGTATTTAACTAGGAAGTCATACTTGCCACTCGGCTGTCCTAAGGTGTCCCATGTTTCTGTGGGAATAGAGGAGTCATCCTCCTCAATGACGTTGACCTCAGGAAAAGCATAGTTAATGAATTTTTGTCCTGTAATCTTTGCAGATTCATCACCATGGTGTCAAACATTTTGGGAATGTCCTGAGTAATGATTCCATGACTCTGTGGGGACATGGGTATTCTTTTCAATATTACTCAGTTGATATGCATCGTCTAGCTGACTCTTTTGCCCTAAGTCTTCTGTGTACGACTTCCAGATAGGCAAGTCATCCAGGGGATCATAATAATCGTGGTCAAAGTTGTCTTTCATTAGATTATCTCCCTCTAATGAATTGGGTGGAGCACGACATCCCTCAAGATCACAATCTCCATAGATCATCTAGACATCTAATCTTGGTATGTATCTCGGGCTCTGCTTTGGAAAATAGAATGGCATGTCTGCCTCTCCCCGAGACATATAACCGTCATGGTTAAGGTAAGAATTCCACTCTTCCTCTGTATCGGAGGAATCACTCTCATTGATGGTGTGTACTTCTTAAGACACTGGGTGGAGAAAACCTCCACTGTGGAAGAAATCCTGAATGGGACGAAAATTTTCGTCCTTCTTAGTAGTCTGGGTACAAGTTGGAGAGAAACCAAGACCTTTTCTTGTCTTGTTATCCGAAGGAATTACAATCTGTCCCCATCCTTTTATGTCATTACTCTTGATTACTTCGAGAGCGTCATTGTACTAGGAATCGACGTCCCTCTTTCTTGTTGATTCTCATTGCTCACCTAGAATGCTTGGAACTAGGTTCCGACAACCTCCTCGGGTTCTACACAGGAGAATGATGATCATTTGCTCACGATTAAGGCTTTCTCTCCACACACTGTGACTAACTTGTCATTCTTGACGAACTTCAGCTTCTGGTGAAGTGTCGAAGTGATTGCCCCAGCTTCGTGTATCCAAGGTCTTCCTAATAAATAGTTGTATGCTGCTCGGATGTCCATGACCTGGAAAATGACTTGGAAAGTGTGAGGACCAATGGTTATGGGAAGATCGACTTCACCGATAACTATTTTTCTAGCTTCGTCAAAGGCTTTGGCGATGACCTCACTGCCTCTCCTCGGAGCTCCTTGAAATGATAGTCGTATCAGAGTTGATTTTGGCGTAACATTCAAAGATGATTCTGTGTCCACCAGTACGCTGGCTAAAGCATCGTCTTGGCAGTTAACTGTAATGTTAAGCGCCATATTATGATTCTTGCCTTCTTCCGGCAGTTCTTCATCACTGAATCTTAAGTTGTTGCAGGAAGTGATGTTGGAGATGATGCTGTCAAATTACCCTATCGTCACATCTTGTTCTACAAAGGCTTGTTCTAAGACCCTATGTAGAGCTTCCCTATGAGCTTCTGAACTAAGCAGGAGATATAGTACAGAAATTTGAGACGGAGTTTGCAACAATTGATCCACAATATTGTACTCGCTTTTCTGGATGAGCTTCAGCATCTCATTGTTGTTCTTTATAGGTTCTGGATTACTGAATTGACCGACTTGTTGATTAGGAACTTCCATTTGAGGTTCCTTTTCTTTGGTAGGTTCTCTAACTCCTTTGTTGAAGATCCGACCGCTCCGGGTAACTCGACTGACGTCGGCAATGTTCACAACGGAAGGTAATGGAGTTTCTTTTCCATTTTACATGGTCGTTGCACCGTACTTGTAAGGGATAGCATTTTCTAACTTATATGGTATTGGACCTGGCAGGTGGATAACCACAGGGGCTTTTTAATTTCTCTGACCATCATAGGCAGCCTCAATTGGTTCAAGGTTGAGGATTCTCCTACTGTCAAGAGAGACTTTTGACTCGTTGAGAAGAGGAATTATGGCACAAACGTCCTCAGTTATTCCGTGATTGGAGATTATGATGGTGTTTTTGTTTTGACCAAGGAGGTAATCTTGTATTACGTTGATCGATCCAGAGCTTGAACATGGTCGAATTTCCTTCCGGTCCAACTCATTTTGGAGGGCTACTCGTACGAGATAACATCCTTGGTTATTTTTCGAGCATACTCTACAGCGCTCATAATTGTGCAGTGGTACCCGACCATATCCGCTTTGTATGCAGTGCATCTTTAATAGATCTGTTTCTGTTGAGCGGATATCACAACTTTGATGTCTACTAGGATTCCCATCAGTCATGCTAATCAGTTGTGTGACTTCATCCAGGTAGATCGGAAGCCATCAGTGGTCCAACAAATGTTGAAGTGTTCTCTGCACAAGCATAGGGGTGTTCATTGGTTTAGGAAAATTCAAACCAAACCGGAATCCAAACCAAACCAATGTGTTTAGGTTGGGCATTCTTCCCGTTCGGGCAAAAACCGAACCAAACCAATTAAAACCGATGTTAATTGGTTCAGGCAACAAATTTCTAATTTGCTACCCGTAAACCCGGACCAAATCAATAACAATCAACATAATTAATTCATATAATAAATTATTAATTTTAATTGAGTTATTACTTATTTATTTGAATGAAGAAAATAATTGTTATAGCAATTACCAAGTACAAACCATAATGAAAGAAACAAAGAGGCATAGTCTCTGGACATTTCTAATGAAAAACGGAACGACATGTTTCAAATTATCACAAGCATATTAATCAATGATGAAATATAGAGAAACCAAACATCACAACCATTATAAATCAAACTCTCAAATTGCAAACTACAAGTATCTACAAACCACAACCTTTTTCCCAAATTGCAAAACCTCAAATCATAAGTATTTGCAAACTACAAAACTTCAATTTTATGCTATGGAATGAAGTATGAGTATACAGTAAAATTGTTTTAAGTTATTGAATATTTAAGTGAAATTCAACAACTATATGACTATGGTGGTCATAAATTATTTAAAAATATGTGTGTCATGTGTTTAATATTTATTTTTTATATTTTAGCGTGTAAACAAATCATTTTTAAAAAATATTTTTGTATATTTATTTTTAATATATCTGATCAATCCAATCCAAACCAATCCATTATTTTTCGGATCGGTTTGGTTTGGGCTTTATTTCAAAAATATAGAAATCCAATCCAAACCAATCCATTTATTTTTCATTGGTTCGGGTATCAGATTCTCTCAAAACCGAACCAAACCGGCCCGCGAACACCTCTACACAAGCGCACACCATTCGTCATCTTTGCAACATTCTTTACAGTCTAGATAATCATGTGAAGTCAGAAAACCAAGCCTGACCTGCTTAGCATGTAATTCCACTAGACTGGTATTCATCAAGCGTATGTCAAAGATTTGAACCATATTGACTTGATGATCATTTCTTTCACAGTAGTCTTGGATCCATCTGACGTTGGAGGACCTCTTGTATAAAAGAGCATTCCTGATTGTCTATTGAGCAGATTGGACAAGCACTGTAATCGTACCGTGGCAGATTATAATACTTACTTTGTCTCGAATGTATCGCCACTAAGTTGACATTCATTGTACGGATGTCGTGGTTCTGTACTATGTTGGAATGTGTATGGGCCATGTTTACTTGACGAATCCTGTGATCCTGAATCTAGCCCAGACCCATTTGTTCTTGCAGAGCTGCTTGTACTACGGAACACCCTTGATTGTCCTTGGAGCAGATATCACACTGATGATAGTTGTGAGATGGCACATGACCGTACCCGCTCTGTCTGCAATGCATTTTCACCAGATTGGTTCCTAATAAGAGTACATTGTGAATTTGATAACTGTTAACAGGTTCTCCTTCTATCAAATTCACTATAATCTTCTCATGTTGCGGTAATGGATTTGTTTGAACATTTGGATTTGTATCTTTGAAAGATAAGATTCCATTCCTGACAAGTTTTTGTACATCAGACTTGAAGCTGAGACAATTCTCAATGTTGTGTCCCGATCCTCCTTGATGGTAAGGACAAGTTTGATCTGATTTGAACCAAAAAGGTGGATTTTCTGGTACCGCGAGAGGCGTCCTGAATTGAACATGCCCCTTGGCTAGTAGAAGTGGAAATAACTCTACGTACAACATTGGTATAGGGTCAAACCCTAATGGTCGCGTAGTACAATTTTTGTTGTTGTACTGTGGACGAGCCTGTTGAAAAAGATGTTGCGGCCTTTGCTGATATTGTTGTTGACTTGGTTGGCTCTGAGCAACCTGAGGTTGATAAGTCGGATCTGGCGCCGGGTTAATGGCGGGAGTTATCGCTGCTACTGGTTGATACCTTCGTTTTTGCTTTCCCAGAGAGATGTTACTGATATCTTGCTCTTTCTTCTTTTGGAAAGCACTACCGTATCTCTTAGTACTGTTGGATGGCTCTGCATTCTTGACCAATTGTCCTTCTCGGACTGCTTCTTCAAGGCGTACTCCCATGTTCGCCATTTCAGTGAAGTCACTGGGCGCACTGGCGACCATTCAGTCATAATAGAACGAGCTTAAGGTTTTTAGGAAAATCTTTGTCATCTCCTTTTCCTCAAGAGGGGGACAAATCTGAGCGGCAATTTCACGCCATCTCTGAGCATATTCTTTAAAAGTTTCTTTATCCTTTTGTGACATTGCCCTGAGTTGATTCCTATCTGGTGCCATGTCCAAATTGTATTTATACTGCTGAACAAAGGTAGCGCCGAGATCTCTGAAAGTACTGATCTTGGTGTGGTTTAAACCCATATACCATTTGAGTGCGGCACCAGTTAAACTGTCTTGGAAGTAATGGATCAGTAGCTGTTGATTTTCTGTCTGAGTAGACATTTTTCGAGCGTACATCACAAAATGACTTTGAGGGCAAGAGTTGCATTTGTATTTTTCAAAGTCAGGCACTTGAATTTATGCGAGATCTTTACATTAGGGACCAAACAAAGGTCTGCGGTGTCTTTTCCGAATAAGTATTGACCGCGAATAGCATGCAGTTCCCTCTGCATTTCCAAGAATTGCTCTTGGAACTCATTCATCCTTTCGTACATGTCTCTGTTTCCACCAGAAATTGCTTGCGGAATTTGTCCTTCCGGGACAGTGTGTACCACTGGTTGTGGTATAGAAATTATAGCAGTGACTCTTGGCGCCTCAGTGCCCTGAAGTTTGTAACCTTTAGGAGTCGTTGTTATAACTATTGCATCTTCATTTTCCTAAAGTTTGTAACCTTCAGGTCCAACGATTCCTGCTACGGCTTCTGGGTCTTCAGTGACTGGTGAGATATATCCTTCAGGTATAAAGTTGAAAGGCATGCCTCAGGGGCAACCTTTATGCATGTTGTACCGAGGATGGTTCTCATGTGTCTCCAATATAGGGGTGGATGTAATCTCTGAGATCACAGTCCTTTGGTGTTGTTGCTCCTGAGCTGCTGCCAGGGTTTGCAGGTTGTTGTGAAGTTTTTCCAAACTTTCCTTTAGAGCATCGATTTCTTCTCTCATCTCTCTATTCTCTTCCTCAAGATCGTTCATTTTATTTTTTCAATTGGCCCGAGTATTGTATAAGTGAGACAGTTTGACTATAGAATTGTGACACATACGTGAGACTCAAGGATAAGAAAAATGCGTTATGTGAGAACGATGAATGATATACAATGACATATTTTTTAGTTTTTGTTTTAATCAAAAATAAACTTCAACAAATAGATTGCAAATATCACACAGTGGGGGGTGGAGTCCCCTTTTATTGAATTCGAAAGATTGCAGTATTTTACAAGGAAAGGTACAGTTTTTTTTACAAAGTGCTGTAAAGAGAACGTCTAAACTCATGGATCCAGAGTCCTCTCTGAAGAGAGCTCAGATGCCGGTTCCTGTATTTTTTTCTTTGATCGGGCCTCTTTAGTCGTTGTCGGGTTGTCAGTCCTTTGCCAAATGAAAGGAGCGAGCAAATTTCTTCGGTCTTCCTGACTTTCTAAAGCATGTTGTTCTAATATCTAAATCAGAGCATCCTTCTTCTTTAACAGTTCCTGAATCTTGGTACATTCCAAATTAAGGATTTGGTATTTATTTTTCCAAAAGCTCTTCTCACGTTGAACTTTATTGAGAGCGACCTGGAGTTTTTCCGCGTCAGACATGAAATAAAGGACATATTCCTTTAATGGAAAAACTTCTTGGTGAGGATAAGGCATCCTTAGCTTGAGGGCTCTAGTTTGCACCCAGTGGAGATAAGGTTCCATGGAGGTACAATTTGGTCTTCCCAGAGACTCTCTGCCTTTCCTGTGAATATTTTGCCAGGCATGCACTATTTCTTTCTTTAGTGCCCTGTCATTTTTCCCTTCCTTGAAGAAAAGACCTTCCAGATGAATGTTATGTGGGATATTCTTCATCGGGTATCCGAGTTGACAACGAGCTAAAATCGGATGACATTTGATTCCTCCTTTAGTTCTAATGAGGGGTACGTTAGGGAAATTTTCACATCTGTCGATGATCTATATCCCTTGTAAATCCTATTATACCAATCTATGTCAGAATTGGTAAGGGACATAATCTTTTGTGACCAACGTAGGGTACTCTGTTGATTCCAAAAAGCAGCAGACTTGGGTAAATGGGAAATGAACCATTTGTAGAGTAAGGGTACACAACATGTGATCATTCCTCCGCTGTACAAATTCCTTAAGTGTACAGAATGCTAAGCATCTGTGAGCAAGGTTGGCATGGGATTTCCTATTAAGAATATCTTAACAGCATTGGTATCGACGAAGTTGTCAATGTTGGGAAAGAGGAATAACCCATATATGAGCAGAACAAAGACATCTTCGAAAGCAGTTATATTTCCTATACTAGCAAAGTACAGAGCTTTCTCCATCAGGAATTTAGCTGGTAAACCCTGGATTCCTCCCTTAGTGGTCATGTGAGTCCTAACTTCTGACTCATCCAAAGAGATTGCTCTTGCAATGGCCTGATCCTTTGGAATTTCTTCCAGTCCAGAAAATGGAGCTTGATCAGTGATAGATAAATCAATTAGGTGGGAGTACTCTTCCAGTGTTGGTGCAAGTTAGTAATTCGGGAAAGTGAAGCAGTGGTAAACCGGATCGTAGAACTGTACCAGTGTAGATAGGATCCCTTCAACTACGTTGACCCTTAACAGAGATAACAACCCTTCATGCTTAGCCCTGAAAGCCTCGGGATTGGTAATCATCCTTCCCAATTTCCTTAAGTCTTTTAGTTTCGGAGCCTTGAAGGTGTACTTGTGAGTCTTTCTTTTACCGAAATCCATAACGCAACCTCTGATATTTGCAATCATTGTTTTAGTTTTTTTTTTTGAAAAAATTTTTTTTTTCTTGTTTGAAAAGAGTTTTTTAATGAATGCATGAATGCAGTACACAAAAACATTTGAAAACCCGGGTTCAAGGGTTCAACGTCACGAGCATGGAGTTATGGCTATACCCATCCCAAAGGTTGTACTATTTTGGTCAATTTTTGTACCTGTAGAACGGGTTCTAAAAGGTTCCCAAAATCATTGACCCCTCATAGGGATACCAACATCAAGCTGATTCACTCGAGCGAGCTGTAATATCCTAGGATGAATCTCATTTGAGTGTAGTATCGCGTATCAACTATTCGCGATAGTCACCGCACTACCCAATCGCCATATGGTTAATGTCTACTAAATCCTCAGGGTCATGGGTACCGCATTGGGATAGACAATGCTTTCACGACAATCGGTCGTTCAACATCGATATTTTTGCATGGGTACCTCGAGTGATTCGGTGGACTGCCAAGTTAGCTTGGTTGGGATTCACTCCCTATAAGCGTTTCCTGGATATGCCACCACTTAATGTTCTCTCAAACTTTCCACATGCGTATTAATCGCATTCCCAGTTGATAGAAAATTAAACACGGGTATCAAGTAGTATAACAGTAAATGATATATTATACATTAGAAAGTATAGAAAATGCTAAAAAAAACCTAGACCTCTTAGGAACTCTAATCCTAAAGACTCCCCAGCAGAGTCGCCATTTTTCTGTAGTGTTCGATTTTTGTTGGTGACGCGACCACCTTACCGCAATGGTTGAAATTGGTTGCTACTTTCTGATTTCTTATTTATCCTATGAAGCTGGAAAGGAAAGGGAAGATATCTAAAACTAACTTTGCACGCAAATGTTTTCTTTAACAAATGCTAAGAGGTTGGGGGGTCCGGGGTCAGGTTATACAAAGGGAAGTTGTCAATTACCCAGTGTATATATGGTTATCCATAGATCTTCTTTGGCATGTTTAAATACTTTCTGGTGTTTATCTGTTATAGGTTGGGAAAGTTAAGAGAGTGTTTTTGTTACTTTTGGGTTTTCTGTTGTTTTGTGAAGGTGCTGGACCTAAGGTTTTTGATTTGTGTGCTCGCTAAGATTTCGCAATCTTATGCCTACGTATTCTCGTAAAGATAATAGGGAAATCAGAGCAATCGTAGTTCCTCCTATTCTATGGGAGGAAAGATGTTTTGTGTCTTGTTCAAAGCCCAAAATTGAAGCTAGATGAGTATTTGTGTCTAGTTCAAAGCCCAAGATTGAAGCTAAAGGGGTATTTAAGAGAGAATTTGTCATCTCTAAAGGGATATATCTCACCTATTCATCATAGTTATTGGGTAATCGATTATAAAGGGGAATTACTTTAACTGGAATGCATGGAATCCCGCAATGCCATAATTTCCTTTATAAGGGAGATGTCCTGAAGGAATAAACTTTAACTCAGTGTAGAGAAATGTCATTTTTCCTTAGGAGTCTTCCATGCTAAGAGATGGACATTGGATTGGATGTAAATAATTCAGAGGCTTGCCACTTACAGCTGTTAGATGAAAGGGGAGGTTTACCAGGATAAAAGAGGGACCACAACTTGGATTTTTGAATCAACAAGTGTACCTCCTACAGCAGTTATCTGGGATTGGGTTTTTTTATTGTCTGTTTTGATGTGTGATGTACAGAGAAATGCCTTCCTACAGAGAGAACTTTTGATTTCCTCTGAGGGGATGTTGATTTTTGTGTGCCTTGATCAAAGCCTAAGGTTGAAGCTAAAAGGTTGATTCTGTTTAGGGAGTTTTATATCTGTCTTGTACAAAGCCCAAGATTGAGGTTGAAAAGAATTGACTCTTCCGGGGAAAGTTTTGTCTGTCTTGTACAAAGCCCAAGATTGAGGCTAAAAGAATTGACTCCACCGGGGAGAGGTTATATCTGTCTTGTACAAAGCCCAAGATTGAGGCTAAAAGAATTGACTCCACTAGGGAGAGGTTTTATCTATGTTGTACAAAGCCCAAGATTAAGGCTGAAAAGGTTGATTGACTCAGCTAGAGAATATGATCTGTCTTGTACAAAGCCCAATATTGAGGCTAACTTTGTTGAGGAAAAATCATTATACAAAGCCTAAAAGGAGGCTGGTTGGGGAATTTCTTATATGAAGCCTAAGAGGAGGCTGGTTGGGGAATTTCTTATATGAAGCCTAAGAGGAGGCTGACTTCTGCTGAGGATTATTGAGATCCTGAGACAGGTCCAAATTGGGGAATCAACTCTTACTGAGTATTGAAGAAGAGTTTAAAATATCAGATGCCCTAAGGTTCTGATTCTGTTAAGGTTTTATTGATGGTAAAGGTTTAAACCTTGAGTATGAAAAACCCATGGAGGTTTCAGACTCTGTTGGAGATTAATGAAGTGATGAAAGGATCAGGGTTTTTCCTATGCCTTTAGGAAACTTGGGGGTCTCTGTGAAATTCAAGAGGAAATGAGACTTTACAAGTCTACTGGTATGAAGAGGTTGACTCTTAACTGGAGAATAATCTTTGTATGATGCCCAAGCGGAGGTTGATATTTTAAGGGAAGAGAATCAACCCTAAACTGGTCTGATGTTTTGGAATTTTGACCCTTTGGAGGATTAAACTAGTAGAGATGACTAAGTTATGTCCTATACCTGTAGGAGGTCTTCGGGTCCTTGTATTAAGCCCAAAAGGAGGCTAAGAACTTCTAAGAAGCCTGAGGGTCATTGTACAAAGCCCAAGAGAAGGTTGGGGATGCTTTTAGGAAGCCTGTGGGTCCAAGCCTGAGAAAAGTTCAAGAAAAGTTTCACCGGGAATAATCCTTTCCTTAGTGAACAGTTCTAGGGTTTAAAGAAATTCAAAAGAGGTTTCACCGGGAATTAGTCCTCTTAGAGGAAATGAATTTCTTGTACACACATTTCTAAGTTGTGACAATCTTGAGAAAAGTTTCACCGAGAATAATGCCTTTCTCTGTTCCATATTGTATAAGCCTAAAATGAGGCAAGATTGTATCTGGAATTTCCTATAGGGGACTAGTTTTGACTGTGTTGAAAGAGTAACCACTGGCTAGATCTAAAACTAGACGTAATTGCTGGGGAAAACTCTAAGCAAGTATGTACAAGCATATATATACATATATATATATATATATATATATATATATATATATATATATATATATATACAAATGAAATATATAAACAAGTATGTTTTGAAAATAGTAGAACTTACAGTTGTGCAAGCTCCAGCATTGTAACCACAGCTGTATTATTAGTTATTCAAGAAATTGAAGAAAGTTTTGATAACGACTTTGAATTTCAATTTGAATCAAAGAGGAAGTCATTTTTAAAGGAAGTTTGGGGCTTATAACTCAAGAAGAGGCCCAGATGAAAAACAGTGATTGTACCGTTATTCTGAAAATTGTATCGGGACTTATACAATGACCGAGGCCCAAATTATTTATGTACAAATGGGGGTTGGGTCTTACACTCTATTAGAGGCCCAAAAGTGTTTTAAAAGAATAAAGATGGGACTTACAATACAAGGGGAGGCCCAGATGATTTTTGTTTAAAAGACGACGATCGCGCCATGGTTTCAGAAAACACAGTGTGACTTATACAATGACTGTGGCCAAAAATTTATTTGTGTGACAAGGGATGGGTCTTACACTATATTAGAGGCTCAAAAGTGTTTTAAAATATGAAAGAAAATGGGACTTACAACCAAAGGGAGGCCCAGATGAAGATTGTTTTGAAAATGGCGATCGCGCCGAGATTTTTTAAAATTGTATCGGGACTTATACAATGACTGAGGCCCAAAAAGGTTTATTTACAATGGTATGGGACTTACACTCTATAAAGAGGCCCAAAATGTTTTGAAAAATGTTTGTGAGGGTAAAAATAATTAAAACCCTAATTTGATTTTAAAAAATACATTTTAATTTGGGTTAATTATACGATCCCCCCTGCCAATAAGGCGAGATTTGAATTTGCCCCCCTGAAGTTTTTTTTTATGGACGCCCCCTCATAAAACAAATAATAGTCTTTTACCACACCCTTTTACCACACCCCTTCATTTGTGGTTGTTGTTGAACAAAACCTAGCCTTGCCATGTTGCATTATCCTTTCAGAATGTTGATAGTTTTCTGTTATTATCAAATGGAGTTGTTGAACTCCCTCAAACAAAAAGAAGCAAGCAAATAAAACTTCAAGCCTATTCTTTGCTTCTTTATACAATTGCTCTGAGATACACACTGAAGCACACAGAATGTGAGATGAGTAATAATATCTCTGAGAGTGATGACTCTGGTTACGAAATTGAGAAGACACGACCACTGCAAAAGCCTTGCACTTAAACTCACAAACTGCCGCTGCTGCCACTCAAGGATTTCAAAAAAAATGCTAAAACTCCACTTGTTACCCCCATGAATTGAGCATCCTTCTACCTTATTTGGCCAAGCTTTTCAGCCATTGAAACGCTGCCAGAATCACATCTCAAAAACTCTCAAAACAGAGTATTCAGGCTTCATTCTCTACACATTTCCTCACCAATTCACAAGCCTAACAACATCTCTAAACTTCCCTAATGCTAGGAAAATCCAAAGAAAGTTTAGAAACAAGCTTACCTGAACATCAAATCTACGCCGGAATATGCATCTGAGCTATCTCCGGCAAGGTAGAATTCCATCTTGTTCGCGTGAAACTTGATATTATTTGAATCGTTATGATGCAATGATCATTTCCCCTCTACTGTGATTCATTATTGCTTCTGCATCACCATTTAATTTTAGTTTTAGGTTTTGCTATCATGTTCGTTTGAGCTGGATTTCTCCATGCTTAGGTTGAATGAATGAATTCTAAGCATGGATTTAGCATCTGTGATCTAGGATGAGTGCAACAAGATATTGATTGCACCATGAGACCTTGAAATGTGAAGTCCCTTTTTCTTGAGGTTGGAGTAAGAAGACGATGGTCTTCAGGTTGTTCATTGTACACAGTCACAGGCCCACAATGAAAGGGTGTGGTAAAAGGGTGTGGTAAAAGACTATTATTTGTTTTATGAGGGGGCGTTCATAAAAAAAAAACTTCAGGGGGGCAAATTCAAATCTCGCCCTATTGACAGGGGGGAATCGTATAATTAACCCTTTTAATTTAAATTAAAATGATCAAAACCATCAAACATGTGTAAGAAACAAGTTATGATCTTGAATTAATGTTTGAAAAATTATATTTTATCCATAGAATGATTTGAAAATCATTTGAATATTAAAATATCATGAGAAAGAAATATTTTTAAATGTTTAGAAACAAATAAAAATTAATTCTTTACAAAAATATCAAATATATAAAATAAATAATATTTTTTGTGAAATTTTTGTAGAATAAAATATTTTAACATTTTTGTGAATTTTGAAAAAAAGAATCAATTCAAAAACATTAAAATTCAGAGAGAAATAATTTTTGAATCAATTAAATAAAATATTCAAATATTCAAATATTCAAAAATTCAAAAATGGCACCAAGAACAAGTCATCTTCTTCGCGCGAGCTCTAGTTTTTCAGATTTGCAAAACCTCTCATATATCTCTGATTGTTCAATGAAAATGACTTTTGTAAACATGAAACTTGCTCGTTTTTGAACAAGGATTACAACCATATAAATTAATTGCATTTATCTTAAATGTGGAGTGAGAAATCAGAAGATGAACTCAAGAACACTAATTTTTGCAAGAACACTATGAAATCCTATACACGATTCATACATAGCAATTGATTGAGGGGAAACACTCTACATAAGTTCAGAAACATGTTTGTAACTTGAAAACACATTTATGATGCATGAATTATAGAGTTTGAGAGTGCCAGGCTTACCTCTTGCAGCTGGTGATCGAATTTGATGTTGGAGGTGTTACAGATGTTGTGTAATGACCTGGACAGCTTCAATGGACCTCAAGTAATGTGTTTGAAGGCTTGGAATTGATTGAATAAGCTTAGAACTTGTTGTGGCACCTCAATTGCAAACAGGCCAAAAGCTTGAGAAAATGGAGGGTGACTTTGTGATTCAGGTGTTCCAGATGAGTTGCAAGGTCATGGATCACTCATATATGATATATGTGAGGTGTTGGCATGATTGGTTTTGATAGAATTGCTCTTAAATGAAAAAATCGATAGTGACTTGCAAAATAAGGCAATTCTGGTTTTTTTAGAGTGATTTTGAGTAAAGCATCAGTTGTGGTGCTTTGGTGTACTCAAACTAACCACAAATAAGCTCTATTTATAGTGTGTCAAGTTTGTTTTGGCAACAATAATGAATGGTGGCTGAGACAGTCCATTGTCCATTGGTTTTCAAAAGGAATCTTAAGTCTTCTCTAGCCATTAACTTGAGTCAGTGTTGCATGCCTATGGTTTTCTGATGCTTGAGTTCATCTTGACTCATTTTCAATGTTATGGACTGATACATGCCAGCTCTATGCACCCCTTGAATGCTTCATGAATAATTTGAAAGTTTTGGATTTGCAACGTTGAATTTCACATGCCTACATGATGATCTTTTGTCTTGGGAGGCCTGTGGCTCAGAGATCTTTTACTTTGATCTGATCCTTAATGTTTCTAGAAGGATTACAAGACTTTTAATTGCACAAATTAGCCAATTTGAGCAAATGACCTATAATCTGTCTTATGAAGAAATAAGTTTTTGGCACCATGTTCCAAGGGTTGTAACTCCCTACTCAAATTGAATTTGGAGATGTTCTTGTACTTGTTGGAAAGCTCTCATGACATACTTTAACTTTGATGTCCACCAATGGACCTGGTTCAGCTTGGATCAAGGTGAAAAATGGCCTCAAAGTTGGTAAAAATTCAAGACAGATTATGTCCAAAATTTCACTAAGTGTTGGAAAAATGGTCATTTTCATGTTTTTGTGATTTTGATCAATCCATAACTCAAAATCCATGAGGATTTGGAATCTTTTGTAGTTGACACTTTTGAAGTATATCATGTGAACTTTCATTTGAGCTTTGGATGGAAGAAAAAAGCCTTAGGGTTTGGAAGAAAAAAGCCTTAAGTTTCTTATGGTTGCCTCTTTTGCAAGAAACCTCACTTTTCTTGATTTTTCTCGATGGATGATGATCAAGACCATGCATTAACATTGTTTTGGACTTAGGGGAGCCACATTTGTGAAAAAATTCAAAAAGTCAAACTTGATTTTGGGCACAATTGACTTTTTATCAGATGAATTCCAAATTGTGTGATCTTCTATGCAATCAAGTTCTTGACCTAATTCAACCTAATGGATGGATTCCATAGGTGTTTTAGGGTGTCTTGGATCATGTCCCAAGGGTTGGGAACATGTTTTGGTCCAAAGTCAAAGGTGTAGTTTACTTTTTCATCAGGAAACCCTAATTGGCCCAGATGAATTTGAATCTTTGTATAGCTTATGAACCAAGTTATTTGAATCAATCCAATCTTATAAATGGATCAATATGATATATTGGAGGTCTTCAAAACAATTCTTAAGGTTTTGGCTCATGTCTTGCTCCAAAAGTTAACTTAGGGTGAATTAGGTCAAGAAACCCTAATTCTTGATTTTTGATGAATGCATCCCCTGAGGCTATGTTTACTTGATGATTGGATCCATGAGGTCCCTTTGAGCTTCTTGACTCATGTTTTGAGGTATGGTTCATGCCTAGATGAAAATTTTCATCTGGAGGCATTGGTCGACCAAAGCCCTAATTTAGTGACACTGGCGATCTTGAGGCTTGATCCCCTTGAAATGTTGCACTCTTGTGCTTGATTATTGATGTGGGAGACCTCTTGATCCTTTATGGGTGTTTGAGAGGTTAGATAAGTTGAAAATCATATCATTTCTTGATTGATCCTTTGTCTAAGTGCTCTTAGAGGGCTCAAAAACCCTAATTCTTGATTGTAGTAAAAGCTCAACAATCTTAGAGGAGATTGATGAGGTATGATGGTACATCCATATTGTGGCAATGTTTTACACAATGATGGGAAATCTTGTGGTCAAAATTTGGCGTATGACAGCTACTAGGAGAACCTCCTTAGGACTTTTGTTAGCTTTTATTTAGCTTTTTTGTTTAGGACTCTTGTAAGAAGTACTAAATTTGCAATCCTCCCTTTTGATTAATGAAAATTAGTTTCTTTTGGTATCTCCTTGATGTTTACAAATATTTATTAAGTCCACGAAACGTTTTGCATTGCATCTTTGCATTTTGCATCTGTTGTCACATTTGCATTGCATTTCTTCAATAAACTCATTCTGTCTTATCATCTCCAGTTTTCACGTTGAATCCTCCACATAAGTACAATACCCATGCTCAAGCCAGAAGAAGAATGGCAGAACGAGAGCATGACATTGACCGTGTCAATGATGATTTGGAAGACCTACGTGGTAAAGTGGGACAAATCATGGAAATGCTGCAAGTAATCCGTGCCAAGATGGACACCCAGACGATTGTTGTTTATGATATTACAAATCCTGTGATAGACTCTCTGCCTGCTACTACTACTCCTGTTTCCTTGCCTCCATTTGGTTTTCCGCCAAGCTTTATACCCCAACCGCAAATGCATGTTACTACTCAACAAACTGTTTCGTTGGCCGCTGATGTTCCCAACATAATTCCTACCTTTGCACCTGCTGTTGTGCACACTCGTGTGAGTCAGCCTTACTTTGATGACCATCATCAAGTATATGATATACCTGATGGATTTGAGTACGAAGATGAAAATCGTGATAAGTTGAGAGAGAATGTGGAAATAATTGAGGAAAGGCTTAGGGCCATGGAAGGCGATCTGATATTTGAAGTTGTTGCCTGAGATATGTGTTTGGTGTCTGGATTGGTGATTCCAGCCAAGTTCAAAACTCCCAACTTTGACCAATATGAAGGGGCTTCCTGTCCTAAAAATCATTTGATCATGTACTACCAAAAAATGGCTGCCCATGTGGATAACGACAAGTTGATGATCCACTATTTTCAAGATAGTTTGAAGGGAGCATCTTCTAAGTGGTATCTGAGTTTAGACCAATCACGCATTCATTGCTTCCAAGATATCTCTGATGCTTTCATTAAGCATTATAAATACAATATGGATTTATCACTAGATAGAAGACAACTGCTGAGTATGTCGCAGAAAAGTTCTGAATCCTTCAAAGAATATGCACAAAGATGGAGAGAGGCTGCCTCTTAGGTAGAGCCTCCTTTGTCAGAGAAAGAGTTAGCAGATTGGTTCGTCGATATTGTACGACCTGAATTTTATGAGAGAATGGAAGGAAGTGTCACTGCCAGTTTTTCTGATTTGGTAGTCGTGGGAATCAAGGTAGAATTGGGTTTAAAGAATAGAAAGATGAGCAGTTCACTGGAAGTTCCAATGGTGTAACTAACCATACCAAAAAGCCTCCTAACAGTTTTCATAAGAAGAAAGAAGGAGAAAGTAAAGTTGTAATGTCTGTCCATAGAAGAAACTAATCTTGGAAGCATCAAGAATAACATCAGTAACATCAACAGTTCATTCAACAACCATCGTATCAGTATGCCCCTCAACCATATGTGGCAGCTGTTACCCCCACTTTCAATCAACAAGTGCATGTGTTTCAACGAGATCCTCTAGTTCCTCAGTATCAAAAAGCGTACAATGCTCAGCAAAGAAATCCTATTCAGCGCCAGAATAATCAAGGTCAAAATATAAGACAAGGAGGGAGGCCACCTATAAACCCCATCCCTATGACTTACACCAAGTTGTATTTGTTTCTCATTGAGCAAGGCTTGGCAACTCCAAGGCCATTAGGCCCTCCTCCATATTCACTTCCACCTTATTACAACCCTAACGCCCATTGTCCTTTCCATGAGGGGGCTGCTGGTCATGATCTTGAAGGTTGTTATGCCTTGAAACATATTGTAAGGGAATTGGTCGAGAAGAAGCTTTTGTCTTTCAATGATACAAATCCTAATGTGAAGAGTAATCATTTGCTCTCCCATGGGGCATCTGTCAATGCTATAGAAGGAGAGGTTGGTGAAGTCTTGATTTGTAACGTGAAAGGTATCAGAACTCCATTTCCATAAGTTCATGATAAGTTAGTTGAAGCATGTTTAGCCAAGGTGTGTCACAAGAATTGTTCCGAATGAGCTGTTCAGCCAAAAGGGTGTGAAGGAGTCCAAAGGGACGTCCAGATTTTAATTGACCAAGGTATACTTCTGATTAGTAAATGTGTGAAGAAAAATGAAGTAGTTGTGATTGAGCCATTGTTCAATTTACCAACTTGTGTGTTCAATTTAGCCGAGTCTACTCACAAAGAAGTTGAACATGTCTTCAATCTGCCTAAACCAGTTTCTAAACTTCCAGATCCAGTTGTGACTCCTGTTCAAAGTAAGAAGACTGTTTATGTTCCGAAATCATTTGTGGAGCAAATACCTACTCCTTTTGCTTTCAAGAGTAAAAAAGTTATGCCTTGGAATTATGAAGTGGCTGGCGATAACCAGAAATCTGTGAATCCAAAAAAAAGGGTCGAAGGTTGATAATGATGAGGTGACAACATAGTAGGGCCGAGCAGAATGACCCGCAGTGGTCGAATTTATAACCCTCCTATCCGTGTGATACCTCTGTCACCAAAAGAAACTACCATTGTTTTTCCTTCTAAGGACTAGGATGTTGTCTCTTTTGATGAAGATGAAGAGTTCCTCATGATCATTAAAAGTGATTACAAGGTTGTTGACTAGTTACATCAAACACCATCAAAAATCTCAATATTGTCTCTCCTTATGTGCTCTCCTGCACATCGCAGTGCTCTGTGAAAGCTACTTGCTCAACCTCATGTGACACAGGTTATTATTGTTGAACAATTTGATAATGTGATAGCTAACATCACCGCCTGTAATACTTTGAGTTTTGATGGAGGGGAATTGCCAAAGAAAGGTAATAATCACAATTGTGCCTTGTACATTTCTGTTAAACGTCAAGAGGACACGTTGGCTAGGGTATTGGTAGATATTGGATCATCCCTCAACGTGTTGCCCAAAAGAACTCTTGCAAGGTTGCATGTGAAGGAGCAGAGATGAAACCTAGTGCTATTGTTATGAAGTCATTCGATGGTTCGAGAAGGACCGTGATTGGTGAAGTGCAGTTGCCCATTCTTATTGGTCCCCATGTTTTTGATATAACCTTTTAGGTTATGGATATCAACTCCAATTATAGATGTTTGTTGGGAAGGCCATGGATCCATGCTGTTGGGGCAGTGACGTCAACCCTACATCAGAAAATAAAATTTGTTGTGGACAACAAGCTAGTGACCATATTTGGAGAAGAAGATCTCATGGTGAGCAATCTTTCTTCATTCAAATACATTGAGGCAGATGAGGACGCATTGGAAACTTCTTTCCAAGCACTTGAAATTGCAAATGCAGTCTTATTGGAGGTAGAAGAGCCTGTGCAGAGGGTCTATCCATCTTGTGCATCTCTGAAAAGTACCATTTCCACCATTGAAGAAGTAAACCAGAAGGTTGGGGGTGAAGTGATCAACGTCAAAGTCAAGATGGACCGCTTTGGGTTGGGTTACAAACCAACTGCCAAAAAAGCGTCAACTCCAATCCAGGGCCATCCAAGAGAAATCCAAGAAGTGTTCGTCGGTGCTGGCTTCCAAGTTAACACAATTGACAAAGATTCTGAAGATGAAGGCTTAAGCAATTTGGTGTACCGTTCTGATATGGCTTTGAGTAATTGGGACTCTATGGAGATTCCCGAAATCCTCCCTTTTTCAAAGTAATTTTGTTTTTTTGTCATTTTAATGTTTTTGAAAATCCATAGTCGTGCCCAAGGCTATAGGAATGGCCTTCTGATTTTCAAATCTTAATGAATGAAGGAATTTTGTTAAATTCCTGTTTTGTTCATTTTTTGCTTTTTCTCTTTCACTTTTTAAATGAAAATGGTAATCTTTCAGAAAAACACTAAAAAAAGAAAAAAAAAATCTCATTGCATTGCCCTTTTGTTTTTCATTTTAATAAAAGCAATCATCTAAAACATGCAGAATCATTGATACTCACATTGAATCTGATGACTCTCCAATCTCTCCTAACTTTGACGCACCCATCAATCAAGCAGGAGAAGAGGGTGAAGAAGATTGTGATATCCCAGATGAATTGGCTAAGATGCTTGAATATGAGTACACAGATCTCCAAACTCACCAAGAGCAGGTCGAAACCATCAACTTGGGCAGTGAAGAGGAGAGAAAGGAAATTAAAATTAGCACCACACTTGGGGCAGATGTTAGGGAAAGGTTGGTCAAGCTTCTCCAAGAATATGTGGATGTGTCTGCATGGTCGTATCAAGATATACCCGATTTAGGCACAAAAATCGTCGTTCATAAGCTACCACTCCGACCCAATTGTCCTCCCGTGAAGCAGAAATTCCGAAGAACAAAACCAGACATGGCCTTGAAGATCAGAGAAGAGGTAAAAAGACAAATTGATGTTGGATTTCTTGCAGTTGTGAAATACCCTCAGTGGGTGGCCAATATTGTTCCTGTACCGAAGAAGGATGGAAAGGTTCGAATGTGTGTCGACTATAGGGACTTGAACAAATTCAACCCAAAGGATGACTTCCCTCTTCTGCACATTGACACTTTGGTGGATAATACTGCTAGATTCGTTGTCTTTTCTTTCATGGATGGCTTCTCAGGATACAACCAGATTAAAATGGATCCTGATGACATGGAGAAAACTACATTCATCATACCTTGGGGGTCCTATTATTATAAGGTCATGCCATTTAGTATAAAAAATGCAGGCGCTACTTACCAAAGGGCGATGGTTACGCTTTTCCATGACATGATGCATAAGGAGATAGAGGTCTAAGTCGATGACATGATCCCTAAGTCCCAAAGCGAAGAGGACTATGTAGATCATTTGTTTAAATTGTTTGAGCATCTCAGGAAGTTCAAATTTCAACTAAATCCAACTAAGTGTACCTTTGGATTTCGGTATGGAAAATTGCTTGGATTCATTGTTAGCCAACGAGGGATCAAAGTTGGCCCAGATAAAGTCAGAGCTATTTAAGAAATGCCCGCTCCGCAAACCGAGAAGCAAGTCATAGGTTTTCTTGAAAGATTGAACTACATCTCTAGATTCATCTTCAAGCTGCTCCGAAAGGATCAAGCTGTTGAATGGAATTCCGATTGTCAACTAGCTTTCAAAAAGATCAAGGGTTATCTACAAGAACCTCTAATCCTGATTCCGCATGTACCAGGAAAACCTCTCTTCATGTATCTGACTATGCTTGAAGGGTCTATGGGTTGTGTACTGGGGCAACATGATGAAACTGGACGAAAGGAGCATGCCTTCAACTATTTGAGCAAGAAGTTTACCGACTGTGAAAATAGATATTCACTCTTGGAGAAAACTTGATGTGCTTTAGCGTAGGCTGCTAAGGGTCTCAGGCAATATATGATCTGTCACACTACTTTATTGATCTCCAAGATGGATCCAATAAAGTACATTTTTGAAAAGCATGCTTAGACTGGAAGGCTTGCCCGTTGGCATATATGTTGTTATCCGAATACGACATCCAGTACGTAACTCAAAAGTCCATTAAAGGGAGTGTCTTGTCAGATTACCTTGCAGAGCAACCAGTTGAAGAGTATGAGCATCTCAAGCTTGACTTTCCCGATGAAGACATTATGTTGATAAAGAAAGATTGTGAAGAACCTAGTCCAGATAAGTGTCCTAAGCCAGACTCCCATTGGAAGATGATGTTCGATGGTTCCTCTAATTACAGTGGGCATGGTGTAAGTGCTATTTTGATGAATCCAGGTGGTGGTTATACTCCATTTCCAGCAAGATTAGATTTTGAGTGCACAAGCAACATTGCCGAGTATGAAGCATGCGTTCTAGGCCTTTAAACAACCATTGACCTTAGAATCAAAGTTCTTGAAGTGGGTGGAGATTCAGCTTTGGTGATATACCAAGTCAGGGTGAATGGGAGACCCGAGACAAAAAGTTGATTTCTTACCGTGCTTATATTGTAAAGATGATCAAATACTTTGATGAGATCACTTTCCGACATATTCTGAGGTCTGAAAACCATATTGTTGATGCTTTGGCTATGCTAGCCTCCATGTGAAAGGTCAGATTTGTTAATGAAGCACCACTCATCCAGATTGAACGAAAGACCGAGCTTGCCTACTGCCAATTAGTTGAAGAGGAAACTGATGGAAGACCATGGTTCCACGATATCAAGATGTACCTGCAAAACCATGAATATCCAGCTGATGCTATCGCTCTTAACAAAAAGACTTTGAGAAGATTGGCGTCCAAATTCTTCCTCAGCAATGATGTGTTGTATAAAAGAAACCACTGCATGGTTCTGGAAAGATGTGTTTACAGACGTGAAGTATACCTGTTGATGCAAGAAATTCATGAGGGACCATTTGGAACTCACGCCAATGGTCATGCTATGTCCAAAAAAGTGTTTCAGAACTGGATATTATTGGTTAACTATGGAATCTGATTGCATCCAATATGCCAGAAAATGCCATAAATGACAGATATATGCCGATAAAGTGCACGTGTCTCCAACACTGTTGAATGTTTTATCATCGCCATGGCCTTTCTCCATGTGGGGGCATTAACATGATTGGAGTGATCGAGCCTAAAGCTTCCAACGACCATCATTTCATCTTGGTTACCATCGATTACTTCACAAAATGGGTAGAAGCTGCATTCTACGCCAATGTAACCAAGCAAGTGGTTTCCCACTTCATCAAGAAGGAAATTATTTATCGTTACGGAATTCCAAACAGAATTATCACAGATAATGGAACCAATTTGAACAACAAGACGATGAAAGAATTATGTGAATCCTTCAAGATCGAGCACCATAATTCTTCGCCTTACCGCCCGAAGATGAATGGAGCCGTTGAAGCTGCCAACAAGAACATCAAGAAAACCCTGCAAAAGATGGTCAAAACTTACAAGGATTGGCATGAAATGCTACCATTCGCTTTGCATGGATACCATACCTTATACTGTACTTCAACAGGGGTAACCCCTTTATCATTAGTTTATGGCATGGAAGAAGTTATCCCAATCGAAGTTGAGATACCATCCTTGAGAATCCTGATGGAAACCAAGTTGGAAGAAGCTGAATGGATCCGAAGAAGATACGACGAGTTGAACCTCATCGATGAGAAGCGGATGACAGCCATGTACCCTGGGCAGTTATACCAAAGGAGGCTTAAGAGAGCATTTGACAAGAAGGTTTGTCTGCATGAATTCAAAGAGTGAGATCTGGTACTCAAGAAAATCTTGCCATCACAGAAAGATGCCCGAGGAAAGTGGGATCCCAATTACGAAGGCCCATTTGTTGTGAAGACTGTCTTCTCAGGAGGATCCCTAATTCTCACAACAATGGATGATGAACAGCTTGCACATCCCATAAACGCCGATGCAGTCAAAAAATATTATGCCTAAATAAAATCCGCTAGGTCGAAAACCAGAAATGGAGACTTACGCAATAATGGGTATCCCGGTGGATCTAAACCTATGATGGAGATCCAGGAAAAAGTTAGGGATGAAAATAAAAAAGGAGAGCTCACTAAGTTGAAAACTCGAAAGGGCGGCTTAGGCAAAAATGAGCATCCCGGTGGATTGAAAACCCGAAAGGGTGGTCCAGGAAAAAGCTAGGGACAAAAGACATTTGACTGTATCAAATGGTGTTTACCAATACTGAAGAACCATCAGAAGATCAATCCAATCGCTCTCGTCAGAAGCAAGGATCTGGGGTATCTTAGTTATTAGGGATTATAATAGTTGTTGGATTCAATGTAAACCTTTCCCTATTGCCATTTTCACAATTGTAATACTCCATGGAGCTTTTGCCATTTGCAAGCTGCCATTCTTTAATAAAATACAAACTTTGCCCATCATTGGTTGTCATTTATATTTCTTCTACCTTTTTCTTGTTATGCAAAATACTATTTATTTGTTAATAAGGAATTTTGAAAACAGAAAGGTTTTTGAAAAAAGAAAATGTTTTGAAAACATCTTGATAAAACATAAAATCTCTTTGACAAATGGGAGGATAAAAAAGGAAATCCTAGATATTCCCAAGAAGCTTCAAGGTTGCAAAGGCATTGTCATACCATTTGCAAATCCCCACTGAAAGCCTAAACTAATAGCACTCTTGGATTGATTTGTTGATCAAATGTAATCATCAAGTTTGAGGATGTTTCCCCAGTGTCCATTCTATGGAACTTTTGTTTAAGTTGCTGATGATGAGGATTCATTCCCCTGTGAAAGTCTCCTCACCAAAATCTTTCTCTCTCCAGAGTCAACATTTGCATGCCATAATCATTCACATCATGTTCGACATGCGCATTTAGCATTAGCTTCTTGTCTTGGGTTTAGTTATCACCAGTTTGTTCTTTCCCCGTGAAGTCTAGTTATCACCATTCTTCGCGTTTGTTAAATCTACTCCCTTTGGTCGTTACCATATGTCCTTTCCCCAGTTGTCACTGGCATTCACTAGTCTGTTTATTCTTGGTGTCTTGGAGTATTGTTCGTTACCAATACTTCTCTCCCCACTATAATCTGCTTGAGATCTAATTATCATTAGTAAGCTATTTTGGATGTCACCAATATCCCCTTGAAGTCTAGTTGTTACTAGCACCAATCCGTCGAAAGCTGATACCTTTGTTCGCAGTCTAAGTCCAATTGATTTGGCGTGTACAGAAGAGTCTTTTACCCTGTAATTCCCTGATGGTTCCTGAGGATCATGTATAAATTCTTCGTTTTAAGGAATTTCCAGAAGATTGGATGTTTGAAAAACTCCAATAATGTATCTTGTTGATCCTATTGTTATAAGGATCCCTTTTGGATCAGTAATCCTATTGTTATGAGGATTCCCTCTTTGTCTGCCATCCCTATTATTATAAGGGTACTGTCAACACATTCCTATGGTTATACGGATTTTTATCTCATTGTTATGAGGAACTTTGTTTTATCTCTTATCGTTATGAGGAATTTTGACCAATCATACTGTTATGAGGATCCTGTTTCACTTATTCTATTGTTATAAGAATCTATGTCTCCTATTGTCATGAGGGACCCATTTGTTGATTCTATTGTTATAAGAATCTGTTTTGCCATCCTATTGTTATGAGGAGCTCTGTTTTATTTCCTATTGCTATGAGGATTTTACCCTACTTTGTATCCTATTGTTATGAGGATCTTATTTCGATGCTCATCCTAGTGTTAGGAGGATCTTTGTTCATCGTTCCTCTTGTTATGAGGATCTTTGTTTTTCATTACTATTGTTGTGGGAATCTTGTTCTGTATCCTATTGTTATGAGGATTCCTTCTTGTCTTTGATCTCTTGTAAGAAGGTCTTGCTTTTGTTAGATATTCTCAGTCACACCCGGTCATGTCTGAACCTGTTGATCACCAATTTGAATATCCCTAGTGTTGTCTTTCTGTTGTCCCCAACGAGTCTTTACTCATTGTCGTCTCCATTCACATTTTGGATTTATCATTCCATCATGAATCATCATACTAGAGTTCATTACATGTTAGCATTGTCCCTAGCCTTGTTGAGAAAGTCAGTTTTTTCTATAGCATAGCATGCCATTGCATCTAGGGGCAAAATTTCCGGTTATTTATGTATTTAAATACCTTTCACTTTGATCCATGAGGGTTGTCACCACACATGCCATCTAGTAAAGTTATTTAAATAGAGGCAATTGTCATACCCCAAATTTTGACCCTAGATTCCATCATCACTCTAGGAGCACCACACATTGCATTGCTAACCCTAACCTTGTACAAATTGCTTTTTGTTTTGTTTCATCTGAATTAGGGTTTTGAACTAATGGAATCAAGAGGATCCCCACTTAATCAGTCAATAATTAGGGTTTTGAACTCATTGACTTTTGGGATTTTTAGTCAAAATTGAAGTCCTCAAGCTAAATTTCATGAAAACATGTTTTATCAATGAGTTTGAGCATTAAAAATCAATAATTTGGAGTTTTTTTTTACAAAAGGGGCAAATTAAAGAAAGTTGAAATTTTTCTAAGTATGGAAGAAAAACCCTAATTTGGTGCCTGTTAGACGATGGCTAGGATCTAGAAGGGGGTTGAATAGATCCCACAAATTTCTACACGCAAATGGTTACCAAAAAATTATTTTAAAAGTTTTAACGGAAGCAACCACTGAATCACACGTCTACAACAAACCTCTACTAAAAGGATTGGATATGCAGGACAATATTGGGAATGAATTATGGATGAGAAAAGTTCAGATTGATTAACACAATTTAAACGCAATCAACAATGTTTTATTTGCTTGATAGTTAATCCAACCCAACGAGGTAAATCGACAAACAATTAATTACGAATACGTTCGATTTTGCGTTGAAACAAAATTATCGAACACTTGGTGTGCGTTAACACACTAAGTGCAGATTTCAAAGTAATGTGATGTTG
This sequence comes from Lathyrus tuberosus, assembly GCA_022829125.1. NCBI lineage: Eukaryota > Viridiplantae > Streptophyta > Magnoliopsida > Fabales > Fabaceae > Lathyrus > Lathyrus tuberosus. The sequence goes on from JALAZF010000353.1 coordinate 2,947,822, forward strand.
AGCCGTTCCTAAATACAATCCAAGGGATTGTATCAAATTTACAAAACAATTTAATAGCCCAATATAACACTAGCTTAGAAATTTCGATCAATTTAAACTTCGCAAATTCGAATGATATTAAACGTAAAGAGTTAAGGTAGAGAGAACAAACACGATTTGATTAGGCAGTTCCCCAATCGTCCTCGCTATGGGTACCTCTGCCCCCAATTCCACAAATGGAATTGATATATATATATATATATATATATATATATATATATATATATATATATATATATATATATATTACCGTTGCAATTGAGTTTATACAAGAGAAAAACAATGAACATCCAAACTTTCAAATGTCTTTGATTGTTGATGCAGAGTCTTCTCTCCCCTTGATTCAAGATGAATCAAGTGCCTCGAATTCGGTTGAACAAGTCACCGTCCCACGCTACTAGACTGCAAGAAACCACCGTTCTTCAGTCACCTTCACTCGGTCGACTTCGATCCTCCGCAATTCGATCCCCAAACCTTTCTTCTACAATCCTCCGACTGTAGCTACTAAACCGAATGAATACTTTGTTCTTCGGTTACCTTCGCACGACTGAATCTTTGTAGAACGAAACGGTTTGTGCCAAAACCCCCCAAAATCTCCTTGATTCTTGGAGGACAAAACCTAGGGTTTTATTAAAGAAACACCTACCAATTCTCAACCCGGAAATGAAGATCACACACTTCCTAATTCTGAACGTTATCACTTCAAAATAATGAACGACACAAACTAAAATGGTTATGTGTAATTGTTTGTTGACTCAAGGTTGAAGATGAAGATGAAGAAAAAGATTGGTATGAATTTTCACGTTTCTTGTTGTTCCTGTAAATAATAAGCTAAAACAATATATATACTATCCTAGAAAACATAACAGGAAAAACAAAAAATTTAAGTGAACAACACATCAGAAAATTGGTGCAAAACATCGAACGGTCGACCTATACAGGTGAGGAGGTCGACCTGAGCAAGGCAGTCAGCACATCTGCATAGAAAAACAGCCTATGCGTCGACCTAAGCAGGGTATGCATCGACGCATTGTTCCCAGTTTTAGACAATGATAAACTCAGGATGTATGAGTCGACCGGAGGGTCGACGCGAGCATTCCCGCAGTTGACACTAACAAATGCTACCTGTCTGGGTCGACCAGAACAGGGTTGTGAGTCGACTCACACCCTTGAAACATGCAAAAATCATCTTTTTGACTTTCCTAAAGGTTTTTAATCATATCTAATGCACCTAGAACATTGCCAACATGATCAAACATCCTTAGAACACCTAATGTGTATTCTATATGATATTCTTCATGTCAATTCTATATATGCTAAGCATGATAGTTTTGACATCATTAAAATCAAGTGTAAAGAGATCTTCCCTTCACATACTCCCCCTTTTTGATGATGGCAAAACAGTGGCGCAAGGTCAAACTAAGGTATTATCCTCCCCCTGACTTTATGCATCCATCGTTGTTTGATCATTCTCAATACCTGTTATTTCCAGTTTCTTCTCCCCCTTTGACAACATCAAAAAGAGAGAAAGATAAACATATCAAGGATAGGAAAAAAAACCAAAGCGACAGTTTTTACATAATTGCAACGCGTAATCATTAACGCACATCCACATAAAATGCAAGTTAATGAACATAATGAGAGATAAATAGAAACATAATACTAATAAACCAAACCAAAAAGCTTAAGGAACACAAAGTTTATGGCAGTACATTGTTACGACATAGAGCATCCGGAAAGGAGAAGTACAGGATCACGAAAAGAAAGCAAACATAGCGAAAAGCAACATAGTAGAGTCATAAAAAAACAAACAATGTAAGAAACAAAGCACTAATAGATATGATGAGAGATGCAACAAAGGTCCTCAAGGCCTCCTCCCCATAAATGAGTGGCCCCTTCCACGAAACTGGTAAGTATGAGGAGGTGGTGGAGGTTGCACATCCAATTGCTCAGTCATCTCCAATACTGTTTGATTCAAAATATTGAAATTGTTTGTAAGAGCACGGTGTTGATTAGAAGATGTCTCAGCCATAGTGATGAATCTTCCCATCACATTAGTTGCAAAAGAATAAAAGTTGTTGGTGTGCGTTTGAATCTCTTCGTGCAAAGACTGAAACTATTCCTCTTGAGTTGTGGCAAACAGCTGTTGGTCGAGTTGCATAGTCCTCATGAGTTCAAGAATATCCTCATTGTTTTGTTGAGGACGCGAAAACTTTGTTCTTCTTCGTCATCGCTTTGTTCATCCTCTTCTTCTTCTTCTTCTTCTTCCTCTTCTTTTTCTTCCTCGTCTTCTTCATCAGATTCCTCCAAAACAGCAGTGTTTGGTTTCACAACATACTTATACTTTTTATCTTTGACATCCCAAATGTGTCTCATCATAGTCAACGTCTTCTGACTGAATTCTTGATCTGAGGTGAGAGATTTATATGTGAGACCAGGAGCAATTATTTCATCACGGTTGATCACACTTTGAATGAAAGAGGCGTAAGACAATGCATTTCTTCTACCAGAGTCACGTAGAGCATACATCCTGCTTGCAACATAATACGGCCAACTAATCCGGATTTTATTTTTCAGAATGTACATCAAGTGGACTTCAGGCTGATCAATCCTGGAATATCCGCCCTTCTTGGGTCAAAGAATGTGTGACACAGTCCAATGTAGGATCCTATCAAGAGGTTTTAATTTCCCAGTTGTCACGGATTTAGGAAACAAGTCGCTCGCCACAACCTGATCAGAATATGGTTTCTTCAGCATAGAATTCAGTGCTTTCTTAAAATTATAACCCTCAACAGTGCTTGTATCTGTTGCATGTTCTGTAGGTGCAGCATTGAGCACAGGCATATTGAACAAATCCCTAGCTTGCAGTTAAACATGTAACCCTCAAATTTTCCCATTAAACAAGAATATAAAATTCGAACCAAATCCTCATTATATTTGATATCACATTCCAAAAAATTTCTGAAGTTCTGAAAATCCAATAACTCTATAACCTCTTCTATATGCATACGCTCAGCAGCACGACGATAGTAAACAAATTACTTTATAACAGACCACGTACTCAACTTCTTTTCATATAGATCAGTAAATTCATCAGATACAAGAGAGGAAAGTGTTACCGGTGGATTGAGAGAAGGTTGGGAAGTACCAGCTTGAGTGAAGGTCCTCTTGTGACTCTTTTCTGAGTGATTCTTCGAGAAGCCATTGATGGTGATGCTTGAGAAGGATGAACAGTAACCAATTTCTTCAATGTCGTGTGAAACCCAAATGTTGTTGGTAAGAGTTGTGGAGTTAGGGTTTGTTTATAGAGGATTTAGGGAAGAGGAGGAGATGAGAGAAACTATGTAATGACTTGATACAATGCACATGCTATGTTAATGACACATAAAAGAATCATAAAAAGCATAAAAATCAATTAAATGGGTCAAAACGCACGAAGCCCAAGAGATTTTTCGAAATCTGTCAGCTAGCGGTCGACCTCTAGGTCTGTGTGCGTCGATGCACACTGTGACATTTTCTACAATTTTGAAAAATAAAGCTATGAGTCGACCTGAGCATTCCAGGCTTCAATCGTGAACAAAGCAATAAGAGAGAGTCGACCAGAGGGATGATTGGGTCGACTCAAATAGTAGAATTTTGCAAAAATCATATATTTGTGTCATTTAAGCAATGATTTTGAATAAATAAGAAGCCAACACAAACGTCAAACATTTAAATGGATAAAGTAGGCTTAATATGTGCAATAAACATCAATTTTATCACTCAACATGGTACGTTTACTTAAAGAAAATTTTTAAGCGGAACAATATTACCTTGATCATGATAAATGATGAGAACCCTCACATATAGCTTAATAACTCTTTGCATTGTTAGTCAAAAACATAACCAAACATATATATATATGTGAAATGCAACTATCTGAGAGGAATATCAAACACGATATAAAGAGGGTTGTGTCAACCTTTCCTCTTGAATACCCTTGATCAAGTAAAAACTTGCTTAGACGTTCATACCAAGCCTTAGGGGCTTGTTTAAGTCTGTATAAAGCACGTTTAAGTTTGTAGACATGATCGGGATATTCATGGGATTCAAAACCCGGAGGTTGGGCAACATAATCCTCTTCATTTATGTATCCATTAAGGAAAGCACTTTTAACATCCATTTGGAATAATTTGAAGTTCTTAGTGCAAGCATAAGCAAGTAAAAGGCGTATAGCCTCGAGTCGGGCAACTGGCGCATAAGTTTCCTCATAGTCGATTCCTTCCTCTTGGTTATAGCCTTGTGCTACAAGCCGCGCTTTGTTACGTGTTATAACCCTGTTTTCATCAAGTTTATTCCTAAACACCCATCGGGTGCCGATTACTCGATGATCTCGCGGAGGGGGGCAAGGTCCCAAACCTCATTTCTCCTTAATTGATTTTGTTCATCTTGCATTGATAAAAACCAATGCTCATCGAGTAACACCTCCTTTGCGTTTTTAGGTTCAACTTATGACACAAAAGTGGAGTAATAACAAAAGTTACTAAGTTTAGAGTGGGTGGTTATTCCCTTAGAGATGTCACCAATGATATTGTCGATTGGATGGTCTTTGGAAGACTTCTGTGCTGGAGGAAGGTCATCTTCATTAGTTGGATGATCCTCCTTACTCTTCATAGGTTGGTGATCCTTTTCCTCCTCAATACGCACTACTTCAGGCTGATCAGTTACTTTATCAGTTTCCTTGAGTATGTCTTCTGAAGATACACCTGCACCATGAAAAGAACTACCTTCTCCGACATTTTTCGGATAAGACTCATCAAAAGTAATGTGTACCGACTCTTCAATAATTCATAACCTTTTATTATAAATTCTATAAGCTTTACTTGACAGAGAGTATCCAAGAAAAATACCCTCGTCGGCCTTGGCATCAAACTTACCAAGTGTCTCTTTTCCATTGTTCAACACAAAACACTTGCAACCAAAGACATGAAGGTGAAAATTATTTGGCTTACGCCCTTTTAAAAGTTCATACGGTGTCTTGTTTAGAATAGGCCGGATGAGCACCCTATTCAAAACGTAACAAGCCGTACCAATGGCATCGGCCCAAAAGTATTTTGGTAGTCCACTTTCATTGATCATAGTCCTTCCAAGTTCCTCCAAAATTCTATTTTTACGTTCCACCACCCCATTTTGTTGAGGGGTACGTGGTGCGGAAAAATTATGATCAATTCCATTGGATTCACAAAATGCTTCAAATAAATGGTTTTCAAACTCACCTCCATGATCACTTTGAATTGACATAATGTTCGTGTTTAACTTGTTTTGAGATAACTTAGCAAAATTTTCAAAGGCCGAAAAGGTATCACTCTTATTTGCTAAGAAAATAGTCCAGCAAAACCTAGAAAAGTGTTCGACTATTACAAAACCATAATAGTTACCACCTAGGCTTTTGATCCTAGATGGTCCAAATAAGTCCATATGGAGGAGCTCAAGGGGTCTCATAGTTGAAACGATGTTTTTAGATTTGAATGAGATCCTTGTTTGCTTCCCCATTTGACAAGCATCACAAAGATGATCCTTTGTGAATTTGATTTTGGGCAAACCGATGACTAGGTCTTTAGAGACTATTTTGTTAAGCAAATCAAAATTGATATGGGCCAACCGTCTATGCCACAACCATGAATCTTCATTCATAGTGACTAGACACTTGTCTCCATTCAACGATACCTCATTTAAGTCTAGCATATAGACATTGTTCACCCTCAAGCCCTTAAATACATCCTTTTTGTCACTATCTTCAACTATGCAACAATCTTTTGAAAAAGATACTTTATAATTCTTGTCACATAGTTGACTAATACTTAAAAGGTTGTGTCTAAGGCCTTCCACAAGCAGCACATCAGAGATAGTAGTAGATGAAGGGTTACCTACACTACCTTTGCCGAGAATCTGTCCCTTATTGTTATCTCCGTAGGTGACAAACCCCTTTTTCTTCGCCAAAAAATCGATGAAAAGAGATATGTCTCCTGTCATATGTCTTGAGCAGCCACTATCCAGAACCCATCTTCTTTCGGTGGTCTCAAGACTTTGTACCTACAAAACAATCAAGGGAGAGTAGGTACCAATTCTCATTGGGTCCTTTACGGTAAGTGAAACCAAGATCGCACTTGGGCAACCATTGATAAATTCCTTTTGGAATAAGAAATCTTCTAAAACGACATTTAGCAATAGTATGACCAGGCTTGCAACAATATAGGCAATCACGATTCATTTGGAATTTACCTTTGCTATCTCTATCTCGAATCACATACGTATACTTTTGATACGGATTGTTCATATTTTCTCGATAATGTGATCGATCAATAGCAAACGTAATTTTAGGCTTAAGAGCCTTGTCTAATTTGGCCTTAAGGGTTCTCACCTCTTTTTGCCAAATATGACAAGTATCACAGCCCCCAAACTTGAACCATGGAGACTTATTCTCATCAATCTTAGCTTTCGATGCATCCACCATGGAGTTTTTAAGAGCTTCCAATTTCTTTTCGGAATCGAAAACCTTTCTCTCCAAGTATTTAAAAATCTTTTTGTTCGAGGCTAAGCGTTGAAAAGCTTCCTTAGCCTCATGGTGCAACATATCAAAAGCCTTTTGTAATTCCAAATGAGACATACTTTTAGAATGATCATATTTAGAGTGTTTTACCTCTTTCTTCTTGTTTTGACGTGCCATAAGACATAGATTAACAGATTCACTTTCGTCACTTGAGTTGTCATCTTTTTCTGACTCGCTATCGCTCTCCCAAGCGATGTATGCTCGTCTAGACTTGTTTGACTTTTTGTGTTGACAATTCTTATCCTTATCCTTATCCTTGTCTTTCTTGAGTGATGGACAATCTGGCTTGTAGTGCTCGGATTTTCCACAGTTGTAACACGTTCCTTTAACCTTGCCATTCTTATTTCCTTCATTTCTAGATTGCCTCCTAAATTTGACTAGATTTTTATCCAAGTGTTGAATCTCATTCTTCCGAACGTACCTATTGTATCTCGTCACAAATAAACTCATATCATCATCAGAGTCATCATCTTCTTCATTGTTGGTTTCATCATCACTTTGCTCTTTAGATGTGGACTTTAAACAAGAAGCCTTAAGAGCAATCGACTTCTTTTCTGTATCTTTTATTTTCTCTTTCTTTATACTCTTCTCATGTTTTTCAAGGCTAATGAGCACTTGCTCATGCTCATCGAGTTTGCCAAATAATGTGGTGTGGTCTAGAGTAGCTAGATTATTGGCCTCCTTGATCGCGGTGACCTTCGGCTGCCATTCCCTGTTAAGACACCTCAAAATCCTATTAGTAGCAACCTCATTTGGAATTGGTTTACCAAGTACATGCAATTTGTTGATAATATGAGTAAATTGTTTTTGCATATCCGCAATGGTTTCCCCTTGCTTCATGTAAAAAAGATCGAACTCTTGCGTTAGTGTGTTGATACGGGCCATTTTAACATCATTAGTGCCTTCGTGGGCTACTTGTAAAGCATCCCACGTGGCTTTGGCCGTTTCACAATGAGAGACTCAATAATACTCGTCAACCCCCAAAGAGGAGATCAGCATATTTCGAGCCTTCCAGTCATAGTTGTACTTTTTCTCGTCCTCCTCATTCCATTGAGCTTCGGGTTTGGGAACGACAATGCCTTCGGCATTGGTCATTGTAATTTCCATGGGACCGTTTAAAATAACGTTCCAAACCTTCCGATCTATGGAATTTATATGGACGCGCATACAATCCTTCCAGTAGCTGTAATTCTCGCCTGTAAAAATTGGAGCTTTATTATAAGCCCCTTTAGGTTCGTTCTCCATATTCCAAGAAGTTTTACCGAAGCACCAGATAAACCAGGCTCTGATACCACTTGTTAGACGATGGCTAGGATCTAGAAGGGGGGGTTGAATAGATCCCACAAATTTCTACACGCAAATGGTTACCAAAAATTTGTTTTAAAAGTTTTAACGGAAGCAGCCACTGAATCACACGTCTACAACGAACCTCTACTAAAAGGATCGGATATGCACGACAATATTGGGAATGAATTATGGATAAGAAAAGTTCAGATTGATTAACACAATTTAAACGCAATCAACAATGTTTTATTTTCTTGATAGTTAATTCAACCCAACGAGGTAAATCGACAAACAATTAGTTACGAATAATTTCGATTTTGCGTTGAAACAAAATTATCGAACACTTGGTGTGCGTTAACACACTAAGTGCAGATTTCAAAGTAATGTGATGTTGAGCTGTTCCTAAATACAATCCAAGGGATTGTATCAAATTTACAAAACAATTTAACAGCCAAATATAACACTAGCTCAGAAATTTCGATCAATTTAAACTTCGCAAATTCGAATGATATTAAACGTAAAGAGTTAAGGGAAAGAGAGAACACACACGATTTGATTAGGCAGTGCCCCAATCGTCCTCGCTATGGGTACCTCTGCCCCCAATTCCACAAATGGAATTGAGATATATATATATATATATATATATATATATATATATATATATATATATATATATTACCGTTGCAATTGAGTTTATACAAGAGAAAAACAATGAACATCCAAACTTTCAAACGTCTTTGATTGTTGATGCAAAGTCTTCTCTCCCCTTGATTCAAGACGAATCAAGTGCCTCGAATTCGGTTGAACAAGTCACCGTCCCACGCTACTAGACTGCAAAAAACCACCGTTCTTCAGTCACCTTCACTCGGTCGACTTCGATCCTCCACAATTCGATCCCCAAACCTTTCTTCTACGATCCTCCGACTGTAGCTACTAAACTGAACGAATACTTTGTTCTATGGTTACCATCGCACGGCTAAATCTTTGTAGAATGAAACGGTTTGTGCCAAAAACCCCCAAAATCTCCTTTGATTCTTGGAGGACAAAACCTAGGGTTTTATTCAAGAAACACCTACCAATTCTCAACCCAGAAATGAAGATCACACACTTCCAAATTCTGAACGTTATCACTTCAAAACAATAAACGACACAAACAAAAATGATTATGTGTAATTATTTGTTTACTCAAGGTTGAAGATGAAGATGAAGAGAAAGATTGGTATGAATTTTCACGTTTCTTGTTGTTCCTGTAAAAAATGAGCTAAAACAATATATATACTATCCTAGAAAACATAACAGGAATAACAAAAAATTTAAGTGAACGGCACATCAGAAAATTGGTGCAAAACAGCGAACGGTCGACCTATACAGGTGAGGAGGTCGACCTGAGCAAGGCAGTCAGCACATCTGCACAAAAAAATAGCCTATGCGTCGACCTAAGCAGGGTATGCGTCGACGAATTATTCCCAGTTTTAGACAATGATAAACTTAAGATGTATGAGTCGACCGGAGGGTCGACGCGAGCATTCCCGCAGTTGACACTAACAAATGCTACCTGTCTGGGTCGACCAGAACAGGGTTGTGAGTCGACTTACACCCTTGATACATGCAAAAGTCATCTTTTTTACTATCCTAAAGGTTTTTAAGCATATCTAATGCACCTAGAACATTGCCAACATGATCAAACATCCTTAGAACACCTAATGTATATTGCATATGATATTCTTCATGTGAATTCTATATATGCTAAGCATGATAGTTTTGACATCATTAAAATCAATTGTAAAGAGATCTTCCCTTCACAGTGCCAACTTTGAAAGGTCATAACTTTCAATCTAGACCACCATTTTTGTGTTCCAAAGATTAAAATGAAGCCCTCACGACATACTACAACTTTTTCAATTAGGGTCAATCTCCAAAAAGTGTATAGATTTTGAGTTATGAGGTCATCAAGTTAATGAAAATCTTTCAACACTTCGAATTTTTTCAAGGCAGTTTTTGTTCAAAAAAAGAACCAAATTTTGGAGCCAGTTTTCACTATGATCCATTGAGAAACAAGAAATTCATCAAACATGAAAGTTTTAGAGCATGTTTGGGGATTTTCAAAAAGTACAATAACACCTCAGTCCTATTCTTGAGCTGAGAGTTTCGAAGGGATGAAGTTGGTGTCACAAGGTTGATTTTCATGCCATTTCCACAAGTTGTTTTTGATCAAATCTCCAAGCCATACCCTATGGTCTTACATTCTTCATTACTTCTAAATCAATCCATAATCAGAATTTTGCACACAAAACATGGAGCATTATCCAAGTGTTTAAACTTTTATGCGTTGGATCATGCCATTTTAGGAAGAAATGCTTCACTTCCATTTTAGAAAAGTGACTTTAATCACAAAATCAACTTGCCTTGAGCCTCTCACTTGTTCTTTCTGCACTCAACCTTTTCCAAGGATAGAAGCAATGTTTCTGAAGTTCCAACCACTCTAGAAAAGTTGTGTACTTACACATTGGAACCATGTTTTTGCATGAAACCACTTGGTTCATTTTCAACCAAACCATGAACCACACAAGTTGCAATTCTGCAGAGCCTTTGATCCCGACTCATTCCCTATAAATAGAGGCTCATTTCAAGCCTCTAACACACAATAAACACCAGACAAACCATCCCTCAAAACACCAAAAACAGCATCTTGCTCATTTCTCCCTTTTGTGCCAAGAAACTTCAACTTGCACAAACACACCATCTGCCTTTTCAAACATCAAACCACCAATCCAAATGTTCAAACACATTAAAAATCATCCCTTGAAGGTGTCCAAACCTTCATCTTCACCCAAACCTTCTAGAACAGAAACTCAACCCTCAAAACCAAGTTTTGTTGACTTTTTGTATTTTCCAAGCCAAAACTTGATTATGACCATTTTCAATCACTCTAACACTTCCAAAACACTCCATAAATCATCTCCAAACTGTTCCAAACCTTGTTTTGCTTATGTAACTTCATTTACTTGAAGTTCCATTTTGGTCACTTTTCATATTTTTGCAAGAAGGAAGCATATTTTGTTCCAAGTGTTTCCAACTTGTTTCAAGCATTCAGAAAGGTCCTTAAAGGTATATTGGAGTTGTCCAAATCAACAAAACACCTCTGTAGCAACTCTCTTGAAAATTCCAAGTTTGCTCCAAGAGATAAGTTCACTTTGAACTTGAACTTTTCAAACCATGTTATATTTTAATGTACATTGATCATGATCTTGTTTGTTATGTTGGATATGATGTTTTTGAACCATTAATTATTGCTGATCATGATTATATGAGACTGTACTTTTGAAATTGCAAGTTTGAAGGTTTTTTAGTGTTGCTATCGTGTTTTAAAATAGAAGCATTTTTAGGCAAAACTAATTGCTCCACTCTATTCCTTGTGAAAAATTAGGTAAGATTGATTTTTATTTCATCAAGTTTCATGGAGGAATCAGAAAGTTATAGGGTTTTTGCAAATTGATCAAAATGATGTTGAAGATGATGTTGCAGCCATGGCGCATTTGGGCAGGCTTTAGGTCAATGTTAGGTATTTCTTTTATTTGGTGGGGGTGACACAATGGATGTATCACCACCCCAGTGGTTAGAATCTGCGCGCGTGTGTACCTTTGACTGAAAGAACTGGGGTTCGAATCCCCCTCGCCCCAGTTCTTTTTATTTCTTGTCATTTACAAGTGAGTTTCAAATATATATGATTGTTTCTATTTGATTTCAACTGCGCGCGTTAGCTGATTTGGTATTTATTATGTATGGCAAGTTCGGTGGCGTGGGTTCAACACCTACCAAGGCCACTTCCTTATTTTTAAGACCTATTTTTCTCACTTTTCTTCACAATTTCAAACATTCATAACTTTTTCATCCTAAATCATTTTTTAGCCATTCTTTTTGCTAAATTTTCATGATGATGTCTAGTTTCTGTTTGTGAAAATAAAATTCCAAAAATGATTATTTTTATTGTGCTTATGTATGTTCAAAGTATGTGACCTTTTAGGATTTCTTAAGGACTTCTTTTGATTCTGTTGATTGATCCCTTGGTTTTCCTTGTGCATATTGAATTGTTTGAACCTCCTACATCTTATATGAACCTTGTATGATGTTATTGAACTTGTGTATCCTTGTTTTAACTTGACTTTGACACATTTTTAAGTGTATGTTTACATGTAATTGTATGTTGAAACTTTGTTCATACCATGAGCTTTTGCTTGGCCACTTTGTCCTTAACATGTGACTTTATTCCATTTTTATATGAACTATGATGTGCACGTATGCCTTGTTTGATCATACCATGTTTAAGTGTTCTCAAGTACTTGATTTTTGTCTTAAATGTGACTTTGTATACATGTTTGTATGTCTAAACCTTTGTGATGTTTCCACCTTATTCAAGATCATGTTTGAACCCTAACATGTATGTTTGGTTGTTACCTACTTGTCTTAAACATGTTGAATTTGTATCTATGATTGAATGTTCAAGTAATGTCTTAACTTATTCACATGATGTTTAAACTATAACTTGTCATCTATAAGTATGCTCATATGTCATCCATTGTATGTTTGCACCTCCTATCCACATATTATTGTCATAAACATGTATCTTTGCTCAAGTATGCTTTGGTCGTTACCTATACTTGTCTTAAATGTATTAAATTGTAATCATGATTAAGTGATGTTTTAACTTATACATGTTTACCTTGAATCTTGATTGATACCATGTTAAGTAATGTTTTGACTTGCACATGCCTTATTTCAAATTTGAACCTTCTTCATGTTAAGTGATGCCTTGAATTATACATGTTAACTTTGAACCTTATTCTCATCCATGTTTAAAGTGTTTTTATATCTTACACATGTTAACTTGACCCTTGTTCTCATCCATGTTTAAGTGTTTATAACTTATGCATGTCATACTTGAACTTTGAATCCTTGAATAAATGTTGTCACACATGTTTCATTGAATCTTACCATGTTTAAAGTATAGTTTTAAAAACCGGACCGAACCAGCCGGTCGGACAGGTTGAACCGGGAACAAGAATGGTAACCGGTCTGGTTCAATTGTTGGATCGGATTGCAGTTGAACCGGTGAGAACCGTTCAAAACCGGTGTAAACCGGTAAAAACCGGTAAACCGGCGGTTTTAAAAAACCGGCAGTTCAAATGCGTGTCTTGTTTTTTAAAATTAAAACGAAGTCATTTTTCATTATTTAAAAAAAAGAAAAAAAAATATAAGAGAAAATTAATATTCTTTTCTTTAAATATTGATAACAACGATTAAATATAATAAATAGAGGCTATTACAGCATTATAGCATTGATAGGTTGTGGTATTTAAACATAATCTATTTTCTCTCCTATATGATTGATAACATTGATTTTTATTAGTTGGGTTGAGGTGTTGCGTAAAGTAAATGGTAATGCATGTTATATAGATAATAAACATAAGTTTGTATTTGAGAATGATACTTTTTTAAATTTTTAAATCAATTACTTGACGTAAATTTATAATTGATTCAAATTTGAATTTAAATTATAAACTTGTAAAATTATGATATTTTTAAATTTTTTAGGTGTTAGTGATTTTTTCCGACATCGAGTCATCTGGTTCGACCGGTTTAATACCTATATAATTTTGTTTTAGTGACCGGTTTATTCAACCGAGTTATCCAGTTTTATCCGATTTAGTCATGCAGTTCGACCAATGACCCAGTGGTTAGACCAATGAAACAGTGACCCAATACTCTCATCGATTCGATAACCAGTCCGGTTTTTAAACATTGGTTTAAAGTGTTGTTATAACTTGTCCATGTTAAATTGTATTCATGATTAAGTGTTGTTACAACTTATCCATACTTGTCTTGTATTCATGATTAAGTGGTGTTAGTAAACACTAATGCATGCTTGCCCTAATTATGTACTTAAATTTGTTATCCAGGATTTAGTCTTGTTATAACTATACCTCATGTGTGTTTAGATGTTGTAACATCTTTGCTTGTATAAACTTAATTTGGTTGTCACCATCTTGATTTATAACTTCTTTAAACTTTGAATGTGTTTGGTTGTTACCTTATTCTTTTATGACTTTGTCAAGTCTTTGCTTTAGATGTTGTCACATATATTCTTATGCTTTGGTTGTAACCATGTGCTTTATCTTTGTCATACTACAATTAACATCATGTTTGAATGTTACTTTGAATGCTTGCAATTGATATCATGTTTGAATATCATACTTATTCATCTCATCCATATTGTTCATACTCTTTTAACTTTGTCAAGTTATTCCCCCAAGTGATGTTAGCTTGTTAGCTTCCATCCATGGTTGCCTCTTGTTTCCAAATCCAAGGGAAAGAATACATCATTGACTCAATGTCATAGGTAGTTTAGCAACACCCATTCCCTATGACCTTGTTAGAGTCATTAGGTATTACAACTTAGACTTAGGGTAGAATTTACAACTCTTTTGACTTTGTTAAGTCATATAAGTGTTATATCCTTAACGCTTACCTCCCCCTTGAACCTTGATCATAATCAAAGTGTTTACTCATCCATAGTAAGGTGAACTACAAATGCTCTGATTCCATCATTGTAAGGATATGTAGGCACAAGACCGCGAAGTTTTGGCGAGCATACTTAGTAAATAAACCCTTAGGTTCCTATCAGGATAAAACCCAAACACAAGACACAAATGCAAATAGCAAACAATAACAAAAATACTAGCAAGAGGTTCCTATAGAGTACTATAGATACTTAGGATGCTAACACCTTCCCTGGTATAACCAACCCCCGAACCTTACAATCTCTTAGCATTGTTGTTACATTGCAACTTAGGGTTTTATACGATCTTTTTCCTTTCCCTTGGATAAAATAAAGTTCGGTGGTGAATATTTAAAGATTTGTGATTCAAGTTAATCAATAGCTTGATATCCGATTCTCACCACAACAATATGCTTTAAGTAACACTTTTAACAAGTTGTACTCTTCCAGCAATAGAGAGAATGAACGCTTTCCATGTAGAAAGCTTGTTTTTGATAATATCAACAATAGGAATGAGATGCTTAGACTTAGGTTTGCCCTTGAAAATAGGAACACCCGGATAAGTGAAATAAGAACCACTAATATTGAAGCCTAACTTGTGAGCAATAACATTGAGCATGTTGTTGGAGATTGAGCCCGCATAAATGAAGGATTTTGAGGGATTGGTTTTCTTGCCTGAAATGTTAGCATAGTTCTAAAAAAGCTCCAAAGAGTCAATGTTAGATAGCTTTCCTTTGCAGAAAATGACTACATCATCAACATAGAGGGAGTAGGAAGGAACCATCATGGCCCTGCAACCCCTAATCAAATCAAGCTTACCTTGCTCCAAAAGCCAAGAGATCCCCCTACTAAGAACCTCATCGGCAATGCATAAGAGAAGAGAAAATAATGGGTCTCCTTGTCTGACTCCTCTTTTACAGGAAAAATGACCATGGAGGCTACCATTGATATAAATGGACAGCCTGGCAGAGTGAAGAATAGTGCTAATCCAATCACAAAATGTGTTGTAGAATCCAAACTTTTTCAAAACCTTGACGAGAAAGCTCCAATCTAAGGTATCTAAAGCTTTATCCATATCAATCTTGAGGTTAAGATTACCACTAATAGACTTGTTGGGACGAAGATTAAAAGCTTCAGAAGTTAATTATTTTATATAAGTATGAATGTTGGGAAATATATTTCACTAATTTAGCATGGCCTAGTGGAAAGAGGCACTACTTTGCATAAAAAATGGAGTTTATTTGAATCTTGGCTCCTACAAAACTTTTGTTTGTTTTTGTTTATTTGAAATATTGATATTTAAAAATAAGTAAAAAGAAAATAAAAACCCAACATGGCATTTAAAAAAAATAAAAAATAATTAAAGAGAAATGGCAACTAAGCAATCCACATTATATTTAGAGAAAAAAAAGGCTACAAAGGAGTGCCACGTCATTTTTTTAGTGTTTGGGTTTCTTGCAGGGCCAAAATAGAGGAATCTTCATAAGTCAGGGAAGGAATCCAAACATTTTTTACAAGGACTTTTTCAAAAATTGCCCATATGGCAGAGGGCAATATAGGTATTGACCCTTTATTTAATCAGATTATTCATCTTTTTATTTAATTAATTAGTATGTGGTGTGCTTTTAATTAAAAATATTAAGTTGTATGAGTACGTGGTAGGGTGTAGTGAGAGCATGGGAAGGGGGGGGGGGGGAGAAGGATTAAAATAATTAAATAATTAGAAATAGTTAGAATTAATAATTATTTTTAATTAATTAAATAAAATAAAAATAGAAAAGAAGTTTTTGGGTGAAAAGTATAAATTTAGGGGAAATAAGGGAAGTGGTGGACATTTTAAAAATAATTGTGCCTAAGTTTAAATAACCAAAGGTTAAGTTAGGTTTAGACCTAAATAGAAAAGTTAGTGGAGCTTTTGATAAAATAATACGTGAAAAATTCCAGCTTTTGGGAAAAAGAGGGAAGCTAGGGTTGAAGAGGGAAGAGCAAACCATAAACCTAATTCTGAATTTTGCAAGGAATCAGAGGTAAGGGGGAAATAGAGCTTTTATATGGGTGTTTGGCATGAAAGGGTATGGAAGAGAGATCCTTACTCTCATTAGGGATTATGTAAAATTATGTTTTGATATGTTATTGTTGTTAAATAATCTGAAAAATTGATTATTGATTATGTTATTATGTGATTTTTGTGACTGAATTCGTGTGTGTATTATTTTATTTGTGAGTATGTGATTCTCTGCCATTATTGAAAAATTGAAGCTTTGAACATGAGTATAAATTTGATGAAAGTGATGAATGAATTTTGTGTCCAATTTCTATGATCCATGACTTGATATGTGCTTTGTAACATGTTTAATTGTGATGATATTATTATAAGTTGTTCAATTCATGTTATGATGTATTAGAATGTTATAATGAGATTTTGGATGATGTATAAGGGATATGGAATGAGAAAACTAGGAATATTTTTATTTTGGACTGATGTTAATCGATTGACATCTTGTGCCAATCGATTGCATGCATGTAATTTTGGAAAATATAACTATGTCAATCGATTGCTCTCAGCCAAAATGTGAAATTTTGGAAAGGTATAATGTAATTAGGATTGATGTAAATCGATTTCACCTTGGTGTCAATTGATTGATGCTAGTGCAATTTTGAAAAATTGCTGAGAGAAACATATTATTTTATCCGATTCTTTTCACCATAACTTTAGTTCCGTAAGTCCAAATGAGGTGAGATTTTAAGTGTTGGAAAGCTAACACCTATGGTTATCCCTTAGTGATGTATTAGAAGGATGGATGGGTGCTGGATTTCTGGAATTAATTATTTTACTTGTTACGTGAGATTTGACGGTAACGAATGGATGCTTAATTGTGGTAAATGAATGAATTAATTATTAATTGATGTTAAGATGATTTAACATGATTGAGTGTTGTGTGGATATGTATTCAACGTGGTGCTCCTGTTTGGTGATGTTATATGATGTGAATATGACTTGTATCGTTATGAAATGCATGATTATATCGTGATTAATTATGTATTGATGGTGAACATTGTTGTTATTATTGGTGGATAGTAATTCATAAGTGTGATTAGTATTGTGTGTCAATGCATGTTGTTTATGGTCACAAGGGGAGCTGCAAGCATTATTATTGTTGTTGCATTGATTTGTATAGACATGCATCATTGTGTCGTTGTCATACCCCACATTTTGACCACTAATATTTCCCATCATTGTGCAAATCATCATCACAATATGGATGAACCATCATGCCTCATCAATCTCCTCAAGGAATTGTTGAGCATTCACTACTATCAAAATTAGGGTTTCAAGCCCTCTCAGAGCCTTAGACAAAGGATCAATCAAGGAATGACATGATCTTCAACTTGTATAGCCTCTCAAGTAGCTACAAAGGATCAAGAGGACTCCCACTCCAAGGATTAAGCATAAAGTTGCTCCCTTCTAGGTGGATCAAGCCTCAAGATCGCCAGCATCACCAAATTAGGGTTTTGGTCGTTCAGGGCCTCCAAAGGGAAATTTTCCTCTGGGCATGAGCCAAGGATCCAAAACACAACCTAATATACTCCATGGAACCTCATGGACCCAATCATCAAGTCAATTTTGTCTCAGGGGATGCATTCATAAAAAATCAGGAATTAGGGTTTCTTGACCTAATTCACCCCTAAGTTGACTTTTAGGGCAAATCATGAGCCAAGACCTCAAAGGAGGATTTGAGGGTCTCTAATACACTACATTGATCCATTTGCAACAATGGATTGATCCAAGAAGCTTGAGCAACAAGCCTCAATTTCATCTGCACCACAGTTAGGGTTTTAAGGAAAAAGTCAACTGTAACTTTGACTTTTGACCAGGACATGCTCCCAAGCCCTATGACATGCATCAATATACCCTATGACACCCATGGAACATGTCCATCAAGTTTGATTTAGGTCAAGGACATGATTTCCTGAAGAATTGCACAGTTTGGAATTCATCTGATAAAAAGTCAACTGTGCACAAAAGTCAACTTTGACTTTTAGAGATTTTTCACAAAAATGGATTTTTAACCCTAAAATGATGTTAATGTATGATTTGAATCATCATTCATCAAGAAAAATCAAGAAAAGTTGGATAACTTGTAAAAGGGGTAACCATAAAAACTTAGAAAATTTTCTAAGTTAAAAATAAAGTGGCTAGGGTACCAACTTTGAAGGGTCATAACTCCTAAACCACAAAGTTATTTTCTCCCATCCAAGGCTTGATTTGTAGATCTCATTGCCCTCTACAAAAACTTCAACTAGACCTAACTCCAATTCATTGTGGATTTTGAGCTATGAGTGAGCCAAAATGGCTGAAAACATGAAAGTACCACTTTTCCAACACTTAGAAAAAATTCTGTCCAAAACAGATTTTGTTGGAAACACCAAAACTTGTGAGGTTTTTTCACACAGTTACAAGCTGAATCAGTTCCAAAGATAAACATCAATGTTGTTGCAAATGTTGCCAAGAATCCAAGCAACTCAATAGCATGAAACCAATCCACTTGTGCCAAGAATTATGGCTGCCACAACACACCATGTCAAGGTTGCCATGAAAAATCAGGTTGGGGGTTTTGTGCCATCCACGATTTTTGAGTCAAAAGGAGTGATCACTATGCCACATGCCTTCAATCTGATCATGAACCAACTAATCCAACTGATAGGGTTGAGTCAAAAAGCCAAGGAATCTTCCAACTTGAAATTCATCCACTTTGGCACATTTTGCCTTGAATTCAAAGGGGCATTAATGTGGAGTAGTGCATTTTCAACAAAGCCACTCTACTCAGTCAAGTTCTCTGATTAAACAACAATAAAAACATCTGAAGAATGTGATTTTGGTTAAGGCATAGCCCTGCTCTTGGGAATGGCTAGTTTGCCTTGCTTGAGAAGAAATCCTCCAAGCCAATCCATACAAATGTGATCTGATCCAGCAGCCATTCACTATTCCTCCAAGACAAAAGTTGATCACCTATAAATAGAGGTTCCAATGGATCATTCAACTCACCCCAAAGCCAGTTACAGCACTGCTTTCTCTCATTCTTCCTTAAACCTCAAGTTTCTTGGTTTTTGAGTAACCACTATCGGGTTTTGAGTTGCAGCCTTAAGAAATCAATTCCAATTGCTCAAACACATCACATATGATGTATTTGAGGTGTCCAAACACTTAAACACTGACTGTAACACCTCAGGCTCAAAATCACCCTTCAACCAAGCCATTATGCCTCATTTATGCAGGTGGAGGTCTCCAGCTTGATCCAAAGAGTTTCAAAGTATTCCAAAACTTGCAACACACTCCATAACATCCATTGAAGTTGTAGGGCTCATTAATTCACAACTGGAACAAGGTTTGTGTAGAGTTCCATTTCAGCTTGCATCAAGGTAAGCCTCAAAACTCCAACTCCATGATCCATGCATATTTCCTCGCATGATATTTTTGCCAATTGCTTGCCATCATATGTTGATTGTTTTCCCTCAAAAAATTTGATCATAGCACTCATAATCATGCCTACTCGATTGCTTTTTCAAAATTAGGGTTCATACGGCCACAATGATATAATCTGCTATACACTGAAAATGAATGAAATTGGGTATTGCCATCTTCTTCCTTGTGAGAAAACGCATGAGTTTGGTGTTTGAATCATGTCAGATGGTTGAGAAACGAGAGAGATGGAGGGCTTCATGCACGAGCTAGAGGAAGAAGCTGGCCATGGCGCCATTTTCAGAAAATCCAACTAGTTTGATATATATTTTTCACTTGCCATGTTATTAATGAATTGGCATTGCGCCCCAGTGGTTGATCAGCTGGTTTATATGTATTGGCAAGCGAAAGGTCTGGGGTTCGAATCCCCCTCGCCCCAGACATTTTTTTTATCACTTTTCCCTATTTTCCTATTTTTCATATTATTTTGTTAATGATTTGAAAAATTAATAACTCACTCAATTTTAATTATTTTTTACTGATTCTTTTTGCAAAAAATCATAAAAATGTTGAAATATTTTATTCCACAAAAAAATTAGATTTATATTATGTATTTAATATAATTAGTATTTTTGTGAATAAATTCATTTTTTATTTGTTTTTAAACATTTTAAAATGAACATCCATCTTGAAAAATCAAGACCAAATGAGTTTTAATATCTCTTGTGATTTATACCTCATTTTTCAAACCTTAAACAAAAATCACAAGTGGTTTATTCAAATCTATTTGGTATTTTTCATTGATTTTCTTTGAATATTTACTACTTAAAGATTAAAATTAGGGTTTCTTTGATTTTCACCCTCATCAAACAATTGCACTTGGGCCTCTATTAGAGTGTAAGACCCAACCCTTTTTTTGTAAAATACAAATCATTTTTGGGCCTCACTTATTGTATAAGTCCCACTGTATTTTCAAAACACCTCGGCGCGCTCGCCAATTTAAAAATCAAACCCTGGGCCTCTCCTTGATCTATAAGACCCATTCAAACTTTTTGGGCCTCAAATAGAGTGTAAGACCCAACCCCCTTTTAACCAAAATCATTTTGGGCCTCACTTATTGTATAAGTCCCTTCGCGTTAAAAGAAAATCTCGGCGCGATCGCCATTTCAAACGGAAAAACAAACTGGGCCTACCCTCGTGTTATAAGCCCCACTCTTTTTCTTTAAAAATTTTTTAGCCTCTTGAGAGAGTGTAAGACCCATCCCTTGTACAGGAAAACTTTTTGGGCCTCAGCCACTTGTATAAGTCCCTCTGTACAAAACAACAGTGCGCTCACTGATAAAACACCTGGGCCTCTCCTTGAGCTGTAAGCCCCAAATCTTTCTTTTTCAAAGCACTTTCTCCTTTGATTTTGAAATATACTGTTGTTTTCAATCTTTCTTTGTTGAACAACTAACTAAACAGCATGGAAGCTCTATAACCGAGTAAGTGGTTATTGCTTTCCTTTACCGCTTTCATATACATATAACTGTATTGTGGGGCTGTTTCACTGTAAGTCTTCTTTCATAAACTCATATCAATTGTGTAATAATAGTATAGATATTTTGAGTTTCCCCAGCAACTACGTCTAGAACTAGGTGACGTCGTTTCGTTCATAGAAATAGACAACTAGATCCCCAATAGGATCACCAGATACAGTCTTCTCTTCGGCTGTCCTCATTAGGAATTGTCAAGAAACTCTACTCCCAGAGATGAGTGTATTCTCCGTGAATGGCATCTTTGAGTTTCTTCCAAATTCTCGAACTTTCCTGACTTGATCTATTCCTTGTGAATAGCTTTCCTTGAATTTCTCGGGGTTTGGGGACCCACGGGCTTCTTAAAAGCACCGGCCTCCTCTTGGGCATCGTACAAGGACCCACAGGCTTCCTAAAAGCAACCCCGCCTCCTCTTGGGCTTTGTACAAGGACCCGTCGGCTTCTTAGAAGTATTCACAGCCTCCTCTAAGGCTTCATATAATGCTCTCTTCCTCTGGGAATGATAGCCTCCTCTTGGGCTTCGTACAAGGACCTCTCGGCTTCTTAAAAGTTTCCAGCCTCCTCTTGGGCTTCGTACAAATTATCCCGACGACCTCCTAGAGGTATAGGAACAGAACTTAGTCATCTGCATAGAACATTCCTTTCAAAGAGTCTACTACTGTTTCTCAAAGCATAGTACAAACTCTAGACTTGGACAGTCTAATTTCCTTGAGTCTCAAAGACATTCTCAAGCACCCCTTCAAAATTAGGAAGAAAACCTGCAGACTCGGACAGTCTCAATACCCTTCGGATTTCCCACTTCCTTAAAGAACAGGAATAACCCGGATCCTTGAATCAAATCCTTGAGTACAGTGTTGCTCATATAAGAACTGATTTTCTCTTTCAAAATCAGTATACTGGACCTGTCACTTAACTGAAACAGTAACCCTAGCCTCCTCTTTGGCTTTATACAATGATTCTCCCCAGCGGAGTCAAACAACGTTTAGCCTCTCTCTCGGGATTTGTACGAGACACATAAGAGACTCCCTCGTTGAGTCAATCACCCTTTTGCCTCCATCTCGGGCTTTATACGAGATACAAAAAGGTTCTTATTGAGCCAAAAAAATTTTAGCCTCCATCTCAGGCTTCGTACGAGATACAAAAACACTCTCTTGTTGAGTATAAAAAATCCTCTTGTAGGATCAACCCCTTTTAGCCTCTCTCTCGGGCTTTGTACGAGACACATAATAGCCTCCTCTTAGGCTTTGTATAAGAAATCCACTGGTTGGTCCAATCAACCTTTTAGCATCAAAGTTGTGCCTCGTTCACAGTACACAAACATCAACAACTCCTTCCCCTTCATCTAATCGCTATAAGCGGCAAGCCTCTGGATCATCTACATCCATGCCACTGTCCCTCTTTTAGCATGAGAAATTCCTAAGGAAAGATAGCATTGCTCTACACTGAGTTAAAGTCTTCTCCTTCAGGTTAAAAATCCCCTATAAAGGAAATTATGGCATTGCCGGATTCACACATCCCGGTTAAAGTAATTCTCCTTTATAAACAGTTGTGACAAACAAACCCCTCTTTAGAGATGACAAATTCTCTCTAAAGTCAAATAGACTTTTCAGCTTCACATCTTGGGCTTTGAACAAGATACAAACTACCTTTCGCTTCATGTCTTGGGCTTTGAACAAGACACCAAAACAACCAATTTCCTCCCATAGAATAGGAGGAACTACGAATGCTCTGATTTCCCTGTTTCGGTAAACGGGAATACGTAGGCATAAGATTGAAAGAAAAAATCTTAGCGAGCGCAATCAACAAAAACCCAAAATCCCATACTCCCGTATATCATAATCTGAAGCAGTATCCTAACAAAATCCCAGAGAGAAATTAGTATTGGCGAAAATACAAATAACCGATACAAAGGCCCTACCACATTGATCGCATCCGTAACCTAACAGATCGCTGTTTAAATTCAGTATGCAAGCAGGGTTAATTGGAGACATCTATTTCCCTTCCTTCATCAGCTTTAATAGGATAAAAAATGAATCGACCTGTAGTTAAAACTCAACTGCAGAGAGCGACCACGCTTAAGAACCGCGTCCAAAATCGCACGCTACAGAAAAATGGCGCCCACCGTGGGGCCCATCTTTGTTTTTCTTCTTTCTTTTCATCTCTTGTATCGAAACCACAGATTGGGGGTTCCGCCGAGGAACCCATTTTCTGTCAGGAACATAGGATTCATAGCTTTAAAGGTCTATGAGGATTAGGACAAATATATATACTACTTTTCCTAATTGCTATACATGTTTATTTTTCTGCTAATGGGAATGTGTGTGATGCCGCATGTGGAAAGATTGAGTATACACTTAAGATAAGTGATGGCGACGAGGTCGACCATCAGCCTCAGTGGAGGCTGACCAATGCAACCCATTCTCTCACCTAGACAATGGGCCGATTGTGATGTCTGAGAAGCTGAGGAGCTAAACCCTTTTGTAGTGCGGAAACTATCGGGAATAGTTGTTACGCGATACTACCCTCATTTGAGGCTGGTGATCTATTCTCGATGAATGGCACTTACTCTAAGATTGCTCTACAACTCGCTGGCGACCCGCTTGTTGTTTTGCTTTCCTGGGAGGAGCTAATGATAATGAGTACAGGTACAAAAATCACCCTAGTATAAACCTTTGGGGATGGGTAGAGCCTTGACTTCATGACAACGACCCTTTGACCCCATGTTTTTTCTATGTTTTTGTGTGCTGCATTCATGCATTCATTTAAAAAACATTAAAACATTCAAAAAAATTTCTCTTCCAGTCTCTCTGTTTTTCAAATTAAACTAAGACTGTGATTGCAAATATCAGAGAAAAGGATTGTACTAATGGATTTCGGTAGAAGGAGAACCCATAAGTACACCTTCAAGGTTCCAAAGCTGGAGGATTTGAGAAGGTTAGCGAGGATGATCACTAACCCTGAGGCTTTCAGAGCCAAGCACGGAGGTCTGCTACCACTGTTAAGAGTCTATGTGATTGAGGGAATCATGGATGCGCTCATTCAGTTTTATGATCCAGTTTATCACTGTTTCACATTCCCGGATTACCAGCTCACACCAATGCTGGAGGAGTATTCTCATCTGATTGATTTACATATCACTGATCGAGCTCCATTTTCTGGACTGGAAGAAATTCCAAAGAATCAGACCATTGCAAAAGCAATCCATTTGGACGAGTCTGAGGTCAGGACTCACCTAACCGCTAAGGGTGGCATCCAAGGTTTGCCACCCCAGTTCTTGACAAAGAAAGCCCTGTATTTTGCCAGTATAGGAAACGTGACTGCTTTTGAAAGCATCTTTGTCTTGCTCACCTACGGGTTATTTTTGTTTCCCAACATCAATAACTTCATCGACATCAACTCCATTAAGGTTTTTCTCATTGGAAACCCTGTGCCGACTTTGGTCGCAGATGCATATCATTCTGTACACTTGGGAAATTTGTACAGCGGAGGGGAGATCACATGCTGTGTACCTTTGCTTTACAAATGGTTTATCTCCCATTTGCCCAAATCTGCTGCTTTTTGGGATTGCAAAAGCGCCTTACGTTGGTCGCAGAAAATCATGTCTCTCACCAACTCTGACATTGATTGGTGTAATAGGATCTATGATGGAATCAGAATCATTGATCGTTGTGGAAACTTCCCCAACATACCCCTTATAGGAACTAAGGGAGGAATCAATTACCATCCAGTTCTCGTTCATCGTCAATTTGGATACCCGATGAGACACGTCCCACGGGGTGTTCATCTGGAAGGTCTTTTCTTCAAGGAAGGAGAAAATGACAGAGCACTAAAGATGGAAATAGTGCACGCTTGGAAGCACGTTCATAAGAAAGGACGAGAGTCTCTAGGAAAATCGGACTGTGTCTCGGTGGAGCCTTATCTCCATTGGGTACAAACTAGAGCTCTCAAGCTAAAAATGCCTTATCCTCGTCACGAAATTCTTCCGCCGAGGGAATCTGTCATGTACTTCATGACGGAAACTGAAAAGCTTCAGGTTACTCTCAACAAAGTTCAAAAGGAGAAGATGTCTTGGAAGAACAAGTATCGCACCCTCAACATAGAGTGCATCAAAATACATCAATTACTAAAAGAAAAAGATGCTCTAATTGAAATTTTGGAGCAACATGCTGTAGAGAATTAAGATGACCAAAGGAATTTGCTCGCTCCTTTCACTTGGCAAAGGAATGACAACCCGACAACAGCCCAAGAGCCCCGGTCAAAGAAAAGGAAGATACCAGAGTCAGTACCCGATTTCTCTTCAAAGAGGACTGGGACCCATTAGCTTAGGTTTCTGTTTCCGCACCTTGTAATCTACTGTATTTCCATTTCTGTAATCCTTTAAATTCAATAAAAAGGGGTTTCCCCACTGTTTGATATTTGCAATCTAATTGTCGAAGTTTATTTTGATTAAACCAAAGAACAATTAATATAATCATTGCATTCATCATTCTCACATCGCGTATTCTTCTTACCTACGAATCTCACGTTTGTGTCTCGGTTCTAGAGTCAAACTGTCTCATTCGTATAATACTCGGGCCAATCGTCAGAAAAAGATGGATGATCTTGAGGAAGAAAATAGAGAGTTGAAAGAAGAGATCGACGCTCTGAGAGAGGATATGAGAAAGCTTCGTAACGACATGCAAGCCATGGCAGAAGCTCAACTACAAAGGACTGTGATCTCAGAGATCACCTCAACGCCCATCGTGGAGAAGTATGATCCTAGGTATCAAATACCGAAAGATCGTCCTTGGGGCATACCTGTTAACTATATCCCGGAAGGATATGTTCCACCGATCACTGAAGATCAGGGAATCACAACAGAAGCCGCTGGGCCTGAAGGTTATAAACTTCGGGAAAGCGAAGATGCCAGGGGCATACTGAAGACTCCTGAAGGTTACAAACTTCGGGAAACGCCAAGACTCACTGCCGTAGTCACGGTACCACCCCCTGTGATGCACACTGTCCCGGAAGGACAGATTCCGCCAATACCTGCTGGTAAAAAGGAAACTTTGTTTGACATAATGGATGAATTCCAGGATCAGTTTCTGGAAATGCAGAAAGAACTGCAAGCCATCCGCGGTCAGGATTTATTTGGAAAGGACGCCGCAGACCTCTGCTTGGTCCCCAATGTGAAAGTTCCGCACAAATTCCAAGTGCCTGACTTTGAAAAGTACAAGGGTAACTCTTGCCCTCAGAGCCATCTGGTGATGTACGCTCGACAGATGTCAGCTCAGACGGAGAATCAAGACCTATTGATTCACTACTTTCAGGATAGTTTAACCGGTGCTGCCTTAAAATGGTACATGGGTTTAAACCGTGCTACGATCAGCACATTCAGAGATCTTGGCACTGCCTTCGTCCAACAATACAAATACAATTTGGACATGGCACCCGACAAAGATCAACTCAGATCGATGTCGCAAAAGGACAAGGAAACCTTTAAGGAGTACACTCAGAGATGGCGTGAAATTGCCGCTCAGATTTGTCCACCTCTTGAGGAAAAAGAGATGACAAAGATCTTCTTAAAAACCTTAAGCTCATTTTACTATGATAGAATGGTTGCCAGTGCGCCCAGTGATTTCACCGAGATGGTGGGTATGGGAGTTCATCTTGAGGAAGCCGTCCGAGAAGGACGTTTGGCAAAAGACACTGGATCGACGAGCGGTACTAAAAAATACGGTAGTGCTCTCCCTAAGAAAAAAGAGAAAGATATTGGGAATATCTCTCTTGGAAAGCAAAGGCGACGTTATCAGCCGGTAGCAGCTGTAACTTCTGCTATCAGCCCTGCGCCTATTCCTACGTATCAACCACAGGTTGCGCAGAGCTAACCTGATCAGCAAAGGACACAACAACCTCTTCAGCAGGCTCATCCTCCATACAACAACAACCGTACAACACGGCCACCAGGATTTGCTCCTATACCCGTATCGTACGCAGTGCTGTTTTCATTACTGTTAGCCAAGGGGCACATTCAAACTAAGTCCCCTCTTACAGTACAGGAAAATCTGCCTTTTTGGTTTAAGGTGGATCAAACATGCCCTTATCATCAAGGAGGTCCAGGGCATAACATAGAGACTTATCTCAATTTCAAGTCCGACGTGCAAAAACTTGTTAGGAGCGGGGTCTTATCCTTCAAGGATACAAATCCTAATGTTCTTACGAACCCGCTGCCTCAACATGAGAAGGCTGCAGTCAATTTGATAGAAGGAGAGACTAACGACGTCTATCAAATTCACGATGTACTCTTGTTGAAAACTAATCTGGTCAAGATGCATTGTAGACAGAGTGGATATGGCCATGTGCCACCTCATAACTATCACCAGTGTGATATCTGCTCTAAAGACAATCAAGGATGTTCTGTGGTGCAAACAGCCCTACAGGAACAAATGGATCTCGGATGGATCCAAGAGCACCGAGTTCGTGGAGTTAACATGTTCTACACGAATTTTAACGTCATTCAAAGCCACGATATCCGTGCAATGAATGTCAATCTGATGGCAATGCACTCAAGGCAAAGCCAGTATCATAATCTACCGCGGCACGATTACAGTTCTTGTCTGACTTGCTCGGTAAACAAACAGGGATGCTTTTTCATACAAGAGGCCCTCCAGCGTCAGATGGATCTCGGATGGATCCAGGACTACCATGATAGGAATCCCTATCAGATCAATATGGTTCAGATCTTTGATATTCGTGTGATGAATACCAACCTGGTGGAGTTACACGCTGAACAGGTCTGACTCGGATTCTTAATATCACACGACTATCAAAACTGTAAAGCGGGTTGCGAAAATCATCGAGGTTATACCCTTGTCCAGGAGGCACTTCAGCACTTGTTAAATCACTGGTGGATGCCAATTTATATGGATGAAGATACTCAGTAAATTAGTATCAATAACAGGAATCATACTCGGCGTCAGAGTCGGGATGTCCGATCAATGGAAGCTAACCTAGTGAGGTTACATTGTGTTCAAAGTGGACGTGGCCAGGTGCCACCACACAATTATGACCGTTGTAGCGTCTGTTCGGAAAGTAACCAAGGGTGTTACCTTGTGAGAGCAGCTCTTCAGGGGCAGGTGGACCGTGGAGAAATTCGTCCATATCCGGGTTCCGGACCCATCAACTGGACGCCGAATTACCTTGTCGATCAAGTTGAGGATGTTGTCACGATCTCTGGTCATCACAGGACCAGGGATGTTTTTGCCATTATCCCTCTACTTGACGAATCTAAAGTTCCCAACCGGGAACGGATCGAAATTACTTACGATGGTCAGAAAAATCAGAAGGTTCCTATAGTCATCTATCTACCAGGACCAACACCGTATGAATCAACTAAGGCTATCCCTTACAAATACGGTGCAACGATAATTGAAAATGGAAAGGAAATTCCATTACCCTCCGTCGTGAATATTGCAGACATCAGTCGTGTAACACGGAGCGGTAGAATCTTCAACCGAGGGGTTGGGGAACTTAACAAAGAAAAGGAACTTCAGACGGAAGCTCCCGATCCACCAGTCGGTCAATCCAGTAATCCCGACCTTTCGAAAAATGATGCTGAGATGCTGAAGCTCATCCAAAGGAGCGAATATAACATTGTTGATCAACTGTTACAAACTCCTTCAAAGATCCCTGTGTTATCACTGTTACTCAGTTTAGAAGCCCACAGGGAGGCTCTACAGAAAGTCTTGGAGCAAGCCTTTGTGGAACAGGATGTAACAATCAGACAGTTCGATAGCATTGTCTCTAACATCACTTCCTGCAATAATTTGGGATTTAGTGATGAGGAATTACCCGAAGAGGGTCGCCTTCATAACATGGCGATCAACATTACAGTTAATTGCCAGGATGGTGCTTTAGCCAGCGTACTGGTAGACACAGGGTCAGCCCTGAATGTTATGCCGAAGTCCACTTTGATGCAATTATCATTCAAAGGCCCTCTGATGAGAATCAGCGAGGTCGTCGTCAAAGCGTTCGATGGATCCAGAAAAACAGTTATCGGCGAAGTTGATCTTCCCATAACTATTGGTTCTCACACTTTCCAAGTCACTTTCTAGGTCATGGACATCCGGGCAACATACAGTTGTTTATTAGGAAGACCTTGGATACACCAGGCTGGAGCGGTTACTTCAACCCTCCACCAAAATCTAAAATTCGTCAAAAACGATCAACTTGTCACAGTCTGTGGAGAACATGCCTTGCTCATGAGTAACTTATCATCATTTACTTGTGTAGAACCCGAGGAGGTTATTGGAACTCAGTTCCAAGCACTGTCGGTGGGCAAGGACAATCAATCAAGAGGAGGAACCTCGATTTCCTCATACAAAGATGCTATCAAAGCGGTCGAGAGTACCGACACAATCGGATGGGGACAGCTTTTCATTCCTATTGACAATAAAACAAAGAAGGGTCTTGGTTTTTCTGCAAACTGTACCCAGACAGCTGCCAACGATGAAAGTCTTCTTCCCCTTCAAAACTTCTTCCACAGTGGAGGTTTTCTCCACCCAGTGTCTCAAGTAGTCCATGCTATCAATGAGGAGGATCCCTCTGACATGAATGAAGAATGGAAGTCCTACCTTAACGAGGATGGTTACATGTCTCAGGAAGAGGTGCCTATACCATTTTGCTATCCCGCACAGAGTCTGAGATTTATACCAAGATCAGACGTCGAAATGATATATGGAGATTGTGATCCAGAAGGATGTCGTGCTCCACCAAATTCATTATAGGAGGACACTCTGATGAAAGACAACTTTGACCACAATTACTATGGCCCGATGGATGGCCTGCTAATGTGGCAGCCTTACCCAGGAGACTTGGAGCCAGAAAGTCAGCCGAGTAATGAAAATCAGCTGACCGTCATTGAACAGAATACCTGTGTCCCCACCATGTCATGGGATCAACACTCAGGTCATTCTGAAACTACTCGACATGAAGATGAATTCGCAACATTTGCAGGACTTGAGTTCATTAACTTTGCTTTTCCCGAGGTCAACGTCATCGAGAGGGATGACTCCTCCAGTTCCAAAGAATTTTGGAACACCCTGGGACAACCAAGTGGAAAATACGACTATATGGTCAAGTACACCGCTCCCGAAAGCTCTCGTATCAGGCTCGAAGATATCCAGCCAACTGGATGGGGAGATACAGCTAAGAGCACAAATGCTATGCAAAATACAACAGAGGAATTCTCCTACGACAACTCTGCCTGGGAGACAGATTCCAATGATCCTGCTCCACCAGAAATCAGCGTTATTTCTGAAGACAAATCAAGGAAGGTGCCAGACTTTGTGATTCACCGAGGAGTTCGCCGCCAATGGGTTGCCGTCGAGGTTCCGAAGGTCGTTCATTAGTCAAAGTAATTGCCATCTTTTAACCTTTCACCTTGCCCAGGTGAAACGGATGTTTTGATAGGGCTCGCTTTCTGTAAATTTCCCTCTTTGCTTTGCCCGAAGCGACAGAGTTTTGTTTTATAGGGCTGTAGTTTCAAGAATCAACTTGTTTATTAATAAAAAACGTTGTTCTGTAATTTCCGCATTAATTGTTGTTTTCTCTTTTTGCTTTTTTTTTCAGAAAATGGTAATCCTAAAAAACAATTTAAAAATAAAAACAAGCAGTAAAAAAAACACTGCACACACTTGCATTTTCTCTATCTTTTCTAAACACGAATCATCACGTCATGCAGATTGCTTGTTTTAAACCCTGTTAAAACATATGATCCGATGCCTTCTCCCAACTTTGAGTTCTCGATATTTGAGGCTGAAGAAGAAAATGACGACCAAATTCCAGAAGAGATCTCCCGATTGCTCAGACAAGAGGAAAGGTCCATTGAACCTCACAAAGAGCCGTTGGAAATGGTAAACTTGGGTTCAGAAAAAGAGAGAAAAGAAATCAGGATTGGGGCACTGCTCAGTCCAACTGCCAGAGAGGGTTTGATAAAGCTTCTCAGAGAATTTCCCGATGTATTCGCTTGGTCCTATCAGGATATGCCAGGGTTGGATACCAGCATCGTGGAACATCACTTACCGTTGAGATCGGAATGTCCGCCAGTAAAGCAGAGGTTGAGACGGACTCACCCGGACATGGCCATCCAAATCAAAGAGGAGGTACAGAAACAGATCGACGCAGGCTTCCTCGCTACATCAGAATATCCTCAATGGTTAGCCAACATCGTACCCGTTCTAAAAAAGGACGGAAAGGTCGGAATGTGTGTCGATTACAGGGATCTGAACAAGGCTAGTCCAAAGGATGACTTTCCTTTACCACACATTGACATGCTAGTAGACAGCACAGCAAAGTTCAAAGTTTTGTCCTTCATGGATGGATTCTCGGGCTATAACCAGATCAAAATGGCGCCGAAAGACATGGAGAAAACATCGTTCATTACCCCCTGGGGTACCTTTTGTTACAAGGTAATGCCGTTCGGTTTGAAGAATGTCGGGGCAACCTATCAAAGGGCCATGACTACTCTGTTTCATGACATGATACACAAGGAAATCGAGGTATATGTCGATGATATGATTGCAAAATCAAAAACAGAGAGTGAGCACGTTGAACATCTGTCAAGATTGTTCGAATGTTTAAGAAAATTCAAGCTCCGCTTGAATCCCAACAAGTGCACCTTCTGTCCATTCAGGGAAATTACTAGGGTTCATCGTCAGCCAGAAAGGAATTGAGATTGATCCTGACAAGGTCAAGGCCATTCAAGAAATGCCTTCTCCGAAAACTAAAAAACAAGTCAGGGGATTCCTGGGACGTTTGAACTACATCTCCAGATTCATATTCCTTATGACCGCCACGTGTGCGCCGATTTTCAAATTACTCAAAAAGAACCAAGATTGCGTTTGGTCAGAAGATTGCCAAACTGCCTTCGACAGTATTAAGGAATACCTATTGAATCCGCCGATTCTATCACCTCCAGTGGAAGAAAGACCACTGATCATTTACCTCACAGTCTTAGAGGACTCAATGGGATGTGTACTTGGCCAGCAAGACGAAACCAAACGGAAAGAGTCCGCCATTTACTATCTAAGCAAGAAGTTCACCGACTGCGAGACTCGGTACACGATGCTTGAGAAAACTTGTTGCGTTTTAGCTTGGGCATCCAAACGTCTTCGCCAATACATGATTTGTCACACTACTTGGTTGGTCTCCGAAATGGATCCAATCAAATACGTTTTCGAAAAACCTGCTCTTACGGGAAGGATTGCCCGTTGGTATATGTTGTTATCAGAATATGACATAGAGTACCACGCTCAGAAAGCCATTAAGGGAAGTATTTTAGCCAATCATTTGGCTCATCAACAGATTGACGATCAAGAATCAATCGGGTTTGACTTCCCAGACGAAGATGTCATGTATCTAAAGATGAAAGACTGCGATGAACCGCTACCTAGTGAAGGGCCAGAACCAGGTTCCCAATGGGGACTTATCTTTGACGGAGCATTTAATCATTATGGAAACGGAATTGGGGCAATCATTGTTACCCCTCAGGGTACCCACATTCCTTTCACCGCTCGACTTACGTTCAAATGTACGAACAACGAGGCTGAATACGAAGCTTGTATTATGGGTCTCGAAGAAGTAATTGATTTAAGGATCAAAAACTTGGACGTATATGGCGACTCAGCCCTGGTTATCAATCAGATAAAAGGAGATTGGAACACATACCAATCAGGATTGATTCCTTACAAAGACTACGCAAGAAGGTTGCTACCTTTCTTCAACAGAGTTGAGTTTCATCATATCCCTCGTGAGGAGAATCACATGGCTGATGCATTAGCCACTCTCTCTTCCATGATTAGTGTAAGTCAATGGAACGACTTACCTAAGATCGACATAATGCGCCTTGAACAGCCCACCTACGTCTT
Organism: Lathyrus tuberosus; assembly: GCA_022829125.1. NCBI lineage: Eukaryota > Viridiplantae > Streptophyta > Magnoliopsida > Fabales > Fabaceae > Lathyrus > Lathyrus tuberosus. The sequence continues at coordinate 2,981,192 of JALAZF010000353.1, forward strand.
CACGATCGAAGCAGTCATAGATGACAAACCTTGGTATCACGATATCAAATGCTTCCTTCAGAAACAAGAGTACCCATCTGGGGCATCCAGAAAAGACAGAAAAACCCTCAGAAGATTGGCTGGAAACTTCTTCCTGAGCGGTGACACTCTCTATAAGAAAATTTTTGACATGGTCTTGCTCCGATGCGTAGACAGACCAGAAGCAGAAATGTTGATGAAAGAAATTCATGAAGGATCCTTTGGCACTCATGCCAACGAACACACAATGGCGAGAAAAATTCTAAGAGCAGGGTACTATTGGTTGATAATGGAATCCGACTGCTACAAGTACATGAGGAGGTGTCACAAATGTCAGATATACTCCGACAAAATTCATGTACCGCCATCACATCTCAAAGTTCTCTCTTCCCCATGGCCATTTTCCATATGGGGAATCGACATGATTGGCATGATTAAGCCCAAGGCTTCAAACGGACATCGGTTCATCCTAGTAGCCATTGGCTACTTCACCAAGTGGGTCGAAGCAGCGTCATTCGCTAATGTAACCCGACAAGTGGTGGTCTGCTTTATCAAAAACAATCTCATCTGTCGTTATGGTGTTCCGAGCCAGATCATTACTGATAATGGATCTAACTTGAACAACAAGATAATGAAAGAGTTGTGCGCAGAGTTCAAGATTGAACATCATAACTCATCTCCCTACCGATCCAAGATGAACGGAGCGGTAGAAGCGGCTAACAAGAACATCAAGAAGATCGTTCAAAAGATGGTTGTAACCTACAAAGACTGGCACAAGATGCTACCCTTTGCTCTTCACGGTTATCGTACATCTGTCCGCACTTCAACAAGGGCAACCCCTTTCTCTCTAGTGTATGGCATGGAAGCATTGCTCCCCATAGAAGTAGAGATCCCGTCAATCCGAGTATTGATGGAAGCTAAGCTCACCGAAGCTGAGTGGTGTCAAAGTCGACACGACGAACTGAATCTGATCGAAGAAAAGAGAATAACGGCACTATGCCATGGTCATTTGTATCAACAGAGAACCAAGAAGGCGTTCGACAAAAAGGTTCGACCTCGCATCTTCAGGAAAGGAGACCTTGTGCTCAAGAAGATACAATAATTTCTCACTGACTCCCGGGGCAAGTGGACCCCAAATTATGATGGCCCCTATGTGGTCACAAAAGCTTTCTCAGGCGGCGCCTTGAGACTTGCAACCATGGACGGAGAGGAATTTTCCTACCCCACGAATGTTGATGTAGTCAAGAAATACTTCGCCTAAACTAAAAAAACGTCTCGGTGGATTGAAAACCCGAAAGGGCGGTCCAGGAAAAAGTTAGAAACATGGAAAAAATCATCCCGATGGATTAGAAACATCACAGTACAATCCAGGCAAAAATTAGGGATAATGGCAAGTAACTATGTTCAACAGAGGCAGGTCCCTCAGCAACAGTTACATCTTTGGAGGAAAACTCCAGTCAAGGTCATCTTCGACAGAAGCTCGGGATGTCCCGAATTCAAAGTTGGTAGAAGGATAGTGGTCGTTATGTTTCAACGTAGCCCTTTTCCCTGTAAATTACCATTTTCTAACTTTGTAAATACTCTTTGGAATCACGCGTTTGGCTGATTTCCATCCTATCAATAAAATTTGAGCCTTTGTGCTTCTGTTTGTAATTCTTATTTGTTTTAGCTTTACAGAACGACGTTGTTAACATGATTAACGATTCTTGAAATAAAACAAAAATGAGTTTACTTGTTAAAACTTTTTCTGTTTTTTAATAAAAACGACAATTTCTTTTGACTGTTGAACATCAGAAGAACATCAACCGCTTTTCCAGAAGTAAGCAAACTTCAAAGTGCAGAATCGAAGTACTCCATCTAACCCAGTACGCCTGAATGAAGGGACCAACTGTGTCAGAGACCTTGTTTCGTCTGATGTGCCACAACAGAGTTCTTACCTCCTAAGCCCGACCAACGGTAGCTCCCAACATGGACTATCTCTCCTAAGTAAGGTGGAATTGCTATCTTGAACCCGCGATATTTCTACACGCCCCGCGATGGCCGAGTATCCAGTCGTGTTTATCTTTTAGTTTATGTGTCGCGTCAGTTTTGTCAGCATATACATACACACATCATGCATTATTGATTTGCATTCACATTTCATATTGCATCACTATCACTCTAGTCGGTCTTATCCCCTAGTGATAAAAGTCCTCTCAATCGAGTTCCTAGTTATTTCCTCGTCAGGAAATACTGTGTCTGAACGACCTCTCCCCCTGTCTATTTCTGGAAGGAAGTTGGCCCTTGACCACTTTGATAACTTGAACCTCTGAAAAACCAGAGGAACTTTCAGTCAGCATCACTCTTCGCCATTGAAGATGATATCCTTGCTTTCCCAGATTAAGGAAAGTCCACAGAGAAAGCCTCGTAATCAGAGATTCGGCAGCATGCCAGTTTCGTTCCGAAAAGATCACTGATGAAAAGGTCCTCGACACCTCAAAATTGGACCCCATCATATGGCATTTCTCTAGGAAGATCCCGAGAAAAGTATGATGTAAGATCCCACGCAGAAGCAGCCTCTCAAGAGACTCGCTTTCCCCAGTAGAAACAAATGGCATCTTCAACAGAAAAGTTTGTACAACTCTACAACTCAGACGACTGGGTTCCCAAGTAAGTATGACATCAACTTTTTCCGTCAAATGGCATCTCCCCAGGAAAATTCGGCGAGAAGTTTGAGGAAAACCGCTACGAATAGCGTCCCTTGTCAATAAAGTTTATTGACAAAAGAAACTTAGACTAGTTCCTCCAGGATCGAGGGGAAGTTTAAATCAGAAACTAAGACCAGTTCCTTGGTAGGAAACCAGGATCGAGGGGAAGTTTATTTGAGAAACTGAGACCAGTTCCTTGGCTGAAGACCAGGATCGAGGGGAAGTTTTTACCTTTTTTAAGCATCATTGCTTAGCAAAAGAAGATGAATGTGTAAGCAACCATTCATAACCGCCATCAAAATTTTGGGTATTCTGATATTTAATCCTTTTGCACCCCGAATGCCCGAATACCTTCGTCATTCACACCTTCGGGTCCAAGAAGATTAAATAGGGGCATCTGTCGTACCCCAAATTTTGACCACTAAGATTTCCCATCATTGTGCAAATCATCATCACAACATGGATGAACCATCATGCCTCATCAATCTCCTCAAGGAATTGTTGAGCATTCACTACTATCAAAATTAGGGTTTCAAGCCCTCTCAGAGCCTTAGACAAAGGATCAATCAAGGAATGACATGATCTTTAACTTGTCTAGCCTCTCAAGTAGCTACAAAGGATCAAGAGGACTCCCACTCCAAGGATTAGGCACAAAGCTGCTCCCTTCTAGGTGGATCAAGCCTCAAGATCGCCAGCATCACCAAATTAGGGTTTTGGTCGTTCAGGGCCTCCAAAGGGAAATTTTCCTCTGGGGATGAGCCAAGGATCCAAAACACAACCTAATATACTCCATGGAACCTCATGGACCCAATCATCAAGTCAATTTTGTCTCAGGGGATGCATTCATCAAAAATCAGGAATTAGGGTTTCTTGACCTAATTCACCCCTAAGTTGACTTTTAGGGCAAATCATGAGCCAAGACCTCAAAGGAGGATTTGAGGGTCTCTAATAAACTACATTGATCCATTTGCAACAATGGATTGATCCAAGAAGCTTGAGCAACAAGCCTCAATTTCATCTGCACCACAGTTAGGGTTTTAAGGAAAAAGTCAACTGTAACTTTGACTTTTGACCAGGACATGCTCCCAAGCCCTATGACATGCATAAATATACCCTATGACACCCATGGAACATGTCCATCAAGTTTGATTTAGGTCAAGGACATGATTTCCTGAAGAATTTCACAGTTTGGAATTCATCTGATAAAAAGTCAACTGTGCACAAAAGTCAACTTTGACTTTTTGAGATTTTTCACAAAAATGGATTTTTAACCCTAAAATGATGTTAATGTATGATTTGAATCATCATTCATCAAGAAAAATCAAGAAAAGTTGGATAACTTGTAAAAGGGGTAACCATAAAAACTTAGAAAATTTTCTAAGTTAAAAATAAAGTGGCTAGGGTACCAACTTTGGAGGGTCATAACTCCTAAACCACAAAGCCATTTTCTCCCATCCAAGGCTTGATTTGTAGATCTCATTGCCCTCTACAAAAACTTCAACTAGACCTAACTCCAATTCATTGTTGATTTTGAGCTATGAGTGAGCCAAAATGGCTGAAAACATGAAAGTACCACTTTTCCAACACTTAGAAAAAATTCTGTCCAAAACAGATTTTGTTGGAAACACCAAAACTTGTGAGATTTTTTCACACAGTTACAAGCTGAATCAGTTCCAAAGATAAACATCAATGTTGTTGCAAATGTTGCCAAGAATCCAAGCAACTTAATAGCATGAAACCAATCCACTTGTGCCAAGAATTATGGCTGCCACAACACACCATGTCAAGGCTGCCATGAAAAATCAGTTTGGGGGTTTTGTGCCATCCACGATTTCTGAGTCAAAAGGAGTGATCACTATGCCACATGCCTTCAATCTGATCATGAACCAACTGATCCAACTGATAGGGTTGAGTCAAAAAGCCAAGGAATCTTCCAACTTGAAATTCATCCACTTTTGCACATTTTGCCTTGAATTCAAAGGGGCATTAATGTGGAATAGTGCATTTTCAACAAAGTCACTCTACTCAGTCAAGTTCTCTGATTAAACAATAATAAAAACATCTGAAGAATGTGATTTTGGTCAAGGCATAGCCCTGCTCTTGGGAATGGCTAGTTTGCCTTGCTTGAGAAGAAATCCTCCAAGCTAATCCATGCAAATGTGATCTGATCCAGCAGCCATTCACTATTCCTCCAAGACAAAAGTTGATCACCTATAAATAGAGGTTCCAATGGATCATTCAACTCACCCCAAAGCCAGTTACAGCACTGTTTTCTCTCATTCTTCCTTAAACCTCAAGTTTCTTGGTTTTTGAGTAACCACTATCGGGTTTTGAGTTGTAGCCTTAAGCAATCAATTCCAATTGCTCAAACACATTACATATGATGTATTTGAGGTGTCCAAACACTTAAACACTGACTGTAACACCTCAGGCTCAAAATCACCCTTCAACCAAGCCATTATGCCTCATTTATGCAGGTGGAGGTCTCCAGCTTGATCCAAAGAGTTTCAAAGTGTTCCAAAGCTTGCAACACACTCCATAACATCCATTGAAGCTGTAGGGCTCATTAATTCACAACTGGAACAAGGTTTGTGCAGAGTTCCATTTCAGCTTGCATCAAGGTAAGCCTCAAAACTCCAACTCCATGATCCATGCATATTTCCTCGCATGATATTTTTGCCAATTGCTTGCCATCATATGTTGATTGTTTTCCCTCAAAAAATTTGATCATAGCACTCATAATCATGCCTACTCGATTGCTTTTTCAAAATTAGGGTTCATACGGCCACAATGATATAATCTGTTATACACTGAAAATGAATGAAATTGGGTATTGCCATCTTCTTCCTTGTGAGAAAACGCATGAGTTTGGTGTTTGAATCATGTCAGATGGTTGAGAAATGAGAGAGATAGAGGGCTTCATGCACGAGCTAGAGGAAGAAGCTGGCCATGGCGCCATTTTCAGAAAATCCAACTAGTTTGATATATATTTTTCACTTGCCATGTTATTAATGAATTGGCATTGCGCCCCAGTGGTTGATCAGCTGGTTTATATGTATTGGCAAGCGAAAGGTCTGGGGTTCGGATCCCCCTCGCCCCAGACATTTTTTTTTATCACTTTTTCCTATTTTCCTATTTTTCATATTATTTTGTTAATGATTTGAAAAATTAATAACTCACTCAATTTTAATTATTTTTGACTGATTATTTTTGCAAAAAAATCATAAAAATGTTGAAATATTTTATTCCACAAAAAAATTAGATTTATATTATGTATTTAATATAATTAGTATTTTTGTGAATAAATTCATTTTTTATTTGTTTTTAAACATTTTAAAATGAACATCCATCTTGAAAAATCAAGACCAAAAGAGTTTTAATATCTCTTGTGATTTATACCTCATTTTTCAAACCTTAAACAAAAGTCACAAGTGGTTTATTCAAATCTATTTGGTATTTTTCATTGATTTTCTTTAAATATTTACTATTTAAAGATTAAAATTAGGGTTTCTTTGATTTTCATCCTCATCAAACAATTGCACTTGGGCCTCTATTAGAGTGTAAGACCCAACCCTTTTTTTTGTAAAATACAAATCATTTTTGGGCCTCACTTATTGTATAAGTCCCACTGTATTTTCAAAACACTTCGGCGCGCTCGCCAATTCAAAAATCAAACCCTGGGCCTCTCCTTGAGCTATAAGACCCATTCAAACTTTTTGGGCCTCAAATAGAGTGTAAGACCCAACCCCCTTTTAACCAAAATCATTTTGGGCCTCACTTATTGTATAAGTCCCTTCGCGTTAAAAGAAAATCTCGGCGCGATCGCCATTTCAAACGGAAAAACAAACTGGGTCTACTCTCGTGTTATAAGCCCCACTCTTTTTCTTTAAAAATTTTTTAGCCTTTTGAGAGAGTGTAAGACCCATCCCTTGTACAGGAAAACTTTTTGGGCCTCAGCCACTTGTATAAGTCCCTCTGTACAAAATAACAGTGCGCTCACTGATAAAACACCTGGGCCTTTCCTTGAGCTGTAAGCCCCAAATCTTTCTTTTTCAAAGCACTTTCTCCTTTGATTTTGAAATATACTGTTGTTTTCAATCTTTCTTTGTTGAACAACTAACTAAACAGCATGGAAGCTCTACAACCGAGTAAGTGGTTATTGCTTTCCTTTACCGCTTTCATATACATATAACTGTATTGTGGGGCTGTTTCACTGTAAGTCTTCTTTCATAAACTCATATCAACTGTGTAATAATAGTATAGATATTTCGAGTTTCCCCGGCAACTACGTCTAGAACTAGGTGACGCCGTTTCGTTCATAGAAATAGACAACTAGATCCCCAATAGGATCACCAGATACAGTCTTCTCTTCGGCTGTCCTCATTAGGAATTGTCAAGAAATTCTACTCCCAGAGATGAATGTATTCTCCGTGAATGGCATCTTTGAGTTTCTTCCAAATTCTCGAACTTTCCTGACTTGATCTATTCCTTGTGAATAGCTTTCCTTGAATTTCTCGGGGTTTGGGGACCCACGGGCTTCTTAAAAGCATCGGCCTCCTCTTCGGCATCGTACAAGGACCCAAAGGCTTCCTAAAAGCAACCCCGCCTCCTCTTAGGCTTTGTACAAGGACCCGTCGGCTTCTTAGAAGTATTCACAGCCTCCTCTTAGGCTTCAGATAATGCTCTCTTCCTCCGGGAATGATAGCCTCCTCATGGGCTTCGTACAAGGACCTCTCGGCTTCTTAAAAGTTTCCAGCCTCCTCTTGGGCTTCGTACAAATTGTCCCGACGACCTCCTAGAGGTATAGGAACATAACTTAGTCATCTGCATAGAACATTCCTTTCAAAGAGTCTACTATTGTTTCTCAAAGCATAGTACAAACTCTAGACTTGGACAGTCTAATTTCCTTGAGTCTCAAAGACATTCTCAAGCACCCCTTCAAAAATAGGAAGAAAACCCGCAGACTCGGACAGTCTCAATACCCTTCGAATTTCCCACTTCCTTAAAGAATAGGAATAACCCGGATCCTTGAATCAAATCCTTGAGTACAGTGTTGCTCATATAAGAACTGATTTTCTCTTTCAAAATCAGTATACTGGACCTGTCACTTAACTGAAACAGTAACCCTAGCCTCCTCTTGGGCTTTATACAATGATTCTCCCCAGCGGAGTCAAACAACGTTTAGCCTCTCTCTCGGGCTTTGTACGAAACACATAAGAGACTCCCTCGTTCAGTCAATCACCCTTTTGCCTCCATCTCGGGCTTTATACGAGATACAAAAAGGTTCTTATTGAGCCAAACAAATTTTAGCCTCCATCTCGGGCTTCGTACGAGATACAAAAACACTCTCTTGTTGAGTATAAAAAATCCTCTTGTAGGATCAACCCCTTTTAGCCTCTCTCTCGGACTTTGTACGAGACACATAATAGCCTCCTCTTAGACTTTGTATAAGAAAACCACTGGTTGGTCCAATCAACCTTTTAGCATCAAAGTTGTGCCTCGTTCACAGTACACAAACATCAACAACTCCTTCCCCTTCATCTAATCACTGTAAGCGGCAAGCCTCTGGATCATCTACATCCATGCCACTGTCCCTCTTTTAGCATGAGAAATTCCTAAGGAAAGATAGCATTGCTCTACACTGAGTTAAAGTCTTCTCCTTTAGGTTAAAAATCCCCTATAAAGGAAATTATGGCATTGCCGGATTCACACATCCCGGTTAAAGTAATTTTCCTTTATAAACAGTTGTGACAAACAAACCCCTCTTTAGAGATGACAAATTCTCTCTAAAGTCAAATAGACTTTTCAGCTTCACATCTTGGGCTTTGAACAAGATATAAACTACCTTTCGCTTCACGTCTTGGGCTTTGAACAAGACACCAAAACAACCAATTTCCTCCCATAGAATAGGAGGAACTACGAACGCTCTGATTTCCCTGTTTCGGTAAACGGGAATACGTAGGCATAAGATTGAAAGAAAAAATCTTAGCGAGCGCAATCAACAAAAACCCAAAATCCCATACTCCCGTATATCATAATCTGAAGCAGTATCCTAACAAAATCCCAAAGAGAAATTAGTATTGGCGAAAATACAAATAACCGATACAAAGGCCCCACCATATTGATCGCATCCGTAACCTAACAGACCGCTGTTTAAATTCAGTATGCAAGCAGAGTTAATTGGAGACATCTATTTCCCTTCCTTCATCAGCTTTAATAGGATAAAAAATGAATCGGCCTGTAGTTAAAACTCAACCGCAGATAGCGACCGCGCTTAAGAACTGCGTCCAAAATCGCACGCTACAGTCGTGTCGTTGAAAGATGCATGTTCGCTAGTTTAGAAGGGGGACTAGTGGCTTGTCCCAAACTCAGAAGGGGGCTCATAGGTTCAGAAGGGGGGACCTGATTCCTAAAAGAACTAAATGTTGAGTTGGTACCACATGCATAGTGTCACGTTGTGTTATGAGTTGCATTATATATATTTGTATATTGTTGTGACTGGGTGAGATTAAAGTGATGTTGGTTGTGTATTAAATGTATGATATGTTGTATGTTTATCTACCTTTACATTCTTACACCATTTATATTGAAGTTTATTTATCACCCATTTTGCTTAATATTTTCCACCATGGACATCTTGCAGATACTCAAGACTAGAGAAGTTATCGCGTATTAAAGGTGGCTTGTTGGACCTATTCTTCGTTTTAGTTACGGCTTTATCACAATTTAGTGGTTTTAGTGTTCTGATCTTGTAACATTGAGAATGGGTCGTTTGTTATGTTTTGAGTTAATGTCAAGTTTAATACTTTATTTATGAAGTTTAAAATAAAGTTGTTATGAAATGATTTTCCGCTACGTATTGTCACATGTTTTTGATGAGTTTTGGATAATGGTCGTTGGTGACGCCTTAAATAGTCGAATAAATCTTTTTATATAAGTTTCAGGGTTTTGCGTATTACAAATTTCCTATGTGGTTTTCTTAGTGACGGGTGAAATTTATGTGTGGTTGCTTTAGTGATGGACTAATTATATCTAAATCATATAGTGCTAAGAGCATGTACTGTTGCATTTTTGTGTCAGAATTTTTCGCCGATTGTTTTATGTTTTTGAGATGCAAGTGTAATGTAAAGGTTATGATTCTTTGTTTTGAATTGTGCATATATATGTTGTTAGATAATATTTTAATGTGTTTTTTTTGTTGTCTAACTTTAGGAAGATTTTGTGTTGTTATACTTAATCCAGTTTTGGGAAAATAAATGTTATATTCATATTTTTATGATTTTCAATTCCTTGTTTAGTTTTTTCTTGTATGGATGTGGATTATGGAAGTTGATCTTGACCCCTTACAACCAACATTTTATGTGCAAATGTTGAGTTTCAAGATTGATTGATGTTTAACTTGTTGCACGATCGCGAGAAAGAAGAATTTTTTTTATGAAATAAAAAGAGAATGGAAATATTTTCGTGGTAATAAATCAATCACATTTTCTTTTAAGGTGATTTATTTATTATGCTTTGACTAATTTATAAATTCAGGTGTTTGTTTCTTAGGAATATCAGTTTCGTTAATCTAAAATCTTTTATATTTGTTTAAATAAGTTTATTTAAACATAAATAAAAGACCAATGTGGGCATGGAGCAATCTAACACTAATAACAAGGAACCTTGTGTTTGAGGTGAAAGAGTTTGCTTGTGGCGAGCTCATGAGTGAAGAATGAGTACTTTTACTTTTATCCCGGAGTTTTTTTTTTTTTTTTTTAGGGTTGGTCCTTTCACCATCTTTTAGTAACATGTACTTATATTTTCTATTTTTAAAGTTCTCCAAAATTGTACATGTAATGATTTGTTATTTTTTACAAGTGACGCATCATTTAAAAATGACACATCATAAATTTTAAGTGAATAAATGTGATAGGGAATCAAAATTGTTTAAATTTAAAATATGAGGATTAACTCCGTAAATAAGTTAAACTGTTAATACCTATTTTGCATCTACCAAATTGGTGGTTTTTGAAAAAAACCCTGTAAAAAACTTTAAATTTTCCTCTGTCATATGAAGATTATCAATGTTTTGCCCCCTCAAAAAATTTATCTATCTATAATTTATAAAATATGAAGTCATTTTGAAAGATTAATATCTATTTTGCCTCCTACAAAATTGACGATTTTGAATAACTCATGTCATTATTTTTTATGATTGGTTGTCTTGAGAAGCCAAAGGAGAAATTCAAAAAAAAAAATTATTAAAGATTTTTTCAAAAAACAGCCAATTTGGTCGAGAATAAAATAGATAATAACCCTAAGTTAAAATAGAAAAACTATAATAAAATCATTTTTTTATAAATTAGGTATTATGGTATTTAATAAATTCTTAATTTACTTTGATTTACTTTTATTGTGATTAATATAATTACTCTAATTAAGCCCAAAAATATAAGTACTCTAACTGAATAGAAAGAAATATTGATGACAACCTTTGTTTATTCTTTTAACAAAAATATATTAAAAAAGTAAGAAAGAACACACCACGGGTTTTCTCAAGCTGACAAAATCTAATTAAAAGATTATACAACTTTCTTGCACTCAATCTCAATTATATGTTTTTTTAATTAAACATAACTGTTACTTGTTCGTTTAGTTAAGATATGATCAAAAGTTTTCTTTTTTTTATTTATTTATAAATTTTTTAACCTTATATTATTAAATATAAGTAAATGCGAATAAATATGACATATTTAATATCTTTATTTTAAAACTATATTTATATTAATTATTTAATATTATTAGTGGATAATAATTTATTTAAAAATATATTAATAATTATGTTATCTCTTTTATATAAAATAAAATAAAATAAATTTTATCATCATTTTTAATAAATATGATAATTATCATTTTTTTAATAAATAAGGCTAGAGTAGTATCTAACAACATCATACAAAATATATATTTTTATAAACTATTTATTTTTTTTGTTTATTTGATATATTAAAAATATTGATTAAATAATTTAAAATATACTGTACTTAAACCTTCTATGTTTATATGATATCAAATGTTAAATTGTTTCTACGAAACATTTTTCTACTTTTTAACAGAGTTAAATGATGTTTAATTTTGATCAACTACCCCACCTAACTGTTAGGGTCCATTTATGTGTGGCCCCATCTATAATATAAGAAAATTAGTGGTTCTATTTCTAATAATGAAGCCACATTAGATTTTTATGAGTATTTTATGTCTAATTGCAACTAAATCCAACTGAATTATGGATTGATTACAATACAACCAACCTTATTACACTACATTGTCTACTTTTGTCCCAAAATGTTAATCAATAGTTCAAAAAGGAAACAATACCAACTGTACTTTTGCTCAGAAAATACAGGCTGGAAATTGAAACGCTACACAAATCTCTCTTTTCTTCTTCGTTCTCTCTCTCCTTCTTCGTTCTCCCTCTTCTTCTTCCTCCTTCCTTCTCTTGACATTCATTTTGCTTCAAGTTTCTTCTCCTTCCTTTTGTTCTTCAAGATTTTGCTGTAAGTTTCTTCTTTCCCCTTTTATCTTTCTCCATTTTACCTAAATACATTTTGATTTTTTTGAATCGGTGTTGTTATTTACAGATCTACCATTTTGACAACGAAGAAAATGAAATTTTTGGTGGGGGCAACGAGTTTCCCGTTGCGAGTTTGGTGGTGGGGGCAACGAGTTTCCCGTTGCGAGTTTGGTGGTGGGGGCAACGAGTTTCCCGTTGCGAATTTGGTGGTGGTCGGATTCACAACTTTTTCAGTTTTTGCAAGCTTCAATTTCATGGTTATGCAGATGTTTAGGGTTCGGTTGTTTGGTTTTGCATCATTATCTCAATAAACATAAAGCTCTGAAGCAAATGCTATATGACATACTTTGATAATTAAAAATGGGAAAGAAATGTATCATATGATATTTTGCTTTTAGTATGTAGTTTTGCATGAGACAAGAATACTTTCACTTTAGAAGACTTTTTGGATAAAGAGGAAGTAATCCAAGAATTCAAGGCCTTAAACAGTTGTCTTATCAATTTCTAAGTTTTCATTTAATTTCAACCAATAGTTGTATTAGTTTTCCTATTCAGTATCGCAGTTTTGGAAGTGTCTGTTAGCTTATAGGTGTTTCTGGTTGTGCATGAATTTATTTACTCCAAGTTGACACATTTGATCTTCATTGCTTAAAATCACTGACTGGTATTATTTTCCATAACTCATTATTATGTCAGGATTTCAAATTCACATGTTGAGTCAAATGACTTATGTTTTTCATGCTGTTACATGTATACAACAGGTGTTTTCAATATTTGAAGATTTAGGCATATCAGTTGGTAATGTTTCGAATTTGTGATCTAATATGATCTTTATATTTAGATAGTTTTATGTTTCGAATTTGGTAATGTAGTGTTTTTGGAAAGTTTTATGTTTCGAATTCAGTAAATAAGGTACGTGTTTCGAATTTGTGATGCTAACACGAGATTCAAGCAGAACAAGCTAAAGACTATACAAAATGTAAGGCTTCATGCAGAGCTCAGGGTACTACAATTTTCTGATAGTGCAGCTCAACTACTTTCTACAAGAGTCTCGAAAACATTTGGCTATCATGCTCTAGAGTATACCTCTTAATTTTCAATTCCTCTTTGTTTTTATAGGCTATAGCAGCTATATGACAACACTGGCTGAAATGAATTGTTTTGTTTTGCTATGGTGATAATTTCAGAGATTATGATTTTGGCTTCTAAGTTTCAGTGTTGTTGAATTGTCGCAATGGAGCGCCATGGCATTATGACACGGCAGATTGTGTGGCATCTTCTATAGGCTACAACACCTGCTAAATGGTTACTTTTGACACGTTCAGATAGACTACGTTCGGTAGATTGTGCATTACTTGAGTAGCCATGATAAGTCAATGTATTTTAGAATATGTATATGGCATGCATTTAGATAATAACATGCTTTTAGATTGTATTTGGTTGAAAAGTTTTATAACAAATGCTTTTAGATAGTATTTGGTTTAAAAGTCTTAAAACAATTTATTAGAATTAAAAATTGTGTGGATGCAGGTGTTATGGTGACTGGAGGGACTGAGTCGAGCATTGATGCATTTTGATCATTGTGACTCTGTTGTGAGCAGAAGTTGGATGGGGCAGCTGGTTTGGATTTTCGGGTCAAACACAAAGTACATACTGTTATTACATTTACAAATGTTAATATATAGACACAAACTGATTGAACTGATATTTGTTGGCTACAACATCCTTTCAGGTTTATGTAGTTTACATGGGAAGCAAAAGTGGTGAACCCTCAATGATATATTGAATCAAAATCATCAAATAGTTGCTTCTGTTCATAGTGGAAGCTTAGAACTTAAGAGTTCAAATTATTACTTTATTTTGTTTTCATATTTTCACGGTTTGAATGTTTTTGACAACAATATTTATAGCTTAATAAATCGGGGGCATGTGATCCATCAACAATATTTACAGTTTGAATATTTACAGTGCTATACCAGTAGCAGTGATGGCCAGGGAATTGGGGGCATGTGATCCATCATAGCTTAAAACCTGTAAGAATAAATTCACGGCTGACAACATCATCCTAATTTTCCACAACGTACATATGATTAAAAGCACAATATAGTAAAGAAGAATAAAGCAAAATAAAAGAATCCTTTAGGTTAGTACAATGGAGAATTGAAATAAACATTGTTAAGTTGTTATATCTCCTAGACTCCTGGTTATATCTCCAACTTGAATTATCAAAAGGAGGCTATACATTCCCACCACCAGCCAATTTCTTTACAAAATACATCATCAACAATAAAACTTGTGGTATTTTCTAACATCAATTGAAATCCAACAAGAAAACTTGTGGTATTTCTGCAGTGCTTTTAGATAGTTGACTGTTAGCTTATATGCCAATGGTGAGACTGAGATTAATTTTAAGTTGAAATTCCACTTTAATGTGATTCTGTTTTGAATAACCTTGGAACTTTTTTTGATTTCTGTGGTTGTTGCTCGAATTTTAAATATGTGGATAATATCGAAAGTTTTGCAAGATAGAGATTTATCTGACTTTGATTTTGAAGATAGACATTTATCTCAGGAAATTCATTATTTTCTTTGAGTTATGCAGGGTCATAAGTAATGGTTGACAGAAAATTATTGTGGTATTTTGGGCAACTGGCTGTTTCAGGGAGCACAAGATATTTAGGTTCCAATATCACCTCAAATAGCCATATCTCTACTCCTGTTTCATTCTAGCTTATCAGTTTCAGGTATCTCTTTTCTCTTCTTTTAATCTAATGGCAATGTTTCAGTTTCAGTTCTTCTTTTCTCTTCTTTGGTGTTATGCTTCAGCAAGAATCCACTAGCAATGACCATCGAAATGTTGAAGAATCCTTCATTGCTCCATCACCACCTACTTCTTTCTTTGGTGTTATGCTGGGAGAAGATTCCAATGGCAATGGCCATGGATAATTTGAAGAATCATAGCTTGGTATATCACCACCTACTTCTTTTATATTCTTGAAACAAGTTTCAGTTTCAGTTTGAGAAGGTTCTTCTTTCTGAGGATCAACAGTGGAAGTACTAATCATCTTTGCTGCTGCTGGGTTCTTCTTGTGTTAGAATTGGTATCGATTATAATAATACTATGGAAAGAATACATAATTGTGAGTAAGACTCATACTGCAGGAGGTTTGGACGGTTAAGAAATTGGTATTTAAAGAGTGATAAATAATGTATGTGTTAAGGTAGAATAGATGAAAATAAATTATAGTATTTGAAATTTTTCAATTTCACTTCTAAATAGTAAAGCTGGAATGAGTCCATGATACCATCACTATTTAAAAAAGCTGGAATGGGTCCAACATACACCAAATAGTAAAGCTAGAATGGGTCCAACATACACCAAATGTAATTTTCTTAATATTCTTATCCTGTTCCATCAATCATATTTTACTTATGTTTGGTTTTGTATTTGCCTAGCTCCTTGACTTGAGATCAAAAGTTTGGTAATCATTGTCAAGGTTTCATATAACGGACTGTGGTTGCATTCAAAAATTTTCACGGTTTTGGTATTTACATTTGTTGTAATAGTAATTGCGAATTTGCGAATTTTGGTATATATATATATATATATATATATATATATATATATATATATATATATATATATATATATATATATATATATATATATATATATATATATATACCAACATTATAGGCACCAATTTATTATTATTTTTTTAACAAAATATTTTAAGGATCAAATACATAAATTGAATAGGATCAAACATTGTATAATTATATTTGATATCATTACATAAAAAAATATAATAAAATATAGAAAATATTTGTCACTAATAATATATAAAAATACATGTTTTTGTTTAAATATTTCTTAATATATAAAAGTACTAAAACAAAAACAAGATTTTAGAAAGTTAAATAAAATCATAAGTGAAAACATTTAAATTATTTTATTCAAGTTGTTAGAAATCGTTGTTGCTTTGTGAATAGAAAAAAAATTTATATTTGTATTTACATTCTCAATATGAATTTGAAATATGTGAAGAACTTGACAACTTTAGTTATTAGATATTTCTCAAAAGGCACAATATCATTTCTTTAAAACTTAATATTTATAAATGAAAGAGAAAAGATTGTGAAAAATGAATAAATGCATTAATTAACACTAATTAACAATAACTCTTACAATTTTAAATAGCAAAAAATCTTACATTAATTAACATAAATATAATTGATTTGAGATTAAATGTTGACAACACAAATTTGGCAATCCATTTAAACACGTATTTGATAGAGTTTTAACTTGTACTATTTTATTTTTTATTTTGCTCGCTTGATTTCAAATTAAATAACAAATCATTTAAATGCATTAACCAAGTCATTGGTTGCCCATAAATGAAAAAAAAAACAATTGATTAAAAAATTCCTACAATTGAACATCTTATTACAATTGTCTATATTAGGGTTTTAGTTTAATTGACTAGATTCAAACTACCATAAAATATTTAGAAAATAATTATGCACCGGCTGATAGTAATTTGTACTGGCTGGATTTCAAAAATACCATAAACTACCATAAAATATAAATATTTTCAAACTAGCATAAAATGCAATTGCCTAATAGTAATATGCACCGGCTGGATTTCAAAAATACCATAAAACATAATTTAATTTTTCAAATGAGAAAATAGAATATACATATTAAATTATTGTTAAATATTTTAAAAATATAATAATTGATAAGTTGGTTAATTAAAAAATATGTGCATTAATTAAACATGTTTCTTTTGATAAAAAATATTAAATATACTTCAAATATTTATATACGACGATAACTTTATTATTGATTCAAATATTTTATATACAAAACAACTTTACTATTAATATAAATATTTTTAATAATTATATTAAAACAAAAATAATATAACGGAACAACTTTAATATTGCCATAAACAGAAATAATTTTATTATAGATTCAATTTTTTTGATATATACGAAAACAAATTTACTGTTCATTGAAATAATTTTATACATTCTCTAAAAACAAATTAATTATTTATATACAGGAAAAATACATTGTTTATTATATGTTTTTATATTGGGAAAAATACTATTCTTAGAAATGGAAACAACTTTACCATTCATTCAAATATTTTTATAAATACTTTCAAAACAAAAATAATATTATTATTTTAATATTTTCGTAAACGGAAACAACTTCACTATTAACTCTAATATATTTCTAAATCATGTCAAAACAAATATAATATTTATATACGGAAAAAAAAAATATTTTTCATTAAAATATTTTTATATACGATAACAAATAGTATTAGTCATATACGGGGTCAACTTTATTACTGATTCAAATATTAAATAACATAAATTTATCGATCATTGTATTATCTCTTATAACATAATTCTCTTATCTGTTATAAAAAACTTAAACATTTCAATTATCAAAAACACCATTCAATGTTTTTAAAATCGAATTATTATACTAATTTATGGTTAAATACATAATTTTATTTATATTTTTTTTTGGACAATTTTGTGTCATTCTTATTTATTAAAAAATACTTAAAAGATACTATGTTGATTCAATTATTATTATATAATTTCAAATATATAAATTATGTAAAAAATAAATTTAATATTTATATACGGGATCAAATTTGTTGTTGATTATAACCACTAAATTATAATATGTTTGAAAAATAATAACTTTTTTAGTTGAACGATTTAAATTTTTTATTTTTATTTTTATTTTTATTTGAAACAAATGCGTGTACCATACCAGTACCCGTGCGAATGCACGAGTCTCCCACTAGTTGCTCAATATGGTGGTAATCTATTTGTGGAATTTAATAGAACTGTCCATTCCTTATCATTGGAAATTTGTTTTGACTAGGTCTTACTATTAAATATAGTAATTATTACTGGTGCACTTGAATCATGTCAGAGTATTAAATGCAAAGATATGCATCTAATAATATAAAATATTTTTTCGTTCATAATAATTACTTGAAATTTAAAATATATAAATAAAATAGAAAAAATAGTACATTCAATATAATATTTTATTAATTAGTAACTAGGAAACTACCGTGCGAAAATTTATTTGATATTGTATATATAATTTGTTTATATATAACATTAAATATTGAAAGGTAATTATATAAAAAACAATAATACATGTGAGCCTGCGTAGTTTAAAATAATTTTATATAGTCTATCTACTATATCAAAACCTTCTAGTTTTTAAAAAAAGACCACACTACCCTTGCTTCCCTACCCTCCACATTGTCACTTTACCACCACTTCTTGTCTTTTGATACCCTTATCATAACTATGTAACTATGTTTACTTTTTCAAACGTGCCATTCTGCTTCATTTCAATACAATGTCTACTTTAACAAACTAAGTCACTGAAATGTCTAACTACATGTCCCATGCATACTTCAACAGTAATAGTGTACACGCTTCCCCATCTGTCATTTCACTTCTACTCTCTATTGTTCTCTGCCCAAACTCACTGTCTCACTTGACTTCGTTTCTCCTCACAAAAGCATCTTTGATAAGCTTCTGATATTGTGGAACCACCTCCATCGGCAACCACGCACACGATGGTGAGGTCGTCGAGATGATTAACGACATCACCGATCGAAAACAGTTGTGGAAGCTAGCTGTGAAATTTCATCACAAATGGAAGGTGACATCAGCTACTAAGGAACATTTTGAAATGCTCCTCGTGGACAAACAGGTGATTCGTTAACATGATGAAAGTTTGTTATATTTTGTATGGTTAACACGTGATGGGAAAGTTTATATACACAAACAAAATAATGATGAACTAGGTCTGGTTTGTTTTACATCTTTAGATCACCGTGTTTTATAATACATGTAGTTGTTTACCGGGTTTTAACTTGTATGTTAACTACTGATGGAAAAATAACACCCTGTTGGTTGTTTGGTTTGTTGCAGGGCCATGATATTCATGTCATTGTTCCCACTATGTTTAGACAATCGTTTGACTCTGCATTATTGGTTGATGTGATGTGCACCATGTCTAACCACAAATATATTCTGAAGATCACTGGTGAGACAACTATCAGAGATGTTGGAAAACACGACATCCCTAATAAGATTTGCAACCTGACCCCGTTTGCTGATATCATTTCGGGAAAATGGCAGAGGAATCTCCTAACAGGTGAGTTGAGGAAACATGTTGTCTGCATTTTTCATTATTAGAAGATATTTTTCAACAGCTACTACATGTTTCTTTTAGATGTCATTGGGGTGGTGGACGAAGTCGGCTACTCACTGTCTCAGATGGGTGGAAAGAAAGCACAAGTTAATTTGGTTTTGAGAGATTTGGGGTGAGTTACATTACTTAACCACAGTTCTTATACAATATAACCTTTAACTATTAACGTCTGTCACGTTTAGTGAAAACACTTTGCACTGTACATTATGGGAAAGTTATACGACACAGTTTCTGGAGTACACACAAACAATCTGATCCTTCCGCCCCTACAATTATACTCCTAAAGTTTGCTAAAGTTAAAGAAGAAGGTGATTAACTTTTGCCTGTCAATGTGATTATGGTATACTATTGTATTTTACAAAACCGTGTTTCTGATATGCTAACTTCTAATTCCATTATGTGTTTGTAGGTAAATGGCCCCTCGTTGTTACTAATATATACAATGTTACCAAACTGCATATCAACGAGGATATCCCAAAAATAACAGATCTCCATAACCGATACGTAACATATTATATGACTGCCTATGTATTGATGACCTAAGTTGTTTTGTTCATGACACATAACTCCGTGTTTTTCCTTTTTGAATGACCAACAGCTTGCCAAAAGACTTCCATTTGGGGAAATCCCTAAGCAGTCGTAGCAAAAGCGGCCATGGATATTCACAACATTCTTCGGGGTCTAATCTATCCCCTGCTGATAAATTATTTTCAAATGCTGCCCACCTACCACTAGAAGAAATCATCGTCTTATCTGAGGTTTTACGACATTTAAAAAATATGGTTTTATTTAATAACAATTATGCAAATGTGTATCGTTCTAACTTCTCATTATTGGGCCATGTTGTCCAGCCGACGACATGCGTAACAGTTGCTACTACAAACCAGTTAATTGCTGATCCTAATGGCTGGTGCTACAGAGTTTGCCATCAATGTCCTCAGGTCGCCAAAGGCGACGCTCCCCCCATTCTTTTGCAGGGATGGACATCGAACTGTGGCAGAGATATGGAGGTTAAGTTATCTTAAGTAATGCCGCACATATTCGTAAACTGTCATTCTTTACTGAAACTCCTTATTTTGTCTGTCCTGTAGGTTTAAGATTATTATTGAATTTGTCCTTGACGGAAGTGCTGGGAACTTTGTGTTTTGGGACAAGGAGGCGGCCGAAATTTTGAACACATCTGCTGCACAGCTTCGGTCAACCATGATAGAGGTAACAAACACTAATAGTAAGGGCTAATACTAATATTGCAACCATCATTCACTTTAAGGGTCTGAAATTCAAACTCTTAGGATTATAGGCTGGAATAACTGACCCACTGGAATTCCCCCTGCGCTTGATGGCATGTTCGGTAAGAAGTTTGCTTTCAAAATTAAGTGGCAGCCTCGATGGAGAAATGGAGGGGTTGTCATGTGTTTAAATGACAAACACCTTATTACACAGCTTGAAGGTCAACCAGGTGTTGATGAGACGGAATAGGTTATCATTGACTTAATATTTTGTCAACATAGAGTCTGACTTTAAGATTTACATTGCCATTTCTGATGTTCCTGTATTGCATAAGGGAATTCCCACCATTGATGCCACTTCCCGGTCGGTTCAGGTCGTTCTTTTTTAACACCATTTATGTTTCAGTTTGATAACCAATCACTTCGTTGTTTTTCTAACCGTTTTTCAATTAGGAACTCGAATGCTTGCTAACGAAATATTCTCAATTGTTATAGAATCTGGAGAGTGTCGGCGAAGACGTCCCCATTGAGCAGCTAACTCCTCTGGCGGTTTAGGACTACTAAAATAAACATTACTTAATTATTCTGTTTCACACGATCTCACCCACATTTTTAACGCTTTGTATATTCTGTCAAACAGGAAGGTGAAATAACCTCTGCCCCAGTTGTTGATCCTGCCACACCTACGACAAATGTGAAGAGGATGTCTCCCGAAGACTCGACTGATTCAAAGGTGAAAGCTCTAAAGGGGGCCTTTCGTCTACAAAAATAAGAAGGTTACGAAAAGGGGTAAAAAGACCGGATTTAAGAATTAGCGTTTGCAGCTACGTAACACATATTTTGGCTCCTAATACATATCAGTTTCTAAATATGGAGTATGTGAAACACATGACTAAGAAGCATTACAAATGTAAAATTTGTTGTTAAGCTCATGAATTCAATGTTTGTCTCTTGAGTTAAATTTTAGGTCAACCTATGCTAAGAGATATGTATGTATTTGCTTCAGACATGCTCCTTCATGTATTACTTATGCGATATGTATTTAAATTATTATCTCTACAGACCTTACGTTAAATTATTTAAATTATTATCTCTACAGACCTTACATAAAATTATATAGTTTGACCTTTTAATACACTGGAGTTTAGTAATTTTGTTTCCAGGAAATACAATTTTTTTTTATTACTAATGCTATTTATTATTAAACACAGACAATAGTTTAAAACTTACGTCACCTGCTGCACTTTTCTAAACTTAATCTATTACTCTTAACTAATTTTGTGGGATAATTGTTACTCTTTTTACTGCCATCCAATTGTACCTTAAATTATATTAATATTTTTATGTTACTTAGTTTCTTCTTCAATCCTTTGGATATTAGACTACCAGCATTTCACCTACAAACTTGTCCCTGACATATTAATTGCTCTTCCTCAGTAGGCATGGAGCTATGCAACAAATATATTATATCTTCCTTTTGCCAACCAATGTCTCAGACATGTCAACTCAACCATTAATGCCTTTTCACATTGGAAACTCACTATGTACTGATATTTTTAATTACACTATACAATATTACAATGTTACCAAACTTTCTATTTTTTTATATATATTTTTCTCCATCTACCCTTCAACTCCTAATCTGTGACTTTCTATACCTTAAATTCAAATTTCCCACCACCTGCTTCTACTGTTTAGAAAGGATACACTTCTCTATTTCTTTATAGGTACATACTCTGTGATATTTTGTCATCTATGCACATAAGTTTTATGAATATCTTGATATCGTTGGCGGTTTCCTCTATTGTAAATATGTTATGTGTTTATATTTTTTGTTACAGTAACAACCATATACATTGCTGAGTACCGTTTCCCTTCGATATTAACAGGACCCGAAAATGATGCCTAATGCTAATGTGTCACCTGCTTCCATTGCAAGGAAGAGAAGGAAAATGATATTAACGGAGAAAATACTTAACAAACATACTGCGAACAAGGAGAATAAAAATGCTACATCATCCACGCCATTGATTACTGTTTCTAATTCATCCCAAAGTGAGCATTCGACGCCTTTATCATAAATAGGTAACAATTCTTATACTGCACCATGTAAGCGACATATTGGAGAATCTAGCCAACTGAAATGCATGCGATTTCAAATGCAATCTGGGGTCAATTTGTTTCACTCTTTCAATAACGAGAGGCCTTGTGATGTTCAACCACCTGTGACCCTTTGCGCAACCCCTAATGCGCATCTAACACCCACACTTATCCATGGAAATTCAGCAAGACAAGAACACACATCTCTGCAAACAAGTCCCAGATTTACTCTGCATCAACCACAATTATTTGTTGCTTCGCATATAACAGACACAGTTAGTAATAGCTATGGCACTACCCCCACGAAGATGCGTTCACCTATCCAGCTTACTCCACGCACAACTGGCATTGGAAACCCAGGCATAACATCCCTCCCACGATTATTTCCTGCAGCAAATTCGAACTCACCTACTACAACTTACACTCCAGCTGCATCTTACACTGTCCCATCCAACCCCAACCTACCCCGCAGTACAAGTCAACTTAACAATATGCCACAATGTTCAACTTCTGTACCTACTAACGTTACACATATAACGTCCGCTGTTTATTCTTTGAATGATGAAAATTCTGATTCGGATTCTAATTATGCCTAGGGAGATACATCTGATTTTGACGATGAAGCTTAGGAGGAGCCTGTTGACTCTTACCTACAAGGTTCTGTCATCTATACATCTATTTTTATGTACTTAATATGCAATTGTCATCTATTATAAAATGACACCTTACATATCTCTTATGAACGCAGAGTATACTGATATTGGTGTCCCAGTTTGGGAATGCCATCATTGTAAGGCTTGTATGTGGTATCTGGAGCGTAAACAAAAGAATAGACATACTCCAGTTCCAAAGTTTCATATATGCTGCAGAAGTAGAAAGGTGGTCCTGCCACTGATGAAGACGCCTCCTCCACTGTTACATCAACTTCTGTATGATAGAACGTCGAAACATAGCAAAAATTTCCAAGACAACATTAGAACTTACAACGCTATGTTTCCTTCACTTCTCCCAGTATGAAATTTAACACAACATACTCCAAAGGGATGGGTCCTCCTACGTTTCGACTTCATGGTTAAACTTGTCCCAGAATCGGAACGATGCTCCCTAAAATCGGTCAGCCTCCTCAGTATTCCCAGCTATACATTTTTTACACGGATAATGAGGTCGATAACAGATTATACTGTTTTAGGTGACAACTCATGAATTCCAAGTTATATTAAAGATATGTTGTAATACCCCGTATTATCTAAATGCTCAATTGGATATCAGATGAGATCAGATGAGTATCTATGTGCTATATCTTTGGTAAATTGGATTAATGGAATCCTTTAAGTACTTTAAGTATCGACACTTGGGATCAATAGAGCAACTAATGAACTCTGAAGAGATCAATTTATTATTAGTTCAAGAGAGACTTTTATGATAACTCTAATAATTGATCAATTGGTTGAAACGACAAAATATCTATTGGAGGTATTTTTCCCTGTTGGAATTATATTATATAATAAGCATTATATATATATATATATATATATATATTTGTTAAGAGAAAAAGAGCAAAGAAGAAGTAGTAAAGAAGAAGAAGAAAAAGGAAAGAAGAGAAAGACAGAAAATGGAGAAGATGAAGAAGAGAAACCCATGGATCATCAGCATCTTCTTCAAACTCCTCTTCGATTATCAGGTGGGTTCTAGATAGAAACTTAAGTTCTAGAAGTAGAGATGATTTTAGCTTAAGTTAGGTTTTGTGAGAAATTGCTTAAACTGGTAATCGGTGAAATTTAACGGTTGAAATGTGTTAAAAACTGAGTAGTATAAGCTATATGGATGTAGAATCATATGTGTTTGATTATTGGATGTTTGGATGTGTTTTGGTCAAGTTTTGGACCTATGGGATTTCAGCTGTTACGCTGCCGAACTTCTGAAATTTCCCAGATTCGCACTGCGAATCCCCCAGCGAAGGGGAAATTGTGCACTCACTGGACGTTCGCACGGCGAATGAGGAGGCTAATGTTTGCCAGACGTTTGCCAGTGGTTCGCACTGCGAACCTTAGCTTGTTTTGGTTCTGCCTCTGTTCGCCAGACATTCGCACTACAAATGGTGCAGCGAACAAGTGTTGGCTAGGCATTCGCTGGCAGCTTCGCACTGCGAATGAGTAGCGAGCACTCGCTGACTTCTTCGCATTGTAAACATGACAGATCACCCAAGTTGTTTCCTCCATAACTTATGATCCGTAACTCGGATCAGGACGTTCTTGGTGTCATTAGAAAGCTATGACGACCCTCTATCTGATAAAAAGTGAAAATCTTGGGTATGATGTGGGATATTTTATTTAGTGGAAAATGAAGGAAAGTAATGTTTTGTGAAATGTCAGAATTGACATCTTTTGGATCGTAAATCTGATCGAGGCATATTTATAGCCGATGTAAATCTGTGGGAATATCCTACGGGATAAGAGTGAGAAATATTGGTTTCGGTACCCGATTAAATGAATCGGAGGGAAACCGAAAGTGATGTGTTATGTGATGTGTGATTATATGTATCTATTTGTAATATTGTGTTATGCCATATCTATTTAATATTGTTGTTAAAATGAATGAGATAATATGCATGTTAAAATGAATTAGGAAGAGTGAGGAAACTTTACCCCAAACCTAATGATATGATTCTAGGTTGTGATTATGATTGATAAATAATCTAGATGGAGATGCTCGTGCATTCGATGTAGATGTGCATCCTTGCCGAGTAATGGTCTAGAGGAGAGTGAGACACTAGTATGGAACATGTGTGTGAACCTTTGTGTTCTTTGAGAAAAGGCGATTGTAGCCTTGTGATTGTCGAATACAATCACGTTTGTGTGTGTGATCACGTAATCGTAACCAGTTATCTTGTGAGTGTGTTTCATGGGTCTCGAGCTCCTCTGAAACATGTGCACAACTACTTGGCAGGTATGATTCCCGCGTGCAGTACGAATGGCGCTCTGGGAGCGTATGCTTGTGACGGTTAATGGCCCGTGTGAAGTGACGGTTCATAACGGTTAATGTCCCGTAGAACCTGAATCCATTCGTATGTCAAGTAGGTTACCAGGATCCATGACTCGGGTCGACTTCTAGACGTAGAAGCGGACAGGAAAAGGAGATGCCTTGGTGTGGTTACCGATTAGTGATATTTTGAGTTGATGAACTCATGACGTGTTTCCATATAGTGTGAGATTGTGAGATTGTGAACTCAAAGTCATTTCCCTTCCCCTTGACTTGAGTTAGGATTGATAAAACCTTGTACAGCCGAGAGGATCTATAGGATAGGGAACTCGCTGAGATCTGATGTATCTCACCCCACTATAGTTGCTATATTTCAGGTGCATGGTTGGTTACAAGTGGAGCGATGCTCGGATGTTTCAAGAGGAGCTTAGTTAAGCTTATTTCCGATGTGTATTCTTTTGTTGTATACAATTGAGGATATTGTATATCGTTCTTAGTTTTTTTATTTTTGGCTAGTTTCCATGACTTGTGCCATGTAGTGTATTTATGTTTTGGAAATGGACAAGTATGTGAACTATGCCATTAGGCGCTTTTGATGTGTCAGCACCAAATAAAATGCTTGTATTGTATTATTCTAGATGTATATTATACAGGGCATTACATATGTTGTACCCACTAACGACATTTAGAATGCGTTTTGCTGACTTTACTACTATTTTTATTCTGTAGGGATAATAAAAAGCTTGAAAAGGATATAGTTACCAACTTGAAACAGATGTTGGACAAGAACAATGTACACACAAAACTGTTTAGAATGGCAAGGGATGTTTTGAAGGAGAGTAGCTTCCAAGATTTGAGGTTGAAACTCATTTCAACTAGGTCAGGTGACGGTCGCGTGTAAAACACGCCCACAGTTTTGGAAGTGGCTGCACTCATTGTTGGGGATATAGACTCTACTGAACTGAGGGACATCATAATCCATGAGCGAGATGGTGGATTACAGAGAATCGATGAGTTTCACCCGACTTATCTTGGTTACCAATACCCTTTGATTTTTGCATATGGGGAAGATGGTTACAGGGAGAATATACTTCACAAGTACAAACACGAACAAACTCTCACCAAGCAGAACCACCAAACCATTATGGATTGGCTATGCTTCTGACTACAAGAATGCATTGCTGAGCTTACAACTTTACTTCACTCAAGGCGTCTCTTCCAGCAGTTTTTGGTTGACGACTACACTATGATGGAGACGGAGCGTCTTAATTGGTTGCAGAGAAATCAAACTAAATTGAGAGTCAGAAAGTATAGCAACTTACAACAACATGACAATGCTGGTACTTCCCAGCAATGTAACAAGCAAGGTAAGCATGTCGTTTTGCCTTCTACATTTTTCGGGAGCAAAAGGTAGATGGACCAACTGTATTTTGACGACATGACAATTTCAAGTAAATTGGGTTTTTCTGACCTTTTTATAACCTTTACCTGCAACCCAAATTGGCCTGAAATCAAACGCCATTTGGATCCCAAAAATTTACATGCACACGAGCGTCCTGATATTGTATCAAAAGTTTTCAAAATCAAATTCAACCAACTTATGCGCAACATAAAAAAGAACCATGTCCTTGGACGTATGACATGTAAGTAAACTATATCAATTTTTTTCCTATAATGCACCATTTTTATTATTATTATACTAATGAAACCTGTTGCACTTTCCTCATCTTTCAGTTATGTATACCATTGAATTCCAAAAGAGAGGCCT
Organism: Lathyrus tuberosus; assembly: GCA_022829125.1. Taxonomy (NCBI): domain Eukaryota; kingdom Viridiplantae; phylum Streptophyta; class Magnoliopsida; order Fabales; family Fabaceae; genus Lathyrus; species Lathyrus tuberosus. Next base: position 3,008,799 of record JALAZF010000353.1, read on the forward strand.
CCCACACGCACACATACTGGTTTTCTTACATCCTGAAAGTAAATACCCAACCCCGACAGACATTGATCGTGTAATAAGCGCGAAAATTCCTGACCCCGCACGCCAGCCGACTTTGTACAACTTGGTCAAAATACACACGGTCCACGGGCCTTGTGGTTTGTCTAATCAATCATCACTGTGTAGGACGAACAGAAAATGCACTAAATTCTTTCCAAAGCGATTCATTGAAAATATAATTGTTGATGTCGAGGGTTATCCTCTGTACAGAATAAGATTGACAACACACATCATCCAGAAAAATGGAATCCCTTTGGACAATAGACATGTAGTCCCTTATAACACAAAGTTACTATTGAAATACCATGCTCATATCAAAATGGAGTGGTGTAATCAGAGTACTTCTATCAAATATCTATTCAAATATATCCACAAAGGCTTTGACAGAATTACCGCCTCCGTTGTGCATGTTATGCATCCATCCCTTGATGGTAACGAAGTCGTTGATGAAATACAAAAATATCTTGATTGTCGATATGTCTCCCCATGTGAGGCAGCATGGCGGATCTTCGGTTACATCATTCATGGAAGGAAGCTTGCGGTTGGGCATATGTTTTTCCACCTCATCGGTGAGAAACCGCTTTTCTACACCGATTATGCCCGAATGGAAAATGTTTTAGAGAAGGCAAACGTCATGGAGTCTATGTTTTTGGCGTGGTTAATTGTAAATCAGACTTATGAGCGGGACAGGCAATTGAGTTATGGCCAATTCGTCAACATGTTTGTATACCATAAAAGATTAAGACTCTGGAAGCCTCGAAAAAAGGGGTTTACAATTGGCCATTTGATTTGGGTTCCTCCTTCTACCGGAGAACTATATTTTCTACGGATGATGCTGACAATTGTGAAAGGACCTAGGACTTATGAGGAAATACGAAAGGTTGGTGATACACGGTATGATTCATTTAGGGATGCATGTTTTGCTACGGGATTCCTTGAAGATGACAGGGAATTCATCGGAGCCATTAAGGAATCAAGTGAATGGGGGTCAGGTCATTATCTTCGAAAGCTTTGTGGTTATGCTTCTGTCAGGTAATGTGAACAGGTCTGCCCATGTCTGGAATGAGTCGTGGGTTTTACTATCCGATGGTGTCTTGCACCAACAGAGACAGTTGGTGAATGACAAAGGTAAGACTTACAGTACAGTTAACATATGCTATTAATTAAATAATTTCGTTTATCTGCACCTCATCTTTCTCTTCCATTCAAAACAACCCCATGAGAAACATACAGCTTCTATACATTTACCAAGTTAGTGGCCTGAATATTGTTTTTGTTTCACAGAACTTTTGTTGACTGAGGCGCAACTGATAAATCTCACATTAATGGAGATTGAAAAACTTCTACAGCTAAATCGAAGAACTATTAAGGACTTTAAACTTATACCATATTCGGACGGATATGTGTTGGAGCAACTCGTCAATCGCCTTATCTACGAGGAACGCAGTTACGACATTTAAACCATGACGGATGAGTTCCAATCACTTCATGCCGCTCTCATAGGTACTTCCATCTAACATATTACAGGAAACAGCTTTTAACACGCATATTACATACATTCCCGTTTATAGTTTTTTCCTTTTAAACAGATGAGCAGCGCGGTATCTACGACACTATAATGACTGTTGTTACAAGTAAAAAAGGATGAGTTATCTTCCTGCATGGTTATAGGGGTACCGACAAAACGTACATGTGGAGGACACTCGCAACTTCACTTAGGTCTAAGCACGACATCTTCATAACCATTGGAACCAGTGGAATTGCATCGCTATTGCTACCCGGTGGGAGAACCGCTCATTCAAGGTTCAAAATACCTGTCCCAACGTTGGATAATTCAACTTGCGACATTCATTACAAAGATGAGGCGGCGGAACTACTTCGTCAGACAAAGTTAATTATTTGGGACGAGGCTCCTATGGCATACAAATGGTGTTTCGAAGCACTTGATAGGACATGGAAGGATCTAATGAGTGTCAGTGGCAACTCCAGTGAGGTCTTTGGTGGCAAGGTTGTTATCTTTGGTGGAGACTTTAGGCAGATATTGCCTGTAATCCCCAGAGGATCAAGATCAGACATTGTGCATGCTACCATAAACGCTTCCTACCTTTGGCACTTGGTTCAGGTGTTGACCTTAACCAAAAATACACGTATGAACTGTGGTCCAACGGAACACGAACGGAATGAAATTGTTGAATTCTCTGATTGGCTTCTCAGAATAGGGGAGGGTAGACTGGGAGGTCCTAATGATGGGACCGCTGAGATAGATTTTCCACCTGAAATTTTAATAACACAATTCGAAGATCCTATTGTAGCTATTATCATGAGTACTTGTCCAGATTTCCTCAATAACTACCATGACTACATCTACCTAAATAGTAGGGCTATCTTGGCATCAACCATCGATATGGTTGACAAAAATGATGATCATGTTTTAGCCATGATGCTAGGTATTTTTACAGCCTAAATTGGTTTTCTCAAACATTTATACAACTTTATAATAATGCCTTAATGTATTTATTCTTTTGCTATAAGTGACTTAAGGGATTACTATAGCTGTAACTCAGTTGACCAGTCTGAGATACATGACAGGGACATGCTTGATGTTCTCACTTTGAAATTTCTCAGCTCTTTAAAAACATCTGGTCTGCCAAACCATCACATCAAGCTTAAGATTGGAACACCCGTGATGCTAATGCGGAACATTGATTAATCCGAAGGGTTGTGTAATGGTACAGGCCTAATTGTGACGAAGATGGCGTCGCACCTACTTAGGCAGATATAATGTGGGGGGGGGGGGGGGGGGGTAAACGACATGGAAACGTAGCCTATATTCCCCGTATGGATATGCCGCCTTCTTAATCTCCTTGGCCTTTCAAGCTAAGACGGAGACAGTTCCCAATAATAGTCTCGTACGCTATGACGATTAACAAGCCACAAGGCCAGTCGTTGGATTGGGTGGGGCTTTATATTCCTCGGGACGTATTTACTCATGGACAGATTTATGTAGCCCTTTCAAGGGTTACCAGCAAGAAAGGTATCAAAGTTTTGGTACACGATGAAAACAACTTTGCCAAAGTGTCTACAACTAACGTGGTTTACAAGGAGGTTTTCAACAACGTTTGATCGAGACTTATTCTCATACACATGTAACATTATCGTTTTGTCCATTCAATATGCTATTACTATTATTACAAAATGTCTAATCTTTAGACCATTCTAGCAGTTGGTATTGTGTTTCACTTTTATTGTTATGCGTAATGAAAGGAAGATGTCTTCCTGTTTTGCTATTAATTTTCTTTATTGCAAACATATAAACACATCTTTAGCTACATGTCTAACTCATATACAATGTTGTATTATTTATTTTTAACATCATTACACGTTCATGGATAGCATGGCAGTAATTGTTTTAAAATGTAAACATATTCAGAGACATCACAATACACGGTGACTCATATTAGGCTATAACACAATATAGTTAACACATGTCATTTAAGGATAACGAACCTTATATACGTGGCATATTTTATTTGCATTGCTTACATCCAATCTGAATCTAATTCTGTCTTCTGCTTTTACCTGGTTTGACACACAAAACGCGTCCCATTCATACCCTATCTTTGTGAGGTTTGAATCATGTATGTTCACAATTAAGAACATTTGAGTCTGACCGTTGTCACCGCACAATATTAGAACCTCATAGTCGTTTTCTTTCAAAATACATCCAAAATCTGCCGACAATTTCTACATACATAACGGTTAATAACATGAGTCAGTGACGTAACACATAGCACAGTAAAATAAATCTTATGTATTCATTTGAAACAAAGTTCTGACTCAACTAATTTTGGTCAGGCCACACTCACTGGTGAAAGATCGACATTAAATTCATATATCATTTGCAGGTATATGAACCTACTGTGAAAGTTTGGTAGCTCCATGAAGCCAGTTATCTCTTTAAACCCGGCAACCTCAAAATTGTTGTTCCCGTAATACCCGAAGACGACAACCACGTCATCTGGTAGTGCATATAAATCTTGCAGCTCCATCCAACCGCTGACAACTAGTGGTAGATCCTCATTTTCGTTAAATCCTATATCGTGATGGATACCTTCGTTGTTAATTATCCTCCATGTTTTTCCTAGACTTGCTATGTGAGTTCTAACAAACAATGGCCCAATCTCCGGAAATGCCTAAAGTTCATATGTAATGAGTTGGCTTAAAATTACTATGTTATTCATATAATGTTAGGCATGGGAAACACCTTTTAAAAATTAACAGAAAACCTCTTACTTGGATGGTTATCTTAGCAATTACTAAAGTGTCCACGAGCTCTGCTTGATTCAGAATTCATGTCCTCGCCATTGATGAAATAGATGGACAAAAGCAGCTCTGCAGGTGATGCCTTATCAACGATTCTATGGCTTCAATTCTGTATCAACCATAGTTCTTCCCATTTTTCCTTTACTATTCTAAACAAGGTTAAAGAGAGAGAGACAAAGGGCAGTAGGTGTGAGCAATTACTAACACCACCGTTAGGTCTTTATTGCTACAAAATTTTTGTCCATTTCCATCTCCCATTCACATGTCAATAGTGCTAAAATGCTTTTTTAATTCCTACTGTGCATGGCCACGTCATTTTATTCTTATATGTGGGGTATGCATGTAAATTGTATTCTCATTAAAGCTGCTATATAACTTTTTCTATGTGTGGTACATAACACTTTATCAAATAACTTGGCCCACACCATTATTGTTCTCCATTTCTTAATTGGTAAAAATATTATATCTTACTACTTTGTTTTTCCACACTCTTTGACTTGCAAATACACACTTCACACTGACTTTTCTACATATTTACTCACGACTGTCCACGTCTTAGGCCAACTTGCAATTGAATGCTTCACATTTACATTCCATTCTACAAAACCAGAGTGAAATAGCAGCACACAAATTACCCAAGTAACCCACCCTTTCAACACTTAATAAGACTTATGCATTCTACCTTTCTTTTTTGAGTAATCCACAACTGTCTCATAAATAATATTTCATACATTACTTAACATCAGCAAAACATCAGTTTCATTACAAATTAAAGACTACCATTACATCACTGCATTGTTGTGTTTGTAACACAGATGCTAAAAAAAGTTTTGGAACACCAGTACATAATTAAAGAACATAAGTAACCTATAATAATTCTAAGAACACAACTTTTGGATTAAGTCAAAACACCGATACCACGGTGGACACTACATTCATACTACATTCTAATATATACTACCCTTTCATTTTTGTGCATTTCCCCGCTTGACAGAAACTAAAATCTCGCTTGCACTAGGATATCTGATGCAGAAATCCAACACATCTCCTTCCTTTATCATCCTGTCTTTGGAAAAATCGTACCACCCGCCAAGAAGATAGTTCTCCATTTTGCCTCACCTCTTTTTCAATTCACAGTAATACGCACAGGATTTGTCTGTATCATACATGACAATGGAGTCTTGTGTTTTACGAAGGCAACTCAGGATGACATCACGCGGTATTTGCTGCACAATTCAAAAAATGACTTAATCCACTAAACATTTTTGATCCTACATATATGGTTACTAACAACAATCTATACGACTTACCAGGACATTAGAACGCAACGCTTTAGCATCTTTAACCACCCTTATCCAGTTTTCTTCAAACTCATCTTCAAATATGGGCGTGAATTCCCTGCATTCAATCAAAACATTACACCATATCACTAAACCATACAAAGTACGTTCCTACGTCTTTATTGCCTACGATAATGATGCTAATGCATTCTTCTAATTTATTTTTACCTGTCGCTATCAGATGAAAGAGTAATGTACTCCTCCTTAGTTTTAACTTTGATGGCACCTGCAGCGGTAGAATCCACATCCTTGGCCTTGATTTCTTCAGCACCTCCCCCTCATTTCCTTTTGTCAACAACAAATTTCTGGGTTTTTCCCTTCAAACCTACGACATTCAAAACCCGAGATTTTCCCTTTGATTCTTTTTCAACCTCCCCTACCTTAGCTTTACCCTTCCAACCTACAGTTTTAGAATGCCCTGCCTCATGGTTTTGATTAAGTTCTTTCGGAACAACACCCCACACTCCACCAGTTTTCGTGTTCATACCCTCAACCCCACCCCCATTGATGTTCACTCCCTTCTGCTTCTTCACAACATGCGAGTCCTCATGCAACAAGTAATCCTTGTCATTCTACATGCGCTTCAAGGGGACATGACTCACATCCTTTGCCACCTTGGAACTGTAATAACAGTTTAACAAGTTTTAGTATTGAAAGTTCATAAACACATATCGTTGTGCATGCAGTGTTAAAATAACATTTTTCTTATGACCGTTAATTGTGATATTTTTAAACTAACAAAATCAGCAAACATGTATACAAAACTTAGATTTACACTACACATTGCATCATCCACGCAAAAGGTTCGACGTTGAAACACAATCCGCAGTATACAGACTTCGGAGTCTTAGAAGAGATGGGTTTGTGGGTCTTACCTTACTGGAGTGACGTCGTTCAACATTGTCGAATTCGACAAAGCAGCCATGGGCATCCAACTCAATACGTCCTTTCGTTTTGCTCTGTTTTTCTTTAGGAAAACCACAATGTGTGTTTTGGCAGGTGAATAGGGTCACCTTTATGCACTCCAAACGTTTACTTCAACAGTTTACCAATACTTAATATTATTATTTAATATTCTTAACTGATAATTTTTTATAATTAATCACATTTCAATTTATCAATTAATTCTATTAAGCACATTTGTTTGAATCTTCCACAATTAATTTTAACACTGTATGCAATTAATTTTTTTCATTAATATTCAATTTTATACAACTTTCAATATTCTTTTTCTTTCATTTTTTTAATTTTTTTTGTTTTTCTTTCTTATTACATTTATATTTAATTTCTTATTTTTTTTATTCAAATTTCCTTTTTTATAAATTTCAACAAATTCTTTTTTAACAAAAACTTCTCAAATTGTTTCTTGAACATTTGTTTCATTTACTTTTATTTTTATACCATTGCTGATAATTTGTTTTATAACATCTCAATTTTATTATTTATGATGCAAAATGAGATTAAAATTCCTTACTGGTGCCATTTCAGCGGTCCTCATCAGTACCCGTGCAGACACACGGGTATCCCACTAGTTTGTACTCAAAATATAATCACTATTACACACAAAATTTATGTTTAAAAAAATGAGTACTCAAATTTCTACTACACTATTTTAATTGTCTTCATTCTAAAATACTCTAAATTTCAGTTATAAGAAAAGAAAACAGAACTTAAATATGTGGCTTTGGACTTAAACTAAGTAGAAAAAATTGGCCTCCTACCTCTAATGTTAAATAGGAGTATATTGCATTTGTGACAAGAAAAACACGTTTTTATGGTAGAATCAATCGAGTTATGCAATTCTCACTTTTAACTTCTATGATTCAGTCATAAGTGATTAATCTAAATGAGAAACACATAATTATAACTTTCAAGTCAAATAACAAATCTTGTTGTATAACAAAAATGGGAAAATAAATCTTTCCATTGATGAAGAAGAAACATGTGGAATATCAATTATAACATATTAATATAAAACTAATCAAATGTAAAGAATGCACGGTTAACACGGTGGTGGATGAGCTATTGACACAAGAGATGGTCGATGCAAACAATGAATTGCCAGAGGAGAAATCAATGGATATGCATGTCAACATCAATAGCTGCAAATTCTCCTTTATCTCTCACCCTTTATCTCTATTTGCATCTTCTCTCTGTCATCTATGCCCCTTATCGGGGCCGGGCCAATCCAAAATTTGCTTCAGATGATGGTTTATGAGTCTGTAGATCAAGTACATAAAAGAGAATAGTTACGTCTAAATGAAAAGTTAAAGGGTGATATTCACAAGCAGCAGCTGCCGGAAAGGAAGTAAAATTTTGATAAATCATCAAATTGAACTTGTAGTTGCAATATGAAATCAGGACAAATTGACATTGTAAATGTTGAATGTTAATTCATAACTGTCATGTGTTCCAGTTAGTTAGCATTTTGTTACAAATTGGTTGTTAGTTAGTTACATTGTGTAATACCTATAAATAACAGTTTGTAATGTGAAAATGAATATATGAGAATTATCTCTTTTCTCTTCCTACTTTCTTTCTTCTTCTTCTCTAAGATGTTAAGACAGTAAAGTGTGTGTGTGTGTGTGTGTGTGTGTGTGTGTGTGTGTGTGTGTGTGCTATTACTTTCATCTTGCCATTTCAATCTTGTTGCGCATTAACTATGTGTTCATCACAATGCCTTTATTCTAACAATTGGCATCTAAAGCCTGGTTTAATCCAAGGGAATTACAAGTGAAAAGTGAGGGGTTCAATCCAAGGGAAACACTGAGTGATAGTTTCTTGATAGGCAAGATGAATTGCAATGGTTTTTGATCAAATATTTTGATTCTTGATGGCAAGAACTGGGATCGTTGGAGTGCTTTGATGAAGTCTTTATTTGGAGTACAAGAAGTGAGTAAAATTGTGCAAAATGGCTATGAGGATCTGGTGGTGAATCCAACTGATGCACAGAGAACTGCATTCAAGGAAGCCAAGAAGAAAGGCTGCAAAGCCTTGTTCTACATTCACTAGAATGTTGACAATCAACACTTTGAGAAGATTTCTAAAGTGAGAAGATCTAAAGAAGCATGAGACATTTTAGAAAATTATCACACTGGTGGAGAAAAGGTGAAGCAAGTGAAGCTACAATCCCAAAGAAGAAAGTATGAGATGATGCAAATGGAAGAAGATCAGAAATTGAGTGATTACTTTTCAAAATTGACAGCCATTGTTAATCAGATGCAAACCTGTGGTGAGAGCATTACAGATCAAAAGGTAGTAGAAAATGTGTTGAGATATTTGAGTCCAAAGTTTGATTTCATAGTTGTAGCTATCCAAGAAGCAAAGAATGTGAAAACTATGAAAATTAAAGAGTTGGAAAATACATTGGAAGCACATGAGCTCCTGGTGCTTGATAGAAGTTCTGAGAGATCAATTCAACAAACATTTCAAGTTCAAACTTCCAAGAAGGAGGGAAATCAGAAGAATTTCAATAAGAAGGGAAAAAACAAAGTAAATTGGTCCAACAATGAAAAGAACAAGAGTGAAGACAAAGCTGAATCTTCAAAGAGAGGAGGCTTTGGCAGAAGTCAGAACAAGAAGAGGGATTTTGACAAAAGTAAGGTGCAATGCTTCAACTGAGAGAAGTATGGGCATTTTGCTGATGAATGTTGGTTCAAGAAAGGTCAAAAGACTGATGAAGAAGCAAATTTGGCTCATGGAGATTATTCCAGTACAGTGTTGATGATGGCTACTACCAGAGAAGAAAAGATTAAGAATGAAGAGTGGTTTCTTGATTCTGGATGCTCAAATCACATGACATCACATAGAGAATGGTTGACAAGTTTTGATGCTATCAAGAAAACAAGCATCAAATTGGTTGACAGTAGAGAACTTGCAGTTGAAGGTAGTGGAAACATAATGATCAGAAGCAATGATGGCAAGAGAATCATTATTGAAGATGTGATGTATATTCCTGAGATGAAGTGCAATCTCATGAGCATTGGTCAACTGGTGGAGAAGGGATTCTTAGTGACCATGGATGGTGAGTCTTTGAAGTTGTTTGATGCAAAGAAGAATTTGGTGCTTAAATCAAACATGTCAAAGAATAGAACATATAGATGCAACATCTCAAGTGAAAAGATGATGTGCTTGTCTGCAGCAGTGAGTGAAGATGTTGAAGATATATGGCACAAGAGGTATAGTCACCTAAACTTTAGAAGCCTTAGTGAGTTGAATTCTAAAGAACTGGTGCATGGCTTACCAAAACTGAATGTCAGAAAAGCCATCTACGAAGTATGTGTAAAGAGCAAGCAAAATAGGCTTTCCTTTGCTTCTGAAGCACCTAAAAGAGCTAGTATAGCACTGTAGGTGGTTTACTCTGATATATGTGGTCCTTTTGAAGTATCTTCATTGGAAGGAAGCAAATACTGCATCACATTTTTTGATGAATTTACAAGGATAATATGGTTGTATACAATGAAGCTTAAGAGTGAGGCCTTAGAGGTATTCAGGAAATTCAAAATCTTAATAGAAAAGGAAAGTGACAAATCTATTAAGATCTTGAGAACTGATGGTGGAGGGGAATACACCTCAAAAGAATTTGAAGCTTTTGCATCAATCAAGGTATTGTGCATAAAGTAATAGCTCCATATACACCTCAGCATAATGGATTTGCTGAGAGAAGGAATAGAACTCTACTGAATTTGGCAAGGAGTATGATCAAGCAGAAAAACTTACCACACCAGTTTTGGGGTGAAGCCACTACTACAAAAAACCCGTTTAACAATGGTTGGAAATGACATATAATGACGTGGGCGAAGGCGTTGTTATGTAGAGTGTTGTTGTATACGCGGTACGTACAATGACGGCCCAGTAACCGTTGTAATAAAATGGAAAACGCGCTATCTATAATGATGGTTATGTTAAGTACCCGTTGTTGTATGTCTTTTAATAAAATAAAAAAAATACAAAATTAGAACTACCTATAATGACGGTTATTTTAAAAAAACCGTTGTTGTATGTCTTTTAATAAAAAAAATTGCAGCATTAGAACAAGAACAACAGCAAGAACATCAAGAACAACAATAAGAACAAGAAAAACAGTAAGAACATCAAGAACAACAATAAGAACAACAAGAACAAGAACAAGAACAAGAACAAGAACAAGAACAAGAACAAGAACAAGAACAAGAACAAGAACAAGAACAAGAACAAGAACAATAACAAGAACAAGAAGAAGAAGAAGAAGAAGAAGAAGAACAACAACAACAATAATAACAATAATAACAACAAGAATAACAACATCAACAACACCAACGACAACAACAACAATAATAACAATGATAACAATAATAACAACAAGAACAACAATAATAAAAAAGGACAACAAGAACAACAATAATTAAAAAAGAACACCAACAACTAACATTGCTAACTCGAGTTCTAAAATTTGTTCTGAAATTTGGTTTAGTGGAGAAATAGAGTATCGTAACTGAAAGATGATGTTTGGAGGTAGAAGATGTAGTTCGTCTAAGTTTTAGGTTTCACGCGGATCATTAATAGTAGTGTCTTGGCCGTTGATAATCACTAAATGGACGACCAAGATTTGTTTAAGGATAGTGAATAAACTCAATATGCGCGCCACCTATAATGTTGGTAATGAGAATTGAAAAAATAAGTAAAAAACCAAAAATGCTGGTGCTGGGACTTGAACCCATGACAAGACGCTACCTATAATGACGGTTGGTTTAAATTACCCGTGGTGAAAGGTCTGTCATCATTTTGAAAAAATAAGTAAAAAAAGCTACCTATTACAACGGTTAGTTTAAATACCCTTTGTGAAAGGGTCTGTCAGCATTTTGAAAAATAGGAAAAAAATGATTAAAATAAATTCAGAAAAATCTAAAAACACGAAATTTAATCTAATTAGGTAAAATAAGAATTTTGAGAATTTTTTTAGAATTTTTTGAGACTATGAAAACAGTAAAAAATTCATTAAAAATAGATAAAAGATGAATTTGGGGTTTTGAGGGTGAAATCCCGTAACTCTTCAAGAGTAGGGGACTAATGACCGCACGATTTTTCTGCTTCAGATGCACGAAACAGATCTTAAAAAGCAGACGATTTTCCCTAAAACCGATTTTTTGAAGTGCAAGACCTAAAACTAAATTATTGGCTATAATGACGGTTGAAAACATACCAGTGGTGAAAGGTTGTGGGTATTTTGAAAAAATATGTAAAAAAACCATAAATGTTGGTGCTGGGACTTGAACCCATGACCATGCGCTACCTATAATGACGGTTGAAAACATACCTGTGGTGAAAGGTTGTGGGTATTTTGAAAAAATATGTAAAAACACCATAAATGTTGGTGCTGGGACTTGAACCCATGACCATGCGCTACCTATAATGACGGTTGAAAACATACCTGTGGTGAAAGGCCTCACATTTCACCACGGTTTGAATATTAACCGTCATTAAAATCCTTTTAACGATATTAAAAAAAAGCGCGCATCTATTACAACAGTGAATAGACAATCCGTTGTAAGTCTGGCGTTGTAATTTGCGCGTTTTGTAGTAGTGAGCAGTCACTACAGTTGCTTACATTCTAAATAAATGTCCTACAAAGAAGCTGAATTTGAAGGTACCATAGGAAGCTTGGTGTGGAAGAAAGCCTAATGTGAAGCATTTCACAGTTTTTGCCTCCTTGTGCTACAAATATGTACTAGATGTTAGAAGAAGCAAGCTTGAAGATAAGAGTGAGATTATGATACTTATAGGCTATCATCCAATAGGTTCCTATAAGCTTTATAATCCTCTAAATCAAAAGGTTCATGTCATTAGAGATGTGATTGTGAATGAGGCTAAGAAGTGGAAATGGGAAGAGGAGCCAGTATACAGCTAAGAGAATCAATAAAGCTGCATTTATCCTGATTCAAGTGATGAATCAGATAATGAAGAAGTGAGCAATAATGATGTAGATGAACAAGAAGAAAAGGAAGCAGCTGTGAGACCTCAAAGAATAAGACAAGCTCCAAGAAGGTTGTATGACTGTGAAGTAATTCCTGATAATGCAGTAAATGATGAAGGTGATATCATTCACTTTGCATTACTGGCAGATGTTGAACCTCTCAATTACAAAGAAGCACTGAAGGTAGATGTATGGAGGAAAGCTATGATGGAAGAGCTCCATTCAATTGAGAAGAATCAAACCTGGAAGCTAGTTAACTTGCCAGATAAGAAAAAAGAAAATAGATGTGAAGTGGGTGTTCAAACTGAAATTAAATCCTGATGGGAAAATTTCAAAGTATAAGGCAAGGTTGGTGGCTAGAGGCTTCTTACAAAAACATGGTCTTGATTACAATAAGGTGTTTGCTCCAGTGGCAAGGCTTGAAACTGTAAGATTAGTTGTGGCTCTAGCTTGCAAGAGAAGGTGGTCACTTTATTATTTAGATGTGAAATCAGCTTTTCTAAATGGTCCACTTGAAGAGGTAGTGTTTGTGTCACAGCCTCCTGGTTTTGAAGTGCAAAGAAAGGAGAACATGGTGTATACACTCCATAAGGCTTTGTATGGTTTGAAGCAGGCCCCTAGTGTCATACCCCAAATTTGTCCTACCTGTATATATTTCATATGTACTATTCATCCACTAAATTTATTTAGAAAATCCAAAAAAATATGTTGCTTTTGCTTGTGGTCAGAACTCAGGGTTTCACAAGGTTGATTTGAATCGAATCGGTTCTCATTTGAGGTTCAATGGTCATACAAGATTCAAGGCTATAGCAAGGACAATTTGTCTCGAGGTGAATTAATGGCTAATGGCTTTTGATAATGTGATCAGACTCATCATTCAATGTGTTGGAATTAAAAGGTTTCCTAGTCAAGTCTCCTCTCCATATCATCCACTTTAAACCACATCCATTATTATCCCATTCGATTCCAATTTTCAATGACCATTTTCTTTTTATCCATTAACCTTTCTTTTAGTCCATAAATCTATAATCCATTTATATCCATAACCATTTTTAATTATCTTTCTTGTTTTTATTTATTTATTTTTATTAACCAATTTCCACATTTCAAATCCAATCAAAATTCAATAATTATTTCCTTTTGCTAAATCCATTTCATTCAACTATTTCTTTTTAACCCAATTTCTATCCATCCAATTATTTTTAATAATCTTTTGCTTAATCCATTTCCTTTTAATCATTATACACTACACAAAATAAAACGCACAGTATTCCATAAAACGACAATGGATTGAACGAGTCATCCCTCTCTCTGCTATAAATACCCTGCCCTGCACACATAATAAGAGGGGGCGGAGAACCAATCACATCCTTGCAGAACATCACTTAAATCCTACAACAAAACCCTCAATACCCCTAGCCGCCACAAATCCTTTCACCAACCTCTTCAACCTGCTCATAAACTCCATTCTTCAGTCCACCATAACAACACAATCTCAAACCTTTTTTCCCATTCCAAAAACAAATCGTAACCTCTTCTTCTTTCAACACAACCCCCGAATCTTCAACCTTCAAAAAATAACCCTTTCAAACCGCAATAAACCCACACGCTCTTCAAACCAAAACTAGTTTCGAATCAAAAAAAGAATGGAGAAGAGAGATTGAGTGATGAACCTTCACTTCCATAAACCTCAGAACCCAAATCGCAATAGAAAAGAAGAACACAAACCTGGAAACAGACTTGAACAAGAGAGAAAACGCGAGTTGGAAGGATTTACGAGGAAGGTTGGAAATGACGTTGGGTGTGTTGAACCTCCATGAGCCGAGTTCTGGACTTCGTTGTTCTTTATTTATTCTTTTGTAGTTTGTTTTAGAAAAATCTTGGTGATGATAATGGGTCGGTGAGCCCGCGTGAGCCTGTTTCTATTTATACCCTCCTATACTGCGCGCACCCTTCCATTCTTTTTTTTTAGTTTTTATTCTTCATACTTGATTTAATTTAATCCATTTCTATTTTGAATTCTCTTTAATAATTAAAACCTTTGTTAGTTTTTATACTTATTTATGTTTTAACCTTATGGTTAATGTTATTTTGATTTCATTTCAGCTTATTAAGGGCCAATGATATAAAAATATTCATGATTTAATCAAGCCAATTAAATTTTGACATATTTGAGGCCTAACTATTCATTTATTTTTGCATTACAATTTATTTGCAATTTACTTATATTTTTGTTTATAATGTTATTTATTTTTATTTCAATTTATTCACCATTTTTTACATTTATTTTGGGTCAATGAAAACCAAACATCGACGATTTGTCGATTTCTCGACTTAATCTCGATAAAGGTGAGACCTTTACTATTTTTCATGTCATTTTCAATTTTATTTTATTTCTATCATTTTTGGTTCATTTACATTTATTTTAGGTCGATGAAAACCAAATATTGATCGATTTATCGATTTCTCGATTAAATCTCGATAAAGGTGAGACCTTTATCCTTTATATTCATTTTCTCGATTTCGTTTCATTTTCATTGTTGTTTACATTTATTTTAGGTCGATGAAAACCAAATATCGATCGATTTATCGAATTCTCGATTAAATCTCGATAAAGGTGAGACCTTTATGCCTTTATTCATATTTCCAATTTAATTTCTAATTTCTATTTTATATTCTTTTATTTTCATTTGGGTCAATGAAGGTCAAAAATCCGATTATCAATTCGTCAATTAAATCGAGATTAAGACGAGATCAATTTTATTTCTAGTTCGATTTTATACCTTATGTCTTTTATTTGGCCAATGAAAGTCGAAAGTCAATGATTTATCGATTTCTCGATCAAATCCGATTAAGACGAGGCCATTTTTATTTTATGTCAACTTTAACCTCTTGTCAATATTATCTTCCGTCAAATGTTATCTTGACGATTATTGTTCATATTCTTATTCATACTATCCATATCATATCCATATTCACGTTTATCTAATCAACTCCATTTGTTCAAACACTTAATTCCCAACTAAAATACTTGACGCACATATTCAAATCTTTTTTTAATTAAATCGCGAAAGAATTGAATTCTTGATGTCTAGCACTTCTTGGATTCTTGAGTGACCGCTATTGAGGCGCACGCCTTAGGTAGTGATCATTCGACTTTTCGCTCCTAAAACACTCGTCTTAACTATTTGGACAAATAAATTCCATTGGAGTCTAGCATTCCATGTGGTACTTTCATTGTTCGTCAAACAATATTTCATAAATTAATCGGATGAAAAAGGTTTCGTTGGGATCTAGCATCCCAGTAATGCCCCGATTAATCAGTTGCAAGGCCTACGTCTCGTTTATCGAATAATCGTCATTCTCCCTAAAATACTTAACAAATCAAACCATTTCCAAACCAATTCTCGACTCGTCGTCGAGCCACTCTTCAAAACATTCTCGTAAGTCGAGTGCCTTTTGCCTCGTCGTCAAAATGCACACTCGCACATCTCGTGGTTTCGTTACTAGGTGCACCCCTAGGGACTAGTATCGATCCTCACCTCTTTTCGTAACCTACCTAATTCGACTCAATCCTTTTCAAACGCTTTCTTAATCAATTAACGAAAGGAGGAGATTCTTGGAATCTAGCATTCCTTGGATCTTCGAATGAATGGCTCTTGAGGCACGCCCCTTGGGTTGTTATTCATTCACCCTTTCGTCTTAAAACACTTAACTCCTATCAAACATTTTCGTAATCAACTCACGAAAGAACTGAGTTCTTGGAGTCTAGCATTCCTTGGATTCTTGAGTGAATGTTCTCGAGGCATGCCCCTTGGGTTGTACGTCATTCAATCTTTTGTCTCCTAAAATTCAAACCCTAACCCTTGTTTCGTGGGCGTACCACGAACTACGACTGCTCTGATTCTTTATTCTCGTCCGAATAAAGGTACGTAGGCACAAGATTGCGATGATCTTGGCGAGCACACTTTTTCTTTTTCCCCCGTTTGCGTCACACTACCATCTTTTTCCATTAAACCCAGTAGTCGAACTACGATTGTTCTGATTTCTCATTCTCGTCCGAATGAGCATACGTAGGCCCGAGGTCGCGATGATCTTGCCAAGCACCCTATCCTAAAACCACCCCATTTCCCTTAGCAATCGAAACCTTTTACCTTACCTTTTCGCATATATCGTTGAGAAGAAAACAAACAAGCTTAGATAATGTTTCCTCACAATTCGAACTAAGAGGTTCCCGTTGAGTACAGCGGACGTGAGGGGGTGCGCGTACCTTCTCCTCACGTAACCGACTCCCGAACCCGGAATGTGGTTGCGACGACCATGTTCTTATCCTTCTCCTTAAAGGTTTTCTCGATATTTTCCTTTCCCTCTTTTGGAATAAATAAAGTTCGGTGGCGACTCTGTCGAACCGTTTTCCGCGCCTTTCGCGCGAGGGTCATGTCTTCGATTAAGCGAATTTTCGAGGTGCGATAGATGGCGACTCTGCTGGGGACAATTGCTCTATGCAAGAGAGAGTCAAGCCTAACTTAGAGCTATTTGTGAGGAGCGTTATCTTTGTTTGCTTTTTTTTCTTCTCGTTTACATATTTGTTCTCTTATGGCTTTTATATGCTCATTATTATGCTTATCTGTTGGATCTTGGGTTGATATCATGAGTAAAGCTCTACGCTCGAGCTTTGGTAAAAGCAGAGAGAACACATAGTTTAGAATTGGATGTCGAGTAGTGTTAGTCCCCAAGGACTCGCTCCTTGTGTGCCTAGCATGAAAGCTCCCCTAGAGTAGACCTTTTCGTAGATCCTGTTGTAACACAGTTAGCCTATTGCACGACTTGATTCATGAAGGGTCTGTGACTCTATGAACCACTCTTAGAACCAAGTTCTATATTGGTGGTCGTGTAGTGTTAGTCTCCAAGGACTCGCTCCTTGTGCACCTAGCATGAAGACCCCGCTCAGGGGAGACCTTGTCGTCATTCTCGTCGTAATACAACTAGCCTGTTGCGTGACGTTGATGCGATAAGTGTCCGTAATCCTGGGAACCTTATCCATCAACATAGAAACCATCCCGTGAGTGGGTTTGTGGGTAAAAGAACCTAGAACTTTTCTCATAGAGCCTACCTATAGGGTTTCTTTGATCAGAGACTTTGGTCATGTACCCGTGAACGGCCAACCTCAGAACTATTTCAACCTGTGATCTATGATCCTGGATCTTGCATCTTGCATTGCATTGCATCTGTTATGCATCTTGCATTGCATTTTCAACCACAGAATCTCACTTCAACTTCCTTCATTCTCCAGTAAATCAAGTTGATTCCTCAACACCAGTACGCAACTCGAGCCAACACAAGAAGAACGATGGAGCATATTCAACAAGAGCAAGCTGCCTTTAAAGAGGAGATGGACTCTATGAAGGGAAAGATTGATCAGATTCTTGAAGCCATCATGATGGCCAGAAGAGAAGAAGAACTGCGTGAAGCCGCTGCTGCCAACAACAATGCACAGGTTCAAGGGTCACCCTCAAGGCTCTCAGCTCCTATTCCCAACCCCATCACTTATGGGATACCAATGAACTTCACTTCTGCCGCTGAAGGAGCCACCACTCAACCACTTCCAACCCCTGGAGTTACTGTTGGAGCTATTCCGCAAGCCCAACCTGTTGTCACTCAGATTCCTATTCCTCATGCTGAAGAAAACCTGGTAGATCAGTATGATGAGGTACAAAATTACCGTGCTGCTATCCCAATTGTCAATCCTACTGCTGCTCAGGATTCTGAAGCCATGAAAATGTGTCGTGATCTAGCTGAGAAACTCCGAGTCATGGAGGGGCGCAACTCAACTTCTTTGAATGCTATGGATATGTGCTTGTGCCGGATGTCGTCATTCCTCCCAAGTTCAAAGTACAGGAATTCCCGAAGTACAAAGGCCTCAGTTGTCCCCACATGCATCTAAGGATGTACTGCCGCAAGATGGCTGCCCATGCCAAAGATGAAAAACTGATGATTCATTGCTTCCAAGACAGCTTGTCTGGGGAATCTCTTGAGTGGTATATGCAGCTAGAGCGTAGCAATGTGCGCACTTGGGATGATCTAGCTGATGCATTTGTCAAGCAATACAAGTACAACACTGACCTTGCTCCGAATCGTACTCAACTTCAGAGTATGGCTCAAAGGGACAACGAATCCTTTATGGAGTACGCGCAACGCTGGAGAGAGCTAGCTGCAAGGGTGCATCCACCTCTGGTTGACCGTGAATTGATTGACATCTTCATGGGTACTTTGTAAGGCCAATACTATGAGAAGTTGATTGGTAATGTTTCTGCTGGATTCTCTGATTTGGTGATTGTCGGTGAGAGAATCGAAGAAGGTCTGAAAAGTGGAAAAATCCAAGGAGGTTCTAGCAGCCAGTCTCAAGCCAAGAAACCTTTCAACAATGGATTCAAAAAGAAAGAGGGCGAAACAAATGCTGTCTATGCTCAGAAGGGGCATGCTCCACAGGCTCCAGCTCCAATGCCTTATCAAATGCCATACTTCCAGTATCCATATGTTGCTGCTGCACAATACGCTTCAATGCCTTATCAGCCAACTGTTCAAGCTGTTCAATCTCCAACGCCTCAGTAACAGATTCCTCAGCAATAATCCTACAACCAGCAGGGGTATCAGTATCCTCCTCAACATCAACAGCAGAGAGCTGCTCAACAACGTCAGCCTAACCCACAAAGGACAAGGAGGTCTGATAGAGACTTTGATCGCCTACCTACGATATATGCTCAGATCTTTGCTCAATTAATGGAGAAGAGGGCCATTACTCCGAGGGACTTAGCTCCTCTAACTGTCATTTCTCCAGATTGTGATTCTAATGCTCATTGCGAGTTTCATAAGGGTGCTCCAGGGCATACGATTGAGGACTGCAGAGCTTTCAAACACAAGGTTCAAGACATGATTGACTCAAAGTTTCTCACGTTCAATGGGAGGGCTCCAAACGTCATCAAAAACCCTCTGCCGCCGCCAAACTAGTGCCAGCATCAAGTCAAATCAAGTCAAGTCAAGTTCAAGTTTCCCCGAAGAAGGCAGTTATGTTGCCATCCCGTCATTTGCATTCTTGTTATTTTGTTTATGTTTGTTTAAGTACTGTATGCTTTGAACATTGCTTTTCGTATTTGGTTTTCTTAATGTAATGATTATGCATGTTTTGAATCAGTTATATCGTATTCACTCATTTTTCCATTTACTGCAAATCACCGACACATTTATCCACTTCACTCTCTATATCAAACTGTTATTAACAATGATTGGAGGGGGGATGATGACAACGAAATACCCATAATTGCAAAATATATGCTTTCGGACAGAATCTCGCCGATGATGTACAGGCATTATTTTAATTCCCCAAACACTGGAGAGACAAGGAGTTAATCCCTAGTAAACCACTTCGAGCCTAGAAGTAGTAGTTTCCTTCGGATATTTAAACCCTTACACTCAACCTGGGGCAGGGTAATGCTCAGTTAACTCAATTACGCACTCAAACTACAAAGCAAAATCCCACAAGACATGATGGTTGTTCATCAATACCCATGACTTGGCAGTCACAATCCAACAACAAAATCAAAAACAAAAAAAATTAGAAGCCTGCTAAGTCAAGCACCTCAAAGGAGACTTAGGCAAAAATCAAGGCAATCCCGATGGACTCAATAAGCAAAATCAGTCCATGCAAAAGATAGGGACCAAAAGCAAAATCAAAAGAGGCCCTCAAAATAATATCCAGTGACCACCATATCAAAACCAAAGGGTCACTGACATCCACCAAAAACAAAATGAGGTGACTGCCATTTCAAGCATACCTTGAACCACCAACCCTTTTGGAATACAAACCTGTGCAGATTTAACTGAACGTAGGACTGGAGATCATCACGAAGAAGGGGTGGGTACAAATCATACTTTGAGCCTAATATCCTTTGTTTCATAAACTGTAAACCAGACCATGTTACAACCCTCGAAAGACCTAATTGAGGCGAGGTTTATTCTGAAAGCATACTGTTGCAAGGTTGCGTAAACCTGACTCCCCATATTTGCTAATCTTCAGCATCGGTGCCATTCTCCCTGCTATATCTTTCACACCATCAAAATCAGCACACGTTTGGGCTAACGGTCCATTCGTCTCACTATCACGACACTCGAATAAACAGCACTTTTTCAAAACTTGCATGAGCATTGTATTAAGTTTACCATTTGTGAATGTGCAATTTTAACCGCAAATCAGTGCTAGACATCAAAGCAATTCCAACAAGGGGCAATCAAAGAGGAACTTGACTTTTCAGTGGTGTCGACCCAAATCAAGACTACCTCAATACGCTCAAGCTAGGGAAAATCTTTCAACAGCTTGATCAGGGGCAAGCCATTTCAAGCCACCTCAAAGCACATCAAAGTTCATCTTCCAAAGATCAGACCACTGCAGAACTGGTTAATCAGAGGCAGACCATTACCGTGTTCAGACTGGGGCAAGACCCATTGCAGCAAGCAACCCTGACCATCAAGCAGAGTTGTGGATATCTCAGAAATGAACCCATAATTCATCAACAAGTCATCAAACTTGAGGCTTTGAGAGCATCTTTATCTCCTTCAATCATGGCGTTTTCAACAAACTGAGTGTCGAGGAAATCAAATCCCTCCCACCGCCCAAAAGTCCAATCCTCATTGGCAACTACCAAATATCCACCATGCTGGCACCTCCTCCAAACTTTTCCAATCACCCGTTTGCAATCATACGCATCATACGCATCGCATTCGTCATCATAAGCATCATTTGCATCATATGCATACCAAAACCAATCATACTTCCACAGCACTTGCATCTCCGCGTGTCAGTATTTGCATTGCACATCATTACAAAATCAAGCATTCATACACATGCAAGTCGAGATCTAGGATCAATCTCAAGACAAGCTCAAGACGGTCTCCAACCCAGCCAAGGGCATCTCCTACAAATCCGTGGGCGTTCCTCACGAAGTCAAGATTTCAGAGCATCCTCAGCCCGGACAGGGGCATCTCTTTCAAGTTCATGGGCGTTCATCACGATTTTTTTTTAATAAAGCAGTGATCTCCAAGCAAGTCAGTGGGCGTTCCTCATTGAGTTGTGTTCCTCAACCTTTTTGTTGCTGAGGTCGTCATCCTCACCCCAACCAATAAACGTTCCTCCGAGTCAGTGGGCGTTCCTCATTGAATCTTTTCTTCAAGTCGAACTACGACTGCCCTGATTCTTTATTCTCGTCCGAGTAAAGATACATAGGCACAAGATTGCGTAGATCTTGGCGGGTTACCTTCTCCATTTTTTCACTATTTCCCTTTCCTTTTCGTGGACTTTCATCATTGAATTCTTTACTTCAACCTTTTGTTGATGTCTCCAAATAAATCTCATCACATCCCCAGAAAACTTGACCTTTTGTCAATTGCATTACTATCATCCTTTTGGTGATAGCCAAACCCAATCAACTCAATTCAACCTGCATCCTTTTGGTGTTGGTAACCCTCAAATAAAAACTTTTCTATCATCCTTTTGGTGGTAGCCATCCATGTCAAGTCAACTTAACCTTCATCCTTTTGTTGTTGGCCCTCACAAGTAAGAAGTTCCTATCATCCTTTTGGTGATAGTAGCTTGTTTTGATCCGTCATCCTTTTGGTGTCGCCGATCTATAAACCCTTGGTCTGTGTGTCATCCTTTTGGTGAGTGACAGCCTTTGTGCGTGTGCCCTACTATCCTTTTAGTAGTAGCAGGCTGTGTTGTGTTCCATACTATCCTTTTGGTAGTAGCAGGCTATGTTGTGTGCCATACTATCCTTTTGGTAGTAGCAGGTTGTGTGTGTGTGCCCTATTGTCCTTTTGGTAGTAGCAGGCTGTGTTGTGTGCCATACTATCCTTTTGGTAGTAGCAGGCTGTGTTGTGTGCCATACTATCCTTTTGGTAGTAGCAGGCTGTGTGTGTGTGCCCTATTATCCTTTTGGTAATAGCAGGCTTTGACCTCATTTTCCATCCTTTTGGTGGAAGGGTCTGTGTGTGTGTGTGCCCTATTATCTCATCGGTAATAGCAGGCTTTGACCTCATTTCCATCCTTTTGGTGGAAAGGTCTGGCTGTGTTGTGTGCCCTATTATCTCGTTAGTAATAGCAGGCTGTGTTGTGTGCCCTATTATCTCGTCGATAATAGTAGGCTGTGTTGTGTGCCCTATTATCTCGTCGGTAATAGCAGGCTGTGTGTGTGCCCTATTATCTCGTCGATAATAGCAGGTTGTGACCTCATTTCCATCCTTTTGGTGGAAGGGTCTGTGTGCGTGTGTGCCCTATTATTTCGTCGATAATAGCAGGCTGTGTGTGTGCCCTATTATCTCGTCGATAATAGCAGGCGTTGACCTCATTTTCATCCTTTTGGTGGAAGGGTCTGTGTGTGTGTGTGTGCCCTATTATCTCGTCGGTAATAGCAGGCTTTGACCTCATTTCCATCCTTTTGGTGGAAGGGTCTCTGTGTGTGTGTGATCACTATCATCCTTTTGGTGATAGGTCTGCCATCCTTTTGGTGTCAGATTTCTTGTATTTCAACTTCTCAACCCTTTTCTTTCTTTCGGACAAATTTGTGGTCTGTTTTATATCTAATTGACTTATACCTCGATAAGACTGAACGCTGCAGCAGTTCATCTTACTAGGTTCAAGCCAATTAGATAGGGGCATCTGTCATACCCCAAATTTGTCCTACCTGTATATATTTCATCTGTACTATTCATCCACTAAACTTTATTTAGAAAATCCAAAAAAATATGTTGATTTTGCTTGTGGTCAGAACTCAGGGTTTCACAAGGTTGATTTGAATCGAATCGATTCTCATTTGAGGTTCAATGGTCATACAAGATTCAAGGCTATAGCAAGGACAATTTGTCTCGAGGTGAATTAATGGCTAATGGCTTTTGATAATGTGATCAGGCTCATCATTCAATGTGTTGGAATTCAAAGGTTTCCTAGTCAAGTCTCCTCTCTATATCATCCACTTTAAACCACATCCATTATTATCCCATTCGAATCCAATTTTCAATGACCATTTTCTTTTTTATCCATTAACCTTTCTTTTAGTCCATAAATCTATAATCCATTTATATCCATAAACATTTTTAATTATCTTTCTTTTTATTTATTTATTTATTTTTATTAACCAATTTCCACATTTCAAATCCAATCCAAATTCAATAATTATTTCCTTTTGCTAAATCCATTTCATTCAACTATTTCTTTTTAACCCAATTTCTATCCATCCAATTATTTTTAATAATCTTTTGCTTAATCCATTTCCTTTTAATCATTATACACTACACAAAATAAAACGCACAGTATTCCACAAAACGGCAACGGATTGAACGAGTCATCCCTCTCTCTGCTATAAATACCCTGCCCTGCACACATAATAAGAGGGGGCAGAGAACCAATCATATCCTTGCAGAACATCACTCAAATCCTACAACAAAACCCTCAATACCCCTAGCCGCCACAAAACCTTTCACCAACCTCTTCAACCTGCTCATAAACTCCATTCTTCAGTCCACCATAACAACACAATCTCAAACCTTTTTTCCCATTCCAAAATCAAATTGTAACCTCTTCTTCTTTCAACACAACCCCCGAATCTTCAACCTTCAAAAAACAACCCTTTCAAACCGCAATAAACCCACACGCTCTTCAAACCAAAACCAGTTTCGAATCAGAAAAAGAATGGAGAAGAGAGATTGAGCGATGAACCTTCACTTCCATAAACCTCATAACCCAAATCACAATAGAAAAGAAGAACACAAACCTGGAAACAGACTTGAATAAGAGAGAAAACGCGAGTTAGAAGGATCTACGAGGAAGATTGGAAATGACGTTGGGTGTGTTGAACCTCCATGAGCCGAGTTCTGGACTTCGTTGTTCTTTATTTATTCTTTTTTAGTTTGTTTTAGAAAAATCTTGGTGATGATAATGGGCCGGTGAGCCCGTGTGAGCCTGTTTCTATTTGTACCCTCCTATACTGCGCGCACCCCTCCATCCTTTTTTTTTTAGTTTTTATTCTTCATACTTGATTTAATTTAATCCATTTCTATTTTGAATTGTCTTTAATAATTAAAACCTTTGTTAGTTTTTATACTTATTTATGTTTTAACCTTATGGTTAATGTTATTTTGATTTCATTTCAGCTTATTAAGGGCCAATGATATAAAAATATTCATGATTTAATCAAGCCAATTAAATTTTGACATATTTGAGGCCTAACTATTCATTTATTTTTGCATTACAATTTATTTGTAATTTACTTATATTTTTGTTTATAATGTTATTTATTTTTATTTCAATTTATTCACCATTTTTTACATTTATTTTGGGTCAATGAAAACCAAACATCGACGATTTGTCCATTTCTCGACTTAATCTCGATAAAGGTGAGACCTTTACTATTTTTCATGTCATTTTCAATTTTATTTTATTTCTATCATTTTTGGTTCATTTACATTTATTTTAGGTCGATGAAAACCAAATATCGAACGATTTATCGATTTCTCGATAAAGGTGAGACCTTTATCCTTTATATTCATTTTCTCGATTTCGTTTCATTTTCATTGTTGTTTACATTTATTTTAGGTCGATGAAAACCAAATATCGATCGATTTATCGAATTCTCGATTAAATCTCGATAAAGGTGAGACCTTTATGCCTTTATGCATATTTCCGATTTAATTTCTAATTTCTATTTTATATTCTTTTATTTTCATTTGGGCAATGAAGGTCAAAAATCTGATTATCGATTCGTCGATTAAATCGAGATTAAGACGAGACCAATTTTATTTCTAGTTCGATTTTATACCTTATGTCTTTTATTTGGCCAATGAAAGTCGAAAGTCAACGATTTATCGATTTCTCGATCAAATCCGATTAAGACGAGACCATTTTTATTTTATGTCAACTTTAACCTCTTGTCAATATTATCTTCCGTCAAATGTTATCTTGACGATTATTGTTCATATTCTTATTCATACTATCCATATCATATCCATATTCACGTTTATCTAATCAACTCCATTTGTTCAAACACTTAATTCCCAACTAAAATACTTGACGCACATATTCAAATCTTTTTTTAATTAAATCGCGAAAGAATTGAATTCTTGAGCTCTAGCACTTCTTGGATTCTTGAGTGACCGCTATTGAGGCGCACGCCTTAGGTAGTGATCATTCGACTTTTCGCTCCTAAAACACTCGTCTTAACTATTTGGACAAAGAAATGCCATTGGAGTCTAGCATTCCATGTGGTACTTTCATTGTTCGTCAAACAATATTTCATAAATTAATCGGATGAAAAAGGTTTCGTTGGGATCTAGCATCCCAGTAATGCCCCGATTAATCGGTTGTGAGGCCGACGTCTCGTTTATCGAATAATCGTCATTCTCCCTAAAATACTTAACAAATCAAACCATTTCCAAACCAATTCTCGACTCGTCGTCGAGCCACTCTTCAAAACATTCTCGTAAGTTGAGTGCCTTTTGCCTCGTCGTCAAAATGCACACTCGCACATCTCGTGGTTTCGTTACTAGGTGCACCCCTAGGGACTAGTATCGATCCTCACCTCTTTTTGTAACCTACCTAATTCGACCCAATCCTTTTCAAACGCTTTCTTAATCAACTAACAAAAGGAGGAGATTCTTGGAATCTAGCATTCCTTGGATCTTCGAATGAATGGCTCTTGAGGCACGCCCCTTGGGTTGTTATTCATTCACCCTTTCGTCTTAAAACACTTAACCCCTATCAAACATTTTCGTAATCAACTCACGAAAGAACTGAGTTCTTGGAGTATAGCATTCCTTGGATTCTTGAGTGAATGCTCTTGAGGCATGCCCCTTGGGTTGTACGTCATTCAATCTTTCGTCTCCTAAAATTCAAACCCTAACCCTTGTTTCGTGGACGTACCACGAACTACGACTGCTCTGATTCTTTATTCTCGTCCCAATAAAGGTACGTAGGCACAAGATTGCGATGATCTTGGCGAGCACACTTTTTCTTTTTCCCCCGTTTGCGTCACACTACCATCTTTTTCCGTTAAACCCAGTAGTCGAACTACGATTGCTCTGATTTCTCATTCTCGTCCGAATGAGCATACGTAGGCCCGAGGTCGCGATGATCTTGCCGAGCACCCTATCTTAAAACCACCCCATTTCCCTTAGCAATCAAAACCTTTTACCTTACCTTTTCGCATATATCATTGAGAAGAAAACGAACAAGCTTAGATAACGTTTCCTCATAATTCGAACTAAGAGGTTCCCGTTGAGTACAACGGACGTGAGGGGATGCGCGTACCTTCTCCTCACGTAACCGACTCCCGAACCCGGAATGTGGTTGCGACGACCATGTTCTTATCCTTCTCCTTAAAGGTTTTCTCGATATTTTCCTTTCCCTCTTTTGGAATAAATAAAGTTCGGTGGCGACTCTGTCGAACCGTTTTCCGCACCTTTCGCGCGAGGGTCGTGTCTTCGATTAAGAGAATTTTCGAGGTGCGACACCTAGAGCCTGGAACAAGAGGATTGATCAGTTTCTAATTCAAATAGGTTTCAAAAAGTGTTCAGCAGAGTTTGGTGTGTATGTAAAAAGTGCAAGTGAAGAAGAGACCATGATAATCTGCCTATAAATGGATGATTTGCTCATTACAGGAAGCAAGGCATCCGAGATTGAAAAAGTAAAAAACAAGCTGAAATCTGAATTTGAAATAACTGATCTAGGGGAACTCTCATTCTTCTTAGGAATGGAGTTTCTAAAGGTGAATAATGGAACAATTATGTACCAGCAGAAGTATATAGGTGAACTGCTTGAGAAATTTGAAGTGAATAGCTGCAATTCAATTTCAAATCCATTAGAGACAAACTCAAAATTGGATGAGTGCAGTGAGGAAGAAAGAGTTGATCCAACATTGTTTAGACAAATGGTTGGTTCATTGAGATACTTGTGCAACAACAAGCCTTATATTTGCTACTCAGTCAGTGTGATTATCAAGTTCATGCATGATCCAAGGAAGACTCACTTGATAGCTGTTAAAAGGATACTTAGGTATATAAAAGGCACAAAGGAGTTTGGTCTGCTATTCCCAAATGGAAGCAAAGTTGAAATAAGTGAATTCATTGGATACTCAGATAGTGATTGGTGTGGAGACATCACAGATAGAAGAAGTACCTCTGGCTCTGTTTTCAAGTTCAATGAAACAACTATATCATGGTGTACAAAGAAGCAACCAGTGACTGCACTTTCATATTGTGAGGCAGAATATATTGCAGGAACATTTGCAACTTGTCAAGAAATGTGGTTGGATTCAGTGATGAAGGAACTGGGGTGTGAAGTGATGAAGCCTTTGATACTCAAAATTGATAACAAGTTAGATATTAGCCTTGCTAACAATCCAATCTCACATGGCAGAAGTAAACAAATTGATAAAAGGTTTTATTTCATTAGAGAGAAAGTGAACAATGGAATGATTGAAGTGCAATATTGTCCAACTGAAGTGCATCTAGCAGATGGCTTTACAAAGGCTCTAAAACTTGACAGATTTGAGTTTTCTAGAAAGAAGTTGGGTGTTGTAAGTGCCCAAGAGTTATGAATTAAGGGGGAGTGTTGAATGTTAATTCATAACTGTAATGTGTACTAGTTAGTTAGCATTTTGTTATAAATTGGTTGTTAGTTAGTTACATTGTGTAATACCTATAAATAACAGTTTGTAATGTGAAAATGAATATATGAGAATTATCTCTTTTCTCTTCCTACTTTCTTTCTTCTTCTTCTCCAAGATGTCTTCCAAGATGTCAAGACATTAAAGTGTGTGTGTTTTATTACTTTCATCTTGTCATTTAAATCTTGTTGCACATTAACTGTGTGTTCATCACAGTGCCTCGTTACATCAACATGAAGGAGCTCCTCAAGTGTAGCACTCATGATAAGGCTCTGGAACTTCTTGGTATCCATTTATTTTTTAGCTTGCTCGTATTGTAGTTTTTTGTTGTTTACTAACGTATGCCCGTTGTTTTGTAGGCAACATGTCTTCTTCCCAGGAGCGTATGGTGAAGAGTGCCCAGGAAAGGCTTAAAGTGGGCCAGAAGCTCGGGAAGAGCCACCTCAGCGAGCGAGCGTCTCCTCCACAGACGGGGTTGGGGACCTCCTCGTCCACACCATCTGTCGACCATACCTCCCCAACACCAATAATGTCAAGGCCCAAGCGTCTGCAGACAGGAGAGATCCTCGACCTTACCCACGAGGGGGAGAAGAGTAAATTCGAGTTGCCTCCTTGTTTCCATAATCGGAATTTCTTTGAGGTCTCTTCTCTTGCACTCTATCAGGCGGAGTCTTTGAAGCTCGAGGAGATGGATCGTCCGTGCAAGATGACGATGCTGGCTCAGGATGCTGCTGTCTTGATAAGGGTCCTAGAGATGGCAGTGGTCTACACCGAGAAGGGTACTCTCCAAGAAACAGAGCTGAAAAAGGCCCAGGCCACGAATGTGGTCCTAGAAGAGAAGCTGAAGGCGGCGGAGGAGGCAGCACAAAAGGCTAAGGAGGATCTGGGCAAGGCTACCGAGGAGGCGGCGAAAAAGTACAAGGGTGAGCTGACCAAGATCAATGGGGAGAAGGACACCCTGGTCGCGGAGAAGAAGACCGCGGAGGACTTGGTAGCATCATTGAGGGATGTCGCTGCTCCCGCCGAGGACGAAAGCGATGAAGTGAAGAGTCCGAAGAATCGAGCTGAGCTTATTTCCCGTATTAGTCAAGAGAGGAGGACTATGTGGGGATCGCCGAGGATTCTTTCAACAATACTGTAGAGCAGCTGAAGATCATGAACCCTGGGGTCGAACTGTCCATCAAGGGGACCAGGTTCCTCTACAGTGTTGTGGACGGCCAGATCATCGTCCTAGACTTCCTCCAATTCAATGAGGAGCAGGAATAGTCTGCCCGTGAAGAGCCTCAATCGAAAGCTGACTGATTTCCCTTTTGTTGTACTTCCGGTCTGCGTGCCGTGTTATTGTAATTTATCTTTTTGTACGGGGCTTGGCCCCTTTGTAATGTAACAAGCACAATCGCAGTCCTTGTGGCTGTTTTTTATCTGGTTATATTTATTTCGGCCATGGTGGTCGGTTGTATATGATTCGTTTTGGTGCGTGTTTTTACTTTGCTTTATTTTTGCCAAGTGTTAAAATGTTGCTTGATACTCGCGCCCATTGTATGGGCTACCTTAGTGAATGATTTTTGTTGTTTCGGGGTTTGCTCGACAAGTTGTGTTTGACAGTGGGGGGAACTGGTCGAAAGGCCTGGGTAGCTTCTGGGCATGAGATCGGAGCTTGGGTCGCGTTTATGGCCTGAGTTCATGGCGTGAACTTCCCATCGCGAGCTAGGTATTCTGCCTTTTGTGGTACTTCGGCGAAGGCGGGCTCGGTCGAGGGACCGCTGTCGGGCATGGGTTTGCTCGTTCCTAATCAAAATCTCGCCTTGATTTATTTTAGTATGCAGCACTTGTACCTAGGCACGCACCTCTGGTCGGTACGTTATGCTCGTCGTATCGACGGAGCATGCCGAATAGCTGTGACCTTAGCTATAATATTGTTTTAGCTTTTCGGCATTTCATGGTCGAGCAAGTTCTTCCCCGTTGAGATGTTCTAGGTAGTATGCTTCATTCTTTGTTTTTGCTCGAACACGGTAGGGCCCTTCCCAGTTCGCGGCGAGTTTTCCTTCACGGGAATATTTGTGATTCCTTCTTAGGACGAGACTGCCTACTTGGAAGTCTTGCCGTATGACTTTGGCATTGTGCCTAATTGTGATTTTTTGTTTTAGCGAGGCCTCACGGAGGGTTGCTCCTGATCGGACCTCTTCGACGAGATCGAGCTCCTCCCTTAGTGCCTCACTGTTGTTTTCCTCGCCCAGGGGAGCTTCAGTCTGCCTGGAAAGCACATATACCTCGATAGAGATTACTACCTCAGTCCTATATGCTAAACGGAAAGGGGTTTCCCTGGTCAAAGAGTGGGGTGTAGTTCGGTAGGCCCAGAGTACGTTGTGCAACTCCTCGACCCATTGTATCTTGGTTTCGTCCAGTCTCCATTTGAGACCTCGTAGGATAACCCTGTTGGATGCCTCGACTTGCCCATTCGTCTACGGGTACTCGACGGACGCGGAGTGTTGTTTGGTCCCCAGTTGGCCGACGAATTCCTAGAATTTTTTGTCCGTGAAATGTGTCCCGTTGTCAGTGACGATTGGCTGGGGGATGCCAAAGCGAGCAAGGATGTTTCTCTTGTAGAAGCGGAGTATGTTGTGGGCCGTTATTTTGGCCAGTGCCTCTACTTTTATCCATTTTGTGAAGTAGTCCACGCCCACTATCAGATACTTGTTCTGATTTGATCCTACGACGAATGGTCCTAGAATGTCTAGGCCCCACCATGCGAAGGGTCACGGGGAGGACATTGCTTTGAGCTCATTATGCGGTGCCAAGTGCATGTCCCCATGCCGTTGGCATTTGTCACATTTTTTAAAGTGCTCTTTTGCGTCATGTTGTATGGTTGGCCAGTAATATCCTGCTCGTAGGGCTTTCCTGGAGAGGGATCTCCCTCCGAGGTGCTGGGCATTGATCCCCTCATGGATTTCACGCAAGACGTGGGCTACCATTCTTCAACGCACTTGAGGAGAGGAATGGAGAACCCTCGCCTGTAGAGCTTATTTTCGACCAGAATGTAGCAGCAGGCCCTTCGCTTGACTACGCTGGCTTCCTTTAGGTCAGACGGTAGTTCGTCCTTGGCAAGGTAGTCGTAGAATGGGGTCATCCAGCAGTTACTGTCGCCAATGACGTGCACGTCGAAGGTCGTGGAAGTTTTCTCGATGCTGGGTCGGGGAAGTACTTCCTGGATGACAGATTTGTTCCCTCCTTTCTTTTTCATGCTCGCCAGCTTTGATAGGACATCTTCCCGGACGTTGTGTTCGCGGGGAACATGCTTTACCTCCATCGATGTGAACTTCGTCATCTTTTCCTTGACCAAGGTCAAGTATTAAGATAGGTTTTCATTCTTGGCCTGATATTCTCCCCGGACTTAGAGGGCCACAAGATGGTAATCCGTGCAGATGACAACTTCCTCAGCTCCAATGACTTCGGCGAGGCGCAGACCCGCGAGGAAGGCCTCATACTCTGCCTGATTGTCGGAAATGGGGAAGGATAGGGTAAGCGAGACTTCGACGAGGATACCCTCCTCCTTTTCCAGGATAATTCCTACTCCGCTCCCGGCTGAGCTGGATACCCCGTCGATGAATATTGTCCACCTGCGAGCTCCGCAAGTTGGGGAGTCGGGCAAGGTCATTTCTGCCACAAAGTCTGCCAGTACCTAAGATTTGAGGGCTTTCTTACTCTAGTACTGGATGTCGAATTCAGATAGTTCCAACGACCATTTGAACATTCTTCTAGCCATGTCTGAACGGCCCAACAGTTGCCCTCAGCCTCCTCGCAGCGTTGATGAGGGCCAGGGCCACATTTTCAATCTGTTAGTATCTAAGTTCTAGTCCCTGCAGCACCTTGCTCATGAAGTATATAGGCTTCTGCCCATCAGGAGTTTCGCGAATGAGGGCGGTGCTGACTCCCTCAGTTGCGACAGTGAGATAGAGATATAGATTTTCCCCGTTATCTGGCTGGGAGAGGACTGGTGGTTCTGATAGTGTTTGTTTTAGGTGGAAGAGGGCTTTGTCGTATTCCTCCGTCCACTCGAAATCTGCCTCCTTGTGGAGGAGTTTGAAAAAGGGGAGTACGTGCTGAGCAGATTTTTCCACGAAACGGGACAACGAAGCGAGCATCCCGTTTAGGCATTAGATGGACTTCTTTGAGTTCGGTGTAGGAATTCGAAGAAGGCTCTGCACTTGTCAGGGTTAGCTTCGATTCCTCGTTCTGTTAGGTAGAAGCCTAGGTACTTATCCGCTCGCACCCCGAACGTGCACTTCTCCAGGTTGAAGTGCATCATGTACTTCATGGTCTGCTCGAAGAATTTCTTCAGATGGAGCGTGTGATCGGATTCCTCATGGGATTTCATGAGCATGTCGTCCATGTAGACTTCGAGCATATCCCCGATTTCTCCTCGGAAGACTTTGTTCATCATTCTTTGGTAGGTAGCACCAGAGTTTTTCAAGCCGAAGGGCATTGCGTTGTAGTAATAGTTTCCCAATTCGATCATGAAAGTTGTGTACCTTTTGTGGCTTTTGGCCATGGGTATTTGGTTATAGCCCGAATACCCGTCCATGAAAGATAACAATTTAAAACCAGCAAAATTATCAACTAATTTGTCTATGTTGGGGAGGGGATATGCGTCTTTAGGGTAGACCCTATTGAGATCGGTATAGTCAATACACATGAGCTATTTTCCATTTGATTTTTTAATGAGTACAACATTGGACAGTCGAGTAGTGTACTTGGCCTCTGAAATAAAATTTGCCTTTAGGAGGTCTTTTACAGCTTGTTCGGAAGCCTCCGTTTTCTTCGGAGACTACTTTCGCCTACCTTGAGCTACTGCCCTAGCGGCGGGGTCGATGGTGAGCTGGTGGCAGGCCACGTCCGAATCTAATCCGGACATCTCTGCGGCACTCCATGGGAACACATCTGCATTCTCCCGAAGACAGGCTTTTAGTTGTTCCCTCACTAGGTCGGGGAGGTCAGTCCCAATCTTCACTCCTTGCTGAGGGTTGTCACCGAGCAAGACTAGTCCGAACTCGCCATCCGGAATTGGGCGCATTGGATAAGAGGTCTTGCCACTGCTGGTCAATGTGGAGGGGTCGATCGAACGTGGCTGGATCTCCTTTCCCTTCCTTTTCTGGTCCCTCTGGTCGTCCTCGGAGAAACGGCTATCAAGGTCGATGGAGTCGATGCGGGGCAGTGGCTTCGCTTCTTCGAAGCTGCAGGGCAGAGTGGGCTTGCTGGGAGTCTTTGGCTTAGCGGAAATCGCGTTCAACTCTTTAGAGGCTTCCTTGAAACATCTCATCGCTGCTTCGATGTCTCCGTGTAGAGTGCAACGAGCCCATTGGAAGTGTAGTACTTCATCTTCAAGTGCACGATTGAGGGCACAACTACCAATTCGACCAGAGTTGGCCGTCCAAAGATGCATTGGTAGAGGGATGGGCAGTCGATGACCAGGAACTATGCTTTGATGGACCTGGCCGTTTCTGCTACCCCAAAAGTGACTATCAGCTCCACGTACCCCAAGGCTTTGTGACTGACCCGTTAAAGTCTTGTAGGTCGGAGCCTACGTAGGGCGTCAAGTGTGTCTCGTCCAGCTGGAGTTTAGAGAATAGCTGGGAGTACATGATGTTGACTGAACTACCTTGATCGACCAGGATTTGGCGAACGTCAAAGTTGGCCATTTGAGCTCTCATGAGTAGGGGAATGCTGGAGTTAGGAGCCCCGCAGAGGAGTTCCTCATGGTAGAAGGTGATGGGAACAGACTCTCCCCGTACCTTATCGAGTGTGGAACTTCGATTTGAGATTGTGTTGAGGAGATGTTCGAACTTCCTCTTGACGAATCCCACGGTAACCTTATTGAAGCCCTCTCCGGAGATGACCATGGCGGAGGGGAAGGTTTCCCATGGGCTGTGCGCGACGAAGTAGGGAGGGATGTTGAGCCCCTCGGGGACGTAGAAATCTTCAGGCTGTGAAATGCTCATGGCGACCTGAAGACTGATCTCTTCCGAGGAAGACACCTCTTCCTCGACCTTCTTGGACTCCTGGGCATTATGCTGAGGAGTGTCCTTCTTCTTAGCAAATTGTTTCAGGTGCCCATCCCTAATCAATATCTCAATTGCATCCTTCAGATAGATGTAGTCGTCGGTCATATGGCAATGGATCTTGTGGAACCGACAATACTTCGACTTGTCTGTATTCAGCTTGGCCGGTATCTGCTTCGGGAATCGGACCCCTGCTTGCCGAAACTCTGAGTTGGCACATTCATAGAGGATATTCTCTCAAGAGATGCTTAGAGGAGTGTATTCGTGAAACCGACCAGAAGGACCTTTGGTGTCCCGGGACTCCCATGGGAGGTCATCCCGTCTTCTCTCTCCCCGACGAGATGTCGAGGGGTCATCGTGCTTAGAGGACCTGACACTTTCTTGGTGCCTCGAGTCCCGGGCGGAGCTCGCAGCTTCTTTCTCCTCGTACTGAATGTACATCTGTGCATTGAGGAGGAAGGCGTCCAGGGTCGCTGGAGTCTCAATGCCAACTGCCTTAGAAAATTTGGTTCGGGGACGGAGCCCTCGCTCGAGCAAGAACTTCTTCATATCGTCAGTCGTGGAGACCTGGACAGCTTCTTTGTTGAACCTTATGATATAGGCTCGAAGAGGTTCATATTTCCCTTGAATAATGGCTTCAAGGGAGGCTTCGGTCTTTGGGTGGCGACGAGAGGCCGTGAAATGCCTAGAGAACATTCTCCCCAACTGCCTCCAAGATGTGATGGATTTGTCGGGGAGCCTCTTGTAACAAGTCATTGCTCCCTTCCTCAGCATGGTTGGGAACAATCGACATTTGATAGTCCTCTGACGCCGCGGTAATCGAGCAGGGCATCGATATTCTCGATGTGCTCGTCAGGATCTGTAGTGCCATCGTACGTGCCCAGGGATGGGGGTTTCTCCAGCCCTTTTGGTAGGCGCATGGTCATGATTTCTTGGGATAATGGGTCGCGAGGCTCGTTGTTGTTGCTACTGCTGGACTGTGATGGAGAGCGGGTACTTCGTCCAAGGGGAGGACGGCGATCTCGAAGGCGAGATGGAGTCCGTGCTCGGCCCTTGGATCTGGGCGGAGGTGAACACTGGTGCTCCATCCATAGGTCCCTTCTGGTCCTCTTGGTCCCCGGGGAGTGCTGGCTCCGGGGAGAGATGTGGTCATGCTTTCTGACTGCCATAGATTCTAGATCTGGTGGTGCCCGGCGGTCTCTTTCTCATCTGGGAGGAGGACTCTGAGATCTTCGGTGCTCTCTCCTTGGCGGAGGGGATCTTGGTCGGCTGGACCCTTCTAAGGCTCAAATTCTGGCGTTTTGCTGGAGGATCAACAGATTTGTCTTGTTGAGGGCCTCGAGTAGGGCCTCCATGGCCGGGTCGGTGTTGGGTGGAACCGGGACAGGCTGATGGACCTCATCGTGGACCTCATCATGGTCAGCATGTATGGGGGAGGGAGACGCGGTGGCTCCATCTCTCTGCTGATGGACGTTGCTCCCAAGAAAGGGGGTTGCTCTGTCAGCATCAGTCTTGCTGACGGGGAGGAAGGAAGTATGGCGAGCATCGTGGACATTGTCATGGCTGGCCATGATCGAAATCTTGGAATAAATGTTTTGGTCTTGAATCTACGAGGGAAGAAAGACGGGGATAACAAAGTTTCCCACAGACGGCGCCACTAATCTTACTGGCTGATTAGAACCTGAAATGGGCCATAGACTACGTCTGCGATGTTGGGTTTGAAAGATGAGGAGGGGGTGTACCTGCAAGGCACTTTGATGCTAAATTAAAGATCAAGAGAAAAGAAGGCAAGTACAAAGTATGTGTGTCTTAGGATGATTAAGAATACCTTACCCTCTAAAATGAGAGAGTTTCTATAATTCCCCCGGCGCTTGGCCATTGGTCCCTATTTTTGGGGCGAGGTATTCTCTCCCAAAGAATAGGTAACTTCTAAAAACTAGCCGTTGGGACGGGCAGAGATGCTCAAAACTAGCCGTTACTGCGGGCACCGACGTCGTGACTGTTTCTGGATGGTGGAACCGTGTGTGACGGGCATGAATGTTGATGAGGGGCGGCTGACTTTGGAGGTTTACCGGCCAGCCCTCCCCAGCAGAGGGGCAGAAAGGCAAAATGCTTCCCTTTGCCCTTAATTGGTAGGACTTAGGCAATTGGGCCGTTCAGGGAGCAGAAGTAGATTAGGTCATGCCTATCCATTGGGCCAATCCAGAACAAACATTATTTTCAAGAACAAACTTGAATCCACTGAGCTGATATTCGAAAATATTCAAATACTTTCATGGCACTGGTTGAGAGGAAAATACAAGTACCTTAGTTATAGCATGCTCCAAATGGCACGTGAATCCAAGGCTCATCCTTGGGTAAGCATCTACGATCAAGTTTTGGCCCTAGATCGGCTTGGTGGGTGTTGGCTTGATGTTCTATTTTATTTGTTTATCTGCAGAAGGCAAGCTGCAACAACTTCAAACAGCGGTATCATTTTGAGTTTGCTGATCCTAGCGTTCTTGTGCTTTATCTTTTTGGCTCTTTTGCCCACAAGTGGAATTCTTACTGTTTGTGGTGGGAGTGTTGCTGGTTCCGTGTGTAAGGGATCTCGCGTGCCATATACATCAAGTGGTGGTTTTTGCTTTAGGATGGAAGGCTCTATCGTGTTGGCAGTCCTTGCTTGTTGTCTTTTTGTTTAGGTTGTTAGGTGTGTGTCAAATATTGGCATATCAGACGGAAGTTCCGATTTTTTTATTTGGTCTTAGGTGTTCTTGTGGCAGCCGGGCATTTTTTGTGTTGGGTGGCTGCTTCTGTTATTGTTGTTTTGTTTTTGGTTGGAGGTGTTTTGCATTTTCTAGTTTTGTTGGCCTCAGTTGTTGTGGGGTTGTATTGTTACTGTGGACTGTTGTTGTTTTCCTGCAAATCTTGTGCATGCTGTGTTTTAATACTATCCTTAGCTTTTAAAAAAAATCTATATTAATCTTTAACTATCAAATAAATAAACTGAAAAGATGTTTTGATGTATTTCAGCTCAAGGAAAACTGCAAGTAATAGTGTTGAACTGAGACACACAAAAATTTAATATTACATTTAATTGTCAATACATAATTACTATTCAACATTCTAAATAGTGTAGGTGTCAAATAGGTTTTGATAGAGTGCAAGTAAAAGGACATTGGTATACTTTATATATACCTGCATGTATAAAGATAGACATAGTTGGATATGTTTTAATACATAATCATCATTTAACTAATTTCATGCAGGAGAAAAGTGGTGAAATTGGTTTTGATGCAATAACACAAAAAATCAGTAGAGAAAATTAAAAGTTGAATCGAGTTTAACAAAAAATCATCCAATATGCATTCAAAATCAATCTCAAAAGGATGATTTGGTATTCTTAATTCATACTCCATATCTCAGTCCAAATGTTGAGAAACTACAAAAGAAAATGCAAAATTAAGAATTAAATCTCAAACATTGACATTATTTCATTGTTGATTTAAAATTGATCTCAAACCCTGACCTGAAAGAGCGTTTTAGCAACAATAGCATCTCCTTCTTCATCAAATGCTCTCGTCTTCTTTGTAGCCTTTCATTGACAATCTAACGCCATATGAAGAACCTAAAGTTCATTGAAAGTACAATTGATTTCATACAAGTTTCAAACATTTACATTTGTATTAAACAGTTTGTTTAGATTCAGCTTCACTACAAAGCTATAACACCCACTATAACAACACTCTTTAGGATATCACAAAACAATAATGTTGTAATGTTGAAAATGTAATTCCTTGTGTCGAAGTAGTGTAGCTCGACAGAAACAAGGATTAGTCGAATTAACCTAATGTGTGTGTATGTCGAGTTGTATAGATGTCGAAGGGTATAAGCAGGTTGCTTGACACATAATTTCGACTTATACCAAAAATAATAATTTTTGGGCTTTTGTGTTTTTGGGCTTTCTCAACTATAAATAGAGGGAGTAACCCCTATTTTCTAACAACTTGAATTCACAGTTTTTGTAGTTGCAAAGTGAACAAATTTTTTTCAGTTTGGAAGCAGAGAGAATCTTTGCAAAAAATTCTCTTCTCTTACTTTCGTCTTGCCCTAATCATCTTTTTTGTTTAATCTTCTTTCATTCTTCTTCCATTAAAATTGTTGTGTTTAATCTTTCTTGCAATCAAGATTGATTGTTTTACTAAAGTAAAGAATGAAAAACAAGGGTTTTGATCAGGTTGATTGAATCTTGTTCATCAAGATTGATTAAGAATTCTCAAAAGGTTTTGGGTTAATTCTAACATCTGGTATCTAGAGCTTCGGTTGTGAGTCGAGGGAAGAAAATCACGATGGCGCTGAATCATACAAATGGGCATTTTCCGACGAACCTTCCAATTCTCAAGAATAATAATTATGAGAATTGGTGCAAGCAGATAAAGGTGGATTTCTGTTATCAAGATCTTTGGGCTCTTGTGAAGGGAGGAGTAACACCGCTTGCAGAAAACGCGACGAATCAAGAAAATGCTGCATACAAAGAATTGAAGAAGAAAGATTATAAAGCTCTCTTTATAATCTGTCAATGTGTTGATCCAGATAACTTTGAAAAGGTTAATGATGTAGAGTCAACGAAAGAATCATGGGAAATCTTGGAGAAATCGTTTGGAGGAGCAGAGAAGGTGAAAGAGGTAAAGTTACATACTCACAAAAGGACATATGAATTACTTCAGATGGAAGAAAGTGAGAGCATAATTGATTTCTTCACTAGGGTTACCTAATATGTGAATCAAATCAAGGTATGTGGAGAAGTGTTGACATCAAGATCAGTTGTTGCAAAGATCTTGAGGTCATTGGCTCCAAAGTTTGACCACATGGTAGTAGCCATAGAAGAGTTGAAAGACTTGTCACCATTAACGAAGGAAGAGCTTCAAGGGACGCTTGAGTCTCATGAACAAAGGATGACTGAAAGAGCAGCAGGAAAGCCGAAGAGTGATATGGCTTTGTAGACGCAGTCAGAAAAAGAAAAGAAAGACAAAGGAAATTGGAATGGCAACAAATACAGAGAAGGCTACAACAATTCGACTGGTCGAAATCATCAATAAGAAAACTGGTCAAATCAGAGAAAACCATGGAACCAAGGCAACCAAAGAGGTGGTGCTGCAGGTAGAGGAAGAGGTGATGGTTGAAAACCTGACAAAAGTCACATTCAGTTTTACAATTGTCAGAAGTATGGTCACTATTTTAGTGATTGTCCAGAAAAGAAGAATAATCAAGAAACTGATGCAAAGCTGGTGAAACATGAAGAAGAAGGGATGTTGCTGATGGTCACAAAAAGAGATGAGTAAAGATTCCAGGACCAATGGTACTTGGACTTAGGATGCTCATCACACATGGATGGAAGGAAATATTAGTTTATCAACATAAAACCTTCAATAAAGAATATGGTGAAATTTTCAAATGACAATACTCTAGAAGCTGAAGGTATTGGTGATGTTCTGATTATGAGAAAAGATGGCAAGAGGTCAGTAATTTCCAAGGTGTTGTGCATACCAGGCATGAAGATCAATTTGCTCAATATAAGGCAGTTGGTCGAAAAGAACTACAAAGTGTCGATCGAAGACAAGATGATGAGAGTTCTCGACTCAGATGTATGATACGGTGGAGAACTGACTTTTTAATTTTGTTTTCGCAAAACATGTTGCGGTTAGCAAGAGTCGCCACCGACTTTTCTTTTATCCAATTTATTTAGGAAAGGTGAAAAGAACAGGAAAGACCTTTTTGAAAATATTTTGAGTTCGGAGGGTAAGTTGTGAAACGGGAAGGTGTTAGCACCCCTTTTCATCCATAGTTATCTACGGGCTCTTAATTGCTTGCTCACTTTAAGTTGCTTTTTTTGAAATGTGGTGTGTGTTTAGAAAATATTTTGTAAAAATTGACTTTGTAATAATTCGTGTAAGAATGTATACAAAGTGTTTGTTTTTGAAAATATTTTTGAAAGTGTGAGGTGTGAAAAGTATTTGTTTTTTTTTTTAGTTGTGAGCAAGCATTTAAAAGTTACTTACCCTTAATTTATAAGGTCTTTCTTGTACTTATCCTTTTCCTTGAGAGATAGTACTATCCATACCATTAGTGGGTAGGTAGTTCTATCTATTGGATGTGAAGGGACGACGAAGGGTCATCGAATGGTCATAGAAGGCAACATGTAAGGATACCTTAGCAATTCGAAGGGACTACCATCATTTTTCTGTAGGGTCATCGAGGGACAAGATCATTTTTTTCGTAGGCAACTCGAAGGGTCATCTAGGGACTATGATCTTTAATCGAAGGGACTATGATGATATTATTCGTAAGCGTCTTTTGCTAAAGTAGCCTTACTTTCGAGGGACATGACCAATGTTCGTAAGGCAACTGAGAGAGGCTACCCTAGAGGTGCAAGTGTGATTGAGTGGATTAGTTTCAATTATTTATCTTGAATTAGGGTTTTCTAGATTGTTTTTTTTAGTTTTGCCATACAAACCCTAATTACTACACAATTGTAAAATAAAATAGTGGAAAGTAAAGTGCGGAAAGTAAAATCCCTACGCTATTACAAGGCTTTGGGAGAGATATATAAGTATAACAAACCTTGCGGGAAAAACTACGGCTATTACAAAAAGAAAAACTGTGCGATCTATATAATTTTTCTAGGAATTTAAATAGCAAATAAATAAATAAGTGAAAAGAAAAAAAATGTCAGAAAAACTTGATACGAACCCTTATTAGTTAAAAAATGGATAGAGGAGGCGGATCTCGTGCGGTTGTGTACGGACGACGAAGGAGCGGCGGATCTCGTACGGACTGTACGGACTGTACAGACAGCGGAGGAGCGGCGACCGGAGGTAGTCCAGTGAGCGGCGGATCGAAAGGATAGAGTTGATCTTGAGAGGTTTTGTGATTTTTTACTTTTTTGTTGGAGAGTTGTGATGAATATTGATGAAGGATATATGAGTTTTGATGAACAATTGAAAGAAAAAAGTGTTGTTGTATGTGTGAGTGAAATTGTGAGACTGTGGATTTTGTTCCTCTCAAAACTGTGAAAATAGAGGGCTATTTATAGCATGGGAAAATCAGGTTAAAGGGCAAAAAGGGGAATAAAATTGACAAAAGATCTTCCTTGGTTAGCAAGCTGACCAATCAGAAGCTGAGTATGACACAAACTGACACAGATTGACCAATAGGAAACAAGTACTCAAGAAAGGAAATATTTTTTGTATTTATTATGATTTTTTTTTATCCTTTTTTGGTAAAAAGTGCATAAAATCAGATAAATAAATATTTTTAAAAAAGCCTTAAAATAAAAACGAAAATTAAAAATAAATAACAAAAAAATACAATTTTGTGATTTTAAAATGGAAATAAAGTTAGTAACAAAAAAATAACAAAAAAGCTAGATAATGGGATTCGAACCCGTGACCTTATGCTTGCAAGCTTTTACTCTTTAGCTATTGTGCTATCTTGTTTATTCGAAATAAAAATGTACTTGAAAGCATATGAAGGTCAAACAACTATTTGTTATTTAAACAATTTAAAGTAAACTGTTACCTATTTTTGAATAAAAATTACTGTTAAAATATTAGTGAAATTGAACCAAAAAAACTTATAAAATCAAAGTTAAAAATAATTTAAATGTTAGAAATAGGGCGGGCAAATTTTGGGGTACAACAGCTGCCCCTGTTCAATCTTCTTAAACATGAGGAGTTAGATTGGGATGTCTGTCATTCGTGATCTAAAGGTAGAAGAGGATTGAACACTTAAGTGCCCAGAAATTTGGACTCACGGGTGCACGAAGTAACGCTTGTTGGTTGATTGTATTGCTTGAATGGGCTTAAAGATGCCACTCGGAAAGATGACAGGATGAAGATGGTCTTATAGACGCCATCCAAAGTAATTGCTGATAGGAGTATCAGAATGAGTCTAGGTTTGACTGTATCTGAGAAATATACTAGAATGAGTCTGTGTCCAACGGTATCTAGCAGACGTGCTGGGGAATGCCAGAATGATTCTTATGCCTTGATTGTATCTGTATGATGTTTTAGAATGAGTCTATGTCTTGACTGTATCTATAAGGAGATCAGAATGAGTCTTTGCCTGACTGTATCTAAAAAAATAGTATTAGAGTGAGTCTTCGACCGACTGTATCTAAAAGATGTACTGGAATGAGTCTACTCCTGACTATATCCAAAGGAGTGTCAGAATGAATCTTCGACTGATTGTATCTGAAGGATGATAACTGTTGACAATATTTGTCCGTTTGAGAACTAACCTGAAAAAACCAAGTTAGTTTTATGCAATGTCATGATATATGTAATGCATTGCGTAATGATGCTCTTAAAATAAATGAGAATGTTATATGCGTTTTGTATGCATATGCTATGATGTATTGTAAATAATGTATGGGCATGAGATGTCGTTGAAAGTAGCGGTGGCTTTGAATAGTAACATCTGATTGGGGAAAATAAATCCCTGACAGTTCCTGGGGATGGAAAAATAAATTTTCAGATCCTGTTTGGAATGACTCTACTGGGGATAGCATCCTTGAATAAATTCTGCTGGGGGAGAGAATTCTATATACT
The DNA here is from genome assembly GCA_022829125.1 of Lathyrus tuberosus. Classification (NCBI taxonomy): domain Eukaryota; kingdom Viridiplantae; phylum Streptophyta; class Magnoliopsida; order Fabales; family Fabaceae; genus Lathyrus; species Lathyrus tuberosus. The sequence goes on from JALAZF010000353.1 coordinate 3,051,822, forward strand.
AAGAGGGAATAATCTCTGATGGGGATTAGAATTTCATAGGTTGCGTTGAGGAAATTTCTGCTGTATGCTGGGGAAGTGATCAACTTCTTTATCTGCTAGGGGACCCATTGGGGGAGACGATCATGCCAAGCTGTCCATCAAATATATGGAAGTGAACCACTGGAAGATGCCCCAATTTCTGTCTGAGGGTATACTAATTATGTCGGGGAATATATCTCTGTTGGGAATGAGCTTGTGAAGATACCTCTATAGAGATAGTTCCATGGAGACTGCTCTGTGGGGATATTTCCATGCAACTGGCTCTATGGGGGTTCGTGGACATCTTGAACATTATCCCAACTCCTAGAGTCCTTAGTAAATGCTATTCCTGTTTTCACGTATATTTTTGGTAAACTTCAATCATATTCAAGTGCATATGTTCATTCAAAGTACCCATTGGACGTTTACGCAAACAAAACAAGGCAAGTAAAAACAATTTTGAATTTGAAAATAGACTTGTATTGATTTTGAAATTGGCCTACAAACATGCATTTTTGTACAAGGAGACAGAAATCCTAGTAAGAGGAAATTGTCGTAAAAGTGCAAAGTGATAAACAAAGAAAAACAGTTATGTGGAAATGATCCCATTAAGTTTCAACTCTGCTATTGCCACTATATCTTCAAGCATCTCATCCCTTGCTGTCGGAAGGAAGATGACTGGATTGATCTACGCCATTCAAACTTGATAAAACTAAGCCGGAAGCAGATAAGTGATCCAACGGGACATAGTCGTACGCTTTAATCCCTAACTTTTGCCTGGACCGCCTTTTCAGGTTTTTAGTCCACCGGGATACCCTTTTTCCCAAGCCGCCTTTTCAGGTTTTCGACTTGCCGGGTGTACAGTTCTTTTGTATATATATCCCTAATTTTTGCCCGAACCTTTTTGGTTCGCCGGGATGCCCTTATTTTTGCCTAGGCCGGTCAACCTAGCGGGTCTCTTTTTATGCGTAGTATCTTTTGACTATGTCCGCGTTCACAGGGTGCGGGAAATCTTCACCGTCTATAGTAGTAAGCATCATAGCGCCACCAGAAAATATTTTCTTGATTACAAATGGACCTTCATATGTGGGAGCCCTTTTGCCCCTGGGATCACCCTGTGGTAGTATGATACGCTTTATTATCGAATCACCGGCCTGGTACACTTGGTGCTTGACTTGCTTGTTAAAGGCCTTGATCATACGCTTCTGATACATTTGGCCATGACAAACAGCCGCGAGCCTCTTTTCATCAATCAAATTTATTTGGTTAAGTCGAGTCTGAATCCATTCGTCTTCATCTAGACCTGCGTCTTTCATAATCCTTAGGGAAGGAATATGAATTTCAACAGGTAAAACTGCCTTCATACCATAGGCTAGAGAGAAAGGGGTTTCCCCTGTTGAGGTACTTACTGAGGTGCGATAACCATGAAGAGCAAATGGTAACATCTCATGCCAATCTTTGTATGTCACCGTCATCTTTTGCAAGATCTTCTTAATATTCTTGTTGGTGGCTTCCACTGTGCCATTCATCTTTGGTTGATATGGAGAAGAGTTGTGATGCTTAATCTTGAACTGCGTGCAGAGTTCAGTGATCATAGTGTTGTTCAGATTAGTACCATTGTCTGTGATAATCCTTTAAGGGATGCCATACCGACAGATAAGATTATGCTTGATGAACCGAGCTACAACATTCTTGGTAACAGAAGCGAACGAGGTTGCTTCCACCCACTTTGTAAAGTAATCGATAGCAACAAGGATGAAAAGATGTCCATTGGAAGCGGTAGGCTTAATCTCTCCTATCATATCAATGCCCCACATTGCAAAAGGCCAAGGAGCAGTCAGAACATTCAACAGAACCGGAGGTACATGTACTTTGTCAGCATAGATCTGGCACTTGTGACAAGTTTTGGAGTGATGATGGCAATCAGTTTCCATGGTAGACCAGTAGTAACCTGCTCTCAAAATCTTCTTAGCCATGGTATGCCCACTGGAGTGAGTGCCAAAGATTCCATCATGCATCTCTTCCATAATCTTTTCTGCTTCCTTCTTGACTACACAGCGAAGCAAGGTTGAATCGTGGTTGCGTTTGTACAAGATTCCGTTACTCAGAAAGAATTTGGTAGAGGACCTCCTTAGAAACTTCTTGTCGTTGATAGATGCCCCTTCAGGATATTCCTGAGTTTCGAGATATCTTTTCACTTCATGGAACCAAGGTTTCTCTTCTACCCCATCAGTATCAACTTCATAACAGTGTGCCGACTCGTCTAGTCTGTCAATAGTAATCCTAGGAGCCTCGTTGTCCCATCTGACTTTGAACATAGATGACATGGTGGCTAACGCGCCTGCCAACTGATTCTCTTCTCGTGGAATATGCTCAAAAGTGATTTCTTCAAAGTATGGAATCAAAGTCAACACATGTTCTCGGTAAGGAATGAGATTTGGATGCTTCGTGTCCCATTCTCCTTTAATCTGACTGATCACTAGGGCTGAGTCCCCATATACATTCAAGAATTTGATCCTCATATCAATGGCAGCTTTGATACCCATAATGCATGCTTCATATTCAGCCATATTATTGGTACAGTCAAAGCAAAGTCTAGCAGTTAACGGCGTATGGCAACCCTTAGGAGAGATAATTACAGCACCAATACCGTTGCCAAGTGCGTTAGAAGCTCCATCAAAAACCATAGTCCATCGGGATCCCAGTTCAGATCTTTCATATGGTCCAGGTTCTTCATAATGAGTAACAAGCATAATATTCTCATCTGGGAACTCAAAATTCATAGACTGATAGTCATCCACCGCTTGATGAGCCAAATGATCAGCTAGTACACTTCCTTTGATTGCTTTCTACGTAGTGTACTGGATGTCGTATTTTGTCAAGACCATCTGCCATCTTGCTATTCGTCCGGAGAGAGCAGGTTTCTCAAATATGAATTTGATAGGATCCATTTTAGAGATCAATAAAGTGGTATGAGTCAACATATACTGTCTTAGTCAGCGAGCAACCCATGCCAAAGCGCAGCAAGTTTCCTCAAGCAGTGAATATCTTGTTTCACAGTCGGTAAACTTTTTGCTAAGGTAGTATATTACATGCTCTTTTCAACCAGACTCGTCATGTTGCCCCAACACACACCCCATTGAATTCTCTAACACTGTTAAGTACATGATTAGAGGTCTTCCTTCAACTGGTGGCATCAGAATCGGAGGTTCTTGGAGATACTCCTTGATCTTATCAAAAGCTATCTGACATTCGTCGTTCCACTTCACTACTTGATCTTTCCTTAGTAATTTGAAGATTGGCTCACAAGTAGCGGTCAAATGGGAAATAAATCTGGCAATATAGTTCAAACGTCCCAAGAAACCTCAGACTTCTCTCTCAGTACGGGGAGCAGACATATCTTGTATAGCTTTTACCTTTCCAGGGTCGACTTCAATACCTTTACCACTGACGACGAAACCCAAAAGTTTACCGGATCTAACCCCAAAGGTGCATTTGTTTGGATTCAATCTCAACTTGTACTTCTTCAACCTCTCAAACATCTTGTGTAGGTGGTCAAGGTGCTCTTCTTCATTATGAGATTTGGCTATCTTATCATCAACGTATACCTCTATCTCGTGATGGATCATATCATGGAATAAAGCAACCATAGCACGCTGGTATGTTGCCCCTGCGTTCTTCAAACCAAACGGCATTACCTTGTAACAAAAGATGCCCCACTGTGTAACGAATGTAGTCTTCTCCATGTCTTCAGGTGCCATCTTGATTTGATTATAACCTGAAAAACCATCCATGAATGAGAATATCTTGTGCTGAGCAGTGTTGTCTACCAGAACGTCAATATGTGGGAGAGGGAAGTCATCTTTGGGGTTTGCCCTGTTTAGATCCCTGTAGTCCACACACATATAAACTTTACCATCCTTCTTAGGCACTGGTACCACATTTGTAACCCACTGAGGATATGATGTGACAGCTAGGAAACCTGCATTGAACTGCTTCATAACCTCGACTTTAATCTTTTCATACATCTCAGGGCGCATACGACGAACCTTCTGCTTTATCGGAGGACAACCTTCCTTCATTGGTAAATGGTGAACCACGATATCGACATCAAGTCCTGGCATATTTTCATAAGACCAAGCGAAAATCTCAGCATAATCACGTAGCATCTGAATTAGTCTTTTCTTGACACGATCTTCTAATCCAGCACCTATCTTGATTTCTTTCTTATCCTCCTCAGTACCTAGATTTACGAACTCGACTGGCTCTTCGTGCGGTTGTATGATCTTTTCTTCTCGCTCTAATAGTCTAGCAAGCTCTCTAGGCACTTCACAATCTTCCTCACCTCCGTCCTCGGCTTGGTAGATCGGATTTTCGAAGTCATAATTGACAATAGCAGAACCGTTATCAATGGGATCCAGAGTGGATGTGGATCTGCAATTTATCGCGTGGGTGTGTGTAAGAACACATAGCTATTTTGATGAGTAAAAGAAAAGACAAAGAGGGCAAAATTTGAATGCAAAACGTCCATTGATTTATTGAATGAAAATATGCGATGAAATGACAACCCTAACAAATGGGCCATTGTGCCCCGGGCAAGGCATAAGGCTTAAAAGTTTTATTGTTCAAATTACAAAACCAAACTTCGAAAATAAGAAAAACAGAAAATCGCATTTACTCCTAACTAAAGGAGATAGGAATAATATCTTCAGTCTTCCAATTGTTGAGCCCACTGCCAATGGTAGGAAAGATCCAACTGTCTAGATCACAGTCACTATCAGCATCTTCCACAGCGTTAACCTGATCTTTATGAACTCCTTTGTTGGTGATACGAATAGCACGAGCACGACGTACAACTCTCTGAGCCTCTGAAGTGAAGCCCAAACCAAATTTGTCAGACTTGTAAGGGATGTCAGGAAGCTGACCCCAAATGGTGCCACCACCTTCTTGGACCACAGCTCTAGCATCCTTTAGGGAAGCCATTGCAAGAGATACTCTAGTGACTTTGGGGACAGTAGGAACTGGTTTAGCAATAGGAACAGTTTGAGGAACCAATTCAAATGTTTGACAAGGAGTCTCGAGGAATTCGCCATCCATCTCAACATACTTGAAAGTATTCAAATGAATAACCATGTACTCTTCTTCACCATAGACGGTGACAATCCTGCCTTTCACGGGATACTTCAGCTTCTGATGTAAGGTAGAAGTCACAGCGCCTGCCCCATGTATCCAAGGGCGCCCAAGCAGACAGGAATAGGCAGGACGAATGTCCATTACATAGAAAGTAGAAACAAAGACTTGAGAACCCACTCTGATTGGAAGATCAACCTCTCCGTGCACTAATCTCTTTGAACCATCAAAAGCTCTCACCACAACATCGCTGGGTCTCAGCACAACCCCTTCACAGTCAAGCTTGTCTAGAGCAATCTTCGGCAATACATTCAATGAGGAACCCGTGTCCACCAGTACATGAGATAGAGTAGTGCCCCTACACTCAATAGAGACGTGCAGGGCCTTATTGTCGTTCCTTCCGACGGGAGTCAGATCAGCGTCAGAAAATCCTAGACCATTATCAGTTGTCAGGCTAGCGACACAATTTTCAAACTGGTCAACAGAGATTTCTTGCGGCACATGTGAAGATTTCAAAAACTTCACCAAAGCCTTAGCATGGGCCTCGGAGCACAACAACAGAGATAGCATAGAGATCTTGGAGGGGGCGTTCTGGGCCTGGAGATCTTTGACGGTTTGCTCGAGAACCATTTCTTCTGAAATAAACAGCGAGAAGATGAGAGACCTGTCTTAGAAACCTGCTTATGCAATGATTATGAGATGTAGATGCATATGCAATGATTTCAAGGACTTTAGAGTTTATCTTTGCAAACAAAAAGGAAAACTTTTATTAGTAAACTCAAAATTGTATTTTTTTTTTAAATTTTATGCCTCTTGGGCTACAATGAAAGGAAATTTCAAAAATCAAATTCAAAAATGCCTAAGACCTAGGACTCAAGACTCAAGTCTCCCACGGGCGCTTCCTCTTTGTGCCGATGTAAGCATTGATGCTCTGCTCCTCATGAAGTAATTTCGTCAACTCCAACACCTTCTTCTCACTAGCATAGAACTGAGTCTCAAAGGTGTCCCTTTCTTCTTTCATCTGAACCCAGGACTTCTATAGCTCTTCAAGATCGGTAGGCATATCTGGATGGAGAATGACTTGAGGAACATCTCCCTCAAACTCAGGTTCAACAATCACTGGTCTGACAGCTAGATATGGCATAATAAGATCTCGAGCACGAGTGCGCACCCATCTGAGGTAAGGCTCCAAAGGAATGGAGTTCTTCTGTCCCAAGGTCCTACTTTCAATCTTATACACCTTATTCCACGCGCGTATAAACCTTTGACGGTAACCTTGAGGATCATCTTCATAATCGAACACAATACCCTGAATAAGCATATCATGAGGACCATCCCTTCGAGCATAACCAAACTGGCGCAAGGCTAGCGAAGGATTACAGGTGATGCCTCCCCTAATGCCAAGGAGTGGTACATTAGGGAATTCCCCATAATGATCAATAAGGGTGAAGTCTTCAAGAGATCGGGCACACCAATAGATATCTGAATGGGAGAGTGACACTATCCTTCGAGACCACTGCAACCTTTGTTCATTCTTCAACACTGACCGGGGAAGGTGCGAAATAAACCACCTGGATAGTAAGGGTACACAACACATGAGCGTCCCTCGCTCCTTGATAGTACGAGTGTGAAGTGAGGGCAGAATATCCCCGAGCAAGGTAGGTACCGGGTTATGAGTCAGAAATATTTTGATAGCTTGCACGTCTATGAGTTGGTCTGGATTAGGGAACAACACCAACCCATAGATCAACAAAGCCAATACCTCCTCAAAAGCATGGTAACTCATAGCGCTTAGGAACAATTGAGCCTTCTCAATCAGGAACTTAGCAAGAAACCCCTTGACTCCACTCCTTGTTTCCCAATTAGACACAATGTCTGACCTCTTCAGATGTAAAGCAGTTGCAATGACTTCAGGCTTTGGAACGTCTTCTAGACCGGTAAAAGGCATCTGATCGAGAATAGGTATTCCAAGTAACTTAGAGAACTCCTCCATCGTGGGCACCAATTGGTAATCCGGGAAGGTGAAACAGTGGCGCTTAGGATCGAAGAACTGGAATAGGACTCTCATCATGTCTTCTTCAAAACCTGAGGTAACCAAGTCGAGTAGAAAACCATGTCTTTTGGTGAATCGAGAGCCATCGGGGACCTTTGAGACCAATTCTTTAAGATGGGAAGGAACCCTTACAAAGTTGACTCGGATGAAATTTCTAGGAACGGAAGCCATGGCCTGCAACGACGAATAAAGATAAATTCCTTGGTCCTTGAAATGGTTAGTGAAAATGATATGTTATGATGTTATGATGTCATGTACATGTTAATAGTAAATAAGTAGTACACACAAACAAGTCATACAAGAGCCTTAGGTTTAAAGGCTTGTATGAAGTCCATAGGCAAGTACCCTTCCCCACTGAGGTTTAGTTGGCTTAACCTGTCCTAGAATAGTAACCGGGTTCTAAAGGACTCATATCACGAATCTTTCTCAAAGGCTTTATTTTAGTGCGACACTCGAGTGGCCGACCAAAACATCCCGAAAGTCTGATCTCAATGAGCGTGGCCTCGAGTATCAACCAACTTCGGTCTAAATCCAAAGCCGGCCATCTCACTACCTTCTAATGGCTAAAGATGAGTTAACTAGGGTTCTAAAGACTGTGACCATCATATCAACCATATCGGTACATGCCGTACAGTCTCCATGATCTATTGTCACTTACCTAAGGAATCACTAGGTCCGGGTGTAGGACCTTTCACACAAGTAACCCCAAAACAAAGCCCATTAAAAATAAAGTACATAAGTCAAACAATTTTAAGCAAGTGGTAAAGTGATCTAACTCTAAGGTAACCCTTCTTTAGAATTCAATTCCGCAGCAGAGTCGCCAGTTCTGTGATACGGTGGAGAACTGACTTTTTAATTTTGTTTTCGCAAAACATGTTGCGGTTAGAAAGAGTCGCCACCGACTTTTCTTTTATCCAATTTTTTTAGGAAAGGTGAAAAGAACAGGAAAGACCTTTTTGAAAAGATTTTGAGTTTGGGGGGTAAGTTATGAAAAGGGAAGGTGTTAGCACCCCTTTTCATCCGTAGTTATCTACGGGCTCTTAATTGCTTGCTCACATTAACTTGCTTTTTTTGAAATGTGGTGTGTGTTCAGAAAATATTTTGTAAAATTTGACTTTGTAATAATTCGTGTAAGAATGTATACAAAGTGTTTGTTTTTGAAAATATTTTTGAAAGTGTGAGGTGTGAAAAGTATTTGTTTTTTTTTTAGTTTTAAGCAAGCATTTAAAAGTTACTTACCCTTAATTTATAAGGTCTTTCTTGTACTTATCCTTTTCCTTGAGAGATAGTACTATCCATACCATTAGTGGGTAGGTAGTCCTATCTATTGGATGTGAAGGGACGACGAAGGGTCATCGAATGGTCATAGAAGGCAACATGTAAGGATACCTTAGCAATTCGAAGGGACTACCATCATTTTTCCGTAGGGTCATCGAGGGACAAGATCATTTTTTTCGTAGGCAACTCGAAGGGTCATCTAGGGACTATGATCTTTAATCGAAGGGACTATGATGATATTATTCGTAAGCGTCTTTTGCTAAAGTACCCTTACTTTCGAGGGACATGACCAATGTTCGTAAGGCAACTGAGAGAGGCTACCCTAGACGTGCAAGTGTGATTGAGTGGATTAGTTTCAATTATTTATCTTGAATTAGGGTTTTCTATATTGTTTTTTTTAGTTTTTCCATACAAACCCTAATTACTACACAGTTGTAAAATAAAATAGCAGAAAGTAAAGTGCAGAAAGTAAAGTGCGGAAAGTAAAATCCCTACGCTATTACAAGGCTCTGGGAGAGATACATAAGTATAACAAACCTTGCGGGAAAAACTATGGCTATTACAAAAAGAAAAACTGTGCGACCTATACAATTTTTCTAGGAATTTAAATAGTAAATAAATAAATAAGTGAAAAGAAAAAAAATGTCAGAAAAACTTGATACGAACCCTTATTAGTTAAAAAAGGGAGAGAGGAGGCGGATCTCGTGCGGTTGTGTACGGACGACAAAGGAGCGGTGGATCTCGTTCGATTGTACGGACTGCACGGACTGTACGGTTGTATGGACTGTATGGACTGTACGGACAGCGGAGGAGCGGCGACCAGAGGTAGTCCGGTGAGTGGCGGATCAGAAGGATAGAGTTGATCTTGAGAGGTTTTGTGATTTTTTAATTTTTTGTTGGAGAGTTGTGATGAATATTGATGAAGGATATATGAGTTTTGATGAACAATTGAAAGAGAAAAGTGTTGTTGTATGTGTGAGTGAAATTGTGAGACTGTGGATTTTGTTCCTCTCAAAACTGTGAAAATAGAGAGCTATTTATAGCATGGGAAAATCAGGTTAAAGGGCAAAAAGGGGAATAAAATTGACAAAAGATCTTCCTTGGTTAGCAAGCTGACCAATCAGAAGCTGAGTATGACACAAACTGACACAGATTGACCAATAGGAAACAAGTACTCAAGAAAGGAAATATTTTTTGTATTTATTATGATTTTTTTTTATCCTTTTTTGGTAAAAAGTGCATAAAATCAGATAAATAAATATTTTTAAAAAAGCCTTAAAATAAAAACGAAAATTAAAAATAAATAATAAAAAAATACAATTTTGTGATTTTAAAATGGAAATAAAGTTAGTAACAAAAAAATAACAAAAAAGTCAGATAATGGGATTCAAACCCATGACCTTATGCTTGCAAGCTTTTACTCTTTACAAATTGTGCTATCTTGTTTATTCGAAATAAAAATGCACTTGAAAGCATATGAAGGTCAAACAACTATTTGTTATTTAAACAATTTAAAGTAAACTGTTACCTATTTTTGAATAAAAGTTACTGTTAAAATATTAGTGAAATTGAACCAAAAAAACTTATAAAATCAAAGTTAAAAATAATTTAAATGTTAGAAATAGGGCGGACAAATTTTGGGGTACAACAAGATGGTAGGTTAATCTTGAAGGCATTAATGTCTCATAATAGAACCTTCAAGATTGAACTAAATGTGATGGAGCATAAGTGCCTTGCAACTGCACCCAGCAGAGATGAATGGATATGGCATTATTGACTGCGCTATCTCAACATCAAAGACATCAGAGATTTGAAGAGAAGAAATATGGTTTCAGGATTACCAGAAGTCGACATTCCAAGCGAAGTGTGTGAAGAATGTGTTCAGGCGAAACAACACAAGAATAACTTTAGCAAGGATGCAGGAAGCAAATCGAAGGCAATTCTTGAAGTCATATACTTTGATGTGTGTGGTCCTATCCAGGTGGACTTGATTGGAGGTAATAGATACTTTGTCACGTTCATAGATGATTTCAGTCGAAAACTATGGACTTACCTGATCAAGAAGAAAAGTGAAGTGATTGAGGTATTTGCCAAATTTAAATCTATGGTCGAAATACAAAGTGGTTGAAAGCTAAAGATTCTGTGGACTAATGGTGGTGGAGAGTATGCGTTGAAAGATTTTGATGCATTATGTGAGAAAGAATGGATTGTGCATGAGGTGGTGCCACCCTACACTCCACAGCAGAATGGAACTGCAGAAAGAAAGAATAGAACCATCTTGAATATGGTGAGAATTATGTTGAAAGGCAATCATCTACCCAAAGAATTATGGGGAGAAGCTGTGTCGACTGCAACACATATCTTGAATAGATATCTGACGAAGAAGCTAGAAGGAATCACGCCAGAAGAATGTTGGTCTGGTGTCAAGCCTAGCTTAAGTCATTTGAAGGTGTTTGGATCTATAACACATAGACATGTGCCAGATCAGTTGAGAAGAAAACTTGACGACAAGTCAAGTCAAATGATCCTAATAGGATATCATTCAACTGGAGGATAAAGTTGTTCGACCCAGTGAACAAGAAAGTAGTGATCAGTAGGGACATGATCATAGATGAGCTTAACGAATGGGATTGGACTGAGAATGTTAAGAAGGATTCAGTGAGAATCTTATGTGAAGAACCGGCTAGTGAAGTGGAAAGAGAAGTTCGACATGAAGAAGCCCGAGGTGAAGCTAGCCCAAGCAGACCTCAACGAACAAGACACATGCCTACAAGGTTGCAAGAATGTGTGATTACATCAGATGATGTGGTCAATAAAGAAGGTGAGCTGGTACACTATGCTTTCTATGCAGATGTCAAACCAGTTAATGCAGCTGAGGCATTAAAAGATTCGAAGTGGGTGAAAGTAATGAATGAGGAATTAGAGTCCATCGAAATCAAAAACACTTGGTCACTTATCGAATTGCCTCAAGGCAAGAAGGAAATCAATGTAAAATGGGTATACAAGGTGAAGTTGAATCCCAAAGGAATAGTAATTCGACACCAGCCAAGACTTGTGGTGAAAGGATTTCTTCAGAAAGAAGGAATCGACTTCGACGAAGTTTTTGCACCCTTTGCTAGGATCAAAACAATCAGGTTGGTTGTTGGTGTAGCAAACATGAACAACTGTCATGTATGTTAGATGGATGTAAAATGTGCATTCCTGAATGGCCCGTTAAATGAAGAAGTTTATGTTGCACAACCAATTGGATTTGTGAAACAACTCAAAGAAAGAAAGATGTACAGGCTGCATAAAGCCCTATATGGACTTAAGCAAACTCCATGAGCTTGGAATAAGATGATATATAGCTTTCTAAGGGAGAAGGAATTTGTGAAGTGCACGACTGAGCATGAAGTATATGTAAGGGGAAGCATTAGTGAATTGCTTATACTATGTCTCTATGTCGATAACCTGTTGATAACAGGAACTTACAAGAAGGAGATCGAAGATTTCAAACATGACCTAAGTGAGGAGTTTGAAATGTCAGACTTGGGAAATCTCTCATATTTCCTTGGGATCAAATTTTACAAAAGTGGTAGAGGTTTGATGATGCACCAAAGAATATATGCATGCGAGATACTCAAGAGATTTAAGATGCAAGATTGCAACCCAACTTCGAATCTAGCTGAGCCCATAATGCAACTGTCGAAAGATTCAGATGAAGATGATGTCGACCCAACCCAATATAGAAGACTTATTGGGTCACTTTGATACCTTTGTCACACAAGGCCCGACTTAGCATACAGTGTGGGTATGGTAAGTAGATTCATGCAGAAGCCAAAGTTATCACACCTAGCAGCGACGAAGAGGGTACTAAGGTATCTGAAAGGAACTCTCGACTACAACATTTTGTTTCATGCAGCTGATGAAGTAAAAGAATGCAAGTTGGTGTAGTGATGTTGAAGATAGAAAATCCACAGCTGGCTATGTGTTTATGCTAGGTGGTGCACCAGTTGCTTGGAGTTCGAGAAAGGAGCCAATAGTGGAATTGTCGTCATGCAAAGTAGAATACATAGCTGCCTCTCTTTGTGCATGTCAAGAAAAGTGAATGGTGACCCTAGCCGGAGATATTACACCAAAGATTCATGGAGCAATTACCATGAAGATCAACAGCATGTCAGCTATCAATCTGGCGAAGAATCCAATAGCACATGGACAAGGCAAACATATAGAAATGAGGTTCCATTATCTTCGAGAGCAGGTAGCAGAAGGGAAGATGAATTTGGAACACTGCAGAACTGAGAATCAGATTGCAGATATCATGACGAAAGAAGTGCAAGTCGAAGTGTTCAAGAAACTAAGGTCTATGATGAATATAGATAGCTTAGACACAATGAATTAGGTGGTGTGTTGAGAATGTAATTCCTTGTGTCTAAGTAGTGTAGCTCGACAGAAATAAGGATTAGTCGACTTAGCCTAATGTGTCTGTATGTCGATTTGTATAGATGTCGAAGTGTCAAAGCAGGATGCTTGACACATAATTTCGACTCAGACCAAAAATAGTAATTTTTGGACTTTTGTGTTTTTGGGCTTTCTCAACAATAAATAGAGGGAGTAACCCCTATTTTCTAACAACTTGAATTCACAGTTTTTGCAGTTGCAAAGTGAATAAGAAATTTCCAGTTTGGAAGCAGAGAGAAGCTTTGCAAAAAATTCTCTTCTCTTATTTTCGTCTTGCCCTAATCATCTTTCTTGTTTAATCTTCTTTTTTTCTTCTTCCATTAAAATTGTTGTTTTTAATCTTTCTTGCAATCAAGATTGATTGTCTCACTCAAGTAAAGAGTGGAGAACAAGGGTTTTGACCAGGTTGATTGAATCTTGTTCATCAAGATTGATTAGGAATTCTCAAAAGGTTTTGGGTTAATTCCAACATTTAAGAGTAAAAGATTTGTAACACACCACAAAATCCTGTGCACACACGTGACATTCATGAGGTTTATCTTTCTCCAGCCAAAATCAGACAACATCATGCTCATCCTCTACAAACAATATATCAGTGATTTTCTAGCCAATGACTATTTGGGTTGAACCACAAGCACAAGAAGAGTAGTTTTAAGCACTTGTGTATTTCACATGGAATTGACTCTGATTTAAATAAGATGAAAGAATTTATGCATATAGTTCAGAAAATTGATAAACCCTAAAACTAAAAGCAACCAAATACTACCTATTTGAATTTTGTAAGATGCTCTTTTCTAGTATCCTATTTTGTCTTCCTCCACAGGTTCATCGAACTCATGATTGATGGGTTGCTGAGGTGTTAATGGAAAGTGGAAAAGCAAAATTGGAAAAGGGGTTTCAGACTTGTTTATAGTCAAAAGAGAATAGAAGAGGAAACAAATATAGGGTAAGAGAAGGAAGAGACTTCATAACTCTAGGGCTTGTGGAGGAAAACGGAGAAAATGGAGAAAGGGGGTGGCGACAGATTTAGGGTCTGTGGAGGAAATGTGAGAAAATGGGAGAGCGATAGAGAGAATGGTTCAGATGTGAAGGTTACAATTTACATTGGTGTTTGTTAACAAATGCTTGGTTGACACTTGGTATGGATTTAGAGGTTTCTTTGAATTAAATGTTGGACATTAGTTGATTACGAAATTGTCCATATGTTAGTGTATTTTTTAAAATGTTGAAGGGCAAATGAGACAATGCTTGTAATCAACTTTTGATAGGTTGATAGTAGATGTGTTTTTATCATTATCATAAATATTAAGTAAAATATAGAGGGTTAAGAGTTATTTAAATAATATTAATTAAATTATCTAATTAAACAAAATACTACTATCTAATATTGAATTGAAACGTAAAAGATGTCATCCATTTTAATTTAACTTTTTATAAAACAAATTTAATTCAACAAAAATTAAATAAATCAATGGTTAATACACACAAAAGACCAATAGAATATTATGATGCAAGATTTATATCCATATTGACAATTGTGTGGGGATAACTGTGAAAGTAGTTAAGACTACGATTCAAAACCTCTCCTAGCAATGTTTTCAATTAAGTAGAGAAGATATAAAATTGAGTATAAAAGGTTACACCTTTTGTGCTTAACATATGGTCTATTTGTCCACTACAAAGAAAGGTGTATGGAAAGATTCAAAAGCGATCAAGGAAGAGGTGAAGAAGGGAATATGAATGGCAGTCAGTTAGGGGTAGCGGTAGGCATATGAGGAGCTAGTATTGGATCGGAGAAGAGGAGGCCCCTGGAAAGTGGTACAGAAACAACACAAAGGAATAACGATGACTAACAACAGGAGAAAAATTGGGCTGGAGAAAATTAATGACGAGAAAGCAAACAATGGCTCGTAAGTTGTTTCCTTAAATGATGAGATACTAGAGGTTAACACATCAATTAGTCAGGATTTGGTCAATATTGTTGAAGTTAATGAGGTTGTGGCCGATTATAACAAAATTAACGAGGAGACAAGGGAGGATATTGGGAGAGTTACACGGTAGAAAAATAAGGAAGTGGTTGTGAAGAATGTAAAATCAACATTTATGGGAAACACAAAAAACCCAAATAATATGAAAGCTGACATGGGAAAATCAAAAGGTTCAAAAAGTCAGGAAATGAACAACAAAGGGAACAAGATGGCAACACGTGATAATATTCTTTTCAAAGGGACAATAAATGAACACAACAAAAAAGGCTAGGAATCAATCGTGGAAAAGATGATGAGTCAAAAAAGTGTCACGAGCATTCAAAAACAAAAAGTCAATTAGATAGAAGATAACGAGTATTCGAGTAGGAAATGCAGAGAAAGTAACAACAAACATAACTTCCTCTAATTTAGTTAGAGCAACTGACATACTGATAACTTTTGGAATTCCTAGCTTCATGGAAAATACATTGTTGGCAGAAGTGGAGTGTAGCATGGAAATGGAGGAGCGTGTAATGACTTCAGAGCACAGAGTCAACGAGATTATTGAGATGGAAATGGAGGAGTGCATAATGACTTCAGAGCACGGAGTCAACGAGATTATTGAGATGGAAATGGAAGAGGTTCCAGAAACACCGGGGGTTAAACAACAGGTGTTTGTAAGAAGAAATAGTTACCTTATAATCAAGTTAGTTATGATTAGTACAAAAAACAAAATATTTGTATAGAATTGTAGAGGAGCAATGTTGCATAAAAACATGTGATGTATATGCAAGTATACATGTATGTTTTAATTAGAAAGTGATAAAGTATTAGGAATGTCGAACCCACATAGAGTTGAAAGTAAATTAGAATGATTTTGTAAAAAGTCATCTTTTGTAAATAAGCATCAACGAGAATAAAATAGTTTATGGTTTCCACACACTACGGGAAAAGAGGGAAAAGAGGGCGCTTTTTTTCCCTATAAAAGCGCTTAAAAGCGCTGTCTAAGCCTGCGCTGTCGTAGGTAAAGACATCGCTTTTTTATTTATGAAAAAGCGCTCTCTAAAAGGGGACTTTAGACAGCGCTTTTAAAAGCGCCGTCTAAAGTATACGTTTAAAATTTAAAATTTTTTTTATATACTTTAAAAAGCGCTTTTTCCTTCAAAAGCGCTCTTTAAAGGTGCTTTTAGACAGCGCTTTTGAAAAGCGCTGTCTAATGTATACGGAAAATGATTTTTTTATATACCTTTAGAGAGCGCTTTTTCCCTAAAAGCGCTCTTTAAAGGGGACTTTAGACAGTGCTTTTGAAAAGCGCTGTCTAATGTATACGGAAAATGATTTTTTTATATACCTTTAGAGAGCGCATTTTCCCTAAAAGCGCTCTCTAAAGGGGACTTTAGAGAGCGCTTTTTCCTTAAAAGCGCTCTCTAAAGTATACCTATAATTTTATTGATTTTTTTTCCTATACCTTTAGAAAGCGCTTTTTTTCTCAAAAGCACTGTCTTTTGTCTACGTATAATTTTAAAGATTTTTTTAAAAAATCCCATTTTAACCATTTTTTTTATGCAGAAACCTGCATAGTTTCAAACCTGCATTTCTTATAGAATTTCTTGCAACAACAGAATTCTTATACATTTCAATAAATAGAATTCTTGCAACAACAAAATTCATATACATTTCAATAAACACAGAATTTCCTTCTATTCACAAAACTAGAATTTACAACAGAATTCTTGCAACAGAATTTACAACAGAATTTCCTTCTATTCACAAAACTAGAATTTACAACAGAATTCTTCTTGCAACAGAATTTCCTTATATTCACAAAACTAAAATTTACATTCACAAAACTATACATTCAAAGAATTCTTCTTAGAAGAAAGAATTCGCACAATTCTTCCGTAATATAATTCAATTGTTTCCTTGTGTAACAAGAACACGCCATATCTTCGAAATACTACATAACAAAACAAAATACGCATTATTTAGTTAAAAATAATAAATTATATGACATATCCGATAAATATTAAAATAAATTCTAAGTTATAAATCCATACATACCATGATAGGAATCTCCAATTGTTCCATTTGAATGATTTCTCTCATGAACCTCAAAACGAAGTACCCGCAGTCTATGCCATTACGCTGACGAGGGCACTACACATAGACAAACAAATTAAATAAGAAATAATATATAGATGTTTTGTGTTATCAAGTAGCATCACTAATAAGCAACATTGTGAAAATTAATATACCTCCACTTTGACCCATGTAACATTGGATGCTCTAGCCCGTGCCACTCGAATCTCTCTTTGTGCACGGTACACTAGTATAGCTCTATAAAAGAAAAACGTAAACTTAGAACAATGTCACGGAAATAATTAAATATACAAATACACACGAATATTTCGAACAATCTCACTTACGTGTCAACCACATCCTTCATATTTTGATACGTGGACCAATCGGTATCCAATGAATTAAGATAATATACCACTTCTCTTATAGGATTAATGGCAACCAACAGCCAGTGTCCACTGTAAAATATAACAAAAGTTTAGATGGATAATTTCTACGCAAAAGATACAAATTAAAGATTAGAATGAAATTAGAATGAAAATCTTACCCGTTTCCAGTATTATACGGTAAAAGAAACGGACTTTCTGTGTTGTTGGCCATAAATCTGTCAAGTAAGTGGTCTCTTACTTCTGCTGCATTCATATCAATTCTGGGTGCATTAACAATGTTGCAACAGAAGAAACGGAATTTGTTTGACAAATCCGTCCCCCGCATGAATTTTTCATACATGCACCTTAAATAAAAACATAATAAACATTAGACTATTATCATTGAAATGTGTAAATAAATTGTTCAACTAAATAAATAATAGATTGATTGGAGTACCAGATGTATGAATGCATAACACCGATGCCTAATTCAGTATGATTGATAACCTGCTCCATGTCCTCTTTTTCGATTATCTCGGAATGAGGAAAACCAAAAATACCTTCGTCCATGTTGATTGACGAATAACACCTTGCATCAAATCTGACATTGACATAAGTGTTTCTAGACACGTCTGAAAGTGAGGTATTTTTTCCTTCACGGTCCTTGTAGGAGCTTTTTTCTTGCCGGTCTGTTGTGAAGGTTGAGCAGGAACCTAACAATCATATAAGTTAGGTAAAGTAGAAAATCATGAAACTTTTGAATTCGGATAATAGAATAACACTTAAAAGCTACCTCTCTGTGTGATTCAACAGACTCGTTTTGCCGCAAAACCCCTTTATTCTTTGCTGCGGGTTTTGTAGGAGTCTAACATTACCATGTAAAAAAAATGTAAGTAATGGTTCAGAATGCTTTTCATAATCGTTCAGAATTGACATTTGAATACTAAGAGATTCGTAATGGTTTTCAACATACCTCATCACCTATGGAAATGTGGTCTAACGGCCATGCAACAAACGAACCTATTGCATCCCGCAGCAATGTAACCTCTGAAACCGAGTCTGGTATCGGTAGTAACGCACCCGTATCTAAAGCGATATCAACCGACACTTTCAGATAACCCTGTGGGAGTGGATGATGGTGAAGTAACGCTCCCACAAAGTTATGCACTTTTCCCTTGCCAACCATGCGATAAGTCGGAAACGACAAATACAGCTGGCAAGATGAAATGCCCTGAAGCAATAATAAATATGTAACTGTTAATATGTATAAAGGTCAATTAAAATAAATGTGTTAATTTAATTAAAATAAATATGTGCTAATTACCTCAAGAATTTTATTTTGAGAATTGATACTAGCTTTGTCACTAGCATCTTTCAAACCGGAACCGCGCCTTTCCGCCTCATATCTCTCTTTATCCTGCTGCAATGCTTGGACTTGCGCTTGTAGTGCCATCACAGTTTGCATGATTTTTTGGGTGGTGGGATATTTTTTCTTTGATTGCTTATACAAGGATGATGGAGTCACAAAAAATCCTTTCCCTCTCACCCGACCGGGATACTCAGGAACATTTAGCACTCGACTAAGAATGCTCCTGCAATCATCCTCATCTGCGGGTATGGATTTAGATAGATTCTCCTGAAATTCATTGACATATCGAAAATTATTAGTGGGGATTAAAAATGAATTATAATTTAATAAAATTTCAATTAACTTTGAGACATAATGTTATACTTACACATTCTTCATAAACATGCTGAACATCTTCTGTAACAGCTCCACCCTTACCCACACGAGCTTCCTTCCACAAAACATGTGCCAGAAGTGATGATTCTTCACTTTGACTCTCTTCTAACTATACATTTAGTTAAATAATAAGTTCATCAATTATAACACAATAATACAATTAATAAAATCATAGTATTAATATATACTTACCAATTTTTGTTGTAACCGTGCATATCCCAAACGCCCTTTTCTGTATGGATATACGGGCTTTGATGCTCTTTCGCGGTTAATGGCATTCAATTTCTGGATAAACAAGTTTAAGTCATATCAAAACAAACTTATGAAACAAATATATAATACAATCAATAGACATGACAAGATAACATTACATTGAATTCTTCGGTTTTCCGTTTGTCTACAAAAAGGCTCCATTCTTCTGGTGTAATCAAATCCGCATACAACGGTGGAAGTTCTCCTTCAACAAAATTTTTCTCTTCATCCCTAAGATACTTGTTTGATAATAAGGCTCTAAACCCTCTGTGTCTCTTTCCGGCCAATTGAAGACAATATTTTTTCCGGATTTCTTCAATATTAAAGGACCTCTACAAAAAAACATACACATATAAACATAAAGTGTGTTAGTATAAGTAAATTAAAGACTTAATCGTCAACAAAAATCTAATAACATCAATCATATTTGGTAAGTACCTCTATCTCGGTCCATATCTTTTCTTTACCGGCATCCAACGCTTTACTCCTCCAATTATCACAAGTGATTGGAATGTGCTGACGGACGAGTGAACCAATGTATGAAGCCAACATTGAACCGTTAGGCTCAACTAGTTGGTTCTGGTCACTCCAATGTACATCAAATCTCATCCCTTTATCTCTAGCACGGATGATTCTCTTCATAATGGTTTTTCCTCTTTTTATTTCATGTTCTACATTCGAAGCTTCATTCTGAGCTTCCTGTGTATCATGTGTCTCGTGGGTGTCTTCCTGGTTATTAGACATTTTACCTGTAAGAAAGAAAAAAACAAAAATTAAATGACAAATATAAAAATCCATAATCCATAATCCATAATCCATTGAATGATATAAGTTATATATAATTACAGTGGCGAGAGAGAACAACTAATTACCTTTAGAGATGTAAATTACATTCTAACAAATGTTTGAATCACATTCTAACCAAAAAAGGAATAACAGATAAATACCAACATTTAAAAGTAACAAAAGAATTATTCAAATTGACTCAGCTATCATCATTCATCTATGAAGAATCTATTTCGAAAATAAGCAGTATCACTTGTATAAGTGGTAACCAAATGTTTGAATCACATTCTAACCAAAAAAGGAATAACAGTCAAATACCAACATTTAAAAGCAACAAAAGAATTAGTCACATTGACTCAGCAACACTGCAGCCAACGAATCACACTGGAAAAATATGCAACCACAACAAATGCAACATAATTGTTATCAAAGAATAGTGACTCATTCTTGATTAAAAACTAGACATTGGTTACATTCTTAAAACTCTATTCATATCACAGTAAATACCCTAAGAATTCCCCTAATTTTCTCTGATTCTATAATTTAAACAAAACAAGGTTGCATATTATGGAAAAATAGAATAAAAAATACTATTAATATATATGACTGATTACAGAACAAGTCATTCTCTGTGTGGCATTACATCAAACATGTGATATGCTTATCGTTCAAGTTACTGAGAAGCAACAGTAGTATCTTGAACATTTTTCTACGAAGGAAGTAATGCAAACTGAATATTAAGAACAAACAGAACATTTTTCGACAATATTATTATTATTTTTCTAACAATGACATTCAATAAGCTAGAGTTGTTAAATATTGCTCACAAAGAAGAACGAAGGACGATAATGGGAACTGAAGAATACCTGAATTGAAGAACAAAGGAGAGTTTCGAACGGGAACTGAATGCAAGAATGACAACAAGTTTAGAAGAACAAAGAACGACGATAATGGCAACAGTGACGGTAACGGCAACGGCAAAGAACGACGGAAATAATGGCATGCAAGAACGACGACAAGGGTTTAGAGAAACGGTCGAGAGAGAAAATGAATAGAAGTGTCTCTGAAAATGTTTAGAATTGTTTTATATTTTAATTAGTAAAGGACTTTAGAGGGCGTTTTTCCTTAGAAAGCGCTTTCTAAAGTGAAAATCAATTAGAGCCCTATAAGAGCGCTTTCTGAAAGCGCTTTCTAAGGTGGCATTTAGACACCGCTTTTTAAAAGCGCTCTCTAAAGTAATACCTATAGCAGCGCTTTTTGGAAAGCGCTTTCTAAGGTGGTCTAAGGTGGCTATAACACCCACATATAATACTTGCATCAAATCACATATTATACATGAGTTTCACTTTTGGTACTAAAATATAATAAGTTCCTAGTTAACACATTATACACATAAATGCCTCTAATACAAAACACTAAAAGTCTAAGGCATTGCATATACAAGATGTTCCAAGATGATAAAAACTAAGAACTAGATCAATACAATGATCTCAAAACATAAACGCCATAGCGGAAGCCATGCCATCACAAAAGCAACGATCCGTAAGGAAAGTCAAATAACCTTGTCCTTACCCTTCGCGGAACCTGCAGAACCTGTGATGTAAACAACAACAGTGGGGTGAGATACATCAAATCTCAGTGAGTTCCCTATCTTAAAGTCCTCTCGGCTTTACAAGGTTCTAAATAAAACTAACTCATGTCACAGGGGAAAGGGGAAAGACCATGAGTACACACACACAAGTAACCATCACGGTGAGCCTGTAAACTCACACTAGTACCGAAGTACCTCCTGAGCCTGTAAACTCAAGGATTCACAATCAATAACCAATACCAAGGTATCCCCTATTCCCGTCCGCTTCTACGTCTAGAAGACGACCCGAGTCATGGATCCTTGTAGCTACTTGGCATACGAATTGGATTCGGGATCATCGGTTCGTACACCGTGATCCCTCACTTCTCACGGCCCGTACACCGTCACAAGTCTCTTTACCCATAGGCTCCAATCGTACTCACTACGGGAATCAAACCTGCCAAGTAGTTGTGCATAACGTTTCAGAGGAGGTGCTCGAGTCTCATGAAACTACACCGCAAGAAACAGTGGTTATGATTGAAATGCACACGCCTCGGCCTTTCATGCACGAGCGTTGCCACATATGGGAAAATCACACTCCCTACACAGTTTATGGTAGTGTTCCTCACTCTACCTATTTCATATTTTAACATGCATACATTGTTAACAACAATTACACACCATTAACAGATAAAAGTTGACAAAACGACGCTATTCCAACAATCCCGACATAATTAAATCGGCCGACAATCTTAAAACCATTGTAATAAGAAAGTACATTTTATTATCTTTCCAACGATACCAAAAATGTTCCAATCCGAGTTACGTACAAAAAGTTCCGGCATTGGAAACAAACGATCGGAAAAATAATCACAACAACAGAATTTCTGCAATTCTCCTAGCCATACGCGTATTGGCACATCCCATACGCGTATTGCCCAAAATTCTCACCCAGCCATACGCGTATTACCCAAGGCCATACGCGTATGGGCAGAGACATTTTTTCCCTTGAAATTCCTTTTAAAATTGCCATACGCGTAACGCCCTTGCCGTACGCGTATTGACATGCCCCATACGCGTATTGCCCCATGCCATACGCGTATGGGTAGAGAAAAATGCAGAAAAACCAGCAGAATTTTCCTGCTACGGGTTGATCCAAAATCACCCCAAAATCCCATTTTGATCAATTATAAAGCATCAAAACATGTTATAACATAACAAGCAGTATAACATACAATCAAACATTGAATTTCAACAATTAGATTCATGATTTTATGCAAAAATACTCAATTTTCACAATTCCAACCTAACTCTAAACTCAAAATAAACTCTACTCTAAAGAGTCTAACTAAAACCCACCTGGACAACAAGATGAGGATGATGAAATTGAGATGGAGGGATGAAGAATGGATGCTTGATGATGATCTTGAGCTCTTTGTGGAATTTTCTCTCCTTTTTCCCCTCCTTCTCTTTTCCTTTCCTTTTCCTTTCTCTTTCTTTCTTTTCTAACTTTGTTTGTTTTCCAAATGAAGTGGAAAGAAAATAGATAGTATAGAAAATTACCATTTATTAGTAATACTAATAAATGTCCAAATTAACTCAAATGCACCAAATAATAAAAACTCAACGTTAAATACTATTAATTTAATCAACTCTGAGTTCGTCAGTTTACTCTAATTATTTTATCAAATAATTGCTCAGAGTACTCCGGAACCCAGTTGATCATAATAATATTAACCAGAGCGTTTATAATTTTACGGGGTATTACATCCCCCCCCCCCCTTAAATAGAAATTCGTCCTCGAATTTAAAATATTACCTGAATAGATGTGGATAAGAATCTCGCATTTCCGATTCCAGTTCCCAAGTAGCATCACCCGGAGGTGTCATATCCCATTGCACCTTAACGAGTGGAATATCTTTGTTCCTTAACACTTTGGTTTCTCTTCCCACAATGCAACTCGGTTGTGGTTCAAAGGTCAAATCCGCCTCTATTCCCACGGATTCTGGTAGAATTGGCTGAAGAGGATCAGGAATAAACTTACAGAGCTGAGATACGTGAAAAACATCATGCATTTCAGATAGAAAGGGTCGTAAGGCTAATCTGTAAGCAACTTCACCAATCCTTTCTAAAATCTGATACGGTCCCACGCATCTCGGACTTAATTTCCGTGACTTAAACGGTCCTTTCAATCTCAATCTCGGAGTAACTTTCAGAAATACATGATCACCTTCCTCAAATTCCAAAGGTCTCCTGCGATTATCCGCATAACTCTTTTGACGATCTTGTGCTTGTTTAACTTTCTCACGGATCATTCGAATCTTTTCCGTAGTCTCTTGAATAATCTCGGGTCCCAAAATTCTATCTTCGCCAATTTCAGCCCAACACAAAGGTGTTCTACACTTCCTCCCATACAATACTTCATAAGGAGCCATACCGATGCTCGCATGGTAACTATTGTTATAGGAAAACTCAATTAACGGTAAAAGTTCTTTCCAATTTCCTCTACTCTTTAACACACAAGCTCTTAACATATCTTCCATCGTCTGTATTGTTCGCTCAGTCTGACCATCCGTCTGAGGATGATTCGACGTGCTCAACCGCAAATTCGTACCCATCGCTTGTTGGAACACCTTCCAAAACCTCGAAGTAAACTTCGGATCTCTATCGGACACAATACTAGAAGGAATACCATGCAATCTCACAATCTCAACAATAAACAACCTTGCAAGATGACTTGCCTTATAAGTAGTCTTCACGGCTAAGAAATGTGCAGATTTCGTTAGTCGATCTACAATTACCCAAATAGAATCATACCCACCTTGTGTACGGGGTAAACCCACTGCAAATTCCATAGAAATACTATCCCACTTCCAAACTGGAATATCCAAAGGTTGCAACAGACCGCCCAATCTTTGGTGTTCAATCTTCACCTGTTGGCACACCGCACATTCTGACACATATTCCGCTATATCCTTTTTCATCCCAGACCACCAATAATCCTTCTTTAAATCCTGATACATCTTCAAAAAACCAGGATGTATCGTAAAAGTGCCTTTATGAGCTTCATCTAAAATCTTCCTTTTCAATGTCTCATCCTTCGGAACACAAATCCGTTGATTAAACAGAACAATCCCATCAGTTGCTCGTGTAAAACCCGGTTGAAGTAACAATTCTTGTAACTTCTCCTCTAACATTTGTTCTTGTTGAATCTCTACTCAAGTAGAATTGACCTCCAAATTTCCCATAATTACACCATTCGGAGTCCACACAAATTGGAGATTAAGATCTCTAAACTTTTCCAACAACGAATACTCCAAAATCATCAATTCTGCGCTATGAACCATTTTCCGGCTTAAGGCATCCGCTACTTTATTCGATTTTCCTGGATGATACTTCAATTCTAAGTCATAATCCTTTAAGTACTCCATCCACCTTTTTTTGTCTCATATTCAACTCCTTTTGGTCAAACAAATACTTCAAACTTTTGTGGTCACTGAACATTTCAAAACGTACACCATACAAATAATGACGCCACACCTTCAGTGCAAACACCACTGCAGCTAGTTCCAAATCATGAGTTGGATAATTCTTCTCATGAACTTTCAACTGTCGAGAAGCATAAGCTACTACTTGACCGCCTTGCATCAGAACACCCCCTAATCCCCTCTTAGAAGCATCACAGAATACTTCATAAGAGTTGCTAGGATCAGGAATAATTAATACTGGAGCACTCGTCAAACTTTCCTTCAATTTTATAAAACTTTGTTCACAACCCGAATCCCACTCAAAAGTAAAATCCTTCCGAGTAAGTTTCGTCATTGGTAAGGCCAATTGAGAAAAACCCTTAATGAACCTTCTATAGTAACCTGCCAATCCCAAAAAACTTCTAATCTCTGAAACATTTCTCGGTCTCTCCCAATTAATCACTGCTTCTACCTTCGATGGATCCACTACCACACCACCTTGAGATATAACATGTCCAAGAAAATTTACTTCCGACATCCAAAACTCACACTTACTCAACCTAGCAAACAATTGCTTCTCTTGCAATATCGATAAGACAATTCTCAGATGTTCTCCGTGCTCTTGTGAAGTACGAGAATAAATAAGAATGTCGTCAATAAAGATTACCACAAATTGGTCCAAGTAAGCCTGAAATATACGGTTCATGTAATCCATAAAAACAGCTGGAGCATTAGTCACACCGAAAGGCATCACTAAGAATTCATAATGACCGTAACGTCTAAATGCAGTTTTTGGCACATCGGAACTCTTCACTCGGATCTGATGATAACCCGACTGTAAATCAATCTTCGAGAACACACAGGCTCCCTTCAATTGATCTAACAAGTCGTCTATCCTGGGTAAGGGGTACTTGTTCTTAATGGTGACTTTATTCAACTTACGATAATTAATGCACAAACGCATTCCCCCATCTTTCTTCTTTACCAATAACACTGGAGCTCCCCAAGGTGAAACACTAGGTCTAACAAAATGCTTAGACATCAAGTCCTCCAATTGGTCCTTTAATTCTCTTAATTCAAGCGGTGTCATCCGATAAGGAGAAACGGATATAGGAGCCGTTCCCGGTACCAGGTCAATAGAGAACTCAACTTTTCTCTCTGGAGGAAGAGAAGTAACATCCTCAGGAAACACTTCAGGAAACTCACACACTATTGGAATACTCAGAACTTGCTGTTCACTACTCCCTTCCTTAGTAAGAACCAATAAAACAGATTTCTCCTTCTCAAACAAGAAATTTACCATTCCCACTGTACCTTCTAAAATCGTTGATAATACATCTCTCGGAGTAGCCTCAGCAGATGGAATAATAATTAGCTTCTCCTCACAACCGATAAAAACCGAATTAGCTGAAAGCCAGTCTATTCCCAGAACAACATCCACTTTCTTAAGCGGCAAACAAATAAGATCAATCTGGAAGACTCTTTCGTTCACCGACAACACACAATTTTCACACAACAGCGGTGTTTCAACCATTTCATCCATGGCAGTAGTAACCACCATAGGAGGAAACAAAGGAATAGTTTGCAACCCAAGTCGCTTCACACAACGCGTGGACACAAAAGAATGCGTTGTCCCACAATCAAATAAAACAAAACAAGGATGTCCATTTACGAAACACGTACCCGGAATCAAGGAGTTGTCACCCTTTGCTTTCCTTGCATCCAAGGTATACACTCGGCCAATAGTCTTCCCTTGTGTTGGATTCCTACCCTGAGGACAATCTCTCGATACATGACCCATCTTGTTACACTGATAACACCGTATTACCTCCGAATTGCACCTACCATAATGATTCCTTCCACAAGTACGACATACCGGAGGAACACTAGTTCTAGAACCCTGTACTTGCTTCCCTTTGGAAGACTGTTGCCTTTGCCTAAACTATTGATTCGACCTTCCACGGTCACCTTGAGTTGCCCTGTTCAAATCCACCTCCATTTGTACCTTTTTCAAACTATTCTCCGCCACGTAACATTGTCTTAACATTTTCGCATAAGTAGCAAATTCCCATTGAGACACGCTATGTGAAATTTCAGCCCTCAAACCAAACAAAAACTGATCAATCTTCCACCTCTCATCAGGAGCATACATGGCCTGCCTAGAATAGTCAGCCATGATCTCAAATTTTTCCGCATAGAAAGCCACTGATAAATTGCCCTGATCTCGGAAAATATTTCTCCATAAAAGTTACCTTAAACTGCTCCCACACTTTTGGTACCTCTTGGATTGTCATTAAGGCTGAAGCGCTCTCCCACCATCTCATGGCAGGACCCTTTAGCAGGTGAGAAGCAAAGACCACTTTATTTTCCTCACTACAATGCACTATCAAGAAAATCCGTTCCATACCTGATATCCATTCATGCGCCTTCACCGGATCTAACCCTCCCTAAAACTCCGGAGGATTCATACGAATGAATTCCCTATAGGTTCCCCCTGTAACTTCAGGAACAACCACTGGAGGATGCAGACCATCAGCCATTTGATGTACCATTCCTTGCATGAACTGATTTTGCTGCTGCTGCATCTGTTACATGAATTGATACAAAGGGGCGTTCCCTTCAGCACCCTCTGGAACCGTCCCAGCCGGAGTAGTCCTCGGAGTCCTTGGTCTTCCACGGTTGTTTCTAAGTCCGTCGGCCATGTTCCTGAATGTCATACAAATAGGATTAAGTTGATCAGGCTCAATACCATAAATATAACACGTAAGACCAAAGGCGACACCACGTATCTGAAACGGAAAGAATTACTTATTCTATTTCATGGCTAGGTCTAGGATACGACCTGCTCTGATACCAACTGTAACACCCACATATAATACTTGCATCAAATCACATATTATACATGAGTTTCACTTTTGGTACTGAAATATAATAAGTTCCTAGTTAACACATTATACACATAAATGCCTCTAATACAAAACACTAAAAGTCTAAGGCATTGCATATACAAGATGTTCCAAGATGATAAAAACTAAGAACTAGATCAATCCAATGATCTCAAAACATAAACGCCATAGCGGAAGCCATGCCATCACAAAAGCTACGATCCATAAGGAAAGTCAAATAACCTTGTCCTTACCCTTCGCGGAACCTGCAGAACCTGTGATGTAAACAACAACAGTGGGGTGAGATACATCAAATCTCAGTGAGTTCCCTATCTTAAAGTCCTCTCGGCTTTACAAGGTTCTAAATAAAACTAACTCATGTCACAGGGGAAAGGGGAAAGACCATGAGTACACACACACACACAAGTAACCATCACGGTGAGCCTGTAAACTCACACTAGTACCGAAGTACCTCTTGAGCCTGTAAACTCAAGGATTCACAATCAATAACCAATACCAAGGTATCCCCTATTCCCGTCCGCTTCTACGTCTAGAAGACGACCCGAGTCATGGATCCTTGTAGCTACTTGGCATACAAATTAGATTCGGGATCATCGGTTTGTACACCGTGATCCCTCACTTCTCACGGCCCGTACACCATCACAAGTCCCTTTACCCATAGGCTCCAATCGTACTCACTACGGGAATCAAACCTGCCAAGTAGTTGTGCATAACGTTTCAGAGGAGGTGCTCGAGTCTCATGTAACTACACCGCAAGAAATAATGGTTATGATTGAAATGCACATGCCTCGGCCTTGCATGCACGAGCGTTGCCACATATGGGAAAATCGCACTCCCGACACAGTTTATGGTAGTGTTCCTCACTCTACCTATTTCATATTTTAACATGCATACATTGTTAACAACAATTACACACCATTAACAGATAAAAGTCGACAAAACGACGCTATTCCAACAATCTCGACATAATTAAATCGGCCGACAATCTTAAAACCATTGTAATAAGAAAGTACATTTTATTATCTTTCCAACGATACCAAAAATGTTCCAATCCGGGTTACGTACAAAAAGTTACGGCATTGGAAACAAACGATCGGAAAAATAATCACAACAGCAGAATTTCTGCAATTCTCCTGGCCATACGCGTATTGGCACATCCCATACGCGTATTGCCCAAAATTCTCGCCCAGCCATACGCGTATTGCCCAAGGCCATACGCGTATGGGCAGAGACATTTTTTCCCTTGAAATTCCTTTTAAAATTGCCATACGCGTAACGCCCTTGCCGTACGCGTATTGACATGCCCCATACGAGTATTGCCCCATGCCATACGCGTATGGGCAGAGAAAAATGCAGAAAAACCAGCAAAATTTTCCTGTTACGGGTTGATCCAAAATCACCCCGAAATCCCATTTGATCAATCATAAAGCATCAAAACATGTTATAACATAACAAGCAGTATAACATACAATCAAACATTGAATTTCAACAGTTAGATTCATGATTTTATGCAAAAATACTCAATTTTCACAATTCCAACCTAACTCTAAACTCAAAATAAACTCTACTCTAAAGAGTCTAACTAAAACCCACCTGGACAACAAG
The DNA here is from genome assembly GCA_022829125.1 of Lathyrus tuberosus. Taxonomy (NCBI): domain Eukaryota; kingdom Viridiplantae; phylum Streptophyta; class Magnoliopsida; order Fabales; family Fabaceae; genus Lathyrus; species Lathyrus tuberosus. The sequence goes on from JALAZF010000353.1 coordinate 3,081,485, forward strand.
ATGAGGATGATGAAATTGAGATGGAGAGATGAAGAATGGATGCTTGATGATGATCTTGAGCTCTTTGTGGAATTTTCTCTCCTTTTTCCTCTCCTTCTCTTTTCCTTTCCTTTTCCTTTCTCTTTCTTTCTTTTCTAACTTTGTTTGTTTTCCAAATGAAGTGGAAAGAAAATAGATAGTATAGAAAATTACCATTTATTAGTAATACTACTAAATGTCCAAATTAACTCAAATGCACCAAATAATAAAAACTCAACGTTAAATACTATTAATTTAATCAACTCTAAGTTCGTCAGTTTACTCTAATTATTTTATCAAATAATTGCTCAGAGTACTCCGGAACCCAGTTGATCATAATAATATTAACCAGAGCGTTTATAATTTTACGGGGTATTACAGTGGCAGTCTTTTACAGCGCTTTCTAAAGCTTTTCTTTTAAGGCGCTTTTTTTTAGCGAAATTTTTTTATTCTTTTTAGCAGCGCTTTTGTATAAAAGCGCTGTCTTTTAGGTGCTGTCTAAACATATTTTTGGCGTAGTGACATGTTCAGTTTAGTAGCAAATAAGAGTGAATAATTGTTAATACAGTAAGTGAGTTCAATAATAGAGAGCATGTTTGGAAATGTTCCATTAATATAAAGTTGTTTCTTATGAGTGGATAATGTGTTGTGCCGTGTCAGGAAAGGTCAGAGAGTAATCTAAGGGTGTATCTCTAAATCATAAAAAAATGTATAATTTAGGGCAAGGGGACAAATCTCTAAGCCTCACTTGTAACCCTAAAGCATGTTTGGTTTTATTCTGAAAGTCCTTTGTGGTTGTAGCCACTTATCTCTAAGAAGATAATCTAGTGAATATCTCTATCCTACTATTTTAAAACATTTTTATCATGAAATCCGCTTGCTGTTGGATCACTCACAACATCAAGCTTTTATCTTTTTCAAAGTTGATCACTTAAGGAATCAAATATATGTAACAATTTAACACATGATAAAACAAAGCACTAATAACACATCACCTAATATAAAAAATACATTATATTAACTTTTTATTGTTCAACATAAAAGGTTTAGCTCATAATGAGCTTAATGCATACAACCATACTGGTTCTTAAGCTAATCATTCTCAAGCACATAATGAAAAAAATAACAACCTAAGAGTAACATCCTCATCTTCTTGCAATAGTTAATCACCAAAACACAACTTCTATCACGCTAGATATCAGCATCAGTTACTTGGGAGCTTATTGGTTTTCTACATACTAAACTTTTGTCTTCTAGCGCCTTGTTCGTATCCTTTATAATAAGCTCCCTTACCAACGCATATTGCTGCCACGTGTGTCCTAGGAATGCAATTGGTTCTTCTCCTTTTCTCTCAGCTGCTTCCAACCTCCTCCTTTCCTATTGGTACCAGTTGCTATCCCAGGATGTCGTGCCTAACCTCATCAAAACTGACCTTTCAAAATCAACAAACACATAAAAACTACAAAAGAGAGCACCTATTGTAACATTACAAAACTACTATATAAACAACAAAATGAAATGAAACTAACTGCTGAATGGAAAAACAAATGACTATATCCAAGTATTAGGACTTGTGATAACTCAAAAAATAAAAACTTGTTCTTTAAAAACCTGTGATGTCACATTCAAGTATACATGTATGTTTTAAGTAACAAGTGATAGAGTATTAGGGATGGGGAACCCACCGGGAAGTGGAAAGTAAATTAGATTAATTTTGTAAAAAGCTATCTTTTGTAAATAAGCATAAGCGAGAATAAAACAGTTTATGGTTGTAACAGGTTCAGTTGAGTTGCAAAGAAGAGTGAATTAGTGTTGATACAGTAAGCGGGTTAAATAATAAACAGCATGTTAGGCAATGATCGATTAATCAAAGTTGTTTCTTATGAGTGTGAAGCTAGTGGGATTATACCTGAGGGCATCGCACGCTCGAAGATACAACAGAGTCGCCACGGAACTTTATTTAGTCCCAAAGGACAGGGGAAATATCGATAAAACCCAAGGGGAAGAGAAAAGGGTAAGGGAGTCAATTATACGAGAGGAAGGTATTAGCACCCCACCCATCCATTATACTCGACGAGAACCATTCTGCTTGCTTCTAGGCTCTAATGGGTGATCTGTCTAAAGGTTACTCGCTAAAGAGGGAAGGAAAAGGGACAAAGAAAGTGCTCGCAGAGGATTAGGGCCCTCGTGCCTACGTATCCTCATAGTGCAATGAGGAATTCAGAGCTCCGTAGTTCAGGGAACCAGGGAAAAGAAAGGGAAAGTGGCTCGCCAAGATCTCGCGATCTTGTGCCTACGTATCTTCATTGTGCAATGAGGGATTCAGTGCCTAAGTAGTTCGGAGAACTAAGACAAAAAAGAGAGGAAATGGTGTCAAAACCAAGAGCAAAAAGCAAAGAAATGGTGTCGAAATCAAGAGAGAGGAATAAGAGGTGGGAATAAGAAAGGGGGCAATGAGCAAAGTAGTAAGGGGCAAGAAGTAGGGGCAATATTGTTTTAACCATGACTCGGTGGTTAACCCACATGAAAGGAAAGAAGTTACTCTACTAGAGAAGGAAGAGAAATTGACCCTAACTAGGGAAAAGAAATGGAATTGATCTTGCTGGGGATAAAAGAACTTGGTATGTTAACTAACAGGCAGTGGTTAACCAAGAAAAAGGGTTGACTCCACCGGGGAGAAGGAAGAAAGTAATTGGTCTCTGATGAGGAAGAGGAGAATTGGTCTTTTAACTAACAAGCAATGGTTAACCAAGGAACAGGGTGCTTTAACCAAAGGGAGGTGTTAACCCAAAAAGAGAATCGGTGTGTAAACAGACGGATTGTGGTTAACCAAGGAAAAGGGGTTGGTCTTTTAACTGACAGGCAGTGATTAACCAAGGGGAATATAGTGTTTTAACCAAAAGGTGATTAACCCAACAAAGGTTCGGTATGTTAACAGATGGACTGTGATTAACCGAGGAAAAGAAAAGGTTAGTCTTTTAACTGACAGACATGGATTAACCAACTAAAGGGAGGTTAGGACAAAGAGAAAGTTGCTTACTCCGCTGGGAATTCGGTATCTTAACAGACGGACTGTGGTTAACTGAAAGAAAGAAAAGATACGACTTCGCTAGGGAAGAAGAAAATTGGTGTTTAACAGATGGACTCTGATTAACCAAGGAAAGAGTATTTTAACCAAAAGGTGATTAACCCAACAAGAAAGAGCGAGATTGGTTTTAACAGATGGACTGTGATTAACCAAAGAAATAGGTGTTGAACCACGAGAAGGTTGTTGACCCAAAGATAGAGGAAGATTTGGGGCAAGAATGAGTGATCAAGGATCGACTCAAGAGACACTACAGTCTGAGAATAGAGATGATTATTCCAGGTTCAGGGTCAAATGCCCCTACCCAAAGATAGCTAGAATGAGGGTAAGAAAGGCTTCATCCTCATTCCTTCTCTAGCACCCAAAGTGTAGTGCAGAAAATGAAACCGGCGGAGTAATGGCGTAAATTTTACAGTGCTCCAATTTGTTGTGCAGACGTCTGACTCAACAAGAGGATCAAGAGAAGAAAACTCTAAGGAGATCCTAAGGAAGATAACGAAGGGCAATTAATCAATCAAAACAAGGTTTCGATCAACCGATCAAAGGGAAACAAAGTGTCAACGATCTTTCAAGCAAGTCGAAAGATCATCAAAGAAAATGTGGGAAATAAAATTGAACAAGATTAAATTTACTCAAGGAAGAACAAATCTAATGCAACAAATTGAATACAAAGCACTAACAAGAATAAGCTAGCATGCATTACTAAGCATTTATCATGTTAACACATAAACAAGAATGTGCAAAAAGAGCTTCAAACATGTGACCAAATTGAAAAATAATCAAGGAAAATCATGCAATTAATCAAGCAAGAGTCATTTCAAGTAGGAATTGACCTAAAATAGTGGCACTGACATGAATATAAGTAAGCATGGGAAAGTACACAAGAATAACATCCAAAACAGCCCCTAACAACAAGATTTTTGCAAAAAGTGTCAGGTGTAATCGATTAAAATCCTACTGTTAATCGATTACATAGTGCTAAAACTGTGTTCTGAGGTGCAGGAAAAGGTCTAATCAATTACACCACTGTTATTAATCGATTACCACTGTAAAAATAGCAGAAACCGAATTTCGAAAAGCACTTTTTGGAATCACTTATCGCAAGCAATCACAATGGATTATAGCATGGAAGTAGATGCATAATTCATGTTAATTCATAGCAATAGAGAGATAATAGAATCAAACATGCAAAGCAATTATTCAATTAGCAAAGCATCGATTAAGAACTACATTGCAAAAATGTGAAATCGATCGAAAGTGATAAATTAAGCAAGATTCACCAACCTACAAGGCTAAGATTTGCCTTGGTAATTGTTGTAATCACAATGTGATGAAGAGAATCTTAGAAAACCAGAAAATACAGAGATCTCTAGCAATCCGTAGCGAGAAAGCCGGAGATAATGCGATAATAGCCTCAGATCCGAATTTGCACCAAAAATCCTTCAATGATCAACTTCCAAAGCTTGAATTGAAGTAAATGATGATGTTGTTGTAGAATTCAAAAGTGAAATGAAGAGGAATGGAGGTCTAGCTCAAAAAATAGCAAGCTTCAATGCAAAACTTGCTAAGCTTTAATGGTGGAAGAGCTTTTAGTGAGGTTTAGGGAAGAAAAATATGGTGATTGGGAGAGAAAATTCAGAGAATGGAGAGTGAAATTTCAAAGCAAAATGAGAGTGAAAAGTGAAAAATTCAGAATGAAAGTGAAGGTCCTTGAATCAATGTGAAGGTTTTCTTATATAGAACATAGGCTTGGAGTGAGTGGAGGTTTGGAACTTGGTTTGAAGGTAGTTAAATGAGGTTTGGCACTTGATTTGGAGTTAGTTAGATCCAACTCACGGATTTGGGGTCTAACTCAGTTAGTTATTGGATAACTCGATTGGAGAATCCCAATGCAACTAAATTGATCAAGTGGTCCAAATGATTGGAAAAGAGGGTGCATGGTGAGCATTAATGATAGTGAGGTAGTGTAGCAAATGTATTTGATTTTTTTCTGGTGTAATCACATGTCTAGAACCTTCCACAAGATGCTAGAATGATGTAAACCAAAAGAGAATAGTAGTGGTGGCTGTAGTGCTGAGAAACCACTAAAAAACAACAAAACTTGCAGGTGTAATCGATTAAAATCCTGTTGTTAATCAATTACACAGTGCCAAATTTCCATTGTTTGGCCTGAAATACGGTGCTCTGGTCGTGGTTCCGTGCTTCGACCCCTGTCTTTGATAAATAGGCATAGAAATCCTCATGTTTTGCCTATATTGAGGATGTGATGACTTTGTGGGGGATACATTCATATCCCTGAGATTTTGTGGGGATTTGAACATATACCTGCAATGAATTCAAAGATGAAAGTGCTAATGTGCATGCTGGGAATCCAAGTGCAGATGCTTATGCAAAAAGGTGAAAGGGGAGGTCAAATTTTAGGTAACGACAGAGTGCATGATGTGTTTTGTCATGCCACAAAAGGTTATAAAGTGATCTAAAGATATGTCTTTACATCATTAAAAATGTATACTTTAGGATAAGGGGACAAAGTTTTACGGCTCACTTGTAACCCTAAAGCATGTTTGGTTTTATTCTGAAATCCTTTTATGGTTGTAGCCACTTATCTCAAAGAAGCTAATATGGTGAATATCTCTATGCTACTATTCTCAACCATTTTATCATGAAATCCACTTGTTGTTGGATCTCTCACAAAATCAACCTTTTATCTTTTTCCAAATAGACCAGTCAAGGAAGTAAATATATGTAACAGTTTAACACTTGATAAAACAAAGCATTAACAACAAATTAATTAAAATTAAAAAAATACACTATATTGACTTCTCATTGCTCAAGATAAAAGCTTTGGCTCATAATGAGCATAGTATAAACAACCATAATGGTTCTTAAGCTAATCATTCTCAAACACATAATGAAAATTGACTCTTATAGATAATTAACACTGTGTTAACTCCTAACTAATTTTGCACTAAGAAATGGTTAACAACATTCAACTCTGTTAAGATGAATCATCTATAAATTCATTATCAATCATTTCCCAAAATTACAGAATCATTCTCCAATTACTCTCAGAATCATTCACCAATCACTCTCAATTCTCTTTGTTTTCTCTCTCTGAGTTCATCATCCTCACACTCACGCACAGAAGCACCAATATCAAGCAACAACACCATACCTATTCTTACAAGAAGAGGTAGAAGAAAGAAAAAGAAGAAAGAGCATGAGTTGTATAATTTAGAGTTACATGAGCAAAGCTGATTCTTCATGTTAACCTCCATCTTCATCAATTACTAAATCACCGAGGAGAGTCTCATCCTCGTAGGTAAGAATTTGTCTCCGTTTCGCTTCATTCCATCATCGCCATGTAGTTAGAGGTGTGTGGAAGCAAAGCCCCAACAGCTTTGGCTTTGATTCCACTTCTATAGCATTTAATTTTAGTTTTAGGAACTTAGGATTTGTGAACAAATAGTTTCATTTAGGGAAATTGATAAGAAGAATTGAAGGTGGATTAAGGAAGATGGGGGTAAGACGAGTCATTTGAGGTGTGAATTGTTTGATTTGAGTCTCCGCCGCCGCTGGTGGCGAATTCCAGTGCGGCGGAGCAACTTTTTTTCTGGGTATTACTTTGAGAAGAAGCATGCATGTTTTTGAACATAAGGATTGAGTTTGTAAGCATGTTATATGAATCATTTGCCCTGCCTTATTGGAGTTGGAATGGGCGTCAGGCCCAAGGTTCTTGTCAATATACCGCCCTGCGTGTGTTACACTCCCCAAACCTGATATCACCTCTTCACTTCGGGCTTAAGGCAAACCAAAAGCTGATTGCTTACTTATGAAACCACCATCCAGGCATTGCACCCCCCTTTCCTCTCTCTTTTTTTAGTTTCTTTCTTATTTTAATTGATTTTTCGTTAATGCATTTTATTAACATGTGAAATACTTAGAAGTAAATAAATAAACAGATTTAATTAGTGCTTAATTCACATTTTGGAAAATAATGGAATTAATGATTTGTTAGAATTAAACCTTGAGTTTTTATAAGTAATTGGATTTTGAGCAAATTAGTGTTCTTGCTAGACTTTGATATAATTTTTCAGGATTTACTTTGTAGTTAATTTCTAATTGATGAATCAAACATGTTTCCATAGTTTTAGGGCTAACTTTCAATTGGAAAACATTAGAATTGATTTCTTTGCATCTACTCTTAATTGCACTTTTATGGATCATTGGTTGTGAATGTGTTTGATTTTCTTCTTGCCACTTGAATGATTTTGTGCATGATTAATGGTGTATGCTTGTATGGATTTAATTCTTGTACGGTTCATGATCCATCCCCCATTGTGGGTAAAATGTTCCCAATCTCCATGAAAGTGTATTTGGTTCATAATCCATCCCCCATGTTGGGTAAAATGACCCCCCATACCGTGGACATGTAATAGTGTAGGATTCATCTTTCTTTACTACTTACCTTTGCATGTTAATAAAAAAGATAAAACCAAAACGATAAAATAACCTTTTTTTTCAAAAGAACAAAAATAACTTGATCTAATGTTAAGTATTTTCCAAATCAAACGCTATTAAACTCCAAGCTAGTGTTTGATTTAACATCAAGTATCTCTTCCATTTCACCCACACAAAATTCACATTTCAACCTTCAAACACTTGATCCAACGTCAAGTCATTTTCAAACCATTTTGCAAACAAACTCAAAAACATTTAAAAATACCATTGAAATTGTGCGCTGCGAGTCTTAAGTAGTGGAGAAGGAATGAGAATGGAGTATTCCTACCCTTATTCTAAATATTTCAGACACAGAACGCTTGGCCCGGTCGTTCAAAGTATTTGTATCCACTCACAGACTTTAGTGTAATTCAAATCAAAACAATCTCCTTTTCAAATCTAAAATCAATCTCAACCTATCAAACTCATTTATTCGCCTTAGGGCATCATTCCAAAACCTTTTCAAAATATAAAATCAATCAACAAAGCTGAATTTTCTACCTAAACTACGGAGCTCTGATTCCCTTATTGCACTATGAGGATACGTAGGCACGGGATTGCAAGATCTTGGCGAGCACACTAATTATAAACCTTTTTTTCCCTTTCGCGAGTAACCTTTAGATAATAACACTTTTTCGCGCATAAAACAATCAAAATGGTTCCCGTTGAGTACAAAAAATGTGAGGGATGCTAATACCTTCCCCTTGCATAACCGACTTCTGAACCCGAATTTGGTTACGACGACAATTCTCTTCACATTTTTGGGGTTTTATCGATATTTCCCCTTTCCTTTTGGAATAAATATAGTTCTGTGGCGACTCTGTATTTTTCGCATAACGACAACTGAAGACTCTCTTGGGGACTCCTTTTTCCCTAAGCAAGTAAATCCTAGTTTTAGTTGTCTTCTTTGGATGTTTGGGTGTTTACCTTTACTGCTTACTTGCTTTATCTTTATGTTTATTTATTGCATTTTACTGGTTTGAATATTCTTTCATTTTTTGGATATCTGCTATATGGATCTACTCTGTTGTGGGTTGGGACGATGATACAGGAGAGAAAAGGCTCTCTGTCCAACTCTAGAGTATAAACATGAGATAAAACGAGGTTGAGTAGTATGGGCTCCCAAAAAGCTTTTCTTGTAAGGTTCGACACGAGAACCTCACTTAGAGCAAATTCTTTTGAGGATGTTGGCAACCAGTAAGCTTTTGTCGTAAGCTTCAATGTTTTCATTGGGATCCATGAGTCTAAGGACCTTTGTAGAACCTTGAACCTTTGGCCAACTAGGAATGATGGTCGCATAGTGCGGGTCCCTGAGAAGCTTTTCTCACATGGGTCAGTACGAAGACCTCACTCAGAATAGGTTTCCTTGACGGAGTTGTCACCTGGCAAGTAAATTGACATACGTAGCAAACAGACAAGGAAATCCATGACTCTGAGACCCTAGTCTAAAACCCGATGATGATGGTCGTGTAGTGCGGGTCCCCGAGAAGCTTTTCTCACGTGGGTCAGTACGAAGACCTCACTAAGAATATATTTCCTTGAAGGATTTGATGACCGACATGCATTTCCATAAGCGGAAAACATTCCTGTGGATCCATGACTCTGAGTTCCCCTTCTAGGGATGGCCTTTGGAAAACTAGTACCTACCTGTGAGGGGATACAGGTTTTTGCAGGAAACCTAAATACTCTACCTACCTTGAGAATAATGAGCAGATTCTTCAGAATACACCAAACCTTTGAATCTGTGATGCCACAATCATTTCATCATCAATAAAATACTGATGTAGCATATGCATTCCCCTGAGAATAAAAATAATTTTCGCATACATTCATGCATCATCTTGCATTCCAAAAAAGAAAAACAAAACCCCATCTGACCTCTTATTTCTAACCAGCTAGCTAATTTCTCGACACACGTTTTGGACTGGAAATCACTATGGAAGAACTTCATAGAGGCCAAGAACTATTGAGGGATGAGGTCAACCAATTGAAGACTCAGATGGGTCTGGTTATGGAAATCCTGCAAGCATTGTTGAGGAAGGAAGGCAATCCCACACCAACTATCGCTACAGAGATGGTCACTCCTTTGCGTCTGCCTGGCTCTACCTCATGTCATGAGTTACCTCATGGATGTCATCCACCACTCGGACTTCAAAGGCTTCAATATCAACAACCATCGCCTGCTCCTTATCCAAGTCAGAGGGACCAAGCACAAAATCAAAATCAGTATACAAATCAGCGACAAAACTTTTGTGCTCAACGAGGCCAGAAAAGACCAGAGGGAAAGAAAGAAAATTTGATCCAGTCCTATGCCATACGGTCGACTTCTCCCTCATTTTTCAATATCTCATTGGTTCAACTAAAGGAGACTGCACCTCCTCTAACACTTCTTCCTCTAGGCTATGACGTGAATACTAGGTACGACTTTCACTCTAGGGCACCCAATCATACAGTCGAGGATTTCATAGCTCTGAACCACAAGGTATAAGACTTGATCGATTCAAAGGCTATCACCTTCACGCCCAAAGGCCCAAATATGAAAAAAAATCCCATGCCCCCGCATCCGGGCACAGCAGCAATGCCATAACCAGTGCAAGTGGAAGCAAGGGTAGATCCGAAGAGGTTGCGTCCATATGAAGAAGAACCTCCTTGGGGACTATCACATCAACTTCTACAAGCATGATAACTCTAGTATGTGGATAGATAATAAGGGTAATCACATCGTCGGTCATTAGATTGTTCAATCATTTTCATTTGTAATCTTTTTTTTTGTTAAGTACAAATTCAGTTGTAAAACTCGTTTGTTTTCAATTGATAATAATAATGAAATAAATATGCATGTTTCAAATTAATCTATTCATGTTCACTCATATTTTATTCATCGGTATCACACTTTCGTTAAAGCAAACTTCAAAAGGAGCATGATGAAGTCAAGATGCACGAAATTAGTGGTTGTATGCTTTTGAATAAAACCTTCCTGACGATGTAAGACATTATTTCAATTCTCAAACACCGGAGATATAAGGAGGATAATCCCTAGTCAACACCTTTGAGCCTAAAAGTAGGAGTTCTTTCTATACGAAAAAACCCTAAATCTTAACCAGGGGTAGGATAGTCTTTAGTTAATTCGACCATACGTTCAAATTTCAAAAAGGAAAAAAGAGTATCCTATCTGAGGATCAACCAAATCTTATACCTCACGAGAGGTCGTACCCCACAAATCCACAATGGTTGTCCCTCACCATCAAAAGGAACGAGGCAGTCACAACCCATTCAACAAGCCAAACGAACAAGTGTCACACGATTTGTTCCAACAAAAAAATGGAAAATGAGAAATAAAAAAAATCTCCCTAAGTCGAAAACTTGAAAAACAAGTGACTTAGGAAAAATTTAGGGCATCCCGGTCGACTGCAAACTCGAAAAAATCAGTCCATGCAAAATTAGGGAAAACGAACAAGAAAAAGAAAGGATCAAAAGAAAGATATCCTCAACAAGAACAAATTCGCGTGACTACAAAAAAATGGGTGACTGCCACTCCAAAAACCTCATTGGTTCCTTAACCATCACTTTTACTATTCAGAATCCTTTTAAAAAGTGAACATTTGAGTCAAATTAGTTGAATATAGGGTTGGAGAACATCAAGGAGAATGGATGGGTTAAAATAAATTTTGAGCCATAAATCATTTTTTTCTAAAACCGTGAACCAGGCCACGTTATACCCCTCAAAAGACCTAATTGAAGCAGGGTTTATTTCGAAAGCATACTACAGTAGGATCGGGTCAAGGCTGACTCCTCAAGTTTTGCATATCATTTGTGTTGGTTTAGATATGGCATTCTAACCAATGATTCATTGTTGTATGAGTTTACTGTGAAAATTGGTAAACAACCGCTGGTCTTCCAAAAATATGGTTTACTTGCAGGATCAACCAGTGAATCCTAAGGATATAGCTATTGTGTTTAATGTATTTCTGGAAAATTATAGAAGAATTTGACAGTATTCATTTGTGTAAAAGATTGTTTTGATTGTTTGTTGAAAAGACTAAACTTTGTAAAAGTTTTGTAAACAAAATGCAATGAAGAAAAGAACTTCAAAGTAAAAAATGCAGTAAAGAACAATTGATAAAAGAAAGTAAATTTCTTTTGAATAAAATGTATGATGTTTCAAACGTATATTTCTCAACGGTAACTCTTTTCTCACGTTAACTTGGATACTTTGAGTAAATTTTGAGTATAGTACAATAATTGAACACACGGAAATCCTAATACTAAGACCCATATTTATAACACGTCGAAATAACTATCTCCAACAAGCATTTCCCCAAAAGTTGACATGTTTCGCCCTGCATGCCTTTGTCTCGCCATAGTTCTCCACGCGTCTCTCTTGAGAAACAGATATGGACAAAAGACAGTTATCTATCCATATTGTGAAATTCAAACTTTTGTCGAAGGAAGGCTCCAAAACATCCCTTCGTCGAAGTGACTTCCTATACTTAGAAAATATTTATAAGTATTTTTCCCAAGCACGTCTCCTTATGAGAACCACTACGACAGAACATCATACTAGCTCCTGTCGAAGTCAGCCATATTTAAGAAACTTTAATTTTCATTTAGTTTCTCAAATGGGAACACGGCGTCGAAATACCCAGCCAACAAATTGCCCCCCAAAAATGTCACTTTCGACTGAAATGGAGAAAAGGACATTTTTTGAAGTTCTCATATTCGACGCCAAAACCCTTTGGACTGCTTATAACGTCATCATCATCATGACAATTTTCCCAAAACGTCTCCTCAAACCCATGCGTGAATCTTTTCAATTATCACACATCTAGTCCCTAGAAGATCATGGGTCAGATCTTAACTGCTATCGTCTAATCACACAACCCTCACATGATACGCGTCCCGTGATTTTTATAACCATTAATGTTGTATAGTACCATTCCACTTCATCCATCTATAAAATAGTGGAAAGCACCATTTTTCTTTTTTCACTCTCTGAACTCTCTCAAGCGCATTTCTTCAAAACTTTATATCTTTCAAATTTTTCTCTGCAAACTCACTACAACAATGGCTTCTACTTCAAAAATCTCGAAGGAAACAAGCAAGAATACCAAAGAATCCAAGAGATCTAAAGAACTCGCTCCAGTTCACAAAATGTTGGGTCCAAACATGGTAGGAAACCAACAGTACATCCCTGAACCTCCAAATGAAGAGGAGAAACGCATGATCTATCAATCATAGGTACTGATTCCCCTTCTTGTTTTTGGTAAGACCCATGCTATGTTAGGTCCTCTCCTTGATCTTGCTGCTGACCCTCCTAAGGTTAGGGAATTTTTTCCCGCCTACCACCGTTACAAACCCATAGGCAACGGTTTAAAACCTAGGACTAGTGAGGAGATCAAAATTGATGAGAAAGCAAAGGTGGATGGTCAAGGTTCTCCTTCGACCATAGCTTCTAGGGACCCAATCAATTTAGAGTTCATGAACACTAGTTTTAGGGTTTTCAGGTCATGTCCTTTGTCAAAAGACCCTTATGATTACTTAGCTTGGTTAGAAAAAATAAAGAGAGCAAAGTCCCAATTCTGGAAAGGCATGGGCATCTTCAAACTAATTAAGTTGTCGAAGGTGGGGCCTGGTTACTGCCCATCTATGCATATTGCTTCCCTCTATTTTTGGGCTAGCATTCTTTTCCATTCTCCCCAACTTGAATTCAACCTAAACTCAAGTGAATGCTCCTTGTTTTTTAAGGCAAGGAAATCAATAAAACAAAGTTCAAAGGTTCAAGAAAAAAATTTTAGAAACTCACAAAATTCAATGATGAACTACACTTTCAAATTATGTACATAAACCAAGTTCAACACTAAAATGAGATCTAAACTGTTTAGGCTTAAAGGGGTTAACGAATTCTCTCTACTCACAGGTAAGGTACTTTTGAATACGGTTGTGCTCAATATAAACAAATGCCTTGATCATTTCTAATGCTTCCACAAAATCACAATAATCAAAAGATAAAGCATGAATCAAACGAATTAAACAACGTTATCAGTCATCCTAGCATATAGTAAATAATGGAGGTTTCTCACAATTTGCGGCTTTTGGACCTAAGTGAAACAAGCATTCAAACAAGTTGCAAAATGAAAAAAGAATACACATTTGTACAATGCACAAAATTCTTAAATCATTCTAACATTCTATGAAGCGGTACAGTTTACCTCGCATACTTTCAAATCTCACCATCCAGACTCGGTCGAAGCTTCATTGAATACTTTTATACAAATAGCAACCAATCTAGAAGGAGTTCTCATCATTCCTGATCACACTAGAGAAAACATAAAAGAAAACAAATACATATAATATAAACAAATGTATAAAGCTCAAAAATATAGAAACTATCGCAATGCGATTCAATATCTAGACACCGATCCCCGGCAACGGCGCCATTTTGTTGAAACTGTAATACAACATCAAGCAAAAACTAATTTAAGTAACCCAGTTATGTCGTATCCACAGGGATCAGTGCGAGGGAAAGAATGCCGTTCGACGGTATCTATGTTTCTAAGCTTATGGTTCAAAAGTTTGGTTTAAAAGGGAACCAAAATTAAATGCAGAGAATGTAAAGACGGAAAGTATAAAATAAAGACTGAATTATAAACGGAGCCTTGTTGGAATTGGATCTCATCAATTGATAACACATGCATTCTTCTAATCATTTTAAACATAAATCAATCATTCGCCTAATATCCTCGCGTATCACCCACGACAGAGGTTATGTCTAACGCAACGTCGAGAGATCGACCGTATTGCCTCATTAGTGATGTCACACGCAACAAAAAACCAACACAGAGCATTAAGAGCTGATACTCTTGCAAGTGTTAAGCCTAAATCTATTTCTAGAGTTTAGAACAAAACAGATAATCATCTTAGATCCAGATCTGAAGAGTATATGTCTATAGCGATTTTAATCAAAGATAAACATGTAAACAAAGATGACACCCAAATCAGATAAATGACTGCTTCATATTAAATGCCATTGATCAGAATACGTACATACGCTTAACCCTTTTTACATGTATTCAACTAATTTGCCAAATGGATGTGAATATCGTTCTTCATCACTATTATCATGCATCCTCACAATACCGTATCGATCCTACTCATGCTAGCCATGCTACTTAATCAACACAATTCAACAAAAGATACAATGAATATCAACTTACAAAACCATGTCAAAAGTTTGTTAATTGATAGATGAAAATCTAAGATCAAGGATTTGTAAAGGTTTTGTCAAGACCACAAATAACCAATCAAAGATACTCAACAATAGAGAATCAAAACTAATTCACAAACATACATTAGGTGAAATATATAAGGTATCAAAAGATTACATCCTTTCCCAACAAGAGATTGAAGATCCTACCTTTTCTCCCTTGAAATGAAGAGATACAAAGTTCTGATCTTTAAATTACAAGTTCTATGCTGAAAAAATATCTATATCTCTAAAAATGTGAAAAATCTATTTATAATACATTCAGAATTTTCCACGTTTGCAAAGCGAACGTTTTACTCGCAAAGCGAATGACAAAATAAGGCACCTGAGGTGCCTCTGCATAGTTAAACCGCCACAATTTTTTTTTCATGAGTTTGCAATGCGAAGGATTATTCGCAAAGCGAACACTCACCTTCAAGTTCGCAAAGCGAACTTTAGTGCCTTTTTTTATTGCCATAATTCTGGGACCATTCGATGCGACCTTGCCAGATTTCGCAAAGCGAACCTTCGCTGGCAGTTCGCAAAGCAAACTTGCTGATGTTTTCCTCTTCTTTGACAGCTTGCATCCCTTTCTTGTGTCTTACAACTTTGATCAATTAGTGTCTTTTCCTGCACAATAACACACATATTACAAGCACCAAAGGTATATTCTCAATGTTTGAAGAACAACAACAAACATGAGTAAAATCAATGAAAACATGAGAATTGAGTAGAAAAAGTGCCAAGAAAAATAGTTCATTTTAAGATAAAATCTGCACCTAACAACTCTCCCCAACTAGCTTTTTGCTTGTCCTCAAGCAAAGTATGCCCCTCATGAAAACAAGAGGATTTGGTCAAGCTTTTAATTCAACCAAGAAAATATGAAAATGGGCACAAGCAACGTTCACCACTCAATAGAATCGAACAATGACAAAGAATTAAGTTCTTAAACAAATATCATGGAATGGTTCAAAGAACAACTAAATTTTCATACTTGAATCACTCTAACACTCCTCTTCAGAATAAGAATGAAGAAATTAACGTGTTTGCAACCGCGGGGAAATTTCACTCACCTGACAAATAATGCTAATAGAAACTCAATTCATACAACATCTAACAATCAAAAATGAAAACATGGAAGCAAAAAGATCACTAAGGGCTATAAAGGTTGTAGCTTGGTCGGGTTCACAACAAAGGGACATTTTTAAAGGTCATTGAATCAAAGTTGTCAATGCAAAAAGAAACATTCACTATACATGGTATTTACACATCACAACTTCATTCACCATTTTCATTCCTTTATCACCAACCTTCTCAAACTTCCTTATGCATAATTATTTCAGTCTCTATTTTTCTTATTCAAACAAGCATTCATTTTCTTTTGTTTTTCACATTCATATTCATACTTTTTCTTTTCATGCTTGTTTGAACTTTTTCAAAAGTTTTAGCAACCTACCATTCTTCTTTTCCATTCTCCCCAACTTGAATTCAACCAAACCCCAAGTGAATGCTCCTTGCTTTTTAAGGCAAGGAGATCAATAAAACAAAGTTCAAAGGTTCAAGAAGAAATTTTTAGAAACTCACAAAATTCAATGATGAACTACACTTTCAAGTTATGTACATAAATCAAGTTCATCACTAAAATGAGATCTAAACTGTTTAGGCTCAAAGGGGTTAACGAATTCTCTCTACTCACAGGTAAGGTACTTTTGAATACGGTTGTGCTCAATATAAACAAATGCCTTGATCATTTCTAATGCCTTGATCATTTCTAATGCTTCCACAAAATCACAATAATCAAAAGATAAAGCATGAATCAAACGAATTAAACAATGTTATCAGTCATCCTAGCATATAGTAAACAACGGAGGTTTCTCACAATTTGTGGCTTTTGGACCTAAGTGAAACAGGCATCCAAACAAGTTGCAAAATGAAACAAGAATACACATTTGCACAAAGCACAAAATTCTTAAATCATTCTAACATTCTATGAAGCGGTACAATTTACCTCGCATACTTTCAAATCTCACCATCTAGACTCGGTCGAAGCTTCATTGAATACTTTTATACAAATAGCAACCAATCTAGAAGGAGTTCTCATCATTCCTGATCACACTAGAGAAAACATAAAAGAAAACGAATACATATAGTATAAACAAATGTATAAAGCTCAAAAATATAGAAGCTATCGCAATGCGATTCAATATCTAAACACTGATCCCCGACAACGGCGCCATTTTGTTGAAACTGTAATACAGCAGCAAGCAAAAACTAATTTAAGTAACCTAGTTTTGTCGTATCCACAGGGATCAGTGCGAGGGAAAGAATGTCGTTCGACGGTATCTATGTTTCTAAGCTTATGGTTCAAAAGTTTGGTTTAAAAGGGAACCAAAATTAAATGCAGAGAATGTAAAGACGGAAAGTATAAAATAAAGACTGAATTATAAACGGAGCCATGTTGGAATTGGATCTCACCAATTGATAACACATGCATTCTTCTAATCATATTAAACATAAAGCAATCATTCGCCTAATATCCTCACGTATCACCCACGACAGAGGTTATGTCTAACGCAACTTCGAGAGATCGACCATATTGCCTCATTAGTGATGTCTCACGCAACAAAAAACCAACACAGAGCATTAGGAGCTGATACTCTTGCAACTGTTAAGCCTAAATCTATTTCTAGAGTTTAGAACAAAACAGATAATCATCTTAGATCCAGATCTGAAGAGTTTATGTCTATAGCGGTTCAAATCAAAGATAAACAGGTAAACAAAGATGACACCCAAATCAGATAAATGTCTGCTTCATATAAAATGCCATTGATCAGAATACGTACATACGCTTAACCCCTTTTACATGTATTCAACTAATTTGCCAAATGGATGTGAATATCGTTCTTCATCACTATTATCACGCATCCTCGCAATACCGTATCGATCCTACTCATGCTAGCCATGCTACTTAATCAACACAATACAACAAAAGATACAATGAATATCAACTTGCAAAACCATGTCAAAAGTTTGTTCATTGATAGATGAAAATCTAAGATCAAGGATTTGTAAAGGTTTTGTTAAGACCATAAATAACCAATCAAAGATACTCAATAATAGAGAATCAAAACTAATTCACAAACATACATTAGATGAAATACATAAGGTATCAAAAGATTACATCTTTTCCCAACAAGAGATTGAAGATCCTACCTTTTCTCTCTTGAAATGAAGAGATACAAAGTTCTGATCTTTAAATTACAAGTTCTATGCTGAAAAAATATCTATATCTCTAAAAATGTGAAAAATCTATTTATAATACATTCAGAATTTTCCATGTTCGCAAAGCGAATGACAAAATTAGGCACCTGAGGTGCCTCTGCATAGTTAAACCCCCACAAAATTTCTTCATGAGTTCGCAACGCGAAGGATTATTCGCAAAGCGAACACTCGCCTTCAAGTTCGCAAAGCGAACTTTAGTGCCTTTTTCTATTGCCATAATTCTGGGACCATTCACTGCGACCTCGCCAGAGTTCGCAAAGCGAACCTTCGCTGGCAGTTCGCAAAGGGAACTTGCTGATGTTTTCCTCTTCTTTGACAGCTTGCATCCCTTTCTTGTGTCTTACAACTTTGATCAATTAGTGCCTTTTCCTGCACAATAGCACACATATTACAAGCACCAAAGGTATATTCTTAATGTTTGAAGAACAACAACAATCATGAGTAAAATCAATGAAAACATGAGAATTGAGTAGAAAAAGTGCCAAGAAAAATAGTTCATTTTAAGGTAAAATATGCACCTAACACACCCACAACAACTTCCAACTCCCTTATTGAATGGTTACCCCAACTTTGTCCGACGTCACTGCCATTATAGGCCTTAAACCTATTGGAGTGGATTATGATCCCACCGTTTTAGCTGATGACTCAATAGGTTTCGACACCAACACGGCAGCTTTCACCACCTATATAGCATATTATCATGACAAAGAAACCAAAGAAGTTTTTGACCAAGAACACGTTGCCTTCCTGGCTCTTTGCACTACGCCAAAAATATGTTTAGACGGCACCTAAAAGACAGCGCTTTTATACAAAAGCGTTGCTAAAAAGAATAAAAAAATTTCGCTAAAAAAAGCGCCTTAAAAGAAAGGCTTTAGAAAGCGCTTTTCAAAAGCGCTGTAAAAGACTGCCACCTTAGACCACCTTAGAAAGCGCTTTCCAAAAAGCGCTGTAAAAGACTGCCACCTTAGACCACCTTAGAAAGCGCTTTCCAAAAAGCGCTGCTATAGGTATTACTTTAGAGAGCTCTTTTAAAAAGCGCTGTCTAAAGGCCACCTTAGAAAGCGCTTTCAGAAAGCGCTCTTATAGGACTCTAATTATTTTCACTTTAGAAAGCGCTTTCTAAGGAAAAGCGCCCTCTAAAGTCCTGTACTAATTAAAATATAAAACAATTCTAAACATTTTCTGAGACGTACTTCTATTCATTCTCTCTCTCGACCATTTCTCTAAACCCTTGCCGTCGTTCTTGCATTGCCATTGTCGTCGTTCTTGCATTGCCATTGCCGTCACCGTTGTCGTCATTGTTGCATTCCATTCGTGAAAACGTTGTTGTTGTTGTTGTTCTTATTCTCTTATCCTCTGAAAACGAATAAGGTACTTTGTTACTCTTTTATTATTCATTTCTCTGTTTTTAAAATTTGTTTTTGATTTGATTTTTATGCTAAAAAAGTTTTCACGATGAGGATAAAAGCTCCCTCTTTTATTATTGCAGAATCGAACCTATTTTTTGCTTTTATTTTTCATGTATATTTGGCAAAGTATTTTTCATGTATATTTTGCAAAGTATTTTTCATGTATATTTTTCATGTATATTTTGCAGAATCCTTAATCTTTCATCTCTTATTTTTACAAATGTCCCTCTTTTTTTATAATAAGCTCATTGTGTTATGCATTCATGATACAACCTAGTTTTGTGGAAGGTATTTTCATAAGGAAAATAATATTAAAGTATCTTCACAACGATGACTGTTATTGAAAAGATACTTCATGATACAACCTAGTTTTGTGGAAGGTTACTTTTAAATATTTTCTACTGTATATTTGGCAAGGTTGATTAGTATGAACAACCTAGTATTGATTGAAATTGTATTTCGCTAGTTGTGTTGTACTGTTTTTCCAATTGATTGTGTTTGGTCTATCCTTTTTTTCCAAGTTCATTTCTTTTATTTTCTAGAACTTGTGACTTTTTGTTATAAGTTAATTGTCTACTTTATACATATTGAGGAGAGAATTTTTTTGATACTTTAAATTATAATTGTCTACTTTATAAGTTAATTATAATTTTTTTGATACTTTAAATTATAAGTTAGTTGCCACTTATCAAGTTATGACTCATAATTGGTCAATTAATGATATTTCATTTTATGATATGTGTATAGGGGTTACTTGTGTTCAAAGTGTGAAAGTCAGATCGTTTCCCTACAGGTATAACATTTTTTCTTTTTGTTTTTGTTTAGTTTAATTAGTATAACTATGGATAAGAAATGGATGTCTTCAAGTCGATTGTCGAAAGAGTACGACAATGGGGTATCAGAATTCGTTAAGTTTGCTGTTGCGCACGCCAAAGACCCCAGTCGAATGATATGTCCTTGCTTGGGTTGCTGTTTTGGGAGTCGGGTTGACGCGGTTCAGTTGGCATCGCATTTATTGAGGAGTGGAATTGATAGAAGTTATACATGTTGGAATTTACATGGTGAGAAAATTAACGGGAATGTTGAATCGGGGGATAATACGACCTACGCTTCATATGACAATGGCACAGATACATACGATTCTGATCGTGTCGAAGAGATTGCAGAAGCACTTGAAGAAGATCTTAAGGATTGTCCCAAAATGTTTGAGAGGTTGGTAAGCGATGCAGAGAAACCGTTGTATAATGGTTGCACCAAATTTACAAGATTGTCTGCGGTATTAAAGTTGTACAACTTAAAGGCGGGCAATGGATGGTCGGATAAAAGTTTCACAGAATTATTGGCCCTTATGAAAGATATGCTTCCAGAGGATAATGCTCTTCCCAATCGAACATATGAGGCCAAAAAGATGTTGTGCTCTATTGGCATGAGCTATGATAAGATACATGCCTGTCCAAACGATTGCGTATTGTTTCAAAATGAGTATGCATCGTTAAATGAGTGTCCTAAATGTGGTGTCTCTCGATATAAGAAAAAGTTGTCTCCAACAAAAGTTTTATGGTATTTTCCTATAATTCCGAGATTTAGACGCATGTTTCGTAGTGAAACCGATTCAAGACACTTGACTTGGCATGCAGATGAAAGAATTATTGATGGAAAGTTTCGACATCCGGCAGATTCACCACAGTGGATGAAAATTGATGATGATTATCCTGAATTTGGAAAAGAAGCAAGAAACCTTCGCTTGGCATTATCTACTGATGGAATGAACCCACACAGTATTCAAAGTATCTCACATAGCACTTGGCCTGTGATCATAATGATTTATAACCTACCTCCATGGCTATGTATGAAGCGTAAGTACATGATGTTATCTATGTTAATTTCTGGGCCTAGACAACCAGGGAATGACATAGACGTATACTTGACACCCTTAATCGAAGATTTAAAATTTTTGTGGGAGAACGGTGTGGAGGTTTATGATGGATATAGGAAAGAAAGTTTCAACTTGAGGGCGATGTTGTTTGGCACAATTAATGATTTTCCAGCATACAGAAATCTATCAGGGTACAGCATAAAAGGTCAATGTGCGTGTCCTATTTGTGAAGATAAAACAGATTGGACGCGATTGGAGTTTGGTCAGAAGAATGTCTTTCTCGGTCATCGTAGAGTCTTAAATTCTAATCATCACTATCGTGGGTGGAGAAAAGCATTCAATGGAGAGCCAGAACATGGTAGAGCTCCAACTATATTGACAGGTGATCAAATTTTTGAAAAGTGAAAGATGTGACAACTCAGTTTGGAAAGCCTTTTGCACATACACTTGTCAAGAGTGGGTGGAAGAAGAGGTCAATTTATTTTGAACTGCCATATTGGAAGTCGTTGTATGTAAGACATTTTCTCGATGTTATGCATATTGAAAAAAATGTATTTGACAGTGTTATTGGTACGTTACTCAATATACCAGGAAAGTCTAAGGATTGCCTTAAAGCAAGAAAGGACTTGGTACATATGGGGATGTCGTACCCTAAATTTTGACCAATCGTCTATTCTTTTTCTTTTTTTTGCTTTTTGTATTGAGGGGTTTATTTATTTTAATAGCAGGGGTAGAATAAATTATGATGGCGTTATGAGTTAAATAGGGTTAGATTACTGTTATTTTTATATATAGGAATTAATTAGGGTCATATTAATTTTTAATCGAATTATACTAGGGTCATAGTGGGGTTATTAGAGGATTAATGTTAATATTAATATTATTATTAATATTATCATTGAATTATTATTAAAATACCCGCTAATGTTATTTTATTTTGAATAAATAAAATGGTACAATTGGTAGGAAGAGGGGTATAAAGGCTATAAGTGTGAGAGGTTGTGAGTTCAAATCCCACCTTCCTCACTTTTATTGTTTTATTTGTTTTTTCTTTATTACTAACTTTTTCTATTTTATTTTTAATAAATAAAATCATAAAAATATCTTTTTTAATATTTAATATTTAATTTTTGTATTTTTATTTAATGTATTTTAAAAAATATGATTTTTTTCATTAAAATCATTATTTTATGAAAAAATCTCAAAAAAATCAAAAAAATAAAAAAAAATCAAATCTTTTTTTTTATTATCATTAATAAACTTTTTTTTTCTCTCATTATTATTATTTAAATTAATTCTTTATTTATTTAAATTCACCAAGCCATGAATCCATCCAGGTTCATTGGCTTGGGCTCTAAGAAATAAATAAAATCATGTCAAATTAAATATTTCCTAAACTGATGAATTACATTCAATTTTCTTGACCTAATTTTATCTATAAATAGAGTTTGATTTCCACATTTTAAGACAACCACAATCTACAAATCACTCCCTAAAAAGTTGTTGTTCTTCACACCGAGGAACAACAACAACCAAACCCTAAACCACCATCATTCCTTCAAGAAAAGGAGAAGATTAAATCGAAGGCAAAACGAAAAGATAAGGGTGGAAGGAATCGATCGCATAAAAAAGGAAGAAAGCTCAAAAGTGTAATATTTTTACTCACCGGGATAAACCTCGATCTCGTAGGTTGGTTCTTTCACTATCATATTTATAGCATTGCAAGTAACTCTTTGATTATTGTATGAATTAATTAATGTTTGATCGTTAAGTTGATTTTAAAATTATTAAGATAAACGATTACTTGTTAGAGATTCTATTTAATAGATTTTTTTTAATTAATACTTTGATAAAAAAATAATAATAGTAAAATATTTCAAGGATGTTATAACTAAAAATTTAGTTATTATAGCGGTTAACTTCTAAACATTTTCTGAATTAAAACACTATTTTTTTTATATAACAATCTGTGTTAATAACGTAACCAATGTATGTCTAAAAAGAAAATCGGAGTAGATTAATTTTATTTATTAGCTATAATCCAGATCTAGAAACTGTTAACACATACAAATATAAACTACCAATTACCAAATTCTACAGATGTGTCCTTAAGATGTTGGTTGGTTTAGGTAATTTGGAATTTTCTTTGGGATTTTGGTGTTGGATTTGCAATGTGTTAAAATGAAGAATAGAATGCACATGAAAGAGATCCAAACTTGGTAAGACTCGTGAGAGAGAGGTCTGAGTGTACAGCCTTTTCTTTCTTTCAATATAAGAACAATAATAAACTGGGATGGTTAGAAGAAGTCAAGTAATTATAATTATCTTTAGTTAATATAAAATACACTCCTTGGGTGTTATTTAAATAATTAAATTAATTACTTAATTTAATTATTTAATAGGGTTTTAACATTTAATTAGGTTTTTTAAAAATAGGATTTTAGGATCGTTATTATTAGGGTAAATATAATTAGATTTTTTTAGGGAAATTTTGGGTTTTGGCTTTTGTTTTAAAATAAAAAGTTTACATATTTAAAATAATTTGTTTATTTATTTAAAATAAGGATATTTTTGTTATAAACGGGGTTTTGGGTGAGATATTTTGGAAATTTTGAATTTTTTATTTAAATTTGGGTTTAGGATTTATTCTAAGAAAATTAGTCTTTTTAGATTTTTATTTAAATTGAATAAATTTGGGTGTGGGATAAAAATAAATTAAAAGTAAATTGAATTTAAATTTTGGGATTTTTGGGAGTATTTTAAACGTGGAAATTATATTTTTTGAATTGGAATAATTTAGGAATTAATTTTGTTATTTTAGCACAATGACATTTTGGAATTTATTTCTATGGAATTTTAAGGATTCATTTTATAAGGGATATAAGAGATTGTAAGGATTTAAAATTTGGGATAAAGCTCTTGGTCCGAGAGCCTAAACAAGGGATAGGGGATAAGGATTTAGGGATAGCACTCTTGATATCCGAGAGTATAAATAAAAGGATTAAGGGATAAAACTCTTCCTCCGAGAGTCTAAATAATGGATAGGGATTTAAGGGATTTAAGGGATAGAACTCCTCATCTAGGAGTATAAACACTAGATTTAAGGGATAGAACTCTTTATCCAAGAGTATAAATAGTGGATGGGATTTAGGGATAGGTTTTGGGATTTAGGAATAGGATTAGGGGGTAGGAATAAGGGAGGTGAACTACGGTTACTCTGATCCTTCATTTTGAGGGTACGTAGGCATAGGGTTGCAAACCAACCCTAGCGAGTATAATTAATAAAAAACTTAGGTTTTCTCGTATTTTAGACAAACAAACATACCCTAAATTCAATGGTGGATCCCATTGAGTACAATGGAAGTGAGGGGTGCCTAACACCTTCCCTTCACTTAACCGACTCCTGAACCGTAGGAATCTCTACCTTAGGATTAGGATATTTAGGTTTATCATTATTTTCCTTAAAAAATATGGTGGCGACTCAATAAATTTTGCTGGCCGCGACAGGGGATAAGAACTGAATTAGGACCCTTGAAGAAAGGAAAACGAACATATCTACCACCTGCTGCGTATACTCTATCTAGAAAGGAGAAAAAAGTATTGTGTAAGTTTCTAAGTGAAGTTAAAGTTCCAGAAGGATACTCTTCAGATATTAGAAGACTTGTGTCTATGAAAGACCTCAAGTTAAAGAGTTTAAAGACGCATGACTGCCATGTTATAATGGAGCATTTTCTACCAATAGGTATACGTTCTATTCTGCCAGAAAAAGTAAGAAGCGTAATAACTAAATTGTGTTTTTTCTTCAAGTCAATTTGCAGTAAGGTGATCGACCCTGCGATCTTACCAACATTGCAAAAAGAAATAGTTATTACTTTGTGTGATCTTGAAATGTATTTTCCTCCCTCGTTTTTTGACATAATGGTTCATCTAGTTGTTCATCTAGTGAAAGAGACACAATTGTGTGGACCGACTTATATGAGATGGATGTACCCTGCTGAACGTTATATGAAAATATTAAAAGGGTATGTGAAAAACCGAAGTCGACCAGAGGGTTGTATTGCCGAACGATACATTGTTGAAGAAGCGGTTGAGTTTTGTACTGAATATCTGTCCAATGTACAATCAATTGGACTCCCCAAATATCATATTGTCGAAAAAAAAGAAGGAAAAAAGTTAATTGGAAATGAAGTTGTGACAGTATCAAGGGTCGAACGGGATCAAGTGCATTTGTATGTTCTGCACAATGAGAATGAGGTTGAGCCGTATGTTGAAATGCACAAGGATGTTCTCCGAGGTTTAAATCCGAATAGAAATGAGAATTGGATAGTACGAGAGCACAATCAAAGTTTCATACCTTGGTTTAAGGATCATATTTATTCAAAATATTATTCAGACCGCGATTCAATAACAGAAAGGTTGAGATGTTTAGCATATGGTCCAAGTATGGTCGTGTTTTCTTATAGCGCATACGCAATTAATGGATACACATTTTATACCAAAGAACAAGATAATAAAAGTACTATGCAAAATAGTGGTGTCACCGTGGTAGCTGAAGCAATGCACATTTCAAGTGAGAAAGACTTAAACCCCAAATTTGAAAATCTGTCATATTTTGGGGTTATCGAGCGCATTTGGGTGTTTGATTATGAGAAGTTTCAGATTCCTATATTTCGTTGCAAGTGGGTTGAAAATAATAATGGCGTACGAATGGATAAGTCAGGATTTTTGCAAGTGGATCTTAATAGGGTGGGGTACAAAGATGAGCCTTTTATTCTAGCCTCTCAAGCTAAACAAGTGTTCTATGTCACTAATCCGACAAGTACAAAATGGTCTATAGTGCTTTTATCTAACAAAGTAATTGATGAAAACGTTGGAGATCAAGGTGATATTGATGTTGATATTGAATCATTTACTAGAAATGATCAAGATGAAAATATTATAGCGAATGAATCATATACTAGAAATGATCATAATGAGGATATTTGGATCAATCCAACCGTCCGTGTTGTTAAGAGACGGGTAGAACATACTCCAAACAAGAAAAGAAAGAGACGTTAGTGAAAAAGGTACTAGTTGTAAAATTATAGCTTATATCATTCAATATAGCTTATATCATTCAATGGATTAGGATTATGGATTTTTATATTTGTCATTTAATTTCTGTTTTTTTCTTTTTTACAGGTCAAATGTCTAGTAACCAGGAAGATACGCACGAGTAGCACGGGCTAGAGCAACCAATATTTCATGGGTCAAAGTGGAGGTATATTAATTTTCACAATATTGCTTATTAGTGATGCTACTTGATAATACAAAACATCTATATATTATTTCTTAACTAATGCGTATTTTGTTTTGTTATGTAGTATTTCGATGATATGGCGTGTCCTTATTACACGAGGAAACAATTGCAAGATACTAAGGAGGAATTGTGCGAATTTTTTATTGCAAGAAGAATTCTTTCTTGAATGTATAGTTTTCTGAATGTAAATTCTGGTTTATTGAAATGTAAATTCTATGCAGGTTTGAAACCATACAATAGAATTTGTGCGAATTCTGCATGTAAATTCTAGTTTATTGAAATGTACAAATTCTAGTTTATATAATTTGTGCGAATTCTGCATTAATGTAAATTCTAGTTTTGAAATAGAATTTGTTGATGGAAATGCGTATCCATACTGGTTTATTGAAATGTGAATTATACAGGTTTATGGAAATGTGAATTATACAGGTTTCTGCATAAAAAAAATGGTTAAAATGGGATTTTTAAAAAAAATCTTCAAAATTATACGTAGACAAAAGACAGCGCTTTTGAGAAAAAAGCGCTGTCTAAGGTTATACATTAGACAGCGCTTTCAAAAGTGTTGTCTAAAGTCCACCTTTAGATAGCGCTTTTAAGGAAAAAGCGCTCTCTAAAGGTATATAAAAAAATCATTATACGTATACATTAGACAACGCTTTCAAAAGCGCTGTCTAAAGTCCCACTTTATAGAGCGCTTTTGAAGAAAAAAGCGCTCTCTAAAGTATATAAAAAAATTCTTTAAAATTTTAAACGTCTACATTAGACAGCGCTTTTATAAGCACTGACTAAAGTCCCCTTTTAGAGAGCCATTTTTCATCAATAAAAAAGCGCTGTCTTTACCTACGACAACGCTGGCTTAGACAACGCTTTTAAGCGCTGTCATAGGCCAAAAAAAGCGCCATCTTTTCCCTTGTTTGGCGTAGTGTTGGCTTTCGCGCTGTGTTTTCTGCTCAAGGTCCCATCAAGTGGTGAAGAGGTACCTAACCATGGCTAACCAACTGCATGTTAGACATGAGATTTGTCTTAGCGAAATAATTCTAACCAACCTGTACAAATCCCTTGGCGAAGGCGTCACCACGTTGAAAACAATTAAGTCGAGAAGAAGCTTACTCCTTTATGGACCTTTCTGGTTGTTACAACTATGGCTAAATTCCACTTTTGAAGCATCCCTTCCTGCTTGAAATCCTATCAACGAAGCATCCGTCAAAGTGAAGAATAAAAGGGTTGAAAGGACGAGGCTTGCCCTGTTAACTTCTAGTGACGGAAGAATGAACCTTCAGCTGACACTCACCAGCTACGTGATGTTGTTTGCAAAGCGTTATAACTTTTCTACCAACATGGCCCCTTTTGCAAATAGAAAAGTTGGCCCTGAATGGTTCACAAGAAAGTTTCCTCCTGAGTCGAAAGAACAAGAAGCAGAATCTCTTGACATTTGGGAATATTTTCTTACGCCAAGATTATTGGCTTTAAGACTCATCCCTTCAAAGCTTCGAATCACTCTTGTCAGTTACCAACCAAATCTCGTTGCTCGATAGTTTGGTCTAATTCAAATTAAACCCAAACCCCTCTTTCCTAAAATGGGCTCATTGATTCATTACAACATGTGGCACAATGAGGCAGAATGTACCAAGTTGCTAGCTAAGTATTCTGACCTCACAGAATTCAATCCTGTGGCCTTCAAACCATTATATTTCTGCACCAGAGAGTTCAATAATTAGTGGAGAGAGTATTATACTGTAGAATTCTTTGATGTAGCTGCCTTCAATCTCCAACTAACTCGAGCTTTTACCCTTGTGCAGGAAAAAGTGAAAAAAGGTACTTCAACACACATCAAAGAGATCCAAACATTCCAGAAGTACTTTGAAATTGCCTACAGGCCAAGTGATATTAGTCGAACCATTAGCGAAGCAGCAGTGACTTTGAAAGAAAAATTTACAAAGAAATTAGAGGACTTAAAACTTCCTTCGTACGTTCGACCTGATCATCATTACAAGTTAGCTTTTAATCTCTATCCTCCAAAATTCCCCCGACTGCTAACTGCTGACTTTGGTGTGGCTTTTAGCCCTCAATTTCCATACTGGTTCGTCTGTGGGGATTTTATGAAAATTCTTTGCCAATAATCACAAAAGCATGCTAAGCGAGTGGTTTCGACTAAGTACACTCTGGACAAATTCAAAGGCCACCTTCATATTGGAATAGAACACGTTCACATGTAGTCTCCAATATATGAAGGTGTGGAATGAGAGGTTCTTTAACACCACTTCTTTCTATCCATTTCTATTTATTTACGTTTTGTACTTGGCTTATGCTAATTGTATTAATTTTCTTTGCAGCTGTAAGAATTCCAACCAAGAAACCTACTCCCGTTGAAAAAGAAGTTGTCGAAGAAGAAGAAGAAGACAACACCAAGAAAATCACAACAAAGGTAAATCTTATTATTATTATTCTTCTTCCCTTTTTTTATATATACTAGCGGGATACCCGTGCATTCGCACGGGTACCCGTCGGTGACGCGCATTTGTTTTCATTTAATATTTAAAAAAATAGAATTAATAAAAATCAATAAATATAAATAATATAATTTATATTTTATAAAAAAATAGAATTAGTACCCGCGAGCATCGGTTGGTATTTTGTATAAAAATATTTATGCAATAATTTAGTTTTATAATTATCAAATAATACCATAGTATTTGTAAATATTATTTTAACTGTATAAATAAATATTATTAACATAAATACATATATTTTATTTAAGTATTATTACAAATATCTATTTCGTGGGATACTAATATCAGTACCCGTATGTTCGGCAGAGTACTTGTGTGTTACGCGCATTTTTTTAAATAGGATTAATAAAAATTAGTAAATATAAAAAATATAATTTATATTTAAAAAAAAAAGATAGAATCAATACCGCAGACATCGGTTGGTATTTGTTATAAAAATATTTATGCAATGATTTAGCTTTATAAATAACAACCAATAATATAATATTTGAAAATATTATTTAAATTGTATAAATAATATTTCACTTGTTCTCAATTATATTATAAAATATTTCACTTGTTCCCAATTATAAAATTATTTGGATCATCCATATAATTTTTTTTCATATATATAAATAAAGTTCAATCTAAAATATTTAAAATTTTCCCGAATAAAAATATTTGTCTCATATGCTTTTCTATATTATCAATGGGTTCATTTTCTTGGTTACATCAATTCAGTTTTGCCCGTAGATATATATTTTCTCTTACAATCTCCTAATTTATGTAAGGTTTATTAAAAATACATCTTTTGTGCGATACCCATAAAGATGATAATTAAGTAATAAAATTAAAAATAATTAACAAATTTTGAAAATAAAAATGAAATTTAAAATATTGATATTTAACTCATTTCTAGAATAAAATGTTAAATTTATCAATATTTTTTATAAAAATTTAATACATAATAAAATGTATTTAATGATATTTATACAATGGATTTGAACGCACGTTTGTTTACATTTAAAATTTGAAAAAGAAAGTAAAATTAATAAAAATATTTAAAATCTAAAAACCATAATTTATATTTTTAAAAAAAGATAGAATAAATACATGTGGACACCGGTTGGTGAAGCATATTTATTTAAAAAAAAATACAAAAGAAGATAAAATTATTTTACCAAAAAAAATATTTTAAAAAAAGAATGTGTTTTATTTAAATTTGGAGCATAACTATTTTTTTTTTAGATATACAAATATTTGGATCAACCGTATAATTTTTGATGTTTGAATATTAATGTTGTTTTGATGTTATTTATAAAAAAAAAATTATGCAATAATTTAGTTTTATAAATATAAAAAATAACATAGTATATATACAAATATTAGTAACATAAATAAATACATTTTGCCCGCGTTTGGATTCATACATCATTTTTAAATATATTTATTTTTATTTTCTTTAATTATACAAACAACGAAATAACCCGTGCGTTTGCATGAATTCTGGTATGAATACCCGCGCGTTCGCACGGGTACTGATATGTTACGCGCATTTGTTCACATACTTAATTTTATTTTTATTTTAACAAATCATAAATTATCACCAAATTCTTCTCTCTTTAATCTATCACATTACAATTCTTTTTGCTTCTTCTCCACACCAATTATACCGTTTATTCTATTACTATTTATTTATTTGCTCTAACATATGAACATTCCAAAAAAACAAAGATTGAAGATGAAAAAATAGTTCTTATAAATTGTTGAAATGTTGCAACCTTCACTGCATCTTTAAACAAATTTCATAAAAACAAAATTGCTCCTTTCATATTTCTCTCTTTCTTCTCTCCATTTATACTATTATTATCGTTAATTATTAATATCTTAACATATAATAATTGATATTAAAAAAAATCTTACAAAAAACTGTTTGTATATTAATCCTAAAAAGAAAAATACAGAGTCTTGGTGTCTACTTTCCTCAGTCAGTCAGGAAGTATAGTCTCGTCGACAACAGTTTGATCTAATCTCCAGCAGAGTCGCCAGTTGTCGCTCCCGAGAATTTGCATCCATGGTACAAATGCGAAAGTGGCGCGGAAAATATAGTCGCTAGCAATGTGTATTTATCCTAAGAGAGGGAAAGGAAACACTGCGTAAACCTGAGGGAAGGGAAAGAGCATGGTCTCGCGACCAAGAGAAACGGGTAAGGGAGTCGGTTACGCGAAGGGAAGGTGTTAGCACCCCACGCGTTCATCGTACCCGATGGGATCCACGCTTGTTATCTCGATCAAAGGGTGTCGTCATCTGGAGCTCCACTGCTACTGGAAAGGAGAAGGAACGGGAACGGAAAGGTACGAAGAAACGAAGAAGAAAAGAAAAAGAAGTGACTCGATAGGACATCACTCGTCCTATGCCTATGTATTCCCTCGTGTGATGGGAAAGTCAGAGTCAACGTAGTTCGGACACCAACTAAGGGGGGAGGTTGCTCGCCAAGACACCGCCGTCTTGTGCCTACGTATCCTCAATCAGACGAGAAAGAGGAAATCAGAGTAGTCGTAGTTCGACCTAACGAGGTCGGTTATCTTTTTTATGAGCGACATTAAGCTCGCGTCCGGCAGTTAGGATCGATGCCTATTTGCGACGAGACAGAAAATAATGTGCCCTTTCCTGAAAAATGGTTTGAGATTAACGATCCCGAAGGATAAAAAAGGTTTGAGTTTGTTTTTGTGTTTTTTATACAGAAGTGGATTGAAGTTAGTTCGTAACTTACATTGCACTAAAGTCTACCATACGGGAACGAGTGAATCGCATGGTCGCCCCCAAATGGGATATATGCTAAACACTCTAGAAGAGGAGGGGAGACCCCTCATTCTTCATTTCCTACACTTAACACTTGAGCGCAATATTCGTTATATTTATTAAGTGTTTTAGAAGTGTTAGGAGATGAGAAGAGAAGACTCAAAGGAAAAGAAAACACTACGGGAATTCTATCTTAATGTTATCATACAAAGGATTGAAAGCCTAATGTCTCTCCTACTCCCAACTTAATCAAAAATTAAGGGGGACGAGGAATCCTAAGGGATCATGTGAACAAGCACAAGTAAACATTATCCGATTCAATCACAGATATCAACAAAATCAAGACTTAAACAAGTCTCAAGAAAAGAAAGAAAACTCAAAGATGTACAAGTGTTCAATCATCAACATGTTGACACAACAGAGATACAAAACACGATGCGCAAACAGAGCCTACTTTGAGGTAGGGCTTCAGATGTACTCAATATGCTTCTAACATGGATACAATCCTAGAATGAGGAATGAAAGATAAAATTGAGATTCTAGGGGTACCTAACGGAGAAGGTCCGTTGCCTCTTCGATGCACAAAAAAACTCAAGAAGACTTGTAGAAGCTTCACACGGTCAATCCGATTAATTCTCAAGTGTCCAACGTCACAAATCAACATCCAGAATCAACTGAGCCAAAATCAAAAGTGCTAACCAAAGAAACCAAAAGCTAGCAAGAACTTAATAAAAGAAAGTCAATCAAAATTCTAATCAAAATCAACTAAGAACAATTATCAAAATGGTAACCAATCATAATTCAATCCAAGTTAAAAACAAAAATGAAATTAGAAGCTAAATCGAAAATTAA
The DNA here is from genome assembly GCA_022829125.1 of Lathyrus tuberosus. Classification (NCBI taxonomy): domain Eukaryota; kingdom Viridiplantae; phylum Streptophyta; class Magnoliopsida; order Fabales; family Fabaceae; genus Lathyrus; species Lathyrus tuberosus. The sequence continues at coordinate 3,114,340 of JALAZF010000353.1, forward strand.
TAACAAAGTTGAAGTACACTAAGAACAAAAGTCTAAATCTAAATCAAGACCTAAATTAAAATTAAAACTTAATCGAAGTTAAGATTAGGTTAGAAATAACAATATCCATTAAAATCAAGATCAAACTGAAATTAAAAACTAAGTAAGATTGAGATCAAAGTAAAATTAAAATCTAAATCTAATTAACCAAAACTCAAATTATCAAAAACAAATTAAACTAAGATTTACATTGAAATTTGACCAAGGTTTGACAAAAATTAACAAGAAGTTTTAATCAATAATTAATCAAAATTTAAAACAAAATAAAATATGAACAAAGAAAAATCTAAATCCCTTAATGAAATAGGGTACAACAGATCCATGGAGGGTGATAAGATCAGAATAGGCTTTTAGAAGCCCATCAAAGCAAAAACGCACAGATCCAAGGCCATTACCTTAGTCATAACACAGTCAATAGTCACAAAATGAGAATAATAAAAGAATAATAATCAGATCAAAAATTTCTAAAGCAAGGCCAAAGTAAAACCACACGGTTCTTGTGTCATGTGTTTCATCATCGAGGTAGAAGAGGAATGAACTGATGGCAATATCAACTCAATCGCTTCATCTCCGCTCCATGCTTCTCATCACCAAACTGAGCTGAAGAAACTCAGAAACCAAATAACATCAACGAATGGCGTCTCGCAACGAACCAATCTGTCTCTCTCTGCTTCGATCTCGGATTTTCGATTTCCGTTAGAGTTCCATCATCTCTCTTCTAGTTCAAATCCGTTCGTCTTAGGTTCATCTCTTTCCTTGTGCGATTTCGCGTCAAACTTCACTTGCCTCGTCCGATTTGGTTCTCAGATTTGGATCCGGTTTGTACCGTTTCTTATTTTCGCTCAAACTTTTCTTCTTCTCTTTCTTACCGTTTCTGTGATTTGGTTTACGGTTGATGAAGAGGTTAGATTAAGGTTGAGTTGTTGATGGAAGAATAGGTTCTGATTTGTTGGAATGGATTGAAAAGGGGATAGGTATTGAAGGTTTTCAGAAGGTGTTTTGGGTTGCGATTTAAAGAGTTTATGCGTAAAGAGAGAAATGAAATGGGTAATTGGTTATTATGAAGGTCAGTGGTTGTTGATGAAACGTAGAGAAGGGATGAGGTGGTTCGGTTTCGATTCTGCATAAGGATTTGGGAGGGTTTAAAGGAGAAGAAAAGGTTCGAAGGTCATGTGATTCTGAGTTGGGTTTGCTTTTGAGTAAGAAGAGCTGTTAAAGGGGTTCGTGTGATTGTGATTTAGGATGCAGAAAGAAGTGTGTTTAGGTTGAAGGTTATGGAAAAATGATGAAGGAACTTTGTTGTTGTTGAGGAAAACAAGGTTTCGGGTGGTGAGGGTGAAAGGTTTTGGAATGGGAGAAGAAGGTTTAAAATTGAAGTATGAATGATTTTGGCAGAGTGTTCTTAGGCTTTCCAAGCTTGGAATGAGAGTGAGGAAAGGCTGGATTTATAGAAGGATTTGGGGGTAGAACGGGGAGGAATTGTGTGAATCGTGAGCTGGCAATTGTGGGACGGTCTTGTGTACGAATTGGTTTTTCTCTGTGTGAAAATTATTTGTTGGTGATTTTGTGAATTCAACAGCTTTTTGTCACAGCAGTTTTTTTTTTTGAATTGGTGCATAAATCATGGAGTGGATCCTCATCCATGTAATGGTTTTGAGCATTTTGTCGTATGTGATATTCTGCAGGTTCACAGCTTGTGAGGTTATTATGGTTTGTGGGTGTGTAGCGCAGCAGGACGGTTTATGGCATACAGTTTTGTTTTCTTTGTACAAACAAGTTTGTTGTGGAATGTTGTTGTTCTAGTTATACGATACCGCTCACCAATGGTTGTGATTGGAAGTTTGTAGTGGGAGTTTTTGGAGAATGTAATGGGCCTTTATTGTTTTACATGGAATCAAACTCTCATCTTTTTTTTCTGTGAATTTTGATGATGGAGAAGGAAAGTTGTGATGAATTTGAATGTGAAAAATGAATTATTGGTTATGAAATGGGTTAATAAATGGATTTTTAATTGGATTAAAAATGGATAAAATATAAAAATGAAAAAAAGAAATGGATATGGAAATAAATTGTTAGATGAATGGATAATTATGGATAGAAAATGGATATGGATATTAATTGGTAAATGGCTTTGGAAATTGAATAAAAATGGTTTATGGATGATAAAAATGGATTTTAAAGAGGTAAAAATGGATATGATAGAAAAAAGTATAAATAATGTTTCTAAGAATGGACAACCACATTACACCAATCTCTGAACTTTTCACAACATCTGATTAAAGGCACACAGCTACCACTGAATAACAAGCCAAAAGAGACAACAACCATCTGAGTCACTTTGAAACCTTGCGTCGATTATTGAATCCACACTGGGGAAAATAAATCCACAGATGAACCACCAATGCACTGATGAGCCATGATGAACCTGATAATTGGACTAAACTCCTCATGAATCGCTGCTTGATAACCCGATGAAGTCCATAACTCAACCTTGGAAACACACTGCCTGATAAGTTAACCACTGGCACAGATAATTTGAAATTGAAATAATCTCTTGATAGTTTGACCATGATTAGGTCAAACATCCATCTGATCCTGAATAAACGACACCTGACTTGAATTTAAACACCTTAACCTGGAACCAATGCTCTTGAGATGCTGAGGAGGATTCAAACCCTAATTCACAGCTTGCCCAATTAAAACCAAGATTAAACTCTAATCTCTTGATGCTTCTTGAGAAATCTTGAAGCGGATGAACATGATGCTTGATGGATCTTCTGAATACAGAAAACTCAAACCAAAGGAAGATGCCTTGATCACATGTCTTAGGAACCCAATGCAAATGAATGATTATGAACTATGACCTAATGATGCAAATGAGCGCGAAACAAAAGCCAGAAGAGGTTAAAAAAGGTAGGACAATTTTTGGTGTAACACCTCAAAATTTTCCCTCTTGCTTTTAGCACTAACTGGCTTATGTTTCATTTCATTCTTGCATTATCATCATTCATTTGCATTGGGTTCCTAAGACATGTGATCAAGGTATCTTCCTTTGGTTTGAGTTTTCTGTATTCAGAAGATCCATCAAGCATCATGTTCATCCGCTTCAAGATTTCTCAAGAAGCATCAAGAGATTAGAGTTTCATCTTGGTTTTAATTGGGCAAGCTGTGAATTAAGGTTTGATATCCTTTACCAGTTTCTTTCCCCAGCAGAAAGTAACATGATTCAGAAGATGTTGTTTAACATCACACCGCAACCAGTGGATTCGTCCTTCTTGTCGGTCCTTCCTACACTCCCCCGCAGAGTTGTCTGTTTAGATTTCTCTTTTCCCCAGCAGAGTCGCCAGCTTTTGCTCCTAAGGATTTGCATCCATGGTACAAACGCGAAAGTGGCACGGAAAACAGAGTCGCCAGCAATGTGAATTTATCCCAAGAGAGGGAAAGGAAACACTGCGTAAACCTGAGGGAAGGGAAATAGCATGGTCACACGACCAAGAAAAACGGATAAGGGAGTCAGTTACGCGAAGGGAAGGTGTTAGCACCCCACACGTCCATCGTACTCGATGGGATCCACGCTTGTTGTCTCGATCAAAGGGTGTCGTCATCTGGAGCTACACTGCTACTGGAAAGGAGAAGAAACAGGAACAGAAAGGAACGAAAAAACAAAGAAGAAAAGAAAAAGAAGTGACTCGATAGGACATCGCTCGTCCTATGCCTACGTATTCCCTCGTGCAATGGGAAAGTCAGAGTCAACGTAGTTCGGACACGAACTAAGGGGGGAGGTTGCTCGCCAAGACATCGCCGTCTTGTGCCTATGTATCCTCAATCGGACTAGAGAGAGGAAATCAGAGCAGTCGTAGTTCGACCCAATGAGGTCGGTTAGTGTTTTCTTATGAGCGATGTTAGATTCGCGTCCGGCAGTTAGGGTCGAAGCCTGTTTACGACGAGACGGAAGTAACGCGCTCTTTTCTGAAAATGATTTGAACTTAACAATCCCGAAGGATGAAAAGTTTTGAATTTGTTTTTGTGTTTTTTAGACAGAAGTGTTTTGAAGTTAGTTTATAACTTATATTGCACTCAAGTCTATGACATAGGAACGAATGTTTAGCAAATCGTTCCAAGATGGAACATCCACCAAACACTTTAGAAAAATGAGAGGAAACCCCTCATTCCTCACTTCCCACATGCAAGGCTCATGCGCAATACACGTTAATTTTATTAAGTGTTTTAGAAGTGTTATGAGATGAGAAGAGAAGAATCAAAGGAGAAGAAAACACTACGGGGAAACTAAATATTCCTAATGTTATCATGCAAAGGTGGCCCTATAGTTGAGTTAAAAAGGGAAACATCTACCTAAGTTAGCATGCAAAGGGAAGCCTAATGCTAATCCTACTCCAAGCTTAATCGAAAATTAAGTTGGACTAGTGTCATACCCCAAATTTTGACCACTAAGATTTCCCATCATTGTGCAAATCATCATCACAAAATGGATGAACCATCATACCTTGTCAGTCTCCCCAAAGATGGGTGAGCATCCACTGCAATCAAATTTAGGGTTTCAAACCCTCTCAAAGCTTTTGACAAAGGGTCAATCAAGGAATGACATGATCTTCAACTTGTATAACCTCTCAAACATTCATAATGGATCAAAAGGACTCCCACTTCAAGGATTAAGCACAAGGCTGCTCCCTTCTAGGTGGATCAAGTCTCAAGATCGCCAGTATCACCAAATTAGGGTTTTGATCGACCAGGGCCTCCAGATGGAAATTTTCATCTGGGCACAAGCCAATGATCCAAAACATAACCTAATATGCTCCATGGAACCTCATGGACCCAATCATCAAGTCAATTTGACCTCAGGGGATGCATACATCAAAAAATCAGGAATTAGGGTTTCTTGACCTAATTCACCCCTAAGTTGACTTTTGGGGCAAATCATGAGCCAAGACCTCAGGATAGGGTTTGAGGGTCTCTAATAAACCAAATTGATCCATTTGGAACAATGGATTAAGCCAAGAGGCTTGAGCAACAAGTCTCAATTTCATCTGCACCACAATTAGGGTTTTAAGGGAAAAGTCAACTATAACTTTGACTTTTGACCAAGACATGCTTCTAAACCCTAGGACATACCCCAATATACCCTATGACACCCATGGAACATTTCCATCAAGTTTGATTTAGGTCAAGGACATGATTTCCTGAAGAATTGCACAGTTTGGAATTCATCTGATAAAAAGTCAACTGTGCACAAAAGTCAACTTTGACTTTTTGAGATTTTTCACCAAAATGGATTTTTAACCCTAAAATGATGTTTATGTATGATTTGAATCATCATTCATCAAGAAAAATCAAGAAAAGTTGGATAACTTGTAAAAGGGGTAACCATAAAAACTTAGAAAATTTTCTAAGTTAAAAGATAAAGTGACAAAGGTACAAACTTTGAAGGACCATAACTCCTAAACCACAAGGCCATTTTTTCCATCCAAAGCTTGATTTGGAGATCTCATTGCCCTCTACAAAAACTTCAACTAGGCCTAACTCCAATTCATTAGGGATTTTGAACTATGAGTGAGCCAAAGTGGCTGAAAACATGAAAGTGTGCCATTTTCCAACACTTAGAAAAATTTTGTCCAAGACTGATTTTGTTGAAACACCAAAACTTATGGGATTTTTTCACACAGTTGCAAGCTAAATCAAGTCCAAAGTTAAACATCAATGTTGTTGCATATGTTGCCAAGAATTCAAAGAGCTCAACAACATGAATTGATTCAACTTGAGCCAAGAAAAATCCTTGCCCAAAGTCATGCTGCTGCAGGCTGTTTTGAGAAAATCAGTTTGCATGTTTGCTTGCCACACACGATTTTGAGCCAAAGACTAAGGATCACTATGCCACCTGTGTTCAAACCAATCACATTGCATCTGATCCAAGTGATAAATCTGAGTCAAAAAGCCAAGGAATCTTCCAACTTGAAGTTCATCCACTTTGGCACATTTTGCCTTGAATTCAAAGTGCATTAATGTGGAATAGTGCATTGTCAAGGTAGCTACCCTACTCAGTCAATTTCTCTGATTAAACAACATTAAAAACATCCGAGGAATGTGGTTTTGGTCAAGGCATAGCCCTGCTCTTGGGAATGGCTAGCTTGCCTTGCTTTAGAAGAAATCCTCCAAGCCAATCCATGCAAATGTGATCTGATCCAGCAGCCATTCACTATTCCTCCAAAACAAAAGTTGATCACCTATAAATAAAGGTCCCAATGGATCATTCAACTCACACCAAAGCCAGTTATATCACTGCTTTCTCTCATTCTTTCTTAAACCTCAAGTTTTCTTATTTTTGAGTAACCACTATCGGGTTTTGAGTTGCAGCCACAATCAATCCATTCCAATTGCTCAAACACATCACATATGATGTATTTGAGGTGTCCAAACACTTAAACACCAACTGTAACACCCCAGGCTCAAAATCACTCTTCAACCAAGCCATTATGCTTCAATTTTGCAAGTGGAGGTCTCTAGCTTGATCCAGAAGGTTTCAGAGTGTTCCAAAGCTTGCAACATACTCCATAACATCCATTGAAGCTGTAGGGATCATCAATTCACGACTGGAACACCATCTGGGCAAAGTTCCATTTCAGCTTGCATCAAGGTGAGCTTCAAACTCAAACTCCATGATCCATGTATATTTCCTCGCATGATATTTTTGCCATTTGCTTGCCATCATGTGTTGATTGTTTTGCCTCAAGAAATTGGATCATAGACCTCATAACCATGCCTGCACGATTGCTTTTGCAAATTAGGGTTCATCTGTGTTCATCATGATTATTTTACTCCACACTGAAAATAAATAAAATTGGGTATTGCCATCTTATTCCTTGTGAAAAAACGCACGAGTTTGGTGTTTGAATCATGTCCAATGGTTGAGAGATGAGTGAGATATGGTGCTTCACGCACGAGCTCGAGGAAGAAGATGGCCATGGCGCCATCCTTCAGAAAATCCAACAAGTTTGATATATATTTTTCACTTGCCATGTTATTAATGAATTGGCATTGCGCCCCAGCGGTTCATCAGCTGGTTTTGTGAGTATTGGCAAGCGAGAGGTCTGGGGTTCGAATCCCCCTCGCCCCAGACTTCTTTTTACCACTTTTTTATTTTGTTATTTTTCATATTATTATTTTTAATGATTTGAAAAATTAATAACTCCTTCAATTTTTATCATTTTTGATTGGTTCTTTTTGCAACAATTCACAAAAATGTTGAAATATTTTATTCCACCAAAAAATTAGATTTATATTATTTATTTAATATAATTAGTATTTTTGTGAATAAATTCATTTTTAATTGTTTTAAACATTCTAAAAATGAATATTTACTTTGAAAATCAAAACCTAATGAGTTTAAATATTCCTTGTGATTATCCCTCATTTTTTTTTAAACCTTAAGCAAAATCATAAGTGGATTATTCAAATTTATTTTGAATTTTGTTTGATTTTCTTTAAATATTTATTTTTTAAAGATTAAAATTAGGGTTTTTCTTGATTCAACTTTCAAAATTGATTTTCAAAAACATTTTGGGCCTCTAATAGAGTGTAAGACCCAATCCCCTTTCAACCAAAAGCATTTGGGCCTCACTTATTGTATAAGTCCCTCCGCGTTAAAAGAAAACCTCGGCGCGATCGCCATTTCAAACGGAAAAATCATCTGGGCCTACCCTCGTGTAGTAAGACCCACCCTTTTTCTTTAAAACTTTTTGGGCCTCTAATAGAGTGTAAGACCCAATCCTTTCTTGACCAAATCATTTTTGGGCCTCAGTGTATTGTATAAGTCCTGATACCGTAAAAAACAAACGGCGCGATCGTCGCCTTTTTAAAACAACCTTGGGCCTACCCTCGAGTAGTAAGACCCATTCCTTATCAAAATATATTTGGGCCTCTATTAGAGTGTAAGACCCAACCCCTTTTGTACAGAAGACCTTTTTTGGGCCTCAGTCACTTGTATAAGTCCCTCTGTACGAATTCAAATAGTGCGCTCACTGATAAAACCCTGGGCCTCTCCTTGAGCTGTAAGCCCCAAATCTTTCTTTTTCAAAGCACTTTCTCCTTTGATTTTGAATATATTGTTGTTTTCAATCTTTCTTTGTTGAACAACTAACCAAACAGCATGGAAGCTCTACAACCGAGTAAGTGGTTATTGCTTTCATTTACCGCTTTCATATACATATAAACTGTATTGTGGGGCTGTTTCACTGTAAGTCTTCTTTCATAAACTCATATCAACTGTGTAATAATAGTATAGATATTTAGAATTTCCCCGGCAACTACGTCTAGAACTAGGTGACGCCGTTTCGTTTATTCGTAAAAATAGACAACTAGATCCCCAATAGGATCACCAGATACAGTCTTCTCTTCGGCTGTCCTCATTAGGAATTGTCAAGAAACTCTACTCCCCAAAGATGAATGTCTTCTCCGTGAATGGCATCTTTGAGTTTCTTCCAAATTCTCGAACTTTCCTGACTTGATATATTCCTTGTGAATAGCTTGCCTTGAATTTCTCGGGGTTTGGGGACCCACGGGCTTCTTAAAAGCATCGGCCTCCTCTTGGGCATCGTACAAGGACCCACAGGCTTCCTAAAAGCAACCCCGCCTCCTCTTGGGCTTAGTACAAGGACCCTACGGCTTCTTAGAAGTATTCACAGCCTCCTCTTAGGCTTCGTAAAATGATATCTTCCTCCGGGAATGATAGCCTCCTCTTGGGCCTCGTACAAGGACCCGTCGGCTTCTTAAAAGTTTCTAGCCTCCTCTTGGGCTTCATACAAATTGTCCCGACGACCTGCTAGAGGTATAGGAATAGAACTTAGTCATCTGCATAGAGCAGTCCTTTCATAGAGTCTACTATTGTTTCTTAAAGCATAGTACAAAAGATGAAACTCTAGACTTGGACAGTCTAATCTCCTTAAGTCTCAAAGACATTCTCAAGCACCCTTCAAAAAATAGGAAGGAAACCCGTAGACTCGGACAATCTCAATACCCTCCGGATTTCCCGCTTCCTTAAAGAACAGGAATAACCCGAATCCTTGAATCAAATACATGAGTACAGTGTGGCTCATATAAGAACTGATTTTCTCTTCAAAATCAGTATATTGGACCTGTCACTCAACTGAAACAGTTACAATAGCCTCCTCTTGGGCTTGGTACAATGATTCTCCCCAGTGGAGTCAAATAACGTTTAGCCTCTCTCTCGGGCTTTGTACGAGACACATAAGAAACTCCCTCGTTGAGTCAATCACCAAATAGCCTCCATCTCGGGCTTCGTACGAGATACAAAAGACTCTCTTGTTGAGTCAAATAGCCTTCATCTCGGGCTTTATACGAGATACCAAAAGACTTCATCATCGAGTCAAAACCTTTTCTCCTCTCTCTCGGGCTTTATACGAGACACATATTAGCCTCCTCTTAGGCTTTGTATAAGAAAACCACTGGTTGATCCAATCAACCTTTTAGCATCAAAGATGTGCCTCATTCACAGTACACAAACATCAACAACTCCTTCCCCTTCATCTAATCGATGTAAGCGGCAAGCCTCTGGATCATCTACATCCATGCCACTGTCCCTCTTTTAGCATGAGAAATTCCTAAGGAAAGATAGCATTGCTCTACACTGAGTTAAAGTCTTCTCCTTCAGGTTAAAATCCCCTATAAAGGAAATTATGGCATTACTAGGGTCCGCGTATCCCGGTTAAAGTAATTCTCCTTTATAAAACAGTTGTGACATGCAACCCCTTCTTTAGAGATGACAAATTCTCTCTAAGGTCAAACCCCTTTAGCTTCACGTCTTGGGCTTTGAACAAGACACAAATAAACTCTTCAGCTTCATATCTTGGGCTTTGAACAAGATACAAATCACCTTTCGCTTCACGTCTTAGGCTTTGAACAAGACACCAAAAACACCCATTTCCTCCCATAGAATAGGAGGAACTACGAACGCTCTGATTTCCCTGTTTCGGTAAACGGGAATATGTAGGCATAAGATCGAAAGAAAAAGATCTTAGCGAGCACACTAAACAAAAACCCAAAATCCCATATCTCCATCAATCAAAAGCAGTAAATTCAAAAATATCAGTCCTAACATCCTAATCCTTGTTCCCCACCAGAAAGCTTCTGCCTAGATAACGAACCCGTATTGGCAAAAACACAAAAAACCAGTACAAAGGCCCCCCACATTGATAGCATTCATAACCTAACATACCGCTGTTTAAACTCAGTATGCAAAGCAGGGTTAATTGGAGACATCTGTTTCCCTTCCTTCATCAGCTCACAATAGGATAAAAAATGAATCGACCTGTAGTTTTAAGCTCAAACTGCGGAGAGCGACCAGCGCTTAAGAACCGCGTCCAAAATCGCTCGCTACAGAAAAATGGCGCCCACCGTAGCGCCTATCAAAGTTAGATCTAGACACGGTCTTCTTTTCACCTGTTGTGTATACTACAGAGTGGTAACTCAGCCGGGGAACCATTTCTGTCAGGAACTTAAGATTCATAGCTTTAAAGGTCTAGGATGTTTAGGACAAATATATATATATATATATATATATATATATATATATATATATTGCTTTTCCTAATTGCTATACGTGTTTATTTTTCTGCTAATGGGAATGCGGGTGATGCCGTATGTGGAAAGATTGAGTATACACTTAAGATAAGTGATGGCAACGGGGTCGACCATCAACCTCAGTGGAGGCTTACCAACGCAACCCATTCACTCTCTTAGCCAATGGGCCGGTTGTTAAGTCTGAGAAGCTGAGGAGCCAAAACCCTTTTGTAGTGCGGAAACTATCGGAAATAGTTATTACGCGATACTACCCTCATTTGAGGCTAGTGATCTATTCTCGGTGAATGGCACTTACTCTAAGATTGCTCTACAACTCGCTGGCGATCCGCTTGTTGTTTTGCTTTCCTGGGAGGAGCTGATGATAATGAGTACAGGTACAAAAATCACCCTAGTATAAACCTTTGGGGATGGGTAGAGCCTTGACTTCATGACAACGACCCTTTGACCCCATGTTTTTTCTATGTTTTTGTGTGCTGCATTCATGCATTCATCTAAGAAACATTAAAACATTCAAAAAATTCTTCTCTTCTAGTCTCTCTATTTTTCAAATTAAACTAAGACCGTGATTGCAAATTGTCGCTCCCGGGATTTTCATCCTAGTACAAATGCGAAAGTGGCACCGAAACAGAGTCGCCAGCAATGTGTATTTATCCCAAGAGAGGGAAAGGAAACACCGCATAAACCTGAAGGAAAGAAAAACCATGGTCTTACGACAAAGAGAAAGGGTAAGGGAGTCGGTTATGCGAGAGGAAGGTATTAGCACCCCCTCGCGTCCATCGTACCCGATGGGGATCCACGCTTGCTTGTCTCGATCAAAGGGTGTAAAGAAAGAATACTGGAAAAGGAACTGGAAAAGGAAGAAAGGAGAAAGAATGGAAAAGGAAAGGAGAGAGAAAGAGAAACAAATGTAGGGAAAATAAAAGAAGTGCTCGAATGGGCCCTACCCCACTGCCTACGTATCTCATCGGGAACATGAGAATCAGAGCGACGTAGTTCCCCTCACTAGGGATGGATTGTTCGTGTTTTTTAGTGGAATATGTCAACGTTCGCGTTCCAGCAGTTTAGGTGTTGCAGCTCGCTGTAGGGAGACTTAGGCATTACCTGTTTGCGGTAGAACGGAAATGACGCATCCTTAAGGAATGATTGAAGGAGATGAGGAAAGAATTCCTGAAGGAAAGACGTTATTGTTGGTTTTTGTCTTTTAAGAGTTTTTTCGTTGGTTTGCATATGATAGTGTATCCAAATCTTGGTCACTGGAATCTGTACATTCTCACATTCCAAGATGGAATGATTAAGAAAGCACACTAAGGATGAAGAAGACCCCCACACTTAGTTCCAATTGTTAAGGTTCAAACACACTAGCATACTTGTGTTTATTATGTGTTTTTGTTAATTATGAAATGAAGAAGTGTTTTTTATTATTTGTACCTTCAACAAGTATTGCATTTAAGTCCCTCATACAAGATCAAATGTTTAACACATTGACCCAAGATGGGCCATATGCTACACATTCTAAGATTGTAAGAGAAGACCCCTGATAATCTTTTCTTTATATAAAAGGCCTAAATGCAATAAGTGCCTACCTTTATTAGATATTTTGAATTTTCTTTGAGATGAGAAGATGAAAGACTCAAGAGAGGAGAAAGGTAAAAATCTATGTGAACTAAGACTCAATCCTAATTGATTAGTTACGGGAGTGATCCTAATGGTTTGTGAGGTTTAAACCTAAAGTCTAAAGCAAGAATGAATTAAACAATTCACTTCTAAAGTAGAAGATGAATTGTAACTCAAAAGGGAAAGTGATGAGTTATTAACAAAGGAAACACCTAAGTGCTTAACAAAACACCAAATTGAATTGTAAAAGAGATGAGAGGAAATAAGTTTGAATGTGGATTCCTTATCCACACTCAATTGAAACTTACCAAAGCCCCTACATGGTTAGTAAACATGTGTAAGAAGTATAAGAAGTAAAAGAACATTTCATGCACCATAAAACTCAAAAGAATTAGATGAGAAATCAAATCCTATAACCACAACCAGAATGTACATCATATGGAAAACAAATGATCATTATCATGCAAGTCCAAGTGGATAGGCAACAAACATCATCCATGACATTAGAACATGCTACCATAAGAAAAGGGAGAATGAAAGATGAAAAGAAATGAAAAAAACATGCATGAATGGAACATGTAATCTAAGGATCAGAATTGAAATGAAATGAAAAATGATTCACAAACATCTCACAAGTATTCATGCATAACACATCAAGACATTTAAGAAGTAATAGGAGAAGTAGAATTGAAATGGAAGTTCAAAAAAAAAGGAAAGTGCAAACACAACATGTTAAAGGTGCACAAGGTTCAAATAATAATCAACATGCAAAGATGACATATAATATGTATCAATGACCTATTATGTCACATGAATGGTTCATTGAAATATACAAATGATCATGCAAGTATGCACAAAAGAAAACATGTAAACATGCACAAATATTAAGATGATATGACATGTTATTATACTTCAAAGGTAATGCATTAAACAAAAATTAGATGGCCTCATGGAAATTAAGCAAGCATGGTTTAAAGATACACAAATTAGAAGTGAATCATATACCAAAATAACATGCAAGAAATCAAGGCAAAAAGGCTTTATACAATGCACTTAGGTCAAGTATACACATCATACAAAGTAACACAAAAATGAACACCAAACATGCCATAAACTGACCTAAAATAATCAAATAAAAATCACTTAACATACCTCAATATGCTAATGACTCAATGCAAAAAGAAGAGCACCAAAACAATTTTTAATGATCAAGACAAAAATGCACAAACTTATGGATCACATTAAGCATGCACACAAATTGAAATTCAAAGAATATTATAGAACAGGGGCAAAAATGTCATAAAATCAAGAAATAAAATCATGAAAAATTTTCTAAATGTTTTAAGAAGGCTCATGAATTTTTGTGGAATTTCTAATGAGGCTTTGGTATTTTTAAAAATTGAAAAGTGAAACGTGCATGAAAATGAAAAAAATAAAATGAAATGTAAATGTAAATGGGGTGTGAACATAGCAAATATTAGTTCAAAATGATTTGGGCTTTTAAAAACGGAGGTGTGGATAGCAATCTGGTTAGGTCCATTTACGCGCAAAACACAATAACCACCATGCACTTCAGTCAACAAAAAGGTCAAGCAATCAAAACCATTAGATTAAGTCTGGTCAACGTAAGAGTCAAAGTAACCAAAATCAAAGAACATGTGTGCAGGTCCACACTCCCTACCATGTACCACACCACACCACGTTTAAAAATAAAATCAGAAGAACCACGTGAGAGGCACATGGATTTTAATGTGCTGGCGTGTTTTCGCGCGTTGGATCAACAACATCATACGGCTGACATTCATTCTGGCAAGAAACCCTAAAATAATGACCACCGGTAGGAGAGGGACCTCCGGTCACCTTCTCCGGTCAATCACCACCGTCTGCAACCCTCACATCTCACCAAAATGCATAAATGTGATACCAAAATGAAGCTGAAGTAATGTAGATCATGAATACATTGATAAAACATACAAAATGTCCATGGCATGAGAGAATCGAACAGAGGAAGATTTGCCCTAACATTTGAACTATGCCTCTAAAGGCCTATCAACTAGCCAGGAAAGTTCTTGAGCTTATAAGAAGCTGCAAGAACCTGAAAATAACCTCACATTAAGTCTATAATGGATGAAATTCGTACCTGAAGATTGGAGACTTTGAGGTATTCTTCAGAAAACCAGAGATCTTAGCTTCTTCTTCAACCTTGGAGCTTCACAAACTAAGCAAAATAAATGCTATATAACTAGTTGCCTTGAGAGCAGAGAGATTCAATGTTGAACAATGCTTGAAACAACCTTGAGGACTATGTAGAAAACTCCTTCAATCAAGTGCCATTGATGATGATGAGGATGAAGTATCGTATGCTTGGAGAAGAATTTTTGAGAGAGTTGGTGACAGAGTGAGAGAATCAGAGAGAAAGTAGAGAGAACTTTGAAGTGAAAAATGAGAAATAAAGCTGAGACTGAAATTAGAGTGTGTGATTTCTATTTATAATATGAGCTAACTATGGTTTAGTGAGTGGAGTTAAATGAGTAATATGAGCTAACTATAGTTAGGGGCGAGTGAGGTTGGTTTTGCTATGGTGATGGTGATTCATGGTGTGCTATAGTGGAAGTGAGAATAAAACAACAAAGCTGCTGTGGCAGAAACTTGCTCCACAAGTTTGCCCTTTCCATTTTCATACATGGCACGTGCTGGTGTATGATATTTGTGTCAAGTATGCTTGGTTTAATGTGGAAAGCAGATGTTATGAAGTGTTTGTGGTGTGTGTGAACCAAAATTGTGCACCAAGCTGTCAATGCATCAGTGCCAACATAGGGCTGTTTGCAAGTGAAATACTCTCTAACCATTGAATAATTTGATGAGATTTTGGAGTCATTGGAAAGAGGATACATTGGAGCATAATGTTGATGTGAAAATTGAAGTGAAATGAGGTTGGAATAAGTTGCAAAATGACTTAAAACATAAGGGTTTGGGAACTGGTATAAGGGCGTGGCAGTTGGTCGGTTGACAAGGCAGCTTGGTGTATGGAATTTCAGTCTGAACACACTAACTTGAGACCACTATAACTCACTCATAGCTTGATTAATTCAAAATTTTCCCAACATCAATATTGAAGATGACACTACAAAGAACAACTTTGATGTTGAAAAGTTTTCCATTTGAAGCTTTTATCTTGATGAAAAATGAGTGAACATTTGGCACACCAACTGTTTGAGGAAATGATGTGCGCGTGACCTGAAAATTCTTGGTCATGACCTGGTTTTTGCCCTACTTTCCTCCAACTTTGATCAGTCATATCTCACTCAATTTTTATCCAATGGAGATGTTTTACACATGGATTTGAAGCTTAAAGCAAGACCTTTTGTTGTGGCCGAGTGGAATTTTCATTTGGTGCTTCAATTTTAAATGGCCTTGGTTCAAACTCTGATGCAAAATGGCTCAAAATTACTATTCTTGGAAACCCTACTTCTTCCAAAAATGGCAACTTTCCACATCTTGATTTTTTTATGATTCCTTTGGAGTTTCTTGATCAAATTTTGTAAATTGGACACATATAACATGAATTTCATGAATTTGGCCTCAAAAAGTCAAGAGTTGACTTTTTCCTCTGATTATTTGACTTGGCCCCCAATTTCTCTGATTTTTTATCTTTCTTCCAATTGAACCACTTCTAAAACCAATTGAGAGGTAATTTTCCACATACATACCCTTAAGAACATGTAGAATACCATGACAACAAGTTTTGTCCAAAAAATCAGAGATACCCTGATTTAATTGGAAACCCTAATTTTGGTGCCCACCTCCTAGGAGAAAAATGTGCAGTCTTCAATTTCAAATTCCTCAGAGTATGTTGTGTATCCCTTTAAAGGATGATGAGATATGCCATTTGAGGATGATTTTGAACCAATGACCTACCTCTTTTGGGGTTTTCCTTCATTTTTTAGGACCTCTTGCATAGTGAAAGATGTAGTGCTTCAATCTCCTATTGGATCTCACTTCCTTGGGCTTTTGGATGATCAATTGAGATAGTATGAGAGATGAAAGACCTTTGGCTTGCCTTGAGGCAACTTGATTGACCTTTTGTGCCTTGAATGACCCCTTGATTGTCTATCTCCCCCCTGATCACATGCCTTGATGGTAAGAGGGATGCTATGCTTCATTTTTCTATGTTAAATGCAATGCTAATGAAATGGATATGATATGATATATGATAATGCTATGCTATGATGCCAAAAGGGGAGCAAATTTTGGGGTATTACAGCTGCCCCTATTCAAACGTTGTAGACCTGAATGCCTGAAAGCGATTGCTTTCAGACTTTCAAGGTATATAGCGATTGAATACCAAATATAACCAAAAATTTGCTCTGGATAATGAAGAAGAAAAGGGATATAAACCCAACAAGACTGCTGGATTGAATCTTCAATGAAACGTCGTCGGAGAGATCTGTCTTTTGAACGATGCCAGACGACTACTGGCTTGCCATACTGTCAATGGACTTTCAACAATGTCTTTTTGAACGACGCCAGGAGACTAATGGCTTGCCATATTGTCAATGGACTTTCAACAATGTCTTTTTGAACGACGCCAGGCGACTACTGGCTTGCCATACTGTCGATGGACTTTAGCTGCTCTGCCAATCTGTCGTTGGACTTTCTGCCAAACTGTCGTTGGACTTTCACCAATTTGCACTGGATTTCTGCCAATCTGTCGTTGGACTTTCACCAATCTGTCGTTGGATTTCTGCCAAACCGTCGTTGGACTTCAAAGATTACCAAACCGGCGTTTGGGATCTCAAACTTGCCATCTTCAGATGAACTTTTGCAGCTTTTACCAGACTGTCGTTGGATTTCAGTGCTTACCAAACTGGCTTTGGAAGCTTTGCCAAACTGTCGTTGGACTTCGGTGCTTACCAAACTGTCATTGGAAGCTTTGCCAAATGATCATCCCACCTGCTGGAACAACCACCTGCAATATTATCCCACATGCTGGAATAATGTGAACAAACTGTAATATAATGATCGCCCACCTGCTGGAACAACCATCTGCAATACTATCCCACCTGCTGGAATAATATGAACAAACTGTACGCATGCCAAAAATAAATTGGACTTTGGATTGTAAATGAGCAATGCTGAGAATTACACCACCTGCTGGGTAATATCATGTGCTGACACTTTGCTGAAGAAGATATTCTGTCGATCTCTTTGGACCTTGCTGGGGAAATTACTGCGACCCGGCTGAGGAGTATAGCAGACAAGACTCAATGCTGAACTCTGTGGGGGTACTATTACCAGAGATACGACCTTGCTAGGGATCAGGGCTACTCTGCCGGGGACATGCAAATCTTGGTTGAAAGACAACCCGCTGCAACATGCTGAGAAAGAGTCCCTATAGATCTGTTAGGGAAACCCAAAGCAATTCCTCGGTAATCTGTTGAGGAAGAAGACTGTCGAGCTTAGGATAAATGTCACAGTGCCCCATGTTGGGCAAACTTTCCCTTTGACGACTCCGCTGGGGATAATGAGTTTAGAACACACCCTGCCCGAGAAAACTGCTTTAAAGCGTCTCGTGTTGGGGCTGCCCTTCGAGAGGATTTTACAGAAGACCAAATGTCCTCAAACTCTACTGGGGATTATAGATCGGGAATATCTTTTGCTGTGGAGATAACATGCCCCATGCATGGGATGGTCAATAACTCCGCTGGGGATTGATCTTTGACAAATTTCACTTGCTGAAACCTGCGGGATATATGATACTACCACTTGCTGGTACATCCTGCCAAGAGTAAACTCCACAAGGGATGTTGGTACTTAAAGTTTCGTCTCTTAAGAGGATTTTATAGAAAACCAAGCGTTTTCAAACTCTTAGACGAACACTCTGCCTTGAACTACCCTTCACATCGTCTGCAAGGTACTGGAGGATTGGCGCTTGTTATTGACCTGGAGCGTTCACTGCATTAATAACTGTTATCAACACAGAAGAAATCCATCTTCGACCACCGTTACTGTCACGAAACTCGGTGGGACTCTTGAATGGAAGAATCGACTTAATAAGATACAAAAATATCAAGTCATAGCAAATATCTGCTCGTGGTTACGATCATGCTGCTCGGATCAATCGTGCTCATTACCTGCAACAGAAAAAGAATATGCACATGCCCCAGGATATTGCGTGGTCTTTTGAGTCCACCATCCAAGGTTGTCCAACAAGCAAAGTAATTTCAATTGTCTTTGTGCATGTTTTTGCAAGGCCAAGATATTTTCAAAGTAATGTTTTATTATCAAAAATCGGACGTTTTTGCAAACAAAACAGTAAAATGAAAATAAAAGCTCGTGACTAAATATTCAATTTTATTGATGAAATGCCAAAAATTGGCGAATTTACAATCAGAAGCAAACCCCTGAAAGAGGCGACTGCCATAAAACTGAGAAAAGAAATATATCCTAATGATAATGCGGAACTTGGATTCCAACTGATTTCTGATTCTGTTATAGCCAGTATGTATTCCAACTCTCCTAATTATCTTTGCCTTCAGAAGCTCGTGGTCGGACCAATTCCTCCTTTGGAATTTTACCAGTTCGCTGAAGAGTAGAAAACGTACAGATTAATTCAGACTGCAGTCATTCGCTTTAATCCCTCTTTTGCGTGAATCGCCTTTTCAGGTTTTCAATCCACCGGGATACCCTTTTTTGCCTAAGTTTCCCTTTCGGGTTTTCAACTTACCGGGTGTACAATTCTTTTCAATTATATCCCTAATTTTTGCCCGAACCTTTATTCTGTTTTTGGTTCGCCGGGATGCCCTTTTTTGTCTGGATTCTTTTTTTCTTTTATCCAGCGGGTCTCTTTATACGAAGTATTTTTTAACTGCATCTGAATTAACAGGGGATGAAAAGTCTTCACCATCCATGGTTGTCAGTAATAAGGCTCCACCTGAGAAAACCTTTTTAACCACGAATGGACCCTCATAATTAGGAGTCCATTTGCCCCTGTGATCTGTACTCCGAGGAAGTATTCTCTTGATTACCACATCTCCTACCTTGTAGACTTGGGGTCTAACCTTTTGATTAAATGCCCTCTTCATTCTGCGCTGATATAGCTGGCCATGACATACTGCTGTTAATCGCTTCTCCTCAATAAGGCTCAGCTGATCAAATCTGGCTCGTACCCATTCAGCTTCATCTAGTTTAACGTCCATCAATACTCGGAGAGAGGGAATCTCTACTTCTATCGGTAGAACTGCTTTCATACCGTATACCAGTGAGTATGGTGTTGCCCCAGTGGACGTGCGGACTGATGTTCGGTACCCATGCAAAGCCAGTGGTAACATCTCATGCCAATCTTTGTACGTGATAACCATCTTCTGCACAATCTTCTTGATATTTTTGTTGGCCGCTTCGACCGCGCCATTCATCTTCGGGCGGTACGGAGAAGAATTGTGATGTTCGATTTTGAAGTCCCGGCATAGTTCAGCCATCCTCTTATTATTCAAATTAGATCCATTATCGGTAATGATTCTTTCAGGCACTCCATATCGACAAATGATATCTCGTTTCAAGAAACGAGTCACTACTTGCTTAGTGACATTGGCATAAGATGCTGCTTCAACCCATTTAGTGAAGTAATCGATGGCGACCAAGATGAAACGATGGCCGTTTGAAGTAGTAGGCTCAATTTTCCCGATCATATCAATGCCCCACATCGCAAATGGCCACGAAGAGGACATGATACTCAACGGATTGGGAGGAACGTGTACTTTATCTGCATAGATCTGGCATTTGTGACACTTGCGGGCATACTTGCAGCAATCTGACTCCATGGTCAGCCAATAATACCCTAATCTCAACAATTTCTTAGCCATCGCATGTCCTCCAGCATGGGTACCGAAAGAGCCTTCGTGCACTTCAATCATCAACAGGTCTGCCTCGTGTCTATCCACACATCTGAGCAGAACCGTGTCAAAATTCCTTTTATACAGCACGCCATCTTTGTTCAAGAAGAAACTACCAGCTAGCCTTCTTAATGTCTTCTTGTCATTGGAAGATGCCCCAGGGGGGTATTCTTGATTTTTCAAGAAGTATTTGATGTCATGGTACCAAGGCTTATCGTCAGACACTGCATCAACCTCAAACACAAAAGCAGGCCTATCAAGACGAGATACATCAATCCTGGGCACAAAGTTCCAACCATGCACTTTGATCATCGAAGATATAGTGGCCAAGGCATCTGCAAACTTATTCTCATCTCTAGGAACATGGTACAACTTGACAGTTGTAAAGAATGTCAGCAATCTCCTCGTATAATCTCTATACAGAATCAAGTTCTGCTGATGTGTGTGCCAAGTTCCCTTTACTTGATTGATTACCAGTGCTGAATCACCAAAGATATCGAGGGTTTTGATTCGTAGATCAATAGCCTCCTCAATCCCTAGTATGCAAGCTTCATACTCTGCTTCATTATTGGTACACCCGAAAGTTACTCGGGTAGTGAAGGGCATGTGAACACCTTCTGGCGTAATGAGGACTGCACCAACTCTGCACCCATTCATGTTAACTGCCCCGTTAAACATCAAACTCCATTTGGATTCAGGGTCAGGCCCCTCCTCCAGAAGTGGTTCCTCGCAGTCTTTCGCTTTGAGAAACATGATGTCCTCATCAGGGAAATCAAACCTCATGGGCTGGTAATCATCAAGAGACTGTTGCGCAAGATAATCTGACAGTATACTTCCTTTGATTGCTTTTTGCGAAGTAAATTGAATATCGTACTCTGTCAGTACCATCTGCCACCTTGCAACTCTGCCTGTAAGTGCTGGTTTCTCAAAAATGTACTTGACCGGATCCAATTTTGAGATCAACAAGGTTGTATGTGTGAGCATGTATTGTCTCAATCGCTTGGCGGCCCATGCGAGTGCACAACATGTCTTCTCAAGCATTGAATAACGTGATTCACAATCTGTGAATTTCTTGCTCAGGTAGTAGATAGCATGTTCTTTCCTACCTGTCTCGTCGTGTTGACCGAGAACACAACCCATGGATCCTTCAAGCACTGTCAAGTACATAATCAGCGGTCTCCCTTGAACTGGAGGTATTAGAATCGGAGGTTCCTGCAAATATCTTTTTATTTTATCGAATGCATTTTGACAATCATCATTCCACCTGACCGTTTGATCTTTTCTTAGCATTTTGAATATCGGTTCGCAGGTGGCAGTTAGGTGAGATATAAACCTTGAAATGTAGTTCAATCTCCCTAGAAAGCCGCGAACTTCTTTCTCAGTTCTCGGTACAGGCATATCTTGTATAGCTTTCACCTTAGCAGGATCAACCTCTATCCCTTTTTCACTGACGATAAAACCAAGCAATTTTCCGGACCGCACGCCGAAAGTACATTTGTTAGGATTCAGTCTCAACCTGAATTTCCTTAACCTCTTAAACAGCTTCTTTAAGTTAATCAGATGTTCCTCTTCTGTCTTTGATTTAGCAATCATGTCATCCACATAGCACTCGATCTCTTTATGAATTAGATCGTGGAATAACGTCACCATTGCTCTTTGATAAGTTGCCCCTGCGTTTTTCAACCCAAAAGGCATTACTTTGTAACAGAAGGTACCCCACGGGGTAATGAATGTCGTCTTCTCCATGTCCTCAGGCGCCATCTTTATCTGATTGTACCCGGAGAATCCATCCATAAATGAGAACACTGAAAACTGAGCGGTATTATCAACCAGCACATCAATATGAGGGAGTGGAAATTCATCTTTAGGGCTCGCCCTGTTGAGATCCCTGTAATCCACGCACATTCTAACTTTGCCATCCTTCTTCGGCACCGGTACTATATTGGCCACCCAAGGAGGATAGTTGGTCACCGCCAGAAAACCTGCATCCAACTGTTTATGTACTTCTTCCTTGATCTTCAAAGCCATTTCTGGTTTCGTTCTGCGCAGCTTCTGCTTGACCGGTGGACAATCCTCTTTCAACGGTAGTCTATGCACAACTATGTCTGTATCTAAACCTGGCATATCTTGATATGACCAAGAAAAGATGTCAACGTATTCCCGTAGCATGACTATCAACTCTTGCTTTACATCAGCCCGCATACTTGCGCCGATCTTGATCTCTTTCTTGCTTTCTTCTGACCCAATATTGATAACCTCGAGAGCTTCCTGATGAGGCTGAATGGCCTTTTCTTCCTGTTTCAACAATCTAGCCAATTCTTCCGGGAGTTCATAGTCTTCATCACTTTCTTCCTCGGCTTGATAGATCGGATTGTCGAAATCATACGTGGGCATAACAGAATCATTTTCAGAGGAATTCACAGAATCAAGTCTGCATGATTGGATTTATGCTTTATTTTAGATTATTTTTGCTTGAAAACCAAAAGAAAAGAAAGTGCATTATCATTTTTAATTTCTTTGTGCAAAAATAAAAATAAAGAAAGAATAAAGGAACACAAATTTGTAAACAAAACGTCCTTTTATTGATATTTGAACATTATTTGAGAAAATATGGGGGCCTTACAAATGGATCCTCACACCTTGGGCAGAGTGTGGGATTTTATGCATTATGAAATACAAGAATTATTACTCTGAATGGTGTACAACATGAACGACTTCTTCGCTAGACCAGTTCTGCAATACTTCGCCCGGAGCCAGTGCATATACCCATTTGTCCAGATAATCTGAGCTTTCAGCGTCATCCTCTATTGCTGAGCAGGACTGATTGGGATTGATAATTCCTCCACTGTTGAAACTGATTGGTCCACGGAATCGGGGAACTGGCGTCCAGCCCGGCTGGTATCCAATGCCAAACTTGTCTTCCTTCACAAACACATCAATAGCTTTACCCCAACCCTGGGCATTTCCGCTTTTAACCACTTCTCTAGCCTGCTTGTAGGATGCAATTGATGCGCTCGGCCCACCTGGCACATTCGACACCACTGCTGCTAAAGTAGACTCTGGTAAGTTATTGATATTCAGGGCTTCGAAAGACTGGCACAGGGTTTCATGAATTTCTCCCTCCATTTCCACATATTTGAAAGTGGATAGATGACTCACGAATATATCTTCCTCGCCACAAACAGTAACCACTTGACCCTCGAACACATACTTGAGCTTCTGATGAAGTGTTGAGGTAACTGCGCCCGCTGCATGAATCCATGGTCGGCCCAACAAACAGCTATAAGCAGGCTGAATGTCCATAACATGAAAGATCGTCTTGAATATCTGTGGACCAACCTGTATTGGTAGTTCAACCTCTCCAAACACCGATCTTTGGGATCCATCGGAAGCTCTCACAATCAGATCGCTGGGTCTCAGAACCAATCCATCTACTTCAATTTTCATCAGGGCCTTTTTGGGTAACACATTCAAGGAAGAACCTGTATCAACTAGCACATGCGACAAAATAGCTCCTTTGCATTCAAGTGTGATGTGCAGCGCTTTGTTGTGATTACATCCATCTGGAGTCAAATCCCTATTCGTAAACCCCAACCCGTGGCTCACATTCACATTCGAAATTACTCCCTCTAACTGATTCACTGTAATCTCTTGGGGAACGTATGCCATATTCAGAACCTTCAACAAAGCAGCCCGGTGTGCATCTGAACTCATTAGCAGGGATAATATCGAAATTTTGGAGGGTGTCTGATTAAGCTGGTCAATGATCTTGTAATCACTCTTTTTGATGACCCTCATAAATTCCTCGACATCATTATCAAAATTGACTTTAGGGTCCTCTTCCTGAGCAGGCACCTTGTCATCAACAACCTGTTTTCCTTTCGCTCTTGCAGTAACTTCAGCCTCTTTATCATTCCTTAGAGTCTGGGGATCAAACAGTCGACCACTTCTGGTGAAACCACTCGGTCCACTGACATTCTCAACACTGGTACCAACAATCTCTGCTCTCTGTCGGCTTCCTCCTTGATGAGTATCAGTTCTATATTGCCATGGAACTGCCCTATTGGACACATAAGCAGCCGATTCAGGAACTATAATCGTAACTGGTCTCGGCCTCTTGGGTACGATGATAGCAACAGGAGCTTCAACAGGCACCTGTATCTCCACTGGATTATAATAGATGGTAACAGCAGAAACATCCTTTTCCTTCTCTACTTTGTCAAACTGAAGGCTTCCTTCGTCTATAAGATCCTGCAGTCCAGCTTTCAACTTACTGCAGCCATTAATCTGTATCGAACAATCCTCGCAATCAGAGGCACATCCAGGAAATACCTTCCCTTTTAACAAACGTTCTTTTACAATCAACAGCGGGGTCTTTACCAAATTCACATCAGTAATCAGATTCAGTTTCTCACCATCAGAAATAGCATTCATGCTTGCACCTCCATGATGGGGCATTGGATTATCACGAACATTCGGCGGCTTAGAGAAATTAATAGCTTTTGCGTCAATCAGGTCTTGAACCTTATGGTGAAAAGCCCAGCACTTCTCTATTGAGTGACCTTGCGCGCCAGAATGAAATTCACATCTAGCGTTGGCATCATATCCCTGAGGCAATTTTCCGGAGTCTAGCGGTCTCATAGTCCGTAGTTCAACCAACTTCTCTTTGAGCAGTTGTGGTAACAAAGCAGCATATGACATAGGCAAAGGATCAAACTTACGGTCCCTTGGTCTGTTATTCTGGAATCGGGGTCTACCTTACTGATCTGGAACTTGCTGTCCAGCTGGAACTGGAATGGTTATAGCATCCACCTGATGATAGGACTGATTCCTACCTCTGCCCCCTCCTCTATGCACAGCACTGGACTCCCCTTCTCTTTTCCTTGATCCGTTGGCAAAGGGTTTTCTCGAACTCGAAGCACCAGTCCCACCGACGTCTTGAATCTTACCCAATTTCAGCAGACTCTCTATTCGTTCCCCAGCAACAACAATATCAGCAAACCCTGTGGAAGGACACGCAACCAATCTATCCAAATACGACCCTTGGAGTGTGCTCATGAACATATCAGCCATCTCACGATCACCCAAAGGTGGTTGAACTCGTGCAGCCAACTCCCTCCATCTTTGTGCGTATTGCTTAAAGCCTTCCTTAGGATCCTGAGTCATACTCTGCAGCTGAGTACGATTAGGTGCCATATCCAAATTATATTGATACTGCTTCAGAAATGCAGCGCACAAATCTTTCCAGCTCTTGATATGAACCCTGTCCAGCTTAACATACCATTCCAGGGAGGCGCCTGACAGGCTGTCCTGGAAAAAATACATCCAGAGCTTCTGGTCATCAGTATAAGCGGCAACCTTGCGATTGTAAGCTTGCAAATGTGTTTTGGGACAGGTACTGCCATTGTACTTATCCAAAGCAGGAAGCTTGAACTTGGGAGGGATTCGCACATCCTGCACGAGACCCATGTCTTCTACATTAATTCCCAGAGGATTTTGGCTCTCAATAGCCTTGAGTCTTTCATCTAACCCTTCGTACTTCCGGTCGTCATTATAGAAACCCATGTCATTGTTGAATGCAGTGAACTGGTCATCTTAACCATCCTCATTATTGTCAAATCCCAGATGTACCCCACCAGCAGGGATTGTGCCGACAGGAGGAGTGCGCACAGTGCGATTTGGGATTTCAGTTTCCAGCCTCTGGATAGTGGTTCTCATAGCTTCTTGTCCAATCCTCATGTTTTCTTGACCGGTCCTCAGCTCCTGCTGACCTTGAGCAATCCCCTGCATAAGGTTCATGAATTGTTCCATCCTTCCCCTCAAATCAGCTAACTCCGTCTGAACTTGCTCCATTACTCTTGCTTGATTGCGTCGGGTAGAATATCGGTGAACTGGGGTGTCAGCTATCGTGCCTGAAAACCAAATAAAGGTTAGCAGGCACCTGCAAAAGAAGAAAACCTGCAATGCAAAAATGATATGCTATGCAAATGCAAATGCACAGTTATGTTTGTCGTTTCAAGATACTTTTTACATCCTGATTCTAATCATAACCACAAATTCCTGACGACCAGAAATCATGATTAGTGAGTTTTGCTCTGAAGAGATATTCATATACATCGATCACAAATATCTGAAGACCAGAAATAGTGACTTTGTAGTGTGCCCGTGTGCAGATAACACATCACATATATCTGAAAACCAGAAATTGTGAACAGAAATACCTTTTTTCATACAAATTCCCAGAAGTTTTCAAGTACATTAGTCATAGTTTCAGCAACAGAATAAGAAACAAGTAGTCAAATGGATCCATCAACAATCCTGATGGTAACCATTACCAATTACAAAGAAACGACAAAAATCACTAATCTGATAGCTCTACGTCTTTCAGCTTCTGGCTGGAATACTTAATCTCTTCAAACAGGATGCGGGTACGCTGATGATGTGGCTTCTCAATCAGCTCTTTGATTATGACGTCCCTTTTTTCCAACGCATCCTCTAACGAACCCATGTGCATCAGCAAGGCTTCATCTTCACCGGCTCCTTTGCGCCTCTTAATTCCAGCTTGAATTTTAACCAGCTTCAGATCCGCCGTAACATCTTCAAGCTCTTTGTTGGCGATTTTCAGCTTATCTTCAGCGTTCCTTGCCTGTTCTTGGCTTCTGTCAAGGTCTTCTCGATGCTTTCTTCTTGCTTCATGTGCTTTCTTCAGCTCTTCATTTTTATCTTTTAACTGGGTCATCAATTCAGAGTTCTCAATTCTGACTTCATCCCAAGCTTGACGGAGTTTAGCTAACGAATCCTTGCTTCGGGCTAGAGCCTGCTTTGTAGTCCTGTGAGCCTGACTAGTATCATCTGCTCCCAAGGTAAGCTTTCGGAAGTATCGAGCTCTGTCATCAAAATCTTCTTCTTTGTCTGCCAGGGTTTTCTCTGCTTTCAATGCTCTCTTTTCCAACTCTTTGTTGTCCGCTAGAGCTTTCTGAAGACATCTGCTCATTCCAGAGTTCTCTATCTGCAGCTCTCTAACCTTTTTCTTCCATTTCTCGCACTCCTCAATAGCCACCATGGTGGGTTGTTCAGGCTGTACTGAACGTACAAAAGGTCTCCTTGAAAAGGGCAAAAGCAATTCCTTTACTTTCGTCTCAATCCATTTGTCATATTCAGGATAAGACCTACATTCTCCTTTCCCAAAAACCGCTTTTCCAATTTTATGCTTATCTTTCCAAGCATTCACTACCTCTACCACCTTCTCATCTTTAGTTCCTATGAAGAACAAAGATTCTTCCACGTCTTGCTCTGTAGGAGGACCCCTGGAAGCATACCCGAACTGTCGGATGGCCGA
The DNA here is from genome assembly GCA_022829125.1 of Lathyrus tuberosus. Lineage (NCBI taxonomy): Eukaryota > Viridiplantae > Streptophyta > Magnoliopsida > Fabales > Fabaceae > Lathyrus > Lathyrus tuberosus. The sequence continues at coordinate 3,141,835 of JALAZF010000353.1, forward strand.
AACTGGATTATAATTGATCCCTCCTTTTCTGCCAATCAGAGGTACATTTGGAAAACTTCCGCATCTTGTGATAAGCTCAATTCTCAGTAATCGATGATCGAACCAGACAATATTATCAGCAGTTAAACCTATCATTCGCTCGGACCACTTCGCAACATCTATGGTTTCCACAAAGGCACCTGTTTAAGGCAAATGCTTGAAGAGCCAATGACATAGCAGTGGAGTGCAGCAACTAACAGGGCCTCCCCTTTTTTTCTCGTTCTTGTAATGCACGGAATGATAAAAATCCCCCAACAAAGTAGGGACTAGATTTTTAAGAACGAAAACTCTAGTAGCTTGCATATCCACAAAGTCTTGCTGATTGGGAAAAAGAACTAGGCCATATATGCAAAGAGCCAAAATGGAGTTGTAAACCGTCCAGTTTTTAGCATTAGCAGACTCTTGGGCTTGATCAGAAAGGAATTCCAGATGAAATCCGTCAACTCCGTTTTTGTTACTCACACCACTTTTGATCACTGACTGGTCCATTTGCGTTGCAGCGACAATTTCTTTTACACTAGGAGAGCTACCAGAAAAGAATGGTATTGTTGACATGATCGGAACCCCCAAAATAAATGAGAATTCTTCTAGCGTTGGCATCAAAATGTAATCTGGAAAGAGGAAGCATCTCAGCGAAGGCTCATAGAACTGCGGCAGGGTGTGCAGAGCATCATGTTCATACTTCGTGATAGTGCGGACCATCTTAACCAAATCCCCATACTTCTTTTGAAACCTGTCAAGAACTCCTGAGCCGGCCATGTCTATAACTTTGAGAAATGAATCCAAGGTAGGGTCTGGAAACTTGTAAGAAACATTATTCTTCCTTCTCTCTTCATTCTCTGTTGAACCCATGGATTGGAATCAGAAGTATATTATGCACCTAAAATTGACAAACATAACCGTTATGATATGATAATGCAATACAAAGGGGTAATGTGATCAGGTAATCAGGTGTCTGTGCTGAACTGTGTGCGGTGTCAGTGTAGCCCTGGGAACAATAGGGAACCACAAATAGGAACTGTCTGAATATAACAGGATGAACCCTTCCTTTGTGTAAAGTCAACAGAAAACCGGGTATGTAGGAAGTCATGGTCACCTGCAAACCTACAAACAACCCCCCTCTCACATGTGGGTTCTAGGATGTTCAGTATCCCGGGCTCTCAGGTCGAGAAATAATGATACGTTCACCATTTCTGGTTTGGCATCATCATCAATCGAGGAGGCCTCAACTGATTCTCCAAGACGAAAGGTCCTCAGCTTCTGGCACTGAGGTCGAGAAGCAATAGTACATTCATCCCTCGGGGTACAGTACTATCGCAAATCGAGGAGTGCCTCCACTGATTCTCTTTCCAAAATGGAAGCCCTATGGCAAGTTCCCAGCATTGGGTCCTCGGGTCGAGAATGTGCAATGGGTTTGCCACAGAATGTGGTCTGCCACTGTCACATCTCGGGAGGAGTGCCGCAACTGAGTCCTCGGGAATGGTCACCAGAGTCGACACCTCTCTAGATCGACATCCTGGAATACGCAAGACTCGCATGCCATGATGGGTCCCAAGATAGCCTCGTCTAGCTGTGAATTTCGTGAATACCCAACGTACTCCAGACGGCACGTAGGTCCCACTAGTCTCTACTCTAATCCTAAGTGTATACTCAAGCCTGTGTAATGGGCTTATCTCTCAGAAATTCCAATCCCACCAAACAGACAGCACAGTGCAACACAGTATAATACATAAAATGTAAATGCTACAATGCTGTAAATATGATACAAGTAATAAAATACAGTAAACAACAAATACAATACAACAGTAAACACCCAATAAAAGAAAAGCAAACAAGCGCTAGGATTGACTCGCTTAGGATGGACCAATAATAGGTCAACCTGTCCCCAGCAGAGTCGCCAGCTGTCGCTCCCGGGATTTTCATCCTAGTACAAACGCGAAAGTGGCACCGAAACAGAGTCACCAGCAATGTGTATTTATCCCAATAGAGGGAAAGGAAACACCGCATAAACCTGAAGGAAAGAAAAAGTATGGTCTTACGACCAAGAGAAAGGGTAAGGGAGTCGGTTACGCGAGAGGAAGGTATTAGCACCCCCTCGCGTCCATCGTACCCGATGGGGATCCACGCTTGCTTGTCTCGATCAAAGGGTGTCAAGAAAGAATACTGGAAAAGGAACTGGAAAAGGAAGAAAGGAGAAAGAATGGAAAAGGAAAGGAGAGAGAAAGAGAAACAAATGTAGGGAAAATAAAAGAAGTGCTCGAATAGGCCCTACCCCACTGCCTACGTATCTCATCGGGAACATGAGAATCAGAGCGACGTAGTTCCCCTCACTAGGGATGGATTGTTTGTGTTTTTTAGTGGAATACGTCAACGTTCGCGTTCCAGCAGTTTAGGTGTTGCAGCTCGCTGTAGGGAGACTTAGGCGTTACCTGTTTACGGTAGAACGGAAATGACGCATCCTTAAGGAATGATTGAAGGAGATGAGGAAAGAATTCCTGAAGGAAAGACGTTATTGTTGGTTTTTGTCTTTTAAGAGTTTTTTCGTTGGTTTGCATATGATAGTGTATCCAAATCTTGGTCACTGGAATCTGTACATTCTCACATTCCAAGATGGAATGATTAAGAAAGCACACTAAGGATGAAGAAGACCCCCACACTTAGTTCCAATTGTTAAGGTTCAAACACACTAGCATACTTGTGTTTATTAAGTGTTTTTGTTAATTATGAAATGAAGAAGTGTTTTTTATTATTTGTACCTTCAACAAGTATTGCATTTAAGTCCCTCATACAAGATCAAATGTTTAACACATTGACCCAAGATGGGCCATATGCTACACATTCTAAGATTATAAGAGAAGACCCCTGATAATCTTTTCTTTATATGAAAGGCCTAAATGCAATAAGTGCCTACCTTTATTAGATATTTTGAATTTTCTTTGAGATGAGAAGATGAAAGACTCAAGAGAGGAGAAAGGTAAAAATCTATGTGAACTAAGACTCAATCGTAATTGATTAGTTACGGGAGTGATCCTAATGGTTTGTGAGGTTTAAACCTAAAGTCTAAAGCAAGAATGAATTAAACAATTCACTTCTAAAGTAGAAGATGAATTGTAACTCAAAAGGGAAAGTGATGAGTTATTAACAAAGGAAACACCTAAGTGCTTAACAAAACACCAAATTGAATTGTAAAAGAGATGAGAGGAAATAATTTTGAATGTGGATTCCTTATCCACATTCAATTGAAACTTACCAAAGCCCCTACATGGTTAGTAAACATGTGTAAGAAGTATAAGAAGTAAAAGAACATTTAATGCACCATAAAACTCAAAAGAATTAGATGAGAAATCAAATCCTATAACCACAACCAGAATGTACATCATATGGAAAACAAATGATCATTATCATGCAAGTCCAAGTGGATAGGCAACAAACATCATCCATGACATTAGAACATGCTACCATAAGAAAAGGGAGAATGAAAGATGAAAAGAAATGAAAAAAACATGCATGAATGGAACATGTAATCTAAGGATCAGAATTGAAATGAAATGAAAAATGATTCACAAACATCTCACAAGTATTCATGCATAACACATCAAGACATTTAAGAAGTAATAGGAGAAGTAGAATTGAAATGGAAGTTCAAAAAAAAAAAGGAAAGTGCAAACACAACATGTTAAAGGTGCACAAGGTTCAAATAATAATCAACATGCAAAGATGACATATAATATGTATCAATGACCTATTATGTCACATGAATGGTTCATTGAAATATACAAATGATCATGCAAGTATGCACAAAAGAAAACATGTAAACATGCACAAATATTAAGATGATATGACATGTTATTATACTTCAAAGGTAATGCATTAAACAAAAATTAGATGGCCTCATGGAAATTAAGCAAGCATGGTTTAAAGATACACAAATCAGAAGTGAATCATATACCAAAATAACATGCAAGAAATCAAGGCAAAAAGGCTTTATACAATGCACTTAGGTCAAGTATACACATCATACAAAGTAACACAAAAATGAACACCAAACATGCCATAAACTGACCTAAAATAATCAAATAAAAATCACTTAACATACCTCAAGATGCTAATAACTCAATGCAAAAAGAAGAGCACCAAAACAATTTTTAATGATCAAGACAAAAATGCACAAACTTATGGATCACATTAAGCATGCACACAAATTGAAATTCAAAGAATATTATAGAACAGGGGCAAAAATGTCATAAAATCAAGAAATAAAATCATGAAAAATTTTCTAAATGTTTTAAGAATGCTCATGAATTTTTGTGGAATTTCTAATGAGGCTTTGGTATTTTTAAAAATTGAAAAGTGAAACGTGCATGAAAATGAAAAAAATAAAATGAAATGTAAATGTAAATGGGGTGTGAACATAGCAAATATTAGTTCAAAATGATTTGGGCTTTTAAAAACGGAGGTGTGGATAGCAATCTGGTTAGGTCCATTTACGCGTAAAACACAATAACCACCATGCACTTCAGTCAACAAAAAGGTCAAGCAATCAAAACCATTAGATTAAGTCTGGTCAACGTAAGAGTCAAAGTAACCAAAATCAAAGAACATGCGTGCAGGTCCACACTCCCTACCATGTACCACACCACACCACGTTTAAAAATAAAATTAGAAGAACCACGTGAGAGGCACATGTATTTTAATGTGCTGGCGTGTTTTCGCGCGTTGGATCAACAACATCATACGGCTGACATTCATTCTGGCAAGAAACCCTAAAATAATGACCACCGGCCGGAGAGGGACCTCCGGTCACCTTCTCCGGTCAATCACCACCGTCTGCAACCCTCACATCTCACCAAAATGCATAAATGTGATACCAAAATGAAGCTGAAGTAATGTAGATCATGAATACATTGATAAAACATACAAAATGTCCATGGCATGAGAGAATCGAACAAAGGAAGATTTGCCCTAACATTTGAACTATGCCTCTAAAGGCCTATCAACTAGCCAGGCAAGTTCTTGAGCTTATAAGAAGCTGCAAGAACCTGAAAATAACCTCACATTAAGTCTATAATGGATGAAATTCGTACCTGAAGATTGGAGACTTTGAGGTATTCTTCAGAAAACCAGAGATCTTAGCTTCTTCTTCAACCTTAGACCTTCACAAACTAAGCAAAATAAATGCTATATAACTAGTTGTCTTGAGAGCAGAGAGATTCAATGTTGAACAATGCTTGAAACAACCTTGAGGACTGTGTAGAAAACTCCTTCAATCAAGTGCCATTGATGATGATGAGGATGAAGTATCGTATGCTTGGAGAAGAATTTTTGAGAGAGTTGGTGACAGAGTGAGAGAATCAGAGAGAAAGTAGAGAGAACTTTGAAGTGAAAAATGAGAAATGAAGCTGAGACTAAAATTAGAGTGTGTGATTTCTATTTATAATGTGAGCTAACTATGGTTTAGTGAGTGGAGTTAAATGAGTTGAATGAGTTAAGGTGAGTGCACCCTAACTAACTGAGTCAAGTTAGTTAGGGGCGAGTGAGGTTGGTTTTGCTATGGTGATGGTGATTCATGGTGTGCTATGGTGGAAGTGAGAATAAAACAACAAAGCTGCTGTGGCAGAAACTTGCTCCACAAGTTTGCCCTTTCCATTTTCATACATGGCACGTGCTGGTGTATGATATTTGTGTCAAGTATGTTTGGTTTAATGTGGAAAGCAGATGTTATGAAGTGTTTGTGGTGTGTGTGAACCAAAATCGTGCACCAAGCTGTCAATGCATCAGTGCCAATATAGGGCTGTTTGCAGGTGAAATACTCACTAACCATTGAATAATTTGATGAGACTTTGGAGTCATTGGAAAGAGGATACATTGGAGCATAATGTTGATGTGAAAATTGAAGTGAAATGAGGTTGGAATAAGTTGCAAAATGACTTAAAACACAAGGGTTTGGGAACTGGTATAAGGGCGTGGCAGTTGGTCGGTTGACAAGGCAGCTTGGTGCATGGAATTTCAGTCTGAACACACTAACTTGAGACCACTATAACTCACTCATAACTTGATCAATTCAAAATTTTCCCAACATCAATATTGAAGATGACACTACAAAGAACAACTTTGATGTTGAAAAGTTTTCCATTTGAAGCCTTTATCTTGATGAAAAATGAGTGAACATTTGGCACACCAACTATTTGAGGAAATGATGTGAGCGTGACCTGAAAATTCTTGGTCATGACCTGGTTTTTGCCCTACTTTCCTCCAACTTTGATAAGTCATATCTCACTCAATTTTTATCCAATGGAGATGTTTTACACATGGATTTGAAGCTTAAAGCAAGAACTTTTGTTGTGGCCGAGTGGAATTTTCATTTGGTGCTTCAATTTTAAATGGCTTTGGTTCAAACTCTGATGCAAAATGACTCGAAATTACTATTTTTGGAAACCCTACTTCTTCCAAAAATGGCAACTTTCCACATCTTGATTTTTTTATGATTCATTGGAGTTTCTTGATCAAATTTTGTACATTGGACACATATAACATGAATTTCATGAATTTGGCCTCAAAAAGTCAAGAGTTGACTTTTTCCTCTGATTATTTGACTTGGCCCCCAATTTCTCTGATTTTTTATCTTTCTTCCAATTGAACCACTTCTAAAATCAATTGAGAGGTAATTTTCCACATACATACCCTTAAGAACATGTAGAATACCATGACAACAAGTTTTGTCCAAAAAATAAGAGATACCCTGATTTAATTGGAAACCCTAATTTTGGTGCCCACCTCCTAGGAGACAAATGTGCAGTCTTCAATTTCAAATTCCTCAGAGTATGTTGTGTATCCCTTTAAAGGATGATGAGATATGCCATTTGAGGATGATTTTGAACCAATGACCTACCTCTTTTGGGGTTTTCCTTCATTTTTTAGGACCTCTTGCATAGTGAAAGATGTAGTGCTTCAATCTCCTATTGGATCTCACTTCCTTGGGCTTTTGGATGATCAATTGAGATAGTATAAGACATGAAAGACCTTTGGCTTGCCTTGAGGCAACTTGATTGACCTTTTGTGCCTTGAATGACCCTTTGATTGTCCATCTCCCCCCTGATCACATGCCTTGATGGTAAGAGGGATGCTATGCTTCATTTTTCTATGTTAAATGCAATGCTAATGAAATGGATATGATATGATATATGATAATGCTATGCTATGATGCCAAAAGGGGAGCAAATTTTGGGGTATTACACAAATAACAGAGAAGAGGATTACGCTAATGGATTTCGGTAGAAGGAGAACTCATACGTACACCTTCCAGGTTCCAAAGCTAGAGGATTTGAGAAAGTTAGCAAGGATGATCACTAACCCTGAGTCTTTCAGAGCCAAGTACGGAGGTTTACTACCACTGTTAAGAGTCCATGTGATTGAGGGAATCATGGATACGCTCATTCAATTCTACGATCCGGTTTATCACTGTTTCACATTCCCGGATTACCAGCTCGCACCAACGCTGGAGGAGTATTCTCATCTGATTGATCTACACATTACGGATCGAGCTCCATTTTCTAGACTGGAAGAAATTCCAACGAATTAGACTATTGCAAGAGCAATTCATTTAGACGAGTCTGAAGTTAGGACTCTCCTAACCACTAAGGGTGGCACCCAAGGTTTGCCAGCCCAGTTCTTGACGAAGAAGTCCCTATATTTTGCCAGTATAGGAAATGTGAGTGCTTTTGAAAGCATCTTTGTCTTGCTCACCTACGGGTTATTTTTGTTTCCCAACATCAATAACTTCGTCGATATTAACGCTATTAAGGTTTTTCTCATTGGAAATCCTGTACCGACTCTGCTCGCAGATGCGTATCATTCTGTACACTTGGGGAATTTATACAGCGGAGGGGAGATCACATGATGTGTACCTTTGCTTTACAAATGGTTTATCTCTCACTTGCCCAAGTCTGCTGCTTTTTGGGATTGTAAGAGTGCCTTACGTTGGTCGCAGAAGAGCATGTCTCTTACCAACTCTGATATAGATTGGTGTAATAGGATTTATGAGGGAATCAGAATCATTGACCGTTGTGGAAACTTCCCCAACGTACCCCTTATAGGAACTAAAGGAGGAATCAACTACCATCCGATATTGGTTCTTCGTCAATTTGGATACCCGATGAGACACATCCCACTGGGTGTTCATCTGGAAGGTCTTTTCTTCAAAGAAGGAGAAAACAACAAAGCACTAAAGATGGAAATAGTGCATGCTTGGAAACATGTTCATAAGAAAGGACGAGAGTCTCTAGGAAAACCGGATTGTGTCTCGGTGGAGCCTTATCTCCACTGGGTACAAACTAGAGCTCTCAAGCTAAAGATGCCTTATCCTCGTTACGGAATTCTTCCGCCGAGGGAATCTGTCATATACTTCATGACTGAGACTGAAAAGCTTCAGGTTACTCTCAACAAAGTTCAGAAGGAGAGAAGGTCTTGGAAGAACAAGTACCGCACCCTCGACATAGAGTGCATTAAAATACAGCAATTACTGAAAGAGAAAGACGCTCTGATTGAAATTTGGGAGCAACATGCTGTAGAGAATCAAGATGACCAAAGGAATTTGCTCACTCCTTTCACTTGGCAAAGGAATAACAACCCGACAACGACCCAAGAGCCCCGGTCAAAGAAAAGGAAAGTCCCAGAATCAGCACCCGATTTCTCTTCAGAGAGGACTCGGGACCCATTAGCTTAGGTTTCTGTTTCTGCACTTTGTAATCTACTGTATTTCCATTTCTGTAATCCTTTGAATTTCAATAAAAAAGGGGTTTCCCCATCGTTTGATATTTGCAATCTAATTGTCGAAGTTTATTTTGATTAAACCAAAAAAACAATTAATATAATCATTACATTCATTATTCTCACATCGCGTATTCTTCTTCCTTACGAATCTCACGTTTGTGTCTCGATTCTAGAGTCAAACTGTCTCATTCGTATAATACTCGGGCCAATCGTCAGAAAAAGATGGATGATCTTGAGGAAGAGAACAGAGAGTTGAAAGAAGAGATCGACGCTCTGAGGGAGGATATGAGAAAGCTTCGTAACGACATGCAAGCCATGGCAGAAGCTCAGCTACAAAGAACTGTGATCTCCGAGATCACCTCAACGCCCATCATAGAGAAGTATGATCCTAGGTATCAAATACTGAAAGATCGTCCTTGGGGCATGCCTGTTAACTATATCTCGGAAGGATATGTTCCGCCGATCACTGAAGATCAGGGAATAACAACAGAAGCCCCTGTGCCTGAAGGTTACAAACTTCGGGAAAGAGAAGATGCCAGGGGCATACTGAAGACTCCTGAAGGTTACAAACTTCGGGAAACGCCAAGACTCACCACCGTAGTCACGGTACCACCCCCTGTGGTGCACACTGTCCCGGAAGGACAGATTCCACAGACACCTTCTGGTAAGAAGGAAACTATGTTTAACCGAATGGATGAATTCCAGGAACAGTTCTTGGAAATGCAGAAGGAACTGTAAGCCATTCGCGGTCAAGATCTATTTGGAAAGGACGCCGCAGATCTCTGCTTAGTCCCCAATGTGAAAGTCCCGCACAAATTCCAAGTGCCCGACTTTGAAAAATATAAGGGTAACTCTTGCCCTCAGAGCCATCTGGTGATGTACGCTCGGCGAATGTCAGCTCAGACGGAGAATCAGGACCTGCTGATTCACTACTTTCAGGATAGTTTAACCGGTGCCTCACTCAAATGGTACATGGGTTTAAACCGTACTACGATCAGCACATTCAAAGATCTTGGTACTGTCTTTGTCCAACAATACAAATACAATTTAGACATGGCACCCGACAGAGATCAACTCAGATCGATGTCGCAAAAGGACAAGGAGACCTTTAAGGAGTATGCTCAAAGGTGGCGTGAAATTGCCGCTCAAATTTGTCCACCTCTTGAGGAAAAAGAGATGACAAAGATCTTCTTAAAGACCTTAAGCTCGTTCTACTACGACCGAATGGTTGCCAGTGCGCCCAGTGATTTCACCGAGATGGTCGGCATGGGTGTACGTCTTGAGGAAGCCGTCCGAGAAGGACGTTTGGTAAAAGACACTGGATCGACGAGCGGTACTAAAAAATACGGTAGTGCTCTCCCTAAGAAAAAAGAGCAAGATATTGGGAATATCTCTCTCGAAAAGCAAAGACGATGTTATCAACCGGTAGCAGCTGTGACTCCTGCTATCAACCCTGCGTCTATTCCTACGTATCAACCTCAGATTGCGCAGAGCCAACCTGACCAGCAAAGGACACAACAGCCTCTTCAGCAAGCTCGTCCTCCATATAACAACAACCGTACAACACGGCCGCCAGGATTTGATCCTATACCCGTGACGTATGCATAGCTGTTTCCATTACTACTGGCTAAGGGGCACATTCAGACTAAATCTCCTCTTACAGTACCGAAAAATCCGCCTTTTTGGTTTAAGGTGGATCAAACATGCCCTTATCATCAAGGAGGTTCAGGGCATAACATCGAGACTTGCCTCAATTTCAAGTCCGACGTGCAAAAACTTGTTAGGAGCGGGGTCTTATCCTTCAAAGATACGAATCCCAATGTTCTCACAAACCCGCTGCCTCAACACGAGAAGGCTGCAGTCAATTTAATAGAAGGAGAGACTAACAATGTCTATCAAATTCACGATGTACTCTTGTTAAAAACCAATCTAGTAAAGATGCATTGTAGACAGAGTGGATATGGCCATGTGCCACCTCATAACTATCATCAGTGTGATATCTGCTCTAAAGACAATCAAGGATGTTCTGTAGTGCAATCAACTCTACAGGAACAAATGGATCTCGGATGGATCCAGGAGCACCGAGTTCGTGGAGTTAACATGGTTTACACGAATTCTAACGTCATTCAGAACCACGACATCCATGCAATGAATGTCAACTTGGTGGCGATGCACTCAAGGCAAAGCCAGAATCATAATCTGTCACGGCACGATTACAGTTCTTGTCTGACTTGCTCGATAAATAAACAGGGATGCTCTTTCATACAAGAGGCCCTCCAGCGTCAGATGGATCTTGGATGGATCCAAGACTACCATGATAGGAAGTCCTATCAGATCAATATGGTGCAAATCTTTGACATTCGCGTGATGAATACCAACCTGGTAGAGTTACATGCTGAACAGGTCCGACTCGGATTCTTAATATCACATGACTATCAAAGCTGTAAAGCGGGTTGCGAAAACGATCGAGGTTGTACCCTTGTCCAGGAAGCACTCCAGCACTTGTTAAATCACTGGTGGATGCCAATCTACTTGGATGAAGATACTCAGCAGATTAGTATCAGTAACAGGAATCCTACTCGTCGTCAAAGTTAGGATGTCCGATCAGTGGAAGGTAACCTAGTGAGGTTACATTGTATTCAAAGTGGGCATGGCTAGGTGCCACTACACAATTATGACAGTTGTAGCGTCTGTTCGGAAAGTAACCAGGGGTGTCACCTTGTGAGAGCAGTTCTTCAGGGTCAGGTCGATCGTGGAGAAATTCGTCCCTATCCGGGTTCTGGACCCATCAACTGGTCGCCGAACTACCTTGCCGAGCAAATTGAGGATGTTGTCACCATCTCTGGTCATCACCATACCAGGGATGTTTTTGCCATCATCCCTCTACTTAACGAATCTAAAGTTCCCAACCGGGAACGGATCGAGATTACTTACGATGGTCAGAAAAATCAAAAAGTTCCCGTAGTCATCTATCTACCGGGACCGCTACCGTATGAATCAGCTAAGGCAATCCCTTACAAATACGGTGCAACAACAATTGAGAATGGAAAGGAAATTCCATTACCCTCCGTCGTGAACATTGCAGACATCAGTCGAGTAACACGGAGCGGTCGAATCTGTAACCGAGGGGTTGGGGAACATAACAAAGAAAAGGAACTTCAGACAGAAGCTCCCGATCCACCAGTCGGTCAATCCAGTAATCCCGACCTTTCAAAAAATGATGATGAGATGCTGAAGCTCATCCAAAGGAGTGAATACAACATTGTTGATCAACTGTTACAAACTCCTTCGAAGATCTCGGTATTATCATTGTTAATCAGTTCCGAAGCCCACAGGGAGGCTCTACAGAAAGTCTTGGAGGAAGCCTTTGTGGAACAAGATGTAACAATCAGACAGTTCGATAGCATTGTCTCTAACATCACTTCCTGCAACAATTTGGGATTTAGTGATGAAGAATTACCTGAAGAGGGTCGCCGTCATAACATGGCGCTCAATATTACAGTTAACTGCCAGGACGATGCTTTAGCCAGCGTACTGGTAGACACAGGGTCAGCCCTGAATGTTATGCCGAAGTCCACTTTGATGCAATTATCATTCAAAGGCCCTCTGATGAGAGTCAGCGAGGTCGTCGTCAAAGCATTCGACGGATCCAGAAAAACAGTTATCGGCGAAGTTGATCTTCCCATAACTATTGGTCCTCACACTTTCCAAGTCACTTTCCAGGTCATGGACATCCGGGCAACATACAGTTGCTTATTAGGAAGACCTTGGATACATCAGGCTGGAGCGGTTACTTCAACCCTCCACCAAAAGCTAAAATTCGTCAAGAACGATCAACTTGTCACGGTTTGTGGGGAACAAGCCTTGCTTGTAAGCAACTTGTCATCATCTGCTGGAATAGAACCCGAGGAGGTTATTGGAACGCAGTTCCAAGCATTATCGGTTGGCAAGGACGATCATTTCAAAGGAGGAACCTCGATTTCCTCATACAAAGATGCTATCAAGGCGGTCGAGAGTACCAATACAACAGGATGGGGACAGCTTGTCATTCCCATTGATAATAAAACAAAGAAGGGTCTTGGTTTTTCTGCAACCTGTACCCAGGCAGCTGCCAACGATGAAAGTCTTCATCCCCTTCAAAACTTCTTCCACAGTGGAGGTTTCCTTCACCCAGTGTCTCAAGCAGTACATGCTATCAATGAGGAAGATCCCTCTGACACAAATGAAGAATGGAAGTCCTATCTCAACAAGGACGGTTATATGTCTCAAGAAGAGGTGCATGTGCCTTTTTGCTTTCCTACAGAAAGTCCGAGGTTTATACCAAGATCAGATGTCGAAATGATATATGGAGATTGTGATCCGGAAGGATGCCGTGCTCCGCCAAATTCATTAGAGGAGGACACTCCGATGAAAGACAATTTTGACTACAACTACTATGGCCCAATGGATGGTCTGCCAATGTGGCAACCTTATCCAGGAAACTTGGGGCAAGAGAGTCAGCCGAACAATGAAAATCAGTTGACCGTCATTGAATAGAATACCTATGTCCCCACCATGTCATGGGATCAACACTCAGGTCATTCAGAAACTATTCAACATGAAGATGAATTCGCAACGTTCGCAGGACTTGAATTCATCAACTATGCTTTTCCCGAGGTCAATGTCATCGAGAGGGATGACTCCTCCAATTCCAAAGAAGTGTGGGACACCCTGGGACAACCAAGTGGAAAATACGACTTTATGGTCAAGTACACTGCTCCCGAAAGCTCTAGTATCAGGTTCGAAGACATCCAGCCAATTGGATGGGGAGATGCACCTGAGGGCACAAATGCTATGCAAAATGCAACAGAAGAATTCTCCTATGACAATTCTGCTTGGGAAACAGATTCCAATGATCCTGCTCCACCAGAAATCAGTGTCATTTCTGAAGACAAATCAAGGAAGGTACCAAACTTTGTGATTCACCGAGGAGTTCGCCGCCAATGGGTTGCCGTCGAGGTTCCGAAGGTCGTTCATCAGTCAAAGTAATTGCCGTCTTTTAACCTTTCGCCCTGCCCAGGTGGAACGGATGTTTTGATAGGGCTCGCTTCCTGTAAATATCCCTCTTCGCTTCGCCCAAAGCGACAGAGTTTTGTTTTATAGGGCTGTAGTTTCAAGAATCGACTTGTTCATTAATAAAATAACGTCGTTCTGTAATTTCCGCATTAATTGCTGTTTTCTCTTTTTGCTTTTTCAGAAAATGGTAATCCTAAAAAACAATTCAAAAATAAAAACAAGCAGTAATAAAATGACACACTGCACACACTTGCATTTTCTCTATCTTTTCTAAACACGAATCATCACGTCATGCAGATTGCTTGTTTTACACCCCGTTGAAACATACGATCTGATGCCTTCTCCCAACTTTGAGTTCCCGGTATTCGAGGCTGAAGAAGAAAATGACAACAAAATTCCAGAAGAAATCTCCCGACTACTCAGACAAGAGGAAAGGTCTATTGAACCTCACAAAGAGCCGTTGGAAACGGTAAACTTGGGTTCAAAAAAAGAGAGAAAAGAAATCAGGATTGGGGCACTGCTCAGTCCAACTGCTAGAGAGGGTTTGATAAAGCTTCTCAATGAATTCCCCGATGTATTCGCTTGGTCCTATCAGGATATGTCAGGTTTGGATACCAGCATCGTGGAACATCACTTACCATTAAGATTGGAATGTCCGCCAGTAAAGCAAAGGTTGAGACGCACTCACCCGGACATGGCCATCAAAATCAAAGAGGAGGTACCGAAACAGATTGACGCAGGTTTCCTCGCTACATCTGAATATCCTCAATGGTTAGCCAACATCGTACCCGTTCCCAAAAAGGACGGAAAGGTCATAATGTGTGTCGACTACAGGGATCTAAACAAGGCAAGTCCAAAGGACGACTTTCCTTTACCACACATTGACATGCTGGTAGACAGGACAGCAAAGTTCAAAGTATTCTCCTTCATGGATGGATTCTCGGGCTATAACCAGATCAAAATGGCGCCGAAAGACATGGAGAAAACTTCGTTCATTACCCCATGGGGCACCTTTTGTTACAAGGTAATGTCGTTCGGTTTGAAGAATGCCGGGGCAACCTATCAAAGGGCCATGACTACTCTGTTTCATGACATGATACACAAAGAAATCGAGGTATATGTCGATGATATGATTGCAAAATCAAAAACAGAGAGTGAGCACGTTGAACATCTGTCAAAATTGTTCAAACGTTTAATAAAATTCAAGCTCCGCTTGAATCCCAACAAGTGCACCTTCGGTGTCCGTTCAGGGAAACTATTAGGGTTCATCGTCAACCAGAAAGGAATTGAGGTTGATCCTGACAAGGTCAAGGCCATTCAAGAAATGCCTTCTCCGAAAACTGAAAAACAAGTCAGAGGATTCCTGGGACGCTTGAACTACATCTCCAGATTCATATTCCTCATGACCGCGACATGCGTGCCGATCTTCAAGTTACTCAAAAAGAACCAGGATTGTGTTTGGTCAGAAGATTGCCAAACCGCCTTCGACAGTATTAAAGAATATCTGTTGAGTCCTCCGATTCTATCACCTCCAGTGGAAGGAAGACCACTGATCATCTACCTCACAGTCCTAGAGGACTGAATGGGATGTGTACTTGGCCAACAAGACGAAACCAAACGGAAAGAGTCTGCCATTTACTATCTAAGCAAGAAATTCACCGACTGTGAAACTCGGTACACGATGCTCGAGAAAACTTGTTGCGCTTTGGGTTGGGCAGCCAAACGTCTTCGCCAATACATGATTCATCATACTACTTGGTTGGTCTCCGAAATGGATCCAATTAAGTATGTTTTCGAAAAGCCTGCTCTCACGGGAAGAATTGCCCGTTGGCAGATGCTGTTATCAGAATATGACATAGAGTATCACGCTCAGAAAGCCGTTAAGGGAAGTATTTTAGCCGATCATTTGGCCCATCAACCGATTGACGATCAGGAATCAATCGGGTTTGACTTCCCAGACGAACATGTCATGTATCTAAAAATGAAAGATTGCGATGAACCGCTACCCAGTGAAGGGCCAGAACCAGGTTCCCAATGGGGGCTTATCTTTGACGGAGCAGTCAATCATTATGGAAACGGAATTGGGGCAATAATTGTTACCCCCCAGGGTGCCCACATTCCTTTCACTGCTAGACTTACGTTCAAGTGTACGAACAACGAGGCCGAATACGAAGCTTGTATTATGGGTCTCGAAGAAGCGATTGATTTAAGGATAAAAAATTTGGACGTATACGGCGACTTAGCCTTGCTTATCAATCAGATAAAAGGAGATTAGAACACATACCAATCAAGATTGATTCCTTACAAATACTATGCAAGAAGGTTGTTACCCTTCTTCAACAGAGTTGAGTTTCATCACATCCCTCGTGATGAGAATCACATGGCTGATGCATTAGCCACTATCTCTTCCATGATTAGCGTAGGACGATGGAATGACATACCTAAGATCGACATAATGCGCCTTGAAAGGCCCGCTTACGTCTTCACAATTGAAGCGGTCATAGATGACAAACCTTGGTATCACGATATCAAATGCTTCCTTCAGAAACAAGAGTACCCATCTGGGGCACTCAGAAAAGACAGAAAAACCCTCAGAAGATTGGCTGGAAACTTCTTCCTGAGCGGTGACACTCTCTATAAGAGAAATTTTGACATGGTCTTGCTCCGATGCATAGACAGACCAGAAGCAGACATGCTTATGAAAGAAATTCATGAAGGATCCTTTGGCACTCATGCCAATGGACATACAATGGCGAGAAAAATTCTAAGAGCAGGGTATTATTGGTTGACAATGGAATCCGACTGCTACAAGTACATGAGGAAATGTCACAAGTGTCAGATATACTCCGACAAAATTCATGTACCGCCATCACATCTCAAAGTTCTCTCTTCCCTGTGGCCTTTTTCCATATGGGGAATCTACATGATTGGCATGATTGAGCCCAAGGCTTCAAACGGACACCGGTTCATCCTTGTAGCCATTGACTATTTCACCAAGTGGGTCGAAGCAGCGTCGTACGCTAATGTAACCCGACAAGTGGTGATCCGATTTATCAAAAATAATATCATCTGCCGATATGGTATTCCAAGCGAGATCATTACTGATAATGGATCTAACTTGAACAATAAGATGATGAAAGAGTTGTGCGCTGAGTTCAAGATCGAACACCATAACTCATCTCCCTACCGACCCAAGATGAACGGAGCGGTAGAAGCGGCTAACAAGAACATCAAGAAGATCGTTCAAAAGATGGTTGTAAACTACAAAGACTGGCACAAAATGCTACCCTTTGCTCTTCACGGTTATCGCACATCTGTCCGCACTTCAACAGGGGCTACCCCTTTCTCTCTAGTGTATGGCATGGAAGCAGTGTTCCCCGTAGAAGTAGAGATCCCATCAATCCGGGTATTGATGGAAGCTAAGCTCACCGAAGCAGAATGGTGTCAAAGCCGACACGACGAACTGAATCTGATCGAAGAGAAACGAATCACGGCCCTATCCCACGGTCAGTTGTATCAGCAAAGAATGAGGAGGGCGTTCGACAAAAAGGTCCGACCTCGTGTTTTCAGAAAAGGAAACCTTGTGCTCAAGAAGATACAATCCTTTCTCACTGATTCTCGGGGCAAATGGACCCCGAATTATGATGGCCCCTATGTGGTCACGAAAGCTTTCTCAGGCGGCGCCTTGAGACTTGCAACCATGGACGAAGAGGAATTTTCCTACCCAACAAATGTTGATGTAGTCAAGAAATACTTCGCCTAAAAAAAAGTCTCGGTGGACTGAAAACCCGAAAGGGCGGTCCAGGCAAAAGTTAGAGACATGAAAAATAATCATCCCGGTGGATTGGAAACATCAAAGTACAATCCAGGCAAAAATTAGGGATAATGGCAAGTAACTATGTTCAACGGAGGCAAATCCCTCAGCAGCAGTTACATCACCCATCGGAGGAAAACTCTGGTCAAGGTCATCTTCGACAGAAGCTCAGGATGCCCCGAATTCAAAGTTGGTGGGAGGATAGTGGTCGTTATGTTTCAACGTAGCCCTTTTCCCTGTAAATTACCATTTTCAAGCTTTGTATATACTCTTTGGAATCACGCGTTTGGCTGATTTCCATCTTATCAATAAAATTTGAGCCCTTGTGCTTTTGTTTGTAATTCTTATTTGTTTTAGCTTTACAGAACGACGTTGTTAACATGATTAACGATTCTTGAACAAAATGAATTTACTTGTTAAAACTTTTCTGCTTTTAAAATAAAGTCGGCAATTTCTTTTGACTATTGAACATCATAAGAATCTCGATCGCTTCTCCAAAGGTGTTTGAACCTCAAAGTGCAGAATCAAAGTACTCTTTCTAAGCTAGTACGCCTGAATGAAGGGATCAACTGTGTCAGAGACCTTGGTTCGTATGACACACCTCAGCCGAGTTCTCATCTCCTAAGCCCGACCAACATAGCTCCCAACCGGGACTATCTCTCCTAAGCAAGGTGGAATTGCTATTTTGAACCAGCGATATTTCTATACGCCCCACGATGGCTGAGTATCCAGTCGTGTTCACTCGTCAGTTTGTGTGTCGCGTCGGTTTTGTCAGCATATACATACATACATCATGCATTTGATTTGCATTCACATTTCATATTGCATCACTATCACTCTAGTCGGTCGTATCCCCTAGTGATAAAAGTCTTCTCAATCGAGTTGTCAGCCTTTTCCTCATCAGGAAGTGCTGTGTTTGAACAACCTCGCTCCCAGTTTATTTCTGGAAAGAAGTAGGTCCTTGACCACTTTGATAGCTTGAACCTCTGAAAAGCCAGAGAAAACTTTCAACAAACATCACTCTTCGCCATTGAAGATGATATCCTTGCTTTCCCGGATTAAAGAAAATCTCGAGAGAAAGCCTCGTAATCAGAGATTCAGCAGTACGGCAGTTTTTCTCCGAAAAACCCACTGATGAAAAGGTCATCGGCACCTCAAAATTGGATCACATCATATGGCATTCTTTGAGAAAAGTATGATGTAAAGACCCCAAACGAAGGCGGTTTCTCAAGAGACTCGTTTTCCCCAGTAGATTCGACAAATGGCATCTCCAAACAGAGAAGTTTGTGCACCTCTACAACTCAGACGACTGGGTTCCCCAACAAGCCTGACATCGAAACTTTTTCCACTTAAATGGCATCTTCCCAGGAAAATTCGGCGAGAAGTTTGAGGAAAACCGCTACGCATAGCGTCCCTTGTCAATAAAGCTTATTGACAAAAGAAACTAAGACCAGTTCCTTGGTAGGAAACCAGGATCAAGGGGAAGTTTACAAAAGAAACTAAGACCAGTTCCTTGGTAGGAAACCAAGAACGAGGGGAAGTTCATTTCAGAGACTGAGACCAGTTCTTGGTAGGAAACCAGGATCGAGGGGAAGTTTTTACCTTTTCTAAGCATCATTGCTTAGCTAAAGAAGATGAATGTGTAAGCTGCCATTCATAGCCATCAAAATTTTGGGTATTCCGATATTTAATCTTCTTGCACCCCGAATGCCCGAATACCTTCGTCATTCACACTTTCGTGTCCAAGAAGATTAAATAGGGGCATCTGTCATACCCCAAATTTTGACCACTAAGATTTCCCATCATTGTGCAAATCATCATCACAATATGGATGAACCATCATACCTTGTCAGTCTCCCCAAAGATGGGTGAGCATCCATTGCAATCAAATTTAGGGTTTCAAGCCCTCTCAGAGCTTTTGACAAAGGGTCAATCAAGGAATGACATGATCTTCAACTTGTCTAACCTCTCAAACATTCACAATGGATCAAAAGGACTCCCACTTCAAGGATTAAGCACAAGGCTGCTCCCTTCTAGGTGGATCAAGTCTCAAGATCACCAGTATCACCAAATTAGGGTTTTGATCGACCAGGGCCTCCAGATGGAAATTTTCATCTGGGCACAAGCCAATGATCCAAAACATAACCTAATATGCTCCATGGAACCTCATGGACCCAATCATCAAGTCAATTTGACCTCAGGGGATGCATACATCAAAAAATCAGGAATTAGGGTTTCTTGACCTAATTCACCCCTAAGTTGACTTTTGGGGCAAATCATGAGCCAAGACCTCAGGATAGGGTTTGAGGGTCTCTAATAAACCAAATTGATCCATTTGGAACAATGGATTAAGCCAAGAGGCTTGAGCAACAAGTCTCAATTTCATCTGCACCACAATTAGGGTTTTAAGGGAAAAGTCAACTATAACTTTGACTTTTGACCAAGACATGCTCCTAAACCCTAGGTCATACCCCAATATACCCTATGACACCCATGGAACATGTCCATCAAGTTTGATTTAGGTCAAGGACATGATTTCCTGAAGAATTGCACAGTTTGGAATTCATCTGATAAAAAGTCAACTGTGCACAAAAGTCAACTTTGACTTTTTGAGATTTTTCACCAAAATGGATTTTTAACCCTAAAATGATGTTTATGTATGATTTGAATCATCATTCATCAAGAAAAATCAAGAAAAGTTGGATAACTTGTAAAAGGGGTAATCATAAAAACTTAGAAAATTTTCTAAGTTAAAAGATAAAGTGACAAAGGTACCAACTTTGAAGGACCATAACTCCTAAACCACAAGGCCGTTTTTTTCCATCCAAAGCTTGATTTGTAGATCTCATTGCCCTCTACAAAAACTTCAACTAGGCCTAACTCCAATTCATTAGGGATTTTGAACTATGAGTGAGCCAAAGTGGCTGAAAACATGAAAGTGTGCCATTTTCCAACACTTAGAAAAATTCTGTCCAAGACAGATTTTGTTGAAACACCAAAACTTGTGGGATTTTTTCACACAGTTGCAAGCTAAATCAAGTCCAAAGTTAAACATCAATGTTGTTGCATATGTTGACAAGAATTCAAAGAGCTCAACAGCATGAATTGATTCAACTTGAGCCAAGAAAAATCCTTGCCCAAAGTCATGCTGCTGCAGGCTGTTTTGAGAAAATCAGTTTGCATGTTTGCTTGCCACACGCGATTTTGAGCCAAAGACTAAGGATCACTATGCCACCTGTGTTCAAACCAATCACATTGCATCTGATCCAAGTGATAAATCTGAGTCAAAAAGCCAAGGAATCTTCCAACTTAAAGTTCATCCACTTTGGCACATTTTGCCTTGAATTCAAAGTGCATTAATGTGGAATAGTGCATTGTCAAGGTAGCTACCCTACTCAGTCAATTTCTCTGATTAAACAACATTTAAAACATCTGAGGAATATGGTTTTGGTCAAGGCATAGCCCTGCTCTTGGGAATGGCTAGCTTGCCTTGCTTTAGAAGAAATCCTCCAAGCCAATCCATGCAAATGTGATCTGATCCAGCAGCCATTCGCTATTCCTCCAAAACAAAAGTTGATCACCTATAAATAGAGGTCCCAATGGATCATTCAACTCACACCAAAGCCAGTTACATCACTGCTTTCTCTCATTCTTTCTTAAACCTCAAGTTTTCTTATTTTTGAGTAACCACTATCGGGTTTTGAGTTGCAGCCACAATCAATCCATTCCAATTGCTCAAACACATCACATATGATGTATTTGAGGTGCCCAAACACTTAAATACCAACTGTAACACCCCAGGCTCAAAATCACTCTTCAACCAAGCCATTATGCTTCAATTTTGCAGGTGGAGGTCTCTAGCTTGATCCAGAAGGTTTCAGAGTGTTCCAAAGCTTGCAACACACTTCATAACATCCATTGAAGCTGTAGGGATCATCAATTCACGACTGGAACACCATCTGGGAAAAGTTCCATTTCAGCTTGCATCAAGGTGAGCATCAAACTCAAACTCCATGATCCATGCATATTTCCTCGCATGATATTTTTGCCATTTGCTTGCCATCATGTGTTGATTGTTTTGCCTCAAGAAATTGGATCATAGACCTCATAACCATGCCTGCACGATTGCTTTTGCAAATTAGGGTTCATCTGTGTTCATCATGATTATTTTACTCCACACTGAAAATAAATAAAATTGGGTATTGCCATCTTATTCCTTGTGAAAAAACGCACGAGTTTGGTGTTTGAATCATGTCCAATGGTTGAGAGATGAGTGAGATATGGTGCTTCACGCACGAGCTCGAGGAAGAAGATGGCCATGGCGCCATTCTTCAGAAAATTCAACAAGTTTGATATATATTTTTCACTTGCCATGTTATTAATGAATTGGCATTGCGCCCCAGCGGTTCATCAGCTGGTTTTGTGAGTATTGGCAAGCGAGAGGTCTGGGGTTCGAATCCCCCTCGCCCCAGACTTCTTTTTACCACTTTTTTATTTTGTTATTTTTCATATTATTATTTTTAATGATTTGAAAAATTAATAACTCCTTCAATTTTTATCATTTTTGATTGGTTCTTTTTGCAACAATTCACAAAAATGTTGAAATATTTTATTCCACCAAAAAATTAGATTTATATTATTTATTTAATATAATTAGTATTTTTGTGAATAAATTCGTTTTTAATTGTTTTAAACATTCTAAAAATGAATATTTACTTTGAAAATCAAAACCTAATGAGTTTAAATATTCCTTGTGATTATCCCTAATTTTTTTTAAACCTTAAGCAAAATCAATAGTGGATTATTCAAATTTATTTTGAATTTTGTTTGATTTTCTTTAAATATTTATTTTTTAAAGATTAAAATTAGGGTTTTTCTTGATTCAACTTTCAAAATTGATTTTCAAAAACATTTTGGGCCTCTAATAGAGTGTAAGACCCAATCCCCTTTTAACCAAAAGCATTTGGGCCTCACTTATTGAATAAGTCCCTCCGCGTTAAAAGAAAACCTCGGCGCGATCGCCATTTCAAACGGAAAAATTATCTGGGCCTACCCTCGTGTAGTAAGACCCACCTTTTTTCTTTAAAACATTTTGGGCCTCTAATAGAGTGTAAGACTCAATCCTTTCTTGACCAAATCATTTTTGGGCCTCAGTGTATTGTATAAGTCCCGATACCGTAAAAAACAAACGGCGCGATCGTCGCCTTTTTAAAACAACCTTGGGCCTACCCTCGAGTAGTAAGACCCATTCCTTATCAAAATATATTTGGGCCTCTATTAGAGTGTAAGACCCAACCCCTTTTGTACAGAAGACCTTTTTTGGGCCTCAGTCACTTGTATAAGTCCCTCTGTACGAATTCAAATAGTGCGCTCACTGATAAAACCCTGGGCCTCTCCTTGAGCTGTAAGCCCCAAATCTTTCTTTTTCAAAGCACTTTCTCCTTTGATTTTGAATATATTGTTGTTTTCAATCTTTCTTTGTTGAACAACTAACCAAACAGCATGGAAGCTCTACAACCGAGTAAGTGGTTATTGCTTTCATTTACCGCTTTCATATACATATAAACTGTATTGTGGGGCTGTTTCACTGTAAGTCTTCTTTCATAAACTCATATCAACTGTGTAATAATAGTATAGATATTTAGAATTTCCCCGGCAACTACGTCTAGAACTAGGTGACACCGTTTCGTTTATTCGTAAAAATAGACAACTAGATCCCCAATAGGATCACCAGATACAGTCTTCTCTTCGGCTGTCCTCATTAGGAATTGTCAAGAAACTCTACTCCCCAAAGATGAATGTCTTCTCCGTGAATGGCATCTTTGAGTTTCTTCCAAATTCTCGAACTTTCCTGACTTAATCTATTCCTTGTGAATAGCTTGCCTTGAATTTCTCGGGGTTTGGGGACCCACGGCCTTCTTAAAAGCATCGGCCTCCTCTTGGGCATCGTACAAGGACCCACAGGCTTCCTAAAAGCAACCCCGCCTCCTCTTGGGCTTAGTACAAGGACCCTACGGCTTCTTAGAAGTATTCACAGCCTCCTCTTAGGCTTCGTATAATGATCTCTTCCTCCGGGAATGATAGCCTCCTCTTGGGCTTCGTACAAGGACCCGTCGGCTTCTTAAAATTTTCTAGCCTCCTCTTGGGCTTCATACAAATTGTCCCGACGACCTCCTAGAGGTATAGGAACAGAACTTAGTCATCTGCATAGAGCAGTCCTTTCATAGAGTCTACTACTGTTTCTCAAAGCATAGTACAAAAGATGAAACTCTAGACTTGGACAGTCTAATCTCCTTGAGTCTCAAAGACATTCTCAAGCACCCTTCAAAAAATAGGAAGGAAACCCGTAGACTCGGACAATCTCAATACCCTTCGGATTTCCCGCTTCCTTAAAGAACAGGAATAACTCGGATCCTTGAATCAAATACATGAGTACAGTGTGGCTCATATAAGAACTGATTTTCTCTTCAAAATCAGTATATTGGACCTGTCACTCAACTGAAACAGTTACAATAGCCTCCTCTTGGGCTTGGTACAATGATTCTCCCCAGCGGAGTCAAACTACGTTTAGCCTCTCTCTCGGGCTTTGTACGAGACACATAAGAAACTCCCTCGTTGAGTCAATCACCAAATAGCCTCCATCTCGGGCTTCGTACGAGATACAAAAGACTCTCTTGTTGAGTCAAATAGCCTTCATATCGGGCTTTATACAAGATACCAAAAGACTTCATCGTCGAGTCAAAACCTTTTCGCCTCTCTCTCGGGCTTTATACGAGACACATATTAGCCTCCTCTTAGGCTTTGTATAAGAAAACCACTGGTTGATCCAATCAACCTTTTAGCATCAAACCTGTGCCTCATTCACAGTACACAAACATCAACAACTCCTTCCCCTTCATCTAATCGCTGTAAGCGGCAAGCCTCTGGATCATCTACATCCATGCCACTGTCCCTCTTTTAGCATGAGAAATTCCTAAGGAAAGATAGCATTGCTCTACACTGAGTTAAAGTCTTCTCCTTCAGGTTAAAATCCCCTATAAAGGAAATTATGGCATTACTAGGGTCCGCGTATCCCGGTTAAAGTAATTCTCCTTTATAAAACAGTTGTGACATACAACCCCCTTCTTTAGAGATGACAAATTCTCTCTAAGGTCAAACCCCTTTAGCTTCACGTCTTGGGCTTTGAACAAGACATAAATAAACTCTTCAGCTTCATATCTTGGGCTTTGAACAAGATACAAATCACCTTTCGCTTCACGTCTTGGGCTTTGAACAAGACACCAAAAACACCCATTTCCTCCCATAGAATAGGAGGAACTACGAACGCTCTGATTTCCATGTTTCGGTAAACGGGAATACGTAGGCATAAGATCGAAAGAAAAAGATCTTAGCGAGCACACTAAACAAAAACCCAAAATCCCATATCTCCATCAATCAAAAGCAGTAAATTCAAAAACATCAGTCCTAACATCCTAATCCTTGTTCCCCACCAGAAAGCTTCTGCCTAGATAACGAACCCGTATTGGCGAAAACACAAATAACCAGTACAAAGGCCCCCCACATTGATAGCATTCGTAACCTAACAGACCGCTGTTTAAACTCAGTATGCAAAGCAGGGTTAATTGGAGACATCTATTTCCCTTCCTTCATCAGCTCACAATAGGATAAAAAATGAATCGACCTGTAGTTTTAAGCTCAAACCGCAGAGAGCGACCAGCGCTTAAGAACCGCGTCCAAAATCGCTCGCTACAACTAGGTAGCTCTAAGGGAGTGAATCCAAGACTTAAACAAGTCTTGAGACTCATGGAAAGAGAAAGAGTGAAAGAGATGAAGAAGAAAGAGAGGTATAAGATGAGAAATAAGATGGGGCAGCAAGCACATCATTCACATCATATCCAAATCATACTCAAATCAATCAAGAGAGAACATCAAGTATTATACTCAAGACATGCACCAAAACTAGACAAAGCATTCGCTTATATCATTCATGCAAGCCACAAAAGATCATGTGAGGCAAAGAGTGAGAAGAAGTCACATAATGAACCCTAAATCAAGAGGACCAGAACCTTAAACATGTCATTTAAATTAAACAAAAGTTCTCATGCATTGATTAGATCATATAAGAAAACATCTCACAAGATTAGGTCAAGCATACCAAAAGATTCAAGTCAAAACATTGTCAACTTATAAAATCAAGAACAAATAGGAAAATGGTCAAATGAGGATGATTCCAAAGCCACAAACAAGCTAGGTCAGGACATGATCACACTAAATCATCTCAAGCATCATTCAATCACAAGTAAGCAAAAACAATCAAACTAGGTCAAGTATCCAAGCATGCTTCAATCAAACTAAAACCACAAGTAGGTATCAACCAAAAATAGCAAAGTGATCCAATAAATTCCCAAAAAAAATCAAATGCAAGTTTAAACATCCAATTAACATGTACAAAAAGATTGGAACAGAACTAGCTCAAGAGCATGTCCAAAAGTGTTCCACAAGTCAAGATATGCACATAATCAAGCAAGAATCGAGGGTCCATAAAAGGTAACTAGAAAGTCACTAAAGGTAACTCAAACCATCATCAAATCAGTATCAAAACACCCTCATATGATGGCCTAAAAGTGGCCAAGAGATTGGTCTCAAAAGATGAACAAAAGCCAAGAAAATTCCTAACCCTAGATGAAGGGTATCATTGGAAACATCTCCACAAAATAATTCAAAATAAAAATGGAAAAAAGAGATTAAAAAATTAAAATAATGAAAATAAAGTCAACATCTCAATTGACCAGAAAAATATTTTTGTGCATTTTTAATAAGAGTTTAACAATTAAACTAAAAATCAAAATGAAAAATAAAAGAAAAATGAAAATAAAAGGAAGGAACTAAGGGAGAGGGGTGCATCAACAATGCTAGACATAAGGCAATCCAGGCCATGCGCGTATTGGGCCCAACTTGTGGGGTGCGGGTAGCGAAGCGCTAAGCCCAGATCATAATATGCCATCAGTTCCTTTTTTAAAACAAAAAAAAGAAAAATAAATAAAATAAAAAAAAATAAAATAGGGTGTCACGAAATCATGTGAGTCGCTCATCAATCGGTAACCCTCCAATTTAAGTCACAAGAAGACAAAGCCAAAACCAGCCACTCATGTGCTCCCACGTCATCGTCTTCCTCATGCATTCATTCCCATGAGTTTCTAATGCATTGTGGTCTACAGGTTTTCAAGCAGCAAAACAACTCATCTTGCACACAACATTTCTTCATCAAATCTCAACTAAATCAAACAAAATAAGATACCAAAATGAAGTTCATGGAATATAGATCAACACTGTTCCATTTGTTTTCCACAAAGATTACTCTAACATAGAGAAACATGGACTCAAAGACACGGGTACAAACATATCAACACACATTCAACAATATCATTAACTTCATTTTCAGAAATTCAAACAGTGTCATCATTTCAGGCCTCAACAGATGCAATGTATGAACTCAATATCATACCCTAAATCATTCAGCTCTAAACATGTGAGATATGGAGATTCAAAGATTCTTACCAAGTGGAGAATGGTCCACTGCCTTCTTCCACTTCCAGTAAGAGAGAAATCCAAGATTCTTGATCCTTGCTCTCCTTGCTCTTCCAAATACACGAGATGAACAAGAGTTTGGAGCTTCCTTGTGAGAAAAATATGAATCCAATGGAGCTTGTGGGAGGATAAAGAAAACTTCAGATCTGAGAAGGTGAGAGAGTGAGGCAGGTTTGGAGTGCTTTAGTTTATATATGAGAGAGTTTTAGGGTTGGTAAATGGTTTGGAATTGTTGCTTTGGTTCGGAATTGGAAAATGAGTGAAAAATGTACAAAGGGTGGTAGGTTCGGGTAAGCTTGGTAAAGAGGGTTTTGGCCTTGGCTTTGGGATTGGAATGAGGTGTGTATCCGTATGATAATGGGCTGGCAACATGTACAAACTTAGTGAATTCAAACAGACCCAATTTTCACTTACCAAAAATGGCCATTTTGTGTAATTCTCCCTCTTTCATGGCAGGTGGTGTGTTTAGTTGTTTTGGGTAAATGAAAAGGGATGGTGCGTGTGGAGTAAGTATGTGGGTGATTATGTGCAAGAAAACATAATCACATGCCAAGAAGCAACATTGTGCAGCTCCTTTCTGCTGCCATACCTTAATGGATTCTTGGTCAAATAACAAGAACCTGGGTTTGACAAAAACTAGGGATGATATGGAGCAAAAATCATGAAGAAAAATTCTTAAAATAATGCTTGCAACCTTGTGAAAATGATCCACGAATATATGCCCTCAAAGCCGTCTAAACACTTAGAAGAAAAAATGAATTTCTTGACAATTTAGACATTTGGAACCTTGATATTTGGGACACCATAACTTGAGCTACAATAGTCCAAATGAGGCAATTTTTTATTCTTTAGAAAACTTGCACAATAGGGAATAAAAATGATGTTGGAATCTGGTTGAAATAGAGCTTGGGAGTATGTGAAAAATTGCCATGAACATGAGTGCACAAAACTGTCCAAGAATAACTTAGAAAAAATTCCAAGTTTTCAAATTTTACAACTTGAAAACTCCAACTTTGGGACACCATAACTCTCTCAAAAATGATCTAAATGAGACAAGCTTTACATGGTTGGAAAGCTTGGAACAAGCTCTACAACTTTCATGTTTGAGGAAAATTGAGATGGAGCATGGATCATGAAGAAATCCGGCCTTGAAAGTAGCTACTAAACCATGCAAAATTTGCCAAAAATAGTAAGTTCTAAAACCCTATTTTTGCCAAAAATGGAAACTTTCACAAATCCTTGATTTTTGATGATTCCTTGAACATATCTTGATCAAATCTCTTCCATGGATCATATTTGACTTGAAAATCACCATGTTGACCTCAAAAAGTCAGGAGTTGACTTTTTCACTGCCCAGTTGACTTTATTCCCAATTCTCCTGATTTTCAATCTTCTGATCAATTGAAACCCTTCTGAAACAAATTGATGGACAAATTTTCAATACTAGACACTTAGGGACATGAGGAATACCATAGAATCAAGTCTTGCTCAAAAAATAAAAAATAAACTGATTTTATGGCAAACCCTAATTTTGGTGCCCTCAATCTAGGAGGAATCAGCACATCCTCCAAATCCAAATTCCTCTGAGTATGATGTGTATCCTGTCAGACAATGATGAGATGTGCTATTTGGTGATGATAAAGACTCAAAGAACATGCCCATTGTGGTGTTAAACTCAGGAATCTCAAAACCCTAATTTGAACCATCATGCTAGGAGAGTGTGATTCCCTTGGAATTTCTGGTCAAGCTTGATCATATGATGAGGTGATGGATCAATCATGATACCTTGATGCCCAAGGCTCCTTTATGGCTCAGATATTGATAGTATCAAGAAGCTTCCTCTCCTCTTAGCCCCTTGGACAATACACATGAATTTTGCTTGAACCTCTGGAAAACAACTTCTTCCTCTGAATTAAGTTAGATACCTTGATCCCATGCTAAGAACCAATGATATACAAAGATGATAATGCAAGAATGAAATGAAACATAAGCCAATTAGTGCTAAAAGCAAGAGGGAAAATTTTGAGGTGTTACAGCTGCCCCTATTCAAACTTGTTGGATCCGAGGGTATGGAAGCAAAGGCTTTCATTCAATCGGGATACCCGGAGATTGAATACCAAAATAACCTGGAAATTTGCAACCTGTGGGGGTAGTAAATAGAATGAATATGAGAACCGCCGAAGGCGGACTCGGGATAAAAAACCGACCGAAGGCGGACCCACTGGGGATACAACAGCAAACGAGTACGACCAAAAGCGGACTCGAGAAGAATAAACGAGTACGACCGAAAGTGGACTCGAGAAGAAAGACCGGCCGAAAATGCCCTTTCAACAACAAACGAGTACGATCGAAAGAGGACTCGAGAAGAATAAACGAGTACGACCGAAAGCGGACTCGAGAAGAAACACCGGCCGAAAACGCCCTTTCAACAGCAAACGAGTACGACCGAAAGCGGACTCGGAAAGAATAAACGAGTACGACTAAAAGCGGACTCGATCAGAAAGACCGGCCGAAGACAGAATTTCAACAACGAACGAGTACGAACGAAAGCAGACTCGAAAAGAAAGACCGGCCGAAAACGCTCTTCCAACAGCAAACGAGTACGACCGAAAGCGGACTCGAGAAGAATAAACGAGTACGACCGAAAGCGGACTCGAGAAGAAAGACCGGCCGAAAATGCCCTTTCAACAGCAAACGAGTACGACCGAATGCGGACTCGAGAAGAATAAACGAGTACGACCAAAAGCGGACTCGAGAAGAAAGACCGGCCGAAAACGCCCTTTCAACAGCAAACGAGTATGACCGAAAGCGGAC
Organism: Lathyrus tuberosus; assembly: GCA_022829125.1. Lineage (NCBI taxonomy): Eukaryota > Viridiplantae > Streptophyta > Magnoliopsida > Fabales > Fabaceae > Lathyrus > Lathyrus tuberosus. Next base: position 3,171,914 of record JALAZF010000353.1, read on the forward strand.
TCGAGAAGAACAAACGAGTACGACCGAAAGCGGACTCGAGAAGAAAGACTGGCCGAAAATGCCCTTTCAACAGCAAACGAGTACGACCGAAAGCGGACTCGGAAAGAATAAACAAGTACGATCGAAAGCGGACTCGAAAAGAGAGACTGGCCGAAAACGCCCTTTCAACAGCAAACGAGTACGACCAAAAGCGGACTCAGAAAGAATAAACGAGTACGACCGAAAGCGGACTCGAAAAGAAAGACCGGCCGAAAACGCTCTTTCAATAAGGGTTATACCATATAGGATAACTCTACTGGGGATAACGAAATAACAAAGAGTACGAGGACGACCGAAAGCGACTCGAAAAGAAAGACCTAGCCGAAGATGGACTTTCCAACCCAAGAAAAGTAGAATCAATAGATCTACAAAGATGACTCCGCTGGGGAACAAGTAATAAAAGGTGTCAGATCAAACACAGAAGAGTGTCAGAAATCAATACGGACGAAGTATTAAAATGGATTGAAACAAACACGGACGAGTGTTGACTATGCTGGGGATAAACACAGATGAGTGTCAAAAAGATTCACACACGGACGGGTGCTGAAAGGACATGGACGGGTGTCTAAGGTCAATACGAACGTGTATTGGCTAAAAAGGTCAAACACGGACGGGTGATGAAAGAACACGAACGGGTGTCAAAGGTCAATACAGACGGGTATTGGCTAAAAAGTTCAAACACGGACGGGTGCTGAAAGGACACAGACGGGTGTCAAAGGTCAATACGGACAGGTATTGAGAATAAAAGGTTCAAACACGGACGGGTGCTGAAAGTACACGGACGGGTGTCAAAAGGTCAATACGGACGGTTATTGGCTAAAAAGTTCAAACACGGACGGGTGCTGAAAGGACACGGATGAGTGTCAAAGGGTCAATACGGACGGGTATTGAAATAAAAGTTCAAACACGGACGGGTGTTGAAAGGACACGGACGAGTGTCTAAAGGTCAATACGGACGGGTATTGAAAACAAAGGTTCAAACACGGAAGGGTGCTGAAAGGACACAGACGGGTGTCTAAGATCAATACAGACAGGTATTGAAAACAAAGGTTCAAACACGGACGAGTGCTGAAAGGACACAGACGGGTGTCAAAGGTCAATATGGACGGGTATTGAAAAAGTTCAAACACGGACGGGTGTCTAAGGTCAATACGGACGGGTATTGGCTAAGAAGTTCAAACACGGACGGGTAATGAAAGAGCACGGACGGGTGTCTAAGATCAATACGGACGAGTATTGAAAACAAAGTTTCAAACACGGACGGGTGCTGAAAGGACACAGACGGGTGTCTAACATCAATACGGACGGGTATTGAAAACAAAGGTTCAAACACGGATGGGTGCTAAAAGGACACGGACGGGTGTCAAAGGTCAATACGGACGGGTATTGAAAAAGTGAAAAAGAACACGGACGAGTGTCTGAAGAACACGGACGGGTGTTTGAGAGAACACGGACGAGTGTTTAACGGTAAAAACTTTGAGGGGATAAACCAAATAGTCTCTCCAAATTACCAAATCCACGGCTTGGGGTATAAAGTTGGACGATATCTCTTGATTTACTGTCCTTCCTGTTGGGGGAACGCCTAGCAAACGAGAACTCAAACCTGGCTTATGCTTCGAATGCAAATGTTTGAATTCTTCTATGGCGTAATGCTCCATATGAAAATGGAAATGCTACGCGTTTGAGAGGATGACATGCAAGAATGCTTATGCAATGCAAAATAAACGTCTCAGCAAAATGAATGTTGAAGACAAAGGCAACTCCTTTGGGGATGACAAACTAAATTGTCCTCTAAAATAAGAGACCCTGCTGAGAAAGACTTCACTCTGCTGAGAAAGATCTCGATCACAAACTCTACTGGATATGAAAACTCCGAGAAAAGATCCACTCTGTTGGGGATAGATAAAAACGAATATTGAAGATGGAACCCGAAAAGAAATTTCCTCCGCTGGGGATTACTAATGACTTCCATCGAAGACAGAACTCAACACCTGGATTTGAAATATGCCAATAACCATTGGACTTAAGACCTGCTGGGGATTTCAACTGCTGTTGAACAAACCACTGTGAAGATCACCACCAAACTCTGCTTGGGGAGACAAGTCAATAATTTCGAACCTGCTTGGGGATATTACCGAACTCAACCTACTGCTGGGAGATGCTCTTACCTTTACCCTGCTGGGAAATATCAGCCAATACCAGCAAATCTGCTTGGGGAACGGTAGATCCCGAGAGTAAATATATTTTCCCAAATCATTAAATGAAGAAAAAAAATTAAGATAAAATATTTTAAAATTTAAATGCACGTAGAGAGAAGTAGACTAAAAAAAAGTAAAGGTGATAGGTAAAAAATAAGTGTATGCACTTGATTATACACTATGCTTTATTGGTAAACTAAAAGAAGAGGAAAACATTATTTCTCCTTTCATATGTCTGCACTTGATTATAATAGTTGCATAAGGAAATTTGTATTATTATAGTTTACTAATATATTCTTATCATTAATTTATTATTTTAATGTCAGTTAATAATTTATTGTTACAATACTGTAGAAGATGAAATATAAGTAGAACAACAATTTTTCCAAGTGTATAATATATACTCGTGCAGCCTCACTCCAAAGATTTTTTTAGATATCTCTAATCCAAAAGTCATGTATGATATGTGTTCATTACACCAAAAAAGTGTTGATAAGACCAAAAAAGTGATGTGATGTGTTGATAGGACCAAAAAGGTAATGACACGCATTTTTTTATTTAAATTAGTAAAACATTTTTTTGTTTTGAAATATTTTCCCGTATTTAAAGTTATAATTTAAGAAAACTTTTTATTTTAATTGCTTGTGACCATAGCGATGCCGTTTTTGGGTTTTTTTGTAGTCTAGCCGTTGTGGGTAATTCTTGCGGCATGTGAAATATTAAAAAGTAGATCATACCATTTATTCAATAAGAAATATAAAAGAATTATATATATATATATATATGAAAGAAATTACTAATCGAGTAAAAACATGAATTCAAAAATTATATTGAAAACTTTAATTCCTAAATTTATATACATCTTTTTTTAGAATTATTGTATAAAATATTTATTTTATATTTAACTTTAATTTCCTTAATTTATATCCATCATTTTTTAAAACTATTACCCTAAATATTTTTATTTTTTATAAATATACATTAATTAATATTATAATAATTTTCTTATTTTCATTAATATGCAATTGAATGTGAAAAGGTTCCTGCGAAATTTTTAAAATTAAGTTTAAAGAAAAGTATGAAAATTGATTTGGTTGGTTAAAGAATCAGGGTAGGTAATGCATAATTGAAAAAAAAAATGAGTTCATTTTGAACAACAAAGGTGTTGATGTACCTGATGCGACATATTGGAAAAAAAAGTAAGAAAAACATACATTGGGAAACGAATGATGATGTAAAATAGGTATTGACAATTTTATAATATTAAAAGCTACAAAAGAAAAGTTTGATTATGATATCAAAATTCTGTGTTGTCACATCATGTCAGGTAATATAGGGTGACTATATAACTATTAAAAAGTAGGTCGTAGGGAATGAGTTAGTAGACATATTAAAAAACCACGAAAAAATGATGCTTGTAGCTTTTTAATGTATCCAAAATAATAAATAATAAAAAATTTGGCTAACAATTTATCACATCTTTTTGCAAAAAATAATATTTTTTTAGTTGCATTATTTGTTAAGCCAACTAATATAGGAATTGTATGAAGATTAATGATAGAATATATAACTATAATGATAAAATATATAACTATTACACCCTTTTAATATTTTTTAATGCTTTTTCATAAGTTTTGAGTAATGACTACAATATTATTTTCAATTAATACGTTTGTTTCATGTTTACTTGATTATTTCAAATATTTTAAATAAATGGTAGATTAAGTTGTAATTTTTTCATTTATGTTTATAGGAATAATTCATTTCTTTTAATGTCATATTATTACTTTTTAAATTGTGATAACAATAATTATTAAGATATTGATGAAAAATTATTGTAGAGATAACATACATTTACTATAGGTAATCTTGAAAATACATTTCTTAATAAGCCTTTTACCTAACGATTTTTTTTAAAGAAAATTAACATATTATATTTGATTAGTTTCGAAATTAATAAATTAATTATTAATTATGTCTTTGTTCTAGAAATAATTATTCAATAAAATATAATTGATAATATTATTATAGTTGTATTTACAAAAATTAATATCATATAATTTTAATATTATTTAATTCATAATACTATCTAAAAAAATGAGAAATATCATTATTTCCGTCTATAAAGACTACACTATTTACTCACTCCGTCCCACAATGAGTGATCCATTTGGAATAAAATGGTGTCCCAAAATGTATGACCCATTTCAATTTCCAATGCAACTTTTCCTATTTTACCCTCTAATTAATACTCCATCCATTTTTTTTTATAAGTCGTTTTTGACTTTTCACACATATTAAGAAATGTAATCAATGTAGTATGGAAAAGAGAAATTATGAATGGTTTTACAAAATTGTCCTCTATTAATGATATTGGAAAGACGAATTTACATAACTGAAAGGAGAGAGAATAATAAATATTTAAGGGTATAGTAGGAAAAATAACATTAATAATTCATTGGTATTATAAAACGACTTATATTGTGGTACAAATTTTTTTCTCAAAGCGACTTATAAAAAAAAAACGGAGGTAGTATTACTTTCATCATTTCCAATACATCATAAGGGTAATTTATTAAAAATATCATTCTCTCTCCTTCATTTATTCCTTTTTTTCTTAATTTGTGTGAAAAGTCAACTTAGTCCCTCATTGTGGAACGGAGGGAGTAATTTATAATGATATCCAATAAATATGAGACATATCATCATTTCAGTCTATAAAGGGTACTCAATTTTTTAAATCTAGAAGATAGGGAGGCAAGTCATGATTTTGGTTATAATAAAATATAATAAAATTTATTGATATTGTTATGCTTTAAAGTTTAATATTATTGAGTAGTACATAAAATCAACTTTGATTACAATATTGAAGTTGTAGATATTCTTTTTCACCTTCTTATTTCCAAGACCCATACTTTCAGTCAAATCATAAGATAATATTATTATTATTATTATTATTATTATTATTATTATTATTATTATTATGTCATTTGCAGTTGTAGCATTGAGTTTAATGAGATGAGTGAGCTGATTTTAGAAAAATTAATAAATGTCATTAATGTTTTAGAAAAATTTTGTGATTTAATTTATTATCTATCATAATTAATATCCAATCAAAATTAATTTTATATAAGTTTGATTTTTAATTTTTAATTTTAAATATATAAGTTTTCAACTCTCTAAAATCGAATATTTCTATAACTTTAAAATGAGTTTAATTTACGTGATAATATTTTCTTATTATTATTTTTTCGTTTGTGTCTACTACCATAATTTCACCATTTAAAATTAATAAAGGAAAAGTAGCGGATTCAAAACCAGACACTTCTACTTTTTTATTAGTATTAAATATAATTGATTTAACTCAATTATTAATAAAAAAATTATTTGACAACGTGCTTTTGAAAAATTCTTATTTTAAATTTCTATAAAATCATTTTAAAGGGAAAATAAAAGACAATAAATATTATTTATTTTCAGTCATGTAACCTTTGTAGAAAAAGAGTCTGCAACTTATGAATTGATGTGCATTGAAGAGTGTGACCTATGTACTTTTTTCTATTCACGATACATATCTCATAGCAATTCCTTTCCCTCATAGATTTATCTATAAAATAGTCTGCAATCTATGAATTGATGTGCATTAATGAAGAGTGTGACTTTTGTATATAATTTTCTTGATTCTATTGCCCAAATATCAACTATAATCTTTTACACTACACCCATTCATTTGACATATAGTTGATATTTGGGGAAAACCAATTATGAAAAAGATTATAGTCATTAGTCAATTTCATTTAAAAAAGATTGTGAAATGTGGGGTTAAGTGAGATATAGTAATAAAAGTTACCTAGTTTTGTTTGTCTGTCGTGAAAGCAAAAAAATCTAAGAAGTTGTTCATAGCTTAACATTTCATTTGCTGACCATCCATGTCAAAAAAAAAAGTTAAGTATCATATCTTTTGATTTGAACCAAATTTGATTGAGCTTTGAAAATAATTATTAACAAATTCCAAAATAGACGAACATAAAACAGATCATATTGTGTATCAAAAATTTAATGTAATTAAAGAGTTTAAAATATATTTGCAACAATTGAATCACAAAGTGGTACAATAATAAACATTGCAGATGTTAAATATTAATCTCACTTGTACTTCCTGATTTATGTTACAGAGGGATACTTATACAACATTAATGATGGAAACAGTGAAACTATATTTTCAAAGCATCAAATAAATTTGACATTGATTGGCTAATGAGAAATGACATTCAATTCAATGGAGCGGTGTTTAGTTTCAATGATTGCTTGACGACTACTCACTCCGTCCCAAATTATAAGACGTTTTGGGTTTTTCACACAAATTAAAAAATCTAATTATTACTTTATGGGAAAGACAAATTATGTATAACTTTACAGTAATGCCCCTCATAATTATATAGGAGAGAGAAATTAAAAGAGTTGAAAGAATAAATAATAATAAATATTTGAGGGTATATTGGGGAAGATGTCATTTATATTGCATTGGGAATGTAAGGTGACTTATAATTTGGGACAAATTTTTTTGACAAAGTGACTTATAATTTGGGACGGAGGGAGTATTATTTATAGATCATTGATAAAATATTGGTAAAAAATTTTAAAACAAAGGCACGCTACATAATGATATTGATTCCCCTGAATTTTCTTCTTCCTCAAAAGACCTTTCCTCTTCATCCTTTGATCTACATAGGTAGAATATGATTTTTTAATTAGTTAATCAATGACAAATCAAAATAAATATTACATTTAATAAAATTCAAATATAAATTAAACATTTTACATATATATGTATATGAGTTAAATTCCAAATTATATGATATAGTATATTTAGGATTAAAAATTTCTCTTTTTGATTTTTTTATAAAAAATATAACCAAATGTAAATATTTAATGAAATTTTTTTATAGAAAAAAAGTAGTAAAATACAAAAAAAAAAAAAGTTATGTTTGATGTTGCATTTATACTTTATATGTTTTAAAGCATTTGTATAAATGATATTCATTAAAAGTCCATGATTATAAATTATATGTGTTCTTTGATAAACAAAACACATACAATTAAAAATAAATAAATAAAATTAGATATTTAATTTATGTTTTTGATATTGGGAGCCATAGAAAAATTTAATAAAAAAAATATGTCTTAATATCAAATGAAAAATAAAAATAGTAAATAGAGAGGTAGGTAAAAGTTACGTTGATTTGTTGAATCAAGCATCCTTATATATGCTATAACTTTCATATATCAAATATATTAGGGAAAATCATATCAATACTATGCTTCACTGAAAATTTTGAAACAAAGAGAAATAAAATTGTGTTAAAAATAGATCCATTAATCATTACAAAGAAAGTTAAGAGAAGAATTCAAGAAAGTTCCATGATCAAAAGCTCTACATCTAACACCTTCACATTTGAATCCAACTCTACAAATAAATAAATAAATCAAATCAAATCAATAAAAATAGAAACAAATAAATAAATAAAATAAAATCATTAAAAATAGAAAAAAGGAAGAAATTCTTGATGAAGAAAGATAACCTCTGAAAGAGAACCTGAAAAAGGAAAAATGAAAACTTGTTATTGGGAAAACTCATAAACAACATGCAATAGAATAAATATAACAATAAAAATTGAAAAAGGAGTTAAGGGAAAACTCATTGATGAAATAGAACCGTTATGCCTCGTTGATGAAGAGCAATGACCTGAAAAATACCTAAAAACGAAAACTGTGAAAAGGGGATGAAGGAAAAAAAACTCAGAAATCTATAAAGCCTAACACTTGAAGATGAAGATAGAAAATAAACACTTTTACAGTATGAAGGATCAAACATACATGCAAACAGGAATACATTAGAATATCTAAAAAAATGTAAGGGTTCATCAGTGTATCTATACATAAAAAAACCAAAAAAAAGTTATTAGTAACTATTATTAAAGAAAAACAACAAAGAACGACGAAATCCAAAGCTTTAGATTTTATATCTAGTTGTTTCGATTTCAAATCTGATGGTTTGGATTTTAGATCTGGTGGTTTTGATTTCAGATCCGATGAAAGAAAATTAGGGATAAAGCAGAAAGAAAAAGAGAGAAATAGAGAGAGTTTAGAGAAAGAAGAAGTTTGAAGAAAGAGAGGGATGAAGCAGAAAGAGAAAAAAGAAAGAGAAATATAGTGAAATGTAGTGATGTAAAATGGGATGCATTGGAAAATAAACCAGTTGAATAAAAAATAGTATATTGAAGTGGCTTTGGAAGTGGAAAATGGGAAACAGTGTAGTGGGTCGAATTAGAACATACTTTTCTGTTGAAGTGGCTATTTGGAAATGAGCCAAGTTCGTAGAGTAGTGCCACTTGGCCATCATTGAAGCAAGCAAGGGTGCCAGTTGGCACAGTTTGGTGCAAGCAAGGGTATTTTGGGTGTTTCCAGAACACCCAATCTTTTTATATGGTAGATTGCCTTCTCAGTCTAACATCTGAAGTGTATTATGTTTCAGGGAAGTCGAAGACCACCTCCGACACCAAAGAAGAGAAAGCAAAAGGAACCTGAGGTTCATCTAATTGAATCCAATGATGGGGATTTTTCTCCAGATCAACCCAAACAAGCCAAGAAAAAGAAAAAGTAGACAAAAATAACTGATGGCGATTTTCGACCTCAGCCAAAAACAATTAAAGCACCTGCAAAGAAACCCTCTACTCCAAAGGTGGTAGAGACTGATGTCACCCCTGGTAGTAAAAAACCAACTGACAAGAAGAATCCAGATCAGGTGGAGAGTGACAACTCTAGCCCTGGGACTGGGGATCCTAAGGTACAAATATTTCTTCTTTGTTTATGATTATCTTCGACTAACATACTTCTAACCTTCTTCTTGATTTTTTATTCTTAGGGTGCCAAAGATGATAAAGAGCATTCCATTGTGAAACAAATCATTCCCACCAGTAGCAGTGATCCTACCTACCATCCAACAAGCCCTTCCAAAACTTATCCTAAGGATTCCACCAAATAATCCATAAACGAAGTGAGTCAACTGGCTGGTGATCATCAAAAGAAATCACCGTCAAAGGTCACCACTAAGCTTTCACACAACAACGAACCTGATCATGAGAAAATCCCAGCATGGGAGAAAGCCTTAGTTGATGTCGAAGGAGACACGGAAATGCCATCTGCAGAAAAAATTGTCGAAGACAAGTCTGAAGATGGCTTCCCAATCAATCAATAAGGCGGTGGTGACGAAAAGGGTGAAGAGGAAGAGGAGGAGAAAGAGGATCACTCTATGTTTGATTTTGAAACTGAAGTTGCTGTGGAGGATGAATAAGAACAAGAAGAGAAAGACAAAAAATGAAAATGAATAAGAAAAAGAATAGCAAGAAGATCAATAAAAAACTGACCCAAATCCTGATGCTTCGACTGCCACAAACTCTACCAGCCTCTCACATGAAGAGCTAGAGTCCCTAAAAGTGCAGAGGCTGCTTGAATATCTAAATGCCATGATCAGCTCGGGGTTTAGCTTTATTGACAAGAGCACTAGCACTTCGACTGCCTCAGAGATTTTTCAAGTAAAATTCACAATAAATCAGAGACCCAACTGGCTGAATGAGATGCACCCTCTGAATCCACCACAAAGGTTGCAGATCTGGAAAAGGTCTCTAAACAAAATAGGAAAAAGATTGCAAGTTGTGACAAGAATGTCGAAGAATGGGAGCAGCAAATCAAGGATTTACAGACCAAAATTTCTCAGGCCAAGCAACGTAAAGACGAACTTCTCAAGTTCGATCATGAATAAGCGGCCAAAGAACTTAAGGTTGGAATGTATCATGTCGGCAGAGCCCAACAACTTGGAAAGGAAATAGAAGACCTTTCAACCAACAAGGCTCTCTGTGAACGGCGCTTGGTGCTTCAAAAATACAAATATGAAAAGATGAAAAGCTCTCCCCATTTTAGCTTGATTGTTGTGTCATACCCCAAATTTTGACCACCAAGATTTCCCATCATTGTGCAAGATATCATTATAATATGGATGTACCTCCATGCCTCATCAATCTCCTCAAAGATGGTTGAGCATTCACCACAATCAAGAATTAAGGTTTTAAGCCCTCTCAGAGCACTTAGATAAAGGATCAATCAAGAAATGACATGATCTTCAACTTGTATAACCTCTCAAGCACCTATAAAGGATCAAGTGGACTCCCGCATCAAGAATCAATCACAAAGTTGCAACATTCCAAGTGGATCAAGCCTCAAGATCGTCAGTGTCACCAAATTAGGGTTTTGGTCGACCGAGGCCTCCAGATGAAAATTTTCATCTGAACATGAGCCAAGGCTTCAAAGCACAACCCAAGATACTCCAAGGGACCTCATGGACGCAATCATCAAGTCAATTTAACCTCAGGGGATGCATTCATTAAAAATCAGGAATTAGGGTTTCTTGACCTAATTCACCCCTAAGTTGACTTTTGGGACAAAACCTGAGCCAAGACCTCAAGAAGTGATTCGAGGGTCTCAAATAAACCACATTGATCCATTTGCAACAATGGATTGATCCAAGAAGCTTGGTTCACAAGTTTCAATTTCATCTAGACCACAATTAGGGTTTTCAGGAAAAAGTCAATTGTATCTTTGACTTTTGACCAGGACATGCTTCCAAACCTTGGGACATGATTCAATATACCCTATAACACCTATGGAATCCATCCATTAGGTTTGCTTTAGGTCAAGGACTTGATTTCACAAAGGATCGCACAGTTTGGATTTCATCCGATAAAAAGTCAACTGTGCACAAAATCAAGTTTGACTTTTTGGAATTTTTTACAAATATGGTTCTCCTAAGTCAAAAATAATGTTAATGTATGGTATTGATCATCATCCATCAATAAAAATCAAGAAAAGTGATGTTTCTTGCAAAAGGGGCAACCTTGAGAAACCAAAATTTTTCTAAGTTATGGAACAAAAGTGATTTTGGTACCAACTTCCAAGGATCATAACTTGAGATCCAAGCAACCATTTTGGGTGATCCAAAGCTGGATTTGTAGGTCTTGCTACACTCTACAAAAGCTTCAACTACCTCTAACTCCAATTCTTTATGGATTTTAAGTTATGGAGTGATCAAAATGAAAAAAACATGAAAATAACATTTTTTTCCAACACTTAGTGAAAATTTGCCTAAGTTACCAGCCTTGAACATCAATGTTCATGATGATTTTTTAATGGGATCCAAATAGTTTCAAAACAAACTATGATCATACATGTTTTGTATCATATGAGGGCTTTCTAGAAAGCACAAGAGCCTCCCATAACTCAACCTGGGCAGGGAGATATGAATCTCTCAAAATCACCATTTCCAACTGTCTCAAGCAAGGCAGATTTTGTGCATTTGCTCGATTTAGAAATTTTGGACAACTCCAAGCCTTGTAATCCATTTGGACACATCTGATGATAAAACAAAAGGAGAATGATCTGATCTCCAGGCCTCCCAAGTCCAAGGATCTACATATAGCCATGCTAAACCTAAAAGAGCTAAAAAGTGCCAAGACTCTAATTTTGTTTCAATGCATTCAATGGATGCATCAAGGTGGCATTAACTGAGGCAAGTTTAACTGAATGAGTCAAGCCTTATCTCTGAACCAAGTGACCATAGGCCTGTGCTCTAACCTCAAGTCAATGGCTAAAGGAGACTTGAGATTCCATTTGATCCACATTGGCCATAGACCTGTTGTAGTTGCCACACACTATTGCTGCCAAAACAAACTTGCTCCACTATAAATAGAGCTCATTTATTCTCAGTTTAAGTACACCAAAGAGCCCAAACTGATGCTTTCCTCAAAATCTCGCTTTCACCCGAATTTTGCCTTCTAACTCAAGGCACTATCGGGTTTTGAGTTTGAGAGAAATTCCCACCAAACCAATCACACACACACCTCATAAACATCATATGTGAGTGATCCATAACACAAAATCACATCTGGAACATCAGATTCTCAAAATCACCAGCCAATTCCTCAAGTTCTTGACAGAGTTGTAGTTGAGGTGCCACATCAAGTTCCAGTTCATTTCAATCCACTCCAAGCATTCAAACACACTCCATGGCACCTAAGGAAGCTGTCCAGATCATTGGAACCTAGCTGCAACACCTCCATCACCAAACTCGATCACCAACTGCAAGAGGTAAGCATGAACCCTTCAAACTCTATATTCCATGCATCATAAATGAATTTTTGAGTTATCATCTTGTTCTTGCATGTATGTAGAGTGATAACCCTCAATCAATTGCCATGAATCAATCGTGTATGGAATTTCATTGTGTTCATGCTGAAATTAGGGTTCTTGAGATTTTCTGTTGATTTCTTTCTCCATACTTAATATAAATGCAATTAAATTATATGGTTGTGATCCTTGTTCAAAAACAAACAAGATTGGTACTTGAATCATGCAAAACCATTGAGAAATCATGGAGAAAAGTGAGAAAATGCAAATCTGCAAAAATAGAGGGCGCGGGCAAGAACCAAGTGTTCTTGGCACCATAATTCAAATTTTTGAATTTTAGTTATTTTTGTTTAATTGATTCAAAAATAAATTTCTCTCTGAATATTTATGTTTTTTAATTGATTCTTTTTCTCAAAATTCACAAAAATGTTTAAATATTTTATTTTACAAAAAACATCCAATTTATATTATTTATTTAATATAGTTAGAATTTTTGTAATTAATTTCATTTTTTATTGTTTTAAACATTTTTTAAAAAATTTCCACTTTGATCTTTCAAAATCAATTGAATTTTAAGCTTTCATATGATTAAACATGATTTTTCAAAATATTTTCCAAAGTGTACAACTTGTTTTTGAATATAATTGATATTTTATCATTTATTATTTAAATTACCTTTGAAAAACGACATTTTAATTTAAAATTAAGGTTTCCTCTCGATTTTAAATTTTCAAACAAACTTTGAGCCTCTAATAGTGTAAGACCCAACCCCCTCTTGTAAATAAACAATTTGGGTCTCAGTCATTGTATAAGTCTCGATATGATTTTAAAATCTCGCCACGGTCATCGCCTTTTAAACAAAAATCACCTAGGTCTCTCCTTGAGTTGTAAGCCCCATCATCTGTTTATAAAATAAACTTTGGGCCTGTAATAGGGTGTAAGACCCATTCCTTGTAAATAAAAACCTTTTTTGGGCCTCAGTCATTGTATAAGACCCACTGTGTTTTAAAATCTCGACGCGATCGCCGCTTTTTCAAAACATTTTCATCTGGGCCTACCCTTGTGTTGTAAGTCCCATTTCTTTTCTTTTTCAAACCTTTGGGCCTCTCTTTGAGTTGTAAGACCCATCCCTTTGTACAGAAAACCTTTTTTGAGCCTCAGTCATTGTATAAGCCCCAGTACAGTTTACAAAACAACGGTACGATTATTGTTTTTCATCTGGGCCTCTCCTTGAGTATAAGCCCCAACAATATTTTCAAAACAACTTCCCTCTTGGTTTAGGTTCAAATCCATAGTTGTTGTCAAAACTTTCTTTAATTTCTTGAACAACTAACCATACAGCTGTTACAATGGAAGCTTGCTCGCCTGTAAGTTTCATAACTGTATTGATGGAAGCTTTCTCACCTGTAAGTCCTTCTTTCATATCCTTTTAAATACTTGTCATATATCAACGGTATATATACTAGTATATTTGCTTAGAGTTTTCCCCGGCAACTAGGTCTAGAACTAGGTAAAGCCAGTTGGCCACTCTTAAATACAGTCAAAACTAGATCCCCATAGGATTTCCAGATACAGTCTTGCCTTCTCTTGGGCTTAAACAATATGGAACAAAGAGAAAGGCATTATTCCCGGTGAAACTTTTATCAGACTGTCACTATTAGAAATTATCAAAGAAGTTCATTTCCCCAGAGAGGATTAATTCCCGGTGAAACCTCTCTTGAATTTCTTCAAACCCTAGAACTGTTCATTAAAGAAAAGATTATTCCCGGTGAAACGTTTCTTGAACTCTTCTTAAGTTTGGACCCACAGGCTTCCTAAAAGCATCCCCGTCTCCTCTTGGGTTTTGTACAAGGACCCTCCGGCTTATTAGAAGTTATCATGCCTTGTCTTAGGGTTAATACAAGGACCCTGAAGACCTCTTAAAGGTATAGGACAGAACTTAGTCATCCTTTGCCAGAGCAGTCTTTCTTGAGTCAAAACCTCATACCAATTTAGGGTTGATTCCCATCCCTTAAAACACCAGCCTCCTCTTGGGCATTATACAAAGATAAACTCTTTCATACCAGTAGACTTGGACAGTTTAATCCCCTCTCGGATCTCAAAGACATTCTCAAGTTCCTTACAAACATAGGAGAAACCCTGGTCATTTTTTATCAATCTCCAGCAGAATTAAAACCCACGGGTTCTAAAACCCATTCTTTCTCCTAAAAATCCCTTAGCCAGGGTCAGTTTATCATTAGTATAACACTATCCCAAATCAGAACCTCAAGGCATCTGATATCTCAACCCTTATGTAAACCCTCAGCAAGAGTCGATTCCCCATTTGGACCTGCCTCTGGATGTCAATAATCTTCAGCAGAAGACAACCTCCTCTTAGGCTTTGTATAAAGATTTCTTTCTCTGTTCTTCCCCGGCAAAGTTACCCTCCTCTTAGGCTTTGTATAATGATCCTTCCTTTCCTCAGCATAGTTAGCCCCCTCTTGGGCTTTGTACAATGATTTTCCCCAGCTGAGCTAACCTCTTCAGACTCTCTTATTGAGTCAATCACCTTTCCAAATTCTCTTGTTGAGTCAATGGTATAAAACAAAAACACTCTCTTGTTGAGTCAACCCTTTCAGCCTCAACCTTGGGCTTTGTACAAGATAGATAAAAGCACTCATTTGTTGAGTCAACCCTGTTAGCCTCAATCTTGGGCTTTGTACAAGACACCATATAAATTTCCCTAAGCAGAGTCAATCCTCTCTTCAGCCTCAATCTTGGGCTTTGTACAAGACAGATGATACTCTTCAGCAGAGTCAAACTTCTTTCAGCCTCAATCTTGGGCTTTGTACAAGACACTTAAAATATCCCCAGCCGAGTCAGTAAAGTCTCATTTTAGCCTCAATCTTGGGCTTTGTACAAGACAGATAAAGATTTCTTTCCCACAGGGTCAGTCTTCTTTTCAGCCTCAATCTTGGGCTTTGTACAAGACACATACAAACCCTCCCTAGTGGAGTCAAAATCACTTTTAGCCTCAATCTTGGGCTTTGTACAAAATAGACAAAATATTTCCCCAGAAAAGTCAAACTTTTAGCCTTCTCTTAGGCTTTGTATAATGATATCCCCAAAAGAGTCAGTCTCTTTTTAGCCTCAATCTTGGGCTTTGTACAAGATAGATAAACACTCTCTTACTGAGTCAGTCTTTTCTAGCATCCTCTTAGGCTTGGTATAAGGACTTCCCTAGTGGAGTCAATCAATCTCTTAGCTTCAACCTTGGGCTTTGATCAAGGCACACAAAAATCAACATACCCTCAGAGGAAATCAAAATCTCTGTAGGAAAACATTTCTCTGTGTTATTACATATCAAAATAGATAACTCAAAACAAACCTTAATCCCAGATAACTGATGTAAGTGGCACACTTGTTAATTCAAATATCCAAGCTGTTGTCCATCTCTTATCCTGGTAAAACCCTTTCTTCCATCTAATTACTGTAAGTGGCAAGCTCTGGATTATTTACATCCACGCCACTGTCCCTCTCTTAGCATGAGAAATTCCTAAGGAAAAATGGCATTGCTCTACACTGAGTTAAAGTTTTCCCCTTCAGGACAACACCCCTATAAAGGAAATTATGGCATTGTTCGATTCACATATCCCAGTTAAAGTAATTCTCCTTTATAAAAAGTTACCCAACAAACTGTGATAAACAGATGAGATATCTCCTTTAGAGATGACAAATTCTCTCTCAGTCAACCCTTTAGCTTCAATCTTGGGCTTTGAACAAGACAAAAATACCTTTTTTAGCTTCAATCTTGGGCTTTGAACAAGACACCAAATATCTTTTCCTCCTATAGATACGATTGCTCTGATTTCCCTGTTTATTTAAACGGGAATACGTAGGCATAAGAATTTGAAATCTTAGCGAGCATACCAATCAAAAACTTTAGGTCCAGTACCTTCACACATACTAATCAAAATTGAGGTCCAATACCTCACCAAAATCATCAAAAACTCTCTCTCTCTCAAACAAGAAACTTTCCCAACCCATCAACAGATAAACACCATCAAGTACAAAGCAGAACCTAAAACTAACAACCTGTGAATAACCACATATAGGATGGGTAATTGACAACTCCCCATTGTATAACCTGACCCCGAACTCCCCGAATCTCTCTTTAAGCATTTGTTCAGTTAAACATTCGCGTGCAAGGTTAGTTTTAGATAGCTTCCATTTCCCTTCCAGCTTCACGGGATAAATAAGAAATAAAAAAGTAGCACCTCTTTCTCCTACCATTGCAGTGAGGAGGAACCCATATTCTGCGATAAGGTGGTCGCGTCACCGACAAAAATTGTACGCTACAGTAAAATGGCGACTCTGCTAGGGAGTCATTTTGTCTGTTTAGGACTAGGATTATAGCTCTTAAGAGGTCTAGGATGTTAGTTTTAGGAATCATACTATATATATATATATATATATATATATATATATATATATATATATATATATATATATATAGCTTTTCCTGCTTGATATCCGAGTTTATTTTTCTGTCAATGGGAATGCGAGTGATGTCGCATGTGGAAAGTTTGAGTGATACCTAAGATAGGTGATGGCAGAGATGGGAGGTCTTATAGGGAGTGAATCCCGAATAAGTTGTCCCGGTATACCATCAAATCAGTGGAGGTACCCTTTGCGGATTCAATGTCTAACGACTTTGGTTGTGAAAGCAGATTGTCCGATTGTGGTATCCATGAAACTGAGGGTTTAGTAGACAGTAACCATGTGGCTATTTAGTAGTGCGGTAGCTATCGGAAATAGTTGACACGCGATACTACACTCAATTGAGATTACCCTAAGATGCTACAGCTCGCTCGGGTGAACCAAACTGCTGTTGCTATCCCAAAGGGGGTCAATGATTTTGAGAACAGGTACAAAAATTCACCATAGTACAACCTTTGGGGATGGGTAGAGCCATGACTCCATGCTCGTGACGCTGAACCTTTGAACCCATGTTTTTTCTATGTTTTTGTGTGCTGCATTCATTTCATTAAAAAAATTTAAACAAAGAAAAATTTTCTTTTATAGTCTCTCCTTTTTCAAATTAAACTAAGACAATGATTGCAAATATCAGAGAGAAAGATTGTGTTATGGATTTTGGTAGAAGGAAGACGCACAAGTACACCTTCAAGGTTCCAAAACTAGAGGATTTAAGAGGGTTGGCAGGGATGATCACCAACCCTGATGCTTTCAGAGGTAAGTACGGAGGACGACTGTCTCTGTTAAGGGTCCATGTAGTTGAAGGAATCATGTCTACGCTAATCCAGTTTTATGATCCGGTTTATCACTGTTTCACATTCCCGGATTATCAACTAGCACCAACACTGGAGGAGTATTCTCACCTGACTGATTTACCCATCACTGACCAAGCTCCATTTTCTGGACTGGAAGAAATTCCAAAGGATCAAACCATTGCAAGAGCAATCTATTTGGACGAGTCAGAAGTCAGGACTCACATGACCACTAAGGAAGGAATCCAAGGTTTACCGGCCAAGTTTTTGATAGAGAAAGCCCTATACTTTGCCAGTATAGGAAATGTTACTGCTTTCGAAGATATCTTTGTTCTGCTCACATACAGGTTGTTCCCTTTTCCCAACATCGATAACTTCGTCGATACCAATGCCATTAAGATATTTCTGATTGGAAACCTCGTACCGACCTTGCTCGCAGATGCTTATCATTCTGTACACTTAAGGAATTTGTACAGCGGAAGAATGATCACATGCTATGTACCCCTTCTATACAAATGGTTCACTTCCCATTTACCCAAGTCTGCTGCTTTTTGGGATCATAAGAGTACTCTACGTTGGTCACAGAGAATCATGTCTCTTACCAACTCTAACATAGATTGGTACAATCGGATCTATGACGGGATAAGGATCATTGACAAATGTGGAAATTTCCCTAATGTACCCCTCATAGGAACTAAAGGAGGAATCAACTATCATCCAGTTTTGGTTCGTCGTCAACTCGGATACCCGATGAGGCATATCCCGCGTAATGTTCATCTGGAAGGTCTTTTCTTCAAGGAAGGATAAAATGACAGGGCACTAAAGACAGAAATAGTGCATGCCTGGGAACATGTTCACAGGAAAGGAAGAGAGTCTCTAGCAAAACCAGATTGTGTCTCTGTGGAACCTTATCTCCACTGGGTATAAACTAGAGCCCTCAAGATGAGGATGCCTTACCCTCGTCGAAGTTCTTCCGCTAAAGGAATTTGTCCTTTATTTTATGTCTGATGCAGAAAAACTCCAGGTCACTCTCAACAAAGTTCGACGGGAAAAGAAATCTTGGAAGAAGAAGTACCGCATTCTCAATGTGGAGTGTACCAAAATTCAGCAACTGTTAAAAGAAAAGGACGGTTTGATTAAGATATTAGAGCAACATGTTGTAGAAAGTCAGGAAGACCGAAGAAACTTGCTCACTCCTTTCACTTGGCAAAGGACCGACAACCCGACAACGGCTCAAGAGCCCCGATCAAAGAAAAGGAAAATACCATAACCAGCACCTGAGCTCTCCTCAGAGAGGACTCGGGATCCATAAGCTTAGATATTTCCTTTTACAGCACTTTGTAAAATACTGTATTTCCATTTCCGCAATCTTTCGAATTCAATAAAACGGGGTCTCCCCACTGTATGATATTTGCAATCTATTTGTTGAAGTTTATTTTTTATTATAACTAAAATTAATTAATATATATCATTGCATTCATCATTCTCACATAAGCATTCTTCTTACCTTCGAATCTCACGTCTGTGTCACGATTCTAGAGTCAAACCATCTCATTCGTACAATACTCGGGCCAATCGACAAAATAAAATGGATGATCTCGAGGAAGAGAACAGAGAGCTGAGAGAAGAAATCGACTCTCCGAAAGAAGATCTGAGGAAACTTCACAGTGACATGCAATCTCTGGCAGCAGCTCAGAGACGACAACAAAGGACTGTGATCTCAGAGATCACATCTACACCCATAGTGGAGACATATGATCCTCGGTACAACATGCCTAAAGAGCATCCCTGGGGCATGCCTATCAACTTTATCCCTGAAGGATATATCCCGCCGGTCACGGAAGACCCGAAAACTGCAGCAGGAACTGCTGGGACTGAAGGTTACAAACTTCGGGAAAGCGAGGACGCAAGAGTCATGACAGCAACTCCTGAAGGTTACAAACTTTGGGATAGGGAAGCACCAAAGGTCACCGCCGTAATGACTATACCACAACCCGTGGTACACACTGTCCCGGAAGGACAGATTCCACAAGTAATCTCTGGTGGAAATAAAAGTATGTACGACAGAATGAATGAGTTCCAGGAGCAATTTCTAGAAATACAGAAGGAACTGCATGCCATTCGCGATCAGGATGCCGCAGACCTTTGTTTGGTCCCCAACGTGAATATCCTGCACAAATTCAAGGTGCCCAACTTTGAAAAATACAAGGGCAACTCTTGCCCTCGAATGCATTTGGTGATGTACGCTCGAAAGATGTCAACTCACATAGAGAATCTACGTCTACTGATCCATTACTTTCAAGATAGTTTAACCGGTGCCGCACTCAAATGGTACATGGGTTTAAACCGCACTAGGATCATCACTTTTAGTGATCTTGGGGCAGCCTTCTTTCAGCAATATAAGTATAAGCTGGACATGGCACCAGACAGAGATCAACTCAGAGCAATGTCGCAGAAGAACAAGGAAACTTTTAAGGAATATGCTCAGAGATAGCGTGAAATTTCCGCCCAGATCTGTCCCCCTCTTGAGGAAAAAGAGATGACAAAGATCTTTTTGAAAACCTTGAGCTCATTCTATTACAACCGAATGGTCGCCAGTGCGCCCAACGACTTTACTGGGATGGTGAACATAGGAGTACGTCTTGAAGAGGCAGTTCGAGAAGGACGTTTAGTCAAAGATGCAGGACCATCTAGCAGTACCAAAAGATACAGTAGTGCTTTCCCTAAGAAAAAAGAGCAAGATAATGGTAATATCTCTCTCAGAAAGCAAAGGCGAAGGTATCAACCAGTAGCAGCGGTAACTCCTGCTATCAACCCTGCGCCTGTTCCAACGTATCAACCTCAGGTTGCTCAGAGCCAACCGAATCAACAACAGTATCAGCAAAGGACACAACAGCCTCTTTAGCAGGCTCGTCCTCAGTACAACAATAATAACCGTACAATGCAACCCCCAGGGTTTGACCCTATACCGATGTTGTATGCAGAACTATTTCTGCTACTACTGGTCAAGGGGCACGTCCAAACCAGGTCTCCTCTTACAATACTGGAAAATCCGTCTTTTTGGTTCAAAGCAGATTAAACTTGCCCTTACCATCAAGGAGGACCAGAGCATAATATAGAAAACTGTCTCAGCTTCAAATCTGATGTGCAGAAGATTGTCAGGAACGGGGTCCTATCTTTCAAGGATACAAATCCAAATGTTCAGACGAACCCGTTGCCTCAACACGAGAAGGCTACAGTAAATTTGATAGAGGAAGGATCTAACCACATCTATCAAATTCATGATGCACTCCTATTAGGAACCGATATGGTCAAAATACATTGCAGACAGAGCGGACACGGTTATGTATCATCTCACGACTATCTTCAATGTGATATCTGCTCTAAAGACAATCAAGGATGTTCCATAGTGCAATCAGCTCTACAAGAACAGATGGATCTCGGATGGATCCAGGATCACCGAATCCATGAGGTCAATATGGCTCACGCAAATTCCAACATTTTTCAGAACTACAACATTCTGGCAATGAATGTCAACTTGGTGGCAATGCACTCAAGGCAAAGCCAGAATCATGATCTGCCATGGCACGATTACAATTCCTGTCTAATCTGTTCAATAAATAATCAGGGATGCTCTTTTGTACAAGTGGCCCTCCAGCGTCAGATGGATCGTAGATGGATTCAGGACAACCGTGATAGGAGTCATTATCAAGTTAATATGATTTAAATCTTTGATATTCACCTGATGAATACCATCCTGGTAGGTTTACACGCAAAGCAGGTCAGGCTCAGTTTTTTGGCTTCACATGATTATCAGAACTGTAAAGTATGTCGTAAGGACGACTAAGGATGTGCACTTGTCCAAAGAACACTTCAACACTTGTTGAACCACTGGTGGCTTCCGATCTACCTAGATGAAGACAAACAACAAATCAGTATGGCTGACGGGAATCCTACTAGGCATCAAAGTCAGGATGTTCGATCGATGGAAACAGATCTAATGAGGTTGCACTGCATACAAAGCGGACGTGGCCGGGTGCCACCACATAACTATGAGCGCTGTAGAGTTTGCTCAGAGAATAACCAAGGATGTTATCTTGTACGGTCAGCTTTTCAAAATCAGGTGGACCGAAAAGAGATTCGACCGTGTTTAAGTTCTGGGTCGACCAACATAATGTCAGACTATTTCCCTGATCAAAGCAAAGACGTCGTCATAATCTCTGATCATAAGAGGGCCAAAGATGTTTGTGCCATAATCCCTTTACTCGATGAATCAAGAGTTTCTCTTGATAGTAGAAAGATTCTCAACCTCGAACCAATTGAGGGCGGCTACGATGGTCAGAAAAATCAAAAGGCTCCTACAGTTATCTATCTGCCAAGACCAATACCGTACAAATCCGATAAGGCTATCCCTTACAAGTACGGTGCAACAACAATTGAAAACGGAAAGGAAACTCTATTACCCTCCATCGTAAACATTGCAGATGTCAGTCGAGTAACACGGAGCGGTCGGATCTTCAACAGAGGAGTTGGAGAACCCACCAGAGAAAAGGAACCTCAAACAGAAGTTCCAAACCAACCATTCGGGCAATCCAGTAATCCCGACCTTTCAAAGAACAACGATGAGATGCTAAAGCTCATCCAGAAGAGCGAGTACAACATTGTAGACCAACTGTTGTAAACTCCTTCGAGAATCTCTGTGTTATCTCTCTTGCTCAGTTCCAAAGCTCACAGAGAAGCTCTACAGAAAGTCTTAGAGCAAGCCTTTGTGGAACAAGATGTGACGATAAGACAATTTGACAGCATCATCTCCAACATCACTTCCTGCAATAATTTAGGATTCAGTGATGAAGAACTGGCAGAAGAAGGCAAAAATCACAACATGGCGCTTAACATTACAGTTAATTGCCAGGACAATGCTCTAGCCAGCGTACTGGTAGATACAGGATTAGTTCTGAATGTTATGCCAAAATATACTCTAATGCAACTATCATTTCAAGGATCTCCGATGAGAGGCAGTGAGGTCATCGTCAAAGCCTTTGACGGATCCAGAAAAATAGTTATCGGCGAAGTCGACCTTCCCATAACTATCGGTCCTCACAATTTCCAAGTTACTTTCCAGATCATGGACATCCAGGCAGCATACAACTGTTTATTAGGAAGACCTTGGATACACAAAGCTGGGGCAGTCACTTAGACACTTCACCAAAAGCTGAAGTTCGTCAAGAATGACAAGCTAGTCACAGTCTGTGGAGAGCAAGCCTTAATCGTGAGCAACTTATCATCATCCTGTGTAGAACCAGAGGAGGTGTAATACCCTAATTTTTTCCCCTAAGATTCTTTGTTTTTCTTTTGCATTTCATACCACAAACAAGATCACACATTGGTTCCCTCTTCTATAGGATTGTGCCTTGCAGGGATCTTTGGGGTTTGTGTGTGTCTGTTAGTTGTTTTATTGTTTAATTGTTTATGTTTACTAACCATTAATTAAAATCCAAAAATATTTTGTTTTCTTTCACTAACATTTTCAGGGGAAGAACAAGTTAAAAATACAAAAAAATCAGTCCTGCAGCTCGAATGGATTTCACCTGAATAAAGTCAAAGTTGATCTGCAAACAATTCAAAAAATCATCTGATCAAGAGTCTCCAAGATTTAACTGATTTTTATTCAAGAGATTCCAAGGTTCATGTGTTTATTTCCATGACTTCTTTGACAAGCAAGAAAAATCGAGTCGGAGTCAAGACAACACATCAAAAAGCCAAATTTCCTAAATTTTCACTGTGTTAATCGATTAACACATTGGTTAATCGGTTAACGCATGCGAATTTTGAAAAAAATGGCAGCAAATTCAAATTTTCAGCAATTGGCACCAATTTTCATCATTTTGGAATATTCCATCTCAGTTTTATTCCCTACATCATCAATATTAATTCTTATCATACACCTTCACTAATCACCACTCTTTTAATTTCCCTCCAAATTTGAATTCCAATCCTAATTTTGATCACCCAAGCCTAATTCCAAATCACCAAATTCCCAAGCCTAAACTCAATAAATAGAGGCTTCATTTCACTCATTTCACAAGCTTTTGATAGCCAATAAACCTCTTGCAAATTCTCTTCCCAACTACCAAAATTCACCAAAAGCTCAATTTTTTCTTTCATAAGTTAGTAAGAATTCACATTGATTCTTACTAATTTAGAGCTAAACCTTCATCCATTCTTGTTTTGTTCATAGATCAAGGCTTTAGAGTGTAGATCTTGCTGCAATTTGGAAGGATTTTCTGATTTGGAGTGGTAATTCACTTTCCACCATTGTTAAAGCTTCATATTCATCATTCAAGATGTAGATCCTTGGTGTTGATCCTTTGGATCGTATATTGTTGTTTGATTGCAAGTTTCTCTGTCTATTTTTACTTTGAAATTCGTGCAAATTCAATTCATGATCATAAGGTGTTTGAAAAATGTTTTGAAAGAAAATCATGCTGAATTTTGCACATTTTTTTGCTTCTGGTGCAGTGTTAACCGATTAACCAAGCACAGTGTAAATTGGTTAACCGATTAACACCCTGTTTTGCGCAGAAATTCAAAATCTACAATGGTTAACCGATTAACCAATGTGTTAACCGATTAACCAGTGTCCAAAATGCTATTTTGGCTCTGTTTTGGGACTGTTTTGCTTTCCTTTTCCATTTTTCTTCCCTCTTCCTTTGTTCTTAGCCTTAGATCACATAATTGGGTGGTTTAATTTGGCTTCCTCTTCATCTAATTCTCTTTTATTTTGATCGATGAAAGTCTAAAAGATCTTGGAATTCCTTTGTTAAATTTCGATCAAGACTAGATCGTTACCACTTTTCTTTTCCTGCGGTATTGCTTTCGGATGACGATCTATATATCATTCATCTAGCATACATTAGCACAAAGAGCTATTGACCGGCCTCATTGTAGGGTAATTACCTCGTAAATTACTCGGCGATTGCTTAACATAGCGCAATATTTGTCCCGTATCAAAAAACTATCAAGAATGGTTGATTATTTGTCTTATGGTTCAAAACTCATGAAACTTGTTGTTAGGAGGCTTTGGTCTTCTCAATCCTCTAATGAGTTTCATCAACCTTGACCTAAGTGCAATTATTCAATTTTTATTGATCATTAACACTAACAACTAATCACTAACTTACTAACAATATTTTGTATTAATTTTGTTTATGTTTCCTTCTCGCTCCCTATCTCTTTTATTTTTATGCTTCATTTCATATCATGTTTATGCTTCCATAATTTTTCCTTTGTCCGTTGGACACATGTTTATGCTTCTGCTTTTTTTTTCCTTTGTCCATTTGGACTCAAAAACATTAATAAAGGCTTAAACCATAAAAAACTTAATTCTCCTAATCTTGGACTATTGGTTACTATCCTATGCTTTGGAGTGATCTCTTCAGGACCTCTTTTTGAAGTAATATTGGACTTATGGACCTATAATTAGGACTTCTTATCCCTTTGCTTGGAGTATTGATTGAAGACTTGCCTTTATTTGGCCAATTTGCTTAAGGATGGAATTATTTTAATATTGCTTTGAAGTGGCTCCATTTTGGTTAGATCCTTCTTTTCCCTAGCTTTTACTTTATGCTTTAGGATAGTCACTTCTTCTCCACCCATTCTTCAATTTTCAAAACTCTCTCTCTTTTTCAAAAATTTCTTGATTTCAAACTATCACCTCTTTCATAATCAAACCTTGACTTTGTCAAGTGATTTTACTCTTTTCTTTTCATTTCTTAACAAATGCTAAACCACATAAGCATATTACACTTTTTTTAAAAGACTTTAAAAAACATCAAACTCTCTTTTTGTGCCCTCGTGCACTTTTTTCCTTTAACTTTTTCATAAGTTTAGACATGATTCATTTCTTTAAGCGTAATTATTCGTTTAGAAATGATGATTTGTCTTTACACTTAAAATCAACCAAAACAAACAAATTTTTGTTCTTTGTACCATGAACTACGGGGTTTTGATCCTACATTGCACATCGTGGGTACGTAGGCATGAGGCGATAAGTCTCTCCAAACACAAAAATCTTAAAAAATAATTCTCCTCTCATCTCATCAATCTCTTTACAAGCAAACCATTTTCAGACCAAAAAGCGATAGATGTTTCAAAGGGCTCCTATAGAGTACTATAGACGTTTTGGGTGCTAACACCTTCCCATTGCGTAACCAACCCCCCTTACCCATTCTCTGTTTATTCTTGTTGTTTTAGAACTCTTTAGGTTTTGTTCGCTCTTTTTCCTTTCCCTTCGTGGATAAAATAAAAGTGTGGTGGCGACGCTTGCTTATTTTTGAGTTAAGTTAATCAATAGCTTATACTCACAAATTCCCCGCTATAGAAAAGTGGCGAATCTGCTGGGGATTACTCTCCCTTGAGGGGTTTAGCCTACTTTGATTTATTTACTGCTTTTTGTCTGATTTGCTTGTTATTTGTTTGTTCTGTTTGGGAGTTCCTCTGTGTGTGAGATAGGTCATATACCCGGATCAGAGTGCACTTTGAGATAGGAGGATAGTATAGTCAAGGGAACTTTGAAGGAGTCGAATCCTAAAAAAGAAGAACTTGAGAATCTATCCACTCGGTGGTTGCCTCTTTGGAATTACTGATGCTGATCGAACGATCGAGAAGGCATTACTTTTTCCATAGAAGCCTATAACACTGAGAACCGTAGTAACCCTTAACCCATCCTAGCCTTTTTAGGATCGTAGTGCGGAAGCTATGAAGATGCAAATCTGACTTAGCTGTTACGCGATGCTACACTCAGGTTAGATTCTCTTGAGGATAAATACCAACCTCCGAGCAAATCGGTGTGCTGGTGTGTCTGATAGTGGATTGTGGACCCTGGGCGCTTTGTTAGAACCACTGTTTTCTGCAGGTACAATGAAGACAAAACCTTAGTACACACCTTTGTGGGATTGGTTCTTACCCGTGGCTTCATGCTCGTGACTTGAACCTTGACCCGTGTGCTTTGTGTGATCTTGTTTGTGGGTGTTGCATTCATGCACTCATGCATTCATGAGCATTCTTTTGAAAGGTTTCAAGGAACTTAAAGGTGTTATTGCAAACATTGCAGGAACTTTTGTTATGGATTTTGGAAGGAGGAGTACAAAGAAGTACACTTTCAAGAGTCCTAAGTTAGGGGGTTTGAGAGAGCTAGGATCTTTGGTTGCTGATACCAAGAAGTTTGAGTCCAGATATGGAAGGCTTTTATCTCTCTTGAAGGTTGATATGGCTGAAGGATTACTTGCTACTTTGGTTCAGTTCTATGACCCTTTGCTGCATTGTTTCACCTTTCCTGATTATCAGTTGGTACCTACGCTAGAGGAGTATTCTCTCCTGCTTGGTTTGCCTGTCCATGGTCGGATTTTCTCCGGTTTGGATCCCGCTCCCGAGCATCACATTATAGCAAAGGCTACTTACCTGAAGGTTTCTGAGATTAAGGCTCGCATGGATACCAAAGGGAAGGTTCTTGGGTTACCCGCTAAGTTCTTGATGGATAGAGCTCGTCACTTTGCTAATGTGAAGAACACAATTGCTTTCGAGGCTATTCTTGCCTTGCTTTTTTATGGACTGTTCCTCTTCCCGAATGTTGAGAACTTTGTCGACATCAACGCTATTCAGATCTTCTTGATTGGGAATCCAATTCCCACTTTGCTTGCCGATGCTTACCATTCTATTCACCTCAGGAATTTCCATGGTGAAGGGATGATTATCTGTTGTGCACATTTGCTTTACAAGTGGTTTATTTCTCACTTGCCGAAGTCTGCAGCTTTCTGGAATCTCCAGGATGGTTTGTATTGGTCGCGGAAAATCATGTCTCTCACTCATTCTGATATTGATTGGTGTAGTCGTGTTCCTTCTGGAGCAATGATTATTGACAGTTGTGGTGATTTTCCCAACGTGCCTTTTCTTGGTACAAAGGGTGGAATCAGCTACAATCCAGTGTTGGCCCGTCATCAGTTGGGATATCCTTTGCGAGAGGTACCGAAGAACATTCATTTGGCCGGTCTCTTTTTCAAGGAAGAAGAATCTCAGGTTGCTCTCAAGAAAGAAATTGTGGAAGCTTGGTGCAACATTCGTAGAAAAGGAAAGGAAAGTTTGGGAAATCCGAATTGTATCTCTTCGGAACCTTACCTCCACTGGGTTAAGAATAGAGCTATTACTTTGAAGATACCTTATGCGCGTCAGGAACCTTTATCTCTAATTGCTAAGAAGCCTATCCTCTACTTTATGGAAGATACAGAGAAGCTTCAGATCGCTTTGGCCGAGATGCAACCAGAGAGAGATGCTTAGAAGAACAAATATCAGATCGTCGAGTTAGAGAATGCAAGACTTCAAGAGCACTTCAAGAGGAAGAATGAAGATGAAGTTGCCAACAAGAAGAGAAAGGCACAAGAGGATTTATTTTCCTCTTACATTCAGCCAGTTTCTGATATTCCGAAGAGTTCAGAATCTCCTTGGAAGTTGATCGTTGATCAGTTGCTGATTGAGAAGACTCAGACGCAGGCCCACATCAAGAATCTGGAAGATAGAGCTGGGACTTCTTCTCATAGGATTCTCTAGGGATCTAGTTTTCTTTATTCTCTTTTGTTTTAAGATTCTTGAATTTGTACTTCCGAGATGTAATATTTTCCATCATTAATGAATGAGATTTTGGTGTTTCAAATAACAATGTTTGCAATATGCCCTATAATTCCTTGAAACTTTACATTTTTATCTTGCATATCAAGCATCATTCTGTATTGTTTCTTGCCTTTTTCAGGTGTCTTATTGTTTCCCTTTGGTCTTCATTCAGCCAAGTTGTCGCACCAATATAATACTCGGGCTAATCTGAAGAAGAAGATGGATCAATTGCAACAAGAGAACCGCGAGCTTCGTGAAGAAGTGATGACTCTGAAGGATGGTTTGGAAAGACTCACTACTATGATGGAAGCTCTGGTGGCTACTCAGAATCAACCACCACCTCCTCCTCCTCCGCTTCCAACTCCTGTGCAAAGGACAGTCATTTCTGAGGTTGTCTGCACGCCCATCTTTGTGGCGCCTACTAGTGTTCCTCAATACTCCATGCCTCCTGGTTTCCCCTGTGGCATGCCTCATAACTTTGTTCCTGAGGGTTATCAACCACCACCACCTCCTGAAGTTCCAGTTGTTCCTACCGTTCAACCTGTGATGACTGTACCACCACCTGTGGTTCATACTGTTCCTTTTGGTGAAGAACAGATTTTCCATACTGCTCCAAGTGAGAATGCCAGTGCGTATGATAGAATGGAAGAGATTCAGGACCAATTTGCTGAAATGCAAAAAGAAATCAAAGCTCTGAGAGGTAAAGAGCTGTTTGGAAAGAATGCTCATGAGTTATGCTTAGTTCCTAATATGAAGATCCCGCATAAGTTCAAAGTCCCTGACTTTGAAAAGTATAAGGGTAACTCTTGTCCAATGAGTCATTTAACTATGTATGCTCGTAAGATGTCGGCTCAAAAGGATAATGATCAGCTTCTCATTCACTACTTTCAAGATAGTTTGTCAGATGGAGCCTTGAAATGGTACATGGGGCTCGACAGTACTCGAGTTCGTACTTTTGAAGACTTGGGCGAGGCGTTTGTGAAACAGTATAAGTATAATGTGGATATGGCTCCTGATCATAACCAGCTTCTGGCAATGGCTCAGAAAGATAAGGAGACAGTCAAAGAATACGCGCAGAGGTGGCGCGAGATTGCTGCTCAGATCAACCCTCCTTTGGAAGAAAAGGAGATGACTAAGATTTTTCTGAAAACTCTGAGTCCTTTCTATTATGAGCATATGATTGCTAGTGCCCCGAGTGATTTCACTGAGATGGTTAATATGGGGATGAGATTGGAAGAAGGTGTCCGCGAGGGACGTTTGTCAAAAGATGATAATTCTGCTGGTAATTCCAAGAAGTATGGCGGAGGATTTGCTAAGAAGAAAGATGGTGAGACCCATGTTATTTCCCATGGAGAGCGCAAAACGAGTTACAGTAAGAATAATCAGTGTCAGCAACATGTTGCATCTGTTACTCCTATTATCAGTTCAGCTCCTGTTGTTCAGGCAGCTCCTGTGCAGTAACAACGTTTTAATCAACAGAGCAATCAACGGGGCCGTTTTCAGAAAGATTTTGACCCGATTCCGATGACCTATATAGATTTACTTCCTTGCTTAATTTAGAAGAATCGTGTTCAGACCCGTCCACCGTCTGCTGTTCCGAAAGATTTGCCATGGTGGTATAAACCTGAAGCTCATTGCGCTTTCCATCAGGGAGGAGCGGGACATGATACTGAGAACTGTTATCCATTGAAGATGGAAGTTCAAAGGTTGGCTAGGAGTGGTATTTTGTCTTTCAAAGATTCCAACCCTAATGTCCAATCGAATTCGTTGCCTAATCATGGCAAGGCGTCTGTCAATATGGTTCAAGATTGTCTTAGCAAAGATCATTCTACGGCTGCGATTCTTGAAGATGACTTTGTAGGCTACATTCCATTTGGTTCTGAAGATGATGTCATTCCTGCTGAAGATTGGGAGCCTTATTTGGAAGACCCCGGGTATATGTCCCCAGAGGATGCGTATGTGCCTTTTTATTCCCCTCGGAAGAAGTTTAAGGAACCTGAATACGAAGTCAATGCCATCATTGAGGATGATGAAGAGGAAGAACTTCCCAACTTTGTGACACATGGACAAGTTTGCCAGAATTGGATAGCTGTTGATGTTCCTACTGTTATTCATATTTCAAAGTAATTTGTTTTTTTGTTTCTTTCAAAAAACCTTTCACTCTGCCCAAGGTGAAAGTGAATTTGTGAGGGCTTTGTTTCAAATTTTATCATCATCAATAAAATGTTATTTTGTTTATCCGTGTTATGTTTTCCCTTTTTGCTTTATTTTTGAAAAATGGTAACATAAAAAACCAAAAATAATAATAATGTGATAATCACTTTTATATGCATGGTACTTGCACTTTTGTTCATATTCTAAAATCAAATATAAACCATTGTGCAGATTGATTGTTAAACCCATTGAAAACAATGACCCTATGCCCTCTCCCAACTTTGAGTTCCCTGTGTTTGGAGCTGAAGAAAAGGATATTGAGGAGATTCCCGATGAAATTTCTCGGTTGCTTGAGCATGAGGAAAAGGCCATTCAGCCTCATGAAGAGCCGATGGAATTGGTTAATTTGGGTTCAGATTATGATATAAAAGAAGTCAAGATTAGGGCACTGCTTCAGTCAGATGTTAAGAAGAGGATTGTGGAGCTTCTTAGAGAATATGTTAACGTGTTTGCTTGGTCCTATCAAAACATGCCTGGGCTTGATACTGATATTGTGGAGCATAGATTGCCATTGAAGCCAGAATGTCTGCAAAAATGAAGAAAAAAAAGAAGAAAACAAAATGAAAAAATTAATTAAAAAAGGGTAAAAAAAGAAGAAAAAAAAAAGAAGAAAAAATGATGATGAGTCATTCTGGTAAGCTGTTGAAGCTGCTAATAAGAATACCAAGAAGATTGTTTAGAAGATGGTTGTTACTTACAAGGATTGGCATGAGATGCTCCCTTTTTCTTTGTATGGGTATTGTACATCCGTCCGCACTTCAACAGGGGCAACCCCTTTCTCTCTTGTGTATGTTATGGTAGCAGTGCTCCCGGTAGAGGTTGAAATCCCTTCTATGAGAGTTTTGATGGAAGCTAAATTGTCTGAGGCTGAATGGTGTCAGAGTAGATATGATTAGTTGAATTTGATTGAAGAGAAAAGAATGACGGGCTTGTGTCATGGCCAATTGTATCAACAGAGAATGAAGAAAGCTTTTGATAAGAAGGTTCAACCTCGTGTGTTCAGAGAAGGCGACCTCGTGCTCAAAAAGATCTTGACTTTTACCAGTGACTCTAGGGGCAAGTGGACTCCTAATTATGAAGGCCTATATGTTGTTAAGAGAGCCTTCTCTGGCGCTGCATTACTTCTTACAACTATGGATGGTGAAGAGTTCACTCGTCCTGTGAATGTCGATGCAGTCAAGAAATACTTCACCTAAAAAAATAAAAGAACAGCTCGCTAAGTTGAAAACGCGAAAGGGCGGCTTAGGCAAAAATGAGCGTCTCGGTGGGCTGAAAACCCGAAAGGGCGGTCCAGGAAAAAATTATAGACAAAAACAGAAATAATCATCCCGGTAGATTGAAAACCCGAAAGGGAAATCTAGGCAAAAGTTAGGGATTATGGCAAGTAACTGCATCTGGCCAGTCTTGATCATTTGAAAGCAACATTGTCCGTCAAGGATTCTGCTTCAATCATCCTCAACTAAAGTTTTGAGCACAGCGGAATTCAAAGTTGTTAGGGAGAATAGTGGTCATTGTATTTCAATGTAACCCTTTCCATGTATTTACCATTTTTCAAACTTTGTAATGATCTATGGAGTTACGCCATTTGCGGACTTCCATTCTATTAATAAAATTTGGGCCTTTGTCCCTTTGTTTGCAATTCTTATTTTGTTTCTGTTTGCAAAATTTCATTTATTTTTTATGATGATTTTTGAAACAAAATGCAAATAATTGATTAAATTTTTGAAAATCATAAAAATATTTCCCTTTGATTTATGAATGCAAAAAGGAACATCAACGGTTATTCCAAGACTGGTAGGATTAATGTTTTCCTCAAGAAGGTTCGTTCTCGCCTCTTTGGCAGAATTTATTGACAGCTCCCCGGTAGAGTTTGTCGATATTCCCCAGTAGATTTTGTTGACATTTCCTCAGCAGAGTTTGTTCCTATGAATGTGATCAGTTGTTGACAAGATGACAGGTCCCTTCAAGGTTGTGTTATGATGTGTCGAATTCATAAGGGTCAATGCTGTTTTGTTTTTCCCCAGCTAGGTTTTGATCCGAATCTTCTCCAACTGGTTATGTTATGGTCAGGTAGTTGAGTAGTTTTGAGGTCCCCTTCTCCTTAATGGTGGTCCCCACGCAGAGATTCGTTTTCGCTGTCCCTAGCAGAAATCATATGAGGAATCTCCACTCAGTGTTTTACCTTCTAGGTGTATTATTGTTGCTTTGGATATTCCCAAACGCAGAGCAGCGTTATCTTCCCCGGCAAGTCCAGGACGTATTTCTCTCCAGATTGTTTGTTTTCAGAGAAAATTGTGCATCACTATTTCGGGTGTTCCCCAGTGAAGTTGCCGATGATATCTCTATTCGAGGAATATTGATATATTAGTCACCTGTTGGGTTTTCTCTCATTCATGATGAGTATTGATCTAAAATCCCCCACAGTTTGACCTTTTGCTATTTCCTCAACAAGTCCAGGTTGTTTTGCTCAGAATTGGTTAATCTTCAGAGAGCTTTTCTCTTGTGTCTCCAGCAGATCTACCTGGTATTTTCGATGGATTTGGCGTAGATGTTTATATGTCTACAGATCCCCAACGGATGCATTATTTCTCCGTAGCAGATCTCTTTATCCTTTTGGAATGGAAGTTCCTGTGAATTCTTTATGAACCCCAGGAAATGTCCGAAAGATTTGGGTTGTTATGATTCCCCAACAGCTTTCCTTCCATCCTCAAAGCAGAGTTTATGTTTTATCCTCTTTGTGGACCAATGATGTTAGAAGATTGATATTTGGGGTTTTTCCCCAAGGAGTATTTTCTTTTCTCCAACAAGATTTGAGCCTTGTAGTAGGATTTATTTTCCTTTTATGGCTTTTGCAGGATTTCTTCAGCTAAATGCCTAGTAGAGTTGCTAATGGTATCTCCATCTTGTTGAGATTAGCCAAGTATTCAGTGGTGTTGTGATGTTTTTCCACCCTCTATTTATCCTTTATGTCTGTTTTGTCAACATATTCATACTCATAGCATTGCATGCGCATTTCTTTTGTTGTGCATAGCATGTTGTTGTTGCATTGTGCATTTTGCATTTGTGTTGGTGTTTCTTTGCTCTCTGGTGTTGTTATCCCCGTAGAGCGTGTATGTCCTCCCTCCATTAGAGTGTCGACCCGTAAGTAGAAAATGCCTATCTTTGTTGATTCCCCACTGAGTTTATGCCTCGTGAAAGATTTTGATTCAATTTCCTCCCCAGTTCATTTGTCGGGATGGAAGTAATCCCCAGTTGAGATATCTCCTCCTCGGGATGAGTCTTGTTTGACCGTTTCTATCTGGTTTATCCCCGGATTGAATTTTGGTCCCTTGCTTTGGGCTTATCACCTTTGTCGTCCTGCCCTTTATTGGTAGTAGGTGATATAGCCGGTTTATTACCTTTGTCGTCCTGCCCGGTGTTGGTAGTAGGTAATATAGCCGGGTTTGATTACCTTGTTGTAGCTATCACTCATTTGATAGTTGGTAATCTCTCCCTTCTTTGCTCAAATTTATCGCCTTTGTCGTCCTGCCCTTTATTGGTAGTAGGTGATACTTCTCGGCCCATTTTGAGGTTATTACCTTTGTCGTCCTACCCTTTTGTTGGTAGTAGGTAATTTTTTCTCACACCCTTGGATTGATTACCTCGTCGTAACTATCACTTGGTTGATAGATGGTAATCCTTCTTTTGGCTTATTACCTTTGTCGTCCTGCCCTTTGTTGGTAGTAGGTGATATAGCCAACTTATTACCTTTGTCGTCCTTCCCTTTGTTGGTAGTAGGTAATATAGCCCGGTTTGGTTGCCTTGTTATAGTTGTCACTTGGTTGATAGCTGGTAACTTTATCCTCTTTGTGAGATCGTTACCTTTGTCATCCGGCCCTGTGTTGGTAGTAGGTAATTCTTCTCGTATCCTTTTGATTGACTGCCTTGCTGTAGCTATCACTTGGTTGGTAGTTGGCAATCTTTCCTTTTAATCATGCTATTACCAGATATCAGGTATTAGACGATATGTTCCCCAACTAAGAGTTTTCTCTCCATGTTGGGATGGTTTTTTCCTCGGGTGTTTCTGGTGTCGGTAATTTTCCCTCAGTTGGAATCTTACTCCTTGCTCTTCCCCAGTGGAGATTCGTTTCCTCCCCTGTTGGGATGTGTTTTCCCTCTTTTGTTTTCCACCGGTGGAGTCTTTTCTCTTTGCTCCCCAGTTTGTTGGTCTCCTGTGGCATTTTTTCCCCATAGTGGTCTCGTGTCTGCATATCATTTGCATGATCATATCATTTTGTGGTCTCTTAGGGCCAAAAATTTGGGTTGTTGTTATATTTAAGTCTCTTCTATCTCGTCGAGACAAAGATGTCAATTTTCGTACCTCCGGATAGAAGAAACTTAAATAGGGGCAGCTGTAATACCCTAATTTTTGCCCCTAAGATTCTTTGCTTTTCTTTTGCATTTCATACCACAAACAAGATCACACATTGGTTCCCTCTTCTATAGGATTGTGCCTTGCAGGGATCTTTGGGGTTTGTGTGTGTCTGTTAGTTGTTTTATTATTTAATTGTTTATGTTTACTAACCATTAATTAAAATCCAAAAATATTTTGTTTTCTTTCACTAACATTTTCAGGGGAAGAACAGGTTAAAAATACAAAAAAATCAGTCCCGCAGCTCGAATGGATTTCACCTGAATAAAGTCAAAGTTGATATGTAAACAATTCAAAAATTCATCTGATCAAGAGTCTCCAAGATTTAACTGATTTTTATTCAAGAGATTCCAAGGTTCATGTGTTTATTTCCATGCCTTCTTTGACAAGCAAGAAAAATCGAGCCGGAGTCAAGACAGCACATCAAAAAGCCAAATTTCCCAAATTTTCATTGTTTTAATCGATTAACACATTGGTTAATCGGTTAACGCGTGCGAATTTTGAAAAAAATGGCAGCAAATTCAAATTTTCAGTAATTGGCACCAATTTTCATCATTTTGGAATATTCCATCTCAGTTTTATTCCCTACATCATCAATATTAATTCTTATCATACACCTCCACTAATCACCACTCTTTTAATTTCCCTCCAAATTTGAATTCCAATCCTAATTTTGATCACTCAAGCCTAATTCCAAACCACCAAATTCCCAAGCCTAAACTCTATAAATAGAGGCTTCATTTCACTCATTTCACAAGCTTTTGATAGCCAATAAACCTCTTGCAAATTCTCTTCCCAACTACCAAAATTCACCAAAAGCTCAATTTCTTCTTTCATAAGTTAGTAAGAATTCACATTGATTCTTACTAATTTAGAGCTAAACCTTCATCCATTCTTGTTTTGTTCATAGATCAAGGCTTTGGAGTGTAGATCTTGCTGCAATTTGGAAGGATTTTCTGATTTGGAGTGGTAATTCACTTTCCACCATTGTTAAAGCTTCATATTCATCATTCAAGATGTAGATCCTTGGTGTTGCTTGTTGTTGATCCTTTGGATCGTATATTGTTGTTTGATTGCAGGTTTCTCTGTCTATTTTTACTTTAAAATTCGTGCAAATTCAATTCATGATCATAAGGTGTTTGAAAAATGTTTTGAAAGAAAATCATGCTGAATTTTGCACATTTTTTTGCTTCTGGTGCAATGTTAACCGATTAACCAAACACAGTGTAAATTGGTTAATCGATTAACACCCTGTTTTGCGCAGAAATTCAAAATCTGCAATGGTTAACCGATTAACCAATGTGTTAACCGATTAACCAGTGTCCAAAATGCTATTTTGGCTCTGTTTTGGGATTGTTTTGCTTTCCTTTTCCATTTTTCTTCCCTCTTCCATTGTTCTTAGCCTTAGATCACATAATTGTGTGGTTTAATTTGGCTTCCTCTTCATCTAATTCTCTTTTATTTTGATCGATGAAAGTCTAAAAGATCTTGGAATTCCGTTGTTGAATTTCGATCAAGACTAGATCGTTACCACTTTTCTTTTCGTGCGGTATTGCTTTCGGATGACGATCTATATATCGTTCATCTAGCATACATTAGCACAAAGAGCTATTGACCGACCTCATTGTAGGGTAATTACTTCATAAATTACTCGGCGATTGCTTAACATAGCGCAATATTTGTCCCGTATCTAAAAACTATCAAGAATGGTTGATTATTTGTCTTATGGTTCAAAACTCATGAAACTTGTTGTTAGGAGGCTTTGGTCTTATCAATCCTCTAATGAGTTTCATCAACCTTGACCTAAGTGCAATTATTCAATTGTTATTGATCATTAACACTAACAACTAATCACTAACTTACTAACAATATTTTGTATTAATTTTGTTTATGTTTCCTTCTCGCTCCCTATCTATTTTATTTTTATGCTTCATTTCATATCATGTTTATGCTTCCGCAATTTTTCCTTTGTCCGTTGGACACATGTTTATGCTTATGCTTTTTTTTTCTTTGTCCATTTGGACTCAAAAACATTAATAAAGGCTTAAACCATAAAAAACTTAATTCTCCTCATCTTGGACTATTGGTTACTATCCTATGCTTTGGAGTGATCTCTTCATGGACCTCTTTTTGAAGTAATATTGGACTTATGGACCTAGAATTAGGACTTCTTATCCCTTTGCTTGGAGTATTGATTGAAGACTTGCCTTTATTTGGCCAATTTGCTTAAGGATGGAATTCTTTTAATATTGCTTTGAAGTGGCTCCATTTTGGTTAGATCCTTCTTTTCCCTAGCTTTTACTTTATGTTTTAGGATAGTCACTTCTTCTCCACCCATTCTTCAAATTTCAAAACTCTCTCTCTTTTTCAAAACTTTCTTGATTTCAAACTATCACCTTTTTCATAATCAAACATTGACTTTGTCAAGTGATTTTACTCTTTTCTTTTCATTTCTTAACAAATGCTAAACCACATAAGCATATTGAAACTTTTTTTAAAAGACTTTAAAAAACATCAAAGTCATCAAACTTTCCTTTTGTGCCCTCGTGCTCTTTTTTCCTTTAACTTTTTCATAAGTTTAGACATGATTTATTTCTTTAAGCGGAATTATTCGTTTAGAAATGAAGATTTGTCTTTACACTTAAAATCAACCAAAACAAACAAATTTTTGTTCTTTGTACCACAAACTACGGGGTTTTGATCCTACATTGCACATCGTGGGTACGTAGGCATGAGGCGATAAGTCTCTCCAAACAAAAAAATCTTTAAAAAATAATTCTCCTCTCATCTCCTCAATCTCTTTACAAGCAAACCATTTTCAGACCAAAAAGCGATAGATGTTTCAAAGGGCTCCTATAGAGTACTATAGACGTTTTGGGTGCTAACACCTTCCCATTGCGTAACCAACCCCCCTTACCCATTCTCTGTTTGTTCTTGTTGTTTTAGAACTCTTTAGGTTTTGTTCGCTCTTTTTCCTTTCCCTTCGTGGATAAAATAAAAGTGCGGTGGCGACTCTTGCTTATTTTTGAGTTAAGTTAATTAATAGCTTATACTCACAAATTCCCCGCTACAGGAGGTTGTTGGAACCCATTTCCAAGCACTTTCGGTGAGCAATGAGAATCGATCAGAAAAAGGAACGTCGATTTCCTCGTACAAAGATGCTCTCAAAGTAATCGAGAGTAACAACGCAAAAGGATAGGGGCAGCTTGTCATTCCTACTGATAACAAGACAAATAAAGGTTTTGGTTTTTCCTCAACCTGTACCCAGACTGCTACTAACGATGAAAGTTTTCATCCCATTCAGGACTTCTTTCGCAGTGGAGGCTTTCCCCACCCAGTATCTCAAGAAGTACATACCATCAATGAGGGTGACTCCTCCGATACAGATAAGAGTGGAAGTCCTATCTCAATGAGGACGGTTATATGTCTCAGGAAGAAACACATATGCCATTTTAATTTCCCACACAGAGTCCGAGATATATACCGAGATCAGATGTCAAGATGATATACGGAGATTATGATCCGGAAGGATGTCGGGCTCCACCCAACTTATTAGAGGAAGACACTCTGATGAAAGACAACTTTGACTATGACTATTTTGATCCCCTGGATGACTTTCCTGTCTGGCGGCCGTACCCAGAAGACTTGGGGCAAAAGAGTCAGCCCAACGATGAATATCAATTGAGCATCATTGAAAAGAATACATGCATCCCCACCAAATCATGGGATCATTACTCAGGGCATTCAGAAAATATCCAGCACAGTGATGAATTCGCAAAGATTACAGGACAAGAGTTCATCAACTATGCTTTTCCTGAGGTCAACGTCATCGAGAAGGATGGCTCCTCTAGTTCCACGGAAGTATGGGACACTTCAGGACAACCGAGTGGCAAATTCGACTTCTTGGTCAAGTACACCGCTCCTAAAAGTTCTTGTATCAAGCTCAAAGACATCCAGCCAACTGGATGGGGAGATCTGCCTGAGAGTGAAAATATTGTACAAGATACAACAGAAGAGTTCGTCTATGACAACTCTGCCTGAGAGGAAGGCTCCAACGATCCTTCTCCACTAGAAATCAGCGTCATTTCTGAGGACAAGCCAAGAAAGAAGGTGCCAGACTTTGTGATTCACCGAGGAGTTCGTCGTCAATGGGTGGTTGTCGATATCCCGAAAGTCGTTCATAAGTCTAAGTAATTTCCATCTTTGTTTTAACCTTTCACCCTGCCCAGGTGAAATGGATGTTTTGATAGGGATCACTTTCTGTAAATGTCCCTCTTCGCTTTACCCGAAGCGACATAATGTTGTTTTATAGGGCTGTAGTTTCAAGAATCGACAAAATCATAAATAAATAACGTCGTTCTGTAATTTCTGCATTTTATTGATGTTTTCACTTTTCGCTTTTTCAGAAAATGGTAATCCTAAAAACAACTAAAAAATAAATTTAAAAAACAAGAATTTTTCATAAAATACACTGCACGCACTCTTGCATTCTCTCTATCTCTTCTAAAAATAAATCAGCACGTCATGCAGATTGCTTGTTTTAAACCCGATTGAAACATACGATCCAATGCCTTCTCCCAACTTTGAATTCCCGGTATTTGAAGCTGAAGAAGAAGAAGATGAAGAAATTTCAGAAGAGATCTCCCGATTACTCAGACAAGAGGAAAGGTCCATTGAACCTCACAAAGAGCCGTTGGAAACAATCAACCTGGGTTCAGAAGAAGAGAGAAAAAAAGTCAAGGTTGGGGCACTGCGCAGTCCAACTGTCAAAGAAGACTTGATAAAACTTCTCAAAGAGTTTCCCGATGTGTTTGCTTGGTCCTATCAGGACATGCCAGGGTTGGATACCAGCATCGTGGAACATCATCTACCGTTAAGATTAGAATATTCGCCGGTGAAACAAAGGCTGAGAAGGACTCATCCAGACATGGCCATCAAAATCAAAGAGGAAGTACAGAAACAGATTGACGCGGGTTTCCTCGCCACCTCAGAATATCCTCAATGGCTAGCCAACATAGTACCAGCTCCGAAAAAGTACGGAAAAGTCAGAATGTGCGTAGACTACAGGGATCTGAACAAAGCCAGTCCAAAGGATGACTTTCCTTTACCGCACATAGATATGCTGGTAGACAGTACAGCAAAGTTCAAAGTCTTCTCCTTCATGGATGGATTCTCGGGCTATAATCAGATCAAAATGGCGCCGAAAGACATGGAGAAAACTTCATTCATCACCCCATGGGGCACCTTTTGTTACAAGGTAATGCCATTCGGTTTGAAGAATGCTAGGGCAACCTATCAAAGGGCCATGACTACTCTGTTTCATGACATGATACACAAAGAAATCGAAGTGTATATCGATGACATGATTGCCAAATCTAAAATAGAAGAGAAGCATGTGACCCACCTGTAAAAACTATTCGAGCATCTGAGAAAGTACAAACTCCACTTGAATCCTAATAAGTGCACATTCGGTGTCCGCTCAGGAAAACTGTTAGGGTTCATCGTCAGCCAGAAAGGAATTTAGGTTAATCTTGACAAGGTCAAGTCCATTCAAGAAATGCCTTCCCAAATGACTAAAAAACAAGTCAGAGGATTCCTGGGGCGTTTGAATTACATTTCCAGATTCATATCCCTCATGACCGCGACATGTGCGCCAATCTTTAAACTACTCAGAAAGAATCAAAGTTGTGTATGGACAGAAGACTGCCAAACAACCTTCGACAGTATCAAGGAATACATGTTAAACCCACATATCCTGTCACCTCCAGTGGAGGGAAAACCACTGATCATATACCTAACAGTCTTGGTGGACTCAATGGGTTGTGTACTTGGCCAACAAGACGAAACCAAAAGAAAAGAGTCTGCCATCTACTATTTAAGCAAGAAATTTACCGACTGCGAAACTCGGTACACTATGCTCGAGAAAACTTGTTGTGCTTTGGCTTGGGCAGCCAAACTTCTTCGCCATTACATGATTTTCCACACTACTTGGTTAATCTCCGAAATGGATCCGATCAAGTACGTCTTTGAAAAGCCTGCTCTCACGGGAAGAATTGCCCATTGGCAGATGTTGTTATCAGAATACGACATCGAGTACCATGCTCAGAAATCCGTCAAAGGAAGTATTTTAGCTTATCATTTGGCTCATCAACCGATTGATGATCAGGAATCAGTCGGATTTGACTTCCCAGACGAAGATGTCATGTACTTGAAAATGAAAGACTGCGATGAACCGCTACCCAGTGAAGGGCCAGAACCAGGTTCCAAATGGGGATTAATTTTTGACCGAGCTGTCAACAATTATGGAAATGGAATTGGGGCAATCATTGTAACACCTCAGGGTACCCATATTCCTTTCACTGCCAGATTGACATTCAAGTGCACAAACATTGAGGCCGAATACGAAGCTTGTATCATGGGTCTCGAAGAAGCGATCGACTTAAGGATAAAGAACTTGGATGTGTATAGAGACTCAACCCTGGTTATCAATCAAATCAAAGGAGATTGGAATACATACCAATCAAGATTGATTCCTTACAAAGACTACGCAAGAAGGTGGTTATCATTCTTCAACAAAATCGAGTTTCATCACATCCCTCGTGAAGAGAATCACATGGATGATGCCCTAGCCACTCTCTCTTCCATGATTAGTGTAGGTCAATGGAACGACATACCTAAGATCGGCATAATGCGCCTGACACGGACCGCTTACATCTTCACAATCAAAGCAGTCATAGACGACAAACCTTGGTATCATGATATCAAATGCTTCCTTCAAAAAACAAGAGTATCCACCTGGGGCATCCAGAAAAGACAGAAAGACCCTCAGAAGATTGGCAGGCAGCTTCTTTCTAAGCGATGATACACTCTATAAGAGAAACTTTGACATGGTCTTGCTCCAGACAGCCCAGAAGCAGACATGTTTATGAAAGAAATTCACGAAGGCTCCTTTGGCACTCATGCCAACGGACACACAATGGCGAGAAAAATTCTAAGAGCAGGGTACTATTGGTTGACAATGGAATCTGATTGCTACAAGTACATGAGGAGGTGTCACAAGTGTCAGATATACTCAGACAAAATCCATGTACCGCCAACACATCTCAAATTTCTCTCTTCCCCATGGCCTTTTTCTATATGGGGAATCGACATGATTGGGATGATCGAACCCAAGGCTTCGAACCGACATCAGTTTATCCTGGTATCCATTGACTACTTCACCAAGTGGGTCGAAGCAACGTCATACGCCAATGTAACCCGACAAGTCGTGGTCCGCTTTATCAAAAACAATCTCATCTGCCGTTATGGTGTTCCCAGTCAGATTATTACTGATAATGGATCTAACTTGAATAATAAGATGATGAAGGAGTTATGCGCTGAGTTCAAAATCAAACACCATAACTCATCTCTCTACCGACCTAAGATGAACGGAGCGGTAGAAGCGGCTAACAAGAACATTAAGAAGATTGTTCAAAAGATGGTTGTAACCTACAAACACTGGCACGAGATGCTACCCTATGCTCTTCACGCTTATCGCACGTCTGTCCGCACCTCAACAGGGGCAACCCCTTTTCTCTCTAGTATATGGCATGGAAGCAGTCCTCCCTATAGAAGTAGAGATACCATCGATCAAGGTATTGATGGAAGCTAAGCTAACAGAATCAGAATGGTGTCAAAGTCGACACTACGAACTGAACCTAATCGAAGAAAATCGAATAACAGCTATATACCATGGTCTGTTATATCAGCGGAGAATGGAGAAAGTGTTTGACAAAAAGGTCTGACCCTATGTCTTTTGAAAAGGAGACCTCGTGCTCAAGAAGATACAATCATTTATCACTGATTCTCGGGGCCAATGGACTCCGAATTATGATGGCTCCTATGTGGTCAAGAAAGCCTTTTCAGGCGACGCCTTGAGACTCGCAACCATGGATGGAGAGGAATTTGCCTACCCCACCAATGTTGACGTAGTCAAGGAATACTTCGCCTAAATAAAAAAAATTTCTCGGTGGATTGAAAACCCGAAAGGGCGGTCCAGGAAAAAATTAGAGACATAAACAAAAATCATCCCGATGGATTGGAAATCTCAAAGTACAATCCAGGCAAAAGTTAGGGATTAATGGCAAGTAACTACGTCTGACGAGGTTAAATCCCTAGCAGTAATGCCATCCATCAGGAAAACTCTAGTCAAGGTCATCTTCGACAGAAGCTCAGGATGTCTGGAATTCAAAGTTTGGTAGAAGGATAACGGTCTTTAGGTTTCAATGTAGACCTTTTCCCTTAAATTACCATTTTCTAACTTTGTAAATACTCTATGGAATCATGCGCTAAGTTGATTTCCATCCTATCAATAAAATTTGAGCCCTAGTACTTTTGTTTGCAACTCTTATTTGTTTTAGCTTTACAAAATGATATTTTTAACATGATCAACGATTCTTGAAATAAAACAAAAATAAATTTACTTGTCAAAAACTTTTCTGCTTTTTTAAAATAAAGATGGCAATTCTTTTGACTGTTGAACATCGAAATAACATTGATCGCTTCTACGAAGGTGGTTGAACCTCAAAGTGCAGAATCAAAGTACTCCTTCTAAAACCAGAGCATCTGAATGGAGGATCAACTGTGTCAGAAATCATGTTTCATCTGACATCCCCAGCAGAGTTCGTACCTCTTAAGACCGATTGAACAATTCTTTCTCCCTACAGCGATCGTCTCTCCTAAGCAAGGCAGGATTGCTATCTGGAACCAGTGATACTTTTCATTCCTCGCAGTGGCCGAGTATCCAGTCGTATTCATCTATTAGTCTGTATGTCGCATCAGTTTTGTCAGCATAAACATACATACATCATGCATTATTGATTCACATTCATATTCATATTGCATCACTATCACTCTAGTCAGTCTTATCCCCAAGTGATAAAAGTCCTCTCAATCGAGTTATCAGTTCTTTCCTCGTCAAGAAATGTTTTGTCTAAACAATCTCTCCCCAATTTATTTCTGGATTGGAGCCGGTCCTCGACCACTTTGATAACTTGAACCTCTGAAAGGCGAGAAGACATTCGACAAACGTCGCTCTTCACCATTGAAGATGATATCTTCGCTTTCCCGGATTAAGGAAAATCCCCAGAGAAAGCTAAGCAACTAAAGATTCTCAACAACACATTGGTTTTTCTCCCAAGAAAGTCAATGTTAATGAAGTCATCAGCACCTCAAAATTGGATTGCATCACATGGCATTTCTCCGAGAAGATCTCGAAGAAAAGTATGATGCAATATCCCCAAGCAGGAAACAGCCTCTCAAGAGACTTGTTTTCTCCGGTAGAATCAACAAATGGCGTCTCCAACAGAGAAGTTTGAACACCTCTACAACTCAGAGAATGGGTTCCCCAGCAAGTCTGACATCAAAACTTTTTCCCATCAAATGGCATCTCCCTAGGAAAATTTGGCGAGAAGTTTAATGAAAACCGCTACACATAGCATCCCTTGTCAAGGAGGGAACTTAAAAAAAACTGAGACCAGTTTCTA
The DNA here is from genome assembly GCA_022829125.1 of Lathyrus tuberosus. NCBI lineage: Eukaryota > Viridiplantae > Streptophyta > Magnoliopsida > Fabales > Fabaceae > Lathyrus > Lathyrus tuberosus. The sequence goes on from JALAZF010000353.1 coordinate 3,216,468, forward strand.
GGCTGAAGACCAGGATCGAGGGGAAGTTTATTGACAAAAGAAACTGAGACTAGTTCCTTGGCAGAAGACCAGGATCGAGGGGAAGTTTAAGGATAAAAGAAACTGAGACCAATTCCTTTGCTGAATACCAGGATCGAGGGAAAGTTTATTGACAAAAGAAACTGAGACCAGCTCCTTGGCTAAAGACCAGGATCGAGGGGAAGTTTTTACCATTTTCTAAGCATCATTGCTTAGCAAAATAAGATGGATGAGCAAACTGCCATTCATAACCACCATCAAAATTTCGGGTATTTCGATATTTAATCCTCTTGCACCCCGAATGCCCGAATACCTTCGCCATTCACACCTTCGGGTCCAAGAAAATTAAATAGAGGCATCTGTCATACCCCAAATTTTGACCACCAAGATTTCCCTTCATTGTGCAAGACATCATCATAATATGGATGTACCTCCATGCCTCATCAATCTCCTCAAAGATGGTTGAGCATTCACCACAATCAAGAATTAGGGTTTTAAGCCCTCTCAGAGCACTTAGACAAAGGATCAATCAACAAATGACATGATCTTCAACTTTTCTAACCTCTCAAGCACCTATAAAGGATCAAGAGGACTTCCACATCAAGAATCAAGCACAAAGTTGCAACATTCCAAGTGGATCAAGCCTCAAGATCGCCAGTGTCACCAAATTAGGGTTTTGGTCGACTGAGGCCTCCAGATGAAAATTTTCATCTAAACATGAGCCAAGGCTTTAAATCACAACCCAAGATACTCCAAGGGACCTCATGGACCCAATCATCAAGTCAATTTAACCTCAGGGGATGCATTCATAAAAAATCAGGAATTAGGGTTTCTTGACCTAATTCACCCCTAAGTTGACTTTTGGGACAAAACCTGAGCCAAGACCTCAAGACATGATTTGACGGTCTCAAATACACCAAATTGATCCATTTTCAACAATGGATTGATCCAAGAAGCTTGGTTCACAAGTTTCAATTTCATCTAGACCACAATTAGGGTTTTTAGGAAAAAGTCAACTGTATCTTTGACTTTTGACCAGGACATGCTTCCAAACCTTGGGACATGATTTAATATACCCTATAACACCTATGGAATCCATCCATTAGGTTTGATTTAGGTCAAGGACTTGATTTCACAAAGGATCGCACAGTTTGGATTTCATTCGTTAAAAGTCAATTGTGCACAAAATCAAGTTTGACTTTTTGGAATTTTTCACAAATATGGTTCCCCTAAGTCAAAAATAATGTTAATGTATGGTATTGATCATCATCCATCCAGAAAAATCAAGAAAAGTGAGGTTTCTTGCAAAAGGGGCAACCTTGAGAAACCAAAATTTTTCTAAGTTATGGAACAAAAGTTATTTTGGTACCAACTTCCATGGATCATAACTTGAGATCCAAGAAACCATTTTGGGTGATCCAAAGCTGAATTTGTAGGTCTTGCTGCACTCTAAAAAAGCTTCAACTACCTCCAACTCCAATTCTTTATGGATTTTAAGTTATGGAGTTATCAAAATGACAAAAACATGAAAATAACTCTTTTTCCAACACTTAGTGAAAATCTGCCTAAGTTATTAGCCTTGAACATCAATGTTCATGATGATTTTTCAATGGGATCCAAATAGTTTCAAAACAAACTATAATCACACATGTTTTGTATCATATGAGGGCTTTCTAAAAAGCACAAGAGCCTCCTATAACTCAACCTGAGCAGGGAGATATGAATCCCTCAAAATCACCATTTCCAACTGTTCCAAGCAAGGTAGATTTTGTGCATTTGCTCGATTTGGAAATTTTGGACAACTCCAAGCCTTGTCATCCATTTGGACACATCTGAGGATAAAAAAAAAGGAGAATGATCTGATCCCCAAGCCTCCCAAGTCCAAGGATCTACATATAGCCATGCCAAACCTAAAAGAGCTAAAAAGTGCCAAGACTCCAATTTTGTTTCAATGCATTCAATGGATGCATCAAGGTGGCATGAACTGAGGCAAGTTTAACTGAATGAGTTAAGCCTTATCTCTGAACCAGGTGACCATAGGCCTATGCTCTAACCTTAAGTCAATGGCTAGAGGAGACTTGAGATTCCATTTGATCCACATTTGCCACAGACCTGCTGCAGTTGCCACACACTATTGCTGCCAAAACAAACTTGCTCCACTATAAATAGAGCTCATTTGTGCTCAGTTTGAGTACACCAAAGCACCCAAACTGATGCTTTCCTCAAAATCTCCCTCATAAACAATCACACACACACACCTCATTAACATCATATGTGAGTGATTCATAACACAAAATCACATCTGGAACATCAGATTCTCAAAATCACCAGCCAATTGCTCAAGTTCTTGACAGAGTTGCAGTTGAGGTGCCACATCAAGTTCCAGCTCATTTCAATCCGCTCCAAGCATTCAAACACACTCCATGGCACCTAAGGAAGCTGTCCAGATCATTGGAACCTAGCTGCAACACCTCCATCACCAAACTCGATCACCAGCTGCAAGAGGTAAGCATGAACCCTTCAAACTCTATATTCCAAGCATCATAAATGAATTTTTGAGTTACCATCTTGTTCTTGCATGTATATAGAGTGATAACCCTCAATTAATTGCCATGAATCAATCGTGTAGGGAATTTCATTGTGTTCATGCTGAAATTAGGGTTCTTGAGGTTTTCTGTTGATTTCTTTCTCCATACTTAATATAAATGCAATTAAACTATATGGTTGTGATCCTTGTTCAAAAACGAACAAGATTGGTACTTGAATCATGCAAAACCATTGAGAAATCATTGAGAAAACGTAAATCTGCAAAAACGGAGGGTGCGGGCAAGAACCAAGTGTTCTTGGCGCCATAATTCAAATTTTTGAATTTTAGTTATTTTTGTTTAATTGATTCAAAAATTAATTTCTCTTTGAATATTTATGTTTTTTAATTGATTCATTTTCTCAAAATTCACAAAAATGTTTAAATATTTTATTTTACAAAAAAAATCCAATTTATATTATTTATTTAATAAATTTAGAATTTTTGTAATTAATTTCATTTTTTATTATTTTAAACATTTTTAAAATAAAATTCCCACTTTGATCTTTCAAAATCAATTGAATTTTAAGCTTTCGTATGATTAAACATGATTTTTCAAAATATTTTCCAAAGTGTACAACTTTTTTTTTAATATAATTGATATTTTATCATTTATTATTTAAATTACCTTTGAAAAATGACATTTTAATTTAAAATTAGGGTTTCCTCTCGATTTTAAATTTTCAAACAAACTTTGGGCCTCTAATAGAGTGTAAGACCCAACCCCCTCTTGTAAATAAACAATTTGGGCCTCAGTCATTATATAAGTCCAGATACGATTTTAAAATCTCGGCGCGATCGTCGCTTTTTCAAAACATTTTCATCTGGGCCTACCCTTGTGTTGTAAGTCCCATTTCTTTTCTTTTTCAAACCTTTGGGCCTCTCCTTGAGTTGTAAGACCCATACCTCTGTACCGAAAACTTTTTTTGGGCCTCAGTCATTGTATAAGCCCCAATACAGTTTACAAAACAATGGTACGATTACTGTTTTTCATCTGGGCCTCTCATTGATTATAAGCCCCAACAATCTTTTCAAAACAACTTCCCTCTTGATTTAGGTTCAAATCCATAGTTGTTGTCAAAACTTTCTTTAATTTCTTGAACAACTAACCATACAGTTGTTACAATGGAAGCTTGCTCGCCTGTAAGTTTTATCAGCTTTCATTTACTCGCTTTCATATATATATATATATATATATATATATAAGTGTATTGCTGGAAGCTTGCTCACCTGTAAGTCCTTCTTTCATATCCTTTTAAATACTTTTCATACATCAACGGTATATATACTAGTATATTTGCTTAGAGTTTTCCCCGGCAACTAGGTCTAGAACTAGGTAAAGCCAGTTGGTCACTCTTAAATACAGTCAAAACTAGATCCCCATAGGATTTCCAGATACATTCTTGCCTTCTCTTGGGCTAAAACAATATGGAACAAAGAGAAAGGCATTATTCCCGGTGAAACTTTTCTTGAACTCTTCTTAAGTTTGGACCCACAGGCTTCCTAAAAGCATCCCCGCCTCCTCTTGGTATTTGTACAAGGACCCTCCGGCTTCTTAGAAGTTCTCATGCCTTCTCTTGGGCTTAATACAAGGACCTTGAAGACCTCTTAAAGGTATAGGATAGGACTTAGTCATCCTTTGCTAGAGCAGTCTTTCTTGAATCAAAACCTCAGACCAATTTAGGGTTGATTCTCATCCCTTAAAACACCAGCCTCCTCTTGGGCATTTGTAGGTGTCTAATTTCGACGCCAGAAAAATGGTTCAAAAGCAAATGGAAATTTTCGACAGGAAATTTCAATAAGGAGATTTTTGATGGAAAAAGGGTAAGTCGAAGGCAAATGGTACTTAGGGGAAGCATTGGCAGATTTTTCTAAGGAAGGAAGATAATTTCGACGTAAGAAGAAATCAGTCCATTCGACGGGTGTTTAAATTTCAAATTTCAGGAGGGAGTTTCATTTTTGAAAATGGACGCATGGAACGCATCTAGGAGACGAATACATGCAGAATGACATTTGTCGCCATTAGGAGGAATAGCTGTTATGGGTAGTTATTTCGTTTGTATATAAATAGGGGATCTTGTTGTTAGATTCAGGGTGTTCCAAATTCTGTACAACTTACCGTAAATACTCAAAGTAACCGTGTGAGAGAAACAAGTGTTCTGGAAAATGTATGTATGGGAAACACCGGTTTACATTTATGCATTTCAATAAAATCTCAAGCTTTTCTTCATTTCTTTACATTCAAGTCATGTTCTTTATTTCAGAAATTTACTTTGTTTTCCGTTTAACTTTATCTTCAGTTACCTTTTCGCCATTATTGTGTCTTTGTTCTATTAGTCGAAAACACTATTAAAAGAAACCTTAGAAAACACAAAACGAATACATTCCTTTTCAAATCAAAAACATTCTCAAAAGCACTTTGTCATAGGATTTGTTTGGTTGGTCCTGTTAGTAAACTAATTTTCATAAATTAGGAAACCAGAGATTGTTCGCCAAATTCACCAGCGAACAAATTGGCACGCCCAGTGGGACCTAGTGCATTTATTTGTTTAGTTTATCCTTTTGTTCTTATAGCAAATTCTTAGAAGAGAAAGTTTTTATTTCGTTGTATGATTCTAAGGAGTGGCAAGTTAGCCGTGAACAGCGAAGAAAGACCAAAAAGAACAAGAACAAGAAAAATGGTGAATCAAAGCGCGCCTAATAATCAAAATGTTAACCCAACGCCTATTCCTTCGATAGGAGACAATACGGCATCAGTTTCTGTGTCAGAAGCGATACCATCATCAACGGGGTCAATTCCAGCGTTTTTGGCATCCCAAAACGCGCCCAGTATTTCTACAGTGGGACCCCAAATGCCTCAGATGACTCCTCTTCCTTTAGGGGGTGTCCATAGGCCATTTGTGACGAATTTTTCAATGCCTCCACATAATAGAGAACAACCTTATGGAATGCCAACAACGGTGATGGCAAGTTTGCACAATTCGTCGTCATTATATTCTGATCCTTTGATGAATGTTACTTCGCCCCTACAAGGATCAGGGTCTGGTGCGAACCACATAGGCAGAATAGGCCAGCCTGTGTCAACGGATACCAAACTTATATGCCTGCAATTACTAATAATTCTGCACAAGTCATTAGGCAACAAATGGACGAAAGTAACCATGATATGGTGCAGATGCTAACATAACAAATGGGGGTTGTGTTTAATCCTTTAATCCAAAACACCACCCAAACGAACCAATTATTAGCAGCGCAAATGACGCGCATTGTCGACTTTTTTGGTGTTCCTCAAACCCAACCAAGGGAACAAATAGTTCAGAATCCCAGGGTAGTTGTCGAAGAGGAGCCCACAATAAACCAGAGGCCGGCGAATGTGCCTCAGGGAAACCCTAGAAACCAAGAGGTAGTGGTCGAACAGCCTCATGTCGAAATTCCTGTCCAACAAGAGCCTAGAAGGGTGTTAGTCCATAAAGACCAAGATGCTGATGATGTTGTGCAACAATTGCACCATAACAACATGCCAGCAGAAAACAACTTAGCAGCCATGGTCGAAAGGATTATGGCCAGAAATGGTGTGAATGTGGGACTGCAAAGGCCCAGTTATACATCCCCATTGTCTGAGTATATTTTGCAACAAGAATTACCCCCAAGGTGGAAAGTCCCCAAGTTTACCAAATTCTCAGGGACACTAGCGAATCCACTGTCGAACATGTAGCTCGTTACTTGATCGAAGCAGGAGAAATTGTACGCAATGAAAATTTAAAAATGAAATATTTTCCAAGTTCTTTAACGAAGAATGCCTTTACTTGGTTCACATCTTTGCCTGCAAATTCGATCCACACGTGGGGCCAGTTAGAAAGGCTGTTCCATGAACAATTTTACATGGGACAAACAAAAATAAGTTTGAAGGAGTTGGCTAGTGTTAAAAGAAAATTCTCTGAGCTAATTGATGATTATTTAAATAGGTTTAGGCTATTTTAGGCGAGGTGTTTCACGCAAGTGCCTGAGCACGAATTAGTCGAAATGGAAGCAGGTGGTCTAGACTATTCAATTAGAAAGAAGTTAGACACTCAATATCTGAGGGGTATGGCTCAATTGGCGGACAAGGTGAGGCAGGTCGAACATTTAAAAGCCGAAAAAGCTAGAGCAACTAAAAATAAGAAAGAAATAGTGGCTTATGTGGGGGTATGTCGAGAATATGAAGATGACAAGAGCGAATCGTTTAGTTTCGACGAACAAGAAGTTGACTTAGCAGAATTGAAACAGGGTCCGCCATACTCTTGTAAAGTATTGGCTCCGTCGAACGGAAAAAACCCAGTCGAACCTGAGAAGAATGGTAAGTTTCCTAAAAGGACTTATACATTCGACGTCACTAAGTGTGACAAAATATTTGACTTGTTGGTTAAAGATGGCCAAATGATAGTGCCACCTGGCACCAAAGTGCCTCCCATAGAACAACAGAAAAAGAGAGGTTTTTGTAAGTACCATAATTTTTTAGGTCATAAAACATCTCAATGTTTCCTTTTCAGGGATCTGGTGCAAAATGCCATTCGTGACGGAAGATTGAAGTTCGGCGACAAATCAAAGCCACCGATGAAGGTTGACTCAAATCCAATGCAAATGGTCGAAGCCCACTATGCTGAACCATCCACAGTGAACATGGTGGAGGTCGAAGAGGGTTCTGACTGCAGCTTTGAGATGATAGAAGCCACTGAGGGTTTCGACGCAAATGTGAACATGGTAGAGATCGCTGAAATCCCTACAGACGAAACTGATGTGGAGGAAATATCCGAAGATTTCGTCAATAAACCAGTGATGATCAAGGTTACTGAACACCTTGACGAAGGAAGCTTGAAGAATTGCATCAGCAAAGAGGCCACTGAAGGCCTCAACAATGTGAAGAAAGATGAGACTAGTGAGGGTCTCAACAATGCAAAGAATGACGAAACTACTGAGAGTTCCGTCGAGAAAAAGAAAGAGGCTACTGAGGGTCTCAACTTTGTGAAGAATGACGAAGCTACTGAAGGCTTTGTCGAAGACAAGAATAAGGCTACTGAGGGCCTTAAGGCAGACAGCATGGAGTTTGGTGTTACCATCGATCAAGCCAATACTGAGATTGGTGAAGGTATCTCTAAGATAAACGCGATGACTACTGATGGTCCTGCGAAGCCAACTGTTTATGGGATTCTACGAAGAACAATGGAGGATCCCAGAGAGAAATGTGTGGGTTTTTGTTGCCAACATGACATTAAGAAGCCATCGCCAGAAGGGATTTTTGACCTGGCAAAGAAGAAACATGAAATTGAGGAGGGACTAACTCTGAAGATGAACAAGTTAAGTATTGGAGATGGGCAAACAGCCAATGTTAATATGGTGGAGGTATCCCAGAAAGCTCCAATGCAGACTGACGAAGAGCGCCGTAGATAGGAATACTAAAAAGTGGCGTACCCTGAAGAGGAAGAGAATCTGATTAAGTTCCTTCAAAGGTGTCAGAAGAAAAGATATGAGGTTATGATGTGCCCCCGCTGTAGTGCCGTGTTCGACAAGAAAGCAGCAGACAACCTGGAGGGAATGGAAAAAGCCAAAAGGAAAGGAAACTGGGGGGCAGTTCCACCTGCGAGAACGGAGAGGTTCGACCCAAGGCGCAATGATCAAAACCATCAAAAGTTTGGACGAAGGTACCCAAATACCTTTAAACCCACCAACAAAGCTCCTAATGACAAATGGGTTCAACCAATAAGGGAAGCCCAGGGACAGAGAAAGTGGAAAAATTTCGAAGTTTAGAGGGGTTCGTCTATGACTGGCAACAAAGATGGCGAAAGGCCAAAACCAAGGCCTTACCCCTCAGAGAATTACAAAGGCAAGAATCCCATGTCAAGGTCCCAATCGAGGCGATTCCAAAGACAAAAAAGGGCGGAAAAGGAAGCGGCTGAGAAAAGGGTTGCTGAGGAAGTCTCCGTCGAAAGAAGCAAACCAGAGTCAAGTAGCAACGTGGAAGTAGTAAATCAAAAAGAGGCATCTTACAGCAACAAATACTGCAATGTATGTGAGCCAGTGCCATCTAAAGAGAAGGTGGGAGAGGATGACGAAATGACTGATGACTTCAGGTCTGAGTCGGACGCGTCTCTCGACATCGTGTGCAACGTGGTCTCTGTCCTTCCAAAAGAATACGACAAAATCATGGAAGTCGAAGAAGAGGAGGATGTTATGGAAAGTGAAGTTATAGGGCACAGGCCAGTATGTTATTATATTATGAATAACGGCTGTGTCGAGGAACAAAATGCCTTTTTCGAAAGGCCAGATGACTCCATGCGTGGCCACCTCAAGCCTCTATTCATAAAAGGGAAAGTGGAGAATGTGGGAGTGAATAAAATTTTGGTTGATGGAGGGGCTGCAGTTAACTTAATGCCCCATTATATGTTGAAGCGAATTGGGAAAGACGAGTCTGATGCAAAGCCCCACAACATGGTATTGTCAAACTATGAAGGCAAAGTGGGAACTACTTTGGGTGTTATCCAAGTGGATTTAACTGTTGGGACTATAACTAGACCAATGATGTTCATGGTCATAGCCTCGAAGGCTAATTATAACTTACTTCTGGGTAGAGAATGGATTCATGGCGTGGGTGTTGTGCCCTCGTCGATGCATCAGCGTATAGCTATTTGGCGATCTGATGGAATTGTCGAAAACATAGAGGCAGATCAAAGCTATTTCAGGGATGAGGTGAATCATGTGGATCGATGCTGTTTCGATAAACACTTGGCCCATATAGCTCCATGCAGTCCAGCAAATTTCGACCTGAAGGCTACTGATAATGCGTTTTGTTCGCTGTATCTCCACCCCACATACGGTTTCCAGTGGGATATGGAAGTGGTCGACGAGGCAAACTACGTCTTTGGGACTGCACACATAGAGCCAACGGGCTGGGGAAGCAAGTTTGGTGACGATGAGTGAATCATCAGCGCTCGAAAGGATTACGGCTTATGTAGCCGAAAATAAACTCAAGGCGGCTCTAGAAGCCGAAGTAAAGTATATGGCTGTCGAAGCCAATGAAAATAATTTCAACAAACAATGTCCTCAAAGGGACATTGAAGAGGATCTATTCAACGCAGAAATTGGCGAATGGCAACATCAAAAGTTAGACGCCATTTATGATGACGAACCCGTGGGGTTTGAAAAGGATCCAGCTTCGACAGATATGAAGATGGTGGCGCAGGATCCATTAGAAGAAGTCGATTTAGGACTGGGGGCAGAAAAAAGGCCAACCTACATAAGTGTCAAGATGGACCCTCAGTTAAAAGTCAAAATAGTCCAACTGCTGAAAGAGTTTAAAGATTGTTTTGCGTAGGACTACGACGAAATGCCTGGTCTCGACAGGAGTTTGGTTGAATTGAAGTTGCCCATAATAGCAGGGAAGAAGCCTGTAAAGCAAACTCCCAGACGCTTCGCACCAGAGATTTTGTCGAAGATCAAAGAGGAGGTCGAAAGACTTCTGAAATGTAAGTTCGTCCGCACAACGAGGTACGTCGAATGGATTGCAAATATTGTTCCTGTAATAAAGAAAAATGGCAAATTAAGGGTATGCATTGATTTTTGAGATTTGAATTCAGCTACCCCTAAAGACGAATATCCTATGCCAGTAGCGGAAATGCTTATAGATTATGCTGCAGGCCATGAGTATCTAAGTATGTTAGATGGATACTCTGGCTATAATCAAATTTTTATTGCTGAAGAAGATGTCCCTAAGACGGCATTTCGTTGCCCGGGAGCCATAGGCACCTATGAATGGGTGGTAATGCCTATTGGTTTAAAAAATGCTGGGGCGGCTTATCAGCGAGCCATGAATTCGATTTTTCATGATTTTATCGAAACTTTTATGCAAATCTATATAGATGACATTGTAATTAAGTCTGCTTCAGGGGAAAATCGTATTGACCATCTTCGACAATCATTCGAAAGGATGAGGAAGTTTGGTTTAAAAATGAACCCTCTCAAATGTGCTTTTGGCGTGCAGGCGGGAGATTTCCTTGGCTTTGTGGTCCACAAGAAGGGGATCGAAATCAATGAAAACAAAGCCAAAGCAATAATGGAGGCGAAAGCGCCATCGACAAAGAAGGAGTTGCAGTCCCTGCTTGGGAAGATCAACTTTCTCAGAAGGTTCATCTCCAACCTTAGTGGAAAAACGCAAACCTTCTCTCCTCTACTTCGACTGAAGAAGGAAGATTTTATATGGGGGCAGGATCAACAAGATGCATTCGACAAAATCAAGGAATACTTGACCTATCCCCCAATCTTGATGTCTCCTTGTAGAAGTAAAAGTATGAGGTTGTATATAGCGGCATCAGATAGGACATTAGGAAGTATGTTATGTCAAGAGGATGAGAATGGTGTCGAAAGAGCCATCTACTACCTCAGTAGAGTCTTAAATGATGCCGAAACTAGGTATAGTATAATAGAAAAGCTATGTCTGTGTGTTTACTTTTCATGTATGAAGTTAAAGCACTACATAAAGCCAGTCGATGTATATATTTCCTCTCATTTTGACGTAATAAAGCATATGTTATCAAAATCAATTTTACATAGTCGAATTGGGAAATGGGCTTTGGTGTAACGCCCCGATTCCGATTTTTCCCATTTTGTTGAGTCTTTTATTTAAATTGAGTGATAAATTAATTTATTTGTGAAATTGGTGTGTTAATATGCTATGTTGACATATTATGATATTTTACCGTTTTTGAGAGTTTTCGGGAAAATTAGAATGGAGGGTATTTTAGACATTTCTCAATTAATGATAAGTTAGAAATTTAGTGGAAATAGAATTGTGTGAGAAAATGAATTAATTTAATTTGAGTAGAAAATAAGAAATAGAAAAGAAAAAAAGAGATAAGAAGAGGAAATAGGAGAGAAAGAGAAAGAAAAGAAAAATAGAGAGAAAAAGGAGAGAAAGAAAGAGGAAGAGGAGAAAAAGAGAGGAAAAGCTTGGAAATCTTCAAAACAACTTCTAGGAATCGATTTATCCGGGTAAGGGTGTGAAATCTTATTATCTTATCAATGTATATCATTATGTATGATTGTGTTGTTTTTGTTGTTGATTTTTATGAGTTTTTGTATAAACCCATATTTTGTAAAATTGCTTGGAAATCGATTAAATGTGGTTGAAATCATGTTTTTAGTGTCCATAATTGTTGGTATATGTTGGATACTTGTCATTGGACATTGTATTGGTAATTTTCTGGTGTGTAGGTGGAATTTGGGATGATTTTGGGTGTAACCCGTAGAACAAAATTATGCAGAAGAATTTTTCTGGTTTTTCCAGGTCATACGCGTATGGGGCATGTTCATACGCGTATGAACCTTGGCAATACGCGTATGGTGGGCGAGGCATGGGCCAATACGCGTATGGGATGTTATTTTGCTCGGCCATCTGCCCATTTGCGTATGATACACGTAGCATTTCAGGGCAATACGCGTACGAGCTTGGGCATTACGTGTATGGACTTTTACACGTGATCTTTGGGAAAAACGAGTCTCTGCTCATACGCGTATGGCTCAGGGCAATACGCGTATGGACAGGACAGGTGGTAAAATGAGATTTTACAAAAATGTGTTTTCGTTTTCGTCCGTAACTTTTGTTCCGTTTATCCGATTTTTACATTCTTGGTATCGTTGTAAAGCTATTGAGCTGTACTTTATTATTATAATGATTTGGAAATTGTTAGCCGATTTAATCATGTCGGAAAGTTAGGAATAGTGTTATTTAGCGACTTTTACCGTTTGAATGTGTGTTTTAGATGTGAATCATACAATAGTGCATTGATGTGAATGTATATAGATTGTATGTAATAGTATGAGATGAATGCATGAATATATTGTGAATATGTATGCATTTCAAGAATGTCTTGATTCATTTTGCATGTGAAGCATAATGATGTGCATTCTTGTGTTGTGTGATTCTAATGAGAATCCGTTGTAACGTCGTGTGCCTATGTGAGGTGTGAGCGATGATTACAAATGATTGTGTGCCCATGTAGGGTGTGAGCAATCAGATTGTGTGCCTATGTAAGGTGTGAGCAATCCATAAACATTGTGTGCCTATGTGAGGTGTGAGCAATGGGTGACCATCGTAGGCCCGACGGGGAGTTACATTGGTAACGAGCGATGGTTCCAATAAGTTCCTGAGTGAACTTGAGATGATTGAGTCGGTACCGCATTGCATTTTCATAGAGTCGTGAGTCGGTCTCTATGATTTGCATTTATCATCTTTGTAATTGTGAATTGATGAATAAACATAAATATGTATGTTTATGTGGATTGATAAGGATTGTGAAAGTATGCATGATAAATATGCTTGGCTTTGTATATATATACATTGTAATGTATATGAGTGAATTGTGATGAATTGTGGTGAGAATGTGGAATATGTGTATTTTTATGCTAAGATATATAATTTTATGCATTGTTATTATGATAATATTTCTCACCCTTCGGTTGTTTTATGAGGCATTGTAGAGTAGGTATGTTGGTGGTCTTTTTGTGAAGCGTGTCTTCATTCTTTTGGTCGGTCGGCTCTGATATGTAGCACCGGGTAGCTAGGATGTATATGATTCTTTTGTGATACATTTGTACATGTATCTTGTTGATGAATGTTTATGTAAACATGAATTATGTTGGTGGATAATACTTGATGATATTTATATATATGTATATATGTTTGATGTTATTCAATGTTTAGATTTTCCGCTTTTATTCTAAATATTGAGATGTGGGTGTAAGGACTAAGTTCCTCTGTTGCAAAGTTACCCCACTGTTGCATATCAATCGCTGAGCAGGTGTTGAATGTTTTAATTTCATGTATAATGTGACATACCTCTTTTATACTATGTTTATAATTACACTCTGACAGAATTTTTAATATGTGCCTAAATGATTATGTGATTATTTGGGGGTATAGAAAGGGGGTGTTACATTAAGTGGTATCAGAGCCAGTGTTGAGTCAGTTGTGTCTGTCTTGTTGTTGTGTTGGTTGAACTGTTGTTTAACCTTGTTGTCATTTTTGGGAATGATCAGAATATGGCTGGTAGAAACGACAATGCGATGGCTGCTGCTTTGGAAACAATGGCTAGGGCAGTGCAAGGTGCGTCGAACGTGAATGCTAATGATGAGTTCAGGAAGAATCAACCACCGGTCTTCAAAGGAAGATTTGATCCTGATGGTGCTCAAATTTAGTTGAAAGAGATTGAAAGGATCTTCAGAGTCATGGGCTGTGCGGAGGAGAATAAGGTGAGGCATGGGTCTCACATGCTGAAGGAAGAAGCTGACGATTGGTGGGTCGGTATGCATCAAGTTCTTGAGGTGGATGATGAAGAGATAACTTGGGATTTATTTAGTACCGAGTTCTTGAGGAAGTATTACCCTGAAAGTGTGAAAGGGAAGAAGGAGATGGAGTTCCTTGAACTGAAACAAGGTAGTATATCCGTGGTGGACTATACTGCTAAGTTTGTGGAGTTGGTTCAATTCCATCCTTACTATGCTGCAATTACTGCTGAGTTCTCAAAGTGTATTAAATATGAGAATGGTTTGCGTCCCGAGATTAAACAAGCTGTGGGATATCAAAGGATAAGAAGGTTTATGGATTTGACGGAATGTTGTAGAATCTTCGAGGAAGATAGTAAGGCTCGTTCTACACATTACTAAAGTTTGAATGAGAGGAAGGGGAAGCAACAAGCTAGAGGTGGACCTTATGTGACACTCGTTGATAAGGGCAAGCATAGGGGAAACTTTGATAAGAGATCTGGAGGAGGAGGTTCCGGTTCCGTTAAGTGTTACAAGTGTGGTGAAATGGGTCATAAATCATTTGAGTGTGGGAAGAGCGTGGTGAAATGTTCTAACTGTGGAGGCCTTGGGCATGCTACTACCGAATGTAGGAGGAATGTAGTGAAGTGCTATAATTGTGGAGAAGTGGGTCACATTAGTACTAAGTGTACTAAGCCGGAACAAGCTCAAGCGGGCGGAAAGGTGTTTGCATTAGCGGGGACGGGCACTACTAGTGCAAACCGTTTGATTAAAGGTACATGCTTTATTAATAGTACGCCTTTAGTTGCTATTATTGATACGGGAGTGACTCATTCATTCATTTCTCATGAGTGCGCTAAGCGTTTGAATTTGTTTATGACTTCTTGGAGTGGTGAGATGGTTATTGAGACTCCTGCTTCAGGGTCGGTAACTACGTCTTTGGTGTGTGTAAGTTGTCCTTTGACCATGTATGGTAAAGACTTCATTATGGATTTAGTGTGTTTGTCGTTGGAGGGATTGGACGTAATCTTGGGTATGAACTGGTTACAATTTAATCGAGTTCATATAGATTGCTATCACAAGTTTGTAAGGTTTCCTTCTTTGGAAGATGATGAAGATGAGAGTTTCCTATCCACTAAAGAGTTGAAGAAACTTTTAGCGGACGAAGCTCAATTGTTCGGTTTGTTTGCATCATTTTCGGTGGAGAGTAAAGTTGAGCTCGATGTGTTCCCAGTGGTGTGTGGTTTTCCCGAAGTGTTTCCGGAGGATATTACGGATGTACCGCCGGAAAGAGAAGTTGAGTTTTCTATTGATCTAGTTCCGGGTACTAGACCGGTTTCGATGGCACCGTATCGTATGTCGGCATCGGAGTTGGTAGAATTGAAAAAGCAATTGAATGACTTGTTGGACAAGAGATTTGTAAGACCAAGTGTTTCTCCTTGGGGTGCTCCGGTATTGTTGGTAAAGAAGAAGGATGGGAGTATGCGGTTATGCATTGATTATCGACAATTGAACAAGGTGACAATTAAGAACAAGTATCCGCTTCCAAGGATCGATGATTTGATGGACCAATTGGTTGATGCGCGTGTTTTTAGCAAGGTTGATTTGAGATCGGGATATCACCAGATTCGTGTGAAAGAAGAGGATATTCAAAAGACGGCCTTTAGGACACGGTATGGCCATTACGAATATTCCGTGATGCCATTCGGGGTTTCTAATGCGCCGGGTGTGTTTATGGAATACATGAATCGTATTTTTCATGAACAGTTAGATCCTTTTGTGGTTATGTTCATCGACGATATTTTGATTTACTCTAAGTCTCAAGAGGAGCATGAAGAGCATTTGAGGATTGTGTTACAAATTTTGAAAGAGAAACAATTGTATGCTAAGTTGTCGAAATGTGAATTTTGGTTGTCGGAAGTAAGTTTTCTTGGACATGTTATTTCTGGTAGTGGTATTAGTGTTGATCCATCCAAGATTGATGCGGTGATGCAATGGGAGGCTCCTAGATCGGTTACGGAGATTCGAAGCTTTTTAGGCTTGGCGGGTTATTATCGGAGGTTTATTGAGGGATTTGCGAAGTTGGCAATTCCGTTAACGCAATTGACTTGTAAAGGAAAGGCTTTTATTTGGGATATTCATTGTGAAGAGAGTTTCAATGAGCTAAAAAGAAGGTTGACAACGGCTCCGGTCTTGATTTTGCCAAATCCGACGGAACCATTTGTTGTGTATTGTGATGCTTCATTGATTGGTTTAGGTGGTGTTTTGATGCAAGATGGAAAAGTTGTGGCTTATGCTTCAAGACAATTGAGAGTGCATGAAAAGAATTATCCTACACATGACTTGGAGTTAGCGGCTGTGGTGTTTGTTTTGAAAATTTGGAGGCACTATCTTTATGGTGCAAGAATTGAAGTTTTTAGTGATCACAAGAGCTTGAAATATTTATTTGATCAAAAAGAATTGAACATGGGACAAAGAAGGTGGTTAGAGCTTTTGAAGGATTATGATTTTGGTTTGAATTACCATCCGGGTAAGGCAAATGTGGTGGCCGATGCTTTGAGTCGGAAGTCATTACATATGTCCGCATTGATGATTAGAGAATGGGAACTTTTGGAGAATTTTAGAGACTTGAGTTTGGTTTGTGAAATGACGCCGAGAAGTGTGAGACTTGGTATGCTACATGTTACGAATGATTTTCTTGCAACCGTATGTGAAAAGCAAAAGTTGGATTTGAAGTTCGTTGATTTGATGATTAATGAGAATGAGGATTTCAAGGTTGATAATTTTGGAGTTTTGAGATTCTGTGGTCGTATTTGTATTCCCGATGATGCGGAGTTGAAAAAGATGATATTGGAAGAAGGACACCGAAGTAACTTAAGTATTCATCCGGGAGCGAATAAAATGTATCAAGATTTGAAGAAAATCTTTTAGTGGTCCTGATTAAAGAGGGATGTGGCTCAATTTGTGTATGCGTGCTTAACTTGGCAAAAGTCTAAGGTGGAACATCAAAAGCCTAGTGGATTGATGCAACCGTTGGACATTCCGGAGTGGAAATGGGATAGTATATCGATGGATTTTGTTACGGGATTGCCGAATACGCAAAGAGGTCATAATGCTATTTGGGTAATCGTTGATAGGCTTACTAAATCTGCTCACTTCATTCCAATTGATATTAGTTATCCTTTGGAGAAGTTAGCCAAGATTTATGTTCTTGTGGTTGTGAAGTTACATGGAGTTCCTAAGAGTATTGTATCGGATAGAGATCCTAGATTCACATCGAGGTTTTGGGAGAGTTTACAAAAGGCTTTGGGTTCTAAGCTAAGATTGAGTTCGGCTTATCATCCGCAAACGGATGGTCAAACCGAGAGGACAATTCAATCGTTGGAGGATTTATTGCGTGCTTGTGTGCTCGAGCAAGGTGGTGCTTGGGATAGTTATTTGGCGTTGATTGAGTTCACCTATAATAATAGTTTTCATTCAAGTATAAGTATGGTACGATTTGAGGCTTTGTATGGTCGGAGATGTCGAACACCTTTGTGTTGGCATGAAACCGGTGAGAGGACGATAGTTGGACCGGAGATGGTACAACAAATGACGGAGAAAGTGAAGTTTATTCGTGAGAAGATGAAAGCTTCTCAAAGTAGACAAAAGAGCTATCATGACAAGAGAAGGAAAGATCTTGAGTTTCAAGAAGGCGACCATGTGTTTTTGATAATTACGCCGGTTACGGGTGTGGGTCGTGCTTATAAGTCGAAGAAGTTGACTTCTCGTTTTATTGGTCCGTATCAGATTTCTGCATGAGTTGGTGTTGTGGCTTACCGTGTGGCATTGCCTCCGAATCTTTCGAATTTGCATGATGTATTCCATGTTTCGCAACTTCGGAAGTATGTTCCGGATCCGTCACATGTTATTCCTATGGACAAGGTTGAAGTGAGAGATAACCTTACGGTTGAAGCTTTACCGATTAGGATTTTGGACCGTGAAGTTAAGAAGCTAAGAGGCAAGGATATTACGCTTGTGAAACTAGCGTGGGGAGGCACTGCGGAAGGCAATATGACTTGGGAGCTAGAGAGTACGATGCGAGAGTCGTATCCGGAGTTGTTTGAATCAGGTAATATTTTCGAGGACGGAAATTTCTAAAGTGGGGGAGAGTTGTAACGCCCCGATTCCAATTTTTCCCATTTTGTTGAGTCTTTTATTTAAATTGAGTGATAAATTAATTTATTTGTGAAATTGGTGTGTTAATATGCTATGTTGACATGTTATGATATTTTACCGTTTTTGAGAGTTTTCGGGAAAATTAGAATGGAGGGTATTTTAGACATTTCTCAATTAATGATAAGTTAGAAATTTAGTGGAAATAGAATTGTGTGAGAAAATGAAGTAATTTAATTTGAGTAGAAAATAAGAAATAGAAAAGAAAAAAGAGATAAGAAGAGGAAATAGGAGAGAAAGAGAAAGAAAAGAAAAATAGAGAGAAAAAGGAGAGAAAGAAAGAGGAAGAGGAGAAAAAGAGAGGAAAAGCTTGGAAATCTTCAAAACAACTTCTAGGAATCGATTTATCCGGGTAAGGGTTTGAAATCTTATTATCTTATCAATGTATATCATTATGTATGATTGTGTTGTTGTTGTTGTTGATTTTTATGAGTTTTTGTATAAACCCATATTTTGTAAAATTGCTTGGAAATCGATTAAATGTGGTTAAAATCATGTTTTTAGTGTCCATAATTGTTGGTATATGTTTGATACTTGTCATTGGACATTGTATTGGTAATTTTCTGGTGTGTAGGTGGAATTTGGGATGATTTTGGGTGTAACCCATAGAACAAAATTATGCAGAAGAATTTTTCTGGTTTTTCCAGGTCATACGCGTATGGGGCATGTTCATACGCGTATGAACCTTGGCAATACGCGTATGGTGGGCGAGGCATGGGCCAATACGCGTATGGGATGTTATTTTGCTCGGCCATCTGCCCATTTGCGTATGATACGCGTAGCATTTTAGGGCAATACGCGTACGAGCTTGGGCATTACGCGTACGGACTTTTACACGTGATCTTTGGGAAAAATGAGTCTCTGCTCATACGCGTATGGCTCAGGGCAATACGCGTATGGACAGGACAGATGGTAAAATGATATTTTTCAAAAATGTGTTTTCGTTTTCGTCCGTAACTTTTGTTCCGTTTATCCGATTTTTACATTCTTGGTATCGTTGTGAAGCTATTGAGCTGTACTTTATTATTATGATGATTTGGAAATTGTTAGCTGATTTAATTATGTCGGAAAGTCGAGAATAGTGTTATTTAGCGACTTTTACCGTTTGAATGTGTGTTTTGGATGTGAATCATACAATAGTGCATTGATGTGAATGTATATAGATTGTATGTAATAGTATGAGATGAATGCATGAATATATTATGAATATGTATGCATTTCAAGAATGTCTTGATTCATTTTGCATGTGAAGCATAATGATGTGCATTCTTGTGTTGTGTGATTCTAATGAGAATCCGTTGTAACGTCGTGTGCCTATGTGAGGTGTGAACGATGATTACAAACGATTGTGTGCCCATGTGGGGTGTGAGCAATCCGATTATGTGCCTATGTGAGGTGTGAGCAATCCATAAACATTGTGTGCCTATGTGAGGTGTGAGCAATGGGTGAACATCGTATGCCCGACGGGGAGTTACATTGGTAACGAGCGATGGTTCCAATAAGTTCCTGAGTGAACTTGAGATGATTGAGTCGGTACCGCATTGCATTTGCATAGAGTCGTGAGTCGGTCTCTATGATTTGCATTTATCATCTTTGTAATTGTGAATTGATGAATAAACATAAATATGTATGTTTATGTGGATTGATAAGGATTGTGAAAGTATGCATGATAAATATGCTTGGCTTTGTATATATATATATACATTGTAATGTATATGAGTGAATTGTGATGAATTGTGGTGAGAATGTGGAATATGTGTATTTTTATGCTAAGATATATAATTTTATGCATTGTTATTATGATAATATTTCTCACCCTTCTGTTGTTTTATGATGCTCTATGAGGCATTGCAGAGTAGGTATGCTGGTGGTCTTTTTGTGAAGCGTGTCTTCATTCTTTTGGTCGGTCGGCCCTGATATGTAGCACCGGGTAGCTAGGATGTATATGATTCTTTTGTGATACATTTGTACATGTATCTTGTTGATGAATGTTTATGTAAACATGAATTATGTTGGTGGATAATACTTGATGATATTTATATATATGTATATATGTTTGATGTTATTCAATGTTTAGATTTTCCGCTTTTATTCTAAATATTGAGATGTGGGTGTAAGGACTAAGTTCCTCTGTTGCAAAGTTACCCCACTGTTGCATATCAATCGTTGAGCAGGTGTTGAATGTTTTAGTTTCATGTATAATGTGACATACCTCTTTTATACTATGTTTATAATTACACTCTGACGGAATTTTTAATATGTGCCTAAATGATTATGTGATTATTTGGGGGTATAGAAAGGGGGTGTTACATTTGGCATTGACTGAATATTCCTTAATGTATTTGCCTTTGAAGGCTGTTAAGGGACAAGTGGTGGCTGACTTTATAGCTGACCACGCCATAAATGAAGATTATATTGAATATGTCGAAATAGAGCCATGGAAACTACACTTCGACGGTTCCAGTCATAAGAATGGAAATGGCATTGGGCTATTGGTTATTTCTCCTAATAGAATTCCAACAAAATTCAAGTACAAAGTCGAAGGCTTATGTTCAAACAATGAAGCAGAATATGAAGCTTTGATAACTGGACTTGAAATTTTATTGGAATTGGGGGCAACTAGAGTCGAAATAATGGGAGACTCTGAGTTGGTAATAAAGCAAGTAACCAAGGAGTACAAGTGTGTTAAAGAAAATTTAATCATGTACTTCGTAATAGCTAACAGGCTCTTGAAGAAATTCGACAGTGTAACTATCAGACATATTCCTCGAATGGAAAATCAAGTGGCGAATGATTTGGCACAACTCGCATCTGGTTATAAAGTGTCGAAAGAAAAGTTGGAAAAGGCCATTGAAGTAAGAGGAAGAGTTGTATCAACTAAGTTGTCCCCATCAGATTTGGAGACAATAAAGTTAGGGTATGGTGACGAAGAGAGTTTTGAGATATTTAATATAGACGATTCGAGAGTCGAAGATTGGAGAAAGCCCATCAAGGATTATTTACAAGACCCAAATCAGAAAGTCGAAAGGAAAGTTAAGTACAGGGCGTTAAGTTATGTGCTTTTTGGAAATGAGTTGTTTAAAAAGACTTTAGAGGGAGTTTTGTTAAAATGTTTGGGCGAAGATGAAGCTTTTATAGCATTGTCGAATGTGCACAGTGGAGCATATGGTGCTCATCAAGCAGGCCATAAAATGAAATGGTTATTATTTCGACAAGGGATGTATTGGCCAACAATGTTGAAGGATTCTGTCGAATTTGCAAAAGGTTGCCAGGAATGTCAAGTACATGCAGGAATACCACACGTTCCTGCAAGTGAGCTACATTCTATTGTGATGCCTTGGCCATTTAGGGGTTGGGCTTTAGATTTAATTGGAGAAATTCGACCATCATCGTCGAAAGGCCAAAGATACATCTTGGTTGGAGTAGATTATTTCACAAAATGGATAGAAGCCATACCTTTGGTAAATGTTGATCAAGAAGCAATCATAGAATTCATTCGAAAGCATATCATCTATAGATATGGGATACCTGAGACAATAACAATAGATCAAGGATATGTTTTTACTGGGAAGAATATGCAAACATTCACAAAGGAGATGAGATTCAAGCTTCTCACTTCGACACCTTATTATGCTCAAGCAAATGGACAAGTCGAAGCAGCAAATAAGGTGGTGATAAGTTTGATTAAAAAGCACGTGGGGACAAAGCCTAAGAATTGGCATAAGACGTTGGATCAAATCTTATGGGCTTGTCGAACATCCCCTAAAGAAGCAACAAATACTACTCCATTTAGATTGACATATGGGCATGATGCAGTTTTACCAGTTGAGGTTTATTTACAGTCGATTCAAATTCAGAGGCATCATGAAATTCCATCAGATACATATTGGAGTATGATGATGGACGAATTAGTTGATTTGGACGAAGAAAGATTAAATGCGTTGGATTTATTGAAAAGGCAAAAAGAAAGAGTCGAAAAGTTTTACAATAAGAAAGTGAAATGTAAGACTTTCCTAGTTGGTGAGTTAGTTTGGAAAGTAATTCTCCCCATGGATCGAAAAGACAGACTTATGGGAAAACAGTCCCCTAAGTGGGAAGGACCCTTTCAAATTATACGAGTCTTTTCCAATGGCGCATATGAAGTCGAAGAAATGGATAAAGATAAGCGTATATTAAAAATAAACGGGAAATATTTGAAAAAATATAGGCCCACATTACAAGAAATTAAAATAACAGTCGAATAATTATGCAGGGAAAAGCAACATGGCGGATTGAAAATCTTCTCGCCAAATAATATAGATCCAATGTCATTACAAAAAGGCTTTAAAAGAGCCAAAACAAAAAATTACAAATATTCAAACGGGAAAAGATTCTTTCAGCTTCTCAAATTTCGATCTCTGGATTTGGAGACGTCGCTCACAAAGTGCCTTGCCTTTCGAAAGCTCCTCAATTTCCTCACCAAGCTTACGGGCCCTATCAACATGATGCACACTAACTTCAAGCTCTTTCCGGATTTCCTCCTGGTCGTTCTGTTGCAGTTATGCTTGACGTTTTTCCGCCTGGGAAGTTTTTCTTTGAAGAGCACCAATTTGTTTCTTCCACTTGAGGATATTCTCACCGCACAAAGCCGCTACCTATTTATTATGTTCAGACACTTTCTCCAATTCAGTTGCTTTGTTGGACGAATTCGAAGCAGCATCCCACTCAACAAGTTGCGTTTCTGTCTTATTTTCAAGCTTCTTGGAGTACTCTCGAAGTCGATTAAAGTCAGTTACCACAAGATCTATCAAGGTGGTGAGGTCCAACACCACATCAGTGACTTCAGGGGGAGCCTCCAGGACATTGATTTGCTTTAGGATTTTCTTTAGGTCGAATTGAGCAGAGGAGTCATTCTCCAGAAGTTGAAATAAGTCAATATCAAGAACTTTCTGTTGAATATTGGCCAGCGATTCGTCCACTGATTTGGCATCAGAAGTAGTCCCTGAGGTTGTCGAACTACTAATGGTAGTATCAGCAAAATTGTAACGGGAACTAAGCATGGTCTTTAGGTACTCAAAAGGTCTTTGCACCTTCAGATTTTCAAGCTCCTCGTGAGAAAGTCGGGTCAAAGTTGTCGTGGTCGAAGCAGACTTATTTGCTTTACCAAGATCTTCTTTGTCGCTTTCTTTCTCTTCGTCCGTAGCAGCTTTGGGAGTTGGCGGCTTTTCATTTTCTTTATCTTCCTCCTCTTCAGCGTCAGTTGCAACCTCTTCATCCTTCTCTTTGTCAGCAACTGGTGAGTTGAGGGGAGATTGATCTTCAGGTTCATTACTTGTGATAACCGTTGCAGTAGGCATCACAGTATCCCCACCAGTGTCGACTAAGTCGTCAGTCTCAGGACCAGCTTCTTCTTCCACTACGTCTGGGATTCGTGTAGAAATAGCAGTGGGTTGATTTACTTCAGTAGCTGATTCCTTTGCCGAATTCTTAGGGGAAGATTTGGAGGCGCTGGTTGGTTTATAAGTGGGATCACTGCTGGTCTTGGGGAGAACTTGGACCATGGGATGTCCATGAGTATCGACAGGTACCTGAAAGATAAATAGATCAAAGAAGGTAATACAAGTAAATAGCCTTTTTTAACGTCGAAAGGAAAAGAAAAATCATACCTTTGGAGTATTGGTCTTCAAGCTAGAACTTTCGCTTTCCGCCGGAGCAGAAGTAGCTTCCTCGCCGGGATTTTTGGGTAGAGTTTTCTCTAAAATTCTGGGAGTAAGAGGTTTCTGTGGTGGAGGTTTGGTTGTCTTCTTTTTCTTTTTGGTGGGTTTTACTTGGTCTGGTGACTCATCACCATCATCAATGTCAGCAACTTTGACTTCTTCTTCTTTCGCTTTCCTTTTCTTAGGCGTCGATGGCGGTCTTCGACTGCCCTGTGGGTCAAGAGAGATGTTTGTTAGTATTTCAGAAAATAATACATTGGGTGACCTAAAAGGAAAGTAAAGTAATACCTTCGCCAAAGGTGTCATGGCAGTGTCTTTTTGGGGCTCTGCATCTCCAGCAGTTGTTGCTTCACCTGTGGTGGGTTTTCTGGTCGAAATCTTGATAGCTAGAGAAGAAAAGAAGAAAAGAGTCAAGCATAAAATAACGTACATTTGAATAAATAAAAAGTGAGATTGAACTTCTTCCCATTTTCCACACCTTCATATATAGGAGTTTCCACGCGAACGTGTTCTATGCCAATATGAAGGTGGCCTTTGAAATTGTCCAGGGTGTACTTAGTCGGAACCACTCGCTTGGCACGTTTCTGGTTTTCTTGGCAAAGAATTTTCAGAGAGTCCCCACAAATGAACCAATCTGGAAATGGAGGGCTAAGAGCCACGCCAAATTCAGCAGATGGTAGAGGGGGAAATTTTGGGCGATAAAGTTTAAAAGCTACCTCATAGCGCTGTTCTAGTCGAACATACGTAGGTAGTTTTAACTCATCAAGCTTTTCTGTAAACTTTTGTTTCAAAGTAACTGTTGCTTCGCGTATGGTTCGACTAAGATCATTAGGCCTGTAGGCAGTTTCAAAGTATTTCTGGAAAGCTTTGATTTCTTTGATGTGTCGAGAAGTACCTTTCTTGGTCTTGTCCTGCACAAGGGCAAAGGCTCTGGTCAGTTGAATGGTGAAAGAATTCACGTTAAACATTTGAGAATCATAGTAGGCTCTCCACCATGCGTCAAACTCTTGAGTGCAGAGGAAGCTAGGTCGAAAGACCACTGGTTAGATTTCGACCAGATTAGAATACTTCGCCAACAACTCAGAGCATTCGTCTTCAGTGTGAGTCATATTATAATGAATCAAAGAACCTTTTCTGGAAAAGAGAGGTTTTGGTATTATTTGTATCAACCCAAACTGTCGAGAAACCAGATTGGGCTGATAGTTGACAAGGGAAACTTTGAGTTTCGAAGGGCCAAGTTTGGAAACTAGAAGTCTGGGAGTAAGGAAAGATTCCCAGACGTTGAGGAATTCCTCTTCCAGAGATTTTGACTCAAGGGGAAGTTTTCTGGTAAACCATGAGGGTCCAACCTTCCTCTCAGCAAAAGGAGCCATGTTGGGCGTAAAACTGTAATGTTTAGCAAACATCATGACGTAGCTGGTAAAGGTTTGTTGAAGGCTCAGACCTTCGTCATGTGGTGTTAGTTGCGCCAAACGAAGACCTTCGACTCTTCTGTCCCCTAGAGCAGCTGTATTCGCAGTTGGTTTGTTGGGAAGGGAGGCTTCGAAAGTAGCATTGAGCCACAATTGTAAGAGCTAAAAGGGTCCTGACAACAACAACGTTTTCTTTTCTTTAATATTCTTCAAGATGGTAACTCCTTCGCCCAGGGATTCGTAGAGATTCGCCAAAATCATCTCGCTAAGATAAAGCTGGTGCCCAGCGTGAAGTTGGTTGGCTATGGTGATATAGCGCTTCGCCACTTGGAGAGATCTTGAGCAAAAAACGTATCTCGACAGCCAAAGGGACAAGAAGGCTACATGCTCTTGATCAGATACTCCCTTGGTTTCTTTGTCATGATAGTTGGCAATGTAGGCTATACAGGTGGCTTTGTTGGTGTCGAAGCCTATTGAATCATCAGTTAGCAAGTTTGGATCATAATCGACTCCTAGGGGGCTTAAGCCAGTAATGGCAGCTATGTCGAAAAGGGTAGGGGTAATCATCCCACAAGGAATGCGGAAGTTGTTGTAAGTGTTGTCCCAGAAATAAAGGGAAGCTAGAAGCATGGAAGGACAATATCCTGGCCCTACTTTCTACAGCTGAATAAGATCATAAATACCCATGGTCTTCCAATCATTGCTTTTGACCTTTTCTATCTTGTCCAACCAAGCCAAATAATCGGAGGGGTTTTTTACAAGGGGCAGGACCTAAAAATTCTGAAATTATTCATGTACTCTAGGTTTATGACTTCGTCAGAAGGGGTTCCTTGGCCATCTACTTGGGACTTTTCGTTTATAATTTTCTAATTATCCGTTCTAGGTCTAATCCCATTCGCTATGGGTTTGTAACGATGATAGGTGGGGAAGAACTCTCGTACCTTAACGGGGTCTAATTTCAAATCAGGCAAAGGTCCTAGCATGGCGTGGGATTTACCAGAAATTAAGATAGGAATGAGTACCTGAGATTGATAAATGCAGCGCTTTTCCTCTTCATTGGGAGGTTCTGGAACATACTCTTGATTTCCCACCACCTTGGGACCGAAGATCCTTTCCACTGGTGCTAAGCTGTTGGATTTCCGAGAATCTTTATCGGTGACTTTTGGAGTAGCGGAAGACGCCATTGTTGATTGCAGAAAAGTAGAGAGAAAATGGAGAAGATGAAGTTTGAAGAGAGTTTTTGGAGAGAAGGAACGTAAAAGGTGAAAAGATGAAATCTTTAACTTATATATAAGTTGGAAGAGTGGAAGTGGTTGGTATTCAGAAATTAAAATGGGAAAAGTAGTGGGAAGATTGTGGGACACATGGAGAGTAATGAAGTGGATGATTCTGATGGTGGCAGTTAGGGTTTTTGACCCACGATGTGATAGGGGCTATAGTAGGAATGATGAAGATCTCAAAAACGTGGGCTGAAAAGACGTTTTGGGAAAAGAGTAATGATGATTCTGACATTTCTAACGTCTAAATCATATGAACAGTCACTAGTCGAATGATTCATGGCGTCGAATTGCACTGGCAAAAAATGTTTTTCTCCCTCGGTCGAAAATGTATTTTTTGGGGGGCAATTTGTAGGTGTCTAATTTCGACGCCAGAAAAATGGTTCAAAAGCAAATGGAAAATTTCGACAGGAAATTTCAATAAGGAGATTTTTGATGGAAAAAGGGTAAGTCGAAGGCAAATGGTACTTAGAGGAAGCATTGGCAGATTTTTCTAAGGAAGGAAGATAATTTCGACGTAAGAAGAAATCGGTCCATTCGACGGGTGTTTAAATTTCAAATTTCAGGAGGGAGTTTCATTTTTGAAATTGGACGTATGGAACGCATCTAGGAGACGAATACATGCAGAATGACATTTGTCGCCATTAGGAGGAATAGCTGTTATGGGTAGTTATTTCGTTTGTATATAAATAGGGGATCTTGTTGTTAGATTCAGGGTGTTCCAAATTCTGTACAATTTACCGTAAATACTCAAAGTAACCGTGTGAGAGAAACGAGTGTTCTGGAAAATATATGTATAGGAAACACCAGTTTACATTTATGCATTTCAATAAAATCTCAAGCTTTTCTTCATTTCTTTACATTCAAGTCATGTTCTTTATTTCAGAAATTTACTTTGTTTTTCGTTTAACTTTATCTTCAGTTACCTTTTCGCCATTATTGTGTCTTTTTTCTATTAGTCGAAAACACTATTAAAAGAAACCTTAGAAAACACAAAACGAATACATTCCTTTTCAAATCAAAAACATTCTCAAAAGCACTTTGTCCTAGGATTTGTTTGGTTGGTCCTGTTAGTAAACTAATTTTCATAAATTAGGAAACCAGAGATTGTTCGCCAAATTCACCAGCGAATAGCATTATACAAAGATAAATTCTTTCTTACCAGTAGACTTGGACAATCTAATCCCCTCTCGGATCTCAAAGACATTCTCAAGTTCCTTACAAACATAGGAGAAACCCTGGTCATTTTTTATCAATCTCCAGTAGAATTAAAACCCATGGGTTCTAAAACCCAGTCTTTCTCCTAAAAATCCCTTAGCTAGGGTCAGTTGATCATCAGTATAACACTATCCTAAATCAGAACCTCAAGGCATCTGATATCTCAACCCTTCTATATACCCTCAGCAAGAGTTGATTCCCCATTTGGACCTGTCTCTGGATCTCAATAATCCTAAGCAGAAGACAACCTCCTCTTAGGCTTTGTATAAAGATTTCTTTCTCTGTTCTTCCCCGGCAAAGTTAGCCTCCTTTTAGGCTTTGTATAATGATCCTTCCTTTCCTCAGCATAGTCAGCCTCCTCATGGGCTTTGTACAATGATTTTCCCCAGCTGAGCTAACCTCTTCAGACTCTCTTGTTGAGTTAATCACCTTTCCACACTCTCTTGTTGAGTCAATGGTATAAAACAAAAGCACTCTCTTGTTGAGTCAACCCTTTTAGCCTCAATCTTGGGCTTTGTATAAGACAGATAAAAGCACTCTCTTGTTGATTCAACCCTTTTAGCCTTAATCTCGGGCTTTGTACAAGACACCATATAAATTTTCCTAAGTAGAGTCAATCCTCTCTTCAGCCTCAATCTTGGGCTTTGTACAAGACAGATAATACTCTTCAGCAGAGTCAAACTTCTTTCAACCTCAATCTTGGGCTTTGTACAAGACACTTAAAATATCCTCAGCCGAGTCAGCAAAGTCTCATTTTAGCCTCAATCTTAGGCTTTGTACAAGACAAATAAATATTTCTTTCCCACAGGGTCACTCTTCTTTTCAGCCTCAATCTTGGGCTTTGTACAAGACACATACAAACCCTCCCCAGTTGAGTCAAAATCACTTTTAGCCTCAATCTTGGGCTTTGTACAAAACAGACAAAATATTTCCCCGGAAAAGTCAAACTTTTAGCCTCTTTTTAGGCTTTGTATAATGATATCCCCAAAAGAGTCAGTCTCTTTTTAGCCTCAATCTTGGGCTTTGTACAAGACAGATAAACACTCTCTTACTGAGTCAGTCTTTTCCAGCCTCCTCTTTGGCTTGGTATAAGGACTTCCCCCGTGGAGTCAATCAATCTCTTAGCTTCAACCTTGGGCTTTGATCAAGGCACACAAAAATCAACATCCCCTCAGAGGAAATGAAAATCTCTATAGGAAAACATTTCTCTATGTTATCACATATCAAAACAGATAACTCAAAACAAACCTTAATCCCAGATAACAGCTGTAAGTGGCACACTTGTTGATTCAAATATCCAAGCTGTCGTCCATCTCTTATCTTAGTAAAACCCTTTCTTCCATCTAATTGATATAAGTGTCAAGCCTCTGGATTATTTACATCCACGCCACTGTCCCTCACTTAGCATGAGAAATTCCTAAGGAAAAATGGCATTGCTCTACACTGAGTTAAAGTTTTGCCCTCCAGGACAACACCCCTATAAAGGAAATTATGGCATTGCTGGATTCACATATCCCAGTTAAAGTAATTCTCCTTTACAAACAGTTATCCAACAAACTGTGATAAACAGATGAGATATCTCCTTTAGAGATGACAAATTCTCTCTCAGTCAACCCTTTAGCTTCAATCTTGGTCTTTGAACAAGACACAAATACCTTTTTTAGCTTCAATCTTGGGCTTTGAACAAGACACCAAATATCTTTTCCTCCCATAGAATAGGAGGAACTACGATTGCTATGTTTTCCCTGCTTCTTTAAACGGGAATACGTAGGCATAAGATTGCGAAATCTTAGCGAGCATACCAATCAAAAACTTTAGGTGCAGTACCTTCACACATACTAATCAAAACTGAGGTCCAATACCTCACCAAAATCATCAAAAACTCTCTCTCTCTCTCTCTCTCTCTCTCAAACAAGAAACTTTCCCAACCCATCAACAGATAAACACCATCGAGTACAAAGCAGAACCTAAAACTAACAACCTGTGGATAACCACATATAGGATGGGTAATTGACAACTCCCCATTGTATAACTTGACCCCAAACTCCCCGAATCTCTCTTTAAGCGTTTGTTCAGTTAAACATTCGCGTGCAAGGTTAGTTTTAGATAGCTTCCCTTTCCCTTCCAGCTTCACAGAATAAATAAGAAATCAGAAAGTAGCACCTCTTCCTCCTACCATTGTGGTGAGGAGGAACCCACATTCTACGATAAGGTGGTCGCGTCACCGACAAAAATCGCACGCTACATGTTGATGAACTTATTTTTTCTGATTGTAATTTTAAGCCCTTCGTGGCATGGATTGTAATGACTTAGCCATTTTTGGCAATTTTTAATTTAATTCCGATTTTGGCTTCGACTATCTTTTTCATGAATTACTCCTTATTTATCTTCATTTCTTGAAGTATAGGCTTATATTTCTTTAAATACTTACCATTTACCTTCAAGATTCTTCTATCTTCATTTAACTCTTCAATCTCATATGCGCCATTGGAAAATACTTTAATAATTCGAAAAGGACCTTCCTACTTAGGGGACCACTTACCCAGGGTTCTATCTTTCTGATCCATGGGCAAAATCACTTTCCAAACTAAATCTTCAGTCAAAAATAACTTAACTTTCACCTTTTTACTATATGACTTTTCCACTCTCTTCTTTTGCCTTTTAATAATTCTAAGGCATTCGGTCTTTCTTCGTCCAAGTCAACTAATTCGTCCAACATCATATTCCAATAGGAATCAGATGGGATCGCATGTTGTCTCTGAATTCTGGTTGACTGTAAATAGTTTTTGACTGGTAACACAACATCTTGACCATATGTTAGTCAAAATGGTGTAGTATTTGTAGCATCATTAAGGGAGGTTCGACATGCCCACAAAACATGGTCCAATGTATTATGCCAATTTCTTGGATTCTTCCCCACGTGCTTCTTAATTAGCCTAATCACCACTTTATTTGCTGCTTCGAATTGACCATTAGCCTGAGCATAATAAGGTGTCGATGTTAAAAGTTTGACCCTATTTCTTTAGCAAATTCTTGCATCTTTCGACCAGTAAAAATTGATCCCTAATCTGTTGTAATAGTTTATGGGATTCCAAACCTATAAATAATGTGCTTTTGAATGAATTCGATCACTGCATCCTGATCCACGTTTACTAGTGGTATAACCTCAATCCATTTAGTAAAATAATCTATTGCCACTAAAATGTATTTTTGACTCTTGGATGATGCTGGTCGAATTTCACCAACTAAATCCAAAACCCACCCTCTGAAGGGCCAAGGCTTGACTATAGAATGTAGTTCTCTTGCAGGAACATGTTGAATGCCTGCATGTATTTGGCATTCTTGACATCCTTTGGCGAATTCAATACAATCTTTAAGCATTGTAGACCAATACATTCCTTGTCGAAACAATAACCACTTCATCTTATGGCCTACTTGATGTGCTCCACATGCCCCACTATAGACATTAGAAAGAGCCAAATATGCCTTAGATTCACTAAGACATTTGAATAAGACACCTTCAGCCGTCTTTTTGAATAATTCATTCCCCATTAGAACATAACATAAGGCACGATATTTGACCTTTCGTTCGACAGAAGCTGTTAGATTCTGCAAGTAGTCTACTATTGGTTTTCTCCAATCTTCGCCTATCAAACATTCTATAGCCAATATCACAAAGCTTTCTTCGTCAACATATCCTAGCTTCATTGTCTCCAAATTTGTTGGGGATAGTTTAGTTGATACAACCCTTCTTCTGACTTCGATTGCATCTTGTAATTTTTCCTTCAAAATTTTGTACCCTGAAGCAATCTGGGCCAATTCATTGGCCTCCTGATTCTCAAGTCGAGGTATGCGTCGAATGCTTACCATTTTAAATCTTTGTAACAACCTATTGGCTATCACAAAGTACATGATAAGATTTTCCTTGACACATTTGTATTCCTTTGTAATTTACTTTATTACCAACTCCGAGTCTCCCATTATTTCGACTCGAGTTGCCCCCAATTCTAACAATATTTCAAGTCCAACAATTAAGGCTTCATATTCAGCTTCTTTGTTTGAACAAATGCCTTCGACCTTATACTTGAATTTTGTTGGAATTTTGTTAGGAGAAATAATCAATACTCCTACTCTCGTTCCATCCTTATGACTAGAATCGTCAAAGTATAACTTCCATATTTCAAGCTCCACAAATTTTAGGGAGTTTTCGACTATAGAGTGGTCGACTATAAAGTCGGCTCCCACTTGTCCTTTAACAGCCTTTAAAGGCAGACAAGTTAAAGAATATTCTGTTAAGGCTAATGCCCATTTACCAATTCGACTATGCAAAATAGGTTTAGAAAGCATATGTTTAATAACGTCGAAATGATATGAAACATAAACTTCCACTGGCTTTATATAATGCTTTAATTTTGTACGAGAGAAGTATTGACAAAGACACAACTTTTCAACTATACTATATCTAGTCTCTGCATCATTCTAGACTCTACTAAGGTAATAAATGGCTCTTTCGATGCCATTATCATCCTCTTGAGCTAACATGCACCTTAAAGTCTTGTCAGACGCTAATATGTATAATCTCATACTCCTATTTCTACAAGAAGGCGCCAGAATTAGAGGGTGAGCAAGGTATTCTTTAATCTTGTCGAAGGCCTCTTGCTGCGCTTGCCCCCACTCAAAACCTTCTTGCTTGAGTCGAAGTAGAGGTGAGAAAGCTTGAGTCTTGCCACTTAGATTGGAAATGAATCTCCTTAGAAAGTTGATTTATCCTAGCAATGACTGCAACTCCTTCTTTGTCGAAGGCGCTTTCGCCTCCATGATGGCCTTGGCCTTATTCTGATTGATCTCTATTCCTATTCTGTGGACCACAAAGCCTAGAAAATCCCCCGCCTGCACACATAAAGCACATTTAAGAGGATTCATCTTGAGACCATGCTTCCTTATTCTTTCAAACGATTGTCGAAGATGGTATATATGACTTTTTCCTGAAACTGACTTAACCACAATATCATTAATATAAATCTGCATAAATGTTTCAATAAATTCATAAAAAAATAGAATTCATTTCTCTTTGATAAGTTGCACCAGCTTTCTTTAGGCCAAAGGGCATTACTACCCATTCGAAAGTGTGTAATACTCCAGGGCATCGAAATGTTGTTTTCGACACGTCTTCCTCAGCAATGAAAACATGATTATAGCCAGAATATTCATCGAGCATACTTAAATACTCATGGCCTGTAGCAGAGTTGACTAGCATTTCTGCCACATGCATTGGATACTCATCTTTTGGGGTTGCAGCATTCAAGTCTCTAAAATCTATGCAAACCCTCAAAGTTCCATTTTTCTTAATAACTGGAACAATGTTGGCAATCCATTCGACATACCTGGTCGTACGGATGAATTTACATCTCAGAAGTATTTTGACCTCCTCTTTGATCTTTGAGAGAACTTAGGTGCAAAATGCCTTGGAGTTTGCTTGATGGGCTTCTTCCCAGGCTTTATCGGCAACTTCAGTTCAACCATATCTCTGCTTAAACCAGGAATTTTGTTGTAATCCCATGCACATCAGTCTTTGAACTCCTTCAGCAGTTGAATTACTTCAACTCTGAGGTGTGGGTCAAGGTTGGGACTGATGTAGGTTGGCCTTTTCGTTGTCCCTTCTCCCAGGTCAATCTCTTCCAAAGGGTCTTGCGCTAGCTTTTTGATATTGCTTGCTAGCGGATCCTTCCCAAAACCCAATGGCTCATCATCGTAGATGGCATCTAGCCTTTGGCTTTGCACTTCGACTTGATCTTTGTCGGGTGGCTCTGGGTTGAAGTCCTTCCCAGGACCTTCGAAGTGTTTTTCTTCAACTTTGGCTTCGACATCCATGTATTTTACTTCGGCCTCTAAGGCCGCTTTTAATTTGTTTTCAGCTATATGAGCCAAAACCTTTTTAAGAACCAATGACTTAGTCATTGTCACTAAACTCACTGCCCCAACCAATTGGTTGGATCCCAGTTGTTTCGAAGACATGGTCTTCTTCGCCTACAACCTCCATATCCCACTGAAAGTCGTGGGTGGAATGTAGGTACAAGGAACATAAGGCGTTATCTGCAGGTGTAAAATCAAAACCTGCAGGGTTACAAGGCGCTATGAGGGCTAAATTTTTATCAAAGTGTCGCCCACTTATTTGGTTAACCTCATGCATGTAATAGCTTTGGTTTGCCTCAATATTTTTGACAATTCCGTCACTTCTCCATATGGATATCCTTTGGTGAAGTGACGAAGGTACTGCACCTATTCCATGTATCCATTCCCTTCCAAGGAGTATATTATAATTCACCTTAGATGCAATCACCATAAACATCGTTGGCCTAGTAACCGTGCCAACGGTCAAATCTACCTGAATGACTCCCATGATTGTTCCCATCTTCCCTTCGTAATTTGAAAGGACCATGTTATGAGGGTTCGTTTGGAGTCACTTTTTCCAATCTTTTTTTGCATATAATGCGGCATTAGGTTTACTGCCACTCCTCCATCTACTAGTATCTTGTTGATACCCACGTTCTCTATCTTTCCTTTAATGAATAAAGGCTTCAGGTGGTTTTTTATGGCTTCATCTGGTCTTTCGAAGAACGCATTTTGCTCCTCGACACAGTCATTATTCAAAATGTAATAACATACTGGCCTTTAATTGGCCACTTCTTGTTCGACCTCATCTTCTGGGTCTTCCAATTCCACCACCCTATCATACTCCCTAGGTAGCACGGATACGACATTGCAGATAATGTCTAGCGACAGTTCTGATCCCGAATCGAAATCGTCTGTCATAATATCATCATCCACGGGCATCTGGTCAGACTTCTCCTTTACATCTTCCTGCTGGTCTGCGAACAACTTTTTTTCGACAGCTTTCTTCTCAACAGGTTTTCTGTCTTTATTGTTGTCCTTTTTTATTTGTACGTTGCTACTAGACTCAACATTCTCTTTTTTCGCAGCTTCCCTCTCAGCCTTGTGCTTCATTTGTTGACGTCTCTACTAAGACCTCGTCATTAGGTTCTTCCCTTTGAAGTTTTCTGAACGCCAAGCTGATTGCTTGGAAGTCTGGAACTCCCTTCTGTACGCTATCGAAGATCCTCTTTCGACTTTGAAATTTTTCCACTTTTTCTGGCCATTCTCTCTTTTCTCAATTGGCCTCACCCACTTACCCTTGGGGGCATCAGAAGTGGGCTTGAATGTTGATGGCCCATTGCCACGTACCCCTGGTCCATGTTGATTATATCTCCTTGGTGCTTCCTTTCTGTCGAAAGCGCCATGGTTGTTTGAGTTCCTCCAGTTGTTCCTATCTCTTGCCTGTCGAACCCCTTGGATGTTCTCTGCAGCTTTTCGGTCAAATACAACACTACATCCAGGACACATCATCACTTGGGAATTCTTTCACTGGCATTTGTGAAGAAACTCAACTAGATTCTCTTCTTGTTTTGGATATGCCACTTTGGCATATTTTTCTTGTTTAAGAGTGCACTTGTCCACTTTCATCGCAGACTCTTGGGTCATCTTGACCATGTTAACCCCAAGGTTGGTACCTGCAGAGATATCCAATTCTTGAAGTTCCATCCTAAGGCCTTTAGTGGCCTTATTTTCGTTATTGATTTGTATGAAACCATCAGTAGTTTCACGCATTGAAATTACTTGGTTGGGACCCTCAGTAGTCTCGTTATCGAAGCCTTCAGCAGCTTCGTTCTTGAAACCCTCAGTGGTTTCAAGTTTAAAGTCTTCAGTGACTTTCTTAGTGAAGACCTCAGTAGCTTCTTTGTCGAAGTCTTCAGTGACTTCGTGATTGAGGTTCCTAGTAACCCGGACGAAACCCTCAGTGGTTTCTTCATCAGAGTCTTTAGCAACTCTTCTAGTAAAGCCATCAGTAGCTTCGACCATTAAAACATTAGTGGTGAAGTCATCAGCAACTTCGACCATGTTTACCATAGATGGCTCTGAATAGTGTGCATCAGCAATACGGATGGGGTCAGAATCCACCTTCATCTGGTTCTTTGACTTATCAGCAAATTTTAGTTTTCCCTCCTTAATAGCATTTTGAACGAGATCCCTGAAAAGAAAACATTGAGATGTTTTATGGCCAAGAAAATTATGATATTTACAAAAACCTCTATTTTTCTCTGTTCTAAAGGAGGAATTTTAGCGCCATGAGGCACTATCATTAAGCCATCCTTAACTAATACATCAAAGATTTCGTCACACTTGGTGACGTCAAAGGTATAGGTCCTTTTAGGGAACCTATTATTTTTCTCAGAATCGACTGGATTATTTCCATTCGATGGCATTAAAACTTTACATGAGTAAGGTAGGCCCTGCTTTAATTCAGCAAGGTCAATTTCACTCTCATCGAAAAAGGGATCGACACTAGTTTCTTGCTCATCTTCGTTAAATTTGACGTAGGCTACCCTCTCCTTTCTATTCTTGTTTTCCCCAGCTTTCTGGTAATTCAATCGTTCGACTTGTCGAACTCTATCAGCCAACTGGGCCATATCTCTCAGGTATTGGGTATCCATCATCTTCCTAATTGAGTAGTTGAGGCCACCAGCGGCCATTTCGATCAACTCATGTTCAGGCACCTGAGTAAAGCACCTTGCCTTAAGCAATCGAAACCTATTTAGGTAATCGTCAATTGGCTCAGAGAACTTCCTCTTAATGCTAGCTAATTCTTTTAGACTTATCTTCGATTGTCCCATATAGAATTGGTCATGGAACAATCTCTCCAATTGTGGATCGAGTTTGCTGGCAGTGTTGTAAACAAAGTGGA
This sequence comes from Lathyrus tuberosus, assembly GCA_022829125.1. Classification (NCBI taxonomy): domain Eukaryota; kingdom Viridiplantae; phylum Streptophyta; class Magnoliopsida; order Fabales; family Fabaceae; genus Lathyrus; species Lathyrus tuberosus. The sequence continues at coordinate 3,252,980 of JALAZF010000353.1, forward strand.
GGCATTTTAGCTGAGTCAACTTGGGAAATACTTCACTCTTAGGCTTTTGTTGTTAGCAATTTCGCCAGCCTCTATCAAGTATCTTGCCACATGCTCAATTATGGACTCACTAGTATCCCTAAAAAACTTAGTGAATTTGGGGACTTTCTATCTAGGGGTAAATCTGACTGTAAGATATATTCAGACAAAGGTGATGTATAATTTGGCCTATGAAGGCCAATATTTACCCCATTTCTGGCCATAATCCTTTCGACCATGGATACTAGGTTATTATCCATCGCTACATCTTTGCATCAAACTTGATTTATTATTTCATCAGCATTTTGGTTTCTAGGAGGTTCAAATCTAGAAGGTTCGACCCTAGGCGGTTCGACTACTGCCCCCTAATTTAAAACATTCGTCTGGGGTACATTTAGTTGAACTTGGTCAATTATAGGGTCTTCTTCTAAGACCACCCCAGTATTTTGTACCATCCATTCCCTCTAAGGCTGTCGAGGGGGTTGTGGAACACCAAAGAAGTCATCAATGCGCGTCATTTGTGCTGCCAATTGTTGATTGGTTTGGGTAGTATTTTGGATTAAGGGATTGAATATAACCCCCCCCCCCCCCCCCACTTGTTGGGCATGCATCTAGACCCTCTCATGATTACTTTCATCCATCTGTTGCCTTATCACCGCTGCAGACTTATTGGTGATGTTTGGCATCTGGGTAGGAAATCCAGTTCCTAAAGGTTGTCTAATTCGACCTATATTGTTTATACCTGAACCAGATCCTTGTAATGGTGAAGTTACATTCACCACTGGGTATGCAAATTCTGATGAGGCATTGTGCAAACTTGCCATCACCGATGTTGGCATACCATAAGGTTGAGCACGTCCTATTAGAGGCTTTGAAAATTCAGGCACATAAGGCCTGAATAAACTATTCCCCACTGGAGGGGGGTCACTGGTAGACTCTGTGTTCCCCCATAGGATGGAATGGGACCACTTTGCGCAATTTATTGCACAAGCGTCAAACTTGCCGTGGTTGGTATGACTTCAGACACTGACGCTGAAACTGTATTGTCCCCTGAAGAAGAAGGGGTGGTTCTCCATCATTTGGTGGATTTATGTTATTTGGTGGATTTTGGTTCACCATCCTTCTTACGTATCTCCTTCTAGGTCTTTCTTCGTTGTTTGTGGCTATTCTACCACTCCGAAGTCTTATACAACGAAGCGTAGAGAGATCCTAAAAATGAAGAACTTAAATGTAAAAAAATTCCAGAAAGAGTAAAGAAATATTTTAAAACACGATGGCACTGTCCCTCTGGGCGTGCCAATTTGTTTACGTGAAAATTGGTAAACAACCGCTGGTCTTCCAAAAATTTGGTTTACTTGCAGGATTAACCAGTGAATCCTAAGGACATAGCTATTGTGTTTAATGTATTACTGGAAAATTGTAGAATACTTCGACAGTATTCATTTGTGTAAAAGATTGTTTTGATTGTTTGTTGAAAAGACTAAACTTTGTAAAAATTTGGTAAAAGAAATGCAATGAAGAAAAGAACTTCAAAGTAAAAAGTGCAGTAAAGAACAATTGATAAAGGAAAGTAAATTTCTATTGAATAAAATGTATTGTTTTTCAAACGTACACTAGTAGAAGACCCGTGCGTTCGCACGGGTGAATTTAGTTTGGTTTAAATGTAAAATATTTAAAATGGTGTTTTATTTTAAAAATATGAAATCGATAAATTAAAAGTCATTAAAATAGGATTATGGAAATTAATTGATAAAAAGTGTTAAAAGAATATTGGTTGGTTTTAGCAAAATGGACGGTAAGTGAAGTAGAATGCAATACAATGGGGTATGGTTAATCATGTGGGCCAAATGCCTAAAGGAGCCCAATGATTTTTTTTAGGGTTTGTTAGATAATAGGAATGGAATGGTGTAACTTTCATCTAAGTTGTGCAAGGGTTAGCGAAGCAAAGGGGTGGAATGGAGAACATGGGAAGTTCATCTGATCGGACAAGGTAACCATGTTTCAGAAATGTCAATGTTGTATATTTTGTTTCTTGTTTTATTAATCCAGAAAACTTATGTTGTCGAAAGTTTTACAAATGAGCATGTGTGAAAAATCTGTTGTATATGGGTTTTATAAAGGAAATGGCTAGCATGTATTGTTATACCGATTTGCTATAGATTCAAAATGTTAATGTATGGGGTTTAAAATATGTCGATGTTGATGATCCGGTGTTTTCTTGATTTCTGTTGTAAACGAAGGGAAGAGAAGAAGCGTTCGTATGAACTGCAGATTGAGTATATGGAATATGAAGAGTGTGTATGGCTTAAGGGCAAGAAGGAACCAATGTCCTTTGAAGAATTTTGTAGGCAAAAACCGCTTTGCGAGATACCGTCATTCGAACGAAGGTAAAATGATATTGTAAGAGTTATTGATCTTTAATTTAAATGAAATGTCATACACATAAAAGTAATGATTATATTGAATATTTTGAAAATTGATTGAAGAGGACATGAAAGTGTGGTAGTAGAGAATCATTGCAGAAGAGTGGGTCTGGATATGGCATACCTGGAAGCAGAGGAAGCAGGTCGTAAGTTGAAATCAAGGAAGCAAAAAGCACCGAGTTCGAGTAAAGGGGAGAAAAGTAAAGATCCTGAGTATACTTCTGTCGTAAACGTTCTTGAGAAAGATATGAACGGTAAGACAACTTCAATTGAATACAATGGGAAGAAGAGAAAGCCGCTCGTAACTGAAGAACGTGTTGAACAAAGTCGTAAGAAGTCTACAGCTGAAGTTTCGGTATTTGAAAATGGGAAGAAGCCTGTAATGGATGACCATGTCCCTGCTGAAAGTGATAGGTATTCTAGTTTTTCTTTATGACTGTTAGATGTTTCAATCATTGTGTAATATTTGTAAGAATGATGTATATATTGTTTCTGATGTTGTTGTATGTTTATAGTTATGATGAAGAGGAATGTCATAAAGTTTTGGGCAGCCGACTGAAGTACTATGTCTGGTTTAGGAAGATTCGTGCAGGTGACACGGCTAGGAAAAACGTATTGGTAAATTCCATGATGCCCGACTTTGTTATTATGTGCAAAATCCATTTTCAAATAGTAATTGTACTGATCCAAATTGTGTTTTGTTTGCAGCAAATACCTCAGAGAGTCATCAAAGAGTGTTTGAAGCCTGGTCAAAGTGAAATTCTGTTGATGGATGGGAATAAGAGACAAAGATACAAATGTGAGATGCATACTTCTGAAAGGGAGCACTGTATCGAGAAGTTTATTGGTCGTGGCTGGTATGATTTTGCAAGGAATAGAAGTCTTACAACTGGTGATCAACTTGCATTCATGATTCGAAATCCTCCGGCAAAGTCGATATATGTGAGGATCTTAAACCGGTAAAAGACATTTCTTGGTGTATGAAGATGGATGTTGCAGACTTATGAAGAAGACATCGCTTTAATGATATCCATTTTTTGTTACAACAAATGTATTTGGTTTTGTTCTATGTATGCTTAATGTGACATTAGTTGCTATTAACTTTTGTTTATTTTGGTTAAATTAAAACACAATAGTAATTTTAGTAACATGGTGTCTGTTTAGAACACTATTGGTATATTTGAACCTGATGTAAAGATGTTTGGGTAAGCTCCTGTGTTTCATAATGATGCAGTATTGTAGTATTATATTGTCATGTGGTGGTGATTTAAGTAACATGGTGTCTGTAGTAGTACTGATATTACTAATGATGCAGTATTGTAGTATTATATTGTCTCCGCATGAGTACCATACCTAGTTTTATGATATACCATATTTAATTTGAGTACTATACAAAGTTTTATATGCAGTGTACAAAGTTTTATTATATAAAAAGTCTGCAGGGTTCTATGTGTACTATACACAGTTTTATTAGATACAGGATTAATTTGGTTTCATTGAATGGTATATTTTTAAAAAGTTAGTTTAGTTAAAATATATAAGTTATATTATAATGTTGTATCATTAATTGGGAAATCAGCAACCACAAACCAATAAATGGTACACGGAAGAAGGTAAAATTAGTTTAGTTACAAATTACTGATTGTGATATATAACAGTAGGTAAAACAAAGAAAAGTTACAAAAAACTTGACTGCCAAAGCTGCTGTTGTTAATGATATAGAACCTGAAAAAAAAGGAGATATATATTTTAGATTCAGTTAAATGATGGAAAGGCAATAAAAACTTGTTTTTCACATATCCATACCTAAAAAACGTTGTGAAATACTTCTTTGAATACGACATTACTTGTATGGTGTAATGGATTGTTGTCTTTGTCGTGAATCAAGATTTTCAATCCAGCTTTACTTTTGACTCTTGACAAAGCAACGTAGAGTTGTCCATGACTAAAAACATCTTTTGGCAAATATAGACCAACATAGTCTAAAGATTGGCCTTGGGATTTATTAATTGTCATAGCAAAAGAGACAATAATGGGAAATTGTCTTCTAATTAATTTGAAAGGCCAAGGAGATTGTGATGGAGACAAAGACATTCTGGGAATGTAAATAGTGTTACCAACATGTGTTCCAGAAATGATTTTAGCTTCGATGACATGATTTGCAAGCCTTGTTATAGTAAGTCTTGTGCCATTGCAAAGTCCCTCTGATTGATCTAAATTTCTGATTAACATGACAGTAGTTCCAATCTTTAATCTCAAAGAATGGATTGGCAACCCTGAAGTTTTCAAACAACTTAGGAATTCAGGTGTTAAATGTTCGAATGCTTCATTGTCATTAGCCTCTGACCTGTCAATGGAATCACTACTCAAGTACTCCTTTTCATTACCTAATGTAAAGTATAAATTGTTAAAATTTGTGAAAGATAATAATGTAATTGTAAATGGTGATAATTTACAAAGAAGTATACCTGGAATGAGATTTGTAATATAATCATTGATTTCATCGACTATCTCAATTGTTGAAGCCAAAATAGCTCTACTTTTAAGGAAAGAAGGAGTAGTGTAGTTTTCCAAGAAATTAGGATAGGTACTTGACACAATCCTTTCTATTGGATTAACATAGTCTGTTAGAAGTAACTCAGATGGAAAAGAAATATCAGCATAACCATCGTTTGGTTCATTGATTTTGCCATCCCCAACTTGTAAAATTCATTTTGAGAATGTCTCAATTTTTGTTGAATTCTCAGAGTTTGCCCCAAATTGCAATCGCATATTTTTTGTAAGCGTGAGAACCTTGCAATGTTCCCAGATGTAAGAGGCATTAATTGTTGAGTGGACTATATCTGACCTAGTTCCTCTTGGCACAACAGGTAAAATTTGTCTAAAATCTCCACCAAAGACAACTACTTTCCCTCCAAATATCTCATTGCATGGATCTATTCCATTGCCCATGATATCTTTTAATGACTTGTCAAGAGCTTCAAAACAAAATTTATTACACATTGGAGCCTCATCCCATATAATTAACTTGGTGACTTGCAAAAGGCCAGCAAGGTCAGATTTTTTTCAATGTCACAGATTGATGATTCCAAACATGGAACTGGTATTTTGAACCTTGAGTGTGCGGTGCGTCCTCTAGGTAAGAGTAGACTTGCTATACCACTTGAAGCCACATTCAACACAATATCACGTGTTGAACGTAAATCTGTCGAAAGAGTATTCCACATGAATGTTTTTCCAGTTCCACCGTAACCATATAAAAAGAAAACGCCTCCCTTTTGTTGCGTAACAGCATGCATGACTTCTGAAAATATTTGAAGTTGCTCATCTACAAAGAAACCATTACAGGTAGGTAAAGTAAATTTCAAGAAAGGATATTTCATGCCAAGAAAGGATATTATTTATCATCTGTAGCAGTTGTGTATCAATTATGAAGTTGTCACAGTAATATTTACAACTTATCCCTATCAAAGTGTAATATTTACAACGTATTTCCATGAAGTAATATTATTATAAAATAATAAGTTACACCTACCAACTAATTATGACCAAGTGCATTATTCAATGTTAATAGATTTTTACCTACCAAGTATTAATGCACCGTGAATTGAATGAATAAACTCATGTTTCAAATTGTAATGGCAGCATGCACATTTATTATGTTAAACTACAAAGTCCCATGCAAAGCTACCATGTATTGTGTATTTATTGTGTTTACCTACATAGTCCCACTTGAAATCTATTATAAATAATTGTTTCCAGCAAGTGTATTCAACATAAGGGTTTGAGATGGCTGCATCACCAATATAACTTTCAACTGATAGCAGGTAAAGCACGTTCCTGCTAATATATGGTCTATATTCTAAAATTTTGTTGCCTCATAACTTATGTTCCATGATCTATTATCTAAATTTATGGTATCATTGATAATGCTTTACCATTTATAGTATGTACGATTCGGACTCCGACACTTCATATGAGTCAGACTCAGACATTTTCGACATCATGCATGGTTATAGCAGTTCTGATAGCGACAACGGTTTTAACGGTGATGGAAATTATGTTTGGCAACTGAAAATCAAATCCAGAAAACTTGCAAAGAAGAATTTTTTGGTAAGATTATATTGAGTCATGCATGTTTTTAGACAGAATGTATTTCTACATGTACTAATAGATTGAAACTCACTGCAGCATTTCCCTAAGGAAGTTTTTGTACACTTATTGTCAAGGCATCAAACAAACATTACTATGGTTGATTTGGATGTTGATAGAACTTATGAATGTGAAATACTCAGTGCACCACGTAACATTTTTGAGAAATATATTAGGACTGCCTGGTATAGTTTGGTACGATCAAGAAATCTCAAAAGAGGTGACATGGTATTCTTAACGCTCATGAATCCAGCAAATTAATTGTATGTTAAAGTAGTGAAGAAAGCAAAAAATTCTTCCACTGTTTGATGATATTTGTTAGTTCCGGGTGCTCAAACTTAGTTGTGTAACAGTGTATTTTATTTTTTTGTTATAATGAAGTGTTGTTGTAGTAAGTTCTTTTATTGATGTTGAAGTTATAATGAGTTGTAATTTGGTTGAACTATATTGTGTAATAGCTAGCAAGTACTATTGTAATGTTGCATGTTATGGTTTTTAATGAAAAAGTAATTATTAAAGACGTGTTTCTATCAATTATCATCAATACTTGCATTGAATATAATTGACATGAGAAGCATTTTATATGTAAATAGTTGTTGAGGTAGTGTCAGGTGGTATACACGTGATACCTATTGTATGCTTAAATATGAGGTTGCATGTTTTGTGAACATAATGTGAATTGAGTTTTCCATTACCTGTCAAAGTTGCAAACAATTCTTGGTACTCTGATGTTTGCTCGGAAGTATCATACTGTCGTTCATCATATATCAATCTATGTCCAAGGAAATCCAGGACGTAATCATCGGGATATGGCATGGGCTTGAACTGATTCAAAGTCCTTCCGTTTTTCTGAAGTAGCTTCTCAATTTCTATCAAAGTTAATTGTTGCAATTCTTGGTCTGTTAGGGATAAATCTAGAACAAATGGTTATGAGATTAATTAGATTGTGTTCAGCATGAGAAATTATTATAAAATTTAAACAACAAATAATAATAAATAAAAAATCAGGTACCTTGATTCATTGACAATCGTCTTTGATCAAATAGAATTCCATCAGATAAGTATTGCCAAGTCTTTTGCCAAACATGGTCTGGGCGATTCATAGAACCAGACAACAACATAGTCATAAAAAGCTTTCACAGAAATAAACCTGAACCCCAATTATAAGCTTCTTTAATAGCCTCAATGAACTCTTTGTCATCTTGTAAAAACCCCATTGCAAAACATGCATCTCTAAAACTGGAATGTTTAAAACCCTCAACAGTTTTGAGATCATCATAACTGGTTGGACCTTTTTTCACAGTTAACAGCATCCTCATGTAATACAATTCACCAGTTGTCGGGGGTACCCAAATTAAAGGACCTATTGTGTAACCTCGTTTTCTGGGTTTCCAAGTTCTTGTCTTCCTAACGTAAACAAATTTGGACACAAATTGTCCATAAGTCAATAATTTAGCTTCTGCATGTTCTCTATTTGCCAAAAACCATGAAGTAAACATTGACTCAGTCACACTTGATTTAAGAAGCACATTTCCAATCTGTTCATAATCTTTATAATAAACCGAGTTCTCACCTTCCAAGTGGAAAAACAATCTTTCTACAGTAGGTTTTCGACCATGGATAGAATATGAAAAAATTCTCCAACATGATTCACTTGGTGATATGTATCTGCAATCAAGGTATTGTTTAATTTCATCAACATCGTCGTCTCGAGTATTTGTTGGAACAATAACAGCTGATATCCTATCGGAACCCTTGTTGATGTATTTGAATAGATACTTTATTGAAGTGCTCTGATTGCACCACTCCATATTGACGTGTGCCTCATATTTCATTAGCAGGCTTGGGTTGTGTGGCACAACATGACCACTGTTTAGCATAATTCCATTCTTTTCAATTGTAAATCCATTATCTCTTCTCCGATACACCGGATAACCATCTTGATCAACTATGGTGACATCTTTAAACTTCTTTGGATAAAACTTTGAACATCTGCCATTGTCCATGCATGGACATTTAGGGTTTGCCAAGCCACATGGTCCATAAACCATGTGATTTTTCACCAAATCATACAACTTTGGATTTTTCAAAGGATCTGGTACCTCTGCCGAAATGATTTTATCTATATCTTCAGGTGCTGGATATTTATTGGATGGATGTAAGAATAGAAGGATGTGGGCATGTGGTAAACCTCTCTTTTGAAATTCTATTGTGTACATATCTGAAATGAAGTTAAATAAATATTACAAACATATTAGGAAGAAAAGAAATGAAAGAAAAATTAGCAAACAAAATTTGTAACATTAAATCAACTTACACGCAAGAACCTTGCCTAGGACTCCCTTTTTCGTAACATCTGCTAAGAGGTTATCAAACTTCATTTTGAAAACTCTGGCTATAATGTCTGGTCTATCATGCGACTTTAAGTTAAGTGGATCCAAGGCCCTCTTAATCTCAGGCCAATTAGGGTTGCAAGTGAATGTAATAAATAGGTCTGGAAATCCCACCTTACTACATATTGCCATACCATCATAGTACAGTTGATCCATAAATCTCCGACTTCCAACATAAGAAGAAGGTAATACAACTCTTTTTCCAATGCTTGAACCAGGTGCTTCGCTTTGGGATTCATCCTGATTGAGCTTGTTATACTTTGGCACCCTCAGTTTTTATTGGTTATTTCTTAGCCATCTCAACCTTTCTCCCTCAACCATCGTGTAACCATCAACCAAAAACTGCTGAAATAATCGCCTTGACGACAATAGGGTCTTACCCTCATGAGACCTGTTTTGTATTCGGAATGCAAGCCATTCTCGAATTGTAAGCCTGTTTCTTGGATTATCATCAAATATATCCAAGTCTTTATGAGCAACATTAGGTCGATAACCATCTTCTCCATAGGGAAAGATTAAAGGGTATTGGAATGCCATATAGCTTGCATGAAACTCGTCTATACGTTTTAGTTTTCCTCCTTGCTTTAGCATAATTATGTCTCTTTCCTCACCTGTGTCAACATCACCAACAATTAATGTTGCAACCTCTGACACAGTAGGTTGGTTGTAGACTCTGCCATCAGTAGTTCTATTTGCAATTAAACGGAGTCTCAAATTTTGAACATTGCCTTGGTTTAATCTTTGTCTTTCCATGAGGAAACTCTTTGCATGTGTATTATGCGCGTACAACATATCACAAATTGATTTCACTGTTATTGGATCAATGTTGGTCTTGTCCCTAATAAAAGCGTAAAAATAAATAGTAGTAAAAATCACTCGCACACTATACTGGTGTAAAAAATCATTAGGTTACTCGTAAGTAAAGGGAGATAAGTTTAGCGACTTACCTAAGGCCTTCCATTCTATTGGTGATTTCATTTTCTGTGTCATATATGTAAAGTTGTGCGAATTTCGGTGGCTGTCCTTCGGGTGGCAATAAACTACCAATTCGATGACAGGTTTGACCTTGAATTCGTAATGTAGGGGGACCCCTTCCTTTATTGAATTTGTTATCTAACTTGGCACCAGGGGAAGTGAAAGCAAACATCATGTTGTAAGTACGTATGTTTGCCTGGAATTTCTTACTCTGCTTTGCATCTTTATCAAATAACAATTTTGCCAAAACATGTGGTGGATGTTTCAAGAATGGAATGACTACCTTCCCATTTCCACAACATAATGTGTATTTTGGATTCGCTGATTCTTTATGTTTATCCTTTCTTTCTTGGTACCACATCAATGCATTACAATGTTGACACTCAATCATAGCATCCCCCAAATCATCGTAAACTGTTCCAAATAGCTATTTTATATGATAAATGATTTCAATAAAAAGAGACTATATGAAATGGCAGTATTTAATTATATCAGCATACCTTGGTTGTTTTGAGTTGGTAGGTTCGCATTTGCCCATGGTGGAAAAATGTCTTCATTATCAATACTTGAATCATCATCAGAATCTTGACCTTTTGCACATAAGATAGCATATTATCAATTAAGATCGAATGGAAATGGAATAAACTAATATGTTACGATGAATAAATTTAAACAAATCTGATAATTTGCAACATACTTAAAAAAGGATCGTAGTCTGACTCATCATCTCCGTCAGTATTAAATCAATGTTAACTGTCTGCTTAAAGATGGGTGGTGTGGATTGTTCTGCTAGTGATTGAGATGTTGAGGAGATACTTCCAACTGGACTTAATAAAAAATGGTATATTATTGTAGTAATGATATATATAATGTGAATTAAATAAGAATACTTACCGAGCAGGTTTAGTACCGATGAGAGTGAGTGGATTGTGGTGGGAATGGTGGTCTTGAGTATCCTTTCTTGGACGGCCTCTGACGCGTTTTATATGTCCAGTCTGTTTAAAGATATTAATTGTTTGAGCATTGGCGGAAAAAACCATATGGTTTGTTGACATGGTGGCTTCAGTCGGGGAATTATGATTTGTAGTTCTGTAAGAAAATCTTAGCATATATTAAAAACATAACATCTGATACGATTAAAAAATTTGTAGAAATACGAATACATACTCAGGAGGAGGTTGTATAGGAGGTTGATCTGAATCAATGTTAACTGTGGGCTTTAAGATGGGTGGTGTGGATTGTTCTGCTGGTGATTGAGTTATTGAGGAGATGCTTCGAACAGGAAATGATAAAAAATGGTATGTTATTGTAGTATTGATAATTATAATGTGAATTAAATAACAATACTTACCGAGCAGGTTTAGTATCGATGTGAGTGAGTGGATTGTAGTGAAAATGGTTGCCTTGATTATGCTTTCTTGGACGGCCTCTGCCGCGTTTTATTTGTCCAGGCAGTTTAACAATGTTAACTGTTTCAGCATTGGTTGAAAAAACCATATTTTCTGTTTGCATGGTGGCTCGAATCAGGGAATTAGAATTGGTAGTCCTGCTAGAAAATATAAGCATAATTGAAAAACATATCATCTGTTATGATTAAAAACTGGTATAAATACAAATACATACTCAGCAGGAGGTTGTATAGGAGGTCGATATGAGATTACACTATTATGTCTGCAGTTGAGAATGTTGTGTTCACTGTCCATGAATCGTGGACCTTTACTTGGTCGCCCTCTTGGCCTTTTAGCTTGTGAATGTAAAGATGAAGCGAGATTTGAACAGGGACTGAAACATTTCACATTATAATACTATGACTAAGTAAAATAGTAAGAAATGGATGCTCAAACAATAATACTTACTGTTTATATGACATAGGACGATGGAGTGTATTTCCATGAAGTTGTATGTTTTCTGGCTGATGCAGGTTTGCTGAATTTTGATTTTCATCATTGACGTTATCTTGGACGCTTGAGAACCTAGAAAGCAGGTTTGTTCCCATGTGTGCATTGATGAAGAATTTAGGTACACTTCTAACAACATTAATCGATGGAGTCGGCTGAGTATGTACATTGGTAACATTGTTCTTTGTATTTAAATGACCCTGTGGAATTTCTGATAGAGGTATTTTATGGCTGCATGGCATATTTGTAGAAGTTTGGAGGTGTTGTTTAAATCGTTTGAATTTCTTATGTTTTAATATTTGAAATCTACGGAACCTAGCCCGTTTGGATGAGTATTCCCTCCACAATGTGGCATCGTTAATCAGTGTATTCATGTCGCCGTGCCTTCATTATTGAGGTTCACATAATGGTCAGGAGAAAAGATTGTGTATGATTTCACCAAAACTACATGACAGTGTAAGTTTATAATATGACAAAACACAATTTTCTGTCCAAAGAGTGTCAAGAATACAACACAAGAAATTATATTTGAAAGTTTGTAAATTGTCAAAAAATATGATATTGAAAATCATATCGAGTAAGAAATAGAATACCTTTGTTTGAGCAAGTGATTCATGGTGTTGAGCTTGAGCAGTTGCAATATTTGTAAACTGTCATAAAAAGACATCAACAAAATAAAGAAGAGTTAAGGCATTGTATTACTGACAAGAAGAGAGGTTAAAACATGAAGTGGAAATAAGTACAAAGTTTACATTGTTGAACACATTAAAAATAAAACATTCATCAATAAAGGCTTTAACTTACTGGTATTCAATACAAGATGAAGTGTGATGCGGAATTACTTTTGTGTGTTGGAAAAAAGCTGTATAAGAACATAGGATTAAGGTGGCGGTAAATTTGAAAAATTAAGTTTATATTGAATGTTAGTATGATAATAAGAATGGTGGGAAAAGTCATAAATGGAGTTGTTTAATCATAATATAATATAAAATGATTACATATGAAAAATAAGCAATGAAAAGGAATTTGAAAACCAACTAAATGAGTTGAAAACAAAACAGTTTTTACATTGGTATTAAGAAATAGTTGATGAAAAAGCAGAGAAAGGGTGTTTGAATACCTGCTACTATGTAGTGCAGCAGACTCACAAAAAGTAATCATCGTACCTATAATCGTAGTAGCTTGTCCATCGTAATTCCTTTTTAGTGAAAAAGCAGGCTGGCATTGAGTGTAGAGGTTAATATAAAAATACTTTATGTACAATTACAATGATGTTGCATGGGGAATAAGGATTTTAGTATTTTAAAAGTAAATAAAGTCAAATGAAATCTTTATTTTATTGATCTCACCTTTATAATAAGGGAAGATTTGTTTATGAAAACTAATATATTGCACATTGTTTGTCAGGTGCATTAATGTGGCTTCCATTTTCATTGAAGGTAGCTATGAGAGATTTGACACGCAAAGGACAAATTACAGCCACCTTTTGGTATAGAAAAAAGGTCATACATAGATGATGTTGGTGTTATTGTTGTGATATCCACTTTGTGATGGAAATACACTTTTAGAGTTTCTAGAAAAACATGATGGTGATGTTGTTATTGTGACATATAAAAGTTGCTTATTTAGTATAATATATATAAGATAGTGTAACCAAGAAATTCAACATCATCTAAGACCTTGGCACAAATTCTTAAAAGGTAGGTATTTATAATAAGCAGTAACCATAAAATATGATGGGAATGTTGTGCAAGCAATGATGTTAACTGGAAAATGAAAAATGTTTTCTAAAATGTAAGAACATTAAAAACAACATTTCATGAGGAACATATAAAGTAAGAGTATATGTTTCCATCAAGACAACACTCTAACTGATAAATAGAGAACCAAATTTTACATTATATAATATTCTTCATTACACAAAACATAGATAATTGTTTAGAGTGAATGGGAACACCATCATACAAAATATAGGCATTCTTTCCAGATTTCCAATACTACACATGTCATAGGCATGGTCAAAATATAATAAGTTAATAAAGTTTCAAATTGTTGAAGTTAAGCTGGTACATGTTACAAACAGTCAGTAAACATAACATCAGGTAGAAGACAGCTATTTGGTTTTGTTGAGTCTTGCACTCTTAGCTCTTGCACCCTTGGTGGCGGACTGTTTTGGTGCTAAAATGTCTGACACTTCCGGCTCCTGACTTAGAACATGTTCCAGACTCCTTTTAGAAGGTGTATTGTTGTAGCTTGGTTGAGGGCTCCAGTTCTGTGCAGCAGATGCATTACTCTGGAATAGCAAAATAGAATTGTTTAGTTATTAATATATGGCATAAAATTGATTGATAAAAATAATTAATGATAATTTACTGTGGGGTTCGATGTTTGGGTAAGTATGTTCTTAGTGTTGGTATCTTCGTCCGAGACAACGGCTTTTCCCTTATGATCAACTTCCTTTAGGGGGGTAAGATCAGCAGCCTAAAACCAATAATAAGAAATTATTTAGGCAATAATTCCGTTATATTCAATGTTTATAAAACAGTTACTACAAGCAAAGGGAAAACATACATTGGGAGGATTGATGGCATCTTTAATTTGTTTCCGGACGTATTTATCTTGAGTTAGTCTGACAACAGACCCCTGTTTGTAGAATGGCTGATATTTAACACGAAAAGCAAACTTTTTGCCCAGTAGGTTGTCAAGATGTCCAGGATAAATCAAGGGATAATCTTCATTGGTCTATGATTGACAATGTTTATCATAAGTAGAATATTATAATTGGAATGCTAATAGGGGATACTTTGAGATAAATATGAAGAAAGTGAATATTGGTTTGAACAGGTAAGTAATATAGTAATAATTGTTAAAAATTCTGTAAATAGGAGCATATTAATTATGAGGTATTCAAGATAGTTATCCTTGTATAATAAGAAATGGTTTCACAAGCTGGAAGTTGGGAACAGGAACATATTGCATAAAAACCTGTTGCATTAGTTGTCTTAAAGCATGAGCAGGCATTCCAACAATTGGTATGCATTCTTTGTCCCAGAAGACGAAATTACCAACTGCACTCCCATGTTCAACCTCAATCTCAATCTTGTACCTTTTGTAACAACAGTTTGAGTGAGTTAAAGGAAACGCGGGGAGACGAACAGAAAAGGCATAAGAAAAGGCATAATAAATGATACTTACTTAGTGATAAGATTTGACTTGTCGGCACACATGCACTGATTAGTCTTGTTACATTTTTGACAAACCTCATAGTACCAACCAAAATGATTGGATTTAAACCTCACAGTTTTCCCAATTGTATTGCAGAATGATTCCTGCATTAAATTGCAATGCCTTATTAACAAAATATAATAGTGTGAAATTTGATTTAGTTAAGGTCCTGTTAAGGTAAAGAATTTACGTCACGTAGTGTGAGCATGTCGCTAATGCTCCGGACATCCTTCTTAAAGGAAAAGGACCTATCATCAAATGTTCCTTGTGAGCATGAATTGATTGATCTACTCTGTGAGGCATCCAGAGATGGGTTTCCATCACCAAACCTAAGTGTAAATATAAAGTATAATTGTCATTACACACCAGAAGATGTAAAACATGTTACTAAAACATAATGCAAACCGAACGAATAGAAAATGTCCATATACCGATACTTTGTCTTGAACTCATCAACTTGTGGATGCTCAAAATTCAAAAGCAACTTAGAACCATTCCCAGCATTTGAAAGGTTTAGCTTTCCAGACGCTGCATTTTGAATGATTAACAGCATTATGAAATTTTAAATATGGCACAACAAAAAGTGTTAAAACCAAATAATAATGGTACATACATGCACTTTGACGACACCAAGCATGTGTCAGTATAAGGACCAGTTCTCCGTTGTCAACATTGTACGACATAAACTGTGTCGCATATGACTCCCAGAGGGTGAGATCCATTTCGCAGCCACTTAAAAAATGGTAAAAGAAATATATTAATCGAATGGATTTATAGTGGACAAATAAGATGTCAACCATGTGTAAATGCAGTATAAAATACCTAGCATCTGCCACAACTAAATTGACGCAAGCCTTCTTTCCAGTAACAGGTTGTTGTGTCCTAACAACTTGTTGGACAACAACAATAACATCTGAACATTGAATGATACCATTACATTTTAGTTTTTGACAAATATAAAGAATAATGGATATAATTAATAAAAGTTACTTACCATATAAACGGTCGACAACAAAATCACCACTTAGAAAATCCTTAAAAGACTTGAAAATGAATGTGTGTTGTGGAATGTCTGGGAGCTCCGTCGCAGTGACAGTGGTGGAACGACTCCAAAACAGCTTATAGTCGTTGACACAAACCTTCAATGGTAAATCATTCAACAAAGGTTCATCATTATAGACTAAGTAAGTATTGTCTTCCTGGATCGCATTGTTCCACAGATCAAAATCACGGGAACGTGTAATAACATGTATTTGGTCACCCTATTTATTAAAACCAAAAAGAAACTCCATGGTTAAACTAAAAGTTCAGAACACACAAAAAAGAATGTAGCATAAAAATAGAGGCAAAAATATCACCTTCCCATCTTGGATGATGGATTCAAGATGTTGTTGTCCGTTACGCTCCTTCACGCACCATATATCATTGACACGAACAGCGAGTTTCCAAACGTTATACTCAGGCTTCAAGTCTTTGATGAAAATTGGTGGTCTAGACATGAACCTTAAAAGAAGGGAAAGGGAAAAAAACCAAAAAACATGTTTTCATGTTTATGCAAAAACTAATACTTTATCCAGATTTCACAAAACTTGAGGAAAATATGGTTACATAAAAACAGTAACTTTATAAATACAAGTTAACATAACAACCAAAAAACATGTTTATTCATTAAATGAACTATATGTTTCCAGATTGCACTAAACGGATGAAAAACATGGCAACAAAAAAACAGTAACTTTATACCTACAAGATAACATTTTGAAAACATTAAAGGAGATATTGAAGTGATAAAAGGCATGGTTATTTTTTCCTCCATATTTCAACAAAAACCTATCTCAACATATAGTTTGACATGCAGCTTAGAATGAAGAAAATAATTTAAACACAACAAACATCATTATCTATAAAACTAACGGTTAAATATCTCCTTTCAAATTGTCACACTTGAACATATATGGAAAATAATAGAATGATAGAAGGAAACAGGATTTTTAGCAAAAAAAAATATGATTCTTTCGCAGAAAAACGGATGAAAACAAGACGAGCAACTAAGAACACCTTTGATCGAAGAGTCAAGAACGTTTTCCTACCGTTGTTATATGAAAACTGAACTGCAGCAGGAACACCAAGAACTGAGGCAGCGGAGCTTCTGTTGGCGGAAGGGTTTGGTGAGACGAGAGAGAGAGAGAGGAAGCAGAAGAAATGGGTTTGTTGTTAGAATGAAATGATAATCAATATTGAGAATGACAAAGAGAAAGAGAAAGTACTCCTAAAAAGTGTTGTTTTGTTTTGAGAGTAAGGTATGTCATGTGGACATAAGGTGAAATATGATTGGTCAATGAATTATAGTATATTGAATTACCGAAAAGGGCATGTTGTAGTGAAAAAGTGTTTTTGAAGAGAAGGGTAAATTAGGGATTGCATAAGCATTTTCTAATCTTTGTGGGATAGTTGATTTCTCAACAGTAACTCTTTTCTCACGTTAACTTGGATACTTTGAGTAAATTTTGAATATAGTACAATAATTGAACACACGGAAATCCTAATACTAAGACCCATATTTATAACACGTCGAAAAAACTGTCTCCAACGAGCATTTCCCCAAAAGTTGACACGTTTCGCCCTGCATGCCTTCGTCTCGCCATAGTTTTCCACTCGTCTCTCCTGAGAAACAGATAAGGACAAAAGACAGTTATTTATCCGTATTTTGAAATTTAAAATTTTGTCGAAGGAAGGCTCCAAAACATCCATTCGTCGAAGTGACATCCTATACTTAAAAAATATTTCCAAGTATTTTGCCCAAGCACGTTTCCTTATGAGAACCACTTCGACAGAACTTCATACCAGCTCCTGTCGAAGTCAGCCATTTATAAGAAACTTTAATTTTTACTTAGTTTCTCAAATGAGAACATGGCGTCGAAATTCCCAGCCAACAGTATGTCATAACATCATTCCAGCGAACAAACTTGGATTTCAAAACTGACATAAGCGTTGCATTACAATTATCATTTTAAAAAACGAACACTTTTATTCTTGGATAAGCACTTGACATCAAGAGAGTTTCCACAATGGAAAGAATGGATTCACCAAGGGACAAAATGCCTAGAGACTCCATTAAGCAAAAAGACAAGCCTCTTCAAGATTCAATCAGTCTGGGGAAATCACGTCGAGATTTGACAAATATCTCCAAGATTTTCCAGTTTGGGGCGAAAATCACTTAGAGGCTCGTACTGGGTCAAGTCATCTATAGAGCATAAGAAGTCATCCTCTCTAAGAGATGGTTAATCAGGGCCACCTCTCCAAGGTTCAAAGTACTTGGGCAGACCATCTCAAGTCATTATGGTACAAATGTCCCAGATTCCATTTCGAGGCAAATTCTCTCAAAAACTCTATGAACTGTGGCAAGATTGTCTATAGAGAGGCATTTTTATCCATACTTCCAAAGCTACTCAAGTAGGTTCTGGCACACATAAGAAATTGTTGATTTCAAGACGAATGTCAGGAAATCATGCTAAGCACATCCCATAACCTTTCAACAAGAAGTATCATAGCCAAGCAAGGCAATTCCCAGCTTCAACCATACTTGACCCACTTCATGGACACTTGTTGAACCTTTGAAACCATTAAGTAAATCATAACCATGCATTGATCATGTCGTTTCGCTCACGCATATCATTTATCTGGCATAACTTAAAGCCTTAAATCCCAAACAAGAAAAGCCAAAGCCCAACCATACTTGACACTTCCATAAAGCCCAACCTCTTTTGGCCTCCCATAAAGCCCACCTGCTTGAACGACCGACCATGCTTGACACCTCAATAAATTCCAGCCTTGCTTGCCATCTCTCAAAGCCCAACCTTTGTTGGAACCTTCAGTATTTAATCGTCTTCTACCTCGAATGTTTGAAAGTTGTTACTATTCACACCTTCAGGTCCAAGAAGATTAAATATGGACAGTTGTCATACCCTAAAATTTACTCTACCTTTTACAATTTTCATCTAGTTCCTGACTTTAATTCATGTGCATACATTCACACCTAGTTAGTTCATATTGTTCATCTGCATTAGCATTTTCAAAAAGGGGGGACAAACATCATAGACTCAAAGTGTTAACAAGAAGCTAGGGTTTCCCTAGTCTCTCTTAGGGGTGTGCTCTAATTAGGAAGCTCTTATTTTAAACCAAGCTCATGAAAACATAAGCCATGATTCTTTAGAGTTTAGACTTTTAGGGCTTGTATGTTACATCTTGGGTTTGGATTTAATCAAGACTTCCAGGGTTTGTGATCATTTATGGAGGTTTGCAGTGGAGTTATTGGCCTTACATCCAGTCCTTTGGTCCATTTATTAAGGTGCATTCATTTTAAGTTTACACAAGATTAGTTCATATGGATCAACACATAGTCAAGTTGCAAACTTCATTTCAAACCACACACAGATCCATCTTTCATTCATATAGCTCATTTAGAAATCCAATTACAGAGTCATTTTCATTTACAAACCATACAAACCACAAATTCAATTACAAAAGAAGCCAAGGCACAAATCATACAAAAAATCGAATAAGCCTACTTTGGTCCTCTTCATCTTTACTCCTCCATTTGTGCCTTCAATACTCTCCATGTCCTCCATGATTTCTTGATGCATCCTAATCTCTTCGCAACATACCAAGACTCCATGAACCATGATGTGGTGCTATGCATATGCTAATGTTGATGATGCCATTTCAAGCCAAATCTTGCCAAGCCATCATATGTGAACCAACCCTGCATCAGATAAAACAGCATGCATAAGTACACAAGCCATTTTCCCATTAATTACATTAAGTCAAGCAATGCAAAATTCAACATAGTGTCATTAATTCAATTCAAATTTTCACTTAACATTACATTAACCTTCAACCAGTAGCTGTGATTCATAACAAGTTTTCCACATGTAACTTATTAGCGTGTAGTCCAAGCTAAAAATTTCAATTCAACTAACATAACAAGCTTACATCTACTAATAGTTCATCATCTAACCACCAGCATTTAACTTCTAATTGACATTCCAAACCTTCCAAAAACTAATTGTCAGACCTAATTACTAATTCATGCAAACAGAATTCCAATTGGCTCACTAGCAGAAGCAGTTTTAGCATTCAAATTAGCTATAACAGAAGCAGAAGCAGTTTTAGCATTCAAATTAACCACAAATGTCATGAACTTTCATACTTAGATAATATTTTCGAAATCAACCTTTTGCAAATATTCAAGCATTTTGATAGGTAGCAGTAGCAGCCAATTCACATTTCAGCATTTAACACTCATTCAACCCTTTTACAGAGAGTTCATGACAAGCTTTTAACAGCAAGTTGCAATGTCAATTAACCCTAAACTAACTAACTTCATTCATAAACTAACTAACTTCATTCACCCACTAACTAACTTCGTTCACCTTAACTAACTCATTAACTAATTTCTAACATAATTTTGAGGATCCAATAGCACCTAACTAACTTGATAGCAATAACCACTAACCTCCAATTTAACAGCTAACTTCCAGCTCAGCATCATAACCAACTCTGACTGAATTTCAAATTGACTCTGACAGATAATTAACACTGTGTTAACTCCTAACTAATTTTGCACTGAGCAAGGGTTTACGGAGTTCAACTCTGTTAAGATGCAGCCTCTATAAATTCATGATCAATCATTTTCCAGAACTACATAATCATTCTCCAATTACTCTCAGAATCATTCACTAATCACTCTCAATCCTCTCTATTTTAGCTCTCTGAGTTCATCATCCTCACACTCACGCACAGAAGCACCAATATCAAGCAACAACACCATATTTATTCCTACAAGAAAAGGTAGAAGAAGGAAGAAGAAGAAAGACTAGGAGCTGTAGAATTCGGAGTTACCTGAGCAAAGCTGATTCTTCGTGCTAACCTCAATCTTCATCAATTCCTACATCACCAAGGAGAGTCTCGTCCTCGTAGGTAAGAATTTTCCTCCGTTTCGCTTCATTCTAGTTATCGCCGTGTGGTTTGAGGTGTGTGGAAGCAAAGCCCCAAAATCTTGGGCTTTGATTCCACTTGTATAGAATTTAATTTTAGTTTTAGAAACTCATTAAAGAAATTAACGAAGAATTAAGAAGAATTAAGAAGAATTGAAGGTGGATTAAGGAAGGTGCGGGTAAGACGAGTTGTTTGAGGTGTGAATTGTTGATTTGAGTCTCCGCTACCGCTAGTGGCGAATTCCGGCACGGCCGAGGAACTTGTTTTTCGGCCATGGTATTTTGAGAAGAAGCACGCGTGTTTTTGAACATGAGGATAGAGTTTGATCCCATGTGATCTGAATCATTTCCCCTGCCTTGTTGGAGTTCGAATGGGCCTCTGGCCCAAGGTTCTTCCTCTCTGTACCTTCCTGTGCGTGATACACTCCCTAAACCTGATCTCACCTCTTCGCTTTGGGCTTAAGGCAATCCCAAACCTGATTGCTTACTCTTGACACTACAATCTAGGCGCTGCACTTCCTTTCCTCTCTCTTTTTATTTTTTAGTTTCTTTCTTATTTTAATTGATTTTTCTTTAATGCATTTTATTAACATGTGAAATACTTATAAGAAAATAAATAAACAGATTTAATTAGTGCTAAATTCACATTTTGGAAAATAATGGAATTAATGATTTTTTAGAATTAAACCTTGAGTTTTTAGAAGTAATTGGATTTTGAGAAAATTAGTGTTCTTATTAGACTTTAATCTAATATTTTAGGATTTACTTTTTAGTTAATTTCTAATTAATGAATCAACCATGTTCTCATAGTCTTAGGGCTAACTTTCAATTGGAAGACAATATAAATGATTTCTTTGCATATATTCTTAATTTCACTTTTATGGATCAATGATTATGAATGTGTTTGATTTTTTTCTTGCCACTTGAAAAATTTTGTGCATGAATAATGGTGTATGCTTGTGTGAATTTAGTTCAAATGATACATTCTGCCATTGTGGGTAAAATGTTCTCAATCCCCATGAAAGTGTATTTGGTTCATGATCCATCCCTCCATGGTGGGTAAAATGTTCCCCCATCCCGTGGACATGTAATAGCGTATAATTCGTCTTTGTTTACCGCTGAACTTTGCATGTTAATAAATAAGATAAAACCAAAAATATAAAATAATCTTTCTTCAAAAGAACAAAAATAATTTGATCCAATGTCAATTATTTTCCAAATCAAACTATATTGAGCGTCACGCGAGTGCTTAATTCAACGTCAAGTATCTCTTAAATTTCATCCACAAAAAATTCACATTTCAACTTGTAAACACTTGATCCAACGTCAAGTCATTTTCAAACCATTTTGCAAACAAATTAAAAAACATTTAAAAATACGATTAGAATTGTGCGCCACGAGCCTTAAGTAGTGGACAAGGAATGAGAATGGAGCATTCCTACCCTCATTCTGAATATTTCGGACACGGGACACTTGGTCCGGTCGTTCAAAGTATTCCTCTCCACTCATAGACTTTAGTGCAATTCAAATCAAAACAATCTCCTTTTCAAATCTAAAATCAATCTCAACTCATCAAACTCATTTTTTTTCTTTAGGGCATCATTCCAAAACCTTTTCAAAATCTAAAATCAATCAAAAAATTCGAATTTTCTACCTAAACTACAGAGCTCTGATTTTCTTATAGCACTATGAGGATACGTAGGCACAGGATTGCGAGATCTTGACGAGCACACTAATTATAAACCTTATTTTTTTCCTTTCTCAAGTAACCTTTAGATGATATAACTCATTCACATATAGAATAATCAAAATAGTTCCTGTTTAGTACAAAGGATGTGAGGGATGTTAATACCTTCCCCTTGCATAACTGACTTTTGAATCTGAATTTGGTTGTGATGACCATTTCTTCACCTTTTTGGGGTTTCATCGATATTTTCCCTTTCCTTTTGGAATAAATAAAGTTCGGTGGCGACTCTATATTTTTCACGTAGCGACAATCCTATCCTTATAATCCCACGGCGAATTAAAAAAGTCGTTATAACTGATCCCTCGCAAAATAACTCACTAATCACTACTCGGAGCTTCCTATCCTTAGTCCACCAGCGTAAGCAGGATTAGGCGATATACAAAACGTTAATTCCCTATGCCACTACTCGAGGTCTACTATTCCTAGTTAACCATCGTAAGTTAAACAATTGGGCTAGGTCTAACACATAAGTTAAGGGTTTCCTATGTGCCCAAGATCAATTTAATAGAGTATCTCAAATAAAAAGCATTAAGAACGATAAGCAATTGAATAAAATTATAGTTCAAAGGATTCATACAAAGTCAAATCAACATATAATCTAACTAGATTGAAAAAGGTTCATCACACACAACCTAACCTAGAAGAGTTTAGTTACTCGTAGTTAAAATTACAATACCAATTGAAATAAATAGAATAACATATGAATTCTCTTGAAGGATTGGCTTCCAATGCTATTAAAATCACCCTTTGATGTTGTAAAATCGTGCTTTAAGTGCCAAAATTCGTAACCCTTGTAACATTGCAGAAATTCCCCTTAAAAGAGCTCAGAACGGGTCAGAACACGTCAAAAAAACCCAGAAAACGTCATCATCATGTGCATTATCGATGTATCGTGCGCGAGATGTTACTAGAACATCCCTATCACGCGCACGATGCAGCGATTGATCATTCCAGTATCTGCACCAAAAAGCTTCCTTTTTCACCTAATTTTTTACGAAGTTCAATTCCTTCACACTTAGATATTTTTCCTCATTCTTGGGTCTTTCTTCTTCCTTTTGGCTCATCTTTAGCATGTTTTTCTCTGAATTTTTGCCTAATATCATGCAATGACAGACTGTCATCAATAGCCTATCAATTTCTTTTTTGAGCTCAAAAAGCCTCTCATGCAGCCGCGACAGGTCATGGAAGGTTACATCATACTTCTGTTTCATGATGTCTCTCTCTCTCTCTCTCTCTCTCTCTCTCTCTCATAAGATGGATTTCCTGAATTAAGAACATCTCAGTAACTCACAACTGCCATGGAAATCAAGGAAACATAATGCAACATATGAAAGATGGCCTCAGAAATCAGCTATATTCTTTCAGCATCATGGAGGTTTGGGAGGAAGGCAAGGTCTTGCCCATGCACACAGACTCGAGTCTCATGTAAAGTGTGGGGTATCAAAGATTAGAAGACAACATGAAAATTAAAATGAGTAAGCAGCGTTCCCTTGCCAAGAATAGTGAGTCATATATGGGAAGCATCAGAGAGCTTGATCCTCTTACTTAGATTTTCCCACAAGGAAGCGTATGAATCCTGACCTCTCTTAGTATTATCACCAAAAGCCTGAACTTGATCATTTTGTTTTTTTTAGGCCCAACAGAGGAAGTTTGACTCTAACCAAAAGGGGCTAATGAAAACTGAGCCACATAAGGACCCCAAAATTACCTAGAAGTTTCTCTGATTGTTCCCTTACGGGATTAGTATGGGAAGAAGCAAAAGGAGAGGAAGTAATTTACTCAGCTCTCTGTCGGGCTTTATATCTACCAAAGAGATTCCTCATTGTAACCATACCTTTTGAATCCATTGTACCTGCAAAGGGGAAATAAAAAGGGTCAATATAAATTAATTAAAGAATTCCAAAAATAAAAACATATTAATGTTAATTTTCTATCCTCGATGAAAAGCTCCCTTATCTCATTAGCGTCAATGACACTTATAATAACTTGGGTATCAATGGACTGCTTCTTCTGCATTGAGGGACCGACTTCTTAAGAGTTGAACCCTTCTTCGTAGCTTATGCTCTCCCAGAAATCCTCTAGTCTTCTTTGATTAATATCTTCTATGGGGTCAGAGAGTCAAGAGAAACAACATATGTGTGTGATCCCCGATTGAAGTGGGTCCATAACTAACTTTTGTGAATCTGGTCACCAAGAAAATCATTTCCACTCAGAAAAAATCAGACACCAAAGACTCTCACTCGAGGATCCTACAGAAGGCATGGTGAGCCTTTAGGGTTCGAGGACGTACCAAGAAAAATGATCCTTGAAATTTGACCAAATATAAAAAAAAGGAAATAAAATGTTAACCTTTCACTGCATTAAAATCAATCTTTGATTCTGAAGTTTGTCTAGGGAAGTTAATCATATGAAAAATAGATGGAAGAAAAGGTTCAGAGACAGCTTTTGGCCCAGATACTCATACCAGAACTATAACACTTACACGAAAGCCAAAGCATTCTTATGCAATTAAGAAGGTGTGATCTTCAAATTCTTTAATACCCACATCAAATTCATTAAAAGGAAATCTAAAGTTTAATTAAGTAAACATATACTCTTATAAAGGGATGAAACACCCATTGAAAATGATGTAAATCCTCTTATAAGTTTTCATGGGGACAATTGCCCATTCAAGAGGAAAACCTACCTCTATAAGAGTACTTTACAGCTTAGTAGTGCCATCAAAAATAGATATAGTCCTAAGCGACCCACAGTGCACCAAGTGATACCTAGTTGCATTAGTCAACTCTCAGAGTGCAGTGTAGCGGTAAAAGTTGTGAGTGTAAGCTATTGATTAACTTAACTCATAAAGCAAGAGTCGCCACTGCATTTTTATTTTATCCAAAAGGAAAGGAAAAATAGCTAACAAAACCTAAACAAGTTCTAAAACAAGAACAAATAAACAGAGATTGGGTAAGGGGGTTGGTTACGCAATGGGAAGGTGTTAGCACCCAAAACGTATATAGTACTCTATAGGAACCCTTTGAAATATCTACGCTTTTTGGTTTGAAAATGTTTGTTTGAAAAGAGATTGGGGAGGTGAGAAGAGAAATATTTTTTAAGATTTTTTGTGTTTGGAGAGACTTATCACCTCATGCCTACGTACCCACAAAGGGCAATATAAGATCAAAACCTCGTAGTTTGTGGTACAAATAACAAAAAATTATTGGTTATGATTCATTTTATCTTGAAAAGACAACATGTCATTCTCAAGAGAGAATACTCAACTTGAAATTCTAGTATCAGATGTGTGATGTTAAGTGTGATGTCACAACAACACAATCTGCTATATGAACAAGGTAAAAATAACAGTAAATGACACAAAGAATTGTTCACCCAGTTCGGTCTAACTACCTACGTCTGGGGGCTACCAAGCCAGGGAGGAAAATCACTATTAGTAGTATCAAATTACAGACTCAACAATCCCAGTTGACATCTACCTAATTTAATCACTACCCAATGACAATTCTACCTAAGAAACCACTTAGGTATGAGAAACCACTCACTCCCTAATTCACCACAGTGATACAATCCAATGATTACAAATTAATCACTCACTTGATTCTGCTTAACAGCTTTGATCAATAACAACACACTCTTGCTTAAAAGCTCTAGAGTGAACACACTTACAACTCAAAATAGTAACACCAATTCACACACGAATGGTTTACAAAACACACACGAAGACACAAATGACACTCAGTCGTTAGCTCTCTTTCTTCGTCCTTCTTCAACAAGGGTTGAGGCTGCTTTTATACCCTTCTGACTTGGGCTTGGACCTGTTCCCAAGATTCTGATATGATTTGTTTTTGAAATAAAAAATTAATGCAGATTTGATCTCCTAAATCTTTTCAAATCAACCCTCGTGTTAGTTACAAGATCTGCTCCATGATCTGCTCCATATCTAATTGCCAATATCTTCTCCAAGAAATTCGCATCCAATCTCTCTAACAGATCTCCTCAAAATATCCTAACACGCGCAGCCCTAAAACATCACAATCTGATGTTCTGATGTTCTGGTATAGTGATGTCAAGACATCACTTATAACATCAGTATACAAAACTTCCAACCATGCAACAGCTAATGATAAGAACCAATGTTATGACATCAGACATATGACATCAACATTGTTCAACTTTGTTTTACCAAAATTCCAGCCAACACAAGAACTAACAATCTCCCCCTTTGGCTAATTTTGGCTAAAATAAACTCTGCCATCATCAGAGGTACCTGCAGCGGAAAAATCTTCAAAAAAAACTCCAACCCAGCAGCAATCACATAACAAGCTGCACAAAGCTAACACTCCCCCTCAAAGCAAGAACCAGCATACCAGCTGTTCAAACATGCACACTCCCCCTCAAGCCTAGAGCCACATCAAACAACTAGGCAACACATAGGCTAACTCTCCCCCTTTTTAGCCACAATTTGACAACACCTACACCAAACACAAAGATCTGACATCCATTAAGACATGGTCAAAATCAAGCTTCCCAAGGAACACATCCCAAAACTTTGACTGGTCAGGCGATATAACCTATGGATTCTTATAGTACTATAAAATCCATGCCTTCTTCCTTTTAACATCACCAGACACCAAACAAGAATGAGTCAGTCAACCAAAGATGCAGGAAAGCAACACATGCAAGTGGACAATAAACCAGATCCCATGAAGAACAAGAGCTCATCAAGGAAAGTCGCCGGAACTTCTTCAGGAGCAACAAGAACACGAAAACCATCAGAGACAAAAACCATCAAGAAACCTCCAGTACAACTCCATGCTTCTGATGATGAATGGGATGAAGATTGGAAAACTTTTCTTGATGTAGGGGGTTGGGATAATCTTTAAATCTTATATATATATATATATATATATATATATATATATATATATATATATATATATATATATATTGATGTACCAAAATCCAATCTTGCATACTTTCAGCAGTTGAATAAAATGTTGTTTTCATATGCAAAATCACAACTGCACAAATACTCCTTCCAGCACACCTAATCCTCATAAATGCAAATTCCCAGTTTGCTTCTTAAACTTTCAAATTGGTTTGCATCTAAGGCCTTAGTAAAAATGTCAGCTAATTGTTTATCTGTAGCAACATGTTCCAAAGCAACTACTTTGTCCTCAACCAAATCTCTTATAAAATGATGCCTTATATCAATATGCTTAGTTCTTCTATGTTGAATAGGATTCTTAGAAATATTGATAGCACTCAAATTATCACAGTACAATGTCATGACATCTTGCTTGACATTGTATTCTGTTAACATCTGCTTCATCCAAACAAGTTGAGAACAACTACTCCCTGCTGCTATGTACTCAGCTTCAGCAGTAGAAAGAGACACACAGTTCTGATTTTTACTAAACCATGATATCAGATTATTCCCTAAGAAGAAGCAACCTCCTGAAGTACTTTTTCTATCATCAGCACTCCCTGCCCAATCAGCATCACAAAAACCACATAACTCAGTGCCTGATCCATGACTGTAAAGCATTCCATAGTCACTAGTCCCATTCACATATTTCAGAATCCTCTTCACTTTATTCAAGTGACTAACTTTAGGCTCAGCTTGATATCTGGCACACACTCCAATAGCAAAAGAAATATCAGGTCTGCTAGCTGTGAGATACAATAGACTTCCAATCATGCTTCTGTATAAACTTTGATCCACACTAACACCATGTTCATCCTTGGACAACTTTAAATGAGTAGGAGCAGGTGTCCTCTTGTGATTAGCATTCTCTAGACCAAACTTCTTCACTATGTTCTTTGCATACTTGCTCTGAGAAATGAATATGGAGTCCTCCATTTGTCTAACTTGTAGACCAAGAAAATAGTTGAGCTCTCCAACAAGACTCATTTCAAACTCAGACTGCATCTGTTCCACAAAATGTTTCACCATTGCATCTGACATCCCACCAAATACTATGTCATCAACATATATTTGAGCTATCATCAATTTTCCTCCTTCCTCTTTAACAAACAAAGTCTTGTATATCCCTCCTTTTCTGTAGCAATTCACAACCAGGAATTCAGTAAGTCTTTCATACCAAGCTCTTGGTGCTTGCTTCAAACCATAGAGAGCTTTCCTTAGTTTGTAAACATGGTCAGGAAATGTTGGATCAATAAATCTGTTGGTTCTTGGATTGGCTAGAATTTTGGTAAAATAAAGTGTTCAATGTTGATGTCATATGGGTGATGTCTTAACATTGAGTCTTAACATTGGTGTATGTTAAGTGTTTAAGTTGTTGAAGTTTTAAAGTCTGATGTCACATGCGATGTTGTGACATCAGGTCTGCAGAAGATTAATAACATCAGGTTTAGTGATGTTGTTAGGGTTTATGTTTTAGCTGGATATTGGGAGAGCTGTTAGTCTCATTGGATGCGGATATTTTGGGATAGATATTCTCTGTTGCATAGAGATTTGATGCAGATTTGCAGGGAGGTTTAAAGACTGAGATTTAAAAAGATTTTAGGGATAAAATCTGTTTTGAAGATTCAGTTTTAAATAACAAATCAGGTCAGATATTGCAAAAGTCCAAGCCCAATTCAAAGAGCTATATAAAGCGCAACAATCCTAAAGAAAAAGTAACGAAGAAAGAGAGCTAAAGACTGAGAGTCGTTTGAGTCTTCGTGTGTGTAAACCATTCTAGTGTGAATTGGTGTTGTTTTGAGTTGTTCTTGATCAAAGCTGTGAAGCAGAATCAAGTAGTGTTTTTCAAAGTGTGTGACCTTTGAATTATATCACTGAAGTGATTTAGGGATTGAGTAGTGTTCTTATACTTAAGTGGTCTCTTAAGTAGAAGGTTCATTAAGTAGTGATTAAGTTTAGGAGATGTCAACTGGGTTGTCGAGTCTGTAAATTAATACTACTGATAGTGAAATTCATCCCTGGCTTGGTAGCCCCCAGACGTAGGTAGTTAGACCGAACTAGGTGAATAATTCATTGTGTTGATATATTGCTTGTTATTGCATTGTCCATTGCAGAGTGTGTTGTTGTGACATCGCACTTAACATCACACATCTGGTACCAGAATTTTAATTGGTATCAAAGCAGGCATCCTGTCTGTCTCTGGGTGAGATCTAGGGAAGTTACTTTCTGGTGTAAATATGGACAAAGAAGTTGGAAGATTTGTCAACAGACCCCCTATTTTGGATGGCTCTAATTATGATTATTGGAAGCCAAGGATGATTACTTTTTTGAAATCCTTGGATAGCAGGGCTTGGAAGGCTATCATAAAGGAATGGAAAGCACCTGTTGTTGTTGAGAAAGATGATGCTGGGAAAGAAAAAGAAGGCAGCTCAAAACTGAAACCTGAAGAAGAATGGTCCAAGGAAGAAGATGAGTTTGCCCTTGGAAATTCCAAAGCTTTAAATGCTATTTTCAATGGAGTTGATAAGAACATATTCAGGTTGATCAATACCTGTGAAGTTGCCAAGGAAGCTTGGGACATCCTGAAGACTACTCATGAAGGAACTTCAAAGGTTAAGATGTCAAGACTTCAACTTCTGACATCAAAGTTTGAAAGTCTAAAGATGAAGGAAGATGAAACTATTCATAACTTTCATATGAGTATTCTTGAGCTGTCCAATGCATCCAGTGCTCTTGGAGAAAAGATGTCAAAAGAAAAGCTTGAAAGGAAAATTCTTAGGTCCCTTCCTAAGAGGTACAAGATGAAGGTGACTGCCATTGAAGAAGCACAAGACATCAGCCAGATGAGGGTTGATGAGCTCATTGGATCTCTTCAAACTTTTGAGCTTGGGTTGAATGAGGAAGAACCTGAAAAGAAGCCAAAGAGTATAGCCTTGGTTTCAAATGCTCAAGAAGAGAAAGGGAATAGTGCTGAATCCCAAGAGGATCTATCTCATGCCATTGCTATGTTGGGAAGGCAGTTCAACCAAGTGTTCAAGAGAATGGATAGAAACTATAAACCCAATGTTAAGAACATCTCCTCTGACATCAGCAAATCAAAAGAGATGGATGAAGAGAAGACTGATCAAGACAAAGGGATTCAATGCTTTGAGTGTGAAGGTTATGGACATGTCAAGAAATAATGTCCTACATTCCTTAAGAAGCAGAAGAAGGGCACGACAGTTTCCTGGTCTGATATTGACAGTGAAAGTGAAGAAGAGTCAGCCAAGCATGTCAGAGCGTTGACAGGGACATGTGTGTCTGATGGATAATCAAGTGATAAGGAACTGACTTTTGAGGAGCTAGCAGCCTCCTATCATGAGTTATGTCTGAAGAGTGCAGAAATCTGTCAAGAAAGTGAAAAACAGAAGAAACATATTGTTCAGCTTGAGACTGCTAAAGCTGATTTGGAAAATGAAGTCCTATTGGTCAAAGCTCATCTTGATCATATGACCAAATCTGTTAGGATGCTGAACAGTGGTACAAACACACTTGATAAGATCCTTCAGACAGAAAAGGTTGCTGGAGATAAGTCAGGCATAGGATTTGTGGTTGAGGAAAAGGTATCTGCTGAAGCAAGCACTTCAGGAACCAAGAAAGAGATGCCTCAAACTATGTCTCAACATCACACAAAGAGACAGGATCCTAAACCTAAGCAGGTTGCTCATCCATAACCTCAAAATGTGGGGAAGAGGCATGCTCATGGTCCTCATCAAAGGAAGGCACATGTTTCTGGAGCTAGTCAGTATATGCCTCCCCAATATCATAAGAGCATGCAGGCTTCTAAGTTCAAACAAAACATGTTCCATCAGATCTCTCAACATCAGGGAAACATGTATGGCTTTGAATATAATAATGTTGTGCCTCATTATTATGGAAGAAGGAAGCCACATCACCATAGAAGACAGCCTAAGAGACAAAATCCTCACTACAGGAGACAGGCTAACTATGGGAGAAGAAGACAACATTATGGGTGGCAGCCATAACAGTATCATCATCAAGGTGGCAGAAGGTTTAACCACTTCAGAGAAGACAGAGTTAGGTGCTTTTACTGTGGCAGATTTGGACACATGCAGTTTTCTTGTTTCAAGCTACATGGTTATCCCAAGTCTAACCCTCAACCCAGACAGAAGGTGAACAGGCCCAAGGTTGTTAAACAGTGGGTTCCTAAGGCTGAGGTTACATGTCTATTGGCTCACTTTTTAGATAGACACTCTGCTAAGGATGGATGGTACTTTGACAGTGGTTGTTCAAAGCGCATGACTGGATTCAAAAACCAATTGGTGGAAGTCAATTATTACGCCTCAATTGATGTTACTTTTGGAAATGGAGAGAAATGGGTGGTGAAAGGTGTTGGAAAAGTGAAGTATCATGATGGACCTGATCTTGACAATGTGCTTCTTGTCAAAGGTTTGAGTGCTAACCTGATTAGCATAAGTCAGCTCTGTGATGATGGATATAAGGTCAGCTACACTAAAGATGAGTGTGTGATAACTAATGAAGAAAATGAGGTAGTAATGAAGGGAATAAGATCCAGAAATAATTGCTATCAATGGGTACCTCAAGTGGACAGCTTATCTGGTGATGTTAAGGTTGATGTTGTAACATCAGATTGTGACAACAAGTGTGAAAGTCTGCTAAAAGTTCAATTAGGGTTAATTACTTTTAATGTGAATCCTTTTAAATTTTTAAAAGGAAAGTTAATTTGGAGGGAGAAACTCATTGATTAGTCTTTAAGGGATACACAAAATCAGGCGCCATACCTTAGACCATCATTCCCTTTTGTAGCAATATCACGTTTCATCAAAGCTCATATCTCCCGACTGTTCGTCTCCTTCAACAAGAAGAATCATCTGTCTCTAAACCTATACTGCTTCAAGGGAACCATGTCAAAACAGATGTCTTCTCCATCAAAGAAATCTGCCTCACAAAGTTCCTCGCGAGATAAAGCTAGGGTTTCTACAGAAGAGGGGACTGCAAAAGAAGCTTTGAATATAGAACCCATCCTTATGATGCTCCCAGAGTCAGCACCTAGGTCATCCACTTCTCAAACTGTTGAAGAAAGGGTAGATGTTGACAAAAGCTTAGGTCAGATTGCCGATAAGATCTTTGAGAAAGGGCTTCCTATAAAGGGTATATCTAGACCACTGAGGCAAATGTCTGCTGAACATTCTAAAAGGGAAAAGAGTGACATGCAATCTACTGAAACCAATCTCCACAGATTGGTTGTGTCAGTTATTGAAGATGCTGAAGAAGCAAAAGCTGAAAGAGAAAGGGATACGCATGTTGAAGAGGAAGTTGTTGTTGAACAAGATGTTGAAACATCACTTGCTAGAGATGTTACCCCTAGTCCAAGAGGCAAGAAGGATGCTGATGTGGTGGATGTTGCTGGCTTATCTGACAATGAAGTAATTGGTAATGTTGTTCCTGGGATTGCCAAAAGATTGAAGAATAAGAAAGGAAAGACTGTGGAATCTTCTCCTAAGATGACTGCTGAAATCAAGAAGAAAAAGACATCTGTTGGTCCTACAAAACCTTGGAGCAAGATTTCTACATCCTCCAAAAAGAGGAAGATAAGGGAAGATTCTGATTCTGACTTTGATGTTGAGGATGATGTTCAAGACATCACACCTGTCAGAAAAACAATTTTGAAGAGAATCTCTGACAAAGTCCCTGAAGTACCAGTTGACAACATTTCCTTTCATTATGTCAGCAGTGCATCAATGTGGAAATTTGTATGACAGAGAAGACTAGCCCTAGAGAGGGAGCTTGGGAAAGAAGATTTAGAGATAAAGGATATTATGGAGCTGATTAATGAGGCTGGGTTGGTGAAAACTGTGACCAAATTTCCTAAGTGCTATGAGGGTCTTGTCAAAGAATTTGTTGTCAACATTTCTGGAAAAATTGCTGATAAAAAGAGCATTGATTTCATGAAAGTCTATGTGAAAGGAAAGTGCATTAATTTCTCTCCTAGTACTATCAACAAGTATCTTGGAAGAGATGATAAAGAGTATAGTGAACTTGATATGACTGATAATGTAATATGTAATTTGAATATTGTGCCTGTTTATGCATTATTTATGTTTTTGTTCAATGATTTGTCTTGTCTTGTTTGCTGACTTTAGACTGATAATGAGAGCTTGTTTAGGACTAACTGTAGTGAGTTGGACTTACATGTTGAGGTTTGTCCAATTGTGGCTAAAAAGGGGGAGAGTTAGCCAAGAGTTAGTCAAGGTGTTGCAATGCTAAAAAGAAGAATTAGTCATTGTGCAATACTAAGGAGTGCAGCTAGTGTGATGCAGAAATATAGATATTGAGGGGGGGAGTTGTTGAACAGTTGCTAGTATGTTGATTCTTGCTTTGAGGGGGAGCTTGCCCTATGCTGCTGATTAGTGTTTGAAGTCAATGTTGCTACTGGTTAGTGCTGAAGTATGTAGCAGAGGATTGGAGTGTGTGCAGCATGCTGAAAGCATTATGAAGCTGTTATGCTGTTGCGAAGGTTGGTAAAATATTCATGTTTATCCGCTGCTGAAGTGTCTGATGTTGCAGAGATTATTTTAGCCAAAATTAGCCAAAGGGGGAGATTGTTGGTTCTTGGATTGGCTAGAATTTTGGTAAAACAAAGTGTTCAATATTGATGTCATATGGGTGATGTCTTAACATTGAGTCTTAACATTGGTGTATGTTAAGTGTTTAAGTTGTTGAAGTTTTGAAGTCTGATGTCACATGTGATGTTGTGACATCAGGTCTGCAGAAGATTAATAACATTAGGTTTAATGATGTTGTTAGGGTTTACGTTTTAGCTGGATATTGGGAGAGCTGTTAGTCTCATTGGATGCGGATATCTTGGGATAGATATTCTCTATTGCATAGAGATTTGATGCAGATTTGTAGGGAGGTTTAAAGACTGAGGTTTAAAAAGATTTTGGGGATAAAATCTATTTTGAAGATTCAGATTTAAATAACAAATCAGGTCAGATATTGCAAAGGTCCAAGCCCAATTCAAAGAGCTATATAAAGCGCAACAATCCTAAAGAAAAAGTAACGAAGAAAGAGAGCTAAAGACTGAGAGTCGTTTGAGTTTTCGTGTGTGTAAACCATTCTAGTGTGAATTGGTGTTGTTTTGAGTTGTTCTTGATCAAAGCTGTGAAGCAAAATCAAGTAGTGTTTTTCAAAGTGTGTGATCTTTGAATTATATCACTGAAGTGATTTAGGGATTGAGTAGTGTTCTCATACTTAAGTGGTCTCTTAAGTAGAAGGTTCATTAAGTAGTGATTAAGTTTAGGAGATGTCAACTGGGTTGTTGAGTTTGTAAATTAATACTACTGATAGTGAAATTCATCCATGGCTTGGTAGCCCCCAGTCGTAGGTAGTTAGACCGAACTGGGTGAATAATTCATTGTGTTGATATATTGCTTGTTATTGCATTGTCCATTGCAGAGTGTGTTGTTGTGACATCACACTTAACATCACACATCTGGTACCAGAATTTAAAAATCCTTTTGGCTGATCAACATACACCTCTTCATTTAAGTACCCATTCAAGAAGGAACTCTTAACATCCATCTGAAAAAGCTTGAATTTGAAATTACAAGCCACCCCTAAGAGTAATCTAATAGATTCCAGTCTTGCCACAGGAGCAAAGGTTTCATCATAATCAATTCCTTCAACCTGAGTGTATCCCTGCGCAACTAATCTGGCCTTGTTTCTGGTGACCACTCCTTGTTCATCAGATTTATTCTTGTAAATCCACTTGGTGCCAATCACATTAACTCCATCAGGCCTTGGTACAAGATCCCACACTTCATTCCTTTTGAATTACTCCAGCTCTTCATGCATGGCATTGATCTAAAACTCATCAGTCAAGGCTTCTTTGACATTCTTGGGCTCAATTTTGGAAACAAAACAAGAATTTGACACAACCTCTCTTGATCTAGTGCTAACCCCTGATTTAGGATCACCTATGATAAGCTCCCTTGGATGGTCCTTTAGCACTCTAATAGAAGGTTCTTTATTAGATTGTTCAGGTTCATGCTCAGCATCAACATGACTGGGAGACCCACTTCTGTCTTCAGTTTCTTCTGTGACTTCTTCAACTGATGTTTCAACATCATCCAGGACATCAACATCTTCCTTCTTATCAATGTCATCAATCACCATATTTATAGACTTCATCATAACCTTTGTTCTGGAGTTGAAAACCCTGTAAGCTCTGCTATTTGTAGAGTATCCTAGAAAGATTCCCTCATCACTTTTAGGATCCAATTTTCTCCTCTGTTCATGATTTGACAAAATGTTACATTTACTTCCAAAAACATGAAAGTACTTCACATTTGGCTTTCTTCCTTTCCATAGTTCATACAGAGTAGCTGAAGTGCCCCTTCTCAAGGTAACTCTGTTGTGAATATAGCAAGCAGTGTTCATAGCTTCGGCCCAGAAATGGTAAGGAAGCTTTTTGGCATGAATCATTGCCCTAGCAGACTCTTAAATAGTTATATTCTTCCTTTCAACAATTCCATTTTGCTGAGGAGTGATTGGAGAAGAGAACTCATGACTTATGCCTTCAGCAGAACAATATTCAGCAAACTTGCTATTTTCAAACTCTCTTCCATGATCAATCCTTATTCTAATAACATTCCTCTCCTTTTCCCTTTGGAGTCTTTGACAAAGATCTTTAAAAACATCAAACACCTCTGATTTGTCTTTAATGAAGCTCACCCAGGTGTACCTAGAATAGTCATCTACAACAACATACGCATACTTCTTCCCTCCTAGACTTTCTACCTACATAGGTCTCATTAAGTCTATATGAAGCAGTTCCAAAACTTTGGAGGTGGTGTTATGTTGAAGCTTCTGATGTGACATCTTGATTTGCTTCCCTATTTGACACTCTCCACAAACTCTTCCCTCTTCAATATTGAGTTTAGGAATTCCTCTGACAGCTTCTGAGGATATTATTCTCTTCATTCCCTTCAGATGAAGATGTCCCAACTTTTGATGCCAAATTTTGACTTCATCATCTCTAGCAAACACACATGTTGAGGTACTTAAGTCTTGTTGCAACCATAGATAACACTTGTCCTTAGACCTAACACCCTTCATGATGACTTCTCCTTTCTCATTTGTGACATTGCACTCAGATTTTGTAAAGTCTACTTGGAATCCTTGATCACAAAGTTGACTAATACTGGTCAAATTTGTTGTCAACCCTTTGACAAGTAGAACATTATCCAGTCTAGGAGCACCAGCACAATTCAACTTTCCCATCCCCTTGATTTCTCCTTTGACACCATCACCAAATGTAACATGACCTGAAGACTGAAGCTTAACATCTACCAGCAAATTTTTAACTCCTGTCATGTGTCTTGAACACCCACTATCAAAGTACCAGTCTTCTTTGGTAGAAACCCTAAGAGAAGTGTGAGCTATTAAGCTGGTAACTTTACCTTTTGGAACCCATTGCTTCTTAGAATTTAATGCCTGATTACCTATGGGAAACTTCTGTGTGGGAGTATACTGATGTGCCTTCTGAGGATACCCATGTAGCTTATAACAGTAGGTCTTTATGTGTCCAAAACGCCCACAGTGATGACATCTCCAGTGCCTGAATTTCTTCCTAAAAGGAATCCTATCAGGATGTTTAAACATCTGTTTGAACATCATTGGTTTGGAACTGGTAATAACATCATCAGAAGCTGCAACATTGTTGAATCCCAAACCACTTTTGTCTCCAGTAATTTTCCCAATACTAAGAATGTTGTCTAGAGCATCAGTACCATTGTTCAACATTCTGATAGTTTTGGTCATAGAATCCAATTTAGAGTTAAGCATCCTGACTTCATTTTCAAGATCAGTCTTTTCAGCCTCTAACTGCACTATGGTTTTCTTCAGCTTCTCTCCTTCAAGACACACTTGTTCACTTCTCATGCACAGTTCTTTATACAAGGCAGTAAGTTCTTCATAAGTAACCTCATCATCACACGAATCATCATCTGACTCACAAACCCCAATTATAGCTCTAACAAGCTTAGCTGATTCATCTTCAGATTCACTTTCACTATCAGACCAGGAAGCGGATAACCCCTTTTTCTACTTTTTGAGATAAGTAGGACATTCCTTCTTGACATGACTATACCCTTCACACTCATAGCATTGGACTCCCTTGTCATTATTGGACTTCTCTTCATCTCTAGTTTTCTTCCCCTGATCTCCTGATCTGTTGGTGTTAGATGTGATGTTCTTGACATTAGGATTATAACTCCTATTTATCCTCTTCATAACCTTATTAAACTGTCTTCCCAGCAAAACAATGGCCTGGGACAGCTCCTCCTGAGACTCAGCATCCTTCTCTTTCTTAGAATCTTCAGAACTAGATACCAACGCTATACTTTTGGTTTTCTTTTCAGGTTCCTCTTTCATTCCTAATTCAAAGGTTTGAAGAGAACCTATCAACTCATCAACCCTTATCTTGCTGATGTCTTGGACTTCTTCTATAGCTGTCACCTTCATTTTATATCTCTTGAGAAGAGATCTAAGAATTTTCCTCACCAGCTTCTCTTCAGTCATCCTCTCTTCTAGGGCACTAGAAGCATTTGA
This sequence comes from Lathyrus tuberosus, assembly GCA_022829125.1. Classification (NCBI taxonomy): domain Eukaryota; kingdom Viridiplantae; phylum Streptophyta; class Magnoliopsida; order Fabales; family Fabaceae; genus Lathyrus; species Lathyrus tuberosus. The sequence goes on from JALAZF010000353.1 coordinate 3,291,372, forward strand.
CAGCTCAAGGATGTTTATGTGGAAATCATGGATAGTTTCATCCTCCTTCATCTTCAGATTTTCAACTTTGTTGTCAAAAGTTGAAGTCTTGACATCTTGACTTTGGAGGTTCCTTCATGAGTAGTCTTCAAGATATCCCATGCTTTCTTAGCTACTTCACAAGTGTTGACCAACTTGAAGATGTTCTTATCAACACCATTGAATATGGCATTCAAGGCTTTAGAATTCCCAAGGGCAAGCTCATCTTCTTCCTTGGTCCATTCTTCTTCAGGTTTCAATTTTGAGCTACCCTCTACTTCCTTTCCATTCTCATCCTTTTCCATAATAACAGGATGTTTCCATTCTTTCACAATAGCCTTCCAGGCCCTGCTGTCTAATGACTTCAAGAAGGTAACCATCCTTGGTTTCCAATAGTCATAATTAGAGCCATCTAAAATAGGGGGACTATTCACAAATCCACCAGTCTCCTTGTCCATTGCACCAGAAAGTATCAGCCCTAGATTTCACCCAGATGCATAGCAGGATGTCTGCTCTGATACCAATTAAAATTCTGGTATCAGATGTGTGATGTTAAGTGTGATGTCACAACAACACAATCTGCTATATGAACAAGGTAAAAACAACAGTAAATGACACAAACAATTGTTCACCCAGTTCGGTCTAACTACCTACGTCTGGGGGCTACCAAGCCAGGGAGGAAAATCACTATTAGTAGTATCAAATTACAGACTCAACAATCCCAGTTGACATCTACCTAATTTAATCACTACCCAATGACAATTCTACCTAAGAAACCACTTAGGTATGAGAAACCACTCACTCCCTAATTCACCACAGTGATACAATCCAATGATTACAAATTAATCACCCAACTTGATTCTGCTTAACAGCTTTGATCAAGAACAACACACTCTTGCTTAAAAGCTCTAGAGTGAACACACTTACAACTCAAAATAGTAACACCAATTCACACACGAATGGTTTACAAAACACACACGAAGACACAAATGACACTCAGTCTTTAGCTATCTTTCTTCGTCCTTCTTCAACAAGGGTTGAGGCTGCTTTTATACCCTTCTGACTTGGGCTTGGACCTGCTCCCAAGATTCTGATCTGATTTGTTTTTGAAATCAGAAATTAATGCAGATTTGATCTCCTAAATCTTTTCAAATCAGCCCTCATATTAGTTACAAGATCTGCTCCATGATTTACTCCATATCTGATTGCCAATATCTTCTCCAAGAAATTCGCACCCAATGTCTCTAACAGATCTCCTCCAAACATCCTAACACGCGCAACCCTAAAACATCACAATCTGATGTTCTGATGTTCTGGTATAGTGATGTCAAGACATCACTTATAACATCAGCATACAAAACTTCCAACCCTGCAACAGCTAATGATAAGAACCAATGTTATGACATCAGATATATGACATCAACACTGTTCAACTTTGTTTTACCAAAATTCCAGCCAACACAAGAACTAACACAACTAATTACCCAAAGGTATGTGAAAGAGGCATTTGCATCACATTAAGATGGAGGATTTGCTTGGATTAAAATCAACAAGACTATCACTTCAACATCATAGTGGAAAATGACCATACTTTACACAAAATGCCATGGTTAGGAGTCTTACATCTCATCAAAGAAGATGACTCATGTATAATCTTTTTGAAAAATTTAAAAGAAAAACTGCACAAAAGCACAAAAAGTTTGAATGAGTTTTGTATTTTTTATGTCTTTTTTGAAATGGTCAAAATATGATTAAAATTGATTGACTTTTATTAAAGAAAACAAAGTTTAAAAATCACGTGACATAAGTCAAGGTTTTATTATGAAAGCGGTTTTAAGTTTGAAAACAAGAAGGTTTTGAAAAAGAGAGAAGATTTTGAAAATTAAAGAAGGGGTAGAGAAGAAGAGACTATCCTATTGCATAAAATAAAAGCTAAGGTAAGAAAGATCTAACCACATGGAGGCACTCTTCAAAGCATAATAAGAAAAGAATTCCATCCTCTTGAGCCAATGAGCAAGCCAAATAAAGACTAGAATACCAACTCCATAATGATCCAAAGCATAAGGGAGAGAATCCTAATTCTAAGTCTATAAGTCCATAATCAAGCTAAGAAGTCTAAGAGTAGAGATCCTCCAATGCAAGGGATAGTGACCATAGTCTACAACCAAGAGCACAAGTCTTTTAGTGGTTTAAGCCTTTATTAATGTTTTTTAGTCCAAATGGACAAAAGAAAAAAACAAAAGCAAATATGGTCCAAGTGGACAAAAGAAAAATGACATAAACATAAACATGATTTGATATATGATAATATAAAGCATAAGAAATAAAGAAAGATAGGGAGCAAGAAGGAAACATAAACAAAATATCACAATAACATCACAAAGGCACTAATGCCAAAAGCCTTCAAAAGGTAACACCGATTCGAGTATTTTTCGGAGCCACTCACTAGTTCCCATGAGAATGAAAACGTAACCCCATACATTAATCACAAGAAAAGCTCCAATCCGGATGAAATCGACGAATATCCGACTTAGTCTCATGAAGAACCCAAAGGTTAATTTATTTCAAACCACTCCATGGAAAGTAGGAGACTAACAATCTCGCTTACAAAAATACTTGGTTTTCCGTCTCGCGTCATGAACTATAATGAATGAACAATGTAATTAGGCCAAGTTTAATGAAGACTTGTTAGAAGATTGATATAATCAAAGCCTCTACACAACAAGCTTCATAGATTTTAAACCTAATACAAAAGATCAACCATACTTGGGCTTACAATCATAAGTTTGGACCACGAGAGCTCATGTTCCGATTCGGAGAGCGACAAATGTAGCGCTATGTTAAGTAATCGCCAAGTGACTTATATAGAAGTCACTCTACTCGAGGCCGGTCAAAATGATCATTGTGCTAATGCATGCTAGATGAGCGATATGTAAATCGTCATCGAAAAGCAATACTGCACGAAAAGAAAAAAAGGTAAAGATCTAGTCTTGATCAAGAATTCAACAAAGAAATTCTAAGATTCATAAAACTTTCATAGATCCAAATAAAAGAGAAATAGATGAGGAGAAAGTCAAATTAAACCACAAAATTATGTGATCTAAGGCTAAGAACAAAGGGAAGGGGTTGGGAATGAAGAAACAACCAAAACAGTCCCAAAAATAGGTGAAAAACACCATTCTGTCTCAGGGTAATCGATTACTATTATAGGATAATCGATTACCACTGCAAAAACAGCAGAAAAACAACAAAAATTCAGCATCTCCAAAATTCAGCATTCCTTCAAAATACAACATGATCAAGGAATGGATTGTGCACGAAATTTCAATGTAAACAACAGTAAATACACCAATTGAAACACAAATTGCAAGATCCAAAGATCAAGCAACAAAAATTATTAAAGGATCACATTGTGGAAGATGAATCAAGAACAACAATGGTGGAAAATGAGATTACCACTTCAAATCTGAAAATTCTTCAAATCAATCCAAGATCCAAACTCCAAAGCCTTGATCTACAAGAATTGATGAAGAAAACAAGTTTGGATGAAGGTTTAGCTCAAAGTTGAACAAGATTAAATGTGAAAACTTGTTAACTTTCAAAAGAAGAAAGTGAGATTTGAGTGAATTTTGTGGTTAGGGAGAGAATTTGCAATAGGATTTTTGGCTATCAAAATCTTGAAGAATGAATAGAATGAGGCCTCTATTTATAGGATTTAGGCTTGGAAATTTTGGTGGTTTGGAATCAAAATTAGGATTGGAATTTGAATTTTGGAGGCAAAATCAAAATCAAGTGGTAATTAATGAGGTTGTATGGTGGGAATTAATTATGATGAGGTAGGGGAATTATTTAGAAGCGATCTAGAATATTCTCATGATGAAAATTTTGAAAATTGGTGCCAAAATGCTGCAGAATTTAAATTTGGCACATTTTCACAAAAAGCACACTGAGTAATTGATTACCTTAATGCTGGTAATCGATTACCACAGTGAAAAATGTGAAAATTTTACCTTTTTAATGTGTTGTCTTGGCTCTGGCTCGATTCTTCTATCTTGTCAAATAAGGCATGGAAATAAACACAAGAACCTTGGAGTCTCTTGAATAATACTCCCTCCGTCTCATAAAAAGTGTCCTATTTGAGCAATGCGCGGTTCTTAAGAAAATGATTAGATGTGTTGGTTGTAGTGAAAAAGTTAATGTCATTTACTAAAATACCCCTATTAAATGTAGTTGATAAAGTAGTTGAATAAAGTGAAATTTAATGAATAGGGGTATAGTAGTGGAAAAATAATAATAATGACAACATTGATAATGTAAATGGATAATTATTTTGAGACAAAGAAAAAGTGCAAATGAGACACTTTTTATGAGACGGAGGGAGTAATCAATTAAATTTTGGAAACTCTTGATCAGATGATTTTGAATTATTTGTAGATCAACTTTGACTTTGTTCAGATGAAATTAATTCGAGCTGAGGGACTGTTATTTGATGTCCTTGATCCAAATTTCTTCCCGAAAAAGTTAATTAACGAAAGACAAACATATTTTTGGATTTTCAATTAATGGTTAGTAAACATAAACAAACATCAAACAAACAAGAGAACATGGGTGCTTGGCGATCTTACTCAAGAATAAACCTTCAGAGGAGGGCAAAAGAACCAAAGTTTGTGATCTTGTTTGTGGTATGAGATGCAAATAACAATGTGGGATCTTAGGGGTAAAAATTAGGGTATTACATGTAGAACTAGTCAGAGTGTCAGTCGGCAAAAGTTGTCAACCAACCATGCTTGACACTTAAAAAAAATTCATTTAGCACCTAACCCTGGTTTCGCTAGGATCACAACATAGTGTAATACAATTTTTTTTACACTACTACAAAAATATATGTTGTAACATGTTAATATTCAATAAACCAAAGTAATAGAGGATATTTAGGCGGCTGCATTTTCTGTATTTTATTAAAAGACTTTCCACTACGGTCATTAATAACAACTATGGTAAAAAGTAGGAAGACATCACTTTAAACCACGGTTGAAATTCCAACCATGGAGAAAAGTGGTATATGGCCATGGGTTCAAATCCCAAGTATTTTTGGTTTTTTAACTTATTTTTAAGCCACTTTTCCCCGCAGTTGGAATTCCAAACATGGCAAAAAGTGTCGCCTTCTTATTTTTTTAAAGATATATAACGCTCTTAGTTCATTCACTTTTGCCCTAGACGTACGTACATAGACAAACTTCGTCTTCTATCTCCAAACTTCTTCCTTTTATGAAACATTAATGTTAGTTGTTTTTCTTGTTTCAGGTAAAATATTATTGTTTAACTATTCTATGTATTTATTTTGTTGTTCTTGTTCTTGTTGTAGTTCTTGTTGTTTTTGTTGTTATTATCGTTGTTGTTGTTATCGTTGTTGTTGTTGTTGTTGTTGTCGTTCTTTTTTATGTTCTTGTGGTTGTTCTTATTGTTGTTCTTATTGTTATTGTTGCTATTGTTCTTGTTGTTCTTGTTCTTGTTATTGTTGTTCTTGTTGTTCTTGTTTTTCTTATTGTACTTATTGTTGTTCTTGTTTTTCTTGTTGTTCTTGTTGTTTTTGTTGTTATTGTTGTTGTTATTGTTATTGTTCTTGTTGTTCTTGGTATTGTTGTGTTAAAAATATTTAATGTTATATATTGTGATGAAAATTATCAATGTAGTCAGGCAAAACATGAGGCAAAAATAAAAAAATGTTGATGTACCTTTCACCACGAGTATTTAAAATAATTGTGGTTATAAGTAGCGCACTTTCCAATTTTCTACCACGGGCACTGGACTGTGGTTGTAAATAACTCACATACAATCACACCCTACCTAATAACGGTTGTTGAACTATTAATATAGGTATTTCACAACTGTGAGTATATGTATTTTTTTGTAGGGGCGTTAGTAAATTTTTTAAGTATCCTCTCGTCCCAAGCGAAAATCCCAACATAAGCTGAAAGGCTAACATTTGAAGGGCGGTGTCACCAGTGATCCGATTAGGGACAATAATAATGTTACCTACTTGAACCTTATGAGAAGACTTCCCAACATTGCTACTGGAAAAAAATCCAGATGATTCATTGAAAATGCCCTCTCTAAAAACAATTATGTTAGAGGTACAATCATACTCAAAACTATCGAAAGTTATCAATATGAATGAATGTGGGTGAACGTACACCGAGAGTTATTATTCAGGTCATTTAGAGCTTCTACCTCCATCGATTACGAAAAGTCGTTATCGAAGGAGTCATTTCCCGAGTTAGCAGATGAATCTCATATGCCAACCGTAACAAAGATAAAGGAATAGGAATTATGCTACAAAGGCCAGGGTTTGAAATGGTAGCTAGAGTATAAATGGGTTAAGGAGAAAAGAAAGTAAAAGGAGCGAAATTCAAAGATAACTCAGAGAATGGATTGTTGTGGTGAGAAAGGAGGATGCATTGTCACCAAAGGTTGCCAAAAATGCAAAGAACAACAAATAATTTCTCAAGAGACCAAGTATGATCCAATTAGTAATGAGAGCGGAAACCCACTTTCAAAAAATCGTGCGACCGTTATATAAGAAGCAAATCAAGTAAGCGATGACCCGAATGCAAGGGAATGGGAAGATGAAAAGCAACCGTCAGATCTCGCCACATGAATACCATAAAATTCTAGTGTACTCAAGAACCCTAGGGGGAACATCATACCTTAACCTGTCAACTTAGGGGCACGCGTTAAATATTCACACGAAACGCCTCAATTATGGGAAAGGAATTTAATGTGAATGTTCTCTTCTTTGTCTCTCCATCATACTTACGTAGCCAACCTCACTTGAGGGCGGATTAAAAAAATTAGGCCCGCATAGAACCTAGAAGACTTTTCATACAACCTTCCATGTTAAGCTTTGGTGCAAACTATTATGGGTCGGCAAAACCCAAAAAGGATGGGACCCAATAATATTCTAAAGAACCAACAACCAAATCGGTCCAAGGATAAATATCTCTGCATGCATGATACCTAAGGTAAATTAATATTTTACATATTTTCACTCTACCCATTTTTTGACTCCCAGCGACTTGGGTTTTAGAGTTCTAACCTTTCAAATCCACCCATGTGATCTACCGCATCGAAGACTTGCAACGCCACATCAGAACTTCAACATTTCGATTCAATTTTATTATGGTTCCAATCCGAAATAACTTTCTTATTCAATGAGGAATTACCAAATGCACATAAGAATATGGAATATATGTGAAGCACTCAATTGAAGGGAGAACTTTTTATAATTAACTTGTATGTTTATGATGTTTTAGTGACACAAACAAATGCATGAAGGCACTTAAATTCAAAAGAGACATCCTGCTTATGTCTGATTTTGGAAGCCTATCTTACTTGTTGGGTATGAATTTTACGACCACAAACAAAAACATTTTCTTACACCAAAAGAAATATGCAACAAATGTGCTAAAGAAGTTCAAGATGATCAATAACAATGCAGTTGTGACATTTATTGACAATAAGGATAAACTAAACAAATAAGGGAATCAGAAGCTAATGGATGTTACTATAAATAAACAAACCATACGATCAACGATGTATGTATGTAATATCAAACCTGACTTATGTCAAATTGTTGGTTTAGTTGGAAAATTCATGGATCAACCAAAGTTATAGGTGACCTAAAATAGTCAAATAGGATACAAAGATACGTGAAAGGAACCATCATAATATGATCTACAAGAACGATGCAACATTATTTAATTATTCATACTCGGATTAGAGTGAAATCAATATGATAGAATATTCTCAACCGACTATTTGATAGTGATTGATAAAGCTCTAATCTACTTATGTTCAAGGAAGTTAGAAATTAAAATAATACTCCTTCCGTTTCTTTTTAATTGTCACTTTTTGGATAAATTTTTGTTTCTTTTTAATTGTCACTTGCAAAGTTCAAGGTAATATTAAATACATTTTTGTCAAAATTACCCCTAAATAATTATTACAAAGAGAGAAAAAGTAAAATGAATGTAATAAATAATTAGGGGTATTATAGGGAAAAGGAAAATTATTGTATGAAAAATAATAATATTGATTAGCTTTCTTGGTATATTAAAAAAATCAAAAAGTGACACTTAAAAAGGAACTGAGGGAATAGTATTTTAATTGTTATTATATACTAATCATACATTAATTCAATACGATCCTATCATTATTGAAATATCAATAGTCATTTGGTCAAAGTTGGATAAAAGAAAATACATATTCTACATGCTAAAAGTATAATATGAGATAATCCCTTAAGGTGCAGGGCTTTCAAAGATTTTTATGATTGTTGTGGTGTTAGAGTAAATTCTCTTTTTTCAACCTCAGAGTTGATATATATATATATATATATATATATATACACACACACGAACCTCATGAACATGGGTCTCATCCCGAGAAGATAGATTATGCAACTCTCATTCTTAAGAGCAGAGAAAGAGATAAGTATTTCCCCTCTCTTTTTGAAAAATATGACTACCTCCATTTGAGTCTCTCTCATATTGTTATGAATTGGGACACGTCACCTCCACATTTTCAAGAGGAGGGCGGACAATTTAAGAAATTAATGCTACAACCCGATGACGAACACGTGTTCTAACATATGGTCATCTAAAAAACTAGTGTGTGCGACATATTACGTCGCCTCCCTTAACAAACCTTATACGCCGCCTCTTATTGATCCTTTACAAATATATATACTAATATACATATTTTTATTTTTGTTTTATACCTTAAAATATTTAACTTAAATTTAAATCATACAAAATTAATATCTCAAATGGATAGGAGGCAGGATCTTTATAAACGTCTATACTTAACTTTCTTAGGATTAGACGTATATGTCTTGTTAAGGTTTATAATAATACAAATATGTAGTTCCCTTTTACTATAAGACTATGTTGGTCCACTTCTTGTTCCTTGTTTTACTGCTACTTTATTTTTCTTTTCCTTGGTGACATTCCAATTGCATTTGTTCAATGTTGTTAGTTTGAAACCTTACGGGTCACCACCCCCGTCAACAACAAAATCACTAGACCAATCCCAATCCACCTAATAGCCATAAAGCTTTCTCTTTAGTCTCAATGAATCTTTGAACCACAAAGAGAAAAATGTCCCTAGCCCCAAGTGAGAATGTGAGATAAAGACAGACATTCCAGTTGTATCTTGTTGCTTTTGAGGAATATAATTTTATGTGTTCCCGAAGTTTATCATAATTCTTTATTTTTATTTAATCAATACTATTACTACTATGGTATAATTATATATACTACTAGAGTATATATATATATTTGCATGCATGCAAGTGAATCCCTTCACGATACCCACGTGGATTTTGGTGGATGATATGATTAATAGTAGTAAATCAATTTTGATTTGCTTCAAATTATTTACTTGCACAATTGTTGCTAGTAGTATTTTCTTTTTACACATGGCATTGGGAAAGTGAAAAACTGAGATAGATGGGTCCCACAAAATCCAATGAGCCACGTAACATTATGATTAGCAAGAGCATTACATATAAGACTGTGCAGAACTGGCGTTGTGAAGAGCATATTTATTTTAGAAAATATAATAGGTGAGGTTGCGTGAGAATATAGAAAAATGAGAGAAGAAAAAACGGTTTAGTTGCTTTGCTTGTTTCTTGGGGTAAACGTAGTTTATTTAGTGACACACAAATCGAATATAGGGAGCATCTTTTGGAAAGTGGTGTTAATTCCCGTTTGTCGAACTGTTGTTCATCAATCTCAAGACGATCTGATTCTCTCTCTTTCTCTCACTACGAATATGAATGAATGTTTTTTTGAATCTTTTGGTCGATATTCTATATGATGAAAGTGGGGTCATTTGTTTGGCTTTAAAATGTACTCATTTGAACTTGATTTTGATGAAACTATATGGTAGCCTTTTTCTTTTTGGTGTAGTTTCTATCTTTGACCCATTGAAATGTGTTGTTGTCTAGTGGACTAGACGCATAACAAGCCGAGTAAGAAACCAAGAGAGTGTTTGTTGCTTTGATCATTGCAGCAACTTACTTTAACTTTTTTATTCTTAATCCATTTTTCAGGATCATCTTGTTTCTTATACGGCTAATACTGTTGCTACCGTCATTTACTAAGATTCAGGTTGGATTTTTGGACCATCACAATTCACCATTTGCTGCCATTTCTTTTAGATATCACGTCACGTGATTCCCTCGCTACGGCATCAAGGAAACGAGTTCATCAATCCTATGTTTCAATTCTATACTATCACTATTATAAATAATTATTTATTTATTTATTTAATACTATACCTGATCTATGTATTTATTAGATATATTAGTTGTTTAATAAAAAAAATCAATTCTACTTATCATAATAATCGGGATTAATAATTAGAGTTAGGATCTTTTCATTTCTAAGAAAAAAATAGATAGTTTCATTACTATTTTATTTTTTTTATAAAACTCAAATCATGTAAATTGATTTCACCAATTTTAAAATTGTATGCTTTAATATATTTTTTTAAATTAATTTTTTTTTGTTGAGAAATTAAGAAAATCATAGCTTAATGATAAGATGGTAATATTTACTACCTCTGATTTTTAATATAAAAAAATTATTTTTTAAATTCATTAAAAAATCAATGTCCTTAGACTATATATAGTCTAAATATATTGATTAGTCAATGAATTTAAGAAGTAATTTTTTTTATATATTAAAGATTAAAAGGAGTGCTAAAATGTTTTTATATTAATGATAATTATTTTTTATAAGTAAATGAAATTAAAATTAAAAGTAAATTTGAGTAGAAGGGATATTCAAACAAAAAACAAGAAAAGTCCACACACCAACCATCAAGGGTCAACAAACAACAAAAACCACAGAAAAGCAAAGCTAACTAGCAGACAAGAATAACAACGACTAGGAATCTCAATCCCCAACACAGATTCGCGCTTCTTTTATTCCTAGTAACAAGTCAACTCGAAGAAGTATACTTTACCAACAACACAATTTTCTTCACTCTGTTACGACATATCCTTCCAAGTTTGGACAACAACATGGAAAAGCAGGAACAGATGAATCATTGATTCTTACAAGCCTAGGAAAATATGACACACTAAGTTTGGGTGCCACTTAGGTACCCTCTATGAGCCAATTCGCCTCTAGTTGGAATTTTATGTTACAATAATCTCTAACCAAAGACTTGCACCTTGGAATAAATTACTTTCAAATAAGATCCAATTCTCTTTGAAGCCTCTCCTCCTAAAACCAGTTTGAATTGCACAAAGACTATAGTTTGATATAACAATCTTTAACATAATAGCCATCAGGAATAAGCCATCAAACAAAGGTATCTTGCATCTCCAGAATCGGATGGCTACCCAACAACTAACACAACAATTAATTGAAATCACAACTTAGCGGAGTAGGAAACAAGTTGACATTCACATCCAAAACCCAGGTCCAAGATCCATCTAGCCACTTGCCATAATCCGCCACCTTCAAATTAGCTTGTTTCACACACGAAGACAAACCAGGGAGCAAACTGGGAACATAATGTTGCCCTAATCACTTATCTCTCTAAAATTCAATGGAATGACTGTTGGCCATCTTACGAGAAATGCAATCCCTAAACCAACTAGAATCCTCCTGAAAAAGCCTTACAAAGTTGCCTCAAATCTCTCCACAAGATTGAGGCATTATTCGAATTTTCCAACCTGCCACCATGTAAAATATTCTCCTTAATCTCCTCATACCTAAAGGAAAAAAGGTATGACCGCGCATTCTTTGGTTTGTTTACAACTTTCTAGCACCACTTGCTCAATAAAGCGACATTGATGTTCTCATAATTTCTAACATCAAGTTCTTCATTAGCCTTAATTTTACACACTTAAGACTAACTAATCCAGTTAATTCTCCTCTGAGCTATTGTCTCTCCCCATAAATTAGCATGTTGATCTTTTTAGTGTCCAAAATTACAATCTTGGGAGCTTTATAGGCAGAAAAAAAAAAGACTGGGATTTCACTTAACACTGCATCTAGAAGCATTACACGAGCCCCTATAAACATAAATTTTCCCTTCCAACCTGACAAACGATAATGCAACTTAGACAGCAGAGGAGATCATATTTCCTTCTTGCGTGAATTAGCACCAACAGGGATACCAAGGAATAAAAACAATAATTTATCATTCAAATTAACTCTAATAATTTTTATTTTAAAGAAGTTAATACATAAACCTGATGACAACTCAAAACCACGCAACATTGCTTGAATACTCCATAAATTATGCAACGAAGCTTCCTTCAACAAAACGATATCGTCCAAAAATTGAAGGAGATCAAAGGAAGCATGGTCTAAAACTTTGAAAGGAATAAACTGGCCTAACCAAACTTCGTTACGCAACAACCATGTGAGGCCTTCAACAGTAATGGTGAACAAAAAGGGAGACAAAGGGTTCACTTGGCGTAGGTCCCTTCGAGCTAGAAAATCCTTAGTAGGATTTTCGTTCACTAGAACTAATAAAGAACTTCCGAAAAATGCCAGCATTCATCCAATTCATCCACTTGCACCCAAAGCCCTATTCTTTCCATGATATAATGCAGATAATCCCAAGAGACAGAATCGTACGCTTTTTTAAAGTCAAACTTGAAGAGAATGCACTTTTTCTTGTTCCTTATCGTGTAATCAACTAGCTCATTAAGAACAAAAACACTATCAAACAATTGCCTTTTAGGGATGAAAATTGGGTGGCAAGAAGAAATAAAACAATCAATCACTTTTTTTTCAAACGCTCTGCCAATAACTTACACAAAAAAAATTGTACATACTCACCACAAGGCATACCGACCTAAGTTCATTAATATTCGAGGATTCCTGACTTTTGGAATTAAATCCATAACAGCCGCAGGGAAGACCTTAGGCAGCGAAGCACAAACATAGAATTCTTTAAAGCAAGCAAATGGATCACTTTTGATAACATTCCAACATCTTTTGAAGAAGCTCAAGTTAAAGCCATCTGGTCTTGGCTCTTCTCACCATCGCACAACCATACTGCCTCCTTAATTTCTTCTTCATAGAACGGTTCCTCTAGATTACGATAATCAACAACTAAAAGATGCTTAAAATATACCCCCTCCAAATTTGGCCTGAGAGCCTTGGGTTCTTAGAACCTACATTCGAAATGACTCAAAACTTCCAGCTGGACTTCCTCAATCTGCTCAAGAAAACCCCTTTCTGACTTAAAGATCCAAAATACAATTTCTTCTATACCTATTCTTCATGGTTGCATGAAAAAATTAAATTATAATTTCCCGCATTCAACCACTTAAATCTAGATTTATGTTTGTTCCAGACTGGACCAACGACTAGGCATGGCCCAATCCACTTCTACTTTTAAAATGGCCTAATTGCCCAAGTCCAACTGGGGGAGGGCAGCATTTACCTTTCTGCCCCTCCATCGGGCACATATGGACGGATGAATCTCAGGATCATTTGCTCCTCCCCGATATTTCTGCCCGTTACGCACGACTCAGTCGTCCAGGAACAACCACGACGCCTGTGCCTAGAACTGCGCCCTTGCCCGTGGCAACGGCTAGTTTCGGGCACTCCTGCCCGTCATAACGGCTCATTTTTGGCAGTTACCTATTCTTCGGGAAACAGTTATTACGCCCCGAAAATAGGGACCGTTGGCCACGCGTTGGGGGCATTATATAAACCCTCTCACTTAAGAGGGTCAGGTATCGAATAATCACCCTAAGAACTCATACTTTGTACTTGCCCCTTTTCTCTGACCTTTTCTTACTTGAGCGTGCTTGCAGGTACACCCCCCTCCTCCTCATCTCACACCCAACATCACAGACGTTCTTCTTGGCCCATCATAGGATCTGATTAGCCTTCACGATCAATGTCTGAGAATTGCCTCTTTATGCTGAAGCATTTGCCACATTTTGGAAGAAGTTTTTTTTTCCTTTTTACCTGCTATATCATAAAAATCTACATCCCTATCACTGACACTATAAGATCCAAGTCATTTAACTCCTTAACAGTTTTCTTGACTATCAACTTAATTTTCCCAAACACTTCATGATTCCACATTTTCAGTTTCTATTTTAAGAACTTGATATTTTCTTTAAACATAAACCCAGAATTCCCCTGCACTTTATAAGAATGCCACGCCTCTTCCATAACATATAAGAACTCTTGATGATCAAACCGGCAGTTAAAAACCTTAAAAGGTTTGGGACCTTAGTTTTAAAGGTTAACATTGATCCAAATTGGATTGTGATAAGAAACTTCTCTACAACCCACATGTTTCCCATCAATAGACCAAGATTCCAAAATACCTTCAGATAAAGGAACCTATCTAACCTACTCATAGCAGACCCCCTCAATATTGAACCAATTAAAGTTTTTTTCCCAATAACAAGAATATTAATCAACTTCATTCTTTCAATAAACTAAAAAAAATATCGCATTTCACTTATATTAACAAAGGAACTAGATTTTTTCCTCTCACTCTTCCTCTTGATAGCATTGAAATCTCCCCGTGCACCATTCACCTTTAGAAAAACTATATTTAAGATGAACCATTTCCTTCAAAAGCTTCCTATTTATTTTGTAATAAACAAGAAAAATAAATGTTGACCAAGTACATAGCCATTCAATTCCAATCTAGATTAATCCTCACAAAACCAGCCCCTAAGAAAATGAAGTTGACACTTGACCGCTCCTAATCTCCACGGGATGATAAGGCCACCTGACCTCCCTTGATCTGAATTAATCGACCATTCCACGTCTTTACTTCCTCACAAAGATCTAGAACCTTTTTCCAAATTCTACAAGCAACATCTTCATTCCTCTTGCCCTGTAAACGCTTATTACCCTGAACAACATCAGAATCGGAGTTAGGATCATAGCACAACGCGACCCCCTTGTAAATTTACTTGAATTGAATTGTCAAGTAGAGTAAAATTTAATAAATTAAAATATTATTCAAAATAATAATAAATTTTGCATAATTATTCTAAAGTGTTAATGATTTTGAGACAAAAATACAAGTAATACGTCTTTTTAGGATGGATGGAATAATACTAATACTCATACTATACCTATTTATAAAACTCTGTTTTTAAGAAAAATAGAGATAAAAAGAACATTTCTTGTGAGAATTTATTGATATTGAAAGTATATTACAATTTGCATTAGGAAAGATGACCCTGATGATTATATATACAAAGGAAATTTAAGCAAAACTCAATTTACTTTCTTAAATAAGTGTGTAAGGATTAACTACATAACTAGCTAACCTAACCTGGCAATAAGCTAGAAATACAACAACAAAACAGTGTCATATGGAGTACGACTGAATTACAATTGTATTTAATACTGCCCTACAAGTTGAACGATGAATGTTATAATGGTGACGAGTTTAGAAACCAAGTGTAGAAAGGCAAGACTAGCAAAAAAATTAATGAGTAATTCTACAATTTAGGGAAAAGGGGAGATATGAAACAAATAGACTATTATCAAATATGAGATTGTGAGAGAAGTATACTATATATAGTGTTGCCAAAATAATCAAATGATAGTTTAGGAAAGGTGATGATGAGATCCTTGAAAAGGTATCGTAGCCATAGGATCTCACAAACCAAGTTTCCTAAAGCCTTATACATATTTTTATGAACTAGATCTTGTGTCTGTTGACTTTTAAGAGATAAGCGATGATCCCAAAAATAATGTAAACCTAATGATATATCTTCTAGTTTGAGGAAAGGTTACTCAATCACTATATACAAAACGATAAATACAAATTTTCGAGTTTAAATGGATGAGCAACACTGAAATACGCATGTCTCATAATAGAAATATGTTGGATTTACTATTGAACAACAAACACTACTACAAAACGGCCAAACAACAATGCCAGGTTTACAACGGCATCCTATACACCATTCTTATAGTGCGTACTGGATGCGTGCGCATTATTTTAATTAGAAATCTCAAGGGTATAATAACGGTTTTTATGAAAACTGTGGTGATACAATCTGGCTATCATGGGTTCGAACCTCATCGCCCTCAAATAGTTTATCCCTTTGATGTAAATGCTTCCTTTTTAAGTTTTATTAATATTTAACTAAAAAATAATAAGGATATCACGACGGATTTTTCTCAAAACCGTTGTTACAAATTGAAGTTCTTTTTATGTATTTTAAACACCAAGTATATATATCAATTTATCCATTGAAACAACCCTAACACCAACGCCGTCACCATTGTCGGGAAGAAGACAACAACAACAACAAAGTGTTCTACTTTAAGGTGTTGCAATGTCACATTTGAAGACAAAATCATCCAAAGGTGTTTCTACGTCTTGTTCCAGTGTAAAATCTCAATCTGGAAATTTTGTGGTTGTGATGGTCGTATGGTTTCGTATCAATGCAAGAAGGGACAAAATAAAGGAAGGATTTTTTGGAGATGTCCATTTTGGAGGAGCGATGAAACATGTAATTTGTTCATATGGGATGAAGACGTGGGAGAAAGAGATGGAAATGACGATGAGAGCATTATGAAGTCAGAGTTGGAAGTTGTGGGCTATCTGAAGGTTATGTATGAGGATTTAAAGAAAAAGAACAAGAATTTGAAGAACAAACTGAAATCAGAGATATTTTCTGGAAATATCAAGATGTTATGTTTTTTTGTCTCCTTTATGTTTAATATTTACTTGTTATGAAATGTAATCATTGAATTAGGGTTCGAATTACATTGTTGATGTTTAAACTGCAGATGCATTGTGAATTACATTGTTGATGTTTAAACTGCAGATGCATTAAGTTAGAAGTTAAGGCGCACCTTTTCTTTTTTATTTATTTTAAAATTCATAAATAAAAGGGTTATCACTACGGTTCTTCTGGTTAACCGTAGTGATATATTTATAATAAATAAATACCTATGTATATGGTTTTTATTTATTTTAAAATTCACAGATAAAAGGGTTATCACTACGGTTATTCTAGTCAACCGTAGTGATATATTTATAATAAATAAATACATATCTATACGGTTGTTATTGTTAACCGTTGTGAAATAGTTTACCCATATATAAGCGAAATAACTTTCACTTAATTGACAGTAACGTCGTTGCCTTCAAAGTGAAACCCTAGAACCCATTTTTTCTCTTCGTTTTCACCATTAGTCGTGAATCTTGTGCTTCATACATTAAGGTATTCTTCTTCTTCCATCTATTGTTAGATATTTCCCATTATCTCGTTTGTTGCATGTTGTTTTTGTTGATTGTTCTCATTTTTTCAGATTCGTTTTCACTACCTTAACAAAGACCATACTTTGGAAACTCATAATGTTTGTGTTGCTATGGAAAAATGTATAAGAAGCATGAAGCTATGATGGAAACTTCATCCACCTTGTACTTTTTTTCATAGCATCACGAACAAGATGTTAGTAAATGAAGAAACAACAGTGTAAGCAAACTTTATCTAGTTTTAGAAGCAATGAAAAGAAGTATAAGAAGTATGAAGCTTTTGTGTAAGCTTTTTCCTCCTTATATTTCTTTTTCATAGCTTCCCAAACTAGTTCAACATCATAATTGATTCCTGTTCCGCGATTAGTTTCATTAAAAGGTGCGTTATTCCTGTTCCTCTCTTTACTCATCACTGGATTATGGTTTTAGGGTTTGTTTTCAACTGAGGATGCTCATTTTTGAAGTTTACTTTGTTTCCTTTCAGGTTAAGGGGATGATACAGGGTGATGATGCTGGTGGAAGCAAACGTATTATATCAGTTTATAATTTATGGATCTGGTATAGAATGTTGTTTGAGTTTATCATATTCTATTTACATTGTTTGTTTAACTAACCCTCACTTAAAGTTTGCTGGTGGTAGCAAGCGTCTTATATGAGTTTATAATATCTGGATCTGGTATAGAATTTTGTTTGAGTTTATTATATTCTATGTAGATTGTTTGTTTCACTAACCCTCACTTAAAATACATTCAGTTAATTTGACATAGATACTTATAATCTGCAAATTAAGTTGTATTTGAAAACCAACTTAAACAAACCAATGTTGTTTTCTGATTGCATGCCTCTCATCATTTATCTCACGTTCTTTTATATATAGTGTTAGTTCTTGTGATTGGCTGAAATTTTGGTAAAACCTTGTTAATGTCATGGTTGATGTTGCAACATGAGCTTCTAACATTATTGGTATGATTGGTTAACATTCTGGTGTTGTGAAAGTAGTTAAGGTGTTGAAGAGTTAAAGTGCTGAAGAGAGACGTCACATGCGATGTCTTGACATTACTATACCAGAACATTAAAACATCAGGTTGTGATGGTTTTAGGGCTACGCGCATTATGTTGATTCAAGGAGATCTGTTAGCTAGATTGGATGCGAATTTCTTGGTGCAATCATTAATGAAGAAGATTAGTTTGTTGTTAATTTAATGCAAAAATATATGGAGAACAATCAGAGTTAATTATTAAGATTTAATTGAAGATCTATTGAGGAAATAATATGTTGCAGATTTGGTGCAGAAGATTTGAAGGCCCAAATCCAGTTGGGAAAAGTTATACATAGAATGCTTGTAATCTAGAATAGGTACGGGTCCAAGATGTAGATCATTAGGGCTTAGTCAAAGTGAACCACTCGGGTTGAGAGATGGTCACTGTGTTATGACTCAGAAACCTGTAGGTAATGAGTATTGTATTGTTCTTGGAGGAAGCTTTAAAGCAACTCCAATGTGTGTCATGGAAAGGTGACTTTTCTGTGTTTGAAAAGTTGTTGGAAATCAAGCTGTTGATGCAGTGGCGGAGAAGTTGACTGCTAGACATCATCACGATGATTGGGAGTGAGATGGAGTCTCTTATCTAGGGAGGACTTAGATAGAAGGGTCATTGGGTAGTGATTAAATTAGGTAGATTGTCAACTGGTTTGTTGAGTCTGTAATTTGATACTGCTAATAGTGGACTTCCTTCCTGGCTTGGTATGCCCCCAGATGTAGGTTGTTGAACCGAACTGGGTGAACAATCCTTGTGTGTGGTTTATGCATTTCTGTTTCTATTATTGACTTGTTCATACAACAGATATTGATGTTGTGACATTGCACTTGACATCACATGTCTGTACCAGAATTTTAATTGGTATCAGAGCAGGCATCCTGTCTGTTTCTGGATGAGATCTTGGGAAGATACTTTCTGGTTCATGAGCAAGGAAGAGAGTTTTTTGGATGATCCCTTAGAGTGAAGGTTGGACTGTTTATGATAAAGTATTGATGGCAAGTGGTTTATGCTGATAGTGTGCAAGGATTTTTGAGTAGTGCCTGAAGGTTGTTGAGGAGTTGTTATGTGTTTCGCTGCATGGTATCTGTTGTAACCCTGGTTGGTTCTTGCATCTCTGGTGTTGAGATTCTAGGAAGATATTCTCTTGGAAAGACATTAGGGTTTGGTCTCCTCAGCAGGATGTCCTATGATGTTGTAGTTTATGCAAGACAGCTTAAACCGGTTGGTTAGAGAGGCTAATATTACTTGAGAATTATCTCATATCCTTGTTTGGGAGAGAAGTGTTCATAAGGTGAATGGATCTTCTAAAGACTGTTTGACATGGAAGGATCATAAGAAGAATATATTTCAAGTCAGACATTGAAGACCAATCTGTTCAGTACAGTGATTCCTTCTTTATCATCTTTCTTGATGGTGAAAGAAGAGGGTAGAGCCAAAGCAAAAGAGTATCACTGTCAAATCTTTCATGTGGGAGTGAAGATCTTGATAAGTCATATCTTAAGCTTAGTTGTGGTGACCTAAGGAGGAGGAAGTTTCATCAAGGAAAAAGCTGAGCTTAATATGTCAATGTCTCGACATCGCGCTACACATCAGCAGTTTATGCATTTCAACTGGAGCTGGTTGAAGAAAAGGTAGTAATATTGATAGCAGAAGAGAAGGAGATGATCCTTGTTTGAGCTAAACTGTCTGAGGATAATATTATAGGGAAAATGCATCCAAGAGTCTGTGTGAAGTAGCAGTGTAAATCAGTCTGTGGTCAATTGGTGTCTGCATTAGTTGTATGGAATGAACTCTTCCAGTTTTGTGGCTTGAAGGATTGGAAGTAGCAGATTGTCTATGGTATGTTAGATGGAAGTTATCACTCTTAAGTTAGACAAAAGGTCTGAACCTTGTGCTTATAAGAAGAAGCTTCTGGAAGAGTGTGTTATGCAAGTTACTGCAGTTTAGTTGGTCTAATCTTGGAAGTTGATAAGATGAAGATGGAAGACTATGAAGACATCATAATCTTGATGGTTACAGCTTGGATCAGTTTATCTAAGTGGTTTAGAGCATGGTGTTTGCTCTGGTTGTGAAGGTCGAGGATAAATGGCAGTTATCTCTGGCTTTCTACTGATGGCTCTACTAAGGGAAGTGACTCGCTTTAGTATTGCTATGAGGTAGTCTTGGACTACTTATTTTCTGAAGATTCAGATGTGGTAGGTTTGAAGTCTTTGGAGTTTCTAAGCAGGATAGAGGTTGTCTACTCAAACTTGATTATTGAATCAAGTCTATGAGTGCATGGAAATCTGTTTCTGCAAAGGGAGGAGGTTCTTCTGAGTGGCAGAAGGTAGAGCTGAATTCAACAGTTGGATGACATAATGTTCTGACATCTAGCTTAACATCAGGAGTCTCAGCTGGTGATGTGGAACATCAGCTAATGATAGGGTGATCTACAGGAATGAACAATAGGATGCTTCAAAAAGAACGTTCTCTTGGCAGTTTGTAGGAGCTGCATGAAGGAGAAGATGTGGCATGACCATGGCTTAGGGAGTCTAAGTGTGTTTGCTTTTGAGCAAGTGGAACATGTGAGTTGAAGACTCAAGGAGATTATTCTTCTTGAAGGTGAATGAGATATGTTTTAACTTGTGTTGGGGTATTATCTGGTTGGATATCCTTGGTGAAGGATGTTTATGCTCTGGTTCAGGAGCTTGGTGCCTACATTATGCATAAGGAGCGTCTACATAGTCATACGGGAGAATGATGAAGTAGAAGGTCTGCTTTGGATGAAGAATGTAGTGAAGACTGAAGTAGATCAGGGTCTTGCTAAAGGCAGAAGAAAAGACAATGAAGGGGACATGGACCTATTGTCAAGTCATGCTAGATCAGCCTGGCAAGATGTGGAGTTTTGGAGCATGAGCAAGAGGGAATTATGTCTGATGTTGGGACAACACTCGACATGTGTTGAGCTTTCAGCCAAGAAAGTTAGTTGTGCTCATGGTGGAGTATAAGGTCAAGTCACTTACCTAATTTGAAGTGATCTTATAAAAGAGGGATCAGCTCGTGCCACAAGTGTGCATAAAAGTATGTCAGACCAAATGTCATGCCTTGTGTGAGAAGGTAATCTTATTTTGTCTAATAGTGGATACTTTGACGGGAGACTTAGTATTTGTCTATTAGTGATGTTGTGCATAAGGGTAAATACATTGACGGGAGACAGAGTATTTGTCTAGAGAATTATGCAAATCTGTGTCTGGATTTTTTGTGTGGCCAAGATGGAGTAGTTTGATATTTGAAGATGACAATCTGAGGTAGCCTTATCAGCTAACTGTATCAGAAGTGTGTGAATGAAGGTGTGAGCATCACCTGCTGGCTGTTTGTAAAGACCTTTTTGGGAGCTTGGCAGTTGTCTGATGTGTGGATGGAATTTAGTTTTCTGAATTGTGTGAGAGTTTACTCCTCTCTGTTGTGATCAGGTGGTTATGATGCCGAAGATGTGAGCTGGTATCTAATGCTGATGTCCTACATGATGTTACAACATCTTTGTCTGGTGTGAAGGTCTGGGACTGTGCGTATGAAGTTGGAAGAAGCAGAATTAGTGTCTGAAGTGGTGATCTGATCAGAATGATTGAATATAAGGAGGGTTCTTCTAATACGAGTAAAAGGTGGTGGCAGCCCTTATCTTGTGTTGCAAGTGATCTATAGACAGTTGCGAGAAATTCCAAGTGGGCGTTTATGTTGGACTTGGCAGACCATGTATCTGAAATAAACATGATGAGATTATGCTCAACAAATACAAGAAGTGGCAGTTCTTAATGTTGAGAATATGGCAATTTCATTGGTGTCAAGTATTCATCTTCATAAGGAGCATTGGGTGTTCATGTCAGGGGGAGTTAAGGCTGATGTCTATGGTCTTTACTGCAAGGGTGCAGATTGTTGTGAAGATTGCGCAGAGTGGTGTCAATCAACATGATGGGACATGTACTACTGAGTATGATTGGATATTCCTAAGGCTGGTATGCTAGTGCTTATGAGGAGGCTGAAGAGCAGAATTGTTGTATCTGGGAAAAGTTAGTTTTCTGGAGGAATCTAGAAGGGATTGTGAGTTGTGCTTGTGCTTTGGAATATTTCGAAGTGTCTTGGGTGGATAATATTGCGAGCCAGCATACAATGTCTGATGCGATGTCAGAACATGGTATAGGACATGTCTGTCTTGAGCCAGACAAGGAATTATTCTGGACGGTGGTGTAGGGATAAGGTGGAACACGTGTCTTCGACTATGCATGGAACTGTTTTGCCACAATTTATGGTAAAGATCAGTTAGGAAACAATAAAAGTGGTCAAGACTGTTTTGGACGGTAGGCATTGAATTTGGAAGGAGTTTTTAGTACCTAAAATAGCGTTTCTGTGACCAAGAACCTTGACATATTCAAAGCTCGTTAATTCCTAAGTAACTGATTAGCTATTTATAGGAGTTATTCTATTCTCCTTCAACCAGTGAGTGTTCTTGTTTCATAAGTCTTATGGCGTTTATTCGTTTTTGGGTGAGCACTACTTGGGTCTGGTTCTGTGAGGGCTTTCTTTGCAAATTTGTGGCTAAAAAGGGGGAGAAAGGAAAGGGTTTTGCTAAATGGTTTGCGCAGATTCTATGTCTGGAGTCTGCAGTTCCAGATGTGATTCATAGATGTCGAAGAGGATGTCCTATCCTTAAGTTGGTGTTGAGTCTTTGTGACTTGTGTCCTGAGTTATGAACACAGTTGTGACTTGTGTTCTGAGTTACCTGGGTTGGCAGAATGGCACTTCTTAATTTTCATCTTATGCCACAGATTAAACCCAGTGACTGATCAATGAAGGTGGGCAGAATTATCTTATGCCACCATTGGTCTTTTATGTATAGACAAACATATCTTTTTTGGAGGAGTCTTCTACATTTGTTCTGGGTCTGTCCTGGAAGGAAAAAGAAATGTGTTGTGTTGAGGGGGAGTGTCAGATATCTTCTTCCTCATGTGCACCAAATGACTTCAGGACTGTCTACTACTTAGGTCTTGATGTGTTGCCTGGAGTTGCTGTTATATGGTGGTGTTATGTCCAACATGATGTTCTAACATCATTCAAAAGTAGCCAAGAAGATGATTCTCCATGATTGTTGTACACAGTAGCTACTGATGGTTACTGTTAGGATCAACTGACTTCTAACAGTAGTATAGGGTTGTAATAGCTGATGAAATTAGAGCTGTAATGTTTATATATTTGTTTTAGCCAAAATTAGCCAAAGGGGTAGATTGTTAGTTCTTGTGATTGGCTGAAATTTTGGTAAAACCTTGTTAATGTCATGGTTGATGTTGCAACATGAGCTTCTAACATTATTGGTATGATTGGTTAACATTCTGGTGTTGTGAAAGTAGTTAAGGTGTTGAAGAGTTAAAGTGCTGAAGAGTGATGTCACATGCGATGTCTTGACATCACTATACCAGAACATTAAAACATCAGGTTGTGATGGTTTTAGGGCTACGCGCATTATGTTGATTCAAGGAGATCTGTTAGCTAGATTGAATGCGAATTTCTTAGTGCAATCATTAATGAAGAAGATTGGTTTGTTGCTAATTTAATTCAAAAAGATATGGAGAACAATCAGAGTTAATTATGAAGATTTAATTGAAGATCTATGAGGAAAGAATCTGTTGCAGATTTGGTGCAGAAGATTTGAAGGCCTAAATCCAGTTGGGAAAAAGTTATAAATAGAATGCTTGTAATCTAGAATAGGTACGGGTCCAAGATGTAGATCATTAGGGCTTAGTCAAAGTGAACCACTCGGGTTGTGAGATGGTCACTGTGTTATTACTCAGAAACCTGTAGGTAATGAGTATTGTATTGTTCTTGGAGGAAGCTTTGAAGCAACTCCAATGTGTGTCATGGAAAGGTGACTTTTCTGTGTTTGAAAAGCTGTTGGAAATCAAGCTGTTGATGCAGTGGCAGAGAAGTTGACTGCTAGACATCATTGTGATGATTGGGAGTGAGATGAGTCTCTTATCTAGGGAGGACTTAGATAGAAGGGTCATTGGGTAGTGATTAAATTAGGTAGATTGTCAACTGGTTTGTTGAGTCTGTAATTTGATACTGCTAATAGTGGACTTCCTTCCTGGCTTGGTATGCCCCCAGATGTAGGTTGTTGAACCGAACTGGGTGAACAATCCTTGTGTGTGGTTTATACGTTTCTGTTTCTATTATTGACTTGTTCATACAACAGATATTGATGTTGTGACATTGCACTTGACATTACATGTCTGTACCAGAATTTCATATAGATTATGGTATAATGATCTGGCTCCTTAGATGCATCGCCATCTTCCATTATAGTTAAATCAAAGATGAGGCAAATTATCCAATGTCTTGTTGATCTTATGTAAATTTAACTATAATCGAAGATAGCGATATATCGAAGGAGTCAGATCAATAAACCACAATATATGTAAAAGAGCATGAAATGCACGATGAGACGAATGCAATCAGAAAACAACATTGGTTTGTTTAAGTTGGTTTTCAAGAACAGTTTAATTTGCAGATTATAGACATCTTCATCAAATTTAATCCATGTATATTTATTTAGTGAGGTATTTGGAAAACAACCAATCTACATTTAATATAATAAACTTAGGGTACTTACAACAACGGTTATATATTGTAACCGATATCATAAGTAATTTATGTTTTATATAAATTCGCTACTGATGGGTTTCGAACCCAGAACCTAAGTGTATGTATCGCAACGGTTTATTATCATAACCGTTGTGATATATGGCGTGCGTCCTGCCTTTCAACAACGGTTTCCAGACCGTTGTAGAAACAGCGAACTTAGAACGACAATCTACATAACAACGTCTTCGCCCGCGTCATTATATGTCATTCCCAACCGTTGTTAAATGGGTTTTTCGTAGTAGTGAAAGGTTATGTTAAGCCTAGTTATGATCAAATAAATTAGCATACATATGAGTCTTCGATATTGAGTGATGTCTCAGATAGCTCAGACTCGGTACAATATAGTTTTAAAGAGGAACCATAAGGTATAAGGGCAAGTTTTACAACCAACATACATGTTTCTTTTAACACTTCAAGAGTGTAATTCTTTTGATTCAAAATAACATCAATTGAAGAATGAAGTACATTAAGACTTGGGAAATATTTGAGTATTCCTAGATTTTTAATTTTGAGCTAATAATGAAGAAATTGTTTTTACGTATTTGATTTTATTTAGATAACCTCTTGTGATCACTATAATATCAACATAAATTAGTAAGGGTAGTGGAATTATAGTGTGTGTGCTAAAAAAAGAGTGAATAATTAGCATTATAATGTGAATAACCAAGGGAAACAAAGAAAAACAAAAATCTTAGAATACCATTTTGTGCTTGCTCGTTTAAGTACATAATGGATTTGTTAATCTCGCAAATCTTGGATGAAATAATAGTGGAATGATAAGTTTATATTCGAGAAGATTGGCCATCTAAATCTTTTTATTTAGACGGTTTCTTAACACACCACCCGTGTTTCTTATACACCACGTGAAATTTCGTTTTTGCCCCCCAGTTCCGGATGTGCATATCCGAACGCACCGTTTTTTTTTAAAACGTTGCTTTGTTCTGGATGTACAAATCCAAAATGACAAGTTACGCGTAATTCGGATGTGCACATCCGAAAAAATGGCTGAAACTTAAAAAATATATTTATTTTAAGAAATAATAATATGTATTTTAACAGAAGGTTAGAGGAACAAATATGGCAGACATCCTTTAATGATAACTTCAAAATATTTATCAAAATGCATGATGGCCACTTGTTCCGTATCCAAAAGTTGTCTAGTAGTTCTAACCTATATTTAAACAAAATAACGGTCATCCACCTATGGTGACAAACATGACCTCTGTAACCATAAGTTATATATCCAAAAAAGGCATTGTGAATGTCCGAACTCCCAAATCTATCCTCGAAGATTGTAGGACAAATGAAGATCAAAAGTAAAACATTACTTCATTGAAGTTATCCAAGATAAATGGCAGCAGAGTCGACACAAAGTTGGTGGTACTTCTATTACCACTTACAGAACCAGAATCAGAATTTTCGACTTCACTTATGTAGTATCGAGCGTGGTGCCTAATTGATACATGTTGATGTATATTTATGTATATGGAGTAAGTGAGGGTTAGTTCAGTCAGGTTTTACTTTAAAATCGGGGAACATTTGATAGCTTTCCGCGCTCGATACTACATAAATGAAGTCGAAAATTTTGATTCTGGTTCTGCAAGTGGTAATAGGAGTACCACCAACTTTGTGTCGGCTCTGCTGCCATTTATCTTGGATAAGGTCAAAGAAGTAATATTTTACTATCGATCTTCATTTGTCCTATAATCTTCGAACCTATAAAATATAATCCTTTTAGGCTTAAACCCAGTTGATTTATAGAAAGCCACACGCCACTCCTTGAAAACCAAAATGGTAAATAATAATGAATTATTTATGCATTCAAACACTTTTTTTGTATCGTGTAAGTTAGTAACTACACTCATTCTTAACCTTTCTTCTCCACAAAACTCAGTCTTTTCGGTGCTCTGTGCCCTTATAGGTAAATAATAATGCGTTTTTTTATGCATACAAACTTTTTTTTATTCATCAACGTTTCACTTTGTAATGCATGTTTACTTCATTGACATTGACTGAAGATTAATGGCTACACCGAAATAACACATTGAAGAAATACGATGAACAAAGTTTTCTATTGGTGGGAAACCTAATCCCTTGACTCAAGATCTTCATCATGCTGTCAAGACCTTCTCCCTCCCCTCATTGACATTGACTGAAGATTAATGGCTACACCGAAACAACACATTGAAGAGATACGAAGAACAAAGTTTTCTATTAGAGAGATACGAAGAACAAAGTTTTCTATTGGCGGGAAACCTAATCTCTTGACTCAAGATTTTCATCATGCTGTCAAGACCTTCTCTCTCCCCTCATTTGAATGTATATTAACTTGTGATGATATATTAACGTATGTGACCAACCGACAAAACCAATTTAAAAAAAATATAAAGTTATGTCATTTTTTGGATCTGCAGATCAGAAATTTTAAAAAATAAAGTTATACTATGTTTCCGGATGTGCACATCCGGAACACATCAGCGTTTTAAAAAAAA
The DNA here is from genome assembly GCA_022829125.1 of Lathyrus tuberosus. Taxonomy (NCBI): domain Eukaryota; kingdom Viridiplantae; phylum Streptophyta; class Magnoliopsida; order Fabales; family Fabaceae; genus Lathyrus; species Lathyrus tuberosus. Next base: position 3,318,881 of record JALAZF010000353.1, read on the forward strand.
CAGTACGTCCGGATGTGAACATCCGGAATCTGGGGGTAAAAACAAAATTTCATGTGGTGTATAAGAAACTTGGGTGGTGTGATAAGAAACCCACTTTATTTAATTCATCATGTAAAAAGCATTACTAACATGCAAGTATTCTAAAAACCAATTTTAATTGAAGATAAACCAAGTAAAATTCTTATGGTGATTAATTTAAAAATTGTTTAAAATGTGTAAAAGTAATCAATTCATTTAAATTGAGTATATTATTTTCTCATTAACATTGCCTTATATCTGTCAATAAATTCTTATGCATTATACTTTAGTGAATTCTTATCTACCCAACTCAAAAAGTTGGATAAGATTACCTTCAATATAAAATGTTTTGAAAACAACAAACAATTGTACTATTTAATAAATAATTAAATATGTTACACTTAGATGGTATCATCTGATTGGTTAAAGGTACTTTACTCACTTTTTGGTGATGGATAGAGAAGTTGTCCCCTTATACTTTTCCCCCCAAATATCCATTTGTAGCCAAAATGAGTTTTTACCATTAATAGAGTTAATAATATACCATTTTTTTGGTGGATTTAAGGGCTTGTAATTAATGGCTTGCAGCTAACACTCATGTTTACTAGTTTTGAAATTGTATAAGTGTAATATCATTTTATTTATGTTTTGATGCCTTATCTTAGTAAAATTTATCATTTAATTGAGTTCTTCATGAATCTCCTCACTCACTCTAGATCAAAATGGTATTTTCATGCATGAAATGTAGGTTTTACCAAATCAACCTTAACTGAATCGATCTAATGAGATTCATGAGTTGAATCAAATTATTGTGGCTGAATGAATTGTTTCAAAACAGCTTGTGAATTGACTCAAATGAGGTTTTTCCAATTTTGCGTTTTCACAAAACTTGTGTTCTAATTCACACCATAACATGAATCGATTCATGGTCTAAACATTTATGGCATGTTGCAAATCAGTATATGTGATCTGATTCATGGAATTTTGCGAATTTATTGACATGAATCGAATCATGGCATGAATTTTTAAGGCATACTTCACCATTTGAGTAGATTAATTTGTTATCCTTGATATGAATCATTTAATTCATTAAAATTGTGTTATTTCTTGAGCACCTATGTAAAAAAAAAATCTCATTTTATTTCAAAAACTCTGAACAAACACGAAGTGTGATTACTAGAAAAAAATACTCCATCTCTTTTAAATCATAACCTTCTTCTTGTGTATGAAAATTAATAAGCATTTGTGAGTGTGTGATGGTTGTTTATGAGGAAATCAATTAAAGTGCTTAAAAACAATTATGAAAATGTGAATTTGCTTTTGCAACTTATCCATAAGAATGGAAAGAATAGTTCTTTTAAGAAGGAAAATAAATCTTTTTTAAAACAAGGGAGTCATAAGAATGGTGATTCATTATATATATATATATATATATATATATATCAAAGTCTAATTTTAATAAAAAGCTGTTAAAACGTTGATTTTGCAATGATACATGACACAAAAAATCAAACTAACAAGTCTTTAAGACTTTGATTCAAAGTGGAACCCAAAGTAAGTCATATAACTTAGTTTGAATTTAACATAATAGATACTCCTTTAAATTCATGGTGGTTAGATTCTGGGGTGTCAACCCCTATTTTTAAATCTTTACAAGGGTTCAAGACAAAGAGAAAACCAAGTGAAGCTAAAGTGAACCTAATTGCAGAAAATGAAAACAGAGGTAATGTGCAATTTATAAGATTAGAATAATTAAAATTATATTCTGGTTTTATTTTGAAATTAAGAGATACTTTGTATGTTTCCTTTATGAGGTGTAATTTAATTTATGTGTCAAGACTCGACAATTGTAGTTTTTTTTTTTTGTTTCAATAAAGGATTGTGTTTGTTATTTTATAACGCCAAAGTTATTGGAAAAACTCATAAACATGATGATTTATATAGTTTGGAATTGAATTCTAATATTTATAATAGTTTACATGTTCAAATGATTGGATATAAGAAACCTTTATTAAAGGACACTTCGCTCTTTTTATGACATGAACACCTATGACATATCTCTAAGCATATGATTAATAGATTAATTAAGGTGACCTCTTACCACTACCTGATTGTAATGACTTTGATGAATGTATAGACTACATAAGAGGAAAATTCACAAGAAAAAATTGGAAGGGATCTAATAGAAGTAGAGAGCTTTCAAAGATTGTCCACGCTTATATATGAGATCCTTTAAGAACGACTGTGTGTTGAAATAAACACTTTATAATATTCATACATGATTATTCTTATTTTGGTTATATCTAATCGATGAATGATAAGTCTTTATCTCTTAAAAAGTTTAATATTTTTAAGGTTGAGGTAAGAAATTAATGTGATAGAAAGATTAAGATAACTAGATCAGATATAGGTGGTGAAGTTTTATGTTAGACATTGTGAGAATGGACATATATGGGACATTTTGCTAAATACCTTGAGAAATTTAAAATTATTTCTCAATATACTATGTTTGGTACTCCCGAACAAAATGATGTGGCTGAAAGATGTAGTCATACCTTGATGGATATGGTAAAATCCATGACGAGTCAAACTAAGTTACCTAATTTCCTTTATGGATAAGTTATTATGGTGACTATGTACATATTGAATAGGGTGCAATCCAAGGTTGTATCCAAGACACCTTTTAAGTTGTTTAAAGGTTGGAAACCTAGTCTAAATCACCTTCTTATATGAGAGTGTGTACCTAAAGTTAAAATTTATGACCTGTGTGTCAAAGTTAATCCTTAACACCAGTAGATGTTATTTCATTGATTATCCAAATAAGGCTAAGGGGTGTGGATTTATTGTCCTTCTCAAAGAACAAAGATAACAAAAACTATTAATGTAAATTTTCTTAAGAATGTTGTTAGTGTTTTAATTGGTCATGAAAATGGAGAATCATGCTCTAGAGGAAATAAAATTCTAGTACATATACATATTATACGATAAAGGGTTGAAATTCCTTTTCTTGAGCAAATAGTGATGAACCAAAACCAACTATCCTAGATGATCCACCATCACCTACACCTGCTCTTGAGCATTCCATTGAAGTTTTGCTTGCTAGCAAAAAAACTGAATATATATATTTAATTTTTTTTACATGTGTGAAGGTGTGAGAAAACACAAGAAAGGGGGTTTGATTTGGGTTTTCAAAAATGAAAGCTTTTTATGAAACTCAAACAAAAATCACAGAGATACTAACAAGAGAGAAAGACACACGATATATCCTGGTTCAATTGAAACCTATCCAGCTAATCCAGTCCACCCGCCAAGGTGATTTTGCCTTATACACAAGGACTTAATCCAATATAATCAACTGATTACAACTGCACTAGCAACTGCTGGTGACTAACAACCATAAAGACTAACTGTCTATGTCTTCTTAAGGATTCTGGCCTAACTGGTCCCTTAAGGAATTACAAACAACAGTTTGTGAAAAATAAATGTTTACAATGAAATGCTTCTACTCAAGCAGATATAAACACTATGAATATCTTAAAATTACTTAAAGAAAAATTTGCACAGTATGAATTATGTTCTTGCGTTGTAGGTCTTCACTGTTTTTTTGCTCCAATTTTCTTCAAGTTATCAAGTCCTTATATAGCCAATAAAAGATCTGTTGGAGGGAAGATCAGGAATATTCTTGAGTGAGCTGGCAACTTGAAAGAATGTCGTTACGTAGGGATGAAAATCGTACATAAAAATTGTCCTTTGTACCATAAAATCAGGGTAATGGAATGGAACGTTTTGATATGTACTATGTACTATTTCCCACGTAAACTTTTGATCTTATCTTTTGTACATCAGAGGCTTCTGGATATAGATGTTTGAAGCATGAGTAGAAGAGTGGATCACTGCGTCTTCAGAGTCTTCAGTCTTCAGTCTTCAGAACTTGTTTGCCAGAACCTTGTCTTCAGAATCTTTAGCACTTAGTCTTCAGAATCCTTGGTCTTCAAAAACTTAATTCTTCAGAACTTTGTTCAGCAGAACCTTGTCTTCAGAGTATTTAGCACTTAGTCTTCAGAAACTTAAGTCTTCAGAATCTTCAGAACTTTGTTCAGCAGAACCTTGTCTTCCGAACTTCAGCACTTAGTCTTCAGAAAATAACAACTTCAGAAGCTAGAAAGCCTTCAGAAGTAAATCATCAGAGTCACGCTCAAAGGCAGAATCCAAGAGAGCATTGTAGCAGTAACATATTGTTTTCTTATAATCTTTCTGAATGTGAGTAGGTACAGAAGCAAACTTGCTTCTTTGGCGCATAAGCGACTTTTGTCATACCAGAATGACGTTGCATATGATCTCTATCAGAGTCAGAACCTGTTTGCTAAAACTTCATAATAATAAACCGTTAGAGTACCAAAATTGTTTTCACACAAATACTACCTTGTTATTATCAAAATTTAGAGATAACTAGCAGAACCAAATATTGTTCTAATAATGTGTGGTTAGGAAATCATAGAAATGTATATCACTAAGGTGTCTTGGATATTGCGACACATATAATCTTAGAAGTGTCCATGCTTCAAATTCACTTATGTATATTGCATGTAGACATGACAACATAACTCGTACACGTGGAGATGCACTTGAATCAGTCTTGAGTTTGACGCCGAAAACTCGATATGATTGGGTTTGAGTTTCCTTGATTATAAAATATGGGGATGAGTCAGACAACGAGGATATTAATACTCACTCAAACCCGTCCTTTTAATTTCATTATGTATTTTATTATTTAGTTTTGATAATTTGAGATATTAAATGTCTGGTTAGCCCTTTGGTATTTTGGTTTGTAGTTTATTATTTGAAATATATGAAATGTATGTATATAATTTTTAGAAATTGTTTTATTTTATTATTTATGATTACTTTGATGTTGTGAAAATGAAATACTTCTACTAATAAAATTGATTTCGTTACATGAATGATGTGTTGGCTCGAGATATCTGAGCTCAACTTGAAACTACTTTAAACAAGTTTTAATTTTTTATTGTTATTGAAGAATGCAACGGAAAACCGAGATTATTTAGAGATTTACGGGAGGTAAAACCTGACCTCATCGCCTAATTGACATGTCTAATAGGAGAAAATAAACACAGTCCAATAAAGACACGTTAGTTAAAGACCATTTCTTAATACACCACCCAAGTTTCTTATACACCACGTGAAATTTCATTTTTGCCCCTGATTCCGGATGTGCACATCCGGACGCACCGTTTTTTTAAAAACGCTGATGTGTTCTGGATGTGCACATCCGGAAACATATTATAGCTTTATTTTTTTTAATTCCGGAACTGCAGATCCGGAAAATAACATAACTTTATTTTTTTTTTAAATCGGGTTTGTCGGTTAGTCGCATACGTTAATATATCATCACAAGTTAATATACATTCGAAAGAGGGGAGCGAGAAAGGATTAGATTTCCCGCCCATAGAAAACTTTGTTCTTCGTATCTCTTCAATAGAAAACTTTGTAACCACTGCTCCTGTCATCTTTCTTTGTTGATCGTCCAACACTACAGATGGACTCAATATATTTCGGAGATAAACCCTTTTCGTTATTGAAAATAAGTAATGTGGCTGGTGTACCAGTAGCAGTAATGTCATCAGAAGTTATAACAAACTCTAGGGTTGGAGTCTCTCCGTCAATATAATGGTTGTCTTCGGCATTCTGATAAAGTTAGGACTCAATATATTTCGGAGATAAACCATTTTCGTTATTGAGAGTAGTTACTAACTTACACGATACAAGAAAAGTGTTTGAATGCATAAATAACTCATTATTATTTACCATTTTGGTTATCAGGGAGTGGCGTGCGGCTTTCTATAAATCAACTGGGTTTAAGCCTAAAAGGATTATTTTCCAGGTTCGAAGATTGTAGGACAAATCAAGATCAACAGTAAAACATTACTTCTTTGACGTTTTCCAAGATAAATGACATTAAAACAGTATAATATATACATATACATCAATATACATCAGTATGTATCATTTAGAAAAAACCAACGCGAGCCTGTAAAATATAATCCTTTTAGGCTTAAACTCAGTTGATTTATAGAAAGCCACACGCCACTCCCTGAATTATCCTATCATGAGAAATACACAAATCTAACAAAATTATCTTATCATTCCAGCGGGCCGATTTCCCTTCTAAGGATCCACTGTTATTTTAAAGAGATATTGAATTATCTCCTCGCAATGAACTTGAGCAGAAACAATTCCTCTGTATCTTGTGACCCAAAGTCAGTCCATTGGTTCTGCAAGTGGTAATAGGAGTACCACCAACTTTGTGTCGACTCTGCTGCCATTTATCTTCGATAACGTCAAATAAGTAATGTTTTACTGTTGATCTTGATTTGTCCTACAATCTTCGAGGATAGATTTGGAAGTTCAGATAACGTGAAAGAAGTAATGTTTTACTGTTGATCTTGATTTGTCCTACAATCTTCGAGGATAGATTTGGGAGTTCGGATAACGTCAAAGATGTAATGTTTTACTGTTGATCTTGATTTGTCCTACAATCTTCGAGAATAGATTTGAGAGTTCGGATAACGTCAAAGAAGTAATGTTTTACTGTTGATCGTTATTCTTTTAAAATACATATTATTATTATTTCCTAAAATAAATATATTATTATTATACCTTTTTAAGTTTCAGCCATTTTTCCGGATGTGCACATCCGGAATACGCGTAACTTGTCATTCTGGATTTGCACATCCGGAACAAGACAACGTTTTTTTTAAAAAACGGTGCGTCCGGATGTGCACATCCGAAACTGGGGGAAAAAAATAATTTCACGTATTGTATAAAAAATTTGAGTGGTGTATTAAAAAATAATCTAGTTAAATAGATGACCAATAAGTTGAAATTTTTGAAAGAGACTCTATTAATGTTAAGAACATCATCCTCCATTCAAATCCATGAGTAGAAAGACTAAGGTTTAGGCAATTAATTAAGACATTAGATTACCAAGATTGCGATGAGAGGAATGTAACAAAATTGGGATTAGAGCATGGTTAATTAAGGAGGGAAGAAAAGGGGTCGAGAGAATATGAATGACAAAAAGAGACTGAGAAGTGAGAAGGGAAAAGGAAGTTAGTACTAGTACACCAGTAGCACTAGTATTCCATTCTCCTTGGGGCAGAGCAGAGAGATACGGATATACAGAGAGAGACGTTTTCATTCATTTAGTAAAGCTAAAAGCCTCGTGATCGTAGAATGCAGATAGATCCTGGAAGACTGTTCCACCCTGTCACGTGCTCACTTTTGACTACCCAATCAATCAATCTCACTCTTCCCCTCTTCTTTTCTTTTCCTATGTTACTCTCTCTCTCTCTCTCTAACTCTTCCTCTCTTTCTCTTCTCCTATAAATTCAAACCATTCCACCCAAATTATTATACTCAGTCACAAACAGTGCCACACTCTCTCACTCACTGCAAACTGCATCATCATCATCATCACTCACTAACTTTCTCTTTTCAATGATGCATCATTGTTGCAGTAGCTCTCAGCAAGGTCACATAATGGGAGGAGGAGGAACATGCACATGCGGTATGTTTCATCCACAAACCAACTCTAACTACTCCATGATTTTCTCTAACTACCAAAACCATGACCATTATGATCATTACGACTCCTACTCCTACACTTCTCCATCTTCTTCTGTTGACTGTACACTCTCCCTTGCTACCCCTTCCACACGTTTATCTGAAGACCAAGAGAAACGAAACCGTCGCTCTTCTCTTACCAACTTCTGGAACAACAATAATAGTAACCATTCGAACTCAAACTCAAACTCAAACTCAAAACACAATTCTCAATCTCAAAACAAATCAAACCGAGGAAACAATATTGGTAATAACTCCAACAATGATTCTCTTCTCGCTCGTCGGTGTGCTAGCTGTGACACCACTTCTACACCTCTTTGGAGGAATGGTCCTCGTGGCCCAAAGGTAAATATACTTTGTGTTCAAACTTCAAAATCTTTGTTTTTTTTTTAAGAATGTATTGTAATAATGGATGTGGATTGAACTTGCAGTCACTATGCAATGCTTGTGGGATTAGATACAAGAAGGAAGAACGAAGAGCGAATGCTGCCACGTCAGCAGCGACAACCGGCGGTGTAATGGATACAAGCAGCATCTACAGCAACAACAACAACGGTTCATGGTACGGGCAACCGCAGAGTCAAATGTATGGGAACGAGTTACGTTTCATGGAAGATTCAGATGTAGAATCAGAGAACGGGATTCCTAATTTTCTTTCTTGGAGACTCAACACGAGCCTTGTTCATGATTACACCAGATGAATGAAGCGTTAATGGAAATGAAATTGAATACGATACGATAATGCTAGTATAACAGAAAGAAGAAAAAGTATGATGTAGATGTAGTTTACGTCAATGTTTTACGATGATGATGATGATGATGATGTAGATGTTTTTGATTGCGATGGTTATGATGGTCTGGTCAACGTTATTTTACTTTTTTGACCTTTTTCTTTTTCATCTGGTTCTTTTCTTTTCTCTGTCTTCTTGCTTAAGAATATGGAGATAGAATCGGATAGATTCTATAGAGTAATGTTGTTAACTTGTTTGTTTTTGTTTTATTTATTTATTTATTAATGTATTCTTTTTTTGTGACTTTATCTTTTGAGTTATTGGTACTTCGAAATCTCAACCTTTCTGTTCCTTCACTTTCGCTGTTGAAAACTATATATGATTATCGCATATGTGGCCCACTCATTCATTTGGGTCAAATGCAGAGGGCACTATATTATGGAGATATAGTTTGCTTTTGCCTTGTATTTTTTTGAGTTCATGTTAATCAGCAGTACTAAAATATAATGATAACAATAGTTTTTTCAATTAGTGATAGTCATACGATCCAAATAGGTCACATTCCAGAAATGTGAAGAGAAACAGAGAGAGAGAGAGAAATTGATTATTTTTCATTGATGAATATTGAATTTGAAGTGATCATACAAACTTAGTATTAATAATGCTTTGAAGCACGCACTGAGTGACCCTATTATAAGCAACTAGTAATAAAGATCTAACAATTTGACACTATAGATTCCCTTGAGGCAATACTATAGATTCCCTTGAGGCACTACTAATCATCGACCCTTCTATTAAGGTGAAGATTTAACATGTTTCTTCCTCCGTCCTACAATGAGTGACCTATTTGAAATAAAATAGTGTTCCAAAATATATGATCTATTTCAATTTTCAATGCAACTTTTCCTATTTTACCCTCTAATTAATATTACTTTCATCATTTCCAATACATCATAAGGGTACTTTAGTAAAAATATTATTATCTCTCCTTCAATTATTCATTTTTTCTTAATCTGTGTGAAAAGTCAACTGGGTCACTCATTGTGGGACGGAGGGAGTACTAAAATTGTCAAAATGGATTATGTGGTTCTAAATAGAACGGTCGTGGAGGGTTTCGGACGTTTTAAGACTACGTTACAAAAATACTATTGTAATAAGGATTCAAAAATTATTATTCGAGTCCGGTACTAAATGAGTTTTTTGTAAATAAAAATTTTATAATATTTATTATAAATAAAATTAAAAATTATATTATTTTATACATAATATTTTTATAAATATTATAATATCTTTTATAAATATTATAATGTATTTTTAAATATAACACATGTTCAAATTATATACAATATTACTCAAATGTTTAACATAAGAGAAACTAATAGAATACAAGAAAAGAGTGTTGATTATATTAATGTATAAGATTTGAGAACGATTGAATAGAATAAAGATGAAATTTAGTGAGTTGAAAAAAATCAATATATTATTTTGGAGTAAGACAATATAAGTATTATATATATATATATATATATATATATATATATATATATATATATATATATATATATATATATATATTAATTTATAGTTATGCGGGTCTAATGGGCTCCACACGTCCCATATGGACTAACCCTAATGAGTAATAGACTTTTTAGGATTTGACTAAAAAAGCCCTAAAATATATGTGCTCTATTTTTAAGGGCCAAACCCTATAATTTTTCGGGCTTGGTGGATCGACCCATATGAGCTAGCCCATTATGTCAGCTCTACTTGTCACCGTTCAATTAAACCTCACACCCTCATCTAATTTCATAATTCCCAAATTGTTCACGGATAAATTTAAATCAAAACTGCAAATGAAATTTTTGATAGTTTATTTACAAATTTTGGTAACATATTAAATTTTCGTTAGTTCATTTTTAAATTGTTGGTAAGAATTTTTTATCGGTTTATTTTTAAATTCAACATATCAGATTTTTTGGATAAATCTGATATCTGCCTTATTTTTCTGGATTTTTTAAAATTTCGGTAGTTCATATTCAATAAACCAAAAAAAATTAACACTATCAGAAATTTCGAAAAGTGTGATAGTTTTTTAAAATTTTAAAATATTCGATAGTGTAAAAAATTCAAAAATTATGGTATTTCTTCAAAAAAAAATTCGGAAATCCTACGGTTTTTACTAGAAATTTAAAAAAATTTCGATATTTTTTTTTTAAATTTCAATTAAGGCAATAAAATATCCCAAAAAAATTTAGTAAGTGCATAAAGATAATAATAGCTACTCTGTGGGGGTGTCCGGTTTAATTGTGGTGTGGCAGGTTAAATCCTCAAATAGATGTTGTCATTCCACTGTCCCCTTCTTGGGCAACTTGGATTATTGCTCACATAGACATTTCGATGATTTATATTGTCACCTCAGTTTGACCTGACACTTCTAGATCCTATGCATTTATCATGATAATTTGGTAAAATATAAAAAAAAAAAATTCACAAATTCATTGGAAGATTTCGAGTTTTTTAAAAATCTCTCATCAACACCGAATTTTTCAAGCAAACTACGACATTTTTGAGTAGTAAATATCAATTTTTATCGAATTTTTCTATTTATACAAATTTTTTTTAGAAATCATGCATTTTTATCGCATATTTCAAAAAGATCGGTAAAAACTCATGTTTTTCATGCATTTTATCGGATATTTCAAAATAACCAGTAAAAATGTATAGATTTTTTTTGGATTTTTTGAAAAAACTGGTAAAAATGTATACATTTTTTGGATTTTTTGAAAAACAAGTAAAAATGCATGGTTTTACTATTTTTTCAAGTGAGGACCAAAGGATCAGACGACATGATAACTTCTCGGCAGCGTGTGATAGAGTTGAAGCTGCTACAACGAGGACTCGTGCAAGTAGAAATAACGTAGAGGACTCACATATCTGGGTGGGGAGACTAGCTCTGACCAGTTCTCACAGGAGACGGATGGCGACCGAGAAGTTTCGTGCATCCCGCAGTACCCTGCCTAGAGGATCTAGACATACTGCTAGACGGACCAGAGATCCTGATGATGAGCCTGTTGTTGAGGATGTCCAAGAAACGATTGAGGATGACATGCAGATGGTGGTGGAGACATAGGTGTCCCATCCTTCTGAAACAACATAGGTACCCCATCCTTTTGAGGCAGAGGCTTTGACTACTACAGAGGTTACTCCGCAGACTGTAACACCCCTTTCTATACCCCCAAATAATTAATTAAATCATTTAGGCGCGTATTGAAAATTTCATCAGAGTATAATTGTAACTACGGCATAAAAAGAGAATGTCACGTTATGCATGAAATTAAACACATACAACACCTGCTCAAAAAGATATGCAACAATGGGGTAACTTTCAACAATAAAGGATCTCAGTCCTTATACCCACATGCCAACATTTAGAATAAAAGCGAAAACATCTAAACATTGATTCACAAACATATATATATATATATATATATATATATATATATATATATATATATATATATATATATATATCATACTCCAATAGTAGTCATCAATATCATTCATGTTTACATAAACATTCATCAGCTAGATACATGTACAAAAGTATCACAAAAGCTCATAAACACATCCTAGCTACCCGGTGCTACATATCAGAGCCAGACGACCAAAAAGGAAATAAAGCCACGCTTCACAAAAGACCACCAGATACCTAATCTGCAATGCCTCATAGAGCATCATAACACAGCAGAAGGGTGAGAAATATTATCATAATAACAATGCATATAATTATATATCTCAACATAAAAATACACATATACCACATATTCTCACCATTCCATCATACCACATAAATATACATATTATGTTTACTATGTCACAATCATCACATCTCACTCAATATACATCACAAGGCATATATATATAAAACCAAGCATATTCCTCATAATGCTTATCATTCAACATAAACACACATATTCATGTTTATCCATCCATGCACACCTGCACAATTCTACTCATTCCACATCAACATATACATATATATATATATATGTTTATTCATCAATGCACAAATACAATGATGACAAATGCAACTCATAGAGACCGACTCACGACTCTATGCAGATGCATGCGGTACCGACTCATCATCTCAAGTTCAATTGAAGAACTTATTGGAACCATTGCTACAACCGCACATCGGCATACAATATGATTGCTACAACCGCACCTCGGCATACAATGTTTACGGATTGCTACAACCGCACATCGGCATACAATATGATTGCTACAACCGCACCTCGGAATACAATGTTTACGGATTGCTACAACCGCACATCGGCATACAATATGATTGCTACAACCGCACCTCGGCATACAATCCGACTGCTACAACCCCACTTGGGCATACAATCGTTTGTAATCATCGCTTCAACCGCATATCGGCATACGACGTTACAACAGATTCATCTTAGAATCCCACAACACAAGAATGCATATCATGATGCTTCACATACAAAATGAACCAATGCACTCATGCAATGCATACTTATTCACAACATAGTCATGCATTCATCACATATAATCCATCTACATTCACATCAATTGTATAACAACATACACATTTATCCAAACAAATCAATTTACGGTTTACCGGAAAAGTCGGCTAAAAATAATATTTTCCATCATCATCAAAAAGTACTCATCCACAGCTTCGATTCGATATAAAGAACACTTAAATCCGATAAACAACGAAGAAGATATGTATATTTCAAAATAACGCAAAAACATAAACCGGAGCCCCGACACTACGAAACGGTTCGAAAATACTGTTCCAATTGGACCAAATTCAGACCTCAAAACCATTTTTCCTAGAAAGAACATCTCGTTAGCTTCCCAACGCTTCGATCGGGGGTCAAAACCGACTTACGGATCAAAAGATATGAATTTCCGAAGTTTCCCCGAAAACCAGAATTTCAGCATAAAGCTGTTGCAGGTTCTGCTGGTACAGCACTGGTTTTTCGGCGTTTTCCCCCGAAAACCCGACCGATTCAATTACTTTCTTCCGAATAAATACATGGTAATCCTCCATAAATACATACCAACATGTTAGGATTAAAAAAAACACCGATTCCACAACATTCGATTTTCACCAAAATCTCACATTCTCAAAATCCAAAAATGTCAAAACTCACAATATCAACCGATTTCAACCAAACGAGTTTCTATAATCTCGGCCTAACCTCATACGACTAATCTACGCAATTTATTTCGAAATTCATCCGTGAAAACATCGGTTTCTATCGATTTCCTACAATTCGACCTAAACGGAAAAATATGGAAAACCAACCAAAACATCCACACAAAACACATACATAATCATACCCAAAGTTAGGATAACAATATTTCACACCCTTACCCGATTATTCGCGCTTGAAACGGGGTTATGTCGATTTTCCTCTTTTTCCTCTTCTCTCTTTTTCCTTCTCTTCTCTTTCTCTTCTTTCCCTTTTTCTTTCTTTTCTATTCCTTTCTCTCTATTTTCTCTCTAAACTTTCTATTTATAAAAATATCTAACCAAGCAAAAGACCAAAATACCCCTACACTCAAATATCTCGCAAACGCTCTCAAAATGCAATAAAACATAAATAGCGATGAAATATTTTTCGGGAAATAAAAGTTGAAAAGAAATTATAATTTATTGCAAATATTTTACCTATCAGAGAAATTAACCAATTAACTCAATTAGCAGTTAAAATACAATAAATTCACACATTTCACAAAATTCACATAAATGAAATAAATAAATGCAATTAAACAAATCGGGGCGTTACAACTCTCCCACACTTAGACATTTTCGTCCTCGAAAATATACTGAGACGAACAACTCCGGACACGACTCTCGCATCCGACTAACAAACCAACATGCCAACAAAAGGCACACCACAAATAACACAACTGGCAAATCACCTTGCTAACCACAACTACAACAACGACACAACGATGATGACGACTAGAACGACAAGATGCAATGCCCATACAATGCACTTGACGACCAACTCACAACTCAAAGAATACCCAAGTTACGAACACACAGGTTCACTCTTGAACCGAAACACAACAAGATCGTTACCATCACCACAGATAACACTCCCCTAATTCACCACAAGGAATTAGCCACACGCACTTGAACCATCACGATGGAAACGAGGCAACAACACAAACAAGAACACAAGTTCCACGACACAACATCGATTCCACAACCTCTACAAAACCAGAATACCAACATCCTTGTCACACAACCTTATTACAACAATGCTACGATTTCCAATCGAACATATAACGAAAACATACATCTACATAGTAGCCCATGAATAATATTTAAACCTTTCACCTAACACTTCCATTCTGAAACGTCCAATGGTCTCATCATTCCTACATGTTTCCAATGTTCAACCTATGAACTCTTACAAATCACACATGCATATACGAATCCTGCCACCTCACGCTTCCGTTGCACACTCTGATTACTCGTAACCATCAAAACTATCAATTTCACGTCCAAAGTCTAACTCTTTCTCATATTCGCCAAAAATCACTGTTCACTTTAATATTACCAACCTCACACTCTCCTGTGTTATCTCATACACCATACACAAGTCTCGGAATTGCTCAAATAATTCTAACTCCCTGACCATCAAAACAGACATGCATAGAAACTTCCGACTTAACTTTTCAGGCACAACAACAGCTTTTCCCCGAAGGATAATCCAAGCCAAATTCATAACTCATCACGAACTCTAACCATCCTTGTTGTCTCATACTCTATTCCTTTAAACCAAACAAGTACTCAATATCCTTGCGATTACCACGTTGACTAAACTCATCAAAGACACATCACAATACCCCACAACCGGTTTATTAGGATCACACAAAATCAAAGCTGAAACCGTAGACAACTTCTACTCCAGCTCACCAAAACTTACTCACAACGAACATCCAAACAAACGACTCACCCTTTGTAAGTCAACTGAGATACCAGAAGTACGAACTTAACAAAGTCTTCCATAACCTGTAATAACAACCAACTGAGTCCAAAAGTTTCTAATCTCCTTAACTAACTTCGGAGCCTCTCATGTAGAACTACATCTACTTCCGATGGATCCATTAACCATACTCTCATCTGAAATAGCATTTCCAAGAAACTAACCCTTTTCAACCAAAATTCTCACTCGAATAACTTAGCATAAAACTTCGTCTCTTTTCAACACTTGTAATTCAAATCTCAAACACTTTACTCATTCTTCCTCTGAGTTTATAACAAATCCAAATATCCTCAATCGAAACCACTACGAACTTATCCAATTACATATGGAAGATACGATTCCTCTACTCCATAAACATTAGAGACGCGTTACTAACACCAAATACCATCACTGTACGTTGCAATTCCCAACCAAAATCCAAAAGATATAAATCCTTAAAGCTTTTGCAAAACTTTTCACTGGGTAACTGGTTACTCACATACAAGCTTAAGCGAGTAAATAACAACCTATTCCGAGGATAACAAACCTAATCAGTCACATTAAATCGATCAAAGCCTCAACTCACACAATTCACCACTCTTATCAAACATTCCAAACAATTGTAATTCACTCAAACTCAACCAAACCATTCTAGTCATCTGTTCATGAAAGTGGACACTTATTCTCAATCATTACCTTATTCAATTGTTAGTAATCCATACCCAATTTCTTCTCCTGACCGTCCAATTCCGCAATTCCAACATGTATCAACAACCAACCAAAAATAATTCTCAAACACAATGTTACATCCAAAAACACATCTGAAAATTATGCCCAACTGACGGCTCATCACTGCGACTTCCTGCCAATTCCCAGAACACTACCATCACAGACAAAACAAACATCTTATTCCCATCTACTAAGAGTTTCCTACTTACTTAGCAGATATAAACCTCAACTATTCACCTTCGTCCAATTAAGTTTAATCTCCATTCTCTGTGAAGCAGTCCTTAAATAAAACTCAATCATTCTCTCTCAACGACTTCCCAACTGGACTAACATACCAAAACCTCTAATCCATTTCATCTTTCGATATTAGCATCTTCATCGACTCATCAAAACAATCTGTAATCATCTCCTTAAATTCCAAACAACTCATTTCACACACTATCAAAGCCGGAAAGACCCGCCTATTCCATCCAACATAATTTCCGTCTGCTATCAACAAGAGATTAAGGGTGATCAGTTCCTCAATTTGCCAATAGACAGTCGACAATCATGATGGGGCATAAGCCGTCTTTACCAAACTATAATAGCCTTTCTTGCATCCCATACACAAAACTACCTAAGGCACAAATCCTTAGTTGACATAAACCTTACCTCCGCATTTCTTACGGAATCGGGAACAACACTGTCCAAACAACACTTACAATCTTGCAATTCACAACACACTGAGCCAGCGCTCCACACCTGAAGCAACATGGAGAAGTACCAGCTTCTCCCCCACTTATCTCATTCTAACTCCTGAAAACAAAGGATTAGAAAACCAGAAAGCACTGATAGTGTTTCACACACATATCACGTACTAAGGGACAAACAACAACGACAGTATTCAACTGTCACACCAACAGACTCAACAACTGACTCAACACTGGCTCTGATATCACTTAACGTAACACCCCTTTCTATACCCCCAAATAATTAATTAAATCATTTAGGCACGTATTGAAAATTTCATCAGAGTATAATTGTAACTACGGCATAAAAAGAGAATGTCACATTATGCATGAAATTAAACACATACAACACCTGCTTAAAAAGATATGCAACAGTGGGGTAACTTTCAACAATAAAGGGTCTCAGTCCTTATACCCACATGCCAACATTTAGAATAAAAGCGGAAACATCTAAACATTGATTCACAAACATATATACATATATATATATATATATATATATATATATATATATATATATATATTATACTCCAATAGTAGTCACCAATATCATTCATGTTTACATAAACATTCATCAGCTAGATACATGTACAAAAGTATCACAAAAGCTCATAAACACATCCTAGCTACCCGGTGCTACATATCAGAGTCAGACGACCAAAAAGGAAATAAAGCCACGCTTCACAAAAGACCACCAGATACCTAATCTGCAATGCCTCATAGAGCATCATAACACAGCAGAAGGGTGAGAAATATTATCATAATAACAATGCATATAATTATATATCTCAACATAAAAATACACATATACCACATATTCTCACCATTCTATCATACCACATAAACATACATATTATGTTTACTATGTCACAATCATCACATCTCACTCAATATACATCGCAAGACATATATATATATATAAAACCAAGCATATTCCTCATAATGCTTATCATTCAACATAAACACACATATTCATGTTTATCCATCCATGCACACCTGCACAATTCTACTCATTCCACATCAACATATACATATATATGTTTATTCATCAATGCACAAATACAATGATGACAAATGCAACTCATAGAGACCGACTCACGACTCTATGCAGATGCATGCGGTACCGACTCATCATCTCAAGTTCAATTGAAGAACTTATTGGAACCATTGCTACAACCGCACATCGGCATACAATATGATTGCTACAACCGTACCTCGGCATACAATGTTTACGGATTGCTACAACCGCACATCGGCATACAATATGATTGCTACAACCGCACCTCGGCATACAATGTTTACGGATTGCTACAACCGCACATCGGCATACAATATGATTGCTACAACCGCACCTCGGCATACAATCCGATTGCTACAACCCCACTTGGGCATACAATCGTTTGTAATCATCGCTTCAACCGCATATTGGCATACGACGTTACAACAGATTCATCTTAGAATCCCACAACACAAGAATGCATATCATGATGCTTCACATACAAAATGAACCAATACACTCATGCAATGCATACTTATTCACAACATAGTCATGCATTCATCACATATAATCCATCTACATTCACATCAATTGTATAACAACATACACATTTATCCAAACAAATCAATTTACGGTTTACCGGAAAAGTCGGCTAAAAATAATATTTTCCATCATCATCAAAAAGTACTCATCCACAGCTTCGATTCGATATAAAGAACACTTAAATCCGATAAACAACGAAGAAGATATGTATATTTCAAAATAACGCAAAAACATAAACCGGAGGCCCGACACTACGAAACGGTTCGAAAATACTGTTCCAATTGGACCAGGTTCAGACCTCAAAACCATTTTTCCTAGAAAGAACATCTCGTTAGCTTCCCAACGCTTCGAACGGGGGTCAAAACCGACTTACGGATCAAAAGATATGAATTTCCGAAGTTTCCCTGAAAACCAGAATTTCAGCATAAAGCTGCTGCGGGTTCTGCTGGTACAGCACTAGTTTTTCGGCGTTTTCGCCCGAAAATCCGACCGATTCAATTACTTTCTTCCGAATAAATACATGGTAATCCTCCATAAATACATATCAACATGTTAGGATTAAAAAAAACACCGATTCCACAACATTCGATTTTCACCAAAATCTCACATTCTCAAAACCCAAAAATGTCAAAACTCACAATATCAACCGATTTCAACCAAACAAGTTTCTATAATCTCGGCCTAACCTCATACGACTAATCTACGCAATTTATTTCGAAATTCATCCGTGAAAACATCGGTTTCTATCGATTTCCAACAATTCGACCTAAACGGAAAAATATGGAAAACCAACCAAAACATCCACACAAAACACATACATAATCATACCCAAAGTTAGGATAACAATATTTCACACTCTTACCCGATTATTCGCGCTTGAAACGGAGTTATGTCGATTTTCCTCTTTTTCCTCTTCTCTCTTTTTCCTTCTCTTCTCTTTCTCTTCTTTCCCTTTTTCTTTCTTTTCTATTCCTTTCTCTCTATTTTCTCTCTAAACTTTCTATTTATAAAAATATCTAACCAAGCAAAAGACCAAAATACCCCTACACTCAAATATATCGCAAACGCTCTCAAAATGCAATAAAACATAAATAGCGATGAAATATATTTCGGGAAATAAAAGTTGAAAAGAAATTATAATTTATTGCAAATATTTTACCTATCAGAGAAATTAACCAATTAACTCAATTAGCAGGTAAAATACAATAAATTCACACATTTCACAAAACTCACATAAATGAAATAAATAAATGCAATTAAACAAATCAGGGTGTTACACAGACGGCTATTGAGGCGTCTGCTACTGATGATATGGAGGTTACTCCTCTGGTTGACACAGAGGTTACTGCTCCTGCTTCAATAGAGTCGTCTGTACACATGGATATATGGTTTCCTTGAGGGCCTGTTGTTAGCTCATAAATTCAACGCCCATATGAAGTTGGAAGTGTTGATGGGAATGTTGAGCTCTTAAAGAGGTTTAGAGAAGCTTCCGACAGGATCTGTGTGATAGGTTTAAGTCGAAGGTGCTCGTAAGAGGAAAGGGTGTCTTTTTGGGACTTAGAAAATATTTCTAAGAGTTGAAGAGGGCACCTTCGACCGAGAATGCTGATGATGTCCGACGCTGGGAATTCAAATTCAAATAAAGGAGAGAGTAGTTACTGTGATTCGCTCTTGAAGAAGGACAGGTGGCGTACATCCAAGTGATGGAAGCATGCAATGCGACACTTGTCATTCGTTTATTATTTCAGACAGTTTATAACAGTTAGTTTTAGGCATTATAAATAAGGGTTCTAGTAATAGGATTCGGGGTGTTGTGTTCACTTTGTACAAGTAACTCCAAATTCACTCAAAGTATCCGCGTGTTGAGAAAAGAGTCTTGTGAGAATGTACGTGATGTAAACACCATTTATCTTTCAATGCAATTTACTTCAACCTTTCGTTAAGCTTTTATCTCCTATTTAACGCAAGTTATATTTCTGCACTTTCTATAGTTTTCAACCTTTACTGCACGCCTTCGACTTTTTCTTTTTTCCCTTTTTCAGTCTTTTAACTTAACATTTTAAAAACGTTGTCTAGATTGTGCTTTCAACCAACTTTCTTTATGAGTTCTGTCGAAGTACTTATTTCCTTAGAATGCGCCTTAGATCAATCGTTAGCACATGTCCTAGGATCAATCTGATCGATCTTGTGAGTCACCAAAGTTAGATTTGGAAGATCAGCGGTTGTTTACCAATTTTCACGGCAAACAAATTGGCACGCCCAGTGGGACTGTGCTAACTTGATAAAGATCTTTCCAAATTTTTTGAAAATCTTCAGTCATAGTTTCCTTCTTAAAAAGCTTTGTTGCATGTTATTGAGAAGTGGTAAGGTAGCCACTACAAACGAAGAGAGACCAAAGAGAAGATATACTAGAAAAATGGCGACAAACACTAGTCAACCAAACAATCCAAACCCTCAAGGGAGTGGTTCTAATCCTCAGTCAAGTAATTTGAATACCCAGCCTAGTAACATAAACCCTCAAAATATGTCTAGGAATGATGTGATACCACCTCTAGTTCCTTCGACAGGAGAGCCAGTCCCACCTCCTGTTATGTCTGACCCAATGCCATCAATGACAGGACCAGGGTCAACATATATAAGGGCTTACACTCAACCTGTTTTAGAGTACGTTGGACCACAAGCATCTAATCCCCAAACTCCACCAGGAGGAACTTCGACACTTAGGCATCTTCCCCCTCCAGGATTTTCACAACCCTTACCAAGGAATCCACCTTATGGAATACCAACGTCAATAATGCAAAGTCTGCCCCCTCCGTATTCTCAGACAATGTAATGTCTTCGCCATTACAAGGATCGGGATCTGGGATAAATGTGGGTCGAAACAGCCAAAGTGTAGGTATAGGATATTCCACTCAAGGTCCTAGTCTGACAAACACGTCTATAACATGTTTAAGACAACAAATGGATGAGAGTAACCTACAAATGGTACAAACTTTATCTCAAACTATGGGGGAAATTTTCCAGCCTTTGATTCGGAACACTACCCAAACTAACCAACAACTAGCAGCGCAATTGGCACGCATGGCAGAATTTATGGGGGTGCTGGTCCCTGTACGAGGTGCGACTGTGGTGGAGAATATCCCACGGCGGAACCTAGAGACTATGCCTGAGGCCGACCTGGAACCCCCTAGAGTCGAACTCCCCAGAGTCGAACCACCTAGGAACCAAGGGCCAATTCCTGAAGAAGGGGAACAAGGGGTAGTGATAGTGAATAGAAACCAAGATGCTGACCGTGTTGTACAACAAGTTCGACGTAACAACATAGCAGCGGATAACAACCTAGCAGCCATGGTCGAAAGAATAATGGCTCGAAATGGGGTGAATTTTGGCTTTACTAGGCCAAACTATACCTCACCCATAGTGGATTATATCCTGCAATCAGAATTACCTCCTAGGACGAAGGTCCCAAAGTTTACCAAGTTCTCAGGAGATACAACTGAAGCTACTGACGAAGGTCCCAAAATTATTTGGTTAGGTTGATTTTGACTTGGATTGGTCTTGTCCATGCTTCTTTGGAACCTTTATTAAAATCTACAAAAATATGATCATTTAAAAGCAAAAATACTTTAAAATAAAGAAAATTACTATTAAAAACATGATATGACGGACTGTCATCACAACCCTAAATTTAAATATTTTTTTCTTCATAAAAACAATCTTAACAACTGATATTTTTAAAAAGACACAAGTGTTTATCTGCTTTGATGATAATATTTAAGTTTGATGCTACTTACCAGGATACATCCATGTTTCTTGCTCAAGTTACTACAGTTTTGAAAATATTATTCCTGGGAACTTTATTACAATGAACTTTTTCCTATATTTGTGTTTGATAAATATTTTAAATTTTCAAAATATTTATAAAATATATTTAATTTGAAAATTAAAAAAAATTAATAAAAGACTTAAATAAATTGAAATAAAAACGAGAAGTTATTGGTAGTTACTTCTTAATTTCATGAAAATATAAGATCTCCATCTTATTACATGAGAATAAAATATATATAAAAAAAAAAAAACAAGGTGGCATTTGTTTCAAGTAGTTATAAATTATGCATTAGAATATTTTATTCGTGAGAATTTAATTCACACTTGGTTTCTTCATTTTCTACCATTAATTTATGATTTCTATTTATTTAAATCATTTATTTTTTATTTTAAAAATTTAAATTAAATGTATTTTTTAAATATTTGTAGAAACTTAAATTATTTATCAAATACAAGATATAGACAAAAATTTATAATAATAATATTTTAAAAATAATATTCCCACAATTGTAGTTTTAATCTTAAAACAGACTCATATCAAGTGTAAAATAAATTTCTAAATATAAAAAATTTCAAGGTATAAATTATAAATACTTGAAATAAATCTAAGATGAAAAAAACTTAAGGCAAAATTATTCCAGGGGTCTACTTAATTGTAATAGGTTGATCTTTTATATTTTTGTTCTACAAGTTAGTCCTTTAAGTTACATAACGTCTACATCGTTGGCATTTTTTATGATTCTGTTCCACAAATGCATAGTTGTCATTAACGTTACTTATGTGGTTGTAACACTGCTGAGATGGTTGTAACATTGCTGAGATGTAATTGTTTTAATTTAACTTTAAGTAATTAGACAAAATCACTTTAGTATTAAGCTGCATTCCTAAATCTCAAACTGAGAAAGGGAAGGAGTTGCGAACAAAGAAGGGACATGAAACCCTAAACATGAAGGAGGAGAGCTACAAACGAAGAAGAGAGAGGAAGGATTCGAAGGAAACGAACACAGAAGCGGAGCATTGAACGTTGAGGCATGTGTCGTTTTCTGTACTACTACGAAAAACGCATACACTCATGGTTGACAAAGATATATAATCACAGAGGACCATTCATTGTTAAGTAGCGTGTGGTTGTATATGCGCTACATAAAATCACAGTCTAGTGCTCGTTGTAAAAAACTGGAATGCACGCTACCTATCACCATGGTTGTGATACATAACCATTGTAAAAAGTTTAAAGGTCCTTGGTTCGATTTCCATCAACGCCATTTTTGGGATTTAAATTATTATGGATAATGTTCAACATATAACCATAGTTGTATTTAGCAATTATGGTGAAATCACTTGCTTTTTTTATATATACTTATGCTTTTATATATTTTCCCATTTTTTAACCTGTATTTTTGTGAATCGTATCAGACTAGAAACAACAATACGCATTTGTGAATCATATCATACCAAAAATTGTATTACATTAAATTCAAAAATTATATATTATATTAAAGCCAAAATGACACAAAACAACCTACAATTTACAATCCATTACATCAAATAATTGTATCTTGGTGCTTTAGTTTCTTGTCTCTCGGTGTCTTGTCTCTTGGTGTCTTGAATTTAAACACCTATAATTTCAAATAATCATACTTGTTAGTAAATAAACTTAGAAATTATAACTTACAATAAGTTATGAATAAAGAATAATATGCTTACTTGTTAATTTTCCCATATGTCTTCTTTATGATCGGTACGAATAGCATGTACATCACCTCTATCAACTTCATCATATGAGGTAGGCACTTGTGTTGTGTAAGAGGGAGTGGAAGGAATATCAAAACTTTCATCACTACAAGGAATGTATTTTTCTTGGAGAACGATTGACCATCTCCCCTATATGTTCGAAGTTTCATTCACATAGAAAACTTGTTTTGCTTGAGAAGCCATGATGAATGGTTCAGTCATATAAGTTGCCTTGCCAAAGTCAACCCGGTGAATCATAAGTCATCAATTTGTACACCATTAATATTGGGAACCCATTTGCATTTAAATAAAGGCACTTTGAAAATGACATAATCAATCTCCCAAATCTCCTTAATGACATCATAGAACGCTCTAGATGCCGATATAAGATTCTTATCTTTCGAATTAGAGAAATACATGGATTTGGCCTCAACCATAACCCCACTATTTTGCATTGTACTACGGTCATCTTTTTATTTTGTATAAAAGGAAAAATGACCAATGTCATATGCAGTCCAAGTTATCACATTAAATTTTGGCATGTACGACAACCATTTAATTGTATCAAAAGCACTATCATCATTAGATATTTCTTTATTAAACCAATCTATGAAATTCTTGTTATGCTCTATCAACAACAACTTGTCACTCATTCGGGGATTTTTTTCTTCACAAGTGTTTTATGAGTAGCTATGTAAGATAGAACTTCATCAAGATTCTTCAATATATAAAAATGTGCTTGAAGAACTACATTCCGAGGCATTGACTTAACATTTAAACCTTGAGTACCTCTACCTTCATATCTTTCAGCATGGGGAGACTTTGGAATTCCTATAGACTCTTATTCTGACAAATTGTTTGTACAAAAACTAACAACTGCTTCTGTGATGTACCTTTAAACAATCTAAACTTCCGATCGGTGATGATTCTTCGTATATTCTTTAAAGATCTTCATGTATCGTTCTATTAGATACATCCACCTTAAATAAACAAGACCGCATAATTTGATTTCTCAAACTAGATGAACAAATAAGTGAACTATAATGTCAAAAAATAATGGAGGAAAATACATCTCCAGTTGACATAAGATTATGGCAGCCTCATCTTCTAATTCATCTAATTTTTTGAAATCAAGGACTTTATTACATATATAATTGAAGAATAAGCACAATATGGTTATAGTTACTCTCACATTTTTTGGTAGGATGCCACAGATAGCCACTGGTAGAAGTTGTTGCATCAAGACATGATAATCATGAGATTTTAAACCAATTAACTCGAGATCTTTCATTGATACAAGTTTCTTGATGTTTGATGAGTAACTTTGAGGAATTTTGATACCATGCAAACACTCGCAAAAAAATTTCTTTTCCTTTTTAGATAGAGTGTGACATGCCGGAGGAAGATAAGTTCTTTTTCTCGATTCTATTGGAGCCAACTGTTTTCATATACCCATCGCCTCCATACCAAGACGGTAATTCTTACTACCTTTATTCTTGCCTGGAATGTTTAAAAGTGTTCCAATCAAACTATCACACCCATTTTTATCCACATTCATCACATCAAGACAATGTCTTACATCGAGACTTGACCAATATGGAAGATCAAAGAACTCAGATCTCTTTTTCCATATATTTTTCTCAACTAGCCCTTTTTCTTTATCTCTCTTTCCAAAGACAGTATTAATGTGTTTCTGCCGTTGATAAACTTCATCCCTGGTTAAAGGTTTAGGATCCATATCAAACCCCAGCTCTCCATTAAAAGCCTTTCGCAATCTACAATAAGGATGACCAAGTTTTAGAAATTTCCGTTACCCAAGGTAAACAGTCTTTTTTCCAAACTCGAGTTGGTGACAAAAAGTATTATATTCACATATACGACACACTTTATGTCATTTGACACTATATTCAGCCAAATTACCATATGCAGGAAAGTCATTGATTGTGCAAAATAACATTGCACGCATCTTAAACTTTTCCCCAGAATATGCATCATCAACTTCAATGCCTTCCTCCCACAAAAGTTTTAAATCTTAAATTAATGGACTTAGATAAACATCTAAGTCGTTTATAGGTTGCAGTGTGTTAGAACAAGATTTGGTTCTGCTGGTTATCTCTAGATTTGATAATAACAAGGTATTATTTGTGTGAAAAATTTTTGGTACTCTAACGGTTTGTTATTCTGAAGTTTTAACAAACAGGTTCTGACTCTGATAGAGATCATATGCAACGTCATTCTGGTATGACAAAAATCGCTTTTGCGCCAAAGAAGCAAGTCTGCTTCTGTACCTACTCACATTCAGAAAGATTCTAAGAAGACAATATGTTGATGCTGCAATGCTCTCTTGGATTCTGCCTCTGAGCGTGACTCTGATGATTTACTTCTGAAGGCTTTCTAGCTTCTGAAGTTGTTATCTTCTAAAGACAAGGTTCTGCTGAACAAAGTTCTGAAGACTCTGAAGACTTAAGTTTCTGAAGACTACGTACTAAAGACTCTAAAGACAAGGTTCTGCTGAACAAAGTTCTGAAGACTTAAGTTTCTAAAGACTAAGTGCTAAAGACTCTGAAGACAAGGTTCTGCTGAACAAAGTTCTGAAGACTCTGAAGACTTAAGTTTCTAAAGACTAAGGGTTCTGAAGACTAAGTGCTGAAGATTATGAAGACAAGGTTCTGGTGAACAAGTTCTGAAGACTCTGAAGACTTAAGACTCTGAAGACCCAGTGATCAACTCTTCTACTCATACTTCAAACATCTCTATCCAGAAGCCTCTGATGTACAGAAGATAAGATCAAAAGTTTACGAGGGAAATAGTACATAGTACATATCAAAATGTTTCATTCCACTACCATTCCACTACCCTAATTTTTTGGTGAAAAGGACAACTTTTGTGTACGATTTTCATCCCTACGTAACGACATTCTTTCAAGTCTTAAGCTCACTCAAGGATATTCCTGATCTACCCTCCAATGAATCTTTTACTGGCTATATAAGGACTTGAAAACTTGAAGAAAATTTAGAAGAACAACAGCACAACAACGCAAGAACACAACAACGAAAAATTCATACTGTGTGCAAATTTTCTTTTAGTCTTTTTAAGATTACCAAGGATATAGGTTCTAAATCAAAGAACAAACCATGGAGAATTGTTATTACTCAGATTACCAAAGAGGTTCATTCAATCGGTGGCAAGCCCAAGTCTAAGGTTTCTTGGCTCAATGGCAAAATTCGGAAACAATGAATCAATTTTCTTCCATTGCAAAGAATCAACTACATGGAAAATGTTTCTATCACATTTTATTTTATATGCATGCCATCAAATATTATTTGTGTCATTCGCATTAGCAAAAAGTCTATTGAATCTTGAAATTATTGGAAAGTACCATAACACTTTAGCATAAGGACACTTCCAACTAACATTGTCATCGTCATCATCATTGTTCTCCTTCAACTTATAATGTGACACACCACATTCTGGACATTGATCCAATTTTTCATACTTTTTCCTGAATAATATGCAATCATTATGGCATGCATGTGTTATATTCTTGGTATCATAACAACGATCCAATAAGTTGTTATCTTTTGGTAGCATTTGTTTCAACAAATCAAAAAATTACGTGAAACTTTTATCCGACCACCTATTTTTTGCCTTCAAATTAAACAATTTTAACATCACAGACAATCGTGTAAAACTTTTGCACCCCTCATATAAATGGGTGTCCTTATCACTACATAAATTATCATAAATATGGGCTTTCCTAAAATAATATTCTTCAATATCACAAAACATATCTTCCAGTCGATCGTCCATGTCTTCATCTTCATCAACTTAGTGAATTTGTGACGCCCTGTTTTGCTTTTTATCCACTTCACCATGCCACGTCCATATAGTATAATTTTAACGTAACCATCATAACATAGGTAATGGAATATTTCTTCCTTTGTACCTTTATTGACATTCCCCCAAATAACACAAGGACAATAAAAGATACCATCATTTTCAGAAAGATTTTGTTCAGCGTATTCAAGGAATTCAAGAACTCCTTTCTTATATACCGGACATAATCTATCAACTTTCATCCTACCACGATCCATAATAAATTTTGAAATTTATATCAAAAGAATAATGTGAATGGCACACCAAAACCAAAACCTAAAGCATATCCAAACCTAAAGCATATTTATAACAGTAATATAACATTAAACCTAAAGCATATGCATATCCATCGCAACAATACAATATTTAACAACAAAAATTGCAATGAACTATGAACTAGGAACAATATGAACACTGCAATATATATGTCCATTGTGACTGTACTGTTCTTATGGAGTTTCAAAAACGCAATGAGATCAATGAAAATCAGCCATAAAAAGTAATGGTACAATCAATAAAAAAGGAATAAAAGCAATGAAATGAAAAGTAACGTACCGTACTTCAAAGAGGAGGAAGAGACTAAATGAATAAAGATGGTGAATACAAAATGAAGATGGTGAAGATTTTTGTTCCAAATGAATGAAGATGGTGAAGATTTTCATTCCAAATGAATTAAGATGGTGAAGATGAAGAGTTTGCTATTGTCGCCGTCTGGTTCGCTTAGGGCATGTTATGAAGGAAATAAAGAATCTGTTTTGTTTTAATTAACAGTAAAGCTTTTAACCATGCTTGATAAGTACAACCATAGTGAAATACATAACATGCGATTTTTTTAATAGGAAAAATAGAAAAATGTTGTTGCTAGGATTCGAAGCCTGTAACACTTAATTTATCACCACAGTTGTTTCACACAACCGTAATGAAATGTCTTCTAATAAAATAAAATAAAAAAATTAGGCGTTTCTAATTTGAAATATTACAACGGTGGACTGAATGACAGTAGTAAAATAATGTTACTAAAGGTCTATTTTTTAGTAGTGGCATATCAAACATGTATTTGCGTTATTGAAGTCTATGGTTTTGTATGTGGTCCCTTATAGCTATACTGATTTCTACAGCGTACAACTCTCTTTCTAAAATGGATGTTTTTTATGTTGACTTTCATTATGAGGGACAGTTTGATGATATGGGTACATATGTAGTAGGAGGGGTAGTGTCGAATTGGAAGTATGATGGTGATATATGGAGTTATTTGGAAATTTTGGATGTTATTAAAGAAATGTGGTATCTTGGGGTACTTGAAATGTGGAACTATTTTGCTGCTACATTAAAGGAGCTAGTAAATGACTTTGGTGCAATAGAAATAATAAATTGGTCCAAAACTAATGGAAAGGTAAACCTTACATAGTCCACCCTATTTCCCAACCTGATGTAATAGAAGTAGTTGATGTCCAACTTGTCATAACTTATGTCCAACTCACTGAATAACAAACTGAGGGTCAACCAGAGATACTTTAGCCCTGCCTGAGATACCTGACACTGAGACCCTGCCTGAGATACGTGAACAAAATGCAAAAACTGTTGAGAGTGGCCTTAATGATCAAAGTGATGATAATGCATTAGGGTGCTGATTTAATGACTCTGATGATGAGGTATTAAATGATGGAACTGATGAGGTCTTGGTAGGAGTATGAGGGTTTATTGCTGGCCAAAATGATCAATAGGTGGATGAATGAGAAATGGATGATTCAACTCAAGGAAAAAAAAGGAAGGGTGGTAGACCAAAGAAAAAGAAAGCCAAGGGGAGTTCCAACAAGAAAAAAAGGAAGATCCAAAAAATAAAAGGTGGATGAAGCCATTTCTGTATATAAGGAACCATCAAGTGATGAATCTACACTTGATTTTGGGAAAGGGGAATGAAGGAAATGAGGAAGGTAATGAAGAGGCCTACAAATACATGTTGAAGATTCCTCCTAGATTTTAGAGTAAGCATAAGTTCAATCAACAAATGTGATGTGCTGGTAAATAATATGTCAGAAATATTTAATAGTGTTATAATTGGACCAAGACAAAAGTCTATTGTAACAATGCTATAGGAGATAAGAGGGTACCTTATGGATAGATGTGCAACAAATAAAACAAAGATTTAAGTTTATAATGGTTATGTACTTCCAAGAATTAAAAAGGTTTTGGAAAGACAAACTGAAATCTCAAGGTTCTTTATGGCTAGGTGATTCGAAGAATTATTACACTTATTGAAATCTCCTAATTCTATTTTATGCCTACTAACTAACTCACTGCATTTTATTTGTTAACAAGGCTTGCTGGTGAGATGATTTATGAATTAAGACACATAAATGTGACTTGAGATAAATTCACAATTGATCTCAAGCAGATGCAGTGCTCTTATAGGAGTTGGATGCTCGTGATATTCCATGCTACCATGCAATTACATGCATCCAAAGTAGAGCTAAAGACCATGCAGATTACATTTCTCCCATGCAGAGTCGTCTTAAATTTTTAGAGGCCCCGTGTAGATTAGTCACAGATTATGAAGGGCAAAACAAATAGATGCCCTATTTAATCACAATTTAACATGAAAAATATTTTACGAGGCCCCATTTAGCTATAGTTTAACCTTGAAAAATTAGAGACCATGTACGGTTGCCCACCTTTAACATCCTCAAAGATAACCTTGCTCTCATGCATAAGAAGGAGACATACTAGGCTTGCTATAGACCAATCATATATCCAATCAATGATAAAAACTTATGGGAAGAGAACCCATACCCCAACATATTGCCACCACCATCAAGAAGAGCACCAGGGATGCCTTAGAGAAGAAGAAACAAGGATGCTAATGAAAAGAGAAAAGATACAACAATTGTTAGAAGGAAAAGGGTTGTCAAATAAATGCTCACTGCATGGTAAATTTGGCCACAACAAATCCTCATGCCCAGCTACATGAACACTAAGACAACCTGAACAATCCCAAACACAACCAACCCAATCTGAATAATCCCAAACACAACTAACCCAATCAACACAAGTCTAAACACAACCAACTCAATTAACACAATCCCAAAAATAACCAACTCTAAGAGTTCAAACTAGACTATCACCAATAAGGACTTAACACCTAAATTCACAATCTCAAACACAACAAACCACAAGACTTCAAACTAGGCTATCACCAAGAAGAACCCAAACCAAATCAACACAATCCCAAACACAACCAACAACAAGACTTCAAACAAGGCTATCACTAAGAAAATCCCAAAACCAAGTTGAACAAGGCCAAATACAACCAATCCCTAGACTCTAAACAAGGGTATCATGAAGAAGAGGCACTGCAGCATTTCAGGGACCAACTGCAGTATTTCAGCCACCAAGAAGAGCCATAGCTAAGCTACCCATAAAGAGAAAAAACAATTAGGATGTTGTCTATTGTATTTTGATGAACTAGAATTGTGTATTTTTATAGTGTTTTTGTATTTATGATGCTATGTTGATGACTTAGAAATAAGTATTTTGGATGATGATTATATGTTTTGGATGGCTACTATGTATTTTGGATAGATACTTTATGTATTTTGTCTGGTTTAATGAAGGATATTAAGGTCTTATCATTGTTTTGGTTAATTGACCTTTTATGTTTAATCAAGGAATCTTGTGATATTCTGTCCAATTTTTAGGTCCATTTTTTTAACATTAAACTTAGTTATAAAACATAGGTCTTTGAAGTCTCTTTTGGTGTAATTAATATGTCCTCTAAGTCTTCTTTAGTGTAACAAATATGGGTACAAACTATGTCCGTACTGCAACATAAATTTGACAGAATCTAACAATATCAAATTGGACACAAATATATCCTTTAAAAGTTCTTACTTCAACATCAAATATGTGCACAAACTAAACATCATCATTGAAGAAAGTCATTACAACATAACATTAACAAATTGTCTTTCAACACTTAGAGGTGTTCATTAGTTTGGGCAAATCCGAACAAAACCAGAATCCAAACCAAACCAAAGTGTTTGGGTCGGATTTTTTTAGTTTGGGCAAAAACCGAACCAAACCAATAAAACCCCTTGTTAATTGGTTTGGGTAACGGATTTTAAAAATTCTACCTGCAAGCTCGTGTACCCGAACCAACCATATTAATTTATATAATTTATATCATATTATCATAGAAATTAGTATAAGATATTCAACTTCAACAAGAAAAAAAGGTGAAATGTCACTTGTGACATTCACAACTATATGGAGAAACAAAAAATTAAGATTTTTATATTCTTATAGAAAATTAGTCAATAAAATTATATATTTTTTAAAAACATTTTTGTACATTTGTTTCTAATATATCCGATCAATCCAACTTAAACCAATCTATTCTTTTTGGTTTGGTTCGGTTTGGGTTTTATCAAAAAATGGTGTGAATCCAACCCAAACCAATCCATATATTTTTTTATCGGTTTTGATATCGGATTCTCTCAAAACCGAACCAAACCGGTCCGCAAACACCCCTAACAACACTAACATCAACATAAACCATAATCACCACTTATTGATCAAAATACACATCAACATTACAAAAATCATAACTAAAAACGTTATGACAAAGACTATCATCTTCAACATCTTCAACATGTTCTTCATCATCTCCTTTGTGTAGTTGGCATCTCCATGAATCTTCTTATCATCTCCATGAATCTTTTTAATGACCCTTATAAGTGTGTTGATTTCTGCATCATTTTCCTCGTATTTTGAACATCTTGAAGATTGAGACTATTGTATTTTTTTTTTGCCCTTCACCATTGCACTTTTTTTTCAAACCACTCAAAATAGTTGCAGACACAATTTGAACCTTCAATCTGTTAACATGTAATAATTAGCATTATCCAAAAAGATATTGAAGAATATAGTAATAAACGTACCACAAATTATCTCCAGCCACAAAATAGCTTCCTAAAGTTTCGTCATTTTTTTGTAACTGTTTGTATCCCTGTTTTACCTCTACAAGAACACCTTGATGCGGTTTTATCATGAGTTGCATTCAAAATGAAGGAATGATAGTTCGGACTTCGTGAATTTGACCCATTTATACCGTATAAATCCGTAGTTGGAGAAGGGAGAAGATGAACACAATTTTAAGAATTTGATGGAGAAGAAAGTGATTTTGTCTAATTACTTACAAATAAATTAAAAACAATTATTTCTCACAATTACATTAACAACATTAATGACAACTATACACTTTTGAAATATAATCATTTAAAAAAAAATCAACCTTGTAGACATATAATTTAAAGACTAACTTGTAAAAAAAAAATGTATAGACCCAATCTATTACAATTAAATAACTTAAAAATCTTTCGTGAAATTTTGCCCAAAATTAAAATAGAAATTTGATTACCAAAAAAAAAAAAATAGAAATTTGAAATTCATCGTACAAATGCCCATTCTAGTTCTAGTTTAAGAAGTTTCGATATTTTAGACATTATTGTGTAAACTTTGTTTATTATATTCATTAAAAGAAAATTAAGACTGTTCAAAATTGATTAGCAAAGATTTGAAAAAAGTTATTTATCGCACACTAAAACTCACACAGCGAAACCTCCCTCCCAAATCAAATCGCTCCTCTCAGAGCATTCCGCCGCCCTCCCCACTGCCCGGTCGTCCTCTCGCGATCAAGTCATCGGCCGTTTTCCCTCATCATCTCCCATCCTCGTTCTCATCGTTTGTAAGTCGCTCCACTTCTTTATTTCATTTTATCTTTGATTTCTCATTCATTACGATGTCCTTTGGTTTAGGTTAATCGTGAAATTCGCTATGAAACGATGATTATACGTAGTGCACCATTTAGCTATAAAGCAGAAAGTGTAGCTGATAGTAGTGCGCCTTTTTTTCTTATATTGGTAATCTAAAAAATCAAATTGATTTCTCAGATTTTGGCCTTCTTTCTAGGAATGGGTCTTCTCACCATCATTCGAAAAATCAAAAAGAAGGAAAAAGAAATGCGAATTCTTATGGTGTAAGTTTATCTTCCAATTCCTTTTCCATTGCTCTAGATTTTACTACATTAATTAATAGTTGAGGTTTATATGCAGTGGGTTGGACAATTCTGGAAAAACAACAATCGTTTTGAAGATTAATGGGGAGGACACTAGTGTCATCAGTCCTACCCTTGGCTTCAACATCAAAACCATCGCCTACCAGAAGTAAAACCTTGCTTTAAATTCTTTGAGAAAGTATTTGCTTGTGATTTCCCTTTACAAAAAAAATTGCTTTTGATTTGCCGATGTTTTGGTGAGTTTCTTACGTTGATTTACTATATTCTAGAATGCTGGGGCATTTATCCAAATTGGCAATGGCAGGTACACTCTAAATATATGGGATGTTGGAGGCCAAAAAACAATTCGATCTTACTGGAGAAACTACTTTGAGCAAACGGATGGTTTAGTTTGGGTTGTTGACAGTTCAGATCTTAGAAGGTTGGATGATTGCAAAATGGAGCTAGATAACCTTCTAAAGGAAGAGGTTTGTTCAATACAAATAGTTATTGCTTGTCAACGTAACAAATTAATTATATGCAGTACTTAACTGAAGATATTCAGACATTTTAGGCATACCAATTCATATCCCTTTATTTGATCTATTGATTGGGAAAGACTTGTGTGTCCTATGTGCTAATGCATCCAAGCATAGTAGTTGCCTAAAGTGAATCTGTTAGGTATTTTGGTCAAGAACCAATGCCTTTGGTGGATGCAGCAAATACTGTTTATTCCAATAGCACTAGAACACAATGTTTTATTTCTCCAAAACCAGCTATAAGTATTTCTCTTTGTTAATCACTTGGGATGCTCAGATGACATCCCAAATGAATATGCCGCCCTTCTCTGGGTGTTTGTGAGCTACTAGTATTTTCAAATGTCAATAATTTTGTTTTATGTATGCAGAGACTATCTGGAGCATCCTTACTAATTCTAGCAAATAAACAAGATATTAAAGGTGCCCTTGCACCCGAAGAAATAGCTAAGGTATGCTTAATTTTATCTGGGTCTTCTTCTCTTACCTAAGTAACATTGAAGGGATTATGACTAAAAAAACACATGATATACCAAGAATTGACTGTAAGGTTTTTTGAAACACTTGATGTTTTTTAACTAGATTAGTCCTCATAATAATCTTTCTGCAAGGCTACAAATTATCTTAGTAATTACTTGCAGAATCACTAGTGTAAAGAGATGCAATGAGGTTACAATCACAAAACTTATATACCTCACCTTAAGTCATTGCAAAATTCATTGATTTATAAAGCAAATATTTCCTGCACTGAAATCTTTGCGTAGAAATTTCACATAATATTATTACCGTCCACTGAACTTTGTCTGTGAGAGCATGGTTTATCGAGATTAGAGAGCATGGCTAATTGGTTGTTCAACTAATCCTAGATGTTTTGTGAAATCAACAATGTTTATTACTTAATGCAATACTTGTTAGAACAATATTATATTCTTAGCTACAATGTTTTAAAAGTAGAGAGTCAATGCAAAATCGGGGAAGGATTGAAAAATCTTAACTCTTGAATCGTAGTTTGTAAGATCCTACTACTAGTTACTATCATTCTACGGGTAGAAAAATATATTTAGATATGTATAATTTACTTGCACATGCCCAAAAATCATCATATAGGAAGAAAGCAACTTCTAATCATAACATCAAATTAAATTTATAATCATAAATTTATAAGTTCACAACCATAAATTCATACCCAAGACATAACCATAAATTCATTACCAAATCATAAAAATTGAGTTCAAAATGAAAACAATCTAAAAACAATCATTCTAGACTTTCAAGATGTCATTCAATCCTGTATAACTTATAAGCATATTCTAGACAGCATTGCTATTTCATCCGATTGTGCCGCTACGACACTGCAATTTGTGGCTGCTATGACTACTACCATTGATAGCGCTTCGCAACCCAAAAGCGTTGCAGTGAGGAGCCTTGCCGCCGTGCTACGTTGCTATCTGCGTTGCAAAGGTACGGGTACGTACCCGGTACTCGGTACGTGTACTGCTACAAAATATGACATTTTTTTGAAAAACTAAGGTACGGGTACGTGAGTATAATTTTTTTAAAATACAATCATAAAAATAACAGAAATTATATTGTTTAAATAACAAAATATTAAAACTAAAAAATAATTTGCCCAAGAGTTAATATTTGCGCAATAACATAAATAAATCACACTATAAAAGTGTCAATAAATCATGAAATCATTGTTGAATATCAATATTTTCCTCTGCAGCATCATAAAAAATAAAAAAAATAGCAACTTCTAGTTCTGATTCATCAAGAGAAAGATTAGCAACCTCAAGAACACCAGCCCCATCAAATAGATCCAATTCATCTCTACCAATATCCCACATTTTTTTTTGCTCCTTTATTATAAACCTTACTTTTCTCAAGAGAAGACGAAGATTTGTATGAACAAAAACTAAATCCCAAGCCCTTTTTAGATTGAGCCTATTCTTTTTCAATATTTGAATAAATTCATATGTGCTCCAATTTCTTTCCGCAGGAGATGAAGAAGTTGTGAAAGAAGTTTCAATGCAATGGATTGAATATCCATAAGTTATCTAAAACTATACCATCAGGGGAAAAAATTGAGTTCGCGTACCCAGTATGTACCCAATATGCACTAGCTGGAGTACCGACTTAAAAAAAACAAAAAAAACTAAGTATGGTCTCGGTATGTACCGGACGCGTACCGTACGTGTACCGGTACCCGGTACGTACGCAGTACCGGTACTTTGCCTAAAATAGAGTACCTGTGCTTCACAAGTCGCTATAGTGCGCTTTTGAATACCTAGTGTTCAATACCATCCATATTCTCTTGCCATTTCATCTTCATAATGAATATCTTCATAAAAAGTATAAGATGATTTCCTAGTTTTCTTCTTTTTGTCCAACTTTGAATTAGTCATCACACAAATTACATTATTCATGTTTTTTTTTGTTTAACATGTTCCTCTTTTAGTGTGGACCTAAACAAATTAAAAGTAAAATAAATTAAAAACAAGATACTCGAGATTATTAAAAGTATACTTGAAATCTTTTTTATCCTCTCCAAGACACTCTAATTCATTTCGCAACCGGATAAACTGCAAGTTAAACTTAGTAATCGCATTGCAAATCACTGCAATTCTGGATATGAACCTCCATAAGATCTCTACCATTGTGTTGGTGTTTTTGTTTTAAGTGCAAGCATAGCTAATTCACCACCAAACAATCCATATTTTTCTTTGAAACTTTCAAGTTGGTGGTGATCAATCCTTGAATGTTTTTCTATTAGTGGTACTATCCTATTCATACATTCGTACATTCTATTTAGAATTTATCATCAATAATGGATTTAAGAGCATAATGTAAGACAGAGTTAAGAAAATGGCCGCAGCAACATGCAATTGACTATATACTTGTTTGTTCCATCTTTCATCAATAATTCAAAATGGAGCTTATCTACAAGATCTTACATAAGCAAGAATTCAGACAATGTGTTTAAGATGATTGATGATATCCTTGACGAAGTTGGGAAAGATAAGATTGCCTAGGTTGTTACAAACAA
The DNA here is from genome assembly GCA_022829125.1 of Lathyrus tuberosus. NCBI lineage: Eukaryota > Viridiplantae > Streptophyta > Magnoliopsida > Fabales > Fabaceae > Lathyrus > Lathyrus tuberosus. The sequence continues at coordinate 3,356,365 of JALAZF010000353.1, forward strand.
TGCTGCAAATTGCAAAGCGGAAGCAGATGTATGGACACGTTGTGTTGCTCATTGCATTATTGATGAAAGATGGGATAAACAAGACATGCCATTGCTGACCATTTTCTTAATCCACATTATACTACCAAATTCATTATTGATAATGAAGCTTTAGATGAAATATATGAATGTTTGAATAGGATGGTGTCAGACTTAAAAGTTTCAAAGGTAAAAAACACCATCATAATGATGGATTCTATGGAGGTGCATATCTAGAATTGCAGTGCGAGTACCAAGTTTAACTTGTAGTTTATTCGGTTGTGAAAGGAATTCAAGTGTCTTTGAAAGAGTAAACAAGATTTTAAGTATTCAACTTTTAATAATCTCGAGTATAGTGTCTTAACTATTAATTTATTTTAGTCTACACTAAAAAATGGAATTGTTTAAAGCAAAAAACCATGAATGATGTTAGACTATGTGATGACTAATTCAATGTTGGGCAAAAAGAAGGAATCTAGGAAATCATCAAACACTTTTTATGAAGTTATTCATTATGAAGATAAATGGTAAGAGTCCAGGGATGGTAATGAGTGTATATGCACAAAGACATCGTATTCAATGTTAGAGAAGATGTCACTAGTGTTAGTGATGATTTGGATGCTTGAGTCCTATTAATGATGAAGAATTATAAAAGGAAGTTGAGGACTATGCTTATATGGGATTGGATTACATCTAGAATTGTTGTTTTTAAATTGTTTTCATTTTGAACTCAGTTTTTATGGTTATGTTTTGGGTATGAATTTATGGTTATGAACGTATTTTAATGATGTCATTTAGAAGTTATTTTTTTTTTCATAAATGATTATTTTTGGACATATTTGTCATTTAGAAGTTATGAACTCGGTTCTTATGATTATTTTTTTCATAAAATCTTTCAATACTGCTGCTTTTATATTTGTTCTGAATTCGGTGGGCATATGCCATTGTGTTTGGTATTTCCCAGTTTAGGCAACTAGTTGTCAACCTTGTTCTTTGAAGTATGATTATTATAAAAAGTAATGCAGTTTAGGGTCCTTTAGATATGATTCTTTGTAACGTTATAACACTTCATTCTGTAGGCGATACTACATAAAACTAATAACACAGATCTATTCTCACTATGAGATTGAGTACAAAGATCAAAATGATTTAAAACTTGTAGGTGATACACATTTAACAAAATAAAGTCACACAAGAAACATAGTTCATTCGTTTGACAGTATATGGAAACCTTGAATATTTCAAAAATATCCTCGCAGTTATGTGACCACTGAGTTGATTTCAGAAGTTCCAACTTTCAATTGATTTGAAATGATCAAGCACCCTTGAGTATTGCGAGAATTGAATTTTTCTTGTTTTTATGAAACGGTGAAGGTAGAGTTATCCCTTGTTTATTATATATATATTTTCTTGATGTCTATTTACTAATGTGCTCTAACTGTGCAGGTGTTGAACTTAGAAAATATGGATAAGTCTCGGCACTGGATGATAGTTGGCTGTAGTGCATACACTGGTGAGGGTTTGCTTGAGGGATTTGATTGGCTGGTCCAGGACATAGCATCTAGGATCTACGTGCTCGACTAATTACGGTCATGTCAATATCCATGAAAGGGTTCAACGTTCAAACTTAGAATTTAAGAGCATTCTTAATCCCAATATGCGACATGTTATGTATCTCTAAGATGTTTCACATGGAATTTTTCCTTTTCTATTCAAACATATAATCTAGTCAGTGTACTGAGATTGTTTATTCAAACAAGGATGAAGCTCTTGCAAGACTTTACAATGAGCTTTTTATAGATTAATTTCTATTTTAAATTGATGCTTTGAAATGTGGTTCATTGTGATTTGTAATAAAGGATGATCATGTAAACTGTCTCAACTAACAATTAGTTATCTATAGCTTCTACTGACATTCATGTAACTGACGCAAAATTAAATCTATGTCCTAATTAACCTAAAAGCTTCTATTTCCTAACTAGTTTAGAGCTCTATATATGAGAGAATGATCCTTTTTTTAAGATTTTGCAATTTGAACTTAATCCAGGTTAATAGAATCCTTTCAAAGATTCTGTGTACGAAAAATCTAAATTTAGCAACGTCATGTTTGCTATAAATAGGACAGTGATGCATCTATGTGCAATCACAGATTCAAACGTGATTTTGTGCCTCAAATTTTCCTTGATAATGTCTCTTTAAACTCAAATTTCACTGCACTTTGGTTCAATGGAAGTACTTCTAAGAGAGGTTCTTTTATTCCTAGGTATGATATGTCCAACCTTATGCCATGGCCCTACAATACATGGAAAGACGATGATGGCTGTCAATGAAGTCTTTTACTCCATTCTGATTTTTGCCTTGTTAAATCACATGCTACCATTGAAGTCTTTCTCAAGAAAAATCTTGGTTTTTATGGTTACTGATTTCAAGTCAAGGACAATACTTGCCTCTACTTTCCTTTTTCATTCAAATAACAATTTACCTATTGTAAATTCGATTACTAGCTCTAATCAATCTTCTCTTTTGAATGTTAGACTAAATCATCATAGCATTAATGTTCAAAAGCATGTTTTGAAACTTAATACTCCATTCACTATGATTGTTTGATTTTTGTTCCTCTTGTTTGAGCAAAACTCACGTATTACACATATTTATCTAATACTACTTACTCTAATCCACTCGAGTTAATATATAGTGTGACTTTTGGGGACCAGCTTCATAGTCTCAACTTCACAAGGCACTCTGATAAAAAACAAGCTCGTGAAGCTTGTTTTGATAGGCTTACTAGCATTCTTCTTCAGTTTGATTTCTTAGCAAGCAAGTGCTCTCTTTTTATTTGTATACACAAGAACAATGCTCTTGTATACATGTTGGTATATGTTATTGATGTCATGAAATTGATCATTACACTTAGCTCTTGCTACATCAGAATTGCTCTGGATTCAATCTTTATGATCTAAACTTGGTATCAAACTCACCATTAGATGTTCACTGTGGCAACATGAGCACCATTGCTCTTGCCCATAATCACGTCTTTCATGCACGTACAAAAGGAGTTAGGCCTCTTCTGTATAAGAGAAAAAATGCTTCAGAAACAGCTCCAAGTTGTGCATATTCCTAGTCATCAACAATTTGTAGAGTTTTGTGAAAAGCTCAATGTGTTGTGCAATCAGTTTACTTTCAGTTGAGCTAGCGGGGGCATGATAAAGGGACATTGTAACTAATCAGTAATTGTCACAACTGAATCTATAACAGTTTTAACAGCTCGTCGATTAGCCTAATCTAGAAGCTTCTATTACCTAGCTACTTTAGACCTATATATAAGAGAATGATACTCTTTATATCATGTAACACAAATTCATTACATTCATAAATAAAAAAAATTGAACTCAATCTGACTTCATAGAATCCTCTCAGATTCCCTCTCTGAAAAATCTAATTCAGTAGTTTAGAAATTCTAATACATTCAAATATCAAATGTTAGATCGAACTACTGAAATATGAAATGTTATGAGGCCTCGTGCTGGACAACAACAAAATCAGAAGCATGCAAGTACAAGCTTTTGTTGACTCTTGATAAAACAAATTTCAATAAGGTCTCAAGGATTCTAGTTTGTAATACAAATCAGTGCAAATAAAAACATTTGGATATCATTGAGATAGTATTGCAGTCGGCCAAACGTGGTATCTATTGGAATATAATTGTACAACTGCAGCAGCTATAGAGCTTCCTTTATGAGTTTCTCTGTAAGAGCTTTGGAAAGTCCCATCACTGTATCAGCCGATCCAACCTATCACAAGGATCGCAGAGCTCATTTGTTACGAACCAGAAGAAAAAGAGATGAATCCACACATATGTCACGATGAAATAAACATTCTCTAGAAAATTAACTAAATTGACATAGATGTCTGAGAAATGAGTGAAGGCTAGAGCTACAAATATTTCCTTTTGCAGTCATAAAAGAAAGTCCCAAAAAAGGAAGATATTAGAAAATATAAAAACCGGAGTATAGAAATATAGGAATTGAAGTGATTCACATCATTAATCGTTTTGAATTTTGGTAGTAACGAGGGTATGATACTCTACTGTGCAAAGAATGCATATTGCAAATGATCTTGTTATTTTGTGCATGTGAATGCTTTTGAGAGTTAGTTTTCTTGAGAAAGGCAACTAACCACCGCATCCACAAAGGGTAACGTCAACGGATGTTCCAGCATCAAACCCCCAGCAACGTTGAATGTTACTCCGTCATCAATCTGAGAAGCTCCCATCAAATAAGAAAACTCATATAGTATTGGGTTTCACAAGAATTTCCTGAAAGAAAATTTCAAAAGATCAAATGTTTTGAGAAAGTGGTTAAAGTACTCTTTTCACCTTCGTACTTAGCTCAGTGCAAGGGTGAAAAGTGTACTTCTAAAAATATTTACCAGATTATCAATGACCTCGTCTGGTATTTCAAGAAAATAAACCTGTCATATAGAGAAAATTTAACAAATGTCAGTCAAATTATCTGTGAAGCCTGAAGAGAAATGCTGAGTTACCGACTAAATTGTGTATCAATGAAAATAACTAGTCACTTTTTCAAGTAGCAGAAACTTGTACCTCTGCACTCTCCCACCCACCATAACGTTTTCCGGTCACAAGATTAGTCACCACAACAGATCCTACCACAGCAGCGTGACTACCGGAATATCCTGCAAAATCATTCACATTTGTGAATGTGACGGTTATATCTGGATATAATTACCAACAATAAAAGGAGGGGACTAAATTCATACAAACCTTTGACGAACTCCCGTGCTTCTTTTTCACTAGTTGGTTTTTCCCTGATTGTTCCCCGATATACCACAACCTACAAAGGATTTAATTGTAGCAACATAAACAAGCTTACACGAGTTTAGAAATTCAGTTAAAAGAAAATTAGAAAAACCGATAGTATCCGTAAAAAGGAAAACCATCTGTCATTTATTTTCAGCGATCCACCGGTGAACGATAAAACAAACAAACAAAGAGTGAAAGAAGAATACATACAGTGTCTGCAGTGATTAAGAGTGTTGTAGAAGCATCTGCCTCCAATGGACCATTAGTAAGGAGCCTTTGCACAATAGCATCAGCCTAATAGAAGTATATCAAACATAATGAAACCAGCTTATGACATTTTTTTATATATTTTTTTGAACTTATTTTTATAAATTCTTCAAGCTATTGAAAACAATTTATAACATATATATAAAAACAATTTAAATTTGTCCCGTTAAGCCATAGCTGTGCAGGGACATCAGTTGCAGGTAACAAGGATTCACATTCATAATTCATAAACTCATGAACAAAACAAATAATACATGAAAGAAAAGAAAGCATACCTTAGCCTCAGCTAATGTGACTACCAAATCTTCTGGTTTTTCCCTTCTAATACTTTTCTCATCAATGTCTGCAGTCTAAATACATAAACCAAGTTAAACCATTTCAATCTTTTATAACATAAGGAAATAATGTCCCATAAAATAACATACCATTATTGTGAATTCGTATCCCATTTCAGCAAGAATCTGTTTGCGAGCTTTTGAAGAAGATCCCAGAATTATCTGTTGCGAGATAGTAATAAGTAATAACAAACTCATAGATCAAATGGTTTATGTTTATGAAGGTTTTAATTACACAAGAATCATGGAGAAAAGGTGCAAGGGGAAATGAAGCAAACCTTGAAGGAAGGGTTTTTCGTAGCCATCTGTGATAGTCGGCGAGTGCGTGGTTTGTAAGCTCTTGCTTGCAGTTGTGAGCTGCTTCCTGAAGATCAGGAGCTGGAGGCTACAATAAATAACAACCAAGGATAAACAAACTCCCTCTGCCTTTGTTATTAAAGCAAAATAAACATATAAAAAAAATATTATTATTATTGTTTTTTTTAAAATAGAAATAAATATGTTCCGTCAAATATAACAAGCCGGATTTGAATCCGCGAGATCCACTTATTCATTTTTTATATAATTAGTCACTGGGTCTCTTAACTTTGAGCGAAATTTCGCTTTGATTCCTGAATTAAAAAATATTACATAATGATTCTTTAACTTAAGTTCTGTTAAATCATTTGGTCCCTTCCGTTAGTTTATGTCGAAAAACATTAGATTTGTGTGAGTTGGCATGCCAAGTAAGCAAATTTTTAATTCCACATCAGCACATTGTATATGTTACGTTACATAGGGTTTCATTTGGTTGCAGCTTCAGTCTTCTTCCACTAAGTGTGCTTTAGTCGTCTGCCATATTTCCAATTTCTTCCATATTCTTCTTCAAATCAGGGTTAAATCCTTTTCTTCCATCTTCCTTCTACCATCTTCCATTTTCGTCTCCAAATTAGAGAATTAGGGTTCAATGTCAAAGATTGCAAGCAATGCCTCAACTTCAAACAACCAAAGTTATGGTACATCTAGATATGTGATTCATAGAAACAAAAGAATCGAGTGCTTTTGCCAAGATGAAAGTGTTCTTAGAACAGTGAATGATGCGAACAATATCCATAAAGGGAGAAAATTCCGGGGTTGTAGAAATTACAGAAATCACATTGAAAAGGGTTGTAATATCTTCAAGTGGTTGGGTGATGAGTTTGTTGATGAAAGGGATTTGAAGCTTGAAAGACAAAAGAAGAAAATTAACAAATTGAAGAATGAAGTTATCTACACTAGAGGGTGGCTCAAAATGTCCATTGTGGTTGGGATTGTAAGCTTAGGGTTGAACCTTATGTTTGTAACAATGTATTTCAATTAGTTTTAGGGTAGTTCAAAGTTATGTTTTCAAATTTTCAATGTTTTGTTAAGTTTGTTTAATGAATAATGTATTGTTATGTTGGTTCAATGAATAATGTCTGTGTGTATTTCATTGAATAATGTCTCAATATTCAACCTGTAAAAAACGCAGCCCAATGACCAATATTTATGGAAACAAACAGCAATATAACTTGACATTATAAGTCATTCCAACTTTCATTAACAGATTCAAAGTTTGATACATAACAGGTTCAATAACAAAAGGCCATTATAAGGCATTAATATGATAGTCCAAAATGTGGTACAACTATAAAACAGATGGTCCATTGTAAATAGGACAAAATGTGCCTTACAAAAACAAAAGAGTCAGGCCATTAAATGGCATTACAAAATCTTAGCAGACATAATAATAATGAGCAAGGTTGGCTTGAAACAGGCTTGCCACCCTTATGAAGTTTTTTTTTTTTTAGTTTTGGGTGGTGGCTGACTTGTAATAATAGTCGGTGGTGGTTGACTTGTAACAGCTTGTGGTGGTGGCTGACTTGTAACAACAGGCGGTGGTGGTTGACTTGTAACGGCTTGTGGTGGTGGCTGACTTGTAACAACAGGTGGTGGTGGTTGACTTGTAACAGCTTGTGATGGTGGCTGACTTGTTGCTTCTTATACCTGCCTTGAATCAACTGTTGTTGGTGGCTGTGTTGTTGCTTCTTGTACCTGACTTGGAGGAGCTTGTGGTTGTGGTAGTTTACAAGTGGCCTTGTTGTGACCATCCTTGTGGCAATGACTACACTTGATATCATGTCTTGTCTTGCCCTCTTCATGTGTGTCTCATCCCTCACCATCTCTCCAGCTTCCCTATTCTTTTTTCTTTGGCCTTCCAGGATGCCTCTGAAGAAACGAAAAACACAAGAAAGGGGGTTTGAATTGGGGTTTTCAAAAAAAATAAAGACAAAGAAACAAGTCGGTTATCCTGGTTCGTTTGAACTCAAACTACTCCAGTCCACCCGCCAAGGTGATTTCGCCTCTCTCTTGAGGACTTAATCCACTAATCAGTTATGATTACACAATTTCAGTAACAACCGTCACTCTTCTTGAGGTTTAACCACAACTTGGTTTTCTCAAGGAATATCAAAATAAAAACAAGTGCTTCTAGTAAGCTTTATCACAACCGTGATTTTTACACACTGTTTTATCAAAATATAAATAAAAAATACAAGAGCAAGTGAAGTTGAAGAATTGTGGACAGTATGCGCACAAAAAAAAGTGCTTTGGTCATCTGCAGGGATTTCTTTAAATAGATGAGAAGATTTGATCCGTTGGAGACGCGTGAACTATTTTTGGAGAGGATAATAATGCTAATTAATGCTCTTTCCAAAACTACAGATTCAATCCGTTACTTTGAGATTCTCATAAAGGAGAAGGATAACGTATCAGAGTCTACGTTGAATCATCAGAGTTTCTGGCTTGATACAGCTTTGGTGCTGAAGCGCTAGACATCCGTCATCAGAACTTAGGCTGATGCTTCCAAATCAGAGCTTCGCTTTGATTAGAACTTCGCTTTAAACTTCGCTCAGATTGAATCTTCTGATACTTCTATATCAGAACTTCTTTGTATTAGAACTTTCCTACATATCATAAACAATGAAATTAGGAGCATCAAGTTCTAAAATAATAAGTGTTTGTTATCATCAAAACTATTAGGAATGTAGAATCAATTCTTGTTCTAACAATCTCCCCCTTTTTGATGATGTCAAAAACTCATATTTTGATAAATAATTTTAAAGGGTATTGAGGTTAGAAGACTCCCCCTGGGTTGAACATTTCCTTGAAGAATAAATTAATTTAAGATTTCCAAGAGGTTCTGATTGCCAGTTACCTGCTTGCTTAACACAGTAGAAACAGAAATTAAAATGTTCAAAATGTTCGAGACAAAGTCCTGGTGCACTGTTATGGTTCAAAATATTCTATGTTCTCCCCCTTTGTCATTAATCAAAAAGCGAAAAGATACATGAGAACAATTAAAAGAAGATAATAACAGAAGATAAAATGCAACAAAACAAAAAAAATTAAGGTTGAGGAGCAGGAGGAAGTCTTGTGAACAATGCTTCCAGAAGGCCTTTGATCTGATTAGCGGATTCTTCTTGCTTGCCAAGCATTCCCTTAATTTCTGCGTTGGTTTCATCCTGTTTGTCCAATCTTTTTCTTACCGCCTCATTCTCTTTCTTCAACTCATCCAGAGTTTGCAGCACAAGAGCAGATGAAGATGATTCTTCAGAATGTACCAGAACCTCAGATCTTTGAGCAGAAGCTTTCTTTGGAGAGACTGCAGGTGATTTTTCTTCGACCTCAGTGATAACCAGAGTTTGATGCTGAGAGGTTGCTTCTTGAGATTCTGAGACCATAGGAGCGTTCCAGTCTAGAGGAAGAATAGGTTTCTTTTCCCAGAATCTTAACACTTGTTCGTTGAAGATCTTCATGTGGTCACAGAAGTTCTGTTGGGCTATGTCATAACTGAGTTCCTTCAACTTCTGAGATTCAGAGTTAAACCATTTTCTGAATTGGGTCCACATATAATCAGAGGAAGCTGGATTCAGATTTTCCAAACATCCCTGCTTCAGAAAATTAACCCATTCCTGCATTTTTACCTCGAAAGCCAATAAAGAGTTACCAACATCTGATTTGGATATTGTTGGTTTAGGTTTGGGAATGGCTATTTTATGAGAGGTTGAGGTGAGCTTGTCTAGAGCTTCTGGGTCAATTATGGTTCTGAGAGGATCATCTGTGATATTTGTTGGAGGAGAGTCAGAGATGAGGATAGGTGAGTTAGGTGATGTAAATTCTGGAGAGGTTTGTGGGGGACTTGTGAAATTTGGTGGAGGTTGAAAGAAGTTGAGAGGGCAGTTGATACCAGGAATAGGTGTGTCAGAGTTTTGAACAAGATGTTCTGGTTGGGAAGAAGTGAAGAGAGGCTCAAGCTCAATGTCAGACATGACTTGTGCAAGTTCTGGTTGTGGTTCAATAAAAACAGAAGGAGTGGGGTCAATATCAATATCAAAGTCGTCCAGAGTTTGAGGTAAAGGAGATGAAATTTCAGATGATGGGATTTGAGATGATGGGATTTCAGATGTTTTTGGTGCAGGTTCTGAAGGTTTAGGAGAAGATGGGTTTTCAGATGGTGATACCAATATTGATTCGACGATAGAAATGAAGGAAGAGTTACCTTTCTTTTTAGCAGCTTTGGCAACTTTTGGAGTTTTCTGAGGAGTTCCTTCAGAGGCTTTTCTTTTCCTTGAAGTTCTGGGGGCAACTTCTAGAGGTGCTTGTCTGAGCTGTTGCAGAGAAACTTCTGGTAGGGTACCATCAGCTTTACATGCATCCAAATATCTGAGGACAATTTCTGGATGAGTATCTGATGAGAAAAGAGGAAAATCTTTCAGAGGAATTTTTCTGGTGGTGATGACTTCCTTAGAGATTAGAGTTGGATCCTTCTTGATGGTATCAATGATTTTCATCTTCTTGAGATTCTTTGCATTGAGAGGTCTTCCAGCAATAGTTTCTAGATCAGAGATTTCCCGAGCTTCAGTTAAGTGATCTATCAGCTTATTCTCTGTAAGAATGTCTGATATAAGTCTACCTAGAGGAATCCAATCTCTCTTGGTTCTTTCATCTTCTCTTGTTTCTTTGACACTGTTCTTCAGATGATTGAATAAACAGTAGGGAAGATTCGCTTTGGTAAAAGTGGAGATGAGGTACAGGAGATACTGTTGATCGTTGTTGATGTAGTCAGACGAGCTTGAAGGTTTCCTGTGATAGATGCACCCAAGAATGATTCTGGCCCAAATTCTGTGACGATCTTTTAGGTCTTTGATTTTGTTGGAGTGTTGACCGGAGGTGAAGATTTCCTTTGAGATAGTATTTAGTTCAGTGCCCTTTTCCATCTCACTGCATCTGATTCCTGATCCATCATGATCAATCAGCTTACCAATAAGATCTTCAGTGATGACAACCTTCTTTCCCATAACATACGAGGTTACTTGATGTTTTGAGACTGATGCAAAAATCCAGAATTCCTTAACGAGTTGGGGAAAAACTGGACCCATTAAGCGATTGAAGTATTTGTTCCATCCTTGAAACTCAATCTCAGGAGTAAGGTCATACCCATTGTCTTTCATGCTTTCAAAATCGACGATGAGCTCACAGAGAACTTCAAGAGAGGTAAAAGGGGTAAGGAGAGTTCTTGAGGGCTCAACGTACCTTTCTCCAATGACTTGGTCAGCTGATTCTTGAGACATTGCTTGTTGAGAGCTTTGTTGAGAGCAGGAGGCCATTGTTCACAGACTTAGGGTTTTGGGAACACAGAGAAACAAGAAATGTAAATAATATGGAGAAGACAAAAGAGAGCAAGTGAGTGATAGTAAGCGTGTGAGGGTGTTAGAAGTGACATTTATATATAAGAGAGACCAAGACTTAAATAGCAATTAAAAACAATAACATCATGATTAATAGCCGTAATGATTTCTGACAAGGGAGATAGCGTGAGAAATTTTTGGAACAGTTACCGATGTGACTTGGCGCCTCAATATGTCAACACAGACGTTTCAGTTTTCCAGAGTTTGACACGCGTTCATCATCAAAGAAAATCTGGAGCGTAGGTTGACACGTGTTTGCTAGAGTGAACTTAATGATCTATCCTTGAAATGAAAAGTTCAGATCTTCTGAATAGATTCTGATGCAATCTTTCTTCTCACTTCTGAAGAATTATTGGTCAGATGTTCACAAAAGAAAAGAAGTTCTGAGAGTTAAAAATATAGAAATTACGTTTTCATTCTGGACATAATTCCATACAGAGATTTTTCAGAATGAAATTAAATCTATCTTCAGCAAGGGGTTTGGTGAAAACATCAGCCCATTGATGGTCTGTGTCTATAAATTTTAAACAAAGAATTCCCTTCTGAGTATAGTCCCTAATGAAATGATGTTTAATTTCTATATGTTTAGCCCTAGAATGCAGAATAGGATTTTTTGAAAGACAAATGGCAGAAGTATTGTCACAGAGGATAGGGATGTTACTCTCGTAAATGTGAAAGTCTTCAAGCTGATTCTTCATCCAGAGCATCTGAGTACTGCATCCAGCTGCAGCTATGTATTCAGCTTCAGCAGTTGATAGTGCAATGGTGGATTGTCTTTTGCTGGACCAAGAGATTAAATTGTCTCCCAGAAACTGACAGCTTCCAGAGGTACTTTTTCTTTCTATTCTGTCTCCAGCAAAGTCAGCGTCACAGTAACCTACCAATTTGTATTCTCTGGACTTTCTATAGCAAAAACCAAGATTAGTAGTACCTTTCAGATATCTGAAAATTCGCTTAACAGCTGTTAAGTGAGATTCTCTAGGATCTGATTGAAATCTAGCACAAAGGCAAACGCTATAGAGAATATCAGGTCTTGAAGCAGTTAAATAAAGGAGAGAACCAATCATACCTCTGTAGATCTTCTGTTCTACTTTCTTACTTACCTCATCTTTTTCCAGAATACATGTGGGATGCATAGGAGTTTTTGAAGGCTTACTTTCTGACATTTCAAATTTCTTCAGAAGGTCTCTGACATACTTGCTTTGATGTATGTAAGTTCCTTCTGGAGTTTGGTTGATTTGAATTCCCAAGAAAAACTTGAGTTCTCCCATTAAGCTCATTTCAAACTCTGCCTGCATAGTCTTAGCAAATTCTTGCCCCAAGGAGCTTTTAGTGGATCCAAAAATTATATCGTCTACGTATATCTGACAGATCAGAATGTGATTTTTAAATGATTTACAGAATAAAGTTGTGTCCACCTTCCCTCTGGTAAAATCATTTTCTAAGAGAAAGTTACTTAGTCTCTCATACCAAGCTCTGGGAGCTTGTTTTAGACCGTTTAACGATTGCTTAAGTTTATAAACATATTCTGGATGTTTTGTGTTTTCAAAACCAGGTGGTTGATGCACGTAAACTTCTTCATCAATGTAACCATTTAAAAACGCACTTTTGACGTCCATCTGATAGAGAGTGATGTCATTATTTACAACATATGAAATTAAAAGTCTGATTGATTCTAACCTTGCGACTGGAGCAAAGGTTTCTGTATAGTCTATCCCTTCTTGCTGACTATAACCTTGTGCAACCAGTCGTGCTTTGTTTCTGACAACTTCTCCCTATTCATTTAGTTTGTTTCTGAAGACCCATTTGGTTCCAATGATGTTGAAGCCTTTGGGTTTAGGAACTAGATCCCAAACGTCGTTTCTGGTGAACTGATTCAGTTCTTCCTGCATTGCGAGGATCCAATCATTGTCTGTGAGTGCTTCGTCAATTGTAGTGGGTTCTATCAGAGAGACTAATCCCACTAGAGATTCTTCAGTCTTTTTGAATGAGGATCTTGTTCTGATTGGGTCATCCTTCTTTCCCAGAATTTTGTCTTCGGGATGAGTTAGAGAACTTCTGGACAGTCTTTTCTGGATGGGTTCTTCAGAATTAGAGTTTCCTTCTGTTTTGCTCGCCAGTTTTTCTGATGATCTGGTTTCAGTGCCTGTTATTTGAACTTCTATTTCTGCAAGAGATTCATCATGCTTTGGCTTTTGAAGGCCAAGCTTATCATCAAATCTGACACAAATGGATTCTACCACACTTCGTGTTTCTGTGTTATATACTCTGTATCCTTTTGAACGTTCAGAGTATCCTAACATGAAACATTTTTGTGCCTTAGAATCAAACTTGTTCAGAGGATCATTAGTGTTTAAGATAAAGCATGTACATCCAAAAGGATGGAAGTAAGAAATGTTGGGCTTTCTGTTCTTCCACAACTCATATGGAGTTTTTTCCAGAATAGGTCTTATAGAGATTCTATTCTAAATGTAACACGCTGTATTAACTGCTTCTGCCCAAAAGTGTTTAGCCATGTTAGTCTCATTGATCATGGTTCTGGCCATTTCTTGTAGAGTTCTATTCTTGCGCTCTACAACTCCATTTTGTTGTGGAGTTCTAGGACAAGAGAAATCATGAGAAATGCCATTTTCATTAAAAAATGTTTCTAGATTTTTGTTTTCAAATTCCCCACCATGATCACTTCTGACTTTTACAATTCTAAACTCTTTTTCATTCTGAATTTGGTTGCAGAAAGTAGAGAATACAGAGTGTGACTCGTCCTTGTGTTTTAAGAACTTTACCCATGTCCATCTGCTATAGTCATCTACGATCACTAATCCATACTTTTTGCCACTGATGGATGCAGTTTTTACTGGTCCAAACAGATCTATATGAAGAAGTTCTAATGGTCTGGAGGTAGAAACAACATTTTTTGGTTTAAAAGAGGGTTTTGAAAACTTGCCTTTTTGACATGCTTCACACAGAACGTCTGAGCTGAACTTCAGATTAGGAAGTCCTCTGACCAGATTGAGTTTGTTAATCTGAGATATTCTTCTCATACTAACATACCCCAATCTTCTGTGCCAGACCCATTGCTCGTCGTCAGCAGACAAAAGACATTTTACATTCTGACTTTTTAGTTCAGAAAGTTTTATTTTGTAAATGTTGTTCTTTCTCTTTCCATTAAAGAGGATTGTTCCATCTTTTTGACTAACTGCCTTGCAGTACTTTTGATTGAAGATTATATCATAACCGTTATCACTTAATTGACTTATGGATAACAAGTTATGCATTAATCCTTCTACTAATAAGACATTAGATATAGAGGGTAAAGTACCATTACCTATGGTTCCAGAGCCAATGATTTTACCTTTCTGATTGCCTCCGAAACCTACATATCCTCCAGCTTTAAGTTCCAAGCTTTGGAACATATGCTTTCTTCCCGTCATGTGTCGCGAGCATCCAGAGTCCAGGTACCATGACTGGTGTTTCAATCTTGCTGTCAAAGACATCTGCAACATATAGGATTTTATCCTTAGGTACCCACATCTCTTTGGGTCCTTGTTTGTTAGTGTTCACAGAGTTCTGATTGAGTTTTGGTTTCTCAATAGAATTTGAATAAGATTCACTGGTGTATTTAATATCATGTGTGTGTCCATATGTGACGTGAGAGTTCAAAGGTGCATATTTTATGATCATATCATCAACACATTTGGGTTTATACGGAGCTTCTCCTCTAGGATTAACATAACCTATGCCCTTTCTCCCATTTCTACTAACTCCATAGATCATTGAAGCCATTTTGCTTCTGTTTATGTTTTTAGCTAGACATTTTTGAAAGTTATAGTCGTAATGTTTTAAAATATTATCAGAACTAGTGGAAACTTCTGAATCAGATTGTTTCTGAGATTTTTCAAAAGAGTTGAGTTTTGAAACAGTTTCTTTTAACTCAGAATTTTCTGCTTTTAGCTTTCTGTTCTCTTCAGACTCAGATACCAGATCATGTTTCAGATTCTTATATTTGAGCTGAAGTTTCTGATAGTTTTCAAGAATTTCTGACAGACTTTCTTCTAATTGAGATCTAGAAAAGTTAGAGAATACCTCTTTAGTTTCTGACTCAGAGTCTGATTCTGATAAGTTTGAATCATCTGATATGTTGGCCATTAGAGCAATGTTCGCGTGTTCATTTTCTGATTCGGATTCTTCTTCAGAGGATTCCGAGTCATCCCAGGTAGCCATAAGACTTTTCTTTCTTTCCTTGTTAAACCTTTTATTTGGCTTTTCTTTCTGCAACTTAGGACAGTCACTTTTGTAGTGTCCAGGTTCCTTGCATTCGTAACACACTACCTCTTTGTTTCTAGACTTTTTGTGTCCAGAGGATGGTTCAGAATGACTGCTTGATCTTCTAGAGTTTCTGAATTTTCGATGCCTATTTTTCCATAGTTGTTGGATTCTTCTGGAACGGAGTGATAGTTCATCTTCTTCTGAGGAGCCACCAGAGCTTTCTTCTTTTGCCTGAAAAGCTTTAGTTTCAGATTTATATTTAGATTTAAGAGCAATAGACTTACCTTTCTTCTGGGGTTCATCTTCTTCTAGTTCTATCTCGTGACTTCTTAAAGAGCTGATCAGTTCTTCAAGAGATATTTCGTTGAGGTTCTTGGAGAGTTTTAGTGCTGTGACCATGGGTCTCCATACTTTTGGTAAGCTCCTGATGATTTTCTTGACATGATCTGATGTTGAGTACCCTTTATTCAGAACTTTTAGTCCAGCAACTAGAATTTGAAACCTTGAGAACATTTTCTCAATTGTTTCATCTTCTTCCATTTTGAAGGCTTCATACTTCTGGATGAGTGCCAGAGCTTTAGTCTCTTTGACTTGAGAGTTGCCTTCATGCGTCATTCTCAGAGAATCAAATATGTGTTTGGCTGATTCTCTGTTAGTGATCTTCTCATATTCTGTGTGGGAGATTGCGCTGAGGAGAATCGTTCTGGCCTTGTGATGATTTCTGAAATCTTTCTTCTGTTGATCAGTCATGGTTTTCCTTTCAATCTTCTGACCGTCTTTTCCGACAGGGTGAGTGTAACCATCTGTTACCATATCCCAGAGATCACCGTCATGAGCCAGAAAGAAACTTTCGATTAGATCTTTCCAGTAATCAAAGTTTTCTCCGTCAAACACCGGTGGTTTGCCACTGATTTTGTCGTTGTAGTTCTGAACGGATTCCGCCATAGTGTTTTTTCGTGAAGGATCTTTTATCTGACACGGTTAAGTGTTAGCACCCAGAACCAGGCGCTCTGATGCCAATTGAAGAAACGAAAAACACAAGAAAGGGGGTTTGAATTGGGGTTTTCAAAAAAAATAAAGACAAAGAAACAAGTCGGTTATCCTGGTTCGTTTGAACTCAAACTACTCCAGTCCACCCGCCAAGGTGATTTCGCCTCTCTCTTGAGGACTTAATCCACTAATCAGTTATGATTACACAATTTCAGTAACAACCGTCACTCTTCTTGAGGTTTAACCACAACTTGGTTTTCTCAAGGAATATCAAAATAAAAACAAGTGCTTCTAGTAAGCTTTATCACAACCGTGATTTTTACACACTGTTTTATCAAAATATAAATAAAAAATACAAGAGCAAGTGAAGTTGAAGAATTGTGGACAGTATGCGCACAAAAAAAAGTGCTTTGGTCATCTGCAGGGACTCCTTTAAATAGATGAGAAGATTTGATCCGTTGGAGACGCGTGAACTATTTTTGGAGAGGATAATAATGCTAATTAA
This sequence comes from Lathyrus tuberosus, assembly GCA_022829125.1. Classification (NCBI taxonomy): domain Eukaryota; kingdom Viridiplantae; phylum Streptophyta; class Magnoliopsida; order Fabales; family Fabaceae; genus Lathyrus; species Lathyrus tuberosus. Next base: position 3,373,315 of record JALAZF010000353.1, read on the forward strand.
TGCTCTTTCCAAAACTACAGATTCAATCCGTTACTTTGAGATTCTCATAAAGGAGAAGGATAACGTATCAGAGTCTACGTTGAATCATCAGAGTTTCTGGCTTGATACAGCTTTGGTGCTGAAGCGCTAGACATCCGTCATTAGAACTTAGGCTGATGCTTCCAAATCAGAGCTTCGCTTTGATTAGAACTTCGCTTTAAACTTCGCTCAGATTGAATCTTCTGATACTTCTATATCAGAACTTCTTTGTATTAGAACTTTCCTACATATCATAAACAATGAAATTAGGAGCATCAAGTTCTAAAATAATAAGTGTTTGTTATCATCAAAACTATTAGGAATGTAGAATCAATTCTTGTTCTAACAGCCTCTTTATTGGTGGTGGCTGAAGATCAACATCACTAGTCTTTGCCCACAAGGCTTCCCCATTAAGTGGATATATAACATGTGCGTAGCAAGCAGCATATTGTTCCTTCTTGTAACATTCAGGTACAAAGTTATCAATCTCTAAATATTGATCCTTTATGCAAGACATTGCATGACAGCAAGGAAGTCTAGTCAACATCCATAGTCTACATGAGCATTCTTTCTTGTAAAGATTGGCAGCATATTTTTCTCCATTTAGTGAAGTATGTCATACCTTATAGTCATATTCACCTGCACGCCTGTAAACAAGTAACCATTTTAATGTTAGTTTATGTAAATAGTTAGCCATTTGAAAGTAATATTCAACAAATCAACCATGTTACCTGATAAGTGTAAATTGTACCTATTTTTGTATATATGTTTTGTTGCACTTATCGATACTTTTTGTTAAATATCGGTCGAATAAACCCCACTTTGTGTATAAATACGTTAGTTAGGATCTATTTGTGTTTTTGATTCATTTATGTAAAGATTAATGGTTTTCCATTCATTTTGTAGGTGATAAAGCATTGTTGGAGCAATGAGCAAATAAAGTCTCCAAGATGTGTCATTAGAGGCAATAAAAGGGAGCTGAAGTAGTGCAGAGTTCAGCTTGTTCGCTTTGCGAAAGAGCCGACGAACATTCTCTTTGCGAATGGCTGGCGAGTTCCCCAGCGAATGGTCCCAGAATGAGGCAGAGCCAAAAGGAACCAAAGTTCGCTTTGCGAACTGAGCAGCGAGCATTCGCTTTGCGAATGATTCGTTCGCACTGCGAACTCACGAAGAAAAGCTGAGGCGGTTTGACAATTAGAGGCACTTTAAGTGCCATTTTTTGAGCCATTCGCTTTGCGAATGAAGTGTTCGTTGTGCGAACAGTACATAATTGAAATTGTATATAGTTCATTTCAGTCACTTTTTAGGGTATGGTTTTGGGGATTCTTGCTCCAACTCCATTAAATTTCATTTTTCAGTAGATTAGCTTAGAAAACAACTATGGAGCTTGCATACGGATGAACCGGGGTGGATTGATCGTCGATCGGCTCTGACAAACCGCTAGATGCTTGGTTCATTTCTCTTTTTCTTTGTGATTTCTTCATTTGTTGGGTTGTGTATATGTATTTGCTGTAAACTCATGTATATTTGTCGCCCATGGCGTTGTATGAAACTTGCTTTACAAATCTTTATTGGTGATTGTCTCTGATTTTTGCTTTATGCGCAGGGTTTGGGTTACGTTAGACATAACCCTCACGAACTTCAATTAGGGATGGTTATCTGTGAGTTTTTGGACTCTAGAGATAGATTTAAGAGCTAACAATCTTCAATAGGCGTCGAATCTTAATGCCTCCGTGCCTTGAGCTAGCGTGCGAGAGTATCGGCGAGGGTAACACGGTTGTTTTCTCAACTTTGCGTTAGACATAACCTTTGTTGTGAGCGATGCTGGGTGATATTGAGGAGTATTGTAGGTGGAGTATAAATGGTCGGTAAGTTTAAGTTTGTGAGGAGTGATTTATATGCATTGCCGGACGAGTTTTTCGCTCTGAAGAATGATTTCTTTTTGTTTTAATATTTACTTTTATGTTTTCTTATTTGAAACTATTTTAATCCAAACTCATTAACGCGAGAGATTGTCGAACGACATTCTTTCCCTCGAACCGATCTCTGTGGACACGACATAAATCCCGGAGGGAATTCTTTCCGAAAATAAATATTTTTGCTGCTTGCCCTATTCTGCAACTAACAAAATGACGCTGTTGCCGGGGATCGGTTGTGTCTTTGTTTTTGAGTTTTGTAGATATCGTATATTTTGTATATTTTCACTTGTCTATACTGATACTTGTACATTTTTGTTTCTTTTAACGTTTGTTCAAGTGTTTGGTTAGGACGCTTGCTTTTGGTTGCTCGGTGAGACATCACCATGGCATGAATGAAGGAAGTTTCTAATTAAGCACCGTAAAGGCGTCGAGCTTACGACGTAAAACAAGCATGTTTTATAGTTTTTCTTTTCGAATTTTTTTGGTTGTTGTTTGCTCAAAGATTTTGATTGACTTATTTGAGGATGCTTTTGTGATTTTCCAAGTTGGTTCGTTTCAACTTGTGGATGTTTGGTAATGATTTTGTTAAGTTTTGTACACGTCCGAGGTATGTGTTTATCGCTTTCTATACTTTAGCATATTCATGATACTTAGGCATTTTACAAACTTCCATGCCATCCATTCTTTTTTATACTTGTTCTATTGTGAATCACTTTAGTTCCCAACCTTTTTGTGAGGTGACTTTCCATTGTTGATATATGCGCGGAGAATCAACATTCTTGTTATAACTGGATTTTATTATGTTGAATCTATTGTTTGTGTTGTTTATATGAATGCATGAAAAGGATCAAGGCAATTGTTTCATTTTGAGCACAACCACCTAAGCCGCATAGTCAATTCACCTTGTGAGTGTGTGATCATTCGTAACCCCTTTGAGCTTTTTGATCCATGTTTCTATTTGAACTTAATGCTTGTCTATGAGTATTTAGTTCACTTATTTTTGAATGGATTTTTTTTTCTTGGACCTTAACTTTGTGTTGTTGTATGGATTTTTTCCTTGCCTTAGAAAGTAGAGAGTATTGACATGATGGTGCGGTTGAATTCAAGTTGGGGAGATGATGATTGTGTGTACTCATTTGGTTGGATTCTATGCGGATTGAAAAAGAAAAAAAAGAGAAAAAATTGTGAAAGAGAAAAAGAAAGAAAAAAGAAGAAAAAGAAAATCCTTGAAAAAGGAAACAAAAAGAGTTTAAATAATTGTGCTAAATAAGTATTGTGTGTTGTGTAGCACTTGGGATTTTGGAAGAAGTTGGTTGAAATTTTGTGTGTGAATCTTTGTGAGTTTTCACTCCCTTAGGTTTAGGCAAGTTTTTGTTTCAATTACCTTTAGAAATTGCCCCTTGTTTGTTTACCCTACCACGTTACAACCTTGAAAGTCCTTGTGATTCTTGCCTTTGTATGTTCAATATGAATTTGTGGATGTATGCATAATTTAGTCTTTTGTTTGCATGAGTGTTGTGTGAGTGAAAAGAACCTAATTTTGTGTTTTTCATCTATCGATGATTATTTTTGCTAGGTGTGATTCACTTTGGAACTTGTGTTGTTTTAGAATTTTTGGCATGATTTTTGTATTTTACATTTGTTTCGTGACTATGCTGTCGTCGTAGTTTAGTGGTAAGTATTTACTTTGTGTGTACCGTTTATCATTTGAACCATTCATTCGTTTCCGTTTTTCAAAACCTGTTGATTCGTCTTTCTTTGGATATTGCTTGTGATTTTTCAAGTGTGTTTGATTCTTGTTTGTGGACAAACAATTAGGTAAGTTGGGGAGAGTTTGATAAGTACAAATTGTACCTATTTTTGTATATATGTTTTGTTGCACTTATCGATACTTTTTGTTAAATATCGGCCGAATAAACTCCACTTTGTGTATAAATACGTTAGTTAGGATCTATTTGTGTTTTTGATTCATTTATGTAAAGATTAATGGTTTTCCATTCATTTTGTAGGTGATAAAGCATTGTTGGAGCAATGAGCAAATAAAGTCTCCAAGATGTGTCATTAGAGGCAATAAAAGGGAGCTGAAGTAGTGCAGAGTTCAGCTTGTTCGCTTTGCGAAGGAGCCGGCGAACATTCTCTTTGCGAATGGCTGGCGAGTTCCCCAGCGAATGGTCCCAGAATGAGGCAGAGCCAAAAGGAACCAAAGTTCTCTTTGCGAACTGAGCAGCGAGCATTCGCTTTATGAATGATTCGTTCGCACTGCGAACTCATGAAGAAAAGCTGAGGCGGTTTGATAATCAGAGGCACTTTAAGTGCCATTTTTTGAGCCATTCGCTTTGCGAATGAAGTGTTTGCTGTGCGAACAGTACAGAATTGAAATTGTATATAGTTCATTTCAGTCACTTTTTAGGGTATGGTTTTGGGGATTCTTGCTCCAACTCCATTAAATTTCATTTATCAGTAGATTAGCTTAGAAAACAACTATGGAGCTTGCATACGGATGAACCGGGGTGGATTGATCGTCGACCGACTCTGACAAACCGCGAGATGTTTGGTTCATTTCTCTTTTTCTTCGTGTTTTCTTCATTTGTTGGGTTGTGTATATGTATTTGCTGTAAACTCATGTATATTTGTCGCCCATGGCGTTGTATGAAACTTGCTTTACAAATCTTTATTGGTGATTGTCTCTGATTTTTGCTTTATGCGCAGGGTTTGGGTTGCGTTAGACATAACCCTCACGAACTTCAATTAGGGATGGTTATCTGTGAGTTTTTGGACTCTAGAGATAGATTTAAGAGCTAACAATCTTCAATAGGCGTCGAATCTTAATTCCTCCGTGCCTTGAGCTAGCGTGCGAGAGTATCGGCGAGGGTAACACGGTTGTTTTCTCAACTTTGCGTTAGACATAACCTTTGTTGTGAGCGATGCTGGGTGATATTGAGGAGTATTGTAGGTGGAGTATAACTGGTCGGTAAGTTTAAGTTTGTGAGGAGTGATTTATATGCATTGTCGGACGAGTTTTTCTCTCTGAAGAATGATTTCTTTTTGTTTTAATATTTACTTTTATGTTTTCTTATTTGAAACTATTTTAATCCAAACTCATTAACGCGAGAGATTGTCGAACGACATTATTTCCCTCGAACCGATCTCTGTGGACACGACATAAATCCCGGAGGGAATTCTTTTCGAAAATAAATATTTTTGCTGCTTGCCCTATTCTGCAACCAACATTACCTCACAATCCAGTGATTGGTTTTCTGTGACTCCCTTTCCATCCTCTTCTTGATGTTAAGTAGTATGATGCCATCGTATTTGGTAATCTTTTGCCTATTGGATTCCCATCTCTGCATTAGATATACTCTAATTTCTTCCAGCATTCTCACAATGGGCTTGGATCTAGCAGCTACAAATACAAAATTGAAGGCCTCTGACATATTGTTAACCAAAGTGTCACAACCTGAACTTGGCTGGAACCTTGATTTGCTCCAGAATCTTGGTGGAATTTTGATGAGATGTTTGAAGGCTTCTTCATTAACTGCTTTGATTTCAAGCATTATTTTCTCCCAAGCATTAACATAACTTGCACATGTAGCCCTCCACATCAATTCCTTTAATTTCTGGCCAGGGAACTTCTTCCTGAAGTTGCTATATAAATGTCTGCAATATAAAGTAAGTGTAAACCAACTAGGTCATGCAAGTAATTCAGAAGAACTAAGTATTTCATATTCAACATGTAAGTAAACATAATACCTAACACAGAATCTCTGGTCAACATTGCCAAGTAATTCATCAAGAGCTGGCAGTAAACATTGCATCCATAATTAAGTAAAAATGATGGTGAAAATAAAACAATTGGCTAACAGTTAAAATTCAAGGTGAGAGTTTAAAACCTTTTGTTGATCACTAATGAAGGTATAGGTTCTGCACAACCTGACTCCTCCCAAATCAGGTAACAATAACTCTAGAAACCAGCTCCATGAGTCTTTAGTTTCACCCTCAACAACATCATATGCAATTGGTAGCATTTGGTCATTTAGGTCCCTCCCAATAGCAGCTAGTATTTATCCTCCATAGTATCCCTTTAAGAAACGACCATCTAATCCTATAATAGGTCTGCACTTAAAAAAACTGTCCTTGCAAGCTTTGAGACATACATACATCCTCTGAAAGCGAGGATTCAATTTACTAGAGTTTTCACTGCTTTCCCTTTGAACTGGTTGACTTGTAATCTTCATAGTTGATCCTGGGTTTGACCTCAAGAGTTCATGGCGATAATCATGGATTCTTCTATACTACTCTCTAAAAGAACCATCCACAATATCAACAACTAGTGTCTTTGCTCTATATGCCAATGTCTTGTTAATCCCAACATTCCACTTTTCATGTGTCTTCTCCATAATATCAGTCAACTTCAAAGCTGGATTCTCTCTAACACTTGTTTGAATCTTCTTGCCCAACCATTTTGAACTGAGGAACCTAATCTTATAATCTCTACTACATGTATGCTTGTCCACAATTGTCCTCAATTGCCAAGTTTCCTCACCTTTTATATTTGCACAGTAAGCCTCCCATGGACAACCTGCCTTACATTTTACTCTCATCCTTGCTTTATCATTTTTTGTAAATTTCAAGTTCCTTCCTGAATGAATGGCATATGTTCTTATTGCCTCTTGAAACACCCCTTTGTAGAAAAATATGTACTAAGTTCCCATTTGTAGTCTTCCATTCTTTTTGGAAGCTTGAAGGTTACAAAATCATCCTTTACAACCTCATCATTCTTACTGTCATACTCAGTAGGAAATTTATCACTGTCATACTCCTCAATGTCACTTAAACCTCTCAAATTGTCCAAATTGACCTCACCATCATTATCAACACCTTCATCCCTAACAATGACCTTTTCCTTCTCTTTCCCCTTACCTTTCCCCTTCCCTTTCCCTTACCTTTCCCCTTGCCTTTTCCCTTCTCCTTACTTGTTTTATTCACTTCATCCTCATCAATTGTTATCTTTCCACCAATACCTATATCATTCTCTTAGTCTTCAAAATTAACATTCAAAGTACTGTCATCACTTCCATCTTCTGGCACACCTCTTTGGTTACAGATAACTACCTCATCTTATTCTTGGTTACAGTTCAGTCCTTCATTGATTTCATCTACTCCAACATTTATCCCTACACCCATATTCTCCTCAATTTCACAGGTGGTCCCCACATGATCCATATTATTATAGTTTGTCTCCTCTTGACCCACATTCTTCTCAATTTCACAGTTGGTCCCCACATGACCCACATTTTCCTCAATTCCAACATTCTCTTCAATCCCAACATTCTCCTAAACTTCATCAATTGTTGTCCCCTCTTCCACCACATCTTCACCCAGTGTGGTCCCACCTTCATTACTTCCCCTTTCATATACTTCACCAACCACATCTTCAGCCACTGTGGTCCCATCTAGATTATTAACCATACCGGGCCCTTCACCACACATGTCTTCACCCAATACGCTCCCATCAGGTAATGAGAGTATGTGCTCCTCAATAACATCAAGTTCAGATACAGGATATGTAACATACAAATGGCATTCCCCAGTTAACACTGCAATTGTTCTCATCCTATCAGTCCCCTTATCATTTTCTAACTGAACTATATCATTAGCAAACATGTCATCCTAATACCAAAGCCTGTCTATAGTAGGGTAACCTAACTCTCTTAACTTGTCCAATATTTCAAAGTAACCCCAATAATCAGGATCAATATCCCATATCTCCTCTAACCCTACATAACCTGACTTGGTAAAATTTTCAAACTTCCTAGAAAACTCACCAGAATGATGAACAACACACTTAAACCTACTCTCCATGACCTAATCAACCTACATATAGTATCAGAAGTACTAAGTAAGTTAGGTATAGAAGAAAGTTAACATTTTTAGTAGCGTATTTGTGCAAGTTCGTACCTTAGGGTTTTTCTGTAGACGAATGAAAGAACGAAGTTCTTCTTCAATGGAGGGTTGTTGTCAACAATGTCACTATCGTCGTCTTTGTCGCTCCCGGGATTTTCATCCAAGTACAAACGCGAAAGTGGCGCAGAAATAGAGTCGTCAGCAATGTGTATTTATCCCAAGAGAGGGAAAGGAAACACTGTGTAAACCTGAGGGAAGGGAAAGGAGCATGGTCTCGCGACCAAGAGAAATGGGTAAGGGAGTCGGTTACGCGAGGGGAAGGTATTAGCACCCCCACGTGTCCATCGTACTCGATGGGATCCACGCTTGTTGTCTCGATAAAGGGGTGTCGTCATCTGGAGCTCCACTGCTACTGGAAAGGAAAAGGAACAGGTACGGGAAGGAACGAGGAAACGGGGAAGAAAAGGAAAAGAAGAGACGAGACTCGGTAGGACATCCTCGGAGTCCTAGGCCTACGTATTCCCTCGGGAGCGGGAAAGTCAGAGTCAACATAGTTCGGACACGAACTAGGGGGAGGTTGCTCGCTAAGACATCGCCGTCTTGTGCCTGCGTATCCTCGATCTAACCAGAAGGAGGAAATCAGAGCAGTCGTAGTTCGACCTACGGGTCGGTTGAGAGACAAAAGGGATAATGAAAGAGGTTGTGCTCAGAGAGATTTCGCACGATCTCCTACCTACGTATCTCACTCACACGCGAGAATCAGAGCGACGTAGTTCCCCTCACTAGGGATGGATTTGCCTGTGTTTTTTTTACGGAAGTTACCAAGGTTCGCGTTCCAGTAGTTAGGTGTCGCAGCTCGTTGTACGGAGTCTTAGGCATTTACCTGTTTGCGGTAGAACGGAAGTGACACATCCTTTACGAACGGAGTGAGGAGATGAGAAGAGAATTGTTGTTTGTTTTAGTCTTTTAAGAAGAAGTGTTTTGATTATTTTGTGTTTGTAACACGTATCACACTAAAGTCTATGACATAGGATCGAATGCCTCGCATATCGACCCAAGACGGGACGTACGCTAAACACTCTAGGAAAGTGACGGAAAATCCCCCACTCTCCATTTCCATGTACTTAAGGCTCATGGCGTACGATACGAGTCGTCTTTATTAGATGTTTTTGACTTTTGTTTTGAGATGAGAAAAGAGAGACTCAAAGGTGTTAAGAAAGGAAAAAGTCTAAGTGGGGGACTAGTTATCCTAAAGTCATCATGCATGGAGATCCTAGGGTTATGTTAGGTAATAGGAACCACCTAAGTCTAAAAGAAGAGAGGGATAGCACTATCTAATGCTTATCAATACTACGAAAAACCCATTTAACAACGGTTGGGAATGACATATAATGACGCAGGCGAAGGCGTTGTTATGTAGATTGTTGTTGTATCTTCGCTGTTTCTATAACGGTCTGGAAACCGTTGTTGTATTATGGAAAATGCGCGATATATTGCAACGGTTAGTTGTATCAACCGTTGTGAAATATATTATTAATCACAACGGATATTAGTTTCAACCGTTGTGAAATATATTATCAATCACAACGGATATTAGTTTCAACCGTTGTTATACCCTTAGTTTATTATATACAAATGTATATTGCTTGTTTTATCATACACCTAGTTAAAGAATTACAACCATTAAATTGGTAAGGAAATATATAATCTGACAATTAAACTGTTCTTGAAAACCAACTTAAACACACCACTATTTTTCAAATTGCATCCATTTCATTCCGCACATTTTATGATCCTTAACACATAATATACGATTCAATGGTCTGATTCACTCTACTCATCGATATCTTTTATTATAGTTTACCTCTCCATCGCCAAAAGTCATCGCGATTTTATCATCATAACAATCATGATCATAAAAACCACAATGATTTTTGGCGATGAATAGGTAAACTATATAATATAAAAGATATCGATGTGTAGAAGGAATCAGACCATTGAATCGTATATTATGCGTTAAGGAACATTCAATGTGCTGAATGAAATGGATGCGATTCGAAAAACATTGACATGATAATGGTTGGTTTTCAAATACATCTTAATTTTCAGATTATAAGTTTCGATACCAATTTAACAGATTGCATTTTCAGTAAAAGGAAAGTAAAACAAACAATATACATAGTATATAATAAACTAAATTTCATATGTACAATATCAGAATAATAAACTAAATTTCATATGTACAATATCAGAATAATAAACTAAATTTCATATGTACAATATCAGAATGAATTCATATATATGTACCTTATTAGAATGAATTCATATATATATGTACCACCATCATCATCACCATGTGAAACAAACCTAAGAAGTGGGAAAGCAATGAAGAAAATTAGTTATTATTCAAAGCAAAAAACAAGCAAAATTAGAAACAAACCCTAAGAAGTGGGAAGCAATGAAGAAAATTAGTTATTATTCAAAATAAAACAAACAAAAGTTGAAAGAAAACGCTAAGAAGTGGGACTGTACCATAACAATGAAGTTCACCTTGCTTGTGAAGCATTGAAGTCGAATCTGCGCAAAAAGAGAATAATCAACAAAAACACCATGAAGCAAACGAGATAATGAGTACTATCTAACAAAAAGATTGAAGTGGAAGAATACCTTATTTTCCATAAACAATATGTACATTACGCTTGCTACGCCAGCATCATCACCATGTTCATCTAGTTTTAGACTCTGCAAGAAGGAATTCAAGGAGGAAAAAGCTTAAATCAAAAGCTTCATACTTCTTGAATTTCTTTTCGCAGATTCTAAAAAAAGATGAAGTTTGGGTGTTAGGGTTTCGCTGTGAAGGAAACGGCGCGACCGTAAAAAAGGGGAAGTTAATTCCCTTATATAGGTAAATGTTTCACAACGGTTTTCTTAAATAACCGTTATGATAGATTATGTATTAATTTAACAATATCACAACGGTTAGTTATAATAACCGTAGCGATACCCCTTATACGTGGTACAAGGTTCGACACCAGGCAACAACATTTTCCTAAAATTACGCCTGGATTATAAGTGATATCGGTACGGTCATTACTTATAACAGTCGTGATATTATTAACCATTGCACTTACCAACATATGAACGGTTTACAAGAAAATATAGTTCCAGAATATGAACGGTTTACAAGTTATCATCATTACAAGCATTAAACTATTATTCTTTTCATCTTCAACCTCATCTATTGTCGTACCTCGAAAAATACGATCCTTGCGATGGACGCGGAAAAAACTGTTTGAAACAGAGTCGCCACCGAACTTTGTTCATCCCAAAAGAGGGAAAGGAAAATATCGATAAACCCTTTAAGGGGAGATAAGAACATGGTCATCGCAACCAAATTCTGGTTCGGGAGTCGGTTACGCAAGAGGGAAGGTATTAGCACCCTCTACATCCGTTGTACTCAACGGGAACCTCTTGATTCGATTTGTGAGAAAGGTTATCTTGGTTTGTTTGTTTTCTTCTAAGGTAGATATTGTTTTCTAAGGGGGAAATGGGTGGTTTTTTATTAATGTGTTCGCCAAGGATTAGAACCCTTGTGCCAACGTATTCCCTCGTGCAATGGGAAAGTCAGAGCATTCGTAGTTCGTGGGACTACGGTTGGTTTGGTTTGTATTTTTTATGTAGGCGCCAATTGCTTGCACACGAGTAAGAAAACTCACGCCCAAACAATTGAGGAGAAAGGTCAAAGACTTGGCCCCCTCACATCACCTTTTAGAAAGTTATTCGAATATATGATTAAGTATATTAAAGAGTTTGATTAAGAAAAGAGGATTTGATTTGTATGTGTTTTAGGGTTTCGATCGCACGTGGGCGAGGAAAGGAGTTTTTTAGTCGTGTTGGATATTTTTAGAGGTGACAATCGGCCACACACGAGTAAGAAAACTCGCACCCAAACAATTGAGGAGAAGGGTCAAAGACTCGACCACCCTCACTTCACCTTTAGTAAAATGTGTTTAAATAGGGATTAAGTGTTTTAATAATTGCTTGGAAAAAGGTTTGAATGTTGTCGAGTTACAAGTGTTTTAAAGGCGTCAATTGTCCACACACGAGTAAGAGAACTCGCACCCGAACAATTGAAGAGAAAGACCAAAGACTTGATCCCCCTCCTTTTCACCTTTTAAAATATATTTAAATGGAGATTACATGCTTTAATAACCGACATGGAAAAGGAAAATTTGAGTGTTATCGGATTATAAGTGTTTTAAAGGCGTCAATTGTCCACACACGAGTAAGAGAACTCGCACCCAAACAATTGAGGAGAAAGACCAAAGACTTGATCTCCCTCTTTTTCACCTTTTAAGAAATGATATTTAAATATGGTTAAGTGTATTGATTTGATTTGAAAAATACTCGATGTTAATCGAGGTTTGAATTTGAATATGGAATGGTTGGAGGACTAATGGAAAGGAGGTCCTAATGGTTCAAGGTAAGGTCGATGACGAGGCAAAAGCGCTCGACTTACAAGAGGTGAAGGGACTTGATATATGGATCAAGTGTGCGTTGGAGATTAATTGAATTTGATTTGGAAAATACTTGACGTTGGATCAAGCTTGTTTATTGTTGTAAGAAGGGGTTGATTTTAATCTTATGGGAGAGGGGTGTAATTAATCAAGTGGGAATAATCGAACCATAATTAAAGTGAGCCAATCACATACACGCATACAAACCAAAGTGAAATGTGCAACAATTATCGTTGTATAAAGCCCAAGAGGAGGCATTGTGAGGTCGATTGCGATCGTGAAAACGATCGACTTACAAGGTATTAAAAGGGCTTGACATTAAGTCAAGATATTAGTTTGAAAATATTTTTTGGTTTGGACAAGCATAATATGAATAACATAAACATAATCAAGGCATGAAATAAATTCACAAGAGAAAATTATACCCCTCACATAAAGATCGTAAATAAAACGGGGGAAGAAATAATCAAGCATATTAGCATAATTAGCATCCTAAATCTAAGGTTAGTCTAAAAGAGAATTTCTAAACTAATTAATTTAGATGTTTTAGTCTTTTAGAATTAAAATGTACAATTCAAACAATTAATTAAATTAAACTAAAATATTTAATAAAACTAACTATTAAAGTTAATTAGTATTAAATAAAATGGTTTAACAAATTTAATTAAAATTTGATTAATGACAAAGACATATTTTTTAGATTTTTAGTGATTAAGGGAAATGATTTAACTTGATTAATTAAATTAAGACCAAATGTTTAATAAAACTAATTATCAAAATAATTAGTTAATATTAAATAAATGATTTTAATAAAATTAATAAAAATTAATTCATTAAATAGATTTTAAAATTTCAAGAAAAGATAATAGTTAAAAGTTTTTAGATTTTATATATTAAGAAGTAATATTAAAAAACAACACTAAAAACAAAACAAAAAAAACAAGGGAATGAGCCATAAATAATATTAGTAGAAAGGGGTGTATTTAGAAATTCCCCAAGCTCAATGGTTTGGCAGCCCACGCTAGGGGAGGGTCCACCGTAGACCCTCAACACATCTGGGGCGTCCAGTAGTTAGAGAGTCAATCCTGACTCCAGATCAAAGGGTGGAAAAATGAATGCACACGGTGGGGACATGATAAGGTCATGCGTGGAATCAAGGAAAGGGAATGACCGATGACACTTGTCACCGGTGGAAGTGGCCAACACCATCACGCATGGCAGGAAGAAATAAAAGGAGAAAAAAAACTCAGCTCATTCAATCAAACCTTCTCTCACAGTTCACTCTCTCTCTCTCAACAATTACCTCGCTGGAAACCTATCTCTCTCGCCGGAGAAGGAGGTGGTTGGCGGCGGCGCCGCCCCTCCTCTCTGGCCTGACACCTCAAGACAACTCTAACCCTACACAAAAAACACCACCAAGTCCAAATCTAGACTCAGTTTTCATTATAACTTCCTCAAAATCCCCAAATCGGAAACTAAACGAAACCCAAGATCTATGAAATACAAACCGAACTACACAATTGAAGTAGGAAATCAAGGTATCCAGGTAACGTGAACAAAGATTATATTTCAGGAAGCATGAAAGAGAAGAAGGATTCACCAAAATCGGAGCAAGTCCGAGTTCAATCCCAAGCATAGGTAAAACTTTAAATTCTCCTAACTCCCTTCCTTTCTTCTGTCCCTCCTGAGTGTGACGTTTGTTGAATGTCTGACCGCAAAACAAGTTCGTAAAGCTGTTTCACGACTCTACCTTCTTCTTTCACAACCGGTCAACGTTCACGACGGAAACCCACCACGTCACGCATTACCATTTTGCCTTCATCTCGCGTCTTTCCGCTGAATAACGCCGTGAATAGCGGTTGCTGAGATTCATGGTTGTTGCAGGTGTTTATCATGAAAGGAGTTAGGAAGCATTATCCGGAGCGGTTTGTTGAGTTTTTGTTAAGTGGTAGGTGGTGGAGGGAGAAACTCTTTTGGAATGGTTGTAAGAAACTACATTAAGTGACAGGAGGGTAATTTGTTCTCATCGTGTTTTGTGTGATATTTCGGTTATGGTGAACCAAGGTGCTTCGATTAGAGCTATGGTGATAAAAGGTGTATGGTTGATGCTCTTGGGGTGGTGGCAGTGGCCGTATTCGCGGTTCGGAGCTAATACAGATGATTCAAAGTAGGAGGTGGTTGTCAATTGTTGATGTTGTTTTGACTGTTGTTGCGTTAGATTGGTGAAGGAGGATGATTGAAGAAATTTTTCCACAGATGAAGGTTTTCGAAATCTATTTTTCAGGTTGTTGTGTCGTTTCTTTTCTATCAACCCCCCTCCTCTTTTTTTCTTCCTTTTTTAAATCCAAACAGACTTGTTTATTAAGTTAATAGATTTGTCTTGTTATGCAGGTTGTACCGATTTTTAGCAGGTTTTGTGAGACTGTTGTTGGTTACAGCAGTGAAATGTTGTTTTCGTTTGCAGTAAGGTACAAATTTGTAGCAAGTTATGTCGCTTTCTTTGCGTGGCTTTGTGGCTAGTGTGTATGTGGATAGGTTGTGTTTTGGGTAGCAGGTTTTTTGTGTGTAATTGCCAGCTACGTTTTGCAGGTTTTGAGGTCATGAAAGCAGGGGCAACATGATGTTGTATTTGTCGTCTGGCTTTTGGAAGTTGTTTTGTTGTATTTGCAAGGAATTGCTTGTTGTTTACCATTAGCAGACTGTTGGTACAACTTGTGTAGGAAACAATAGCAGGTTTTGTTGCTTGCGTATGGCCTTTGGGTGGTTGTAGGGTTTGTGGCTTAGTAGGATTATGTACTACCTTACGGGTTTTCTTACGGTTTTTTTATTTATTATGGTATTTGTAAATTTTAATGAACACGTTTTGGTCCTTTTTGGAATTGAATATGAATTGAAATTGGAACATGATTGTTTATTGAAAAAAAAATTGAAATGAATTTTGGAAGTAGATATAAAAATGGGTATAGACATTGAATATTGGATTTTGAATTTAATAGGAGAAAGGATGGATTCACAAGTTGATTATTGAATGGATAATAACAAATGGTTTTGAATTGGCTATTGGATTATGTGGATTTGAAGATTGGGTAAATGGATTTAAGTGAACTTAAAATGAAATATGGTTATGAGATGAAATGGAAAATGGATAAAATTGGTTTGTAAATGGATTAGGAAAATGAAATGGATAAAATATGGATTCTAATGAAAAATTGGATTGAAAAATGAGTATTTGGAAATGGATAGAAAATGGACGGTAAATGGATAATAAAATAAAGTGGAATAAATGGATGAATTAAAACTAGGAAAACAAAATTTAAGTGGGATTGAATAGAAATATAAACGAAACTTGAATTGGATAAAAACTGGATAGAATCGGCCACGAGTCTACCTCTGCATCGATCCTCTAAAACTTGCCACTTGCATTACTGATTGAAAAGAATATGATTCTCCACCATGCACCATTTGAACACAGTTTGATAACTGGATCCACACACAGATAACCTGCATTGAGACTTCGGACACGAACACCTGAACCAAACACATCCTGGCCTTGAAAAGAAAACAACATATTTTTTGGATTTTTTGAATATGGTTAGTGGATGGATGTATAAATGGAGATTATATACAGGTAGGACAAATTTGAGGTATGACAGATGCCCCTATCTAATTGCCTTGAACCTGAGAAAATGAACAGCTGCAAAGCGTTTATTTTAAGGGTAGAAGTCAATTAGATACAAGAAGACCCCAAAATTTGTCTGACGAAAGGTAAAATGCTATAGAGTAAAATTGGACAGAATGAAGTAGCGGGGTTCAAACCGAACAACATAACTAGAGGCTCTTTGGGTCGTCGAAGCAGTCCCTTATCCATTAAGGTTCCCCGATGATACCAAAGCAGTAACTCTGAAGGCAGACGATTCTCTGGGTCGTCGAAGCAGTCCCTTATCCATTAAGGTTCCTCGATGATACCAAAGCAGTATCTCTGAAGGCAGACGATTCTCTGGGTCGTTGAAGCAGTCCCTTATCCATTAAGGTTCCTTAATGATACCAGAGCAGTATCTCTGAAGGCAGACGATTCTCTGGGTCGTCGAAGCAGTCCCTTGTCCATTAAGGTTCCTCGATGATACCAAAGAAGTATCTCTGAAGGGCAGACGATTCTCTGGGTCGTCGAAGCAGTCCCTTATCCGTTAAGGTTCCTCGATGATTCCAAAGCAGTATCTCTGAGGGCAGACGATTCTCTGGGTCATCGAAGCAGTCCCTTATCCATTAAGGTTCCTCGATGATACCAAAGCAGTATCTCTGAACAAATTTTCTAGGAGAATAGTTGAGCAAGATTCCTGTCGGAGGAAATGTGCTGGCTCTGCAGGGGAGACTCACAAGAAACTTTCTGGGATAACCTCTGCTTGGGGAGCACTGACAACAGCTGTTGGGGATCGTCATTATCAACTGCATGGCTGAAGAATGACTTGTTGGGGAATAGAATTCCTTGAGCACGTGCGGGGGTACCAACTCTTTTTAGAGGAATACTGCCGATTTTGGTGGAGGACTGGCCAAGATGCTTGTGAATAGATCCTGGATCCTGTTATGCTATGTTGCTGGGGATGAATATGCCATGCATTGCAAAATGCACTGAAACACATGCTAAGATGCAATTGTCGGGGAATCTAATGAACGTATGAATGCACAAGATATGCTAGTGCTTGATATGATTATGTAATGTTATGCTAGCATGCTATGCATATGACGATGCAAATGATCGGGAGCGCTGGGGATAGGTTTCCTTGTCGAGGGTATCACCAGGGAGTGGATTGAACTTTGGTTATTTTGGGTTATGAGGATGCCAACAACGGTGGACTTTTAATGGTTGCCAATGAAGACTGGACTTTGGGTTAAACTTCTAGACTAAAACTGGTTTGGAGGATAGATTACCAGACGAAAACTGGTGTTAAAAGGGTATTCGCCAGACGAGAACTGGGCCTTAAAAGATTTTCCAGACGAGAACTGGACCTTGAATTGGTTTGCCAGACGAGAACTGGACCTTAAAAAATTTGCCAGACGAGAACTGGACTTTAAAGTGATTTGCCAGACGAGAACTGGACCTTAAAATGATTTGCCAGACGGGAACTGGGCCTTAAAATGATTTGCCAGATGGGAACTGGGCCTTAAAATGTTTGCCAGGCGAGAACTGGACCTTAAAATGTTTTACCAGACGAGAACTGGGCTTTTAAAATGGATTGCCAGACGAGAACTGGACCTTATAAGATTTGCCAGACGAGAACCGGGCCTTAAAATGTTTTGCCGGACGAGAACTGGGCTTTAAAAGATTTTCCAGACGGGAACTGGACCTTTAAAATGGATTGCCAGACGAGAACTGGACCTAATAAGATTTGCCAGACGAGAACTGGGCCTTAAAATGATTTTCCAGACGAGAATTGGACCTTAGATTGCCAAGCTAAGTTGGACTTTTGGGTTGCCAAGCTAAGTTGGACTTTGGATTGCCAAGTCTTGCGAGATCAGGCTTTGAGATGTCAAATCTTGTTGGAAGGTTAGGCTTGAAGAATGATATGATACGCATGTCTATGCAGTGAGCGAAGCGACATGACCAATGCATATGAGTGATTTATGTAATGATATGAAAGTTTCCAAGGATGCCCCAGTAGAGGATAAGAGATGAATAGGTTCCTATGCAGCAAGGTCCTTTGTCAGAAGGAAGGCAAAAGGTTATTTGTGGGGTGATAGCATGATTCTCCGACACTCGTCTTGAACTCAAAGGTCACTTGACGGTGTTTGCTTGAGCAGATTGAAAGCAACAGAGAGATTTTCCCCTGTGTGGCCCACCCTTCCCCAGTCCGGGTCTATGAAGAATTTCTCCTTGACAGGAAATTGGAAGCAATTGTACCGTGAGATGACTTCGGAATGGCTTGCCCTAGAATTCCAAGTCGTGAAATGATTCTTCCTTGAAAGGAAAACTCAGAAACAGATGTACCATGAGATGAACTCGAGATGGCTTGCCCCAGAATTCCAAGTCTTGAAAGGATTCTTCCTTCATTGAATGACTCTTGAAGTATTTGGCTTCGAAGTACCCTTGAGGTAGCTTGCCCCAGAATGAGCGTTGGAGCGACTTAACTTGCATTGATAGAACATTAGGGAGTTTTCCTTTAATCAAAAGAACCTCTGGGTGGCCTGCCCCTGGTTGGTAGATTCTTGAGATGATTTACTCTGATCAACCTGTTCTTGAATGATTTGCCCCATAATCAACTAATGCTTCGGGGACTTGCTTTAAGCTGACTGATTCCATAATCATCGGATGTCAATGCCCCTGTTCCATAGGGTTATGAGGTGTTGTTAGTTTAAGCCACCATTGTTGAATGACCCAACCCCCTTTGACTGCTCCTTGTTGGAATTTCCTGGATGTCAAACACTGACTTGCAGTCAAAATTGTCCGTTCATAAATGGTAATTTTAATGCGATGCTCATGCAAGTTTTGAAAATTAGTCATTATCAGAATGATGTGATAGTGTGTGACGGATGAATCATTAGTCCAAACGTGGTGCTGATTTAGCTGGTGTAAAAGATATAGCAAGAATATGACACCAGTTCAGAAGATTAGCAAATCTCTAGGAGTCAGTTTACGTAACCTTGCTGTAGTATGCTTTCAGAATAAACCCCGCCTCAATTAGGTCTTTTGAGGGTTATAACATGGTCTGGTTCACGGTTATTTGAAACAAAGGGTATAAGGCTCAAAACTTGATTTGTACCTACCCCTTCTCTGTGATGATCTTCAGTCCTACGTTTAGTTAAATTGACACACATTCATCTTCAAAGAGAGTTCGACAGTGTAAGAGTGAAGATGAGGATTCAAGATTTCCTTGAAATGGAAGTCACCTTATTTGTTTTTGATGGATGTCAGCGACCTTTTTGATTCTTGATATGGTGCTCACTGAATCTTATCTTGCTTCGCTTGAGGATTTGAAGACCCATTTTGCCTTTTTAATTTTGATCCCAGATTTTTGCATGGACTGATTTTGCTTTTCGAGTCCATCAGGGTTGCCTTGATTTTTGCCTAAGTCTCCTTTGAGGTGCTCGACTTAGCAAGCCTTTGTTTTTATTTGATTTGTCAGAGGATTGTGACTGCCAAGTCAAGGGTAATTGATGAACAACCATCATATTTTTGGATTTTGCTTTTGTGAACTGAGTGCGTAATCAGGTTAACTGAACACTACCCTGCCCCAGGTTGAGTGTAAGGGTTTGAATATCCGAAGGAAACTGCTACTTCTAGGCTCGAAGTGGTTTACTAGGGATTAACTCCTTGTCTCTCCAGTGTTTGGGGATTTGAAACAATGCCTGTACATCCTTGGCAGGATTCCATCCGAAAGCTTACCATCAGCAATTATGGGTACCTTGTTTTCATCATCCTCCCTCTAATCTTTGCTAAACAAAAGTTTGATAAAGAGAATGGACAAGAAGTATATGGAAGAATTTTGTTGTTTTTTGTTTTTGTATTTTTATTTTTTATGTATAAGTAAAGAAAAATGAGCGAATGCGACATGATTAATTCAGAAAATGCATGATCACATCATTAATATTACCATTCAAAATAAACAATGTTTAAAACAAGTAGCTTTTAACATAACAAAATTACAAATGCGAATGATAAATGTCCAATGGTTGCCAGTATCTGAGGAAGTCTTCCTGTCTGAACCACTAGCTGCCTCTTGAAGTCTTGGAACTTATTTGGGCGAGAAGCTGACGTGCACAATCAAGTCTCCTTCTTGGAAGGATATGTACTTCTTGTCAATCAACTGTTGCACCTTGGCTTGAAAATCTTTTCAATCTTCAGTCGAATGCCCCATTGATCCAGCATGATATCCACAATGCGCATTGGGATCGTATCCAGGCGGGTATGGTTTTGGCAATGGCTTGATAGCTTTGGGCTCTACCAGTGAGTTTCAGACCAGATGCGGCAAAAGATGACTGTACGACATAGGAACTAGGTGAATAGGAGCAGTTCTTCTTTCCAAGTTGTTTCGAGGCCTATGCTGATTCTGATGATGATTCTGATATCCTCGACCACGGGCTCACTTATTTGCACGAGGAGAGATCATGGGTTTCTGGTACGATGCCCTAGGATTGACAGGTTGCCCATAAGGATGATATGGCGCTGACAATGATAACTGTCGAGAAGATGAAGGGCCATAAAGTCTTGCTGGTGCACCTTGAGAATACTCAACATTTGCTATGACTGCATCAATTTCATTATCCTCTTCCTCTTGGGGATTGCTGAAGGATTCAGTCTCACCAGCTTGATTACTCGAGACGTCTTGGACTTGTTTAGCTTTGAGGTATCTCTTGATGCGTTCTCCTACTATTATAAGGTCAGAGAAGCTTGAGAATGAATTGCCAGCCATTATTTCAAGATAGGTGGCATGCAAACTGTCCAAGAACATGTCAATCAATTCTTTGTCCAAGAGTGGTGGTTGTACCCTAGCTGCCAACTCTCTCCACCGCTGTGCATAATCCTTAATGGATTCACCGCTCTTCTGAGATAGGCTTTGCAGCTGCGTGCGACTGGGAGCCATGTCCAAATTGTACTCATATTGCTTTAGGAAAGCATTGGATAAGTCTTTCCATGATTGGATACAGCTTCTTTCTAAACCCATGTACCAATTCAAAGATGCACCACTCAAACTGTCTTGAAAGCAGTAAACCGTCAACTTGTCGTCGCGAACATGAGAAGTCATCTTTTGGCAGAACATCGTCAAATGACGTTTTAGACAACTGATACCAGTGTACTTCTCGAAGTTGGGTACTTTGAATTTTGGAGGAATTACCAGGTCTGGCACTAGGCACATATCAACAGCATCGAGCCCAAAAGTATCGCACGCTTTCATAGCTTGAACTTTCTCTTCGAGGGCACAAAACCTCTTCTCCATGGAATCAGTCAGCGACATCATCTGAGACTGAGCAAAGATGTTCGCTCGTGGAGGATGATCACCAGGTAGATGATCATACAGTGGGTTAGTCGACACAGCAAAACCTGACGAGGGGTCAAAATCCTTCATCCCAACATGTTGAAAGCTATCCTCTGACATAGCTATCACAACTTTCAAACTGTCTATGCTCATCTTATCCCCACTTGAACTTGCTTCAAATGTTTTGCGGCTGCCACATGTTCAGTATGAACGTCAGGAAACCAGCCTCGGACTGGAAATGGACAGAGGATCGGATAAGTTGGTGGAAAATGATATGCTAATGTCATGAATATGCAATGCAGGGCTCCAGGATCAAAACAACATATGATTCTGAGGAAGGAGCTAGACACAGGATATCTCTGATCACAAGACCCCCCACAGGTAGGTT
Source organism: Lathyrus tuberosus (assembly GCA_022829125.1). NCBI lineage: Eukaryota > Viridiplantae > Streptophyta > Magnoliopsida > Fabales > Fabaceae > Lathyrus > Lathyrus tuberosus. The sequence continues at coordinate 3,395,030 of JALAZF010000353.1, forward strand.
CTAAATGGGTAGGTGCCTAGAGTTATGGATGTCTTTCAAAGACATTATAGCCATGACGAAGGAACATCAGATGATAATATCATTGAAAGGATCTCGTCTAGGTGAGGTATTCGTTTCTTCCCCACGAGAAAGAATCCTCGGAGGCGCCCACTACACAACCATCGACACACAGGTTCTAAGTAGGGTTCTCAGAATCCTAGACCGAGGTCAAAAATATTACTGTCAGGAAGTAATACGTTCGAGGGATCTCATCTGATTGGGGCGTTCACATTAACCCACAAAGAGTTAACACTACCAACCACCAAGGACAAATGGGTTAATGGTCCTTGGGATCGACGATTCAGGCTCGAAAACATTATCATCGTGACGAAGTAACATCAAAACGATAACATTTCTAAGGGAATCGACTCCAAGCGGGGTCTTTGCTTTGGCTCACGCGAAAGAGACCACGCAAGCCTCCACTACACAACCACCATCCTAATCCTAGGGTTATACTCAGACTCGGGTGTAGAGTCGTCTCATAAAGCACCAATGATCAGAGAACCCCAACAGTGTCATAAGAGATAATAATAGGATATAATAAGAATAAGCAAGCAAGTAGATAACAGATAACCAGACAAGCAAGCAAACAAGAGAAGATAAACAAACAAGCTGATCTAACACTCACAAATCGAGTCAAGTTAGGCTTGACTCTCACTAGCATAGTGCAATGCATATCCCCAGCAGAGTCGCCATCTGTCGTACCTCGAAAATTACGATCCTCGCGATGGACACGGAAAAAACTGTTCGAAACAGAGTCGCCACCGAACTTTATTCATCCCAAAAGAGGGAAAGGAAAATATCGATAAAACCTTTAAGGGGAGATAAGAACATGGTCATCGCAACCAAATTCGGGTTCGGGAGTCGGTTACGCAAGAGGGAAGGTATTAGCACCCTATACGTCCGTTGTACTCAACGGGAACCTCTTGATTCGATTCGTGAGAAAGGTTAGCTTGGTTTGTTTGTTTTCTTCTAAGGTAGATATTGTTTTATAAGGGGGAAATGGGTGGTTTTTTATTAGTGTGCTCGTCAAGGATTAGAACCCTTGTGCCTACGTATTCCCTCGTGCAATGGGAAAGTTAGAGCATTCGTAGTTCGTGGGACTACTGTTGGTTTGGTTTGTATTTTTTATGTAGGCGCCAATTGCTCACACACGAGTAAGAAAACTCGCACCCAAACAATTGAGGAGAAAGGTCAAAGACTTGGCCCCCCTCACATCACCTTTTAGAAAGTTGTTCGAATATATGATTAAGTATATTAAAGAGTTTGATTAAGAAAAGGGGATTTGATTTGTATGTGTTTTAGGGTTTCGGTCGCACGTGGGCGAGGAAAGGAGTTTTTTAGTCGTGTTGGATATTTTTAGAGGTGACAATCGCCCACACACGAGTAAGAAAACTCGCACCCAAACAATTGAGGAGAAGGGTCAAAGACTCGACCACCCTCACTTCACCTTTAGTAAAATGTGTTTAAATAGGGATTAAGTGTTTTAATAATTGCTTGGAAAAAGGTTTGAATGTTGTCGAGTTACAAGTGTTTTAAAGGCGTCAATTGTCCACACACGAGTAAGAGAACTCGCACCCGAACAATTGAAGAGAAAGACCAAAGACTTGATCCTCCTCCTTTTCACCTTTTAAAATATATTTAAATGGAGATTACGTGCTTTAATAATCGATATGGAAAAAGAAAATTTGAGTGTTATCGGATTACAAGTGTTTTAAAGGCGTCAATTGTCCACACAGGAGTAAGAGAACTCGCACCCAAACAATTGAGGAGAAAGACCAAAGACTTTATCTCCCTCTTTTTCACCTTTTAAGAAATGATATTTAAATATGGTTAAGTGTATTGATTTGATTTGAAAAATACTCGATGTTGATCGAGGTTTGAATTTGCGTATGGAATGGTTAGAGGACTAATGGAAAGGAGGTCCTAATGGTTCAAGGTAAGGTCGATGGCGAGGCAAAAGCGCTCGACTTACAAGAGATGAAGGGACTTGATATATGGATCAAGTGTGCGTTGGAGATTAATTGAATTTGATTTGGAAAATACTTGACGTTGGATCAAGCTTGTTTATTGTTGTAAGAAGGGGTTGATTTTAATCTTATGGGAGAGGGGTGTAATTAATCAAGTGGGAATAATCGAGCCATAATTAAAGTGAGCCAATCACATACACGCATACAAACCAAAGTGAAATGTGCAACAATTATCATTGTATAAAGCCCAAGAGGAGGCATTGTGAGGTCGATTGCGATCGTGAAAACGACCGACTTACAAGGTATTAAAAGGGCTTGCCATTAAGTCAAGATATTAGTTTGAAAAGATTTTTTGGTTTGGACAAGCATAATATGAATAGCATAAACATAATCAAGGCATGAAATAAATTCACAAGAGAAAATTATACCCCTCACATAAAGATCGTAAATAAAATGGGGGAAGAAATAATCAAGCATATTAGCATAATTAGCATCCTAAATCTAAGATTAGTCTAAAAGAGAATTTCTAAACTAATTAATTTAGATGTTTTATTCTTTTAGAATTAAAATGTACAATTCAAACAATTAATTAAATTAAACTAAAATATTTAATAAAACTAACTATTAAAGTTAATTAGTATTAAATAAAATGGTTTAACAAAATTAATTAAAATTTGATTAATGACAAAGACATATTTTTTAGATTTTTAGTGATTAAGGGAAATGATTTAACTTGATTAATTAAATTAAGACCAAATGTTTAATAAAACTAATTATCAAAAATAATTAGTTAATATTAAATAAATGATTTTAATAAAATTAATAAAAATTAATTCATTAAATAGATTTTAAAATTTCAAGAAAAGATAATAGTTAAAAGTTTTTAGATTTTATATATTAAGAAGTAATATTAAAAAACAACACTAAAAACAAAACAAAAGGGAATGGGCCAGAAATAATGTTAGTAGAAAGGGGTTGTATTTAGAAATTCCCCAAGCCTAATGGTTTGGCAGCCCACGCTAGGGGAGGGTCCACCGTAGACCCTCAACACATCTGGGGCGTCCAACAGTTAGAGAGTCAATCCTGACTCCAGATCAAAGGGTGGAAAAATGAATGCACACGGTGGGGACATGATAAGGTCATGCGTGGAATCAAGGAAAGGGAATGACCGGTGACACTTGTCACCGGTGGAAGTGGCCAACACCATTACGCGTGGCAGGAAGAAATAAAAGGAGAAAAAAAACTCAGCTCATTCAATCAAACCTTCTCTCACAGTTCGCTCTCTCTCTCTCAACAATTACCTCGCCGGAAACATATCTCTCTCGCCGGAGAAGGAGGTGGTTGGCGACGGCGCCGCCCCTCCTCTCCGGCCTGACACCTCAAGACAACTCTAACCCTACACAAAAAACACCACCAAGTCCAAATCTAGACTCAGTTTTCATTATAACTTCCTCAAAATCCCCAAATCGGAAACTAAACGAAACCCAAGATCTACGAAATACAAACCGAACTACACAATTGAAGGAGGAAATCAAGGTATCCAGGTAACGTGAACAAAGATTATATTTCAGGAAGCATGAAAGAGAAGAAGGACTCACCAAAATTGGAGCAAGTCCGAGTTCAATCCCAAGCGTAGGTAAAGCTTTAAATTCTCCTAACTCCCTTCCTTTCTTCTGTCCCTCCTGAGTGTGACGTTTGTTGAATGTCTGACCGCAAAACGAGTTCGTAAAGCTATTTCACGACTATAACTTCTTCTTTCACAACCGGTCAACGTTCGCGACAGAAACCCACCACGCATTACCATTTTGCCTCCATCTCGCGTCTTTCCGCTGAATAACGCCGTGAATAGCGATTGCTGAGATTCATGGTTGTTGCAGGTGTTTATCATGAAAGGAGTTCGGAAGCATTATCCGGAGCGGTTTGTTGAGTTTTTGTTAAGTGGTAGGTGGTGGAGGGAGAAACTCTTTTGGAATGGTTGTAAGAAACTACATTAAGTGACAGGAGGGTAATTTGTTCTCATCGTGTTTTGTGTGATATTTCGGTTATGGTGAACCAAGGTGCTTCGATTAGAGCTATGGTGATAAAAGGTGTATGGTTGATGCTCTTGGGGTGGTGGCAGTGGCCGTATTCGCGGTTTGGAGCTAATACAGATGATTCAAAGTAGGAGGTGGTTGTCAATTGTTGATGTTGTTTTGACTGTTGTTGCGTTAGATTGGTGAAGGAGGATGATTGAAGAAATTTTTCCACAGATGAAGGTTTTCGAAATCTATTTTTCAGGTTGTTGTGTCGTTTCTTTTCTATCAACCCCCCTCCTCTTTTTTTCTTCCTTTTTTAAATCCAAACAAACTTGTTTATTAAGTTTTTAGATTTGTCTTGTTATGCAGGTTGTACCAATTTGTAGCAGGTTTTGTGAGACTGTTGTTGGTTACAGCAGTGAAATGTTGTTTTCGTTTGCAGTAAGTTACAAATTTGTAGCAAGTTATGTCGCTTTCTTCGCGTGGCTTTGTGGCTGGTGTGTATGTGGATAGGTTGTGTTTTGGGTAGCAGGTTTTTTTTGTGTAATTGCCAGCTACGTTTTGCAGGTTTTAAGGTCATGATAGCAGGGGCAACATGATGTTGTATTTGTCGTCTGGCTTTTGGAAGTTGTTTTGTTGTATTTGCAAGGAATTGCTTGTTGTTTACCATTAGCAGACTGTTGGTACAACTTGTGTAGGAAACAATAGCAGGTTTTGTTGCTTGCGTATGGCCTTTGGGTGGTTGTAGGGTTTGTGGCTTAGTAGGATTATGTACTACCTTACGGGTTTTCTTACGGTTTTTTATTATTATGGTATTTGTAAGTTTTAATGAACACGTTTTGGTCCTTTTTGGAATTGAATATGAATTCAAATTGGAACATGATTGTTTATTGAAAAAAAATTGAAATGAATTTTGGAAGTAGATATAAAAATGGGTATAGACATTGAATATTGGATTTTGAATTTAATAGGAGAAAGGATGGATTCACAAGTTGATTATTGAATGGATAATAACAAATGGTTTCGAATTGGCTATTGGATTATGTGGATTCGAAGATTGGGTAAATGGATTTAAGTGAACTTAAAATGAAATATGGTTATGAGATGAAATGGAAAATGGATAAAATTGGTTTGTAAATGGATTAGGAAAATGAAATGGATAAAATATGGATTCTAATGAAAAATTGGATTGAAAAATGGGTATTTGGAAATGGATAGGAAATGGACGGTAAATGGATAATAAAATAAAGTGGAATAAATGGATGAATTAAAACTAGGAAAACAAAATTGAAGTGGGAATGAATAGAAATAGAAACGAAACTTGAATTGGATAAAAACTGAATAGAATCGGCCACAAGTCAACCTCTGCATCGATCCTCTAAAACTTGCCACTTGCATTACTAATTGAAAAGAATTTGATTCTCCACCATGCACCATTTGAACACAGTTTGATAACTGGATCCACACACAGATAACCTGCATTGAGACTTCGGACACGAACACCTGAACCAAACACACACTGGCCTTGAAAAGAAAACAACATATTTTTTGGATTTTCTGAATATGGTTAGTGGATGGATGTATAAATGGAGATTATATACATGTAGGACAAATTTTGGGTATGACATCTATAAATAGACAATTTTACATATCTAAAATATATATTCTTCGTAACAATGAGTTCAACAAATGAAAATCCTAGAAACCTCAATGAGGAACATCAGACGCCAATCCAGGAGGTCGTCCAACCAGCAACTGCCAACTTCAGGGATACCTTAAGGGTAAGGAAGGATAAGAAGAAGAAGAAGAAGAAGCCGAAGAAGAAGAAGATAAAGAAGAAAAGGAGGCCTGTATATTATGATTCCGATGAGGGGAGTGAGGAGAGATATCTAGATTATGAAGATGCATTTTATGCTATGGGCTTTGACAATGATCTTAATATGTAATATGTTTATCAATATACTCTCAATGGAATATTAAAATAAAATTATGTCTATATATGTTCATATCTTACAGTTTTATTTTTAAAGTTATATATATACTCTATTGCACTTAAAAATACTAAAGAATACATTGCTGTGAATCGAAGCGTGATACATGTAGTACAACGGTCTTCTAATACAAGCGTGTTAAAATGTAAAAATATGGAAAAAAAATATAGAGCTGGGAATCGAAGCTTGTTACACAGCTTGTATTACAACGGTTATGTAATCAACCGTCGTTAAATATGGCGTTATACATTTTTAATCCTGTTACAATGGTGGGATACAAAACCGTGGTTAAGCTGGCGTCGTTAAATGGGGTTTTCGTAGTAGTGTATCCTACCTCACCTTAATAAAAAATTGAGGATGAGCTAGGATCCCTAAGGGATGTGAGAAAGTTCTACACAATCAAGCATTATATCATGTAATCCATAAAAAGAGAAAGAGAATAAACAAGAAAAACAGCGACTATAACAACGCTACAACATCCATACAGCAGTAAAAAGTGGCACATAAGCAAGACAGCTTATAACAGCACATGATTTAGCACACAAAATGGGTGTGAAAAGCAGCAGGCAACACATACAACAGCACATGTGTATATAGACAACAGTAGAAACAGGGCAGCATGCGATGCATTGAAAAATGATGCAATCATGGCATAACAAACACACATTAAACATCATGCATTTCTCAATTAAAGATGATCACAATCACGCCACACACCATGTTGAACAAGCTTGAAGATATCATGAAAGAATGTACATTATCAAGCATATGAACAAGTTGAAATAAGTGTACACCTCTTGAAATGGAAAGTAAATGAACATGCACATAGCAATTCCAGCAACACAAGTATCAATTAACAATTAACAAGCTCAATGAGTGTGCATTATGTGTTCATCACATCAATTGATCAACAACGCAAACATTAACAATCATGGATAAAGAAAACAAGGATCGCGCGTCGACAAATCATGTTCATACCATGGTGTGAGGTAAAATAGCTCAGGAATAGTCCACCAATCATCAACATATTGATCCATGAAGTTTAGACATGCAAAGGATCTCAAAAGAACAAGAAAATGCAAGAAAATCACATTTTGCAGCAGTGTTAACCGGTTAAAGTATGTGTGTTAACCGATTAACAGTTCAAAATCAGCATAAATACGCAGGATTACAACATGTTAACCGGTTAACATAATTGCACTGCAATTGTGTTAACCGGTTACTCAGGGACAGAATTAAAAAAAACCAGTTCCAAAAGCACTTTTCAGCAGCAAATCACTTCTCCAAACATCCAAATGAACATGCAATCAATTAATCACGAAATTACATGGAATTACAGCCATCAAACAATCAATTGGATCCAACAAACAACAACATTAAGAATAAAATTCAAGCAAATGGATCCAAATAAAAAATCCCCAAAGATCTACATAGAATAAGTTGCAAATAAGCTAAATCAAGTATAGATCTGAGGAAAACCAACCTACAAAGCGGAGATTTGCTTTGGTGATTGTTACAAAGTGATCTTGGTGCAGAAAATTAAAGAAAACCAGAGATTCCTTGATTAGTAGCCGAAACGCGTCGAAACCGAGCAAAATCGTGAAAAATCACCGAGATCGAACTTGCACCAAAATAAATGGTGTGAAACCCTTGGATTGAAGTAGAATAATTTGAACTTCCAGAAATCCAACCAAAGAAAGCCAAATGATGGAGTTTGAGCTCAAGAATTAATCACTTTTCAATGTGAAAAATGATTTTCCTTCAAGAAATAAGAGCTTTTTGTGAGGGTTTGGAAGAGAGAATTGAGATGAAGATGTAGAAGTAGCAGAAAGTTCAGAGAGAAAATGAGAGAATTGAGAGTGAGAAGTGTGAGAAATGATGTAGAATGGTTCTCCCCTTTTGAAAAAAGAGTGAAGGGTTTTTTATATAGATTTTAGGTTTGGAGTGTGGGAGGTTTGGGATTAGCTTTGGACTTAGCTTTGGGTTTGGAGCTAGGGTCGGAGTTAGTTGAACTTGACTCACCGAGTCAAGGCGGTTAACTCGGTTAGTTAGAACCAACTCGGTAATAATCTCAAGGTGAACTTCAACATCCAAAGGTGGAGATGCTTGGAAAACAAGGAATATGGTGCACTCAATTTGAAATGAAACATTAGAATAAATGCCCTTGGAATTAATTTAATAGCTTTGCAATGTCTAGAGATGTCTAGAATATTCCCCTTGCTGCTATAATACTGTAGAAACAAAGACCCAAGCGTGTGCAATGGTGCTGTCCCAACAATGCAGCAAAATATGCAAAATCTGCCTGTGTTAACCGGTTACAGCATAACTGCTAACCGGTTAACAGTTGAAAATCAGACCAAATACGCAAAATTATAACATGTTAATCGGTTAACATAATTGCACTGTAATTGTGTTAACCGGTTAACCAGGCCAAAAATTGCCCACTTTGCTTGAAAAATGATGTTGTGGCTCCGGTTCCGATTCTCTACTCCGTGCTCTAATAGATATCCATTGAATCCCCTATTAAAAGAACACCGTGATCCCATGTCTTATGAAAACCAATGACGTGTATGATTTACGAACGAGTTATGACCTAACAGATATGCAAATGGGTGCGAAACAAAAGCCAGAAAAAGTTAGAAAATGGTAGGGCAAATTTTGGGGTACTACAGTTGCCCCTATTCAATCAACTTGGACCTGAAAGGATGATAGCAACGACTTTCAGACGTTCAAGGTAGAAGGTGATTGAATACAAAAAGGACCGCAAAATTTTCTAACTGCGAGGAGCGAAAATGTAAACTGGAGCCCAGTCACACTTCGTCAAAGGAATCTGACGGAAAGACAACATACCCAGCGAACCACATCATCAAAGGGATTTGACGGAAAAAAGATGGAACCCAAAGAATACCCGAACCGAAGACCACATCGTCAAAGTAATTTGACGGCAGGAAAACTCAACTGAAGGAACACATTGTCATAGGGACGACAAAAAGAAGACTCGACCAAAGGAAACACATTGTCATGGGGATGACAGAAAGAAGACCTGACTGAAGGCAACACATTGTCATGGGGATGACAGAAAGAAGACCTGACTGAAGGCAACACATTGTCATAGGGATGACAAAAAGAAGATGGAAACCCGATCGAAGGGACACATCATCAAAGTAATTTGACGGCAGAAAGACTCAACGGAAGAAATGCATTGTCATAGGGATGACAGAAAGAAGACTCAACCAAAGGAAACACATTGTCATGGGGATGACAGAAAGAAGACCTGACCGAAGAAAACACATTGTCATGGGGATGACAGAAAGCAGACCTGACTGAAGGCAACACATTGTCATAGGGATGACAGAAAGAAGATGGAAACTCGATCGAAGGAACACATCATCAAAGTAATTTGACGGCAGAAAGACTCAACGGAAGGAACGCATTGTCATAGGGATGACAGAAAGAAGACTCGACCAAAGGAAACACATTGTCATGGGGATGACAGAAAGAAGACCTGACCGAAGAAAACACATTGTCATAGGGATGACAGAAAGAAGACCTGACCGAAGAAAACACATCGTCATAGAAATGCCGGAAAGGAAACCTGAACGAAGATAACACATCGTCATAGAAATGATGGAAAGGAAACTTGTTTTTGGAATGTCGTCATCAAAGGGTTGATGGATAATGACTGGTCGAGGGTAAGATCGACGTATGACCTATGACCCTGAAGAAAGGTAAGCAGAGGGGTTGATTGAAATGTCTGCTGGGGATATGTCACCGTCTTGACTGGGAATTGATTTGGGCTTTCGCGCAAGGTACCAAATCTGGCTTATGCTTCGCATGCATATGTTTGAATTTTCTTTCTATGGCGTAATGCTCCATATCAAATGGAAATGCTACGCAATTTGAGGATGCAATGATCACTATATGCTGAAAACCGACGTATGCTCGGGCTACCGGGAAAAGAAGGATATGCCAAGTATGATTGGACTTTGCTGGAAAGGACAGGTGAAACCTAATGGTGATTGTTTTTTTTCAAAGGCGAAATCTTTTTGGGTACCAACGGGGATTGGATTTTGAATGCAGTGCCAATAGGGATTGGACTTTTGCCTTGAAGGATGTAACGCCCCCGTTTTTGTTAGTTTTATTTAATCGAGTCGATTTAATTATTTTTATTATTATATTATTTTATTTTTGACTTTTATTTGATAATATATTATTTTTCATCGTGATTATGTTTTATCGCGTTTTGGGAATGTTTGCGAGATATTTGAGCGTAGGGGTAATTTGGTCATTTCACTTTATTTTCTTAAGTTAGAAATAGAAATAGAAAGAGAGAAAATAGAATGGAAAGAAAAAGAGAAGAAGAAAAGGAGAAAGAAGGAAAGGAAGAGAAGAAAAAGAGAGAAAACTTGGGAATTAAGAAAATTGATCAACCGACTTTTCAAACACGATTAAATCGGGTAAGGGTGCGAAACTCGATTATATTATACATTTGTATGATTATGTATGTATGTTCTTGGTTGATATTAGATTGAAATTGAATATAGAGTAAAAACCATAATATGTTGAAAGTGTTGGAAATTGATTCAAATTGTGTCTGAAATCATGTTTTAAAGTTCCTTATTGTTGATACATGTTAGATAGGTGTTGTTGAGCATTCAATTGGTATTTTTCTGGTGTTTAGAAGAGATTTGGAGAGGAAAATGGTTGAATTTCGCAGAAAAATTATGCAGGAAAAATTCTGGTTTTCCACTGCCCATACGCGTATCACTCAAGGCAATATGCGTATTGGTTAAGGCAATACGCGTATGGCAATGAAGGAATGAGAGCAATATGCGTATGGAGTTCCATTTTCCCGGCCATCTGCTCATTTGCGTAATGGTACGTGTAAGGAATTGGGCAATACGCGTATCAAGTGAGGCATTACGCATATTAGGGTTTTAGAGGAATTTTTGAAGAGGAATTGGTCTCTGCTCATACGTGAATCACCTTGGGCAATACGCGTATGGATGGGCGAGTGAGCTGGGCAATACACGTATGGCTCAGGGCAATACGCTTAGGACCAGAGAGGGTGCAAAATGTTGTGTTTTCGCGATTCCTTTTCGTTTTACTTTCGTAACTTGTGTTTCGATTATCCGTTTTGAACATTCTTGGTATCGTTGGAAAGCTATTAAAATGTACTTTCTTATAAAAATGGTTTTGAGATTGTTGGCCGATTTAATTATGTCGGAAATTTGGAATAGTGTCGTTTTGTCGACTTTTGCCGTTGTAATTGTGTGTAATTGATGTGTATCATGCAATGTGCTGTTGATATGGGTATTATATGACTTGTGTGCTGTTGTGTGATGAAAACGCATGTGATAAGATGTTGTGATGATGGTTTGTGGCCTAAGGGCAAGTAAATGCAATGTGCTGTATTTGATGATATATGCATGATTATGGATGTGTATATGTGTGCATTTGAATGTCATGAGTCATTGTATGCCAAGCATCATGATATGCATTCTTGTGATGTCTTGTGCCCTAGTGGGTGTGAGCGACGAAATGATTCCAGAGGGAATCTGCTATGACATCGTGAGCCTTATACTGAGAGGACTGAAAGCGATGATTATAGGCGATCGTGAGCCTTATACAAAGAGGACCGAAAGCGATCGGATCATGAGCCTTATACAAAGAGGACTGAAAAAGATCCATAAACGTCGTGAGCCTTATACCAAGAGGACCGAAAGCGACGGGGAACATCGTTTGCCCGACGGGGAGTTACATTAAGTAACTAGCGATGATTCCAATAGTTCCTGAGTGAACTAGTGTTGAGATTGACGGATGGATGGTACCGCATTTGCATATAGTCGTTGTGTCGGTCTCTTTGCATTTGCATAAATCATGAATGGATTGATTTTTTGTGGAATTGTGAATGGAATTGATGAGTTGAGATGTATATATATATATATATATATATATATATATATATATATGTTGTTGGTAAATGCATTGAGCATGATTGATATGCCTTGGTGATGAATATATGAGATATGAATTGTGTTGTTTTGTGTTTGAATTCTGGTATAAGTTGTGGTGAGAATATTTTACATGTGTATTTTTGTGTTATTATATAATTGTATGCAATTATATTATGATTGTGTTTCTCACCCTCCTGCTATTTTTGAATGCTCTATGAGGCATTGCAGATTAGATGCTGGAGGTCTTTTTGTGAAGCTTAGGTCTTCATTCTTTTGTCGGTTGACTCTGATATGTAGCACCGGGTAGCCGGGGAGATCGTTGTGATTTATGTGTATATGTATATGTATCTTTTGGATTGTACATGTATGATTCTGTGTATGACAGATAAACTTTTTATGTGATATATATATGAGATTCAGTTTCAGATTTTCCGCTTTTATTCTGTATCTGAATTGTGGGTAGTAGGAACTAAGTTCCTCTGTTATTTGCTTCCTGATTGTTGCATATCTTTATGAGAAGGTTATTGTATTTTGTCTCAATTGATGTGACTCCTCAGTCTATGCCATGAATGTTTTAATTATACTCTGATGAATTTTTTATCGCTTTTATTATTTGGGGGTATAGATTAGGGGTGTTACATTAAGTGGTATCAGAGCCAGTCTGTGTCAGTTTGTGTCAGTCCTTGTTGGTCGTTGTGTTTGGGTGAGCTGTTTGTTTAACCATAGTTGCTGTTATTGGAAATGAATAGAATATGGCTGGTAGGAATGATGCTGCTTTGGCTGCTGCTATGCAAGCTATGGCTCGGGCTATGCAGGGTGCACCTAATGCTGGTGGGAATGATGAGTTCAGGAAGAACAAACCGCCTGTCTTCAAAGGGAGACATGATCCTGATGGTGCACAGATTTGACTTAAAGAGATTGAAAGAATCTTTCGAGTAATGGACTGTGCTGAGGAACATAAGGTGAGACTGGGTACTCACATGTTGCAGGAGGAAGCTGATGATTGGTGGGTTAGTGCGCGTCATGTGTTGGAAGCTACAGGTGAAGAAGTCACTTGGGCTTTGTTTAGCATTGAGTTTCTGAGGAAGTATTTTCCTGAGGACGTACGGGGAAAGAAAGAGATAGAGTTCTTGGAATTGAAACAAGGTAATATGTCTGTTGTTGATTACACTACTAAGTTTGTGGAACTTGTTCAGTTTTATCCACATTATGCTGAAGCTACTGCAGAGTTTTCTAAATGTGTGAAGTTTGAGAACGGATTGCGTCCTGAGATTAAGCAGGCAATCGGTTATCAAAGGATTAGGAGGTTTTCAGATCTGGTGGATTGTTATAGCATTTATGAGGAAGATAGCAAAGCTCGTTCTACTCACTATAAGAGTGTGAACGAAAGGAAAGGGAAGCAACCGTTTCGTGGTGGTCCTTATGTGACACCAGCTGATAAGGGTAAGCAGAGAGGTAGTTTTGAGAAAAGGTCAAGTGGGGGTGATATGTCTAATTCTCTGAGATGTTATAGGTGTGGTGACTTAGGACATCGTCAGTTCTAATGTAAGAAGAATTTGGGGGAAGTGTTCCAATTGTGGAGGTATAGGGCATGTAACAGCTGAGTGCAAGAGGAAGAATGTGGTGAAGTGTTTCAACTATGGTGAAGTTGGTCATATTAGTACGAAGTGTCCAAAACCAAAGCAAGCTCCAGCTGGTGGGAAAGTATTTGCATTAGCAGGGACTCAGACTACAAGTGCAGACCGTCTGATCAGAGGTACTTGTTTTATTAATAGTATGCCTTTAGTTGCTATTATTGATACTGGAGCGACTCATTAGTTTATTTCGTCTGAGTGCGCGAAGCGTTTGAATCTTTTGTTGTCTTCGATGGATGGAGAGATGGTTATTGATACTCCAGCAATGGGGTCAGTAACTACTTCTTTGGTTTGTTTAAGTTGTCCTTTGACCATTTATGGTAAAGATTTTAAGATGGCTTTGGTGTGTTTGCCGTTGGAGGGTTTAGATGTGGTTCTGGGAATGAATTGGTTGCAGTTCAATCGAGTGCATATTGATTGTTATCATAAGCTGGTAAGATTTCCTTCTCTTGAGGAAGACGAGGAATCGAGTTTCTTATCTACCAAAGAGTTGAAGAAACTTTTGGCGGATGAAGCTTAGTTGTTCGGGTTGTTTGCATCGTTGACTGTGGAGAGTCAAGTTGTACTTGATGTGTTTCCAGTTGTGTGTGAATTTCCTGAGGTGTTTCCAGAGGATATTTCAGACTTGCCGCCAGAGAGAGAGGTGGAGTTTTCTATAGATCTAGTTCCTGGTACTAGACCTGTGTCTATGGCACCTTATCGTATGTCGGCATCTGAGTTGGTTGAGTTAAAGAAACAGTTGAATGAATTCTTAGAAAAGAGGTTTGTGAGACTAAGTGTATCGCCTTGGGGTGCTCCAGTTTTATTGGTGAAAAAGAAAGATGGAAGTATGCGATTGTGTATTGATTATCGCCAGTTGAATAAGGTGACGATTAAGAATAAGTATCCTCTTCCGAGAATTGATGATTTGATGGACCAGTTGGTAGGTGCTTGTGTGTTTAGTAAGATTTATTTGAGGTCAGATTATCATCAGATTAGAGTGAAAGAGGAAGATATCCAGAAGACGGCTTTTAGGACACGATACGGTCATTACGAATATTTTGTGATGCCGTTCGGGGTTTCTAATGCGCCAGGTGTGTTTATGGAGTATATGAATCGTATTTTCCACGAGCATTTGGATTGATTTGTTGTTGTGTTTATTGATGATATCTTGATTTATTCTAAGTCCCGCGAGGAACATGCGGAACATTTGCGTGTTGTGTTGCATATTTTGAAGGAAAGGAAACTTTTTGCCAAGTTGTCCAAGTGTGAGTTCTGGTTGTCGGAAGTGAGTTTTCTTGGGCATGTGATTTCAGGTAATGCTATTGCTGTGGATCCATCTAAAGTAGATGCATTTCTACAATGGGAGGCTCCTAGATCTGTTACTGAAATTAGAAGCTTTTTGGGTTTGGCTGGATATTATCGAAGGTTTATTGAAGGTTTTTCTAAGTTAGCACTTCCTTTGACCCAGTTGACTTGTAAAGGTAAAACATTTATTTGGGATATTCAGTGTGAGGAAAGTTTTAGTGAGCTGAAGAGAAGATTGACTACAACTCCGATTTTGATCTTACCGAATCTTACTGAACCGTTTGTGGTGTCTTGTGATGTGTCTTTGATTGGTTTAGATGGAGTGTTGATGCAAGAAGGTAAGGTTGTGGCTTATGCTTCGAGGCAATTAAGGATTCATGAGAAGAATTACCCTACTCATGATTTGGAATTAGCGGCTGTGGTTTTTGTGTTGAAAATTTGGAGGCATTATCTCTATGGTGCAAGATTCGAAGTCTTTAGTGATCATAAAAGTTTGAAATACTTGTTTGATCAGAAAGAGTTGAATATGAGGCAACGAAGATGGTTGGAATTTTTGAAGGACTACGACTTTAGTTTGAATTACCATCCTGGTAAAGCTAATGTCGTAGCCGATGCGTTGAGCCGGAAATCTTTGCATATGTCTGTTTTGATGGTTAAAGAGTGGGAACTTTTGGAAGCATTTAGAGATTTGAGTTTGGTGTGTGAATTGACATCTGACAGCGTGAGGCTTGGAATGTTAAAGGTAACTAATGATTTTCTGTTAACCGTTAGCGAGAAACAGAAGTTGGATGTGAAATTTGTTGATTTGATGATGGTTGGAAATCAAAGTGTGAATGGTGACTTTAAAGTGGATGATAAGGGTATTTTGAGATTCTGTGGTAGAATTTGTATTCCAGATGATTCGGACTTGAAAAGAATGATTTTGGAGGAAGGACACCGGAGTAATTTGAGTATACATCCGGGAGATAATAAGATGTATCAGGATTTGAAGAAGATCTTTTGGTGGTCTGGATTGGAGAGGGATGTGGCTCAGTTTGTTTATGCGTGTTTGATGTGTCAGAAATCTAAGGTAGAACATCAGAAGCCTAGTGGTTTGTTGCAACCGTTGGATATTCCCGAGTGGAAATGGGACAACATTTCTATGGATTTTGTGACAGGGTTGCCAAATACACAGAGGGCACATAATGCCATTTGGGTGATTGTGGATAGGCTGACTAAATCGGCACATTTCATTCCGATTGACATCAGTTTTTCTTTGGAGAGGTTGGCTGAGATTTATATTAGTGTGATTGTGAAATTACATGGTGTTCCATTGAGTATTGTTTCAGATCGAGATCCGAGGTTTACTTCCAGATTTTGGGAAAGTTTGCAAAAGGCGTTAGGTTCCAATTTGAGATTGAGTTCTGCTTATCATCCGCAGACGGATGGTCAGACCGAGAGAACTATTCAGTCGTTGGAAGATTTGTTGCGGGCTTGTGTTCTTGAGCAAGGTGGTGCGTGGGATAGTTATCTTGCGTTGATTGAATTCAAGTATAACAACAGTTTCCATTTGAGTATTGGAATGGCACCTTTTGAAGCGTTGTATGGAAGAAGATGTCGAACACCGTTGTGTTGGCATGAATCTGGTGAGAGTTCGGTGGTTGGACCGGAGTTGGTGCAACAAACTACTGAAAAGGTAAAACTTATTCGTGAGAAAATGAAGGCTTTTCATAGTAGGCAAAAGAGTTATCATGATCGAAGGAGGAAAGATCTTGAGTTTCAAGAGGGCGATCATGTATTTTTGAGAGTTACACCGGTAACAGGTGTTGGTCGTGCATTGAAGTCTAAGAAACTTACTTCTCGGTTTATTGGTCCTTACCAGATATCCGCGAGAGTGGGTGCTATGGCTTATCGGGTGGCATTGCCGCCGAGTCTTTCGAATTTGCACGATGTGTTCCATGTTTCATAGCTTCGGAAGTATGTTCCGGATCCGTCGCATGTGATTCCGATGGATGAGGTTGAGGTAAGGAAGAACCTTACGATTGAGGCATTACCAGTGAGGATTTTGGATCGCGAGTTGAAGCGGTTAAGAGGCAAGGATATTGTGCTTGTGAAAGTAGCGTGGGGAGGCGCTGCTGAGGGCAATTTGAATTGGGAGTTGGAGAGTCGGATGCGGGAGTCGTATCCGGAGTTGTTCGTCTCAGGTAATATTTTCGAGGACAAAAATTTCTAAGTGGGGGAGAGTTGTAACGCCCCAGTTTTTGTTAGTTTTATTTAATCGAGTCGATTTAATTATTTTTATTATTATATTATTTTATTTTTGACTTTGATTTGATAATATATTATTTTTCATCGTGATTATGTTTTATCGTGTTTTGGGAACGTTTGCGAGATATTTGAGCGTAGGGGTAATTTGGTCATTTCACTTTATTTTCTTAAGTTAGAAATAGAAATAGAAAGGAAAGAAAAAGAGAAGAAGAAAAAGAGAAAGAAGGAAAGGAAGAGAAGAAAAAGAGAGAAAACTTGGGAATTAAGAAAATCGATCAACTGACTTTTCAAACACAATTAAATTGGGTAAGGGTGCGAAACTCGATTATATTATACATTTGTATGATTATGTATGTATGTTCTTGGTTGATATTGGATTGAAATTGAATATAGAGTAAAAACCATAATATGTTGCAAGTGTTGGAAATTGATTCAAATTGTGTCTGAAATCATGTTTTAAAGTTCCTTATTGTTGATACATGTTAGATAGGTGTTGTTGAGCATTCAATTTGTATTTTCTGGTGTTTAGAAGAGATTTGGAGAGGAAAATGGTTGAATTTCGCAGAAAAATTATGCAGGAAAAATTCTGGTTTTCCACTGCCCATATGCGTATCACTCAAGGCAATACGCGTATTGGTTAAGGCAATACGCGTATGGTAATGAAGGAATGAGGGCAATACGCGTATGGAGTTCCATTTTCCCGGCCATCTGCTCATTTGCGTAATGGTACGCGTAAGGAATTGGGCAATACGCGTATCAAGTGAGGCATTACGCATATTAGGGTTTTAGAGGAATTTTTGAAGAGGAATTGGTCTCTGTTCATACGTGTATCACCTTGGGCAATACGCGTATGGATGGGCGAGTGAGCTGGGCAATACATGTATGGCTCAGGGTAATACGCGTAGGACCAGAGAGGGTGCAAAATGTTGTGTTTTCGCGATTCCTTTTTGTTTTACTTCCGTAACTTGTGTTCCGATTATCCGTTTTGAACATTCTTGGTATCGTTGGAAAGCTATTAAAATGTACTTTCTTATAAAAATGGTTTTGAGATTGTTGGCCGATTTAATTATGTCGGAAATTTGGAATAGTGTCGTTTTGTCGACTTTTGCCGTTGTAATTGTGTGTAATTGATGTGTATCATGCAATGTGCTGTTGATATGGGTATTATATGACTTGTGTGCTGTTGTGTGATGAAAACGCATGTGATAAGATGTTGTGATGATGGTTTGTGGCCTAAGGGCAAGTAAATACAATGTGTTGTATTTGATGATATATGCATGATTATGGATGTGTATATGTGTGCATTTGAATGTCATGAGTCTTTGTATGCCAAGCATCATGATATGCATTCTTGTGATGTCTTGTGCCCTAGTGGGTGTGAGCGACGAAACGATTCCATAGGGAATCCGCTATAACATCGTGAGTCTTATACCGAGAGGACTGAAAGCGATGATTATAGACGATCGTAAGCCTTATACAAAGAGGACCGAAAGCGATCGGATCATGAGCCTTATACAAAGAGGACTGAAAGCGATCCATAAATGTCGTGAGCCTTATACCAAGAGGACCGAAAGTGACGGGGAACATCGTTTGCCCGACGGGGAGTTACATTAAGTAACAAGCGATGGTTCCAATAGTTCCTGAGTGAACTAGTGTTGAGATTGACGGATGGATGGTACCGTATTTGCATATAGTCGTTGTGTCGGTCTCTTTGCATTTGCATAAATCATGAATGGATTGATTTTGTGTGGAATTGTGAATGGAATTGATGAGTTGAGATGTATATATATATATATATATATATATATATATATATATATATATATATATATGTTGTTGGTAAATGCATTGAGCATGATTGATATGCCTTGGTGATGAATATATGAGATATGAATTGTGTTGTTTTGTGTTTGAATTCTGGTATAAGTTGTGGTGAGAATATTTTACATGTGTATTTTTGTGCTATTATATAATTGTATGCAATTATATTATGATTGTGTTTCTTACCCTTCTGCTATTTTTGAATGCTCTACGAGGCATTGCAGATTAGATGCTGGAGGTCTTTTGTGAAGCTTAGGTCTTCATTCTTTTGTCGGTCGGCTCTGATATGTAGCACCGGGTAGTCGGGGAGATCGTTGTGATTTATGTGTATATGTATATGTATCTTTTGGATTGTACATGTATGATTCTGTGTATGATAGATAAACTTTTTATGTGATATATATATATGAGATTCAGTTTCAGATTTTCCGCTTTTATTCTGTATCTGAATTGTGGGTAGTAGGAACTAAGTTCCTATGTTATTTGCTACCTGATTGTTGCATATCTTTATGAGCAGGTTATTGTATTTTGTCTCAATTGATGTGACTCCTTAGTCTATGCCATGAATGTTTTAATTATACTCTGATGAATTTTTTATCGCTTTTATTATTTGGGGGTATAGATTGGGGGTGTTACAAAGGAGACGCCAATTGGGATAGGATTTCAGGTTTTGAAAGAGTCCAGCAAAGTGGGCTGTGGAAGGATACCGAGCAAGGTTGGGCTTTAGATTTTCTGTTTGGTTTTACGAGGTTTCATGATATGCTAGGCGAATGATATGCGTGGTGATAATTATGCTATGATGTTTATGATATGCAACAGGAGCACTCCAGCAAAATAAATGCTGAAGAGACGAGGCCAACTCCGCTGGGGATAACAAACTGAACCGCCTTTGAGGGTCATAACTGCTCGAGATCCTGACTAAACCTCCATTCTATAGGACAACTCAAATAACCAACGTCTGCTAGAGAAACATCTCAGGAATCTGTTGGAGAAAAGCGCCAATGACAATCGACCTTTGACTTGCTGGGGAAAGCTGACCACCGCTCAAAAATCTGCTTGGGGAGCGATGGTTGATGATATCAATTATGCTAGGGAGACAACATCTGACTTACTCTTTTGTTGGATCCTTGCCTCTTACCCTTACTCTGTTGGGGAGACGTGAACAACTTTACCGCAAACTGGGGAAACACATACCCAACACTATTATCCTGTACGGGAATATGAACTCTTGCTGAAGAGCAATAAACTTCACCAAGCTGGCTAGGGGAGAGAGAACCCCTGAATTCTTGCTAGGGAGAATAATCATAACCTCCATAATGCTCTGTTGAGTGATAAAATATCAGCTATCTCTGGCGAGGAGAGAAACTCTATTGGGGACGTCACGTGTCAGCTATCAACATGAACCCTGCAGATGTGATATGACCAAAAGAGGTGCCCCGATGCAGGATAACCTGTAAATGAACATGTCTTCAGGATGTCTCGTGAAGATCCGACATATATTGCCCCATGGCTTTTGATTAACCGTCCTCCAGAGAGGATAACCTTTTGCTTTTGGGGTGGACTGCCCCAGCCTTGAAATGATTTGTGCCCCTGTCCGGCTGATCTGTGAAGGAATACCTTTAACTGACCTTCGAGAGATTTGTTGAATCTCGAATTGATTGTCCCTGATTAACTGAATCTTGGAATGGATCGCCCATTTGATATGACTTGCCCCGGCTCAACGGAGTACTCGGGCACTCTGCACCTTAGATTAATCAATCTTTCCATTGTAGAAACTTTCCTGATGTCAAGTACTAACTCACAAGTAAAACAATTCTTTTTGAAAAGATAATTTTGATGCAATGCATATGACAGTTTTGAAATCCAAGTTTGTTCACTGGAAAAATGTTATGACGTGTAGTGAACAAATCACTTATTAGAATGTCACATCGATACCAACATGAATGGTAAGAAAGTCCTTTTAGGAGTCAGAACTGACGCGATCTTTACCGAAGTATGATTTCGAAACAACCCTGCTTCAATTAGGTCTTTTGAAGGTTGTAACGTGGCCTGGTTCACGGTTTGAGAAAGAAAGGATATAGGGCTCAACGTTTTGTTTTAACCCACCCATTCTCCTTGATGTTCTCCATTCCTACGTTCAGCTAACTCGACACAAGCACTCTCCTTTCAAAAGGTTAATGAATGGTAAGAGGATGGAAGGAACCCACACGGTTTTCGGAGTGACAATCACCCCTTTTGTCTTTGGTGTCTGTGGTCACACGACTTGTTCTTTGCTCGAGGATTTTTCTTTTATAATCCTTTTCGCTTTTCATTCTTTTGTTTTTGATATCCCTGATTTTTCCCTGGACTGATTCCTTTTGAATTTTCGATTTTGAAGTCCAGCGGGATGCCCTACCTTTTGCCTAAGTCACCAGTTTTCAAGTTTTGACTTAGCGGGCTTTTTTTTTTTTTCCTTTTTTCTTTTGATTCCCTTTTCTTTATTTTTTTGAACTAATCGTGTGACACAGGTTTATCTTGACTTGTAAAGGGTTGTGACCGTCTCACTCTTCGGTTGGTGAGGGATAACCATGGATGTAATTGATCCTCGAACGGGGCACTCCTTTTGAAATTTGAACGCACAGTCAAATTAGCTGACACCTACCCTACCCCAGATTAAGATTGAGGGTTTTTTTCATTTTCAGAAAGAAATAACTCCTACTTCTAGGCTCAACAAGGTTTGCAAGGGATGATCTTCCTTATATCTCTGGTGTTTGGGAATTTGAAACAATGCCTGTACATTATCAGCAGGGTTTCGTTCAAAAGCATACAATCGGAAGTTTTACGTCTTCAATTTCGTCATCCTCCCTCGGATCCTGCTTCAACAAGCATATGATATCGATAAAAAGTATGAGTGAACACGACTGGATTTAATCAAAACATGCATATTCATTTCATTATCATTATCAATTAAAAACAAGTTTTACAAATGAGTTTGCACTTTAACAGGAAAGAAACTACAAATACAAAGAAGTGACATGATCTAAATGGTTATCAGCTTTGAGGAACTGGGCTTTCCAAGCTTGATTTACTAATGAGCCATCTTCAGAATTGCTCATCAAAGTCAGCCTGATACTCATCTGCACAACTGCTCTCGGTGACTTCTTCCATAACCTGGACTGATGAACCCACATGTCTGGATGAAGGAGAATTGTTGATCTGAATACCCTGAGGTATGAATGAGAACATGTTGGAGTCAAGAAGTGTCTGAACTTTGCTCTTGAGCACCTTACAGTCTTCAGTTGAATGCCCCTGTGCCCCAGCATGGTAGTCACAACGGGCGTTGATATTAAAACCTGGTGGGTACAGAGGAATCACTGGACCTATCTCCTTTGGCACAATAAGTCCACCTCTGATTAAATCAGGCAACATCTGACTGTATGACACTGGCAACTGAGTGAAATGTCTCTCTGGCTTTCTTGGCCTTTGTCAGGCATGCTGACGCGGCTGACGGTGATATGACCGTTGATTCTGAGGAGGTCCTTGATTTGCAGAAGAATATTGTCCTTGATACGGAGACTCAGAAGATTGCAGACTTTGAACAGTTGGTATGCCTGAACACTGAGAACGAGGTGGTGAAGATTCCTGAATGGAACTATTTTCTTCCTCGAATTCTTCCTGAGAACTGACAACTGATTCATTTTCATTGGCTTGGAAGTTCGAGACGCCTTGGAGCTTTCCACACTTGATCAGGCTCTCGATACGTTCTCCCACCATCACCAGGTCAGAAAATTTTGCTGCCCCATTGACAATCATCTTTTCCAAGTACGGACCTTGCAAGGTATCTATGAACAAATCAACCAATTCTCTATCTGAAAGTGGCGATTGAACACGAGCGGCTAACTCTCTCCATCTCTGAGCATACCCTCGGAATGATTCGTTATCAGCCTGTGACAAGTCTTGCAAATGCATTCGGCTGGGAGCCATGTCAAGATTATAGTTTTATTGCTTCACAAAGGCGTTGGCTAGATCTGACCATGATTGGATGCTACCACTTTCTAACTGCATATACCAACTCAAAGATGCCCCACTCAGACTGTCTTGGAAACAGTGGATCATAAGCTTATCATTGTCGACATGTGAGGTCATTCTTCTGCAGAACATCACCAAATGTAGCCTCAGACAGCTATCTCCTTTGTATTGCTCAAACTTCAGCATCTTAAACTTTGGTGGCAACACAAGGCCAGGTACCAGACACATGCTCGAAGCATTCAAATCAAGAGTATCACGCCTCTCCAGGGCTTTTAGCTTTTCCTCCAACACACGGTATCTTTCATCAGCAACAGATCGTTGGTCATTAGGTTTCATCTTTGGAACTACCCCTGGACATCTGGCATAGAGAAGGCAAAGTTCTGATAATCTGTGGCATCAAGAGAAGAAGAATGTCCGTCTCGGACGATGGTACGCTCGTGTATAACATGATTCTCAACAGGGACTCGTACATGCTGAGCTTGATCAACATTGTTCACCGGAGGCGGAATGATATTCCCAATAACTGAAGTCTTATGAACATTGGCCTCTCCCCTAGTCATGACTGTCATAGCCTCCACAAGTTAGTCCAACTGACTCTTCATTAGCTCAACATGCCCGTGTCACAAACTGGTTCTGCTCCCCTGAGTTCATGATGATCTTTCCAAAAGCTGATTCAAATCTAATACGAAAGTAAGGAAATCAAACTGCAGGTCGAGGAAAAGGATAGATGAGCTCACTGGTCTGGCCTGGAGAAAGATATGCAAAATGAGGCAATATGCAAATGCAATGCAACAATATGAATGCAATAAGACACAGGATCAAAGCTTCCACATATTCTGAATAACTGTTGTGCTGATGACTGGATAAGTTCACAATTCTGCTCTGAAGAAAACTAGAATTCCAGGCTGATAAGTCCACACTGATAGGAAAACCAGAATACCAGGTATGTTGAAGGTCAAAGTTACCTGCAAACCTGTAAATAACCCGCCCCTCTCACATGTGGGTACTAGAAAACGGGATCCTCAGTCTCAGATTCTCGATTTGAGAAGCAATAGTACATTCATCCCTCGGGGTACAATACTATCACCAAACAAAGAGGTCGTCCACTGATTCCCCCAAAAATAAGGTCATCCTATGCAAGTTCCCAGCATTGGGTCCTCGGATCGACAAGTGTAATGGGTTTGCCATTTCAGGTCTGCCATTATCACATTTCGGGAGGAGAGGCGTTGCTGAGTCCTCGAAGAAACGGTCGCCAGAGTCGAAAACTCTCTAGATCAACATTCTGAAATGCGCAAGACACGCACGTCAGAATATCTCTCAAGATAGCCTCATCTGGATGTGAATTTCGTGAACACCAAACGCACCAAGACGACACGTAGGTCCCACCACTTTCCACTCTAGTCCTAAGTGTATGTTCAAGCCTGTGTATTGGGCTTATCTCTCAAAGAATCCTAACCTTCCAAACAGAAAGCTAGCACAACACAGTACAGTCGAGCATAATATTGAAATGCAATGCAATAAATGCAGTAAATACAGTAAAACAGTAATACAGTAATATACAACAAAATAAAGCACAACAATAAACACCCAATGAAAATAAACAAACAAGCGCTAGGATTGACTCGCAAAATGGGATGGACCAGCAAGAGGTCAACCTGTCCCCAGCAGAGTCGCCAGCTGCCGCTCCCGGGATTTTCATCCAAGTACAAAGGCGAAAGTGGCGTGGAAACAGAGTCGCCAGCAATGTGTATTTATCCCAAGAGAGGGAAAGGAAACACTGCATAAACCTAAGGGAAGGGAAAGGAGCAGGGTCTCGTGACCAAAAGAAACGGGTAAGGGAGTCGGTTACGCGAGGGGAAGGTATTAGCACCCCCACGCGTCCATCATACTCGATGGGATCCACGCTTGTTGTCTCGATCAAAGGGTGTCATCGTCTGGAGCTCCACTGCTATTGGAAAGGAAAAGGAACAAGTACGGGAAGGAACGAGGAAACGGGGAAGAAAAGGAAAAGAAGAGACGAGACTCGGTAGGACATCCTCGGAGTCCTAGGCCTACGTATTCCCTCGGGAGCGGGAAAGTCAGAGTCAATGTAGTTCGAACACGAACTAGGGGGGAGGTTGCTCGCCAAGACATCGCCGTCTTGTGCCTACGTATCCTCGATCTAACCAGAAGGAGGAAATCAGAGCAGTCGTAGTTCGACCTACGGGTCGGTTGAGAGACAAAAGGGATAATGAAAGAGGTTGTGCTCGGAGAGATCTTGCACGATCTCCTGCCTACGTATCTCGCTTGCACGCAAGAATCAGAGCGACGTAGTTCCCCTCAATAGGGATGGATTTGATTGTGTTTTTTTTACGGAAGTCGCCAAGGTTCGCGTTTCAGCAGTTAGGCGTCGCAGCTCGTTATACGAAGTCTTAGGCATTTACCTGTTTGCGGTAGAACGGAAGTGACACATCCTTTACGAACGGAGTGAGGAGATGAGAAGAGAATTGTTGTTTGTTTTAGTCTTTTAAGAAGAAGTGTTTTGATTATTTTGTGTTTGTAACACGTATCGCACTAAAGTCTATGACATAGGATCGAATGCCTCGCATATCGACCCAAGACGGGACGTACGCTAAACACTCTAGGAAAGTGACGGAAAATCCCCCACTCTCCATTTCCATGTACTTAAGGCTCATGGCGTACGATACGAGTCGTCTTTATTAGATGTTTTTGACTTTTGTTTTGAGATGAGAAAAGAGAGACTCAAAGGTGTTAAGAAAGGAAAAAGTCTAAGTGGGGGACTAGTTATCCTAAAGTCATCATGCATGGAGATCCTAGGGTTATGTGAGGTAATAGGAACCACCTAAGTCTAAAAGAAGAGAGGGATATCATTATCTAATGCTTATCCTACCTCACCTTAATAAAAAATTAAGGATGAGCTAGGATCCCTAAGGGATGTGAGAAAGTTCTACACAATCAAGCATTATATCATGTAATCCATAAAAAGAGAAAGAGAATAAACAAGAAAAACAACGACTATAACAGCGCTACAGAATTCATACAGCAGTAAAAAGTGGCACATAAGCAAGACAACTTATAACAGCACATGATTCAGCACACAAAATGGGTGTGAAAAGCAGCAGACAACACATACAACAACACATGTGTATATAGACAGCAGTAGAAACAGGGCAGCATGCGATGCATTGAAAAATGATGCAATCATGGCATAACAAACACACATTAAACATCATGCATTTCTCAATTAAAGATGATCACAATCACGCCACACACCATGTTGAACAAGCTTGAAGATATCATGAAAGAATGTACATTATCAAGCATATGAACAAGTTGAAATAAGTGTACACCTCTTGAAATGGAAAGTAAATGAACATGCACATAGCAATTCCAGCAACACAAGTATCAATTAACAATTAACAAGCTCAATGAGTGTGCATTATGTGTTCATCACATCAATTGATCAACAATGCAAACATTAACAATCATCGATAAAGAAAACAAGGATCGCGCGTCGACAAATCATGTTCATACCATGGTGTGAGGTAAAATAGCTCAGGAATAGTCCACCAATCATCAACATATTGATCCATGAAGTTTAGACATGCAAAGGATCTCAAAAGAATAAGAAAATGCAAGAAAATCACATTCTGCAGCAGTGTTAACCGGTTAACGTATGTGTGTTAACCGATTAACAGTTCAAAATCAGCATAAATACGCAGGATTACAACATGTTAACCGGTTAACATAATTGCACTGCAATTGTGTTAACCGGTTACTCTGGGACAAAATTCAAAAAAACCAGTTCCAAAAGCACTTTTCAGCAGCAAATCACTTCTCCAAACATCCAAATGAACATGCAATCAATTAATCACGAAATTACATGGAATTACAACCATCAAACAATAAATTGGATCCAAAAAACAACAACATCAAGAATCAAATTCAAGCAAATGGATCCAAATAAAAAATCCCCAAAGATCTACATCGAATAAGTTACAAATAAGCTAAATTAAGTATAGATCTGAGGAAAACCAACCTACAAAGCGGAGATTTGCTTTGGTGATTGTTGCAAAGTGATCTTGGTGCAGAAAATTAAAGAAAACCAGAGATTCCTTGATTAGTAGCCGAAACGCGTCGAAACCGAGCAAAATCGTGAAAAATCACCGAGATCGAACTTGCACCAAAATAAATGGTGTGAAACCCTTGGATTGAAGTTGAATAATCTGAACTTCCAGAAATCCAACCAAAGAAAGCCAAATGATGGAGTTTGAGCTCAAGAATTAATCACTTTTCAATGTGAAAAGTGATTATCCTTTAAGAAATAAGAGCTTTTTGTGAGGGTTTGGAAGAGAGAATTGAGATGAAGATGTAGAAGTAGCAGAAAGTTCAGAGAGAGAATGAGAGAATTGAGAGTGAGAAGTGTGAGAAATGATGTAGAATGGTTCTCCCCTTTTGAAAAATGAGTGAAGGGTTTCTTATATAGATTTTAGGTTTGGAGTGTGGGAGGTTTGGGATTAGCTTTGGACTTAGCTTTGGGTTTGGAGCTAGGGTCGGAGTTAGTTGAACTTGACTCACCGAGTCAAGGCGGTTAACTCGGTTAGTTAGAACCAACTCGGTAACAATCTCAAGGTGAACTTCAACATCCAAAGGTAGAGATGCTTGAAAAACAAGGAATATGGTGCACTCAATTTGAAATGAAACATTAGAATAAATGCCCTTGGAATTAATTTAATAGCTTTGCAATGTCTAGAGATGTCTAGAATATTCCCCTTGCTGCTATAATACTGTAGAAACAAAGACCCAACCGTGTGCAATGGTGCTGTCCCAACAATGCAGCAAAATATGCAAAATCTGCCTGTGTTAACCGGTTACAACATAACTGCTAACCGTTTAACAGTTCAAAATCAGACCAAATACGCAAAATTATAACATGTTAATCGGTTAACATAATTGCACTGTAATTGTGTTAACCGGTTAACCAGGCCAAAAATTGCCCACTTTGCTTGAAAAATGATGTTGTGGCTCCAGTTCTGATTCTCTACTCCGTGCTCTGATAGATATCCATTGAATCCTCTGTTTAAAGAACACCGTGATCCCATGTCTTATGAAAACCAATGATGTGTATGATTTACGAACGAGTTATGACCTAACGGATATGCAGATGGATGCGAAACAAAAGCCAGAAAAAGTTAGAAAAAGGTAGGGCAAATTTTGGGGTACTACAGTCTTCAATGAACTTCGTCTTTAAACAAGTGTTGATGTAAATAATGTAGCTGCTATCCTACTCTCTGAACCTGAGCTTTCATCCAACAATGTAAGTATGCCCTAATACGTTTCATCTTCTTAAAATGGAAGTTAAGTGTAATATAAGTTCTACCTCATCCATTAAAATAAATACAGAATATCCACCTAAGCCATTTAAAGTCCAACAATGCATATTCTAATGTTTTTCCAACCAAAACTAATAGAAAGGACTAATACATGTAATAGAGTATAAGTTAGTGGACCATAATGTAACGTTTTTTTCTTAAGGGACCAAAGGGAAACAATGACTAAAGTTAAGGGACTAAAAGAGGTATTAAGCCTTCATTTTTTAAGAAAAAAAGTGATGCATTGACAGTGTAAGTGTTTTTTACACTGCCAATTAATGAAAAATTTAAAGTTATTATATGACATGGCAGAATGATATATTTTTATTGGATAATATTGTAAAACATTTTTACACTGTCGGTGCATAACAATTAAACTCTTTTTTTTTTTTTTAATTTCAACCATTAAATTATTTGATAAAAAAAATTTAAAAATTATGAAATATTAAATTAGTTTTTTTAAAATACAAAATAAAAACCAACACTCCATGTGATGGATATCTATATCTCAATCTTGTAGACATGATATTTTTAATATCTCTCATTCATATATTCATATATAAGGATTCATATATTTATTATTAGAGTATAAGAGTAAATCTAGCTACTCTAACTAAACTTGGCCTTTGATAACTATTTGTGTTGAGTTAACAGAGTTATGACTAGTTATAAATATTCAATTATTTCTCTTTGTAATTAATTTTGTAAAATTGAAATTAAATTCAATTAGATCAAACTAATTTCTCTCTCTCTCTCTCTCTCTCTCTCATGCATTCCTCTATTTTCCATTATGGTATCACAAGTTTTATTTGATTCTAATACTATGGTTATCGATGCGAATTCTAGTAATACTGCAAACTAAATTGTGCGAGAAACTTTATCTGCCCTAACTCTCAACTCGAAGAATGTGTTCAAAATGTTCACACAACAAGTAACACTCAAACTTGATGAAAAAAATTACGTCTGTGGAAGCAGTAAATCAAAGGGATAATTCACACACACGAGTTTCAACGTCATCAAGTGAGTCCTACTATTCCTCCACGTTATCTCACAGGAGTGGATCGCACGAACAACGCTGAAAACCCTGTGTGTGTGACATGGGAGCAGAAAGATTCACTCCTTTTCACGTGGCTGCTTACAACACTCAGAATCTAGTCTACCACGTGTGATTTGTTATTCTATTCTCATCAGATTTGGGATGAAATGCATAAATATATTTTTGCGCATACTAATGCGAAATCGAGACATTTGCAGTCAGATTTGAAGTCAATCACAAAAGGTGAGAAGTCTATCACTGAATACCTAGCTAGGATTTAAAGGATTGTAAATATTTTTGATTTGATTGATCCGATCTCGCATTGTGATCAACTTGTAGCAATTCTAGATGGATTACCTAAAGATTACAATGCCTTAACTTCTACCATTCACTATCACCCTATCATATGTCCTATCATTGAGGTTGAATCAATGTTCCTCTCTCATGAAGCAAAACTAGACAAGTCTTAGAAAGCCACTCTATCTGAACCTATGTCCATCAATGTCGCTCAGGCCAATCCTCCCACTCCTTAGTCCACAAATTCAGGTAACTTTGACTCCTTCAATGTGTCTTAATTTAATCATATGATGAATTATAGCGAATCTTGTGGTGGATTTCGTAGTGGCCGTTGTTGAAGCTGTAAAGCGGAAAGCAACAAAAAGATTTGGAAGTATTTTTCCGGGAATTTATCGTGTCCACAGAGATCGGTGCTATTGAAATGCCGTTCGACAGTTTAAATGTTATAGAGTTTGGGTTTAAAATTGGTTAAAGTAAAAGCAGAAAAGTAAATATCAACAACATAAAAAGAATTCATTAATCAGAGAGAAGAAACTTATCCGGCATGCACATAATCCACTCCTCACAAACTTAAACTTACCGACTAGTTATACTCAATCTACAATACTCCTCAATATCATCCAACATCGCTCACAAATATACATGAGTTCAAAGTAAATACATATACAACAAACCAACAAAGAAGAAAAGAAATAAACCAAACATCTTGCGGTTTGTCAACACCGATCGATGAGAAATCCACCCCGGATCATCCGTATGCAAGCTTCAATGTTGTTTTCTAAGCTAATCCTACTGAAAAATGAGTTTGATAGAGTTGGGAGCAAAAATACCCAAAACCATAACCTAAAAAATGAATGAAATGACTTATATAGTATGCCAAAATTCGTCAAGTTCGCAGTGCGAACTTTTATTCGCAAAGCGAACTCCAAAAATTGGTACTTAAGTGCCTCAGAATAGTTAAATTGACTCTGCTTTTCTGCAGAAGTTCGCAATACGATATTTTATTCGCAAAGCGAATATTCGCTGGAAAGTTCGCAATGCTAACTTTGGTCCCTTTTTCTACTGCCATAATTCTGGGAAAGTTAGCAAAGCGAACTTTGGTGCCTTTTTGCTCCCAGCCCTTGTTTTGACCATAACTTTTGAACCGTAACTCGGATTGACGCACGGTCAGAGGCGTTGGAAAGCTTATTCAATGCTCTTTATGAATATGACAATATATCCGTGCTTGAATACCTACAAAAATGAGAGAAAATCAATTAAACTCAATGATATTTACACGATACACAATGTATACACTATAACATAAAGTAAACATAATTAGAAACAAAGCGGGGTTTATTCGAACGATATTAACAAAAAGTATCGATAAGTGCAACAAAAATTATATAAAAAAATAGCTATAATTTGCACTTATCAAACTCTCCCTAACTTAAACTTGTTTGTCCTCAAACAAGAATCAAACAACTCAAAGAAACAGAGTGACAACCAAAGAATCACGAATCAACAGGTTTTGAAAAACGGGAACAAATGAATGGTTCAAATGAAAAATGGTACACACAAAGTAAATACTTACCACTAAACTACAACGATAACATAGTCATGAAACAAATGCAAAATACAAAAATCATGCCAAACATCCTAAAACAACACAAATTCAAACGTGAATCACACCTAGCAAAAATAATCATCGGTAGATGAAAAACACAAAATGAGGTACTTTTCACTCACACAACAATCTTACAAACAAAAGACTAAATTATGCAATCATCCAAAAATCATATTGAAAGCATAAAAGCAAGACTCACAAGGGCTTTCAAGGTTGTAGCGTGGTCGGGTAAACAAGCAAGGGGCAATTTCTAAAGGTAATTGAAACAAAAACTTGCCTAAACCTAAGGGAGTGATCAATTCACAAAGACTAAAACACAAAATTCCAATAAACTTCTTCCAAAATCCCAAGTGTTACACAAAACACAATACTTATTTAGCACAATTAGTTGAACTCTTTTTGTTTCCTTTCACAAGGATTTTCTTTTTCCTTTTTTTTTTCTTTTCTTTTCTTTCTTTTTCATATTTTTC
Source organism: Lathyrus tuberosus (assembly GCA_022829125.1). NCBI lineage: Eukaryota > Viridiplantae > Streptophyta > Magnoliopsida > Fabales > Fabaceae > Lathyrus > Lathyrus tuberosus. The sequence continues at coordinate 3,426,780 of JALAZF010000353.1, forward strand.
TCTTTTTTTTTATTCAACCTCATAGAAACCAACCAATGAGTAAACAATCATTCTCTCCCCAACTTGAATTCAACCACATCATCATGTGAATACTTCCTACTTTCTAAGGCAAGGTAAAAAATTTTACAACAACACAAAGTTGAGGGTTCAAAAAAAAACAATCAATCAAAATCCATACAAAAAGTGAATTCAATACTCATAGACAAGCATTAAGTTCAAACAACATGGATAATGATAGAAAGGCACAAAGAGGTTACGAATGATCACACGCTCACAAGATGAATGACTATTTGGTTAGGTAGTTGTGCTCAAAATGAAACAAAATACCTTGATCCTTTTCATGCTTTCATATAATCAACACAAACAAAAGATTAAGCATAATAAAATCCAGTTAGAACAAGAATGTTGGTACTCCACGCATATATGAATAATGGAAAGCTACCTCACAAAAAGGTTGGGAACTAAAGTGATTCACAACAAGAACAAGTATACAAAAGAATGAATGGCATGGAAGTTTGTAAAATGCCTAAGTATCATGAATATGCTAAAGTCTAGAAAGCGATAAACACATTCCTTGGACGTGTACAAAACTTAACAATATCATTACCATACATCCGCAAGTTGAAACGATCAAACTTGGAACATCACCTTAAATTCCCTCAAGCTACTCAAAACAAGCTTTTAGATAAACACAAAAACTATTAATATAACCAAACTAAAAGAGCGGCAGAAATTGGATTAAACAAGTTGTAAGGTGAAGATTTGAGAATTTTACGAACAATCTGAGTACAACTTGTTTAATGAAAGTTCACCACACTACCTAAGCTAGAATGCAAAAGAAAATAATACAACATGCTTGTTTTACGTCGTAAGCTCGACGCCTGTTATTTAAGAACGTTACTCCAAGTTGCTTCCACCCGGTTATTCCTAACCAACACGCAAGCAAACGTGAAAAGAAACAAACAATGATATAACAAATTCACAAGTATAAGTATCAATATAAATAAGTGAAAATCTACAATATGTACGATATCTACACAACTAAAAAACAAAGAAACTATCGCAATGTGATCCAATAAAAACACCAATCCCCGACAACGACGTCATTTTGTTGAAGCTGTAAAGCGGCAAGCAACAAAAAGATTTGGAAGTATTTTTCTGAGAATTTATCGTGTCCACAGAGATCGGTGCTATTGAACCGCTGTTCGACAGTTTAAATGTTATAAAGTTTGGGTTTAAAATTGGTTAAAGTAAAAGCAGAAAAGTAAATATCAACATAAAAATAATTCAATAATCAGAGAGAAGAAACTTATCCGGCATGCACATAATCCACTCCTCACAAACTTAAACTTACCGACCAATTATACTCAACCTACAATACTCCTAAATATCATCCAGCATCACTCACAACAGTTTCCATCTCTGACACACTGAGCTGAGAGAACAACTGTGTTACCCTCGTCAACACTCTCGCACCCGACTCAAGATACGGAGGCATTAAGCTTCGACACCCATAAATATTGTTAGCTCTAAATCTATCTCTAACATCCAGAAACTAACAGATAGTCATCCCTAATCAAAGTTTGCGATGTTTATCTCTAACACAACCCAAACCCCGAGCATAAAGCAAAAATCAAGGACAATCACTGATAAAGATTTGTAAAGTTGATTTTATACAACGCCACGGGCGACAAATATACATGAGTTCAAAGTAAATACATATACAGCAACCCAACAAAGAAGAAATAAACCAAACATCTCGCGGTTTGTCAACGCCGATCGATGAGAAATCTATCCCGGATCATCCGTATGCAAGCTTCAATGTTGTTTTCTAAGCTAATCCTACTGAAAAATGAGTTTGATGGAGTTGGGAGAAAAAATCCCTAAAACCATAACCTAAAATATGAATGAAATGACTTATATAGTATGTCAAAATCCGTTAAGTTCGCAGTGCGAACTTTTATTCACAAAGTGAACTCCAAAAATTGGCACTTAAGTGCCTTAGAATAGTTAAATCGACTATGCTTTTCTGCAGAAGTTCGCAATGCGAACTTTTATTCGCAAAGCGAATATTCGCTGGAAAGTTCGCAATGCTAACTTTGGTCCCTTTTTCTACTGCCATAATTCTGGGAAAGTTCGCAAAGCGAACTTTGGTGCCTTTTTGCTCCCAGCCCTTGTTTTGACCATAACTTTTGAACTGTAACTCGAATTGACGCACAGTTAGAGGCGTTGGAAAGCTTATTCAATGCTATTTATGAATATGACAAGATATACTTGCTTGAATACCTACAAAAATGAGAGAAAATCAATTAAACTCAATGATATTTACACGATACACAATTTATACACTATAACATAAACATAATTACAAACAAAGCGGAGTTTATTCGAACGATATTAACAAAAAGTATCGATAAGTGCAACAAAACTTATATATAAAAATAGCTACAATTTGCACTTATCAGCAGTCAATCTCACCATGGCAGAGGTGGTGGAAGATTTGGCGGCAGATTCAAAGTTTAGTGCCAAATATGCTTCTAATCTAACCATGAATGATGGAAACATTTTTTTAATCATAGGAAATGATCTATGATGCCTCCTATGTGGAACATTTACTCTTTCAATCACATGCAAATACCTAACTAGAATCAATGGACTAACAATCACACTCAGGCCATGTCTACATGAAACTAGTGGAAGCGCATTCATACTTAAGGAATGCCTTCAATCAAAGATCTGCTTACCAACCTCGGTCCTATCTTACAAAGATAACAACTAAGACTCTAAGTACTTTCCATCAACATACACAAAGCTAGTATCCCGACTCAAGTTCCACTCACCATTATTTCGTTCAGGAACCAGAACTGAATGCAGTTGGAGAATTGTTGATCTTGAACGGTGGTGTTGATCTCATTAAATGCAACGCAGGGTGAAGATGCATGGTTAGTACTCCAACACCCAAGTGAGTTAAAGATTCAAGATGAGTGTAATGAAAAATGGAGATTAGATAATGTACCTTTCCCTTAGCGTGCAAACTTATTTTTATATCTTGAGTCAAGTGGAGTAGATTTGAGATGAATTGGGCCTTGGTCGTTTGGGCCTCTGGCCGGCCTAGAACAGTTGTCCCCAAGGCTATGTCGAGCACTAAAGGAGCATATGAAAGCCTTAAGTGATGTTGGTCGACCTTAGTTTATTGTCTAGTGTGAAATACAACTAAAAAGCCTGAAATTGATTGAATAAGTAGTTGGGAACAAGCGCATTAAATGCAGCCTCATCATTGAAACATTTCATAAACTTCTAATGACATGTTAAATGACATGACTAGCTAGGATATGGCATGATTAATAGTGCATTCAAGTGTGCTCGAGTCTGCGTGTATCCACGAGGGAAAATTTAGTTGTTGATCTTGTGACTCTTTTTTCTAGTTGGTCTGGACCCTTCAGCTTCAGATGCCTATAAATAAAGGCAATTGAGTGTTTGGAAGTTTTTTCGCAACTTTTTGCATTCATACTTACGACCACTTTCCTAGAAAATGTCTTCATTTCCTCTTCCTAGAAAATATTAATAAAAGCGATCTTCAATGCCTTGCTCAAACTATTTTCCTTTCTTTCTCTTCTCCTGCTTCATCAATCTCACATAACTAGGTACCATCCTAAACTCAAGTTGTTATCTCCAGCATTTCCTATTTTCTAGTCAGGATGAGTGATATTGTTATTGATTTAGTGAGTGGTTCTGATAGTGATACTTCTTCTATTTAGAGAATGAGGGTATCTCCTGATTCTCATCTCCCTCGTATTTATCACGATCATTTGGATCATAGGTCATATCTTTATTTGATGATTCTAAATCAGAAAAGTTATTTGGGGATTCTCTAGAAGAATAGGCTTCTTCATTCAATTCACTATAAGCTTATTTATTAAACACTGGAAGAGAGGTGAATCGTGTCGAGGTCCCTATGCCCCATTCCATCTTAACCGAGGAGGAAATATAAGACAACTGGAAGAAGAGACGCGCTAAGGATTATATTTAATTTCATATGAGGATTGATAACTATGAGCCCAACGACGCTGAAGTGAATGCCTACTTATATCTTCAGGACAACCTGATGTAACACCCCAAATTCGATTATTTAATCTAATTGAATTATTTATGTATTTATTTGGTTATTAGGTGTTTTAATTAAAATAAATTATGTGAGTATATGTGTTGGTGGGGTGTAGTGGTAACATTAGTGGGGTGGTAGAAGATTTAAAAGAATTAAAATAATTAGAATATAGTTATTTTATTTTATTTATTAAAATAAAATTGAGAAAAATATTTTTTATTGAAAATAGGAAAGGAGAAAATAGTAGAGAATAATGGAGGATATTATTAGTATTATTATTAAAATAATATTAGAGCTAAGAGAGGTATTTTGGTGAATAGGGAAATAAGTGAGGGTAAGGTGGGAAGTCACTAATTGAGAGAAATTAGTTTTCTAAGAAGGCGTTAGTAAGGGTTTGAGATTAGTATGTGAGAAAAACACAATTAGGAGAAGAAGAGGCTATGAGAAAGAGCTTAAGGGAAACTCCATTGATAGAGATTGAAGGTCTTTTGCTAGTTATTTTTTTGTTATTTTCCCAACAACTGGTATCAGAGCTAGGGTTCCAATCAAGAGAGGCAAGAAGAGTAACAATTATTCTGATCAAGGGAGGTAGAAGATAAAAAGATTGAAGAGTAATAGTTTTACAAATATGCCTAATCATTATAATAATCATTTTGAAGATGAAGTTAAAGATAAAGTGAAGATATGTGAGACTTTGAATGAAGGGAGGATTTGTTGGGTTAAATAGTATATTCATCAAAGTCCCACATCGGTTAGTAGGAAGAAAATAAAATTTGAGTATTAATATAAATAGAAATAATTAGTTTTAGGTTTCCACACAACAACAAAATGTAGTCTTTTGAGTATATTGGGGATTTTGGTAGTTGTGCGTCTAGAGAATGTTTTCTATTTTTCTGTTCATAAATAGTTTGTTGAGAGGGTTTTCTATTTTTCTGTTAAAAAATAGTGTGTTGAGAGGGTTTGCAATTTTTCCATCCAAAAATTGTAGTTGAGAGAGGGTTTACAATTTTTCCGTTCAAAAATTGTAATTGAGAGAGGATTTACAATTTTTCTGTTCAAAAATTGTAATTGGGAGGATTTGCAATTTTCGCCTTAAAAATTGCAATTATATGTGAGAGTTTGTAATTTTGTCGTTGTAAAAATTACAAGTTGAATTATGATTTTATGAGTTTTTGTTGGAATTTTTTTTTTTTTTGTGTGGGTATGCTTCCGCGTGCGTAGGATTTTTTTTTTTTTGGAAAAAAAGCCTTTTTGGTCCTTTAACTATACTCTTAGGTTCAGATTGGTCCCTTAATTATTTTTCGTGTCAAATTGGTCCTTTAACTATTTAAAGGACTAATTAGCAACGAATTTAGCGACCAATTTTTGAATTTTTTCCGTCGCTAATTAGACGAAAAGAACTAACATGACACGTTTAAAGAGTTAAGGGACCAATCTGACACGAAAAATAATTAAGGGACTAATCTGAACCCAATGGTATAGTTAAGGAACCAAAAATGGTATTTTGCCTTTTTTTTTGTTATTTTCCCAACAAAAGTTAGATGCAAAAAACTGTTCTCTGAAAGTGGGTTTCTAAGTTTTTAGAAAGACTTTCAAATATATGACTATCATCATAATTATAATTCTCATTGTTATTGTGATTGGGATAGGAAAATTATTTATATAGGTACTTGAGATTACGCACAAAAATGAGTGAAACTGATGTTTGATTTGGTCATAAGCACATGTATGATTTAAGTCAAGTGGCAAAGTAATTTGAATCAAGATCTAAAACATATAAGAAACTAATTTTTGTGATTTGACTAGTGATTTGAGTCAAGGCAAAAGTATGGTTCGAGTCTTGATAACTTTGATTCGAATCAAACATGACAGTGGCAAAATTCAACTCATGATTTGACCCGTGATTCGAGTCATGAAAGTTGTGATTTGAGTCACGTGATTTGAGATAAGTTTAAATGTGGGTCGAATCATGTGTAAAATTTGATTCAAGTCATGATAACTTTCATAAACTTCCTAAAATCCCTTTGTTTCATTTGATTCGAATCATAGAATGTATGTTCGAAACACACACCTAAAAACTCAATTTTTGCCATTTTGAAGTTGATTATAGGTCCTACTAATGTCATGACTTGAACCAATATTAAATATGGTTCTTGTCCAAAAACTCAACTAATTGACTTAAAACATATTGCTCACACTAAAAAAATAAACATTTTGATTTATGCATGCAAAAACACGATTCAATGCAAAATACTATTTAAAAAACATTGCACCTAATTCTAATTATTTGAAAAAATCTAATTTAGAGGAGACTCAATTATGAAAGCGATAAATGATACCTTCCTCCTTTATTCCTGCATATTGTATAACCAATTGCCCAATCAAACTTCTCTTTGTTGAAAGTGACGAATTTCAATGCATGTTCCTCAAAAGTAGTAAACTTATAGTGTTATTTCTACAAAAATATGAAGTTAGGTAAAAAATAAAAAAAAATATGGACAAGTCAATAAAGTCCTGAAACAAATATGAAAACTTGAAGTTGTAAAAGAAAACGTTGAATATGAAGTGTCTAATTAGATGTTACAGCAATTACCCCAATTCTTTAAGAGTGAAGTTGACCAAATCTTTAAGAGTGAAGTGTCAGAATTTTGAGTCACAAATGTAACATTATAGGTGTTAGTGCCATTATTTTAATTAGTCAAGACTTAAAAGGGTCTAATTAATATAATATTAAGTTTGTGGCTAAAAGCATAAATGTCATGAAAGGTCAGGTTATTGTGTAGATACCATAAGTTAATATCTAATTTTATGAGGGGTCAAATTACAATATTGAAAACTAAGAAATAACCCTAGGGTTATTTAAATGGGTTATGGTCTCCATGTGTAAAAAACGATAAAAATACAATTTATCAGGTTTTCTCTCTTCATCCCCATCAGAGGAGATTCAAGGAATTCTAAGGAACTCTACAAATCGGAAGATCACATACCTGAAACCTTCAACGATTTTAATGGAAAATTCATGTATGCTTCCGCCTTTTATTCTCATAATTGTATTCAGATATGGGTTTAAGGGATACAAATTGATGGTATATCTACTCATAGGAATCATTTTAGAGTTATGTTCTTGATTTCTATATCGATAGAAATAATAAAGTTATGAACAAATCTAACTAGTGGTATCAAAGCCACCCATATCTGATTCAATTTGAATTTGGAATATATTTTTTTATATTAGGGTTCCAAAATTGGGTTTTACGGTTATCTTCCAATTGTATATTTTTTAATTATATGCGGTGTTTACTGGATATCCAACTGTATTGTATTTTTTTGTACCAATATCGGTAACACTAAACAATTTCCTATGTCATATGAAAATTCTTTAAAACATGAGTGTGATTCCAACCACCCAAAGCATCACGTTGTTTAACATTGTCATCCTACTACTTTTAATGATTTACATAAAAAATATATATTTATGAACTTGACTTGTTAGTTCATTAGAGTGTATTTTCATATAAAAATTAACAAAAGGTTTCAGAGATTTTTTTTTTAAGATAACCTATATTTTCAAAAAAATTACCAAAAAAACCCTTTTTCGAAAGTATTTACCAAAGTGCTTGGGTTTGAAAAGGACCCTCAAGGGTAGCGCCATATGGGATGGCGCCTCAGTTAGAGGCCATATGCCAAACCATATGGCGCCTCAGTACAACCTTGCCCTAAAAAAAATACGTTTTGGCTTCACTGAGAGTCGCCATCCCAGATGGCGCCTCAGTTGAAGTATCTTTTTTTTTTATATATTTTTATTGTTCAATTTTTTTTTTAATTTTTTTGTGATGCCCTAGACTGATGAATCTGCATACCTATACTCTACGTCCACTATTCATTAGCATGCCTCTTCACTATTGTTTTTCCTTCAGACCACTATTCAAGACCACTATTGACATGACAATACAAGCATGCCTTGGAATCCCATGCCTTGCTGCACATGTCAGACTACAAAGACCAAGAAAAAAAACAAGGAATCCCATGCCTTGTTGCACATGTAATACTCCAAACACCAAGAGACATCCAAGGAATCCTATGACTTACTCCCCTCTATAAATACCATCCCATTCCACAAATTGAACTCGTCCCAAACTCTTCTCTTCTCTTCAACCCACAAAAACTTCTCATCCATCACAAAGTCTTGCTCTTAAAACCAGTTACCAAAAAAATGTCTCTACTCACTGTAGCGCGGTTTTTGTGGTTTCGAATCACTGTCGCTTTGGTACTACAGTTCGATTCATTTTTTATCCTATTGAAGCTGATGAAGGAAGGGAAATAGATGTCTCCAATTAACCCTGCTTGCAAACTGAGGTTAAACAGTCAAAACTGTTGGTTTACAGATGCGGCTTTAGTTCGTGGGTCTCTCTCTGCTTATTTTGTTCAGAACGAAATATCGGGACTGTTCATGGGGAATTTGTTGGGATACTGCGCTAGATTGGATGGGGGTAGGGGACTTTGGGGTTTTTTGATTAGTGTGCTCGCTAAGATTCTTTTTCAATCGTATGCCTACGTATTCCCGGGATAGGGAAATCAGAGCGATCGTAGTTCCTCCTATTCTATGGGAGGAAATGGTGTTTTGGTGTCTTGTTCAAAGCCCAAGACATGAAGCTAAAGGTGGTTTATATCTTGTTCAAAGCCCAAGATGTGAAGCTGAAGGGTCTATTTGTATCTTGTTCGAAACCCAAGATGTGAAGCTAAAAGGGTGTTGACTTTAGAGAGAATTTGTCATCTCTAAAGGGGAATATTTGGCCTATTTGGAACGACTGTTGGGTGACTGATTATAAAGGAGAATTACTTTAACTGGGATATTCGAATCCTGCAATGCCATATTTTCCTTTATAGGGGATTTTCAACCTGAAGGAGAAGACTTTAACTCAGCTTAGAGCAATGCCATCTTTCCTTAGGAATTTCTCATGCTAAAAGAGGGACAGTGGCGTGGATGTAAATAATCCAGAGGCTTGCCGCTTACAGCAATTAGACGAGGGAAAAGGAGTTGTTGATGTTTGTATACTGTGACCAAAGCATGATTTGATGCTAAAAGGTTGATTGAATCAAACGGGGATTTCTTTATACAAAGCCTAAGAGGAGGCTATTGACCCAACAAGAGGATGCTTTTGTGTCTCGTACGAAGCCCGAGATAGAGGCTAAAAGGGTTGACTCAACAAGAGAGTGATTTTTATATGTGTCTGAGGCTAAAAGGGTTTGACTCAATAAGAGAGTCTTTTATACTCACCAAGAGAGTGATTTGTATCTCGTACGAAGCCCGAGATGGAGGCTAAAGGTGATCGACTCAACAAGAGAGTCTTTTTATACTTAACAAGAGAGTGTTTTGTATCTCGTACAAAGCCAGAGATGAAGGCTAAAAATGTTTGACTCAACAAGAGAGTGATTTTGTATCTCGTACGAAGCCCGAGATGGAGGCTAAAGGAGGATTGACTCAACAAGAGAGTCTTTTATACTCAACAAGAGAGTGTTTTGTATCTCGTACAAAGCCCGAGATGAAGGCTAAAAATGTTTGACTCAACAAGAGAGTCTTTTATACTCAACAAGAGAGTGATTTGTATCTCGTACGAAGCCTGAGATGGAGGTGAAAAGGGTTTGACTCAACAAGAGAGTCTTTTATACTCACCAAGAGAGTGTTTTGTATCTCGTACAAAGCCCAAGATGAAGGCTACAAAGGTTAACTCTGCTGGGGAGAATCATGTACAAATCCCAAGAGGAGGCTAGGGTTACTGTTTCAGTTAAGTGACAGGTCCAGTATGTTGGTTAAAAGAGAAAATCAGTTCTTATATGGGTAATGTTGTACTCATGGATTTGATCTGAAGACCGGGATTATTTCCTGTTCTTTAAGGAAACGGGGAATCCGAAGGGTATTGAGACTGCCCAAGTCTACGGGTGTTTTTTCCTATTTTTGAAAGGAACTTGAGAATGTCTTCGAGATTCAAGGAGATTAGACTGTCCAAGTCTAGAGTTTTATCTTTTGTACTATGCTTAAGAGAGATCAAGAGACAATATGTTCGCCGTGGGAAGATCTAGACTCTTTGAAAGACTATTCTATTAAGATGACTAATTTCTGTTCCTATACCTTTAAGAGGTCGTCGGGACAATTTGTATGAAGCCCAAGAGGAGGCGAGAAAAACTTTTAGGAAGCCGAAGGGATAATTTGTACGAAGCCCAAGAGGAGGCTATCTTCCCGGAGGAAGAATCATTATACGAAGCCTAAGAGGAGGCTGTGAAAACTTCTAAGAAGCTGATGGGTCCTTGTACAATGCCCAAGAGGAGGCGGGGATGCTTTTAGGAAGCCTGTGGGTCCTTGCACTAAGCCCAAGAGGAGGCTGATGAACAGTTCCAGAAAGGGTTTCACTTGGAACATTGGCCTTCTGTATATGAACTGTTCAAGGGGTAATTTCATAGATCTAGTTATCTAAAATTGTTGTAAAAGAAAATTCTTATACTTTAGGTTATGTTTGAAATATCCAGGAGAACGTCGGAGATAAGGAGACGAGGTTTTGTCTTAGTTCTAGACGTAGTTGCCGGGGAAACTCTAAATATCTATACTAGTATTACACAGTCGATATGAGTTTATGAAAGAAGACTTACAGTGAAACAGCCCCATAATACAGTTATATACATATGAAAGCGGGTAAACACTTACTCGGTTGTAGAGCTTCCATGCTGTTTTGTTAGTTGTTCAACAAAGAAAACTTTGATAACAATATTATATTCAAAATCAAAGGAGAAAGTGGTTTGAAAAGATTGTTGGGGCTTACAGCTCAAGGAGAGGCCCATAGTTTTATCAGTGATCGCACTGTCGTTTTGTACAGGGACTTATACAAGTGACTGAGGCCCAATAAAGGTTTTCTGTACAAGGGTATGGGTCTTACACTCTCTCAAGAGGCCCAAAATGATTGAAAGTGAACAAAGATGGGTCTTATAGCTCAAGGAGAAGCCCAAGGTTTATTTTGAAAAGGGCGACGATCGCGCCGAGGTTTTGAAAACACCGTGGGTCTTATACAATGACTGAGGCCCAAAAGTTTTTGGTTTCAAAAGGGGATTGGGTCTTATACTCTATTAGACGCCCAAAATGGTTTTGAATGGGTCTTATAGCTCGAGGAGAGGCCCAGATGGTTTGTTTTAAACGGGCGATCGCGCCGAGATTTTTTAAAGCGCAGTGGGTCTTATACAATGACTGAGGCCCAAAAAAGGTTTCCAAAGGGGTTGGGTCTTACACTCTAATAGAGGCCCAAAATTTGAAAATGTTTTGTGAGGGTGAAAATCAAAGAACCCTAATTTTACTTTTCTTTAAAAGTAAATATTTAAAGGAAATCAAATAAAAATGATAAAAATGCCAAATAAGTTTGAATAAACCATTTGTGATTTTTGTTTAGGGTTTGAAAAATGAGGGATTAATCACAAGATGAATTAAAACCTACTTGGTTTTGATTTTCCACAATGTATATTTATTTTTAAAAGGTTAAAAAACAAATAAAAGGCATTTTATTCACAAAAATACTAATTATATTAAATAAATAATATAAATCTAATTTTTTTGTGGAACGAAATATTTCAACATTTTTGTGATTTTTTGCAAAAAGAACCAATAAAAAATAATTAAAATTGAAGGAGTTATTAATTTTTTAATTAATTAATAAAACATGAAAATATTGGAAAAATAGCAAAAATGTGAGAAAACACAAAATGGTCTGGGCGGGGTTTGAACCCACGACCTCAAGGTTATAGGGCGCGCGCCTTACCACTGGGATGGTGATACATCTGTTGATTGAAACAAACCAACAAATACACAAGGCTTGCCTTGTTTTCTAGGCCTGGCCAAGGCAAGGCAATGCAAATTTTGGCAAGAAACGGGAAGGTCCATAACTTTCTCATTTCTCCATGGTTGGGGACAAAATTTATATGCATATGGCCCAGAATTTCACAAGGAATCCAATGGTGGTGGTATTTTTTTCAGATCATGCTCCCTCCTCAAAATCTGATAGTGGTTTTGAAATAGACCATATTTTGCATTTTCTATGCCATCTCTTGGTACAAGCATGAATTACATGATAAATTGGTGCAAACACATCACATATAACATGTAGAAGAGATGCATGAGCAGTGAACTTCAAAGCAATGCATATTTTGGAAAGTTCAAGTCATGATGCTTACCTCTTTTTGAGCTTTTGGAGTTTTTTTGTGCAATCTGCCAAGTTTCTTGTTCCAGAAATGGTTTGATGCTTTGGACACTCTCAAATGATCTCTTAGAAGCTTTCAGGATGATTGGAATCAGCTGGAACCTGCAAAAACAAAAACTGGCCCTTTCTTGCAAAAGGGGTTAAAATGGCCAAAATAGCAACTCTCTCAAATGGTGTTCCAGATGTTGGGAGCCATTTGGGACAGTTCAAGGATGATATTTTGAGTGTGTTTGAGGTTTTATCTGGTTTGGAAAGTGACTGAATCAAGACATGGCTTGAAAAATGCAAAAAAGCCTATTTTGAGGTTTTGAGAGGTGACTTTGAGATTTAAGCATTACAGGTCACTTGTGTGAGTTTGGACAGCTTAGATATGACATATTGGATGTGTTTGGATCAAGAGCTGTGATGTAAATGCTCTCTAACTCAAAAACTCAGAGTTACCTTGCTAAAGAAGGTATTTTTGCCTAAAAAAAGTGATTTTGAGGAAAGCATCTGTTGTAGTGCTTTGGTGTACTCAAACTGAGCACAAATGAGCTCTATTTATAGTAGAGCAAGTTTGTTTTGCAAGCAATAGTGAATGGCAACTGCTACCGAGGTTTGGCCAATGGTTGCACTTTGGAATCTCAAGTTTCCTCTAGCCATTGACTAGAGGTTAGAGCACAGAGCTGTGGTTCCCTAGTTGTTGGATCATTCTTAACTGAATTCAGTTGCAAATGTGTCAGTCCATGCCACCTTGGTGCATCCATTAAATGCTCCAATCCAAAATTGGAGTCTTGTCCCTCTTTTAGGGATTTCTAGGTTTGGCATGCTACTTCTTGTTCCAAAGACTTTGGAGGTTTGGATCAGTGTTTGTTCCCTTTAGATTTGATCCTCAGACGTGTCCAAAGTGATGACAAGGCTTGGAATTATCTGATTTTGCCAAATCGAGCAAAAGTACAAAATTCTGCCTAGCCTTGGCAGTTTTCAGCAAGGCATATTGCCATTGTCATATCTCATGGCTCAAGTGGAATTTGATGGAGTTCTTGGCCATTTTGGAAAGCCCTCATATGATACAATAATTGTTTGATCATAATTGGTTTTGATACTTTTTGGATCCAAGTGAAAATGCCCCTACATTTGGAAAAAAGTGAAGGCAGATTCTGACTTAGTGAAAATTTCACTAAGTGTTGGAAAAAGTGGCATTTCATGTTTTCAGCCACTTTGATCATTCCATAACTCAAAATCCATAATAAATTGGAATGAGGTGTAGTTGAAGCTTTTGTAGAGGGCCATGAGGGCTACAAATCCAGCTTTGGATGGGAAAAAATGGCCTTGTGATTTAGGAGTTATGGTCCTCCAAAGTTGGTACCCTTGCCACTTTGTTCCATAACTTAGAAAATTTTCTAAGTTTTTTATGGTTACCCCTTTTACAAGTTATCCCACTTTTCTTGATTTTTCTTGATGAATGATGATTACAATCACACATTAACATCATTTTGGGGTTAAAGAACCATAATTGTGAAAAATCTCAAAAAGTCAAAGTTTGACTTTTGTGCACAGTTGACTTTTTGTCAGATGAATTCCAAACTGTGCGATCCTCTATGAAATCAAGTCCTTGACCTAAATCAAACTTGATGGATTGATTTCATAGGTGTTATAGGGTGTATTAAATCATGTCTTAGGGTTTGGGAGCATGTCCTGGTCAAAAGTCAAAGATACAGTTGACTTTTCTCGCAAAACCCTAACTGTGGTTCAGATGAAATTGAAACGTGTTGCTCAAGCTTCTTGGCTCAATCCATTGTTACAAATGGACCAAGGTGGTGTGTTAGGGACCCTCAAATCATCTCTTGAGGTCTTGGCTCATGTTTTGTCCCAAAAGTCAACTTAGGGGTGAATTAGGTCAAGAAACCCTAATTCCTGATTTTTGATGAATGCATCCCCTGAGGCTAAATTGACTTGATGATTGGGTTCATGAGATCCCTTGGAGCATCATAGGTTATGCTTTGAAGCATTGGCTCATGTCCAGAGGAAAATTTCCATCTGGAGGCCCTGGTCGACCAAACCCTAATTTGGTGACACTGGCAATCTTAAGGCTTGATCCACCTAGAAGGGAGAAGCCTTGTGCTTAATCCTTGAAGTGGGAGTCCTCTTGATCCTTTGTGGATGTTTGAGAGGCTATACAAGTTGAAGATCATGTCATTTCTTGATTGATCCTTTGTCTAATAACTCTGAGAGGGCCTTAAACCCTAAATTTGATTGTAGTGGATGCTCACCCATCTTTGGGGAGACTGACGAGGCATAATGATTCATCCCTATTGTGATGAGGATTTGCCTAATGATGGGAAATCTTAGTGGTCAAAATTTGGGGTATGACAGATGTCCCTATTTAATCTTCTTGGACCCGAAGGTGTGAATGGCGAAAGTATTCGGGCATTCGGGGTGCAAGAGGATTAAATATCGGAATACCTGAAATTTTGATGGTGGTTAAGAATGGCTGTTCACGCATCCTTCTTCTTTTGCTAAGCAATGATGCTTAGAAAAGGTAAACTTCCCCTCGATCTTGGTTTCCTACCAAGGAACTGGTCTAAGTTTCTGAAATAAACCTCCCTTGATCCTGGTTTCCTACCAAGGAACTGGTCTAAGTTTCTGAAACAAACTTCCCCTTGATCCTGGTTTCCTACCAAGGAATTGGTCTAAGTTTCCGATATAAACCTCCCCTCGATCCTAGTTTCCTACCAAGGAACTGGTATAAGTTTTCGACATAAACCTCCCCTCGATCTTGGTTTCCTACCAAGGATCTGGTCTCAATTTCTGATGTAAACCTCCTCTCGATCCTGGTTTCCTACCAAGGATATGGTCTAACTTTCTTTTATTAATAAACTTTATTGACAAGGGACGCTATTTGTAGCGGTTTTCCTCAAACTTCTCGTCGAATTTTCCTGGGGAGATGCCATTTGATGGAAAAAGTTTTGATTGTAGAGAAGCACAAACTTCTCTGCTTGAGACGCCATTTTCCGACTCTACTGGGGAAAACGAGTCTCTTGAGAGACTGCCTTCGCTTGGGGATATTACATCATACTTTTCTTCGAGAACTTCTCAGAGAAATTCCATACAATGTATTCCAATTTTGAGGTGCCGATGACTTTGTTGACATTGACATTCTAGAGAGAAGGACCAATGTGTTGCTGAAAGTCTTTAGTTGAGAGGCTTTCTTTAGGGATTTTCCTTAATTCGAGAAAGCGAAGACATCATCTTCAATGGCGAAGAATGATGTTGGCTAAGGGTTCTCTGGTTTTTCAGAGGTTCAAGTTATCAAAGTGGTCAAGGGCCGACTTTATCCCAGAAACTAGAGGAGAGAGGTAGTGCAGACACAACATTTCCTGACGAGGGAAAAACTGACAACTCGATTGAGAGGACTCTTATCACTAGGGAACAAGACCGACTAGAGTGATAGTGATGCAATATAAACATGAATGTAAATCAATAATGCATGATGTATGTATGTTTGTGCTGACAAAACTGACGCGACATACAGACTAGTAGATGAACACGACTGGATACTCGGCCACAGTGGGGGATGAAAAGTATCACTGGTTCATGATAGCAATTCTGCCTTGCTTAGGAGAGATAGTCCCTGTCAGGAGCTATGTTGGTCGGGCTTAGGAGATAAGAACTCTGCCGGAGGTATCAGATGGGAAAGTCGCATATGATAGAGCTGATCCTTCATTCAAGCGCACTGGCTTAGAAGGAGTACTTTGATTCTGCACTTTGAAGCTCGATTACTTCTGGAGAAGCGAGCGACGTTCTTCCGATGTTCAACAGTCAGAAGAAATTGCCATCTTTATTAAAAGCAGAAAAATTTTACAAGTAAATTCATTTTTGTTTTATTTCAAGAATCGTTAATCACGTTAAAACGTCGTTCTGTAAAGCTAAAACAAATAAGAATTGCAAACAAAAGCACTAGGGCTCAAATTTTATTGATAGGATAGAAATCAGCCAAACACGTGATTCCATAGAGTATTTACAAAGTTAGAAAATGGTAATTTAAGGGAAAAGGGCTACATTGAAACATAATGACCACTATCCTTCTACCAACTTTAAATTCCGGGCATCCTGAGCTTCTGTCGAAGATGACCTTGATTGGAGTTTTCTTTCGATGGATGATGTAACTGCTACTAAGGGACTTGCCTCTGTTGGACCTAGTTACTTGCCATTATCCCTAATTTTTGCCTGGATTGTACTTTGAGGTTTCCAATCCACCAGGATGATTTTTTGATCATGTCTCTAATTTTTTCCTGGACCGCCCTTTCGGGTTTTCAATCCACCAAGACGTTTTTTTTATTATTATTTTTTTATTTAGGCGAAGTATTTCTTGACTACGTCAACATTTATGGGGTAGGAAAATTCCTCTCCATCCATGGTTGCAAGCCTCAGGGCATCGCCTGAGAAAGCATTCTTGACCACATATGGGCCGTCATAATTCGGAGTCCACTTGCCCCGAGAATCAGTGAGAAATGATTGTATCTTCTTGAGCACGAGGTCTCTTTTCCTGAAGACGCGAGGTCGGACCTTTTTGTCGAACGCCTTCTTCATTCTTTGTTGATACAACTGGCCATGGCATAGTGCCGTGATTCGCTTCTCTTCGATCAGATTTAATTCGTCGTGCCGACTTTGGCACCATTCAGCTTCTGTTAGCTTAGCTTCCATCAATACCCAGATTGATGGGATCTCTACTTCGATGGGGAGCACTGCTTCCATGCCATATACTAGAGAGAAAGGGGTTGCCCCTGTTGAAGTGCGGACAGATGTGCGATAACCGTGAAGAGCAAAGGGTAGCATCTCGTGCCAATCTTTGTAGGTTACGACCATCTTTTGAACAATCTTCTTGATGTTCTTGTTAACCGCTTCTGCCGCTCCGTTCATCTTGGGTCGGTAGAGAGATGAGTTATGGTGTTCGATCTTGAACTCAGTACACAACTCTTTCATCATCTTATTGTTCAAGTTAGATCCACTATCGGTAATGATCTGGCTTGGAACACCATAACGGCAGATGATATTGTTTTTGATAAATCAGGCAACCACTTGTCGGGTTACATTGGCATATGACGCTGCTTCGACCCACTTGGTGAAGTAATCAATGGCCACCAGGATGAACCGAAGCCCGTTCGAAGCCTTAGGATCGATCATGCCAATCATGTCGATTCCCCAAATGGAAAAAGGCCATGGGGAAGAAAGAACTTTGAGATGTGTTGGCGGTACATGGATTTTGTCTGAGTATATCTGACACTTGTAACACCTCCTCATGTACTTGTAGCAGTCGGATTCCATGGTTAACCAGTAATACCCTGCTCTCAGAATTTTTCTCGCCATTGCGTGTCCGTTGGCATGAGTGCAAAAGGATCCTTCATGAATTTCTTTTATCAGTATGTCTACCTCTGGTCTGTCGACACATCGAAGCAAGACCATGTCAAAGTTCCTCTTATAGAGTGTATCACCGCTCAGGAAGAAACTGCCTGCTAGCCTTCTGAGAGTTTTTCTATCTTTCCTGAATGCCCCAGGTGGGTACTCTTGTTTCTAAAGGAAGCATTTGATATAGTGATACCAAGGTTTGTCGTCTATGACTGCTTCAATCGTGAAGATGTAAGCGGGCCTTTCAAGGTGCATTATGTCGATCTTAGGTAAGTCGTTCCATTGACCTATACTAATCATGGAAGAGAGGGTGGCTAAGGCATCAGCCATGTGATTCTCTTCACGAGGCATATGATGAAACGTGATTCTGTCGAAGAATGGTAACAACCTTCTCGCATAGTCTTTGTAAGGAATCAATCCTGATTGGTATGTGTTCCAATCTCCTTTGATTTGATTGACGACCAAAGCTGAGTCGCCATATACATCCAAGTTCTTGATCCTCAAATCAATCCCTTCCTCGAGACCCATGATACAAGCTTCGTATTCGGCCTCATTATTTGTGCACTTGAACGTCAATCGGGCGGTGAAAGGAATGTGGGTACCCTGAGATGTTATGATAATTTCCCAAATTCTGTTTCCGTAATGATTGACAGCTCCGTCAAAAATTATTCCCCATTGGGAACCTGGTTCTGGCCCTTCACTGGGTAGTGGTTCATCGCAATCTTTCATTTTTAGATACATGACATCTTCATTCGGGAAGTCAAATCTGACTGATCCCTGATTGTAAATCGGTTGATGAGCCAAATGATCGGTTAAAACACTTCCTTTAACGGCTTTCTGAGCGTGGTACTCTATGTCATATTCTGACAACAACATCTGCCAACGGGCAATTCTTCCCGTGAGAGCAGGCTTTTCAAAGACATACTTAATTGGATCCATTTCGGAGATCAACCAAGTAGTGTGACGAATCATGTACTGGCGAAGACGTTTGGCTGCCCAAGCCAGAGCACAACAAGTTTTCTCAAGCATAGTGTACCGAGTCTCGCAGTCGGTGAATTTCTTGCTAAAATAGTAAATGGCAGACTCTTTCCTTTTGGTTTCGTCTTGTTGGCCAAGTACACATCCCATTGAGTCCTCCAGGACTGTTAAGTAGATGATCAGCGGTTTCCTTCCACTGGAGGTGATAGAATCGGCGGGTTCAACAAATATTCCTTGATACTGTCGAAGGCAGTTTGGCAGTCTTCTGTCCAAACGCAGTCCTGGTTCTTTTTTAGTAATTTGAAGATCGGCGCACACGTCACGGTCATGAGAAATATGAATTTGGAGATGTAGTTCAAACGTCCCAGGAATCCTGTGACTTGTTTTTTAGTTTTTGGAGAAGGTATTTCTTGAATGGCCTTGACCTTGTTAGGATCAACCTCAATTCCTTTCTGACTGACGATGAACCCTAAAAGTTTCCCTGAACAGACACCGAATGTGTACTTATTGGGATTCAAGTGGAGTTTGTACTTTCACAACCGCTCGAATAGTTTTGACAGGTGGGTCATATGCTCCTCTTCTGTCTTAGATTTTGCAATCATGTCAACGACATACACTTCGATTTCTTTGTGTATCATGTCATGAAACAGAGTAGTCATGGCCCTTTGATAGGTTGCCCCGGCGTTCTTCAAACCGAACGGCATTACCTTGTAACAAAAGGTACCCCATGGGGTAATGAACGAAGTTTTCTCCATGTCTTTCGGCGCCATTTTGATCTGGTTATAACCCGAGAATCCATCCATAAAGGAGAAAACTTTGAACTTTGCTGTACTGTCTACCAGCATGTAAATGTGTGGTAAGGGAAAGTCGTCCTTTGGACTTGCCTTGTTTAGATCTCTGTAATCGACACACATTCTGACCTTTCCGTCTTTTTTCAGAATTGGTACTATGTTGGCTAACCATTGAGGATATTCTGACGTAGCGAGGAAACCTGCGTCAATCTGCTTCTGTACCTCCTCTTTGATTTTGACAGCATGTCTGGATGAGTTCGTCTCAACCTTTGTTTTACCGGCGGACATTCTGATCTCAATGGTAGATGATGTTCCATGATGCTGGTATCCAACCCTGACATATCCTGATAGGACCAAGCAAACACATCGGGAAATTCTCTGAGAAGCTTTGTCAAACTCTCTTTGGCAGTTGGACTGAGCAGTGCCCTAATCCTGATTTCTTTTCTCTCTTCTTCTGAACCCAAGTTGACCGTTTCCAATGGCTCTTTGTGAGGTTCAATGGTCCTTTCCTCTTGTCGGAGTAATCGGGAGATCTCTTCTGGAATTTCGTTGTCAACTTCTTCTTCAGCCCCAAATACCGGGAACTCAAAGTCGGGAGAAGGTATCGGACCGTATGTTTCAACGGGGTTTAAAACAAGCAATCTGCATGACGTGATGATTTGTGTTTAGAAGAGATAGAGAAAATGCAAGTGTGTGCAGTGTATTTTCTTTGGAAAACTGCTTGTTTTTATTATTGATTTATTTTTTAGGATTACCATTTTCTGAAAAAAGAGAAAAGAGAAAACAACAATAAATGCAGAAATTACAGAACGACGTTATTTTATTCATAAACAAGTCGATTATTGAAACTACAGCCTTATAAAACAAAACTCTGTCGCTTTGGGCAAAGCGAAGAGGGAAATTTACAGAAAGTGAACCCTATCAAAACATCTGTTTCACCTGGGCAGGGTGAAAGGTTAAAGACGACAATTACTTTGACTTATGAACAATCTTCGGAACATCGACAGCAACCCATTGGCGGCGAACTCCTCGGTGAATCACAAAGTCTGGTACCTTCCTTGATTTGTCTTCAGAAATGACACTGATTTCTGGTGGAGCAGGATCATTGGAATCTGTCTCCCAGGTAGAGTTGTCGTAGGAGGATTCCTCAGTTGTATTTTGCGTAGTATTTATACTCTCAGCTGTATCTCCCCATCCAGTTGGTTGGATGTCTTCAAGCCTGATACGAGAGCTTTCAAGAGCGGTGTATTTGACCTTGAAGTCGTATTTTCCACTCGGTTGTCCCAAGGTGCCCCACACTTCTTTGGAACCAGAGGAGTCATCCCTCTCGATGACGTTGACCTCGGGAAAAGCATAGTTAATGAATTCTAGTCCTGCAAACGTTGCGAATTCATCGTCGTGCTGGGTATTTTTAGGATAACCTGGGTGTTGATCCCATGACATGGTGGGGACGTAGGTATTCTTTTCAATGATGCTCAGCTGATTTTCATTGTTCAGCTGACTTTCTTGCCCCAAGTCTCCGGGATACGGCTGCCAGATGGCAAGCCATCCATTGGGCCATAATAGTCGTGGTCAAAGTTGTATTTCATCGGAGTGTCTTCCTCTAATGAATTTGGCGGAGCATGGCATCCTTCAGGATCCCAATCTCCATATATCATTTCGACATCTGACCTGGGTATAAATCTCGGACTCTGTGCAGGATAACAAAATGGCGTCTGTGTTTCGTCCTGAGACGTATAACCGTCCTCGTTGAGATAGGACTTCCATTCTTCCTCTGTATCGGAGGAATCATCTTTATTGATGGTATGCACGTCTTGAGTCACTGGTTGAAGGAAGCCTCCACTATGGAAGAATTTCTGAATGGGATGAAGACTTTCATCGTTAGCAGCTGTTTGGGTGCAGGTTGCAGAAAAACCAAGACCCTTCTTTGTTTTGTTATCAGTGGGAATGACAAGTTCTCCCCATCCTTTTGCATTGTTATTCTCGATCACTTCGAGAGCATCTCTGTATGAGGAAATCGAGGTTCCTTTCTCTGATTGATTCTCATTGCTCACCGTAAGCGCTTGGAACTGAGTCCCAACAACCTCCTCGGGTTCTACACAAGTAGATGATGATAAGTTGCTTACGAGCAAGGCCTGTTCTCCACAAACCGTGACAAGTTGGCCGTTCTGGACGAACTTTAGCTTTTGGTGGAGGGTCGAAGTGACCGCCCCATCCTGATATATCCAAGGTCTTCCTAATAAACAACTATATGTTGCCCGGATGTCCATGACCTGGAAAGTGACCTGGAAAGTGTGAGGACCGATAGTTATGGGAAGGTCAACTTCGCCGATAACCATTTTTCTAGATCCGTTAAATGCTTTGACGACGACCTCGCTGGTTCTCATCGGATGTCCTTTGAATGATAGTTGCATTAAAGTGGACTTCGGCATAACATTCAGGGGTGACCCTATTGTAGCGAGCGATTTTGGACGCGGTTCTTAAGCGCTGTCGCTCTTTGGGGTTTACTACAGGTCGATTCATTTTTTATCCTATTGTGAGCTGACTAAGGAAGGGAAATAGATGTCTCCAATTAACCCTGCTTGCATACTGAGTTTAAACAGCGATCTGTTAGGTTACAGATGCTATATGGTAATAGGGCCTTTCTTTCTTCTTACTTTATTAAGGTGGAAAACTGGGACTATTCATGGGGAATTTGTCAGATTGGGTGGAGATAGGGGACTTTAGGTTTTTTGATTAGTGTGCTCGCTAAGATTTTTCTTTCAATCTTATGCCTACGTATTCCCGTTTACCAAAACAGGGAAATCAGAGCGTTCGTAGTTCCCTCTATTCTATGGGAAGAAATGAGTGTTTTGGTGTCTTGTTCAAAGCCCAAGACGTGAAGCGAAAGGGGATTTATATCTTGTTCAAAGCCCAAGATGTGAAGCTGAAGGTGGTTTGTATCTTGTTCAAAGCCCAAGATGTGAAGCTGAAGGGTCTATTTGTATCTTGTTCGAAGCCCAAGATGTGAAGCTAAAAGGTGTTGTCTTTAGAGAGAATTTGTCATCTCTAAAGAGGGTCTGTTTGTCACAACTGTTTATAAAGGAGGATTACTTTAACCGGGATATGTGAATCCGGCAATGCCATAATTTCCTTTATAGGGGAGTTCCAACCTGAAGGAGAAGACTTTAACTCAGTGTAGAGCAATGCCATCTTTCCTTAGGAATTTCTCATGCTAAAAGAGGGACAGTGGCGTGGATGTAAATAATCTAGAGGCTTGCCGCTTACAGCGATTAGATGAAGGGGAAGGAGTTGTTGATGTTTGTATACTGTGAAAGAGGCACAACTTTGATGCTAAAAGGTTGGTTGGCTCAACCTGGGTTTTCTTATACAAAGCCTAAGAGGAGGCTATTGGCCCAACAAGAGGGAGTTTTTATGTGTCTCGTACGAAGCCCGAGAGAGAGGCTAAAAGGGTTGACTCGACAGCAGAATCTTTTATACTCAACAAGAGAGTGATTTTGTATCTCGTACAAAGCCCGAGATGGAGGCTAAATGGTGATTGACTCAATAAGAGAGTCTTTTATACTCAACAAGAGAGTGTTTTGGTATCTCGTACGAAGCCCGAGATGGAGGCTAAAAGGGTTTGACTCAACAAGAGAGTCTTTTATACTCAACAAGAGAGTGATTTTGTATCTCGTACAAAGCCCGAGATGAAGGCTGAAAGGTTTGACTCAACAAGAGAGTCTTTTATACTCAACAAGAGAGTGTTTTTGTATCTCATACGAAGCCCGAGATGGAGGCTAAAAGGGTTTGACTCTACAAGAGAGTCTTTTATACTCAACAAGAGAGTGTTTTTGTATCTCGTACGAAGCCCGAGATAGAGGCTAAAGGTTTGACTCAACAAGAGAGTCTTTATATCTCGTACGAAGCCCGAGATGAAGGCTAAAAGGTTCTGTTTCAGTTGAGTGACAGGTCCAGTATGTTGGTTAAGAGAAAATTAATTCTTATAAAGAGACTGATTAAAGGTAAGGTTGTGCTTTGGGATTGATCAGAGGATCAGGGTTATTTCCTGTTCTTTAAGGAAATGGGAAATCCAAAGGGTATTTGAGACTGTCCAAGTTTGCGGGTGTTTCCTTACTTGAGAATGTCTCCGAGACTCAAGGAAATTAGACTGTCCAAGTCTAGAGTTTTATCTTTTGTACTATGCTTAAAGAAACAGTAGTAGTACGTTCACGGTAGAAAGATCTAGACTCTTTGAAAGACTGTTATATTAAGATGACTAATTTCTGTTCCTATACCTCTAGGAGGTCGTCGGGACAATTTGTACGAAGCCCAAGAGGAGGCTGGAAACTTTTAAGAAGCCGAGGGACAATTTGTACGAAGCCCAAGAGGAGGCTGTAAAAAATTCTAGGAAGCCGACGGGTCCTTGTACAATGCCCAAGAGGAGGCGGGGATGCTTTTAGGAAGCCTGTGGGTCCTTGTATAACGCCCAAGAGGAGGCGGGTGAACAGTTCCAAAAGGGGTTACACTGAGAAACGATGGCCTTTTGTATATTGAACTATTCAAGGGGGAAATTTCCTAGACCTAGTTATCTAAGATAATTGTTATAAAAGGTCTGGTGCAATATCCGGGAGAACTTCGGGCGGGAAGAGACAGAGTTTGCCTAGTTCTAGACGTAATTGCCGGGGAAACTCTAATATCTATACTATTATTACACAATCGATATGAGTTTATGAAAGAAGACTTACAGCGAAACAGCCCCACAATACAGTTATATATATATATATATGAGTTTGTGAAAGGAGACTTACAGTGAAACAGCCCCACAATACAGTTATATACATATGAAAGCGGTAAATGAAAGTGGATAAACACTTACTCGGTTGTAGAGCTTCCATGCTGTTTGGTTAGTTGTTCAACAAAGAAAGATTGAAAACAACAGTATATTCAAAATCAAAGGAGAAAACGCTCTGAAATAAAATGGTTGGGGCTTACAGCTCAAGGAGAGGCCCAAAAAGTTTTACCAGTGATCGCGCTGTTGAATTTGTACAGAGGGACTTATACAAGTGACTGAGGCCTAAGAAAGGTTTTCTGTACAAAGGGATAGGTCTTACACTCTATTAGAGACCCAAGAAGTTTTAAGAAAAGAAATGGGTCTTACAATGGTTAATTTTGAAAAGGGCGACGATCGCGCCGAGTTTTTGGAAACACCGTGGGACTTATACAAGTGACAGAGGCCCAAAATTTTGGTATTTACAAAGGGATTGAGTCTTACACTCTATTGTAGGCCCAAAGAGTCTTAAAACATTTGAGTATGATTAAAAATCAAAGAAACCCTAATTTTCACTTTTTAAAAGTAATTTTTCAAAGAAAATTAATAAAAAATGACAAAAAATCAAATAAGTTTAAATAAACCACTTGTGATTTTTGGTTAAGGTTTGAAAAATGAGGTTTTAATCACAAGATGATTTAAAACTTATTTAGTTTTGATTTACAAGATGAATATTCACTTTTAAAATGTTTAAAAACAATTAAAAATGAATTTATTCACAAAAATACCAACTATATTAAATAAATAATATAAATTTGATTTTTTTTTGTAGAATAAAATATTTTACTATTTTTGTGATTTTTCAGAAAAAGAACCAATAAAAAATAATCAAAATTGAGGGAGTTATTAATTTTCCAAATCATTAAAAGATAATATGAAAAATGAGAAAATATGAAAAAGAGGGGTTGGGTCTTACACTCTATTAGAGGCCCAAAGTGTATTTTTGTACAAAAGATGGGGCTTACAACTCAGGGAGAGACCCAAAATATTTTCAGTTTGAAAATGGCGATTGCGCCGAGATTTTTAACGTATCGGGACTTATACAATAACTGAGGCCCAAAATTGTTTCGTTAAAAAAGGGTTGGGTCTTACACTCTATTAGAGGCCCAAGTGTTTAAAAAATGAAAAGAAATGGGACTGACAGCTCAAAGAGAAGCCCAATTGATTTTCTGTTTGAAAACGACGATCGCGCCGAGATTTTCTTTTAACGCAGAGGGACTTATACAATAAGTGAGACCCAAAATTGTTTTGGTTAAAAGGGGATTGGGTCTTACACTCTAATAGAGGCCCAAAGTGTTTGAAAAATATTTGTTAGGGTGAAAATCAAAGAAAACCCCAATTTCATTTTTTAAGGCATTTTTCCAAGAAAAATTAAGTAAAAAATGATAAAAATATCAAATAAAATCATTAAATAATGATTAAGGTTTATGAAAAAAATATTTTATCCACATAAATATTTAAAATCATTTTGGTTTTAAAAATCAAGAAAAAAGAAATCATTTTAAAAGCATTTAAAACAATTTAAAACACTATTTTTAAATATATTAAAAATAATCTAAAAATAATATTTTTTTTTGTGATTTTTTGTGGATTAAAATATTATGGGGTATGCATTGGAAAATGATGATTTTTTGCTATGTAAAAGAATTGGTTGAGTTTTGAAAATAAAAATAAGAAAAAGAGGAAAGATGTCACAATATCATCTCCGACATTTCTTATCGGGTAAAAACAAGTACCGAAACTTTAATTTTCAACACGTTTTTTATCAAATTTCAAACACTCATAACTCTCTCAATTTTTATCGGAATCAAAATTCGGAGATACCTATATTGACCGATTTTTCGCAAGGAATCCGATGGTACCACACATACACATTGAAACTCGACGTACGAAACACGCAAATCGAAAAACCAGAACTGCACTTAATTTGTCGACATCGTTTCGCGCCAAACTTCCGACGCGCGTAACTCTCTCGATTTTTAACCGAATTAAGATCCGGAAGAGCCTATCTTGACCGATTTTTCGCGAGGAATCCAATGGTATCGCACATGCACACGGAAACTCGACATACAAAACGTAAAAATAAAAAAACCAGAACTGCACGTGTTTTGAAAACATCGTTCCGCGTCGAATTTCCAACACGCGTAACTCTCTCGATTTTTATCGGAATTGAAATCCGTAAAAACCTATCTTGACCGATTTTTCGCAAGGAATCCAATGGTGTTACTCATGCACACTGAAACTTAACACACAAAACGCAAAAATTAAAAAACCAGAACTGCACGTTGTTTTCGGCGCCGTTTCGCGTCAAATTTCCAACACGCGTAACTCTCTCGATTTTTATCAGAATTGAAATCCTTAAAAATCTATCTTGACCGATTTTTCGCAAGGAATCCAATGGTATTACTCACGTACGCGGAAACTCAATGTACAGAACACATAAAGCAAAAAACCAGAACTGCTATCGTTAATTCGACGTCGTTTCGCGTCAAATTTCCAACGCGCGTAACTCTCTCAATTTTCATCGGAATTGAAATCCGTAAAAACCTATCTTGATCGATTTTTCGCAAGAAATCCAATGGTGTTACTCATGCACACTAAAACTTAATGTACAGAACACACCAATAAAAAAATCCAGAACTGGACATGATTTTGAAACAACCAAAATTCCACATAAAAACATGTTAAAATGCAAACAGTGAGAAGATCACAACATATACATTAAGGACTACATTTTTGCTTCAAGAATTGTACAATATGATGCATGTATGTGGACAACAAAGGAAAGCATGATTCAAAGAATTCAAGTTGTGAATTTTACCTCTTTTTTTGGAGATTTTGGGCAACCTACCAAGTGCTTTGTTCCAGAAATGATTTGATGCTTTGGACACCCTCAAATGACCTCTTAGAAGCTTTTAGGATGGTTGGAATCAGCTGGAAACCTCTGGAGCAAGTTTGAGCACTTTCTCGCAAAATGGTCAAAAGTGGCCAAAATGCCAACTCTCTCAAATAGTGTTCCAGATGTGTGGCACTATTTGGGATAGTTCAAGGATGATATTTGGAGTGTGTTTGAGGTTTTATCTGGTTTGGAAAGTGACTGAATCAAGATATGGCTTGAAAAATGCAAAAAAGTGCCATTTTGAGGTTTTGAGAGGTGACTTTGTGATGTTTGTGTTATAGGTCACTTGTGAGAGTTTGGATCACCTACATATGATGTTTATGAGGTGTTAGGATCATGAGCTGTGATGGAAATGCTCTCTAACTCAAAAACTCAGAATTTCCTTACTAAAGAAGGCATTTTGGAGTGAAAGAGAGAATTTGAGGAAAGCATCTGTTTGATGGCTTTGGTGTACTCAAACTGAGCACAAATGAGCTCTATTTATAGTAGAGCAAGTTTGTTTTGCAAGCAATAGTGAATGGTGGCTGCAGCAGAGGTTTGGCCAAATGTTGGCCAATGAAAATCCAAGTCTCCTCTAGCCATTGACTAGAGGTTAGAGCACAGGCTGCTGGTTCCCTAGTTATTGGAGGAATCTTGACTGAATTCAGTTGGAGGAAGCTCAGTTCATGCCACCTCTAAGCATCCATTAAATGCTCCAAACGAAAATTAGAGTTTTGTCCCTCTTTTAGGGATTTCTAGGTTTTGGCATGCTATTTTTGGTTCCTTGGACTTGGGAGGCTCATGGATCAGATCATCCCATTTGGATTTGATCCTTAGATGTGTCCAAAATGATGACAAGGCTTGAAAATTCGTGTGGCACAAAAAATGTGCAAATCTGCCCCTGAAAAATTCAGCTGCAGCAAGCCTTTTTGTAAAATCCATAACTCCCTGCTCGAGTATGCTACATGGACGTTCTAGGACTTTCCGAAAAGCTTAGATGACGTACTTCAACTTTGATGTTTGGCCCTAGACCTGGTTCAACTTGGATCATGGAGAAAAACAGCCTTGAAGTTGGGACATTGTGCTGAAATTACAAGGCAGATTTTGGCTAAGTGCTGAAAAATGTCAATTTTAAGTTTTTAGCCATTTTGATCCAACCATAACTCAAAATCCATGATGAATTGGGATGAGGTGTAGTTGACACTTTTGTAGAGGGCCATGAGGGCTACAAATCCATCTTTGGATGGGGAAAAATGGCTTTGTGGTTTAGGAGTTATGATCCTCCAAAGTTGGTACCCTTGCCACTTTATTTCATAACTTAGAAAATTTTCTAAGTTTTTATGGTTACCCCTTTTACAAGTTATCCCACTTTCTTTGATTTTTCTTGATGAATGATGATTTCAATCACACATTAACATCATTTTAGGGTTAAAAAACCATTTTTATGAAAAATCTTAAAAAGTCAAAGTTTGACTTTTGTGCACAGTTGACTTTTTATCAGATGAATTCCAAACTGTGCGATCCTTTAGGAAATCATGTCCTTGACCTAAATCAAACTTGATGGACATGTTCCATGAGTGTTATAGGGTGTATTGAATCATGTCCTATGGCTTGGGAGCATGTCCTGGTCAAAAGTCAAAGCTACAGTTGACTTTTCTCGCGAAACCCTAACTGTGGTTCAGATGAAATTGAAACTTGTTGCTCAAGCTTCTTGGATCAATCCATTGTTGCAAATGGATCAATGTGGTGTGTTAGGGATCCTAAAATCCTCTCTTGAGGTCTTGGCTCGTGTTTTGTCCCAAAAGTCAACTTAAGGGTGAATTAGGTCAAGAAACCCTAATTCCTGATTTTTTATGTATGCATCCCCTGAGGCTAAATTGACTTGATGATGGGGTTTATGTGTAGCGAGCGATTTTGGACGCAGTTCTTAAGCGCTGGTCGCTCTCTGCGGTTGAGTTTTAACTACAGGTCGATTCATTTTTTATCCTATTGAAGCTGATGAAGGAAGGGAAATAGATGTCTCCAATTAACCCTGCTTTGCATACTGAGTTTAAACAGCGGTCTGTTATGTTACGAATGCTATCAATGTGGGGGGGGGCCCTTGTACTGGTTATTTGTATTTTCGCCAATACGGTTTTCTTTTCTCTTTCTAGGACTTTATAGCGGGAAACGAGGATTTAGGATGTTAGGACTGATGCTTTTGATAGATACATGAGAGTATGGGATTTTGGGTTATTGTTTAGTGTGCTCGCTAAGATTTTTCTTTCAATCTTATGCCTACGTATTCCCGTTTACCGAAACAGGGAAATCAGAGTGTTTCTATGGGAGGAAATGGTTGTTTTTGGTGTCTTGTTCAAAGCCCAAGACGTGAAGCGAAAGGTGTTTGTATCTTGTTCAAAGCCCAAGATGTGAAGCTAAAAGGGTGTTAACTTTAGAGAGAATTTGTCATCTCTAAAGAGGTTTGTCTGTCACAACTGTTGGGTGACTGATTGTAAAGGAGGATTACTTTAACCGAGATACGCGGATCCGGCAATGCCATAATTTCCTTTATAGGGGATTTTAACCTGAAGGAGAAGACTTTAACTCAGTGTAGAGCAATGCTATCTTTCCTTAGGAATTTCTCATACTAAAAGAGGGACATTGGCATGGATGTAGATGATCCAGAGGCTTGCCGCTTACAGCGATTAGATGAAAGGGGAAGGAGTTGTTGATGTTTGTGTACTGTGAACGAGGTACAACTTTGATGCTAAAAGGTTAATTGGATTAACCAGTGGTTTTCTTATATAAAGCCTAAGAGGAGGCTATTATGTGTCTC
Source organism: Lathyrus tuberosus (assembly GCA_022829125.1). NCBI lineage: Eukaryota > Viridiplantae > Streptophyta > Magnoliopsida > Fabales > Fabaceae > Lathyrus > Lathyrus tuberosus. Next base: position 3,456,782 of record JALAZF010000353.1, read on the forward strand.
GTACAAAGCCCGAGAGAGAGGCTAAAAGGTTTTGACCCGACGATGGAGTCTTTTGGTATCTCATATAAAGCCCGAGATGGAGGCGAATTGACTCAACAAGAGAGTTTTTTGTATCTCGTACAAAGCCTGAGATGGAGGCTGTTGTTTGTTTGGCTCAATAAGAACCTTTTTGTATCTCGTATAAAGCCCGAGATGGAGGCAAAAAGGGTGATTGACTCAACGAGGGACTCTTTTATGTGTCTCGTACAAAGCCCGAGAGAGAGGCTAAACTTTGTTTGACTCCGCTGGGGAGGATCATTGTACAAAGCCCAAGAGGAGGCTATGGTGACTGTTTCAGTTGAGTGACAGGTCCAGTATACTGATTTGGAAAGAGAAAATCAGTTCTTATATGAGTAACACTGTACTCAAGGATTTGATTCAAGGATCCGGGTTATTTCTGTTCTTTAAGGAATTGGGAAATCCGAAGGGTATTGAGACTGTCCGAGTCTACGAGTTTTCTTCCTATTTAACGAAGGGGTCACTTGAGAATGTCTTTGAGACTCAAGGATATTAGACTGTCAAAGTCTAGAGTTTCATCTTTTGTACTATGCTTTAAGAAACAGTAGTAGACTCTTTGAAAGGACTGTTCTATGCAGATGATTAAGTTCTATTCCTATACCTCTAGGAGGTCGTCGGGACAATTTGTACGAAGCCCAAGAGGAGGCTGGAAACTTTTAAGAAGCTGATCGGTCCTTGTACTAAGCCCAAGAGAAGGCTATCATTCCCGGAGGAAGAGATCATTATACGAAGCCTAAGAGGAGGCTGTGAATACTTCTAAGAAGCCGTAGGGTCCTTGTACTAAGCCCAAGAGGAGGCGGGGTTGCTTTTTAAGAAGCCGATGGGTCCCTAAATCCCGAGAAATTCAAGGCAAGCTATTCACAAGGAATAGATCAAGTTAGGAAAGTCCGAGAATTTGGAAGAAACTGAAGAGATGCCATTCACGGAGAAAAGATCATCTCTGGGGAGTAGAGTTTCTTGACAATTGCTTTTAAGAAGCCTGTGGGTCCCCAAACCCCGAGAAGTTCAAGACATGCCATTCACCGAGAATAGATCAAGCCAGGAAAGTCCGAGAATTTGGAAGAAACTCAAGAGATGCCATTCACGGAGAAAAGATCATCTCTGGGGAATAGAGTTTCTTTGACAACTTCTACGAGTGACAGTCTATGAAAGGGTTCACAGAGAATGCTGCCTTTCATGTCTCCATATTATTTAACCCCAAGAGGAGGGAAGACTGTGTCTGGTAATCCTATGGGGATCTAGTTTAGACTATTTCTAAGAGTGATCAACGGGCTTAATGCTAGACGTAGTTGCCGGGGAAACTCTAAATATCTATACTATTATTACACAGTTTGATATGAGTTTATGAAAGAAGACTTATAGTGAAACAGCCCCACAATACAGTTATATGTATATGAAAGCGGTAAATGAAAGCAATAACCACTTACTCGGTTGTAGAGCTTCCATGCTGTTTGGTTAGTTGTTCAACAAAGAAAGATTGAAAACAACAGTATATTTCAAAATCAAAGGAGAAAGTGCTTTGAAAAAGAAAGATTTGGGGCTTACAGCTCAAGGAGAGACCCAGGGTTTTATCAGTGAGCGCACCGTCGTTTTGAATTTGTACAGAGGGACTTATAGAAGTGACTGTGGCCCAAAAATTGTTTTCTGTACAAAGGGATGGGTCTTACTCTCTCTTAAGAGGCCCAAAAAGTTTTAAAGAAAAAGAGCGGGGCTTATAACACGAGGGTAGGCCCAATTGATTTTTCGTTTAAAAATGGCGATTGCGCCGAGGTTTTCTTTTAACGTAGAGGGACTTATACAATAAGTGAGGCCCAAAATGGTTTTGGTTAAAAGGGGATTGGGTCTTACACTCTAATAGAGGCCCAAAAGGTTTTGAATGGGTCTTATAGCTCAAGGAGAGGCCCATGGTTATTTTTAAAAAGGCGATGATCGCGCCGTTTGTTTTGACGGTATCGAGACTTATACAAATCTGAGGCCCAAAAATGATTTGGTCAAAAAAAGGACTGGGTCTTACACTCTATTAGAGGTCCAAAATGTTTTGAAAATGATTTATGAGGGTTGAATTAATCCAAAAACCCTAATTTGTTTTCAAAAATGTATTTAATTGAATAAAAAATTCAATTAAAATGATCAAAATTGTTTAACATATGGAAGACAAATTGTGATCTTGGATTAATGCTTCAAAAATTAAGTATTAACCTACAAAATAATTAGAAAACATTAAAAGTTGCAAAATCAATGTGGAAAAAATATTTAAAATGTAAAAAACAATTAAAATATTAATTCTTTACAAAAATATCAATTATATGAAATAAATAATATTTTTGGGATTTTTTGATAAAATAAAATATTTTAACATTTTTGTGAATTATTAAAAAAAGAATCAACTCAAAATCATTAAAACTCAGAGAGAAATTATTTTTTGAATCAATTAAACAAAAATCACAAAATTCAAATATTCAAATTTCTGAAAATGGCGCCAAGAACACGCGCGTGTTCTGAGTTTCCCAGATTTGCGTTTTCCATCCAATCTCACTGAATACTTAACCATATCATGCAATCCACATACCAATCAACTCATTTCAACCTCACGATCATGTCTATAACACTTAATTTCATTGAAATTAAACATAAAACATGAAATCACGAAGAAACCTCAAGAACCCTAATTTCTGCATGAAGGCTAGGATTTTTGATACACGATTCAAACAAAGCAATTAATTGAGGGAAAACATTCCATGCATGATTATGAACATATGGCAAAATTATTGTGCAGCAAAAATTGCATGGATCATAGAGTTAGAAGAGCTCATGCTTACCACTTGCAGCTGGTGATCGTGATTTGTGTAGGAGGTGTTACATTTGTTTTGTGATGATCTAAACAGCTTCCCTAGGTGCTATGGAGTGTGTTTGAATGCTTGGACTTGATGTAAATTGGCTGGATCACTTCATGGCATCTCAACTGCACTTTGGTTAAAACCTTGAGCAATTGACTGGTGATTCTGAGAAATCAATGTTCCAATTGTTGTTTAAGTGTTTGATCAGCTCATATGTGATGTATATGAGGTGTGTGAGTGATTAGTTTGAGTGGAATTGCCCTCTAGCTCAAAACCCGATAGTTACCTTGCTAAGAAAGGCATTTTTGCCAAGAGAAAGAGATTTTGAGAAAGGCAAGTGTTGTAGGCCTTTGGTGTACTTAAACTGAACACAATTGAGCTCTATTTATAGTAGAGCAAGTTTGTTTTGCAAGGAATAGTGAATGGCAACTGCTAAGTAGGTTTGGCCAATGTTGTCCAATGAAAATCCAAGTCTCCTCTAGCCATTGACTAGAGGTTAGAGCCCAGAGCTTTGGTTCCCTTGGTCTTGGATAAGTCTTGACTGATTTCAGATGAGAATGGCTCAGTCCATGCCACCTTGATACTTCCATTGAATGCTTCAATCCAAATTTGGAGTCTTGTCCCTATTTTGGCCATTCTAGGTTCAACATGCTATTTCTTGTTCCATGGACTTTGGAGGCTTGGCTCAGTGATTGTCCCCTTTAGATTCAATCCTCAGATGTGTCCAAGTGGATAGGAGCATTTGAATTTGGATGATTTTGGCAAATCGAGCAAAACTGCAAATTCTGCCTTGCCTTTGACAGATTTCAGCAAGGCAACTTGCCAATGTCATATCTCATGGTGTAAGTTGAATTTGGTAATGTTCTTGACCATTTTGGAAAGCCCTTACATGATACAACAACTGTTTGAACATGTTTGGTTTTGATCTCTTTTGAATCCAAGTGAAAAATCCCCCTACATTTGGTAAAAAGTAAGGCAAAATCTGACTTAGTGAAATTTTCACCAAGTGTTGGAACAAAGTGTTTTCTCTTGATTTTGATCACTCCATAACTCAAAATCCATGAGGAATTTGGACATAGGTCAGTATGAAGCTTTTGTAGAGGGCAATGAGATCTACAAATCAAGCTTTGAATGGGGCATAATGGCCTTGTGGTTTAGGAGTTATGGTCCTCCAAAGTTGGTGCATTAGTGGCACTTTTTCATGACTTAGAAAAATTTCTAAGTTTTATGGTTACCCCTTTTACAAGTTATCCAACTTTTCTTGATTTTTCTTGATGAATGATGATTCAAATCATACATTAACATCATTTTAGGGTTAAAAATCCATTTTGGTGAAAAATTTCAAAAAGTCAAAGTTGACTTTTGTGCACAGTTGACTTTTTATCAGATGAATTCCAAACTGTGCAATTCTACAGGAAATCATGTCCTTGAACTAAATCAAACTTGATGGACATGTTCCATGGGTGTTATAGGGTATATTGGTGCATGTCATAGGGTTTGGGAGCATGTCCTGGTAAAAAGTCAAAGTTATGGTTGACTTTTCCCTTAAAACCCTAATTGTGGTGCAGATGAAATTGAGACTTGTTGCTCAAGCTTCTTGGATTAATCCATTGTTCCAAGTGGATCAATATAGTTCATTAGAGACCCTCAAACCCTCTCTTGAGGTCTTGGCTCATGGTTTGTCCCAAAAGTCAACTTAGGGGTGAATTAGGTCAAAAAACCATAATTCCTGATTTTTGATGAATGCATCCCCTGAGGCAAAATTGACTTGATGATTGGGTCCATGAGGTTCCATGGAGTATATTAGGTTAGGTTTTGGATCGTTGGCTTGTGCCTAGATGAAAATTTTCCATCTGGAGGCCCTGGTCGACCAAAACCTAATTTGGTGACACTGTCGATCTTGAGACTTGATCCACCTAGAAGGGAGCATCCTTGTGCTTAATCCTTGAAGTGGGAGTCCTTTTGATCCATTGTGGATGTTTGAGAGGTTAGACAAGTTGAAGATCATGTCATTCCTTGATTGATCCTTTGTCTAAGGCTCTGAGAGGGCTTGAAACCCTAATTTTGATTGTAGTGGATGCTCACCCATCTTTGGGGAGACTGATGAAGTATGATGGTTCCTCCATATTGTGATGATGATTTTCACAATGATGGGAAATCTTAGTGGTCAAAATTTGGGGTATGACAGATGCCCCTATTTAATCTTCTTGGACACGAAGGTGTGAATGACGAAGGTATTCGGGCATTCGGGGTGCAAGAGGATTAAATATCGGAATACCCGAAATTTTGATGGTGGTTATGAATGGTAGCTTACACATTCATCTTCTTTAGCTAAGCAATGATGCTTAGAAAAGGTAAACTTCCCCTCGATCCTGGTCTTCAGCCAAGGAACTGGTCTTAGTTTTCTTTTGTTAACTTCCCCTCGTTCTTGGTTTCCTGCCAAGGAACTGGTCTTAGTTTCTGAAACAAACTTCCCCTCGATCCTGGTTACCTACCAAGGAACTGGTCTTAGTTTTTGATTTAAACTTCCCCTCGATCCTGGTTTCCTACCAAGGAACTGGTCTTAGTTTCTTTCGTCAATAAACTTAATTGACAAGGGATGCTATGTGTAGCGGTTTTCCTCAAACTTCTCGCCGAATTTTCCTGGGGAGATGCCATTTGAGTGGAAAAAGTTTCGATGTCAGACTTGCTGGGGAACCCAATCGTCTGAGTTGTAGAGGTGTACAAACTTCTCTGTTGGAGACGCCATTTACCGACTCTATCTGGGGAAAGCGAGTCTCTTGAGAGACCGCATTCGTTTGGGGTCTTTACATCATACTTTTCTCGGAGATCTTCTCGGAGAAATTCCATATGATGTGATCCAATTTTGAGGTGCCGATGACCTTTTCATCAGTGGGTTTTTCGGAGAAAACTGCCGTACTGCCGAATCTTCGATTAAGAGGCTTTCTCTGTGGATTTTCCTTAATCTGGGAAAGCAAGGATATCATCCTCAATGGCGAAGAGTGACGTTAACTGGGGGCTTCTCTAGTTTTTCAGAGGCTCAAGTTATCAAAGTGGTCGAGGACCTAACTTCAATCCAGAAATAAAACTGGAGGAGAGAGAATGTTCGGACGTAACACTTCCTGACAAGGGAAGGGCTGACAACTCGATTGAGAGAACTTTTATCACTAGGGGACAAGACCGACTAGAGTGATAGTGATGCAATATGAAATGTGAATGAAAATCAATAATGCATGATGTGTGTATGTTTATGCTGACAAAACTGATGCGACATACAAACTGACAGGTGAACACGACTGGATACTCGGCCATCGCGGGGCGAAGAAGTACCGTTGGTTCAGAATAGCAATTCCACCTTGCTTAGGAGAGATAGTCCCTGTGGGGAATACCGTTGATCGGGCTTAGGAGATAAGAACTCGGCCGAGGCGTGTCAGACGGAATAGTCGCATCCGACACTGTTAATCCTTCATTCAGGCGTACTGGGTTAGAATGAGTACTTTGATTCTGCACTTTGAAGTTCGCTTATTTCTGGAGAAGCGGTCGATGTTCCTTTGATGTTCAACAGTAAAAAGAAATTTCCGACTTTATTTTAAAAGCAGAAAAAGTTTTAACAAGTAAATTCATTTTTATTTTATTTCAAGAATCGTTAATCATGTTAACAACGTTGTTCTGTAAAGCTAAAACAAATAAGAATTACAAACAAAAGCACAAGGGCTCAAATTTTATTGATAAGATGGAGATCAACCAAACGCGTGATTCCAAAGAGTATTTACAAAGTTAGAAAATGGTAATTTTACAGGGAAAAGGGCTACGTTGAAACATAATGACCACTATCCATCTACCAACTTTGAATTCGGGACATCCTGAGCTTCTGTCGAAGATAACCTTGACTGGAGTTTTCCTCCGATGGATGGTGTAACTACTGCTGAGGGACTTGCCTCTGTTGAATGTAGTTACTTGCCATTATCCTTAACTTTTGCCTGGATTGTACTTTGATGTTTCCAATCCATCGAGATGATTTTTTCTCATGTCTCTAACTTTTGCCTGGACCGCCCTTTCGGGTTTTCAATCCACCGATATGTTTTTTTTTTAGTTTAGGCGAAGTATTTCTTGACTACATCAACATTCGTGGGGTAGGCAAATTCCTCTCCGTCCATGGTTGCAAGTCTCAAGGCGCCGCCTGAGAAAGCTTTCGTGACCACATAGGGGCCATCGTAATTTGGGGTCCATTTGCCCCGAGAGTCAGTGAGAAATGATTGTATCTTCTTGAGCATGAGGTCTCCTTTCCTGAAGATGCGAGGTCGAACCTTTTTGTCAAACGCCCTCTTCATTATCTGTTGATACAATTGACCATGGCATAGTACCGTGATTCGCTTTTCTTCGATCAGATTCAGTTCGTCGTGTCGGATTTGACACCATTCATCTTCGGTGAGCTTAGATTCCATCAATACTCGGATTGATGGGATCTCTACTTCTATGGGAAGCACTGCTTCCATGCCATATACTAGAGAGAAAGGGGTTGTCCCTGTTGAAGTGCGGACAGATGTACGATAACCGTGAAGAGCAAAGGGTAGCATCTCGTGCCAATCTTTGTAGGTTACAACCATCTTCTGAACAATCCTCTTGATGTTCTTGTTAGCCGCTTCTACTGCTCCGTTCATCTTGGGTCGGTAGGGAGATGAGTTATGGTGTTCGATCTTGAACTCAACGCACAACTCCTTCATCATCTTATTGTTCAAGTTAGATCCATTATCAGTAATGATCTCGCTTGGAACACCATAACGGCAGATGATATTGTTTTTGATAAATCGGACCACCACTTGTCGGGTTACATTGGCGAATGACGCTGCTTCGACCCACTTGGTGAAGTAGTCAATGGCTACTAGGATGAACCAATGTCCGTTTGAATCCTTAGGCTCAATCATACCAATCATGTCGATTCCCCATATGGAGAAAGGCCACGGGGAAGAGAGAACTTTGAGATGTGATGGCGGTACATGAATTTTGTCGGAGTATATCTGACACTTGTGACACCTCCTCATGTACTTGTAGCAGTCGGATTCCATGGTCAACCAATAGTACCCTGCTCTGAGAATTTTTCTCGCCATTGTGTGTCCATTGGCATGAGTGCTAAAGGATCCTTCATGAATTTCTTTCATAAGCATGTCTGCTTCTGGTCTGTCGACGCATCGGAGCAAGACCATGTCAAAATTTCTCTTATAGAGAGTGTCACCGCTCAGGAAGAAGTTTCCAGCCAATCTTCTGAGGGTTTTTCTGTCTTTTCTGAGTGCCCCAGATGGGTACACTTGTTTCTGAAGGAAGCATTTGATATCGTGATACCAAGGTCTATCGTCTATGACTGCTTCAATTGCAAAGACATAAGCGGGCCGTTCAAGGCGCATTATGTCGATCTTAGGTATGTCATTCCATCGACCTACACTAATCATGGAAGAGATAGTGGCTAATGCATCAGCCATGTGATTCTCCTCACGAGGGATGTGATGAAACTCGATTCTGTTGAAGAAGGGTAACAACCTTCTTGCATAATCTTTGTAAGGAATCAATCCTGATTGGTATGTGTTCCAATCTCCTTTTATCTGATTGATAACCAGGGCTGAGTCGCCATATACGTCCAAGTTTTTGATCCTTAAATCAATTGCTTCCTCGAGACCCATAATACAAGCTTCGTATTCGGCCTCGTTGTTCGTACATTTGAACGTAAGTCTAGCGGTGAAAGGAATGTGGGTACCCTGAGGGGTAACAATGATTGCCCCAATTCTGTTTCCGTAATGATTAACTGCTCCGTCAAAGATAAGTCCCCATTGGGAACTTGGTTCTGGCCCTTCACTGGGTAACGGTTCATCGCAATCTTTCATTTTTAGATACATGACATCTTCGTCTGGGAAGTCAAACCCGATTGATTCTTGATCGTCAATCGGTTGATGAGCCAAATGATCAGCTAAAATACTTCCTTTAACGGCTTTCTGAGCGTGGTACTCTATGTCATATTCTGATAACAACATCTGCCAACGGGCAATTCTTCCCGTGAGAGCAGGTTTTTCGAAGACGTACTTGATTGGATCCATTTCGGAGATCAACCAAGTAGTATGATGAATCATGTATTGGTGAAGACGTTTGGCTGCCCAAGCCAAAGCGCAACAAGTTTTATCAAGCATCGTGTACCGAGTTTCACAGTCGGTGAATTTCTTGCTTAAATAGTAAATGGCAGACTCTTTCCTTTTGGTTTCGTCTTGTTGGCCAAGTACACATCCCATTGAGTCCTCTAGGACTGTGAGGTAAATGATCAGTGGTCTTCCTTCCACTGGAGGTGATAGAATCGGAGGATTCAACAGATATTCCTTGATACTGTCGAAGGCGGTTTGGCAATCTTCTGACCAAACGCAGTCCTGGTTCTTTTTGAGTAACTTGAAAATCGGCGCACACGTGGCGGTCATAAGGAATATGAATCTGGAGATGTAGTTCAACCGTCCCAAGAATCCTCTGACTTGTTTTTCAGTTTTCGGAGAAGGCATTTCTTGAATGGCCTTGACCTTGTCAGGATCAACCTCAATTCCTTTCTGGCTGATGATGAACCCTAGTAGTTTCCCTGAACGGACACCGAAGGTGCACTTGTTAGGATTCAAGCGGAGCTTGAATTTTCTTAAACGTTCGAACAATTTTGACAGATGTTCAACGTGCTCACTCTCTGTTTTTGATTTTGCAATCATATCATCGACATATACCTCGATTTCCTTATGTATCATGTCATGAAACAGAGTAGTCATGGCCCTTTGATAGGTTGCCCCAGCATTCTTCAAACCGAACGGCATTACCTTGTAACAAAAGGTACCCCATGGGGTAATGAATGAAGTTTTCTCCATGTCTTTCGGCGCCATTTTGATTTGGTTATAGCCCGAGAATCCATCCATGAAGGAGAAAATTTTAAACTTTGCTGTACTGTCTACCAGCATGTCAATGTGTGGTAAAGGAAAGTCGTCCTTTGGACTAGCCTTGTTCAGATCCCTGTAATCGACACACATTCTGACCTTTCCGTCCTTTTTGGGAACGGGTACGATGTTGGCTAACCATTGAGGATATTCTGATGTGGCGAGGAAACCCGCGTTAATCTGTTTCTGCACCTCCTCTTTGATTTTGATGGCCATGTCCGGGTGAATCCGTCTCAACCTTTGCTTTACTGGCGGACATTTCGATCTCAACGGTAAGTGATGTTCCACGATGCTGGTATCCAACCCTGGCATATCCTGATAGGACCAAGCGAATACATCGGGGAATTCTTTGAGAAGCTTTATCAAACCCTCTTTGGCAGTTGGATTAAGCAGTGCCCCAATCCTGATTACCTTTCTCTCTTTTTCCGAACCCATATTTACCGTTTCCAACGGCTCTTTGTGAGGTTCAATGGACCTTTCCTCTTGTCTGAGTAGTCGAGAGATCTCTTCTGGAATTTTGTCGTCATTTTCTTCTTCAGCCTCGAAGACCGGGAACTCAAAGTCGGGAGAAGGCATCGGATCGTATGTTTCAACTGGGTTTAAAACAAGCAATCTGCATGACCTGATGATTCGTGTTTAGAAGAGATAGAGAAAATGCAAGTGTGTGCAGTGTATTTCTTTTACTGCTTGTTTTTATTTATCGAGTTGTTTTTTAGGATTACCATTTTCTGAGAAAAGCAAAAAGAAAAAACAGCAATAAATGTGGAAATTACAGAACGACGTTATTTTATTTATGAACAAGTCGATTCTTGAAACTACAGCCCTATAAAACAAAACTCTGTCGCTTTGGGCGAAGCGAAGAGGGAAACTTTACAAAAAGTGATCCCTATCAAAACATCTGTTTCACCTGGGCAGGGTGAAAGGTTAAAGATGGCAATTGCTTTGACTTATGAACAATCTTCGAAACATCGACAACAACCCATTGGCGGCGAACTCCTTGGTGAATCACAAAGTCTGGCACCTTCCTTGATTTGTCTTCAGAAATAACGTTGATTTCTGGTGGAGCAGGATCATTGGAATCTCCTAAGCAGAGTTGTCGTAGGAGGATTCCTCTGTTGCATTTTGCAGAGTATTTGTACTGTCAGGCAGATCTCCCCATCTAGTTCGCTGGATGTCTTTGAGCCTGATGCGAGAGCTTTCGGGAGCAGTGTACTTGACCATAAAGTCGAATTAACCACTCGGTTGTCCCAAGGTGTGCCACACTTCTTCGGAACTAGAGGGGTCATCTCTCTCGATGACTTTGACCTCGGCAAAAGCATAGTTGATGAATTATAGTCCTGCAAACATTGCGAATTCATCGTCATGTTGAGTAGTTTCAGGATGACCTGAGTGTTGATCCCATGACATGGTGGGGACACAGGTATTCTGTTCAATGATACTCAGCTGATTTTTATTGTTCGGCTGATTTTCTTGCCCCAAGTCTCCTGGGTAAGGCTGCCACATTGGCAGGCCATCCATCGGGCCATTGTAGTCGTGGTCAAAGTTGTCTTTCATCAGAGTGTCTTCCTCTAATGAGTTTGGCGAAGCACGGCATCCTTCCAAATCACAATCTCCATATATCATTTCGACGTCTGACCTGGGTATAAATCTCAGACTCTGTGCTGGAAAGCAAAAGGGAGTATGTGTTTCGCCCTGAGACGTATAATCGTCCTCGATTTAATCAGCGAAGTAGTTGACTGATCCAGAACTTGACCATGGTTGAATCTCTTTGCGGTCCAACTGACTTTGAAGGGCTGCTCGCACGAGGTAGCATCCTTGATTGTTTATTGAGCAAACTCCACACCGCTCATAGTTGTGTAGTGGCACCTGGCCGCGTCCGTTCTGAATACAGTGTAGCCTTACTAGGTCAGTTTCCACCGACCGGACATCCTGACTTTGATATCTAGTAGGATTTCTATTAGTGATACTAATTTGTTGGGTGTCTTCATCCATATAGATAGGAAGCCACCAATGGTTCAACAAGTGTTGAAGTGTTTCCTGGACAAGGGCACAACCTTGATCGTTTTCGCAACCCGCTTTACAGCTCTGATAATCATGTGATACCAGGAATCCGAGATGGACCTGTTCTGCGTGTAACTCCACCAGGCTGGTATTCATCAGACGAATATCGAAGATTTGAATCATGTTGATCTGATTGGGATTCCTATCATGGTAGTCCTAGATCCATCCAAGATCCATCTGACGTTGGAGGGCCTCTTGTACAAAAGAGCATCCATGTTTGTTTATCGAGCAAGTCAGACAAGAACTGTAATCGTGCCTTGGCAGATTATGATACTAGCTTTGCCTTGAGTGCATCGCCACCCAATTGACATTCATTGCACGGATGTCGTGGTCTTGAATGACGTTGGAATTCGTATAGACCATGTTAACTCCACGAACCCGGTGCTCCTGGATCCATCCGAGATCCATCTGTTCCTGTAGAGCTGATTGCACCACAGAACATCCCTGATTGTTTTTAGAGTAGATATCACACTGATGATAATTATGAGGTGGCACATGGCCATATGTACTTTATCTACAATGCATCTTGACCAAATTGGTTTTCAACAAGAGTACATCGTGAATTTGATAAACGTTGTTAGACTCTCCCTCTATCAAATTGACTGCAGCTTTCTCGTGTTGAGGCAGCGGGTTCGTGAGAACATTTGGATTCGTATCTTTGAAAGATAAGACCCCGTTCCTAACAATATTTTGCACGTCGGATTTGAAATTAAGACAATTCTCCATGTTATGCCCTGATCCTCCTTGATGATAAGGGCAAGTCTGATCCGCTTTGAACCAAAAGGCATATTTTCCGGTATTGTAAGAGGAGACTTAGTCTGGACATGCCCCTTAGCCAGTAGTAACGGAAATAGTTCGGCGTACAACACCGGTATAGGATCGAATCCTGGTGGCCGCATTGTACGGTTGTTGTTGTACTGAGGACGAGCCTGCTGAAGAGGCTGTTGTGTCCTTTGCTGAAACTGCTGTTGATTAGGTTGGTTATGCGCAACCTGAGGTTGATACGTAGAAATAGGCGTAGGGTTGATAGCAGGAGTTACAGCTGCTACTGGTTGATATCGTCGCCTTTGCTTTCCGAGAGAGATATTCCCAATATCCTGCTCTTTTTTCTTAAGGAGAGCACTACCGTATCCTTTTGTACTACTCGATGATCTAGCGTCTTTTACTAAACGTCCTTCCCGGACGGCTTCCTCAAGACGAACCCCCATGCCTACCATCTCGGTGAAGTCGCTGGGCGCACTGGCAACCATTCTGTCATAGTAAAATGAGCTCAAGGTCTTTAAGAAGATATTTGTCATCTCTTTTTCCTCAAGAGGTGGACAAATTTGAGCGGAAATTTCACGCCATCTCTGAGCGTATTCCTTAAAGGTTTCCTTGTCTTTTTGCGACATTGATCTGAGTTGATCTCTGTCAGGTGCCATGTCCAAATTGTACTTGTATTGCTGGACGAAGGCAGTGCCAAGATCTCTGAACGTGCCGATCGTGGCACGGTTTAAACCCATGTATCATTTTAATGCGGCACCGGTTAAACTATCCTGAAAGTAGTGAATCAGTAGATCCTGATTCTCTGTCTGAGCTGACATTCGCCGAGCGTACATCACCAAGTGACTCTGAGGGCAGGAGTTACCCTTGTATTTTTCAAAGTCGGGCACTTGGAACTTGTGCGGAACTTTCACATTAGGAACCAAGCAGAGGTCTGCGGCGTCCTTCCCAAATAGATCCTGACCGCGAATAGCTTGCAATTCCTTTTGCATTCCCAGGAACTGTTCCTGGAACTCGTTCATTCTTTTGAACATGCTTTCGTTTCCACCAGAAGGTATCTGCGGAATTTGTCCTTCCGGGACAGTGTGCACCACAGGGGGTGGTACCGTTACTACGGCAGCAAATCTTGGTGCCTCCCGAAGTTTGTAACCTTCAGGAGTTGTTGGTTTGCCCCTGGCATCTTCGCTTTCCCGAAGTTTGTAACCTTCAGGCCCAGCGGTTCCTGTTATGATTCCCTGATCTTCAGTGATCGGCAGAACATACCCTTCCGGGATATAGTTGACAGGCATGCCCCAGGGACGATCTTTTGGCATCTGATACCTAGGATCATTCTTCTCCACTATGGGCATTGAGGTGATCTCTGAGATCACGGTTCTTTGTAGCTGAGCTTCTGCCATGGTTTTCATGTCGTTACGAAGCTTTCTCATATCCTCTCTTAGAGCGTCGATCTCTTCTTTCAACTCTCTGTTCTCTTCCTCGAGATCATCCATCCTTTTCTGACGATTGGCCCGAGTATTGTACGAATGAGACAGTTTGACACTAGAATCGAGACACAAACGTGAGATTCGTAGGTAAGAAGAATACGTTGCGCGAGAATGATGAATGCAATGATTATATTAATTGTTTTTTGGTTTAATCAAAATAAACTTCGACAATTAGATTGCAAATATCAAACAGTGGGGAAACCCCTTTTTATTGAAATTCAAAGGATTGCGGAAATGGAAATATAGTAAATTACAAGGTGCGGAAACAGAAACCTAAGCTAATGGGTCCCGAGTCCTCTCTGAGGAGAAATCGGGTGCTGACTCTGGTACTTTCCTTTTCTTTGACCGGGGTTCTTGGGCCGTTGTCGGGTTGTCATTCCTTTGCCAGGTGAAAGGAGCGAGCAAATTCCTTTGGTCACCCTGATTATCCACAGCATGTTGCTCTAAAATCTCGATCAGAGCATCCTTATCTTTCAGTAGCTGTTGTATTTTGGTACACTCCACGTTGAGAATACGGCAATTGTTCTTCCAAGACCTCCTCTCCTGTTGAACTTTGTTGAGAGTAACCTGAAGCTTTTCAGTTTTCGTCATGAAGTACATGACAGATTCCCTTGGTGGAAGAACTCTGTGACGAGGATAAGGCATATTTAGCTTGAGAGCTGTAGTTTGTACCCAGTGGAGATAAGGCTCCACCGAGACACAGTCCGGTTTTCCTAGAGACTCCCGTCCTTTCTTATGAACATGTTTCCAAGCGTGCACTATTTCCATCTTTAATGCCCTGTCATTTTCTCCTTCCTTGAAGAAAAGACCTTCCAGATGAGCATTCTGTGGGACATGCCTCATCGGGTATCCAAATTGACGAAGAACCAATACCAGATGGTAGTTGATTCCTCCCTTAGTTCCTATAAGGGGTACGTTGGGGAAGTTTCCACAACGATCAATTATCCTGATCCTGTCATAAATTCTATTGCACCAATCAATGTCAGAGTTCGTGAGAGACATAATTTTCAGCGACCAGCGTAAGGCACTCTTATGATCCCAAAAAGCGGTAGACTTAGGCAAATGGGAGATAAACCATTTGTATAGCAGGGGTACACATCATGTGATCTCTCCTCCGCTGTACAAATTCCCTAAGTGTACAGAATGATACGCGTCTGTGAGCAAGGTCGGCACAGGGTTTCCAATGAGAAAAACCTTAACGGCGTTGATATCGACGAAGTTATCAATGTTGGGAAACAGAAATAACCCGTAGGTGAGTAAAACAAAGATTCTTTCGAAAGCAGTCATGTTCCCTATACTAGCAAAGTACAGAGCTTTCTTTGTTAAGAACTGGGCTGGCAAACTTTGGATGCCACCCTTAGTGGTTATGTGAGTCCTGACCTCAGACTCATCCAAATAAATTGCTCTTGCAATGGTCTGACCCTTTGGAATTTCTTCCAGTCCAGAAAATGGAGCTTGATCAGTAATGTGTAGATCAGTCAGGTGAGAATACTCCTCCAACGTTGGTGCGAGCTGGTAATCCGGGAATGTGAAACAGTGATAAACCGGATCGTAAAACTGAACGAGTGCATCCATGATTCCTTCAATTACATGGATTCTTAACAAAGGTAGCAGACCTCCGTACTTGGCTCTGAAAGCCTCAGGGTTAGTGATCATCCTCGCTAACCTTCTCAAATCCTCAAGTTTTGGAACCTTGAAGGTGTACTTATGAGTTCTCCTTCTACCGAAATCCATGAGCGCAATCTTTTTCTCTGGCATTTGCAATCATTGTCTTAGTTTAATTTGAAAAAGAGAGTCTAGAAGAGAAGATTTTTTTAATGTTTTAATGTTTTTTTTTAAATGAATGCATGAATGCAACACACAAAAACATAGAAAAAACATGGGGTCAAAGGGTCGTTGTCATGAAGTCAAGGCTCTACCCATCCCAAAGGTTTATACTAGTGATTTTTGTACCTGTCTCTCAAAATCATCAGTTCTTGTCGAGAAAACACCAGCGGGCCGGGAACCGTGCTAGGTGATGTTTTTTCGAAGAACCTTCAGAAGAGGGTGGTATCGCGTGACAACCATTTTCGATAGTTTCTGCACCACTAATTTGCTCCTCAGCTTCTTAGACACCATAATTGACCCATTGCCTGTGAGAGGGAATGGGTTGCATTGGAAAGCCTCCACTGAGGTTGATGGTCGACCTCGTTGCCATCACCTATCTTAAGTGTATACTCAATCGTTCCACATGCGGCATCACACACATTCCCATTAGCAAAAAAATAAACACAGATATCAATTAGGAAAAGCAGTATATATATTTGTCCTAATGTCCTAGACTTTTAAGAGCTATGAATCCTGTGTTCCTAACAGAAAATGGCTCCCCGGCGGAGTCGCCATTCTGTGGTTCCTTCCCAATTTAAAGGTTTTTGACCTAAGATCCTAGTGAGGGCCAATCCTAGCAATAATGACATTCCCCAATGGAACCGTCATGAAAATAACTTGTCCAAGGTTTTCACCTCAAATTGTAAGACAAAAATACGGGCCCCACGGTGGGCGCCACTTTTCTGTAGCGAGCGATTTTGGACGCGGTTCTTAAGCGCTGTCACTCTTTGGGGGTTTACTACAGGTTGATTCATTTTTTATCCTATTGTGAGCTGACTAAGGAAGGGAAATAGATGTCTCCAATTAACCCTGCTTGCATACTGAGTTTAAACAGCGGTCTGTTAGGTTACGAATGCTATATGGTAATGGGGCCTTTCTTTCTTCTTACTTTATTAAGGTGGAAAACTGGGACTATTCATGGGGAATTTGTCAGATTGGGTGGATATAGGGGACTTTAGGCTTTTTGATTAGTGTGCTCGCTAAGATTCTTCTTTCAATCTTATGCCTACGTATTCCCGTTTACCAAAACAGGGAAATCAGAGCGTTCATAGTTCCCCCTATTCTATGGGAGGAAATGGGTGTTTTGGTGTCTTGTTCAAAGCCCAAGACGTGAAGCGAAAGGGGATTTATATCTTGTTCAAAGCCCAAGATGTGAAGCTGAAGGTGGTTTGTATCTTGTTCAAAGCCCAAGATGTGAAGCTGAAGGGTCTATTTGTATCTTGTTCGAAGCCCAAGATGTGAAGCTAAAAGGTGTTGTCTTTAGAGAGAATTTGTCATATCTAAAGAGGGTCTGTTTGTCACAACTGTTTATAAAGGAGGATTACTTTAACCGGGATATGTGAATCCGGCAATGCCATAATTTCCTTTATAGGGGAGTTCCAACATGAAGGAGAAGACTTTAACTCAGTGTAGAGCAATGCCATCTTTTCTTAGGAATTTCTCATGCTAAAAGAGGGACAATGGCGTGGATGTAAATAATCCAGAGGCTTGCTGCTTACAGCGATTAGATGAAGGGGAAGGAGTTGTTGATGTTTGTATACTGTGAACGAGGCACAACTTTGATGCTAAAAGGTTGATTGGCTCAACCTGAGTTTTCTTATACAAAGCCTAAGAGGAAGCTATTGGCCCAACAAGAGGGAGTTTTTATGTGTCTCGTACGAAGCCCGAGAGAGAGGCTAAAAGGGTTGACTCAACAGGAGAATCTTTTATACTCAACAAGAGAGTGATTTTGTATCTCGTACGAAGCCCGAGATGGAGGCTAAAAGGTGATTGACTCAATAAGAGAGTCTTTTATACTCAACAAGAGAGTGTTTTGGTATCTCGTACGAAGCCCGAGATGGAGGCTAAAAGGGTTTAACTCAATAAGAGTGTGATTTTGTATCTCGTACGAAGCCCGAGATGGAGGCTGAAAGGTTTGACTCAACAAGAGAGTCTTCTATACTCAACAAGAGAGTGTTTTTGTATCTCGTACGAAGCCCGAGATGGAGGCTAAAAGGGTTTGACTCAACAAGAGAGTCTTTTATACTCAACAAGAGAGTGTTTTTGTATCTCATACGAAGCCCGAGATTGAGGCTAAAGGTTTAACTCAACAAGAGAGTCTTTGTATCTCGTACGAAGCCCGAGATGGAGGCTAAAAGGTTCTGTTTCAGTTGAGTAACAGGTCCAGTATGTTGGTTAAGAGAAAATCAGTTCTTATAAAGAGATTGATTAAAGGTAAGGCTGTGCTTTGGGATTGATCAGAGGATCAGGGTTATTTCCTGTTCTTTAAGGAAATGGGAAATCCAAAGGGTATTTGAGACTGTCCAAGTCTGCGGGTGTTTCCTTACTTGAGAATGTCTCCGAGACTCAAGGAAATTAGACTGTCCAAGTCTAGAGTTTTATCTTTTGTACTATGCTTAAAGAAACAGTAGTAGTACGTTCACGGTAGAAAGATCTAGACTCTTTGAAAGACTGTTCTATTAAGATGACTAATTTATGTTCCTATACCTCTAGGAGGTCGTCGGGACAATTTGTACGAAGCCCAAGAGGAGGCTGGAAACTTTTAAGAAACCGAGGGACAATTTGTACGAAGCCCAAGAGGAGGCTGTAAAAACTTCTAGGAAGCCGACGGGTCCTTGTACAACGCCCAAGAGGAGGCGGGGATGCTTTTAGGAAGCCTGTGGGTCCTTGTATAACGCCCAAGAGGAGGCGGGTGAACAGTTCCAAAAGGGGTTTCACAGAGAAACGATGGCCTTTTGTATATTGAACTGTTCAAGGGGGAAATTTCCTAAACCTAGTTATCTAAGATAATTGTTATAAAAGGTCTGGTGCAATATCTGGGAGAACGTCGGGCGGGAAGAGACAGAGTTTGCCTAGTTCTAGACGTAATTGTCGGGGAAACTCTAATATCTATACTATTATTACACAATCGATATGAGTTTATGAAAGAAGACTTACAGCGAAACAGCCCCACAATACAGTTATATATATATATATGAGTTTGTGAAAGGAGACTTACAGTAAAACAGCCCCACAATACAGTTATATACATATGAAAGCGGTAAATGAAAGCGGGTAAACACTTACTCGGTTGTAGAGCTTCCATGCTGTTTGGTTAGTTGTTCAACAAAGAAAGATTGAAAACAACAGTATATTCAAAATCAAAGGAGAAAGCGCTTTGAAATAAAATGGTTGGGGCTTACAGCTCAAGGAGAGGCCCAAAAAGTTTTACCAGTGATGACGTTGTTGAATTTGTACAGAGGGACTTATACAAGTGACTGAGGCCTAAGAAAGGTTTTCTGTACAAAGGGATGGGTCTTACACTCTATTAGAGGGCCAAGAAGTTTTAAGAAAAGAAATGGGTCTTACTACTCGAGGGTAGGCCCAATGGTTTATTTTGAAAAGGGCGACGATCGCGCCGAGTTTTTGGAAACACCGTGGGACTTATACAAGTGACTGAGGCCCAAAATTTTGGTATTTACAAAGGGATTGGGTCTTACACTCTATTGGAGGCCCAAAGAGTCTTGAAACATTTGAGTATTATTAAAAATCAAAGAAACCCTAATTTTCACTTTTTAAAAGTAATTTTTCAAAGAAAATTAATAAAAAATGACAAAAAATCAAATAAGTTTAAATAAACCACTTGTGATTTTTGGTTAAGGTTTGAAAAATGAGGTTTTAATCACAAGATGATTTAAAACTTATTTAGTTTTGATTTTCAAGATGAATATTCACTTTTAAAATGTTTAAAAACAATTAAAAATGAATTTATTCACAAAAATACCAACTATATTAAATAAATAATATAAATTTGATTTTTTTTTTGTAGAATAAAATATTTTACTATTTTGTGATTTTTCAGAAAAAGAACCAATAAAAAATAATCAAAATTGAGGGAGTTATTAATTTTCCAAATCATTAAAAGATAATATGAAAAATGAGAAAATATGAAAAAGAGGGGTTGGGTCTTACACTCTATTAGAGGCCCAAAGTGTATTTTTGTACAAAAGATGGGGCTTACAACTCAGGGAGAGGCCCAAAATATTTTCAGTTTGAAAATGGTGATTGCGCCGAGATTTTTAACATATCGGGACTTATACAATAACTGAGGCCCAAAATTGGTTCATTAAAAAAGGGTTGGGTCTTACACTCTATTAGAGGCCCAAGTGTTTAAAAAATGAAAAAATATGGGACTTACAGTTCAAAGAGAAGCCCAATTGATTTTCTGTTTGAAAACGGCGATCACGCCGAGATTTTCTTTTAACGCAGAGGGACTTATACAATAAGTGAGGCCCAAAATTGTTTTGGTTAAAAGGGGATTGGGTCTTACACTCTAATAGAGACCCAAAGTGTTTGAAAAATATTTGTTAGGGTGAAAATCAAAGAAAACCCCAATTTCATTTTTAAGGCATTTTTCCAAGAAAAATTAAGTAAAAAATGATAAAAATATCAAATTAAATCATTAAATAATGCTTAAGGTTTATGAAAAAAATATTTTATCCACATAAATATTTAAAATCATTTTGGTTTTAAAAATCAAGAAAAAAGAAATCATTTTAAAAGCATTTAAAACAATTTAAAACACTATTTTTAAATATATTAAAAATAATCTAAAAATAATACTTTTTTTTGTGATTTTTTGTGGATTAAAATATTATGGGGTATGCATTGGAAAATGATGATTTTTTGCTATGTAAAAGAATTGCTTGAGTTTTGAAAATAAAAATAAGAAAAAGAGGAAAGATGTCACAATATCATCTCCGACATTTCTTATGGGGTAAAAACTAGTACCGAAACTTTAATTTTCAACACGTTTTTTATCAAATTTCAAACACTCATAACTCTCTCAATTTTTATCGGAATCAAAATCCGGAAGTACCTACCTTGACCGATTTTTCGCAAGGAATCCGATGGTACCACACATACACACTGAAACTCGACGTACGAAACACGCAAATCGAAAAACCAGAACTGCACTTAATTTGTCGACATCGTTTCGCGCCAAACTTCCGACGCGCGTAACTCTCTCGATTTTTAACCGAATTAAGATCCGGAAGAGCCTATCTTGACCTATTTTTTGCGAGGAATCCAATGTTATCGCACATGCACACGGAAACTCAACATACAAAATGCAGAAATAAAAAAACCAGAACTGCACGTGTTTTGAAAACATCGTTCCGCGTCGAATTTCCAACACGCGTAACTCTCTCGATTTTTATCGGAATTGAAATTCGTAAAGACCTATCTTGACCGATTTTTCGCAAGGAATCTAATGGTGTTACTAATGCACAATGAAACTTAACACACAAAACGGAGAAATTAAAAAACCAGAACTGCACGTTGTTTTCGGCGCCGTTTCGCGTCAAATTTCCAACACGCGTAACTCTCTCGATTTTTATCGGAATTGAAATCCGTAAAAACCTATCTTGACTGATTTTTCGCAAGGAATCCAATGGTATTACTCACGCACAGGGATACTCAATGTACAGAACACACAAAGCAAAAAACCAGAACTGCTATCGTTAATTCGACGTCGTTTCGCGTCAAATTTCCAACGCGCGTAACTCTCTCAATTTTCATCGGAATTGAAATCCGTAAAAACCTATCTTGACCGATTTTTCACAAGGAATCCAATGGTGTTACTCATGCACATTAAAACTTAATGTACAGAATACACCAATAAAAAAAAACCAGAACTAGACATGATTTTGAAACAATCAAAATTCCACATAAAAACATGTTAAAATGCAAACAGTGGGAAAATCACAACATACACATTAAGGACTACATTTTTACTTCAAGAATTGTACAATATGATGCATGTATGTGGACAACAAAGGAAAGCATGATTCAAAGAATTCAAGTTGTTAATTTTACCTCTTTTTTTGGAGATTTTGGGCAACCTACCAAGTGCTTTGTTCCAGAAATGATTTGATGCTTTGGACACCCTCAAATGACCTCTTAGAAGCTTTTAGGATGGTTGGAATCAGCTGGAAACCTCTGGAGCAAGTTTGAGTACTTTCTCGCAAAATGGTCAAAAGTGGCCAAAATGCCAACTCTCTCAAATGGTGTTCCAGATGTGTGGCACCATTTGAGACAGTTCAAGGATGATATTTGGAGTGTGTTTGAGGTTTTATCTGGTGTGGAAAGTGACTGAATCAAGATATGACTTGAAAAATGCAAAAAAGTGCCATTTTGAGGTTTTGAGAGGTGACTTTGTGTTGTTGGTGCTATAGGTCACTTGTGAGAGTTTGGATCACCTACATATGATGTTTATGAGGTGTTAGGATCATGAGCTGTGATGAAAATGCTCTCTAACTCAAAAACTCAGAATTTCCTTACTAAAGAAGGCATTTTGGAGTGAAAGAGAGAATTTGAGGAAAGCATCTGTTTGATGGCTTTGGTGTACTCAAAATGAGCACAAATGAGCTCTATTTATAGTAGAGCAAGTTTGTTTTGCAAGCAACAGTGAATGGTGGCTGCAGCAGAGGTTTGGCCAATGTTGGCCAATGAAAATCCAAGTCTCATCTAGCCATTGACTAGAGGTTAGAGCACAGGCTGCTGGTTCCCTAGTTGTTGGAGGAATCTTGACTGAATTCAGTTGGAGGAAGCTCAGTTCATGCCACCTCTAAGCATCCATTAAATGCTCCAAACCAAAATTAGAGTTTTGTCCCTCTTTTAGGGATTTCTAGGTTTTGGCATGCTATTTTTGGTTCCTTGGACTTGGGAGGCTCATGGATCAGATCATCCCACTTGGATTTGATCCTTAGAACTGTCCAAAATGATGACAAGGCTTGAAAATTCGTGTGGCACAAAAAATGTGCAAATCTGCCCCTGAAAAATTCAGCTGCAGCAAGCCTTTTTGTAAAATCCATAACTCCCTGCCCGGGTATGCTATATGGACATTCTAGGACTTTCCGGAAAGCTTAGATGACGTACTTCAACTTTGATGTTTGGCCCTAGACCTGGTTCAACTTGGATAATGTAGAAAAACAGTCTTGAAGTTTAGGAAATCGTGTCCTTGAACTAAATCAAACTTGATGGACATGTTCCATGGGTGTTATAGGGTGTATTGAATCATGTCCTACGGCTTGGGAGCATGTCCTGGTCAAAAGTCAAAGCTACAGTTGACTTTTCTCGCGAAACCCTAACTGTGGTTCAGATGAAATTGAAACTTGTTGCTCAAGCTTCTTGGATCAATACATTGTTGCAAATGGATAAATGTGGTGTGTTAGGGATCCTCAAATCCTCTCTTGAGGTCTTGGCTCGTGTTTTGTCCTAAAAGTCAACTTAGAGGTGAATTAGGTCAAGAAACCCTAATTCCTGATTTTTGATGTATGCATCCCCTGAGGCTAAGTTGACTTGATGATGGGGTTTATGATGTTCCATGGAGTATTTTAGGTTATGCCTTGAAGCATTGTCTCATGCCCAGAGGAAAATTTCCATCTGGAGGCCCTAGTCGACCAAACCCTAATTTGGTGACACCAGCGATCCTGAGGCTTGATCCACCTAGAAGGGAGCAGCCTTGTGCTTAATCCTTGAAGTGGGAGTCCTCTTGATCCATTGTGGATATTTGAGAGGCTAGACAAGTTGAGGGTCATGTCATTCCTTGATTGATCCTTTGTTTAAGAACTCTGAGAGGGTTTGAAGTTTGATTGTAGTGGCCGCTCACCCATCTTTGGGGAGACTAATGAGGTACAAAGGTAAATCCATATTGTGCTGATGATTTGCACAAAGATGGGAAATATTAGTGGTCAAAATTTGGGGTATGACACCTGTGTCTACTAGTACGCTGGCTAAAGCATCGTCCTGGCAGTTGACTGTAATGTTGAGCATCATGTTATGACGGTGACCTTCTTCAGGTAATTCCTCATCACTAAATCTCAAGTTGTTGCAGGAAGTGATGTTAGAGATGATGCCATCGAACAGTCGTATTGACACATCCTCTTCCATAAAGGCCTGCTCTAAGACTTTCTGTAGAGCCTCTCTGTGGGCTTCTGAACTAAGTAACAGTGATAATACCGAGATCTTTGAAGGAGTTTGTAACAGCTGATCAACAATGTTGTTTTCACTCCTTTGGATGAGCTTCAGCATCTCATCATTATTTTTTGAAAGGTCGGGATTACTGGATTGACTGACTGGTGGATTAGGAACTTCTGTATGAGGTTCCTTTTCTTTGATAGGTTCTCCAACTCCTCTGTTGAAGATTCTACCACTCCGTGTTACTTGACTGATGTTTGAAATATTCACGACGGAGGGTAACAGAATTTCCTTTCCATTCTCAATTGTTGTTGCACCGTATTTGTAAGGGATAACCTTAGTTGATTCATACGGTAGCGGTCCTGGTAGATAGATAACTATGGGAGCCTTCTGATTTTTCTGACCATCGTAAGTAATTTCGATCCGTTCCTGGTTGGGAACTCTCGATACGTCAAGTAGAGGGATGATGGTACAAACATCCCTAGCCCTCTGATGATCAGAGATTACGACAACGTCCTTGATTTGATCAGCGAAGTAGTTGACTGATCCAAAACTTGACCATGGTTGAATCTCTTAGGGGTCCAACTGACTTTGAAGGGCTTCTCG
The DNA here is from genome assembly GCA_022829125.1 of Lathyrus tuberosus. Lineage (NCBI taxonomy): Eukaryota > Viridiplantae > Streptophyta > Magnoliopsida > Fabales > Fabaceae > Lathyrus > Lathyrus tuberosus. Next base: position 3,481,361 of record JALAZF010000353.1, read on the forward strand.
CATGAGGTAGCATCCTTGATTATCCACTGAGCAAACTCCGCACCGTTCATAGTTGTGTAGTGGCACCTGGCCATGTCCGCTTTGAATACAGTGTAACCTTACTAGATCTGTTTCCATCTACCGAACATCCTGACTTTGATATCTAGTAGGATTCCCGTTAGTGATACTAATTTGTTGGGTGTCTTCATCCATATAGATTGGAAGCCACCAGTGGTTCAATAAGTGCTGAAGTGTTTCCTGGACAAGGGCACAACCCTGATCGTCTTCGCAACCCGCTTTACAGTCCTGATAATCATGTGATACCAGGAACCCGAGCCGGACCTGTTTAGCATGTAACTCCACCAGGCTGGTATTCATCAAGCGAATATCGAAGATTTGAATCATGTTAATTTGATAATGATTCCTATCATGGTAGTCTTGAATCCATCCAAGATCCATCTGACGCTAGAGGGCTTCCTGCATGAAAGAGCATCCCTGTTTGTTTACCGAGCAGGTCAGGCAGGAATTATAATCGTGACGCGGCAGATTATGATACTGGCTTTGCCTTGAGTGCATTGCCACCAAGTTGACATTCATCGCACGGATATCATGGTTTTAAATGACGTTGGAATTCATATAAACCATGTTAACTCCACAAACTCAGTGCTCTTGGATCCATCCGAGACCCATCTATTCCTGTAGAGCTGATTGCACCACAAAACATCCTTGATTACTTTTAGAGCAGATATCACATTGGTGATAATTATGAGGTGGCACATGGCTATATCCACTCTGTCTACAATGCATCTTGACCAAGTTGGACCTTAACAAGAGTACATCATGAATTTGATAGATGTTGTTAGACTCTTCCTCTATCAAATTGACTGTAGCCTTCTCGTTTTGAGGCAACGGGTTCGTGAGAACATTAGGATTCGTATCCTTGAAAGATAAGACCCCGCTCCTAACAAGCTTTTGCACATCGGACTTGAAATTGAGATAGTTTTCTATGTTATGCCCTGGTCCTCCTTGATGGTAAGGGCAAGTCTGATCCACCTTAAACCAAAAAGGCGGATTTTTTGGTACTGTAAGAGGAGACCTGGTTTGGACGTGCCCCTTGGCTAACAGTAATGGAAATAGTTCTGCGTACGATACGGGTATAGGGTCAAATCCTGGTGGCCGCGTTGTACGATTGTTGTTGTATTGAGGATGAGCCTGCTGAAGAGGTTGTTGTGTCCTTTGCTGAAGTTGTTGCGACTGTGATTGGCTTTGAGCAACCTGACGTTGATACGTAGAAACAGGCGCGGGGTTGATAGCAGGAGTTACGGCTGCTACTGGTTGGTACCGTCGCCTTTGCTTTCCGAGAGAGATATTCCCAATATCTTGCTCCTTTTTCTTAGGGAGAGCACTACTGTATTTTTTAGTACCGCTTTTCGACCCAGTGTCTTTGACTAGACGTCCTTCTCGAACGGCTTCCTTGAGACGTACTCCCATACCGACCATTTATGTGAAGTCGCTGGGCGCACTGGCAACCATTCTGTCGTAATAAAATGAGCTCAAGGTCTTTAAGAAAATCTTTGTCATCTCTTTTTTCTCAAGAGGTGGACAAATTTGAGCGGCAATTTCACGCCATCTCTGAGCGTATTCCTTAAAGGTTTCCTTGTCCTTTTGTGACATTGATCTGAGTTGATCTCTGTCCGGTGCCATGTCCAAATTGTATTTATATTGTTGGATGAAGGCAGTGCCAAGATCTCTGAAAGTACTAATCGTAGTGCGGTTTAAACCCATGTACCATTTTAATGCGGCACCGGTTAAAGTATCCTGAAAGTAGTGAATCAGTAGCTCCTGGTTCTCTGTCTGAGCTGACATTCGCCGAGCGTACATCACCAAATGGCTTTGAGGGTAAGAGTTACCCTTGTACTTTTCAAAATTGGGTACTTGGAACTTGTGCGGGACTTTCACATTGGGGACCAAACAAAGGTCTACGGCGTCCTTTCCAAATAGATCCTGACCGCGAAGAGCTTGCAGTTCCTTCTGCATTTCCAGGAACTGCTCCTGGAATTCATCCATTCTATCGAACATACTTTCCTTTCTACCAGAAGGTATCTGTGGAATCTGTCCTTCCGAGACAGTGTGCACCACAAGGGGTGGTACCGTTACTACGGCAGTGAATCTTGGCGCTTCCCGAAGTTTGTAACCTTCAGGAGTCCTCATTATGCCTCTGGAATCATCGCTTTCCCGAAGTTTGTAACCTTCAGGCCCAGCGGCTTCTGCTCTGACTCCCTGATCTTCAGTGATCGGCAGAACATATCCTTCCGGGATATAGTTAACATGCATGCCCCAGGGACGATCTTTCGGCATTTGATACCTAGGATCATACTTCTCTACTATGGGCGTTGAGGTGATCTCTGAGATCACAGTTCTTTGTAGCAGAGCTTCTGCCATGGCTTGCATGTCATTACGAAGCTTTCTCATATCCTCTCTCAGAGTGTTGATATCTTCTTTCAACTCTCTGTTATCTTCCTCGAGATCATCCATCTTTTTCTGACGATTGGCCCGAGTATTGTACGAATGAGACAGTTTGACTCTAGAACCGAGACACAAATGTAAGATTCGTAGGTAAGAAGAATACGTGACGTGAGAATGATGAATGCAATGATTATATTATTTTTTTTTTGTTTAATCAAAATAAACTTCGACAATTAGATTGCAAATATCAAACAGTGGGGACACCCCCGTTTTATTGAATTCAAAGGATTGCGGAAATGGAAATACAGTAAATTACAAGGTGCAGAAACAGAAACCTAAGCTAATGGGTCCCGAGTCCTCTCTGAGGAGAACTCGGGTGCTGATTCTGGTACTTTTCTTTTCTTGGACCGGGGCTCTTGGGCCGTTGTCGGGTTCTCATTCCTTTGCCAAGTGAAAGGGGCGAACAAATTCGTTTGGCCATCCTGATTTTCTATAGCATGTTGCTCCAAAATCTCAATTAGAGCATCCTTATCTTTCAGTAGTTGCTGTATTTTGGTACACTCCACATTGAGAATGCGGTACTTGTTCTTCCAAGACCTCTTCTCCTGTTGAACTTTGTTGAGAGTAACCTGAATTTTTTCCGTTTCAGTCATGAAGTACATGACAGATTCCCTTGGCGGAAGAACTCTGTGACGAGGATAAGGCATCTTTAGCTTGAGAGCTCTAGTTTGTACCCAGTGGAGATAAGGCTCCACCGAGACACAGTCCGGTTTTCCTAGAGACTCCCGTCCTTTCTTATGAACATGTTTCCAAGAGTGCACTATTTCCATCTTTAATGCCCTGTCATTTTCTCCTTCCTTGAGGAAAAGACCTTCTAGATGAGCATTACGCGGGACATGCCTCATCGGGTATCCAAATTGACGACGAACTAAAACTGGATGGTAATTGATTCCTCCCTTAGTTCCTATGAGGGGTACGTTGGGGAAGTTTCCACAACGGTCAATGATTTTGATCCTGTCATAAATCCTATTGTACCAATCTATGTCAGAGTTGGTAAGAGACATGATTTTCTGCGACCAACGTAAGGCACTCTTATGATCCCAAAAAGCAGCAGACTTAGGAAAATAGGAGATAAACCATTTATATAGCAGGGGTACAAAGCACGTGATCAGTCCTCCGCTGTATAAATTCCTTAAGTGTACAGAATGATACGCATCTGCGAGCAAGGTTGGTACGACATTTCCAATGAGAGGAACCTTAATGGCGTTGATATCGACGAAGTTATCAATGTTGGGAAACAGAAATAACCCGTAGGTGAGTGTAACACGGTTTTTGTGACCGCCCACATCCGCCAGCGGATGGGATTGGGTGCTACTTTCTGATTTCTTATTTATCCTATGTAGCTGGAAAGGAAAGGGAAGCTATCTCAAACTAACCTTGCACGCAAATGTTTTCTTTAACAAGTGCTAAGAGATTGGGGAGTTCGGGGTCAGGTTATACAATGGGGAGTTGTCAATTACCCATCCTATACATGGTTATCCATGGGTTGATAGCAATTTTCTACTGTTCTACTGTTTTCTACTTGATGGTGTTTGTCTGTAAAAGGGAAAGTTTCTCCTTTGGGAAAGTTGAGAGACGTTGAAAAGATATTTTTGTTGTTTCCGGGTTTTTCGATGTTTTTGGTAAGGTACTGGACCTAAGGTTTTTGTTTAGTGTGCTCGCTAAGATTTCACAATCTTATGCCTACGTATTCCTGTTAAAGAAAACAGGGAAATCAGAGCAATCGTAGTTCCTCTTATTATATGGGAGGAAAAGAGATATTTGGGTATCTTGTTCAAAGCCCAAGATATGAAGCTAAAGGTGATTTGTATCTTGTTCAAAGCCCAAGATATGAAGCTAAAAGGGATTTGTATCTTGTTCAAAGCCCAAGATTGAAGCTAAAAGGGATTTGTATCTTGTTCAAAGCCCAAGATTGAAGCTAAAAGTGATTTGTATCTTGTTCAAAGCCCAAGATATGAAGCTAAAAGGGTGTTTGTAGGAATTGATTGAAAAGAGTGAAGAGATTAAAGATTGAGATATGAATATCTGGGAAAAACATCGGATGAAAATAGAAGGAATATCCGGGAAAGCGTCGGATGAAAATTGAAGGAATATCCGTGAAAGCGTCGGATGAAAATTGAAGGAATATTCGGGAAAGCGTCGGATGAAAATTGAAGGAATATCCGGGAAAACGTCGGATGAAAGTTGAAGGAATATCCGGGAAAATGTCGGATGTTAAAAAGAGGGAAGGATTTTTCCTGGGTTTAGAAGGAACTTGAGAATGTCTTTGAGACTCAAGAGGGGATATAGACTGTCCAAGTCTAATGGGTGTGTCTTTTGTACTATGTGTAAGAGAAAATACGCTTCGGGATCAAGATCTAGACTCATTTGAAAGACTGCTCTAGCAAGATGACTAGTTTCTATTCCTATACCTTTAGGAGGTCGTCGGGACAATTTGTACAAAGCCCAAGAGAAGGCAGGAGAAACTTTTAAGAAGCCGAAGGGACAACAAGAGGGAGTTCTAAGAAGAGGCTGTGGAAAATTCTAAGAAGCCAAAGGGTCCTTGTACAATGCCCAAGAGGAGGCGGGGATGCTTTTAGGAAGCCTGTGGGTCCTTGCACTAAGCCCAAGAGGAGGCTGATGAACAGTTCCAGAAGGGGTTTCACTTGGAACAATGGCCTTCTGTATATGAACTGTCCAAGGGGGAAATTTCCTAGATCTAGTTGTCTAAAATTTTTGTAAAGGAAAATCCTCATTGTCAAAGGAGGGTGAAATATCCGGGAGAACGTCGGATGTAAGGAGACGGGATTTTGTCCGGTTCTAGACGTATTTGCCGGGGGAACTCTAAATATCTATACTAGTATTACACAATTGATATGAGTTTATGAAAGAAGACTTACAGTGTAACAGCCCCACAATACAGTTATATATATGAAAGCAGATAAAATAAAGCGGATAAACACTTACCCGTTGTAGAGCTTCCATGCTGTTTGGTTAGTTGTTCAACAAAGAAATGAAAGAAAGTTTTGATAACAAATATGTATTTGAATTTAAATCACAAGGAAAGTTATTTTGAAAAGAAACGATATAAATATCCGGGAAAACGTCGGATTGAAAGAGATAAAAATAAAAGGGTGCTCGCTAAGACTTTGCAGTCTTATGCCTACGTATTCTCAACAGGATCTTGAGAAATCAGAGCAGTCGTAGTTCGCCCCTAAGGGGCACGAACTACAAAAAATAAAGTTTAAATCGCACGGCGGCGAGAGGGAAAATCTATTCTAAAATTATCATGCTTGGTTGAACTATTCTAATGTCTGTCTTATTTCAAACCTAATCGAAAATTAAATTTGAACTAAGAGATCTAAAGGGAGCATGCATACGTGGCAAAACATCACGGAATAAATGAATAGAAAACACACCGCAAAACACCGTGGATAAAAATAGAGGTACACGACAAAACATTGTGGATAAAAACAGAGGTACACGGCAAAATATCGTGAAATGTCAAATAACAGGTATACGTGGGGAAACATCACGTAATAAATAAACAGAGATACAGACATTCACGGCAGAGCATCGTGAGATAAAAGCAATATACACGACAAAACATCGTGTGTGAAAATATACACGGAAGAACATCGTGAATAAACAGAGAGAAAATACACGGCAAAACATCATGTCATCATGGAAAAACATCATGGTAATTAAAACGTACACGGAAGACCATCGTGTAAAATAAACAGACATTCACGGCAGAACATCGTGACAGATAAAATATACGTTCACGGAAAAAAAACATCGTGAGAATAAAAGCAAGCACGGCAAAACATCGTGTCAGAGTTTTGAAAACTATACATGGACTTATACAATGACTGAGGCCCAAAAAGGTTTTCTGTACAAAGGGATGGGTCTTACACTCTCTCAAGAGGCCCAAGTGAGTGCAGTGTATTTACAGAAAATACTTGTTTGCAAGTTTAATTATTTTTAACAGATGTGAATAAATCATGCATGGCATACAAGCAAAGCATTTAAATTCGAGTTTACCGTACACCGGTGAATTTTTCCACGCAAGCAGAGGAGCGTCTGATGAGCTTGAGATCCCGACGAAGCTTTAAGCGTCCAATGAGCTTCAAGGCGTCACTTAAGAATTTCTGCATCAGATGGAAAAACCAAACAAGCAGAGAAAACCAAAGATCGCATAAAAATGCCTTTGATCTAATCAAGTGGTTAGATTTGAATCGAAATTACAAAGTAAATCGGAAAACAAATATTTAATTACAAACAAATTATTGAAAGTAATTCTAAACCACGGAAAATCAAATAATCAAATAATAATCAATTTAAACAATGAGATGATCAATTAAGTCAAAATATATTTAGTAAAACTCACTAAACCATATTAATTATTAACATAATAATTAATTAATTTTAACTTAAATGAAAATAAAGATGGGCTTGGAATAGCACATGAAGGGTGTGATTAGCAAATATTGACATGGTCCTAAAATATTTATCAAGTATAAATCTAAATAAAAATAGTGAATGAACAAAATTAAAATAAAACTTCAATTTAAAAGGATGGAAATAAAACCTGTTGCTCACGTTGTAATTCTGAAGCAAACAAGAAACCCTTTCCTCTTTCTCAAACGCTCTAACTCAAACGCTCTCTCTCTGAACTTCAAACACGTTTCTTATTCCGTGTGATTTTCGGCCGTCATCCCTCCGTTTTCGATGATTCTTCCGGCGACACGCAAACCCCTTCCGTCCGTGAAACCTCCGTTCGCATTCGCCTCTGCTCGTTTTGATTCTCGCCGTCTCCGATCGGTTTCTGGCGCGGCGATCTTTCGAAGAAAAAGGGCGAGGTGGTGATGAAGGTAAGTTCATCTTCTTCCCTTTTTTATTTCTGCAATTTACTGTTAAAAACAAATAAATTGGTGTTAGGGTTTGAAAAATAGGAAAATTGATGAATTTCTGAATTTGAATTGGAAAAGGAATTGATATTGCTGTTGATTTTCGCAGGCGATCATGTTGTTGTTGCGTGCTGGATCAATGTGAACAAGTTTCGAGCGTGTCGGCGACGTCGGCGTCGAAACTCCTTGCTCTGGCTCTGCATAATCGTGAGTTTTCTTCTCTCTTTTTGTTTTCTGCAGAATGGTGAGTTTATGGTTGTAAATTGATCTTCCCTATTTGAATTTGAATCTGAAATTGTTGATGTTGTTTTGCTGTGAATTATGCAGGTTTTTGCAGAAATTGTAGTGATGTTCCTGTAATAAAATGACAGAAGGTGAGTTATAAGTTCTATAACAGATATTGAATTAAAATCTTGAAAACAGAACATTGATGAGTATTGAAATGAATTGGAAATATTGTTGTTATGTTTATGCATATGTGATTGAATTGTAGTTTCAAAAACGGATGCTGTGAAACTCTGTTTCTGAACTTTTGTAGGTGGAATTTGGAAGTTGTCGCAGCTAACTCGATTTGTGGCTTGTATTGAAGCTTTGTTGGAGTTCCTGCAGAAATTTTCCTGTTTTTTCTTACTATATTCATGTTTTAACCAAGTTAATTGTAACAATGAGAAAAAATGTAAGATAAATATGTATATATGTACATGTGATGAGCGAAATGTGTATGTATGTGAATTTTTTACAGAAAAAATTTAGATTGAAATAGGAAAGGGGGGTGTGCAGCCCCTTTGATGTATGCTTCACAAATTTCTTCTTTTTTTCCTTCCAAACCAAACTTGTAAAAGATAGAAAGTACTCCCTCTGGTCACTATTATAAGCAAAAAAAACACCTTAAATCTTGGTCACTATTATAAGCAAAAGTCATTAAATTTTAGACTAATTAATGCTTGTATTACTATTATACCCTTAATTTAATTCAAAAACATTTAATGTTGGTAGTTGATTCATTAAATAAACTAAGGATATTATCGTAAATTTTACTTTGATTATACATGAAATCAAGAAAATTAATTATACGTAACTAATTTTCTTAATACGTGTGAAAGTAGTTATTTTGGCTTATAATTGTGACCGGAGGGAGTATATGAATTAGAGAAAAAGAGAAACAAGTTAAGAAACTTGTTTGGTGTAGTTGTGAAGTGAATTGTGAATCTCTATTTATAGAAAAAATATTGTGTAACTCTTAAGCTATCTCAAGATAAGAGTTGAATGAAAATTCAAAGTCTTTGGTTTTTAGTCTAATTTGTTACAAATTTTAATGGCTTGTAAGACAATGTTTTTAAGTCTCTTGTGCAATTGGTTAATGGAAATGAGTCAAGGGAACAAGGCCATGTTATGTGTTCTAAGAGATAAGGCAAGGGGACAAGGTTATGTGGATTATCTTATAAGAAACAAAACAAAAAAAATTGTAACACAAAAATATATTTTTCTCTTGGAAATAACAACATAAAAAATATGAAAAAATTCACCCAATATATGTATATATGTAAGGCGCGGCAACATATATATATAACAACAAAGAAAACAAACCAACAAAAAAAAGCATTAGCATATAAGTATATTTTTTTTAAACAGTGTTTATATGTATATATAAAAATGGCACACAAAAACAAATATATATACATATTTTTTTTATTATTTTTTCTTTCATGGGTAAAACAAACTATATTTATTTATTTATATTTTTTTTTTAAAAAGAAAATGAAATACAATATATACATATATATATTTTTTATTTTTTTTTCATCTTTATTCACGCAAAATAAAACATAAATGAGATATTGGATTAAATTGTGAGAAAATTGAGTGAATAAGGGACATTTGTCAGTTCGATTAAAAAAACACATTCGTTCATCGATTTTCGCATAATTAACCAAAAAAAGACAGAGATTTTAACGCATATATTCTGACTGAAAATTCAAACAATATGTACGAAAAAAACAGATGATATGATATGCAGATGACACGAAGTGAAAATACAGTCGGGTTTTGACAATGGGTGGTCAAAATTTGGGGTATGACAGTGAGCAGAACAAAGATGTTCTCGAAAGCAGTCACGTTCCCTATACTAGCAAAGTGCATAGCCTTCTTTACCAGAAACTTGGCTGGTAAACCTGGGATTCCTCCCTTGGTGGTCATGTGAGTCTTGATTTCTGACTCATCCAAATAGATTGCTTTTGCAATGGTCTGATCCTTTGGAATTTCTTCCAGTCCAGAAAATGGAGCTTGATCAGTAATGGATAGATCAATCAGATGAGAATACTCCTCCAACGTTGGTGCGAGCTGGTACTCCGGGAATGTGAAACAGTGATAGACCGGATCGTAAAACTGAATGAGTACCTCCAGGATTCCCTTAATTACATGGACCCTTAACAGAGGTAGCAGACCTCCATACTTGGCTTTGAAAGCGTCAGGGTTAGTGATCATCCTTGCTAATCCTCTCAAATCCCCTAGTTTTGGAACCTTGAAGGTATACTTGTGAGTTTTTCTTCTACCGAAATCATTAGCGCAATCCTTTTCTCTTTGACATTTGCAATCATTGTCTTAGTTTAATTTGAAAAAGAGACACTAGAAGAGAAAATTTTTCTTTGCTTAATGTTTTTTAAATGAATATATGAATGCAGCACACAAAAACATAGAAAAAACATGGGGTCAAAGGGTCGGTGTCATGAAGTCAAGGCTCTACCAATCCCAAAGGTTTATACTAGTGATTTTTGTACATGTCTCTCAAAATCATTGATTCTTGTCGAGATAACATCAGTGGGCCAGGAACCGTGCTAGGTGATGTATTTCAAAGAATCTCAGAAGAGGGTAGTATCGTGTGACAACTATTTCCGATAGCTTCCGCACTACTGAAAGAGGTTTTTCCTAGGTGTGTACTTAATCTTTTCACATGCGGCATCACACGCATTCCCATTAGCATAAAAATAAACACTGATATCAATTAGGAAAAGCAGTATATATATTTGTCCAAATGTCCTAGACTTTTTAAGAGCTATGAATCCTATGATCCTAACAGAAAATGGCTCCCCGGCGGAGTCGCCATTCTGTGGTACCTTCCCAACTTAAAGGTTTTTGACCTAAGATCCTAGTGAGGGCCGATCCTAGCAATAATGACATTCCTCGATGGAACCGTCATTCGGTGAAACCTTGTGAACCCAAGGACTCTTCCTAATAGAAGGTTTCAACCAGAGAGATAAGAGAGACAAGATTCCTTTGTTTGGCCCTGTGGCGAGCGATTTTGGACGCGGTTCTTAAGCGCTGGTCGCTCTCTGCGGTTGAGTTTTAACTACAGGTCGATTCATTTTTTATCCTATTGTGAGCTGAATAAGGAAGGGAAATAGATGTCTCCAATTAACCCTGCTTTGCATACTGAGATTAAACAGCAATCTGTTAGGTTACGAATGCTATCAATGTGGGGGGCCTTTGTACTGGTTATTTGTATTTTCGCCAATACGGTTTTCTTTTCTCTTTCTAGGACTTTATAGCGGGAAACGAGGATTTAGGATGTTAGGACTGATGCTTTTGATACATACATGAGAGTATGGGATTTTGGGTTTTTGTTTAGTGTGCTCGCTAAGATTTTTCTTTCAATCTTATGCCTACTTATTCCTGTTTACCGAAACAGGGAAATCAGAGCGTTCGTAGTTCCTCCTATTCTATGGGAGGAAATGGTTGTTTTTGGTGTCTTGTTCAAAGCCCAAGACGTGAAGCGAAAGGTGGTTTGTATCTTGTTCAAAGCCCAAGATGTGAAGCTAAAAGGGTGTTGACTTTAGAGAGAATTTGTCATCTCTAAAGAGGTTTGTCTGTCACAACTATTGGGTGACTGATTGTAAAGGAGGATTACTTTAGCCGGGATACGTGGATCCGGCAATGCCATAATTTCCTTTATAGGGGATTTTAACCTGAAGGAGAAGACTTTAACTCAGTGTAGAGCAATGTTATCTTTCCTTAGGAATTTCTCATACTAAAAGAGGGACATTGGCATGGATGTAGATGATCCAGAGGCTTGCCGCTTACAGCGATTAGATGAAAGGGGAAGGAGTTGTTGATGTTTGTGTACTGTGAACGAGGCACAACTTTGATGCTAAAAGGTTAATTGGATTAACTAGTGGTTTTCTTATATAAAGCCTAAGAGGAGGCTATTATGTGTCTCGTACAAAGCCTGAGAGAGAGGATAAAAGGTTTTGACTCGACGATGAAGTCTTTTGGTATCTCGTATAAAGCCCGAGATGGAGGCGAATTGACTCAACAAGAGAGGTTTTTGTATCTCGTACGAAGCCCGAGATGGAGGCTGTTGTTTGTTTGGCTCAATAAGAACCTTTTTGTATCTCGTATAAAGCCCGAGATGGAGGCAAAAAGGGTGATTGACTCAACGAGGAAGTCTCTTATGTGTCTCGTACAAAGCCCGAGAGAGAGAGGCTAAACTTTGTTTGACTCCGCTGGGGAGGATCATTGTACAAAGCCCAAGAGGAGGCTATGGTGACTGTTTCAGTTGAGTGACAGGTCCAGTATACTGATTTGGAAAGAGAAAATCAGTTCTTATATGAGTAACACTGTACTCAAGGATTTGATTCAAGGATCCGGGTTATTCCTGCTCTTTTAGGAATTGGGAAATCCGAAGGGTATTGAGACTGTCGGAGTCTACGGGTTTTCTTCCTATTTAACGAAGGGGTCACTTGAGAATGTCTTTGAGACTCAAGGATATTAGACTGTCCAAGTCTAGAGTTTTATCTTTTGTACTATGCTTTAAGAAACAGTAGTAGACTCTTTGAAAGGACTGTTCTATGCAGATGATTAAGTTCTGTTCCTATACCTCTAGGAGGTCGTCGGGACAATTTGTACGAAGCCCAAGAGGAGGCTGGAAACTTTTAAGAAGCCGATCGGTCCTTGTACTAAGCCCAAGAGGAGGCTATCATTCCCGGAGGAAGAGATCATTATACGAAGCCTAAGAGGAGGTTGTGAATACTTCTAAGAAGCCGTAGGGTCCTTGTACTAAGCCCAAGAGGAGGCGGGGTTGCTTTTAGGAAGCCCGTGGGTCCTTGTACGATGCCCAAGAGGAGGCCGATGCTTTTAAGAAGCCTGTGAGTCCCCAAACCCCGAGAAATTCAAGGCAAGCTATTCACAAGGAATAAATCAAGTCAGGAAAGTTTGAGAATTTGGAAGAAACTCAAAGATGCCATTCACGGAGAATACATTCATCTCTGGGAATAGAGTTTCTTGACAATTCCTAATGAGGACAGCCGAAGAGAAGACTGTATCTGGTGATCCTATTGGGGATCTAGGTGTCTATTTCTACGAATAAATGAAACGGCGTCACCTAGTTCTAGACGTAGTTGCCGGGGAAACTCTAAATATCTATACTATTATTACACAGTTGATATGAGTTTATGAAAGAAGACTTACAGTGAAACAGCCCCACAATACAGTTATATGTATATGAAAGCGGTAAATGAAAGCAATAACCACTTACTCGGTTGTAGAGCTTCCATGCTGTTTGGTTAGTTGTTCAACAAAGAAAAATTGAAAACAACAATATATTCAAAATCAAAGGAGAAAGTGTTTTGAAAAAGAAAGGTTTGGGGCTTACAGCTCGAGGAGAGGCCCAGGGTTTTATCAGTGAGCGCACTGTTTGAATTTGTACAGAGGGACTTATTCAAGTGACTGAGGCCCAAAAAGTTTTCTGTACAAAGGGATGAGTCTTACACTCTCTCAAGAGGCCCAAAAAGTTTTAAAGAAAAAGAGTGGGGCTTATAACACGAGGGTAGGCCCAATTGATTTTTCGTTTAAAAATGGCGATCGCGCTGAGGTTTTCTTTTAACGCAGAGGGACTTATACAATAAGTGAGACCCAAAATGGTTTTGGTTAAAAGGGGATTGGGTCTTACACTCTAATAGAGGCCCAAAAGGTTTTGAATGGGTCTTATAGCTCAAGGAGAGGCCCATGGTTATTTTTAAAAAGGCGACGATCGCAACGTTTGTTTTTTACGGTATCGGGACTTATACAAATCTGAGGCCCAAAAATGATTTGGTCAAAAAAAGGAGAAAATTTTACTCCATACCCCTACAGTTATACCAAAACCCCTACAATTTTTAAAAAATGTCAATTTTGTCCTTATTGTTTTTTAATTATTTATTTTTTATTGTTCGTGTCAATCTTTATTCATCGGAAGACTTGCCGAAAGTGTACCGGAATGATATTCGTTACTTTAGGCTACAGTTTTTAACCGTTGCTGAAACTCATTTAGAATTTTTTTTAAACCGGAACACATTCTGTGTTTTAATAATACATCCAAATAGTATTATTAAGACCGGAAGTATTGGCCTAAGTGTTCCGGTACACTTTCGGCAAGTCTTCCGATGAATAAAAATTGACACGAACAATAAAAAGTAAAAAATAAAAAATAATTAAAAATAAATAAGGGTAAAATTGATATTTTAAAAAAATTGTAGGGGTATTGGTATAACTGTAGGGGTATGGGGTAAAATTTTCAAAAAATGATTGGGTCTTACACTCTATTAGAGGCCTAAAATGTTTTGAAAATGATTTATGAGGGTTGAATTAATCCAAAAACCCTAATTTGTTTTCAAAAATGTATTTAATTGAATAAAAAATTCAATTAAAATGATCAAAATTGTTTAACATATGGAAAACAAATTGTGATCTTGGATTAATGCTTCAAAAATTAAGTATTGACCTACAAAATAATTAGAAAGCATTAAAAGTTGCAAAATCAATGTGGAAAAAATATTTAAAATGTCAAAAACAATTAAAATATTAATTCTTTGAAAAAATATCAATTATATGAAATAAATAATATTTTTGGGATTTTTTGATAAAATAAAATATTTTAACATTTTTGTGAATTATTAAAAAAAGCATCAACTCAAAATCATTAAAACTCAGAGAGAAGTTAATTTTTGAATCAATTAAACAAAAATCACAAAATTCAAATATTCAAATTTATGAAAATGGCGCCAAGAACACACCAAGAACACGCGCGTGTTCTGAGTTTCCCAGATTTGCATTTTCCATCCAATCTCACTGAATACTTAACCATATCATACAATCCACATACCAATCAACTCGTTTCAACCTCACGATCATGTCTATAACACTTAATTTCATTTAAATTAAACATAAAACATGAAATCACGAAGAAACCTCAAGAACCCTAATTTCTGCATGAAGGCTAGGATTTTTGATACACTATTCAAACAAAGCAATTAATTGAGAGAAAACATTCCATGCATGATTATGAACATATGGCCAAATTATTGTGCAGCAAAAATTGCATGGATCATAGAGTTAGAAGAGCTCATGCTTACCACTTGCAGCTGGTGATCGTGATTTGTGTAGGAGGTGTTACAGTTATGTTGTGATGATCTGAACAGCTTCCCTAGGTGCTATGGAGTGTGTTTGAATGCTTGGACTTGATGGAAATTGGCTGGATCACTTCATGGCATCTCAACTGCACTTTGGTTAAAACCTTGAGCAATTGACTGGTGATTCTGAGAAATCAATGTTCCAGTTGTTGTTTAAGTGTTTGATCAGCTCATATGTGATGTATATGAGGTGTGTGAGTGATTGGTTTGAGTGGAATTGCCCTCTAGCTCAAAACCCGATAGTTACCTTGCTAAGAAAGGCATTTTTGCCAAGAGAAAGAGATTTTTAGAAAGGCAAGTGTTGTAGGCCTTTGGTGTACTTAAACTGAACACAATTGAGCTCTATTTATAGTAGAGCAAGTTTGTTTTGCAAGGAATAGTGAATGGCAACTGCTAAGTAGGTTTGGCCAATGTTGTCCAATGAAAATCCAAGTCTCCTCTAGCCATTGACTAGAGGTTAGAGCACAGAGATTTGGTTCCCTTGGTCTTGGATAAGTCTTGACTGATTTCAGATGAGAATGGCTCAGTCCATGCCACCTTGATGCTTCCATTGAATGCTTCAATCCAAATTTGGAGTCTTGTCCCTATTTTGGTCATTCAAGGTTCAACATGCTATTTCTTGTTCCATGGACTTTGGAGGCTTGGCTCAGTGATTGTCCCCTTTAGATTCAATCCTCAGATGTGTCCAAGTGGATAGGAGCATTTGAATTTGGCTGATTTTGGCAAATCGAGCAAAATTGCAAATTCTGCCTTGCCTTTGACAAATTTCAGCAAGGCAACTTGCCAATGTCATATCTCATGGTGTAAGTTGAATTTGGTAATGTTCTTGACCATTTTGGAAAGCCCTTACATGATACAACAACTGTTTAAACATGTTTGGTTTTGATCTCTTTTGAATCCAAGTGAAAAATCCCCCTACATTTGGCAAAAAGTAAGGCAAAATCTGACTTAGTGAAATTTTCACTAAGTGTTGGAATAAAGTGTTTTCTCTTGATTTTGATCACTCCATAACTCAAAATCCATGAGGAATTTGGACATAGGTCAGTATGAAGCTTTTGTAGAGGGAAATGAGATCTACAAATCAAGCTTTGAATGGGGCACAATGACCTTGTGGTTTAGGAGTTATGGTCCTCCAAAGTTGGTGCATTAGTGGCACTTTTTCATGACTTAGAAAAATTTCTAAGTTTTATGGTTACCCCTTTTACAAGTTATCCAACTTTTCTTGATTTTTCTTGATGAATGATGATTCAAATCATACATTAACATCATTTTAGGGTTAAAAATCCATTTTGGTGAAAAATCTCAAAAAGTCAAAGTTGACTTTTGTGCACAGTTGATTTTTTATCAGATGAATTCCAAACTGTGCAATTCTTCAGGAAATCATGTCCTTGACCTAAATCAAACTTGATAGACATGTTCCATGGGTGTTATAGGGTATATTGGTGCATGTCATAGGGTTTGGGAGCATGTCCTGGTCAAAAGTCAAAGTTACAGTTGACTTTTCCCTTAAAACCCTAATTGTGGTGCAGATGAATTTGAGACTTGTTGCTCAAGCTTCTTGGATTAATCCATTGTTCCAAGTGGATCAATATAGTTCATTAGAGACCCTCAAACCCTCTCTTGAGGTCTTGGCTCATGGTTTGTCCCAAAAGTCAACTTAGGGGTGAATTAGGTCAAGAAACCCTAATTCCTAATTTTTTATGAATGCATCCCCTGAGGCAAAATTGACTTGATGATTGGGTCTATGAGGTTCCATGAAGTATATTAGGTTAGGTTTTGGATCATTGGCTTGTGCCTAGATGAAAATTTTCCATCTGGAGGCCCTGGTCGACCAAAACCCTAATTTGGTGACACTGTCGATCTTGAGACTTGATCCACCTAGAAGGGAGCAGCCTTGTGCTTAATCCTTGAAGTGGGAGTCCTTTTGATCCATTGTGGATGTTTGAGAGGTTAGACAAGTTGAAGATCATGTCATTCCTTGATTGATCCTTTGTCTAAGGCTCTGGGAGGGCTTGAAACCCTAATTTTGATTGTAGTGGATGCTCACCCATCTTTGGGGAGACTGATGAAGTATGATGGTTCCTCCATATTGTGATGATGATTTTCACAATGATGGGAAATCTTAGTGGTCAAAATTTGGGGATTGACAGATGCCCCTATTTAATCTTCTTGGACACGAAGGTGTGAATGACGAAGGTATTTGGGCATTCGGGGTGCAAGAGGCTTAAATATCGGAATACCCGAAATTTTGATGGTGGTTATGAATGGTAGCTTACGCATTCATCTTCTTTAGCTAAGCAATGATGCTTAGAAAAGGTAAACTTCCCCTCGATCCTGGTCTTCAGCCAAGGAACTGGTCTCAGTTTTCTTTTGTTAACTTCCCCTCGTTCTTGGTTTCCTGCCAAGGAACTGGTCTTAGTTTCTGAAGCAAACTTCCCCTCGATCCTGGTTACCTACCAAGGAACTGGTCTTAGTTTCTGATTTAAACTTCCCCTCGATCCTGGTTTCCTACCAAGGAACTGGTCTTAGTTTCTTTCGTCAATAAACTTAATTGACAAGGGATGCTATGTGTAGCGGTTTTCCTCAAACTTCTCGCCGAATTTTCCTGGGGAGATGCCATTTGAGTGGAAAAAGTTTCGATGTCAGACTTGCTGGGGAACCCAGTCGTCTGAGTTGTAGAGGTGTACAAACTTCTCTGTTGGAGACGCCATTTGCCGACTCTATCTGGGGAAAGCGAGTCTCTTGAGAGACCGCATTCGTTTGGGGTCTTTACATCATACTTTTCTCGGAGATCTTCTCGGAGAAATGCCATATGATGTGATCCAATTTTGAGGTGCCGATGCCCTTTTCATCAGTGGGTTTTTCGGAGAAAACTATCGTACTGCCGAATCTTCGATTAGGAGGCTTTCTCTGTGGATTTTCCTTAATCCGGGAAAGCAAGGATATCATCCTCAATGGTGAAGAGTGACGTTAACTGGGGGCTTCTCTGGTTTTTCAGAGGCTCAAGTTATCAAAGTGGTCGAGGAACCAACTTCAATCTAGAAATAAAACTGGAGGAGAGAGAATGTTCGGACGTAACACTTCCCGACGAGGGAAGCACTGACAACTCGATTGAGAGAACTTTTATCACTAGGGGACAAGGCCGACTAGAGTGATAGTGATGCAATATGAAATGTGAATGCAAATCAATAATGAATGATGTGTGTATGTTTATACTGACAAAACTGACGCGACATACAAACTGACAGGTGAACATGACTGGATACTCGGCCATCGCGGGGCGAAGAAGTATCGTTGGTTTAGAATAGCAATTCCACCTTGCTTAGGAGAGATAGTCCCTGTGGGGAATACCGTTGATCGGGCTTAGGAGATAAGAACTCGGCCGAGGCGTGTCAGACGGAATAGTTGCATCCGACAATGTTGATCCTTCATTCAGGCGTACTGGGTTAGAAGGAGTACTTTGATTCTGCACTTTGAAGTTCGCTTATTTCTGGAGAAGCGGTCGATGTTTCTTTGATGTTCAACAGTCAAAAGAAATTGCCGACTTTATTTTAAAAGCAGAAAAAGTTTTAACAAGTAAATTCATTTTTGTTTTATTTCAAGAATCGTTAATCATGTTAACAACGTCGTTCTGTAAAGCTAAAACAAATAAGAATTACAACCAAAAGCACAAGGGCTCAAATTTTATTGATAAGACGGAGATCAGCCAAACGCGTGATTCCAAAGAGTATTTACAAAGTTAGAAAATGGTAATTTTACAGGGAAAAGGGCTACGTTGAAACATAACGACCACTATCCTTCTACCAACTTTGAATTCGGGACATCCTGAGCTTCTGTCGAAGATGACCTTGACTGGAGTTTTCCTCCGATGGATGGTGTAACTGCTGCTGAGGGACTTGCCTCTGTTGAACGTAGTTACTTGCCATTATCCCTAACTTTTGCCTGGATTGTACTTTGATGTTTCCAATCCATCGGGATGATTTTTTCTCATGTCTCTAACTTTTGCCTGGACCGCCCTTTCGGGTTTTCAATCCACCGAGACGTTTTTTTTTAGTTTAGGCGAAGTATTTCTTGACTAAATCAACATTCGTGGGGTAGGCAAATTCCTCTCTGTCCATGGTTGCAATTCGCAAGGCGCCGTCTGAGAAAGCTTTCGTGACCACATAGGGGCCATCGTAATTTAGGGTCCATTTGCCCCGAGAGTCAGTGAGAAATGATTGTATCTTCTTTAGCACGAGGTCTCCTTTCCTGAAGATGCGAGGTCGAACCTTTTTGTCAAACGCCCTCTTCATTCTCTGTTGATACAATTGACCATGGCATAGTGCCGTGATTCGCTTTTCTTCGATCAAATTCAGTTCATCGTGTCGGCTTTGACACCATTCAGCTTCGGTGAGCTTAGCTTCCATCAATACTCGGATTGACGGGATCTCTACATCTATGGGAAGCACTGCTTCCATGCCATATACTAGAGAGAAAGGGGTTGCCCCTGTTGAAGTGCGGACAGATGTGCGATAACCGTGAAGAGCAAAGGGTAGCATCTCGTGCCAATCTTTGTAGGTTACAACCATCTTCTGAACAATCCTCTTGATGTTCTTGTTAGCCGCTTCTACCGCTCCGTTCATCTTGGGTCGGTAGGGAGATGAGTTATGGTGTTCGATCTTGAACTCAACGCACAACTCCTTCATCATCTTATTGTTCAAGTTAGATCCATTATCAGTAATGATCTCGCTTGGAACACCATAACGACAGATGATATTGATTTTGATAAATCGGACCACCACTTGTCGGGTTACATTGGCGAATGACGCTGCTTCGACCCACTTGGTAAAATAGTCAATGGCGACCAGGATGAACCGATGTCCGTTTGAAGCCTTAGGTTCAATCAAGCCAATCATGTCGATTCCCCATATGGAAAAAGGCAACGGGGAAGAAAGAACTTTGAGATGTGATGGTGGTACATGAATTTTGTCAGAGTATATCTGACACTTGTGACACCTCCTCATGTACTTGTAGCAGTCGAATTCCATTGTCAACCAATAGTACCCTGCTCTGAGAATTTTTCTCGCCATTGTGTGTCCATTGGCATGAGTGCCAAAGGATCCTTCATGAATTTCTTTCATAAGCATGTTTGCTTCTGGTCTGTCGACGCATCGGAGCAATACCATGTCAAAATTTCTCTTATAGAGAGTGTCACCGCTCAGGAAGAAGTTTCCAGCCAATCTTCTGAGGGTTTTTTTGTCTTTTCTGAGTGCCCCAGATGGGTACTCTTGTTTCTGAAGGAAGCATTTGATATCGTGATACCAAGGTCTATTGTCTATGACTGCTTCAATCGTGAAGATGTAGGCAGGCCGTTCAAGGCGCATTATGTCGATCTTAGGTAAGTCGTTCCATTGACCTACACTAATCATGGAAGAGATAGTGGCTAATGCATCAGCCATGTGATTCTCCTCATGAGGGATGTGATGAAACTCGATTCTGTTGAAGAAGGGTAGCAACCTTCTTGCATAATCTTTGTAAGGAATCAATCCTGATTGGTGTGTGTTCCAATCTCCTTTTATCTAATTGATAACCAGGGCTGAGTCGTCGTATACGTCCAAGTTTTTGATCCTTAAATCAATTACTTCCTTGAGACCCATAATACAAGCTTCGTATTCGGCCTCGTTGTTCGTACATTTGAACGTAAGTCTAGCGGTGAAAGGAATGTGGGTACCCTGAGGGGTAACAATGATTGCCCCAATTCCTTTTCCATAATGATTAACTACTCCGTCAAAGATAAGTCCCCACTGGGAACCTGGTTCTGGCCCTTCATTGGGTAACGGTTCATCGCAATCTTTCATTTTTAGATATATGACATCTTCGTCTGGGAAGTCAAACCCGATTGATTCTTGATCGTCAATCGGTTGATGAGCCAAATGATCGGCTAAAATACTTCCCTTAACGGCTTTCTGAGCATGGTACTCTATGTCATATTCTGATAACAGCATCTGCCAATGGGCGATTCTTCCCATGAGAGCAGGTTTTTCGAAGACGTACTTGATTGGATCCATTTTGGAGATTAACCAAGTAGTATGACAAATCATGTATTGGCGAAGACGTTTGGCTGCCCAAGCCAAAGCGCAACAAGTTTTCTCAAGCATCGTGTACCGAGTTTCGCAGTCGGTGAATTTCTTGCTTAAATAGTAAATGGCAGACTCTTTCCTTTTGGTTTCGTCTTGTTGGCCAAGTACACATCCCATTGAGTCCTCTAGTACTGTGAGGTAAATGATCAGTGGTCTTCCTTCCACTGGAGGTGATAGAATCGGAGGATTCAACAGATATTCCTTGATACTGTCGAAGGCGGTTTGGCAATCTTCTGACCAAATGCAGTCCTGGTTCTTTTTGAGTAACTTGAAAATTGGCGCACACGTGGCGGTCATAAGGAATATGAATCTGGAGATGTAGTTCAAACGTCCCAAGAATCCTCTGACTTATTTTTCAGTTTTCGGAGAAGGCATTTCTTGAATGGCCTTGACCTTGTCAGGATCAACCTCAATTCCTTTCTGGCTGACGATGAACCCTAGTAGTTTCCCTGAACGGACACCGAAGGTGCACTTGTTGGGATTCAAGTGGAGCTTGAATTTTCTTAAACGTTCGAACAATTTTGACAGATGTTCAATGTGCTCACTCACT
This sequence comes from Lathyrus tuberosus, assembly GCA_022829125.1. Lineage (NCBI taxonomy): Eukaryota > Viridiplantae > Streptophyta > Magnoliopsida > Fabales > Fabaceae > Lathyrus > Lathyrus tuberosus. Next base: position 3,502,866 of record JALAZF010000353.1, read on the forward strand.
GTTTTTGATTTTGCAATCATATCATCGACATATACCTCGATTTCCTTATGTATCATGTCATGAAACAGAGTAGTCATGGCCCTTTGATAGGTTGCCCTGACATTCTTCAAACCGAACGGCATTAGCTTGTAACAAAAGGTACCCCATGGGGTAATGAATGAAGTTTTCTCCATGTCTTTCGGCGCCATTTTGATTTGGTTGTAGCCCGAGAATCCATCCATGAAGGAGAAAATTTTGAACTTTGTTGTACTGTCTACCAGCATGTCAATGTGTGGTAAAGGAAAGTCATCCTTTGGACTAGCCTTGTTCAGATCCCTGTAATCGACACACATTCTGACCTTTCTGTCCTTTTTGGGAACGGGTACGATGTTGGCTAACCATTGAGGATATTCTGATGTGGTGAGGAAACCTGCGTCAATCTGTTTCTGCACCTCCTCTTTGATTTTGATGGCCATGTCCGGGTGAGTCCGTCTCAACCTTTGCTTTACTGACGGACATTCCGATCTCAACGGTAAGTGATGTTCCACGATGCTGGTATCCAACCCTAGCATATCCTGATAGGACCAAGCGAATACATCGGGGAATTCTTTGAGAAGCTTTATCAAACCCTCTCTGGCAGTTGGATTAAGCAGTGCCCCAATCCTGATTTCCTTTCTCTCTTTTTCCGAACCTACATTTACCGTTTCCAATGGCTCTTTGTGAGGTTCAATGGACCTTTCCTCTTGTCTGAGTAGTCGAGAGATCTCTTCTGGAATTTTGTCGTCATTTTCTTCTTCAGCCTCGAATACCGGGAACTCAAAGTTGGGAGAAGGCATCGGATCGTATGTTTCAACTGGGTTTAAAACAAGCAATCTGCATGACGTGATGATTCGTGTTTAGAAGAGATAGAGAAAATGCAAGTGTGTGCAGTGTATTATTTTACTGCTTGTTTTTATTATTGAATTGTTTTTTAGGATTACCATTTTCTGAAAAAGCAAAAAGAGAAAACAACAATTAATGCGGAAATTACAGAACGACGTTATTTCATTAATGAACAAGTCGATTCTTGAAACTACAGCCCTATAAAACAAAACTCTGTCGCTTTGGGCTAAGCGAAGAGGGAAAATTTACAAAAAGCGAGCCCTATTAAAACATCTGTTTCACCTGGGCAGGGTGAAAGGTTAAAAGACGCCAATTACTTTGACTGGTGAACGATCTTCGGAACCTCGATGGCAACCTATTGGCGGCGAACTCCTCGGTCAATCACAAAGTCTGGCACCTTCCTTGATTTGTCTTCAGAAATAACACTGATTTCTGGTGTGTAGCACCCCAAAATTTGCTCTCTTACCTTTAGTACTAATTGGCTTATGTTTCATCTCATTTTGCATTATCATGTGTACATATCATTGGTTCTTAGCATGGGTTCAAGGTGCCTGAGGCAAGTTCAAGAGAAGAAGATGTTCTTCAAAGGGTCAAGCAAGAGAGTTCAAGTGGATCACTTTCTCCTAACCAGTGCAAAAACCAGGGTTTTGAGATTCTTGGGTTTATTGCTTCAATGGGCAAGTTTCTTGGGTTTTTATCATCACCAAGTGGCATATCTTATATTTGTTGGAGAGGATACACATCATATTCAGAGGAATTTGGATTTGGAGACTGTGTTATTTCCTCCTAGACTGAGGGTACCAAGATTAGGGTTTGCTATAAAGTCAGTTTATTTCTGATTTTTTGGGCAAGACTTGAGTCCATGGTATTCCTTGGGTCCCTAAGCATCTAGGAATGGAAGATTGTCCATCAGTTTGATTCAGGAGAGATTCAATTGGCCAATGGATTGGGAATCAGGTGAATTGGGTAAAAGTCAACAGTGAAGGGGAAAGTCAACTGTGGAATCTTGAGGTTCTCCCCAGGGTTTTCAAGGTCTCACATCCTCACATGGTCTTCAAGAGTCAAGTTTCATGCCATTTATTAAGAATCAAGGGTTGGTGCAAAAGTTACTAAATATGGAAATGACCTATAATTTGAAAGTTTCCTTTTTGGGCAAGTTCTTACACTACATTCAACTTGACTTTTCATCATCAATAAAGCTTCAAATGAATTTTCCTCCAACATGAAAGTTGAAGATCTTTTTCTCCTCTTTCCAACAAGTACTAGTGGGTCTCCATATCATTTGTGAAACTCAACTTATGATCAAAAGAAGGCAAAGTGGTTTTTAGGGTTTCTCATGATTCCATTTTCACAACTTTGGCATAGTGACCTATAATTTATTCCATTGCTTAATGTCACATGCTAACATCAAAGGACACTCCTCAAGGATCATTTTAGGCCTTTGAATCAAGTAAATCCATGGTGTATTTATCACTTATTCTCCATTATGCCAAATTGCCAAAATTATTAAAAACTCATGAATCAAATGGTTTCAAGGCCCAAATCAAACTCAGGTGTAATTAGCAATTCAAACATGGGTGATCCATCATAGAATGTTTGGATATACATGTTGGAAGGAGGTGTATCTCACATAATGTAAATTTCCAAATTTGTCCAAAACTCATTAAGTGGAGAATTTCCAAGGCCCAAACCATTATCAGTGAAAAACCCTAGTCTATTTAAACCAATTCATGCACTGGTTAGGGTTGAAGAGAACACGTGACTTGGAGGAGAAAAGAAGATTGAGCCCTAAAAATTCATCTCTTCGAATCTCACGATCTACAAGGAGTTTTCACAAAATTCTTTCACCATCAGAACCCTTGGGATCCCTAGAACACAAACCAACCATCACTTGAAGCTAAGAGCAAGGATAAGGGTTGTGCCATCTCAGGTTAGTCATTCTTTTGATGATCATAAAACTCAAATTTTTGACATGTGTATTGATGTGTGATGTCCACTGGTTATGCTGATGTATTTTGTTTTGAATATGGACGTGTATATTGGTTGTTTTATGAGTTTCAAAGTTTTGAACCTTATTGTATTTCCTTCGATTCTCTTCATCTATGCATTGTTTGTGGTTTTTGATTGAATATTCGAGTTCCTCGTGATTTTCTGGTCAAGAACATATACTCATTTGCGTTTTCTAGGCAAGTTTTGAGTTGCAGGTGACGGAGGGATCGACCGGAACCCTAGTTCCGGCGACTGGTTGTGGTGGCCGGCCGGTGAAGGGTTGGGCGAAGAAGACGATCTCTCAGCCGTTGATGGCTTGGATCGTGTGGCTCTCACGCTGCCACGTTTTGCTCTTTTTATTTTTTTCTGATTTTTACTTAATGATCCTGTGCGTGTCTTTCCATGGATATTACCGCGTACCCTAAATCTAAACCACACATCATGTATTACTTTTTATTATTTGACTTAATGTGAAGCATTGATGTGATCAGGCGGCTAACAATTTGACAGCACATTAAAAAACCCATGCGCAGCTCACGTGGGAGAGTAGCATATGATGCATGCTTTGGTGTGACGCGTGCATGCTTATTAATGTGTACCTTTTCATCAGGACCACTAATCATGAATATTTGTTAACTATGTTGACTTGTTGATAGGCGTCAGATGCATCCAACGGTAGATACTGAGTCAATCAGTTGACTGAAGCCCATGTGTACTTATCTCTTTTTTTATTTTATTTTCACTGATGGACTTTTAGCTTGGGCCTTGCTATTGACACACCACCTCCTAGCCCACTTCAATATCCAATGCATTTGGATTACTCAACGCACCCCCCTTGCATTTTTCATTTATTTATTTTATCTAATTATATTGTTTTCATTTTTAATTATTAAAAATAGTTTTTTGCGTTTAAAAATTCCCAGAAAATTCATGCATCATATTTATCATTTTATAAAATTTTCCAAATTTTATTTTTTATTTTTATTTTATTTTTTATCATCTAAATTAAATATTTGTTTATTTTCTTTTAGAATTACTCATATCATGCATACTTAAAATTGTTTGTTTTATTTCTCTGCATCCATAAAACATTTTGAACCCATTCCTTTTGAATTCATTCACCAACACTTTGAAATGCATTAAAATATTTTTCTTTCATTTTTAAAATCATTTCATATTGCATTTTTGTCCTTGCCTTTTGCATGTTGAGCCATATTTCTCATCTGGCTTTGCATAATTGTTCGAGTGACTAACATCTTGAATTTTTGCAGGAACTTTTGATATGTTGTTTGTTTCTGGTTGAGAAATGTTGAGAATTAATTTGGCAATTTTAAAAGATGTTTTACTACTTGTTTAATTGCTCTTTGTGTGAGATTCCCTTGTATGCACATCCTTGATATTGTCTGGTTATCTGTTTGAAGAGGCACTTGTGCCATTGTTTTGGGGTTGTGTCTTTGACTTCTTATTTCATGTTTGGATTGTTATCACTATTATATGCCATTGTTTGGTTTTCATTTGCCTTAATATTATTTATGTTCGTTTGGTACTAACCTTTTATGCAGGGGTTGAGGTAAGTTCTTTGAGGGTGTGGATAGTCATCCATATTCACCCTTACTCCTTCCTTCTCTCATCTTTTCTTTTCTTTAAGCTTAGGTCGTCGTCAAACCTCAGTAACCGTAGGTCACCCATGCATGATAACATTAGGACTCTTAGTTCCCCTTAGAGTTTCCTTTGTGTCTTCTCTCTTCTCAGCTCAAAACTTCTTGAAAATACTTAATAAGGATAAATTGTATTGCGCACGAGCCTTAAGCGTGGGGAATGAGAAATGAGGGGCTTCCTCTCATCTTTCTAGAATGCTTAGCGAGCGTCTTGTCTTGGGACGATGCGTTAAGTATTCGCCCCTGTGCCCTAGACTTTGGTGCAATGCAAGTTATGAACTAACTTAAGTCACTTCTGTCCTAAAAAATACAAACAAACTTCAAACCTTTTTGTCCTTCGGGATTGTCAAACTAAAGGCTATTTTCAAAAAGGGCACGTTACTTTCCGTCTGAGTCACAAACAGGCATCGACCCTAACTGCCGGACGCGGACTTAACGTCGCTCATAAAAAACACAAAAAGAACTTAGTCCGAACTACGTTGACTCTGAATTCCCCATTGCACAAGGGGGGTACGTAGGCCTAAGACGTCGACGTCCTACCGAGTCTGTCTTTGTCTTTCCCTTCCTCGTGTCAGTACAACCATAGATTTTAGGATAACTCACCCTTAGGTTAGACAACAGGCGTGGATCCCATCGAGTACGATGGACGCGTGGGGTGCTAGCACCTTCCCCTCGCGTAACCGACTCCCGAACCCAGGTTACGGTTGCGATGACCATTCCTTTCCCTCTTCCTCAGGTTTATGCGGTGTTCCCTTTCCCTCTCTTGGGATAAATTTACACGGCTGGAGACTCTATTTTTCCGCGCCACTCTCGCGTTTGTACCTGGATGAAAATCCTGGGAGCGACAGCTGGCGACTCTGCTGAGGAGATCTGGTTGACCAATGCTGGTCCATCCCTAAGCGAGTCACTCCTAGCGCTTGCTTGTCTTTGTTCTCTTTGGGTGTTTCGTGTTTGTCTTGCTTTATTTGTTGTATTTTATTTTTACCGCATTTTCTGCATTGCATTTCATTTTTATTACTGTCATACTGGATATTGCTGTGTTGTACTGGCTGTATCTATTTTGCAGGTTGGGTGGTTCTGAGAGATAAGCCCAATACCCAGACTTGAGTATACCCTAGGACTAGAGTGGAGAGTAGTGGGACCTACGTGCCCGCTTGGTACGTTTGCATGTTCACGAAATTCACAACCAGACGAGGCTATCTTGGGACGCATTCTAACGTGTGTGTCTTGCGTATGTTAGGGTGTTGATCTAGAGAGTTGTCGACTCTGGTGACCGATCATCGAGGACCTTAGTGGAAACATCCCTCTTTAGTGGTGACAGTGGCAGACCACATCCTGTGGCAAACCCATTCGCACCCGAGGGCCCACTTTGGAACTCGCATAGGATGGTCCCTATCTTTTGAAGAGAATCAGTGGAGGTACTCCTCGATTGACGATAGTACTGTACCCCGAGGGATGAATGTACTATTGTTTCTCGACCTCAGTGCCAGAAGCTGAGGACCTTCCGTTTGGAGAATCAGTTGAGGCCTCCTCGATTGATGATGATGCCAAACCAGAAATGGTGAATGTATCATCATTTCTCGACCTAAGAGCCCGGGATACTGAACATCCTAGTACCCACACGTAAGAGGGGATGGGCGTTTACAGGTTTGCAGGTAACCGAAACCTTCAACCTACCCGGTTTTTCCGGATTTCTCGTCAATGTTTGATTATCTGGGTTCTTGGTTATCTCAGTGGTTCGGTACTTTGGAATTCTGGTTTTCTGGGTTGTGGTTCTCGTTCAGCTAACAGTACAGCACATCCAGCAGTGTTGCCTTGACCCCATGTTTGCATGAGCATATCATTTTTTTTACATTCTGAAATGTTTGACATTTTTCAGGGCTTGCATCTTACTCTTGATTCCGGTTTTCTGAGGTTACCTTGGCATGGATTTCCAGAGAAAGAAGACTGTTGCCTATTCGTTCCCAGATCCAACCTTGACGTTGATTCACAAGCTGATTAGTATGGCTGGTCCCGAAGTTCGTACAGAGTTCAGTGGAGGGTATGGGAGACTTCTGAAGTTTGTCTACAATATCTCCAAGTATGAGAAAGACGTCATTCATACACTTCTTCAGTTTTACGATCCGTCTTTGCGTTGCTTCACTTTCCCAGACTACATCCTGGCCCCAACGTTGGAGGAGTTCTCATTTATTTTGGGAATCCCCATCAGGCATGACATAGTATTCTTTTCTGAAGAACACCCCGGTATAAAGGAAATGGATGTTGCTCTTCATATTGGTGAATCCGTTCTGAGCAGTAATATTGAGGAAAAACAAGGAGCTAAGGGTTTCTTATTGAAGTTCTTGTTTGATCAAGCTTGCATACATGTTAAAGAGAAGAATTGGACTGCTTTCCAAGCTATTCTGGCTATGTGCATCTATGGGATTGTGCTGTTTCCCAATGTTCCTGATCTGGTGGATATGCATGCTGTCAGAATCTTTATTTCAAAGAATCCTATACCTACCTTACTAGGTGATGTGTATCACTCAGTTCACTACAAGAATGAAAATAGGCGTGGAAAAACTGTGAGTTGCTGTGCACCACTCTTATCTACTTGGTTTCTGAGTCATCTCCCCGAAGCTGGCGCTTTCGTTGATACGAGAGATTCTCTGAAGTGGTCGAAGAGGTTAATGGGCTTGACTGCTGACAACATTGTTTGGTTCAACCATGATTTGCTAGGAATAGAGATTATTTGTAAGTGCGGAGAATTCCCTAATGTACCCTTGATAGGGAGAAGAGGTGGAATTAACTATAATCCTTCCCTTGTTATCAGGCAGTTTGGTTATCCTTTGAAAGGTCCACCTGAAGAGCAAGATATCAGAGAGTCCTTATTCTTCAATGGTATTGAGGATCAAGAGATGATAAGGAAGATTGTGAATGCTTGGAAACAGGTGACCAAGAAGGGAAAAACTTCATTCGAGAAATGTAATAACCGGGCTTTCTCTTCCTATAAAGAGTGGATTAAGAAGAGAGCAGAAGAGGAGCTTATTCCCTTCCCGGTGGAGCCACCTTTGTATCCTTTGAAGATCGAGCCTCCTACCACAGTTGAGATAGAGAAGTTTAACAAGTTGTGGGCTGAAAAGGAAAGACTGCGGGAAGAAAATAGTGAGCTAAAAAGAGAGATTTATCAGTTGAAGCATGAGCGGGGTGAAGCTGTTCATACTGCCAAATTGAAGACAGAGTTTCTTGCTAAGGCAGAAAAAGAGCTAGCTGACATGGTCACATCCAGACGAAGGATGAAGCAAGCTTTGGATGGTATCAGTAAGGTTCTCGAGTCTAAGAAGGAGGAATTGGACGAGGCTTTGTTAAAAATTCACAGGTTCAATAATCACCGAGAAACTGCAATGGCTGAGAATAAGAAAAAGGAAGACGGTTATCTAGCTCAGATTGATGAGTTGAAGTCGAAGCTCAAGAAGAAATACGCTGAGATTTTGTCAGGGGTATTCAAGAGACAAGCAGTTGAGGGTCGACTCAATAAAGCCATAGCCTCCATAGAGGAACTGAAGGTCCAAGCTGAAGTGAAGAGATCTAGACATGAGGGACCTAGCATGGATGGTGTTTCAGGAGAAGACGCTTGGGAGTTGCATTGCCGATACCTGGAAGGGATCATGCATAGGAGAGACCTTCTCATTCAAGAGCTAGTCTAGAGACCGAAGCATCCCGACACCAGAAAGTTGTTCAAAGAAATTCAAGACTGGAGCAAGAAGCATAGTGGATGGGGGGGATTGACGCTTGTGGACTTTGATGACATGCCATAGTTTTCTATTTTCTTTCATTATTTGGATCACCATCAGGCTTGTTGGTTGGGACCTTTGATTATTGTGTTCAGACTTGTTATCTTGGATTGGTGATTGTTGACATTTGGTTTTCCTCTGGTTTTCTTAATATATGAGCAGAAGTTCTGTTCTATCTTGTTGTTAAACTGGAATCAAGGGGTGGATCGCCCTGCGAATTTTCAAGCATGTCCATTTGCATTTGCATATTCATAATCATTTTGCATAGTCATTTTGCATGACAGGTGTTTATCTCCGGTATTCTTATCTTGTTCTAATCTCAGGATTGCAGATCAGCACATTCACCGGTATCCTACCAGACATAATCAGAAGAGATTCATGGATCAGCTACAGAATGAGATCATTGAGATGAGGACTCGCATGAACCAATTCATAGAATTAATGCAAGGTATCGCTCAAGGCCAAGAGTAGTTGAGGACTCTCGTTCAGCCACTGATTGCAAGGGTTGATGAGGACGGTGTCGTTCATACTGGTGTTACTGGTAACAATGTTCAGAATGGCCCTCCGGGCGGAAATATTCCTGTTGCTGGTGTTGTGATTCCTCCGAGCGGAGGAGAAAATGTTGTGATTCCTAATGCTGGGGGAGGTGGTATTGGTGCTGGCGCAGTTCATGGCCATCAGTATGATGATGTTCAAGATGATGCATTCTCTATCCCAGGTGGGGATGCTGGTCCCCAGATTGACAATGATCAAAGGCTCCAGTTGATTGAGGAACAACTAAGGGGTGTTGTGAATCAGGATGCTTTGGGTATGGATCTAGAGGATTTGGGACTGGTTCCAGGCGTTGTTATTCCGCATAAGTTTCAAACTCCTACTTTTGAGAAGTATAATGGCACGACTTGCCCAAGGACCCACGTGAGGGCATACGCGAATAAAATGGCTGTGCATGCGAAGAATGAGAAGCTGATGATGCATTGCTTCCAGGATAGCCTATCTGGGGCATCCCTGAAATGGTACATGCAATAGAGAGGAAAGATGTGCGTAGTTGGAGAGATCTGGCAGGGGCATTTATTAGACACTATCAATATAACACTGACATGGCTCCGAACAGAACACAGCTGCAGAATCTGTCACAGAAGAACAATGAGAGTTTCAAGGAGTACGCTCAGAGGTGGCGTGAACTGGCAGCAAGGGTTCAGCCTCCCATGTTGGAACGTGAAATGATAACTATGTTTATGGCCACCTTGCAGGGACATTACTATGAAAAGTTGGTGTCGTGTATGACTGGAAAGTTTGCTGATTTGATCTTAGTAGGAGAGATGGTGGAAAGCGGAATTAAGGCGGGAAAAATATCAGGCGGTGATGGGTCCTCATCTGGAGGAAGTAAGAAGCCTTATGCTAGTGGTTACAAGAAGAAGGAGGGAGATACAAACTCTGTGTCATCATATCGTGGTAGAGATGGATCTCGTCAGAACTACAATCAGCAGGTGGCTTCTGTAACCATCCCAGCAGCACCTCAGCAGCCAGCAGTGTCTCAACAACAAAATCAGGCTTCTCGTCGGTCGCAGCCTCTGCCTAGGCGGGATAGGCATTTTGACACTCCAACTCTTCCCTACGCTCAATTATTTCAGTACTTGTTAAAGCTACAGTTAATTCAGAAGAGAACGTTAGCTCTACCTACTGGTAATCCACCTCCCGGTTATGACGCCAATGCCCACTGTGAGTTTCATTCTGGGGCACCCGGGCATTATATTGAGAACTGTAAAGCTTTTAAGCATCAGGTTCAAGATTTGGTGGATTCCAAGGCCATCAATTTCTCCAATGATGTTCCAAATGTGAATCAGAACCCGATGCCGAATCACGGTGAGCCGAAGGTCAATGCTATTATTAAAGACTGTGAAGACTTGAGCTTGATTTCAGATGTGAACGAGGTTCAAACTCCCTTGTGTGTGGTGAAGGAAAGACTGTTGAAGGGAGGGGTATTTCCCGGTTGTGATGAAGGTTGTGTAGGATGTGTGTCACAGCCAGGCGGTTGTGATTTATTAAAAGCAGGTATTCAGAAAATGATCAGCGAAGGGGTATTGCAGTTTGACAGGGGTTGTAGGCAGAGTATTGTTACTGACAGAGAGATTAATGTTGCCACAATAACAATTCCGTTCAAGACAGTAACTATATCAGCGCCAGCGAGACCAGCGCCGGTCACTATCACTGTTCCTGAACCAGTCCCGTATGAGAGTACCAAGGCCATCCCATGGAACTATGGGGCTGAGGTGTTTGTTAATGGTAAGAAGCTGGAATTGGAAGAGACATCAGCTGTGAATACAGGGGTTGAAAATCTTGTTGAAGCAGAGGCTATCACTAGGAGTGGTAGAGTCTTTATTCCGTCCGAGAATCAAGCTGGCAGTTCAAGACAAGACAAAGGTAAACAGATGATGGATGAGTCTGCACAGAGGCAGGAAGCAAACAATTCTATGACAAAGCAGGTTGGGGATACTTTCTCAGAAGACGTAGAAGAGTTTATGAGGCTGATCTAGAAAAGTGATTACAAGATTGTTGATCAACTTCACCAGACTCCATCGAAGATTTCCATTCTATCCTTACTGTTGTGCTCTGAGGCACACCAGAATGCATTGCTAAAGGTTCTGAATATGGCTTATGTACCGCAGGAAATATCTGTCAACCAGTTAGAAGGGGTTGTGGCTCATGTGAATGCTGGTAATGGTTTGGGTTTCACCGATTTAGATCTGACTCTGGCTGGGAGGAATCACAACAACGCTCTGCATATTTCAGTGGAATGTCGTGGTTCCTTAATGTCGCATGTGTTAGTTGATACTGGGTCCTCTTTGAATGTGTTACCGAAGAAGGATTTGATGAAACTGGATACTTGTGGGTTGATTTGTACACCAAGTGACTTGGTGGTACGTGCTTTTGATGGCTCCAAGAGGTCAGTTTTTGGAGAGTTAGTTCTGCCAATCAAGGTGGGTCCTGAGATTTTCAACACCACCTTTTACATAATGGATATTCAGCCTGCCTATAGTTGTTTGTTGGGTCGCCCTTGGATCCATGGCGCTGGGGCAGTAACTTCTACACTGCACCAGAAGTTGAAGTATATGGTGGATGGCCACGTTGTGACTGTTTGTGGTGAAGAAGACATCATGGTGAGTCACCTATCGACCTTCAAGTATGTAGAGGTAGATGGTGAAGTACAGGAAACTTTGTGCCAAGCCTTTGAAGCTGTGAAAATTCCCGAGGAACCCCCAAAGGCAGTCAGTCAGACTGAGGTGGTTGCCCAACCTGAAGTTGTTAGACAACCAGGAGTTCCAATGTCCTCCTTCAAAGAGGCGCGCGCTATAGTTGAAGCTGGTAGTTCTTAGAAGTGGGGCAATGTCATTGATGTTCAAAGAAAGCAAAATACTCATGGACTGGGTTACAAGCCGCCTAGGTGTTCTGAAGAGCCTCCCAAGTTCTATGGTCCAGCCCGTTTCACCAGTGCCGGTGTTTTCTTCGACAGAGTCAATGCTATTGAGGATGAAGGAGATAGTGACTGTGACATGGATGAGTGGATCCGTCCTTGCACCCCTGGTCAGAGTTTAGGCAACTGGTCCTCCGAGAAAGTCATCCAAGTGACGCGCCAGGAGTAATTTACTTTTGTTTTCTGTTATGTTGAGTCCTACGTTCTGCCCAAGACGTAGTGATATTTATTTGTAGGGCTTGGATGTTTTATTTGCTATTTTTATCGTCAATAAAGGACATTTTTTCATTCAAATATTTTGATCCCTGTCTTTCTGTTTTTACTTTTTGCATTAACCTACATCAAAATGGCAATGTGTTTTCTTGTTTGTTGCACTCATAACAAACATAAAACATCCATCATGCAGGTTCCTTTGTTCAGATTCCACCCATGACTTAGTTATGGCTCGATATGACTTCGACAATCCCATCTATCAGGCCGAAGAAGAGACTGACGAAGACTGTGACTTACCATAAGAATTAGCCAGGCTACTGAAACAAGAGGAAAGGGTTATTCTACCTTATCAGGAGGAAGTTGAGACTGTTAATCTAGGAACCGAGGATGTTAAACAAGAAGTAAGGGTTGGGGCTGCTTTGGAAGACACTGTTAAGAGAAGATTGGTTGAGTTGCTTCGAGAGTATGTGGATATCTTCGCCTGGTATTACCAAGACATGCCCAGGCTTGACACTGTTGTCTCACACAGACTGCCGCTTAAAGAGGGTTGTACTCCGGTCAAGCAGAAATTGAGAAGGACGAAACCAGATATGGCTGTCAAGATCAAGGAAGAGGTTCAGAAACAGTTGGACGCCGGATTTCTTGCTGTGACAAATTATCCTCCATGGGTTGCTAATATTGTACCTATGCCTAAGAAGGATGGGAAGGTCAGGATGTATGTTGATTACCGAGATCTGAATAGGGCGAGCCCGAAGGATGATTTCCCGCTCCCCCCACATTGACGTGTTAGTAGACAATACCGCTCAATATTCTGTGTTTTCCTTCATGGATGGCTTCTCTGGGTATAACCAAATCAAAATGGCCCCAGAGGACATGGAGAAGACTACGTTCATAACACCGTGGGGAACATTTTGCTATAAAGTAATGCCCTTTGGATTGAAGAATGCTGGGGCAACCTATCAGCGGGCGATGGTGACTCTCTTTCATGATATGATTCACAAGGAGATCGAAGTCTATGTTGATGACATGATTGCGAAGTCACAGACAGAGGAAGAACACTTGGTAAACCTCCAGAAGTTGTTTGAAAGGTTGAGGAAGTTCAGACTGAGATTGAATCCGAACAAGTGCACTTTCGGCGTGAGGTCTGGTAAATTGATGGGTTTCATTGTTAGTGAAAGAGGTATCGAGGTCGATCCTGCAAAAATAAGAGCCATACAAGAGATGCCTGAGCCAAGGACAGGGAAAGAGGTTCGTGGTTTCTTGGGGAGGTTGAATTACATTGCTAGGTTCATCTCTCATCTGACAGCCACGTGTGAACCAATTTCAAGTTGTTAAGAAAGGATCAAGAGGTCAGGTGGAATGAAAATTGTCGAGAGGCGTTTGAAAGGATAAAGACGTATTTGCAGGAACCTCCAGTCCTTATGCCACCAGTGTCTAGGGGACCGTTGATTATGTACCTTACAGTTCTTGAGAATTCGATGGGTTGTGTGCTCGGTCAACACGACGAGACAGGTAGGAAAGAGCACGCCATTTACTACCTGAGTAAGAAGTTCACTGATTGCGAATCAAGGTACTCTATGTTGGAAAAGACATGTTGTGCGCTCGCTTGGGCAGCCAAGCGCCTGAGGCAATATATGTTAAAGCACACAACCTTGTTGATTTCTAAGATGGATCCGATTAAGTACGTGTTTGAGAAGCAAGCACTTTCTGGAAGGATATCCCATTGGCAGATGGGGTTGACAGAGTACGATATTCAGTATGTTTCTCAGAAGGCCATTAAGGGAAGTGTTCTGTCAGAATATCCTGCTGAACAGCCGGTCGAGGGTTATCAGCCTATGAAGTTTGAGTTTCCAGACGAGCATGTTATGTTTCTGAAAATGAAAGATTGTGAAGAGCCTCTGCCTGACAAAGGACCTGAGATTGGATCTCAGTGGAAGATGATTTTTGATGGGGCGGTCAACTCATATGGTAATGGAATTGGGGCAATCATTACAACCCCGAAAGGTTCTCATATACCTTTCACGGCCCAGTTAGCATTCGTGTGTACCAACAACGAGGCGGAGTATGAAGCATGCATCATGGAGTTAGAAGAAGCGATTGATTTGAGAATTAAGAACCTCAATGTCTATGGTGATTCCGTGTTGGTAGTTAATCAGATTACAGAAGAATGGGAGACTCGTCAGGCAAATTTGGTGCCTTATAACAACTATGCTAGAAGGTTGTTACCGTTCTTTGACAGGGTAGATTTTCATCATGTGCCCCGAGCTGAGAATCAGATGGCTGATGCGTTAGCGACATTGGTATCCATGTACAAGGTGAACCGTTGGAATGAAACACCTTCGATTAGAATTATGCGTTTGGATAGACCAGCTTTCGTGTTTGCAATTGAAGATGTGTCAGATGGCAAACCATGGTATCATGATATTAAGGTCTTTCTGAAGGGACAGGAGTATCCAGAGGGTGCCTCCACCAAAGATAAGAAGACTCTGAGGAGGTTGGCAGGAAACTTCTTTCTGAACAAGGATCATGTATTATATAAGAGGAACTTCAATATGGTCTTGCTACGGTGTGTTGATGAACACGAGGCAGGTTTGTTGATGGAGGAAGTTCACGAGGGTTCTTTCGGTACTCATTCCAGTGGACACACCATGGCTAGAAAGTTGTTGAGGGCAGGATATTATTGGATGACTATGGAGTCTGATTGTTTCAAGTACGCCCGAAAGTGCCATAAATGCCAGATTTATGCAGATAAGATGCATGTACCGCCTATGCCTCTAAATGTGTTGTCATCTCCTTGGCCTTTTGCAATGTGGGGCATAGATATGATTGGGAAGATTGAGCCCACTGCTTCCAATGGGCATCGTTTCATTTTAGTTGCCATTGATTATTTCACAAAGTGGGTAGAGGCAGCCTCGTATGCCAACGTCACTAAGCAAGTGGTAGCCCGGTTTATAAAGAAGGATATCATCTGTCGTTATGGGGTCCCGGAGAGAATCGTTACTGATAATGGCTCGAATTTGAACAACAAGATGATGAAGGAACTATGTCAGAGTTTCAAGATCGAACATCATAATTCTTCTCCATATCGTCCGAAGATGAATGGTGCTGTTGAGGCAGCGAATAAGAATATCAAGAAGATTGTGCAGAAGATGGTGGTAACGTATAAAGACAGGCACGAGATGCTACCTCATGCCCTACTTGGCTACCGTACTTCGGTGCGTACGTCAACTGGGACAACCCCTTTCTCATTGGTGTATGGTATGGAAGCAGTTTTACCCTTAGAGGTTGAGATTCCGACTTTGAGAGTTCTGGCAGATGTGAAGCTTAATGAGGCTGAATGGGTGCGTTCCAGGTTGGATCAGTTGAACCTTATTGAAGAAAAGAGATTGGCAGCCATCGCACATGGTCGGTTGTATCAGAGTAGGATGAAGCACGCCTTTGACCAGAAAGTGCATCCTCGAAGTTTTCAGACAGGCGAATTGGTTTTGAAAAGGATCCTTCCTCCTCAGACAGATCCCAGGGCAAATGGACTCCAAACTACGAGGGGCCGTATGTAGTCAGAAAGGTTTTCTCTGGTGGAGCCTTACTACTTTCAACTATGGATGGCGAAGATTTTACGTCCCCTGTGAACGCAGACGTAGTTAAAAAATACTTCGCATAAAAGAGACCCGCTGGACATAAAAAGAAAGTCCAGGCAAAAAAGGGGCATCCTGGCGAACCATAAAAAGGAAAAGGGTTCTGGCAAAAATTAGGGATAAAATGTAAAAAGAAATGTGTAAACCCGCAAAGTTGAAAACCTAAAAAGGAGACTTTGGCAAAAATGGGTATCCCGATGGATTGAAAACCCGAAAAGGGAGATCCAGGCAAAAGTTAGGGATCTATAAGCGAAAGGCTATGGTCTGCGAGCACCTTCAATACCTGGAAGTTCTGAAAGAAAGGAATCAGTACAGTTAGTCCCTTCAAAGGTCAAGACATTCGTGGATAAGCAAGACATATGGGTCATAGCTGAGTCGAATCATGGTGGATATCTGTTCCCACATTGCCGACATGTGTATTTTCTTTTTGCTTTTGCGCAATTACCTCTTTTTCGGAATTGCTTCCTATTGTAAATGCCTATTTACAGGCCACTTTTCTCAATAAAATATTCATTTCACTCAAAGAGCTTCCCGTTGTTTATTTTACTTTTACTATTTTATTTGCAAAAAACGTCCGGTATTTTTGATAAACATTGCATATAAAACTTCGAGCTTTGAGGAGCATAACGAAAAGCAGTAGAAATTACTTAGGCGTTAACGGTGATAGTCAAGTTGTGGCATTTTCTTTTTGTTGTTGTTTGACTTGCAGGGCAACAGAATTGTATTTCCCCCAGCAGTTTGCTTTCCCCAGCATTGAGATTGCACTTTCCTCAGCAGAGCAGACCTTCCCCAGCAGGAGACTTGGGAAGTATTCTCTCTGAATCAAGACGTTATCTCCCCACAGAATCAGGGTATTTACCCTCCCCATCCGGTCAAGAAGCGTGCCTTCACCAAAGATGTCATATTCTAGTCCCCAACAAGGCAGGAGTAAAGTCATCCTCCCCATCAGCAGGTTAGGTCCAGCAGTATCCCCAAGCAGGATGGTATTATGGACTATTTTCCCCAAGCAGGATGGTATTATGGGCTGGTATCCCCCAGCAGGTTCTGAGCCCAATTGGTTATTGGCAATCCTCAGTAACAGACTTCCGGTTCCGTTATTGGCATTCATTCTCAACTCCCCCATCAGAGGAGGAATCTCAGGTTCTATGTCACCTTTAGTAGAGGACATGTATAATCCCCGGTGGTATGGGTGTTCTTTTGGGATTTCATCCCCAGTAGAAGTTGTTGATCCGAAGAGTCGATCAGTATGATCCTTCTCAGCAGAGTTCCTGGATTCAGAGGACAATTTATTTTTGTCATCCCCAGCTGATTTGGTCTTTTCTCTCCATGCATTTATTTTGCTGGAGGGACCCCTTTTGCATATCATAAGCATTGGCATTGCATCCTCAAAATGCGTAGCATTTCCACTTCGTGTGGAGCATTATGGCAAAATTCAAACATTTGCATCCGAAGCATAAGCCAGGTTTGGTACTTTCTTTGCCAGCAGAGATGGAATAACTCAGGAGATTTTGGAGGGATACGTTCCTCATATTTATGCTCCCCGGCAGAGTCTTTTATTTAGACTTCTCCTTTCCCCAGCGGAGTCATCTTATCTGTGGATCTTGAGTCCGTTAGAAGTTTTCTTTTGTTTGGCCTTTCTCTTTTGTGAGATCCAGTTTGCCAGTCTCCTTTTCTCAGCAGAGATGACATAAATCAGAAGTTTTGTTTCACGTTATCCCCAGCAAATCCACTTTATGTTGGTCTTCCTTTTGTGGGTACAATTGAGTTTGTATTCGTTTTGTGGATGCGATTGAGGTCGTATTCGTATTTTCTTTGTGGGTAGAGTGATTGAGGTCAGTTTTCCTTTTGTGGGTACAATTGAGGTTGTATTCGTTTTGTGGATGCGATTGAGGTCGTATTCATATTTTTCTTTATGGGTGGAGTGATTGAGGTCAGTCTTCCTTTGCGGGTGCAATTGAGGTTGTATTCGTTTTGTGGATGCGATTGAAGTCGTATTCGTCTTTTCTTTGTGGGTAGAGTGATTGAGGTCAGTCTTCCTTTGAGGGTACAATCGAGGTTGTATTCGTTTTGTGGATGCGATTGAGGTCGTATTCGTATTTTCTTTGTGGGTAGAGTGATTGAGGTCAGTCTTCCTTTTGTGGGTACAATTGAGGTTGTATTCGTTTTGTGGATGCGATTGAGGTCGTATTCGTATTTTTCTTTGTGGGTGGAGTGATTGAGGTCAGTCTTCCTTTGCGGGTGCAATTGAGGTTGTATTCGTTTTGTGGATGCGATTAAGGTCGTATTCGTCTTTTCTTTGTGGGTAGAGTGATTGAGGTCAGTCTTCCTTTGAGGGTACAATCGAGGTTGTATTCGTTTTGTGGATGCGATTGAGGTCGTATTCGTATTTTCTTTGTGGGTAGAGTGATTGAGGTCAGTCTTCCTTTGTGGGTACAATTGAGGTTGTATTCGTTTTGTGGATGCGATTGAGGTCGTATTCGTCTTTTCTTTGTGGGAAGAGTGATTGAGATCAGTCTTCCTTTGAGGGTACAATCGAGGTTGTATTCGTTTTGTGGATGCGATTGAGGTCGTATTTGTCTTTTCTTTGTGGTCAGAGTGATTGAGGTCAGTCTTCCTTTGAGGGTACAATCGAGGTTGTATTCGTTTTGTGGGTGCGATTGAGGTCGTATTCGTATTTTCTTTGTGGATATGGTTGAGGTCATATTCCTCATTTTTCAGCACGCTCCATTTCGTTATTCTCACCATTAGCAAATTTCCGGGGCTCTTTCGGTATTCAATCCCCGTGTATCCCGATTGTCTTAAAGTCGTCGCTATCATACCTTCAGGACCAAGTTGATTGAATAGGGGCAGCTGTAGCACCCCAAAATTTGCTCTCTTACCTTTAGTACTAATTGGCTTATGTTTCATCTCATTTTGCATTATCATGTGTGCATATCATTGGTTCTTAGCATGGGGTCAAGGTGCCTGAGGCAAGTTCAAGAGGAGAAGATGTTCTTCAAAGGGTCAAGCAAGAGAGTTCAAGTGGATTACTTTCTCCTAACCAGTGCAAAAACCAGGGTTTTGAGATTCTTGGGTTTATTGCTCCAATGGGCAAGTTTCTTGGGTTTTTATCATCACCAAGTGGCATATCTTATCTTTGTTGGAGAGGATACACATCATATTCAGAGGAATTTGGATTTGGAGACTGTGTTATTTCCTCCTAGACTGAGGGTACCAAGATTAGGGTTTGCTATAAAGTCAGTTTATTTCTGATTTTTTGGGCAAGACTTGAGTCCATGGTATTCCTTGGGTCCCTAAGCATCTAGGAATGGAAGATTGTCCATCAGTTTGATTCAGGAGAGATTCAATTGGCCAATGGATTGGGAATCAGGTGAATTGGGTAAAAGTCAACAGTGAATGGGGAAGTCAACTGTGGAATCTTGAGGTTCTCCCCTGGGTTTTCAAGGTCTCACATCCTCATATGATCTTCAAGAGTCAAGTTTCATGCCATTTATCAAGAATCAAGGGTTGGTGCAAAAGTTACTAAATATGGAAATGACCTATAATTTGAAAGTTTCCTTTTTGGGCAAGTTCCTGCACTACATTCAACTTGACTTTTCACCATCAAGAAAGGTTCAAATGAATTTTTCTCCAACATTAAAGTTGAAGATATTTTTCTCCTCTTTCCAACAAGTACTAGTGGGTCTCCATATCATTTGTGAAACTCAACTTATGATCAAAAGAAGGCAAAGTGGTTTTTAGGGTTTCTCATGATTCCATTTTCACAACTTTGGCATAGTGACCTATAATTTATTCCATTGCTTCATGTCACATGCTAACATCAAAGGACACTCCTCAAGGATCATTTTAGGCCTTTGAATCAAGTAAATCCATGGTGTATTTATCACTTATTCTCCATTATGCCAAATTGCCAAAATTATTAAAAACTCATGAATCAAATGGTTTCAAGGCCCAAATCAAACTCAGGTGTAATTAGCAATTCAAACATGGGTGATCCATCATAGAATGTTTGGATATACATGCATGGAAGGAGGTGTATCTCACATAATGTAAATTTCCAAATTTGTCCAAAACTCATTAAGTGGAGAATTTCCGAGGCCCAAACCATTATCAGTGAAAAACCCTAGTCTATTTAAACCAATTCATGCACTGGTTAGGGTTGAAGAGAACACGTGACTTAGAGGAGAAAAGAAGCTTGAGACCTAAAAATTCATCTCTTCGAATCTCACGATCTACAAGGAGTTTTCACAAAATTCTTTCACCATCAGAACCCTTGGGATCCCTAGAACACAAACCAACCATCACTTGAAGCTAAGAGCAAGGATAAGGGTTGTGCCATCTCAGGTTAGTCATTCTTTTGATGATCATAAAACTCAAATTTTTGACATGTGTATTGATGTGTGATGTCCACTGGTTATGCTGATGTATTTTGTTTTGAATATGGACGTGTATATTGGTTGTTTTATGAGTTTCAAATTTTTGAACCTTATTGTATTTCCTCGATTCTCTTCATCTATGCGTTGTTTGTGGTTTTTGATTGAATATTTGAGTTCCTCATGATTTTCTGGTCAAGAACATATACTCCTTTGCGTTTTCTGGGCAAGTTTTGAGTTGCAGGTGACAAAGGGGTCGACCGGAACCCTAGTTCCGGCGACTGGTTGTGGTGGCCGTCCGATGAAGGGTTAGGCGAAGAAGACGATCTCTCAGCCGTTGATGGCTTGGATTGTGTGGCTCTCACGCTGCCACGTTTTGCTCTTTTTTTTTTTTTTTTTTTACTTAATGATCCTGTGCGTGTCTTTCCATGGATATTACCGTGTACCCTAAATCTAAACCACACATCATGTATTACTTTTTATTATTTGACTTAATGTGAAGCATTGATGTGATCAGACGGCTAACAATTTGACAACACATTAAAAAACCCACGCGCAGCTCACGTGGGAGAGTAGCATATGCTGCATGCTTTGGTGTGACGCATGCATGCTTATTAATGTGTACCTTTTCATCAGGACCACTAATCATGAATATTTGTTAACTATGTTGACTTGTTGATAGGCGTCAGATGCATCCAACGGTAGATACTGAGTCAATCAGTTGACTAAAGCCCATGTGTACTTCTCTCTTTTTTTATTTTATTTTCGCTGATGGACTTTTAGCTTGGGCCTTGCTATTGACACACCACCTCCTAGCCTACTTTAATATCCAATGCATTTGGATTACTCAACGCACCCCCCCCCCCCCCTTGCATTTTTCATTTATTTATTTTATCTAATTATATTGTTTTCATTTTTAATTATTAAAAATAGTATTTTGCGTTTAAAAATTCCCAGAAAATTCATGCATCATATTTATCATTTTATAAAATTTTCCAAATTTTATTTTTTATTTTTATTTTATTTTTTATCATCTAAATTAAATATTTGTTGATTTTCTTTTAGAATTACTCATATCATGCATACTTAAAATTGTTTATTTTATTTCTCTGCATCCATAAAACATTTTGAACCCATTCCTTTTGCATTCATTCACCAACACCTTTAAATGAATTAAAATATTTTTCTTTCATTTTTAAAATCATTTCATATTGCATTTTAGTCCTTGCCTTTTGCATGTTGAGCCATATTTCTCATCTGGCTTTGCATAATTGTTCGAGTGACTAACATCTTGAATTTTTGCAGGAACTTTTGATATGTTGTTTGTTTCTGGTTGAGCAATGTTGAGAATTAATTTGGAAATTTTAAAAGATGTTTTACTACTTGTTTAATTGCTTTTTGTGTGAGATTCCCTTGTATGCACATCCTTGATCTTGTCTAGTTATCTGTTTGAAGAGGCACTTGTGCCATTGTTTTGGGGTTGTGTCTTTGACTTCTTAATTTATGTTTGGATTGTTATCACTATTATATGCCATTGTTTGGTTTTCATTTGCCTTAATATTATTTATGTCCGTTTGGTACTAACCTTTTATGCAGGGGTTGAGGTAAGTTCTTTGAGGGTGTGGATAGTCATCCATATTCACCCTTACTCCTTCCTTCTCTCATCTTTTCTTTTCTTTAAGCTTAGGTTGTCATCAAACCTCACTAACCGTAGGTCACCCATGCATGATAACATTAGGACTCTTAGTTCCCCTTAGAGTTTCCTTTGTTTCTTCTCTCTTCTCAGCTCAAAACTTCTTGAAAATACTTAATAAGGATAAATTGTATTGCGCACGAGCCTTAAGCGTGGGGAATGAGAAATGAGGGGTTTCCTCTCATCTTTCTAGAGTGCTTAGCGAGCGTCCTGTCTTGGGACGATGCGTTAAGTATTCGCCCCTGTGCCCTAGACTTTGGTGCAATGCAAGTTATGAACTAACTTAAGTCACTTCTGTCCTAAAAAATACAAACAAACTTCAAACCTTTTTGTCCTTCGGGATTGTCAAACTAAAGGCTATTTTCAAAAAGGGCACGTTACTTTCCGTCTGAGTCGCAAACAGGCATCGACCCTAACTGCCGGACGCGGACTTAACGTCGCTCATAAAAAACACAAAAAGAACTTGGTCCGAACTACGTTGACTCTGAATTCCCCATCGCACAAGGGGGGTACATAGGCCTAGGACGTCGACGTCCTACCGAGTCTATCTTTGTCTTTCCCTACCTCGTGTCAGTACAGCCATAGATTTTAGGATAACTCACCCTTAGGTTAGACAATAAACGTGGATCCCATCGAGTACGATGGACGCGTGGGGTGCTAGCACCTTCCCCTCGCGTAACCGACTCCCGAACCCAGGTTACGGTTGCGATGACTATTCCTTTCCCTCTTCCTCAGGTTTATGCGGTGTTCCCTTTCCCTCTCTTGGGATAAATTTACACGGCTGGCGACTCTGTTTTTCCGCGCCACTCTCGCGTTTGTACCTGGATGAAAATCCTGGGAGCGACATGGTGGAGCAGGATCATTGGAATCTGTCTCCCAGGCAGAGTTGTCGTAGGAGAATTCCTCTGTTGCATTTTGCATAGCATTTGTGCTCTCAGCTGTATCTCCCCATCCAGTTGGCTGGATGTCTTCGAGTCTGATACGAGAGATTTCAGGAGCAGTGTACTTGACCATATAGTCGTATTTTCCACTTGGTTGTCCCAAGGTGTCCCACACTTCTCTGGAACTGGAGGAGTCATCTCTCTCGATGAAGTTGACCTCGGGAAAAGCATAGTTGATGAATTCAAGTCCTGCAAACGTTGAAAATTCATCTTCATGTTGAGTAGTTTCAGAATGACCTGAGTGTTGATCCCATGACATGGTGGGGACACAGGTATTCTGTTCAATGATGCTCAGCTGAGTTTCATTACTCGGCTGACTCTCTTGCCCCAAGTTTCCTGGGTAAGCCTGCCACATTGGCAGACCATCCATTGGGCCATAGTAATTGTGGTCAAAGTTGTCTTTCATCAGAGTGTCCTCCTCTAATGAATTTGGCAGAGCACGGCATTCTTCCGGATCACAATCTCCATATATCATTTCGACGTCTGACCTTGGTATAAATCTCGGACTCTGTGCGGGATAGCAAAATGGCGTAGGCACCTCTTCCTGAGACATATAACCGTCCTCATTAAGATAGGACTTCCATTCTTCATCTGTGTAAGAGGGATCTTCCTCATTGATAGCATGTACTGCCTGAGACACTGGGTGAAGAAAACCTCCACTGTGGAAGAAGTTTTGAAGGGGATGAAGACTTTCATCGTTGGCAGCTGTCTGGGTACAGGTTGGAGAAAAACCAAGACCCTTCGTTGTTGTATTGCTAGTAGGAATGACCAGCTGTCCCTATCCTGTTGTATCGGTACTCTCGACTGCTTTGATAGCATCTTTGTATGAGGAAATAGAGGTTCCTCCTTTGAACTGATTGTCCCTGCTCACTGACAGTGCTTGGAACTCAGTTCCAATAACCTTCTCGGGTTCTATACCGGCAAATGATGATAAGTTGCTCACGAGCAAGGCCTGTTCCCCACAGACTGTGACAAGTTGATCGTTCTTGACGAACTTTAGCTTTTGGTGGAGGGTTAAGGTAACCGCTCCAGCCTGATGTATCCAAGGTCTTCCTAATAAATAATTGTACGTTGCCCGAATGTCCATGACCTAGAAAGTGACTTGGAAAGTGTGAGGACCGATAGTTATGGGAAGATCAACTTCGCCGATAAATGTTTTTCTGGATCCGTCGAATGCTTTGACGACGACCTCGCTGATTCTCATCGGAGGGCCTTTGAATGATAATTGCATCAAAGTGGACTTCGGCATAACATTCAGGGCTGACCCTATGTCTACCAGTACGCTGGCTAAAGCATCGTCCTGGCAGTTAACTGTGATATTAAGCGCCATGTTATAACGGCGACCCTCTTCAGGTAATTCTTCATCACTAAATCCCAAATTGTTGCAGGAAGTGATGTTAGAGACAATACTATCGAACTGTCTAATTGTTACATCCTGTTCCACAAAGGCTTGCTCCAAGACTTTCTGTAGAGCCTCCCTGTGGGCTTCTGAACTGAGTAACAATGATAATACCAAGATCTTTGAAGGAGTTTGTAACAGTTGATCGACAATGTTGTATTCACTCCTTTGGATGAGCTTCAGCATCTCATCATCATTTTTCGAAAGGTCGGGATTACTGGATTGACCGACTGGTGGATCAGGAGCTTCCGTCTGAAGTTCCTTTTCCTTGTTAAGTTCCCCAACCCCTCGGTTGAAGATTCTACCACTCCGTGTTACACGAATGATGTCTGCAATATTCACGACGGAGGGTAATGAAATTTCCTTTCCATTTTCAACTGTCGTTGCACCGTATTTGTAAGGGATAGCCTTAGTTGATTCATAAGGTGTTGGTCCCGGTAGATAGATGACTATGGGAACCTTCTGATTTTTCTAACCATCATAATTAATCTCGATCCGTTCCCGGTTGGAAACCTTAGATTCATCAAGTAGAGGGATGATGGCAAAAACATCCCTGGTCCTGTGATGATTAGAGATTGTGACAACGTCCTCGACTTGATCGGCAAGGTAGTTCGGTGTCCAGTTGATGGGTCCAGAACCCGGATATAGACGAATCTCTCCACGATCCACCTGACCCTGAAGAGCTGCTCTCACAAGGTAACACCCTTGGTTACTTTCCGAACAGACACCGCAACGTTCATAGTTGTGTGGTGGCACCTGGCCACGCCCACTTTGAATACAATGTAACCTCACTAGGTTAGCTTCCACAGATCGGACATCCCGACTCTGACGCCGAGTAGGATTCCTGTTATTGATACTAATTTGTTGAGTATCTTCATCCATATAAATTGGCATCCACCAGTGATTTAACAAGTACTGAAGTGCCTCCTGGACAAGGGTACAACCTTGATCATTTTCGTAACCCGCTTTACAGCTTTGATAGTCGTGTGATATTAAGAATCCGAGTCGGACCTGCTCAACATGTAACTCTACCAGGTTGGTATTCATCACGCGAATATCGAAGATCTGAACCATGTTGATCTGATAAGGGTTCCTATCATGGTAGTCTTGGATCTATCCAAGATCCATCTGACGCTGGAGGGCCTCCTATATGAAAGAGCATCCCTGTTTGTTTACCGAGCAAATCAGACAGGAACCGTAATCGTATCGCGACAGATTATGATACTGGCTTTGCCTTGAGTGCATCGCCACCAAGTTGACATTCATTGCACAGATGTCGTGGTTTTGAATGACATTAGAATTCGTGTAAACCATGTTAACTCCACGAACTCGGTGCTCTTGGATCCATTCGAGATCCATCTGTTCCTGTAGAGCTGCTTGCACCACAGAACATCCCTGATTGTTTTTAGAGCAGATATCACATTGGTGATAGTTATGAGGTGGTACATGGCCATATCCACTCTGTCTACAATGCATCTTGACCAGATTAGTTTTCAACAAGAGTACATCGTGAATTTGATAGATATCGTTAGTCTCTCCTTCTATCAAATTGACTGCAACCTTCTCGTGTTGAGGCAGCGGGTTCGTGAGAACATTAGGATTCGTATCCTTGAAGGATAAGACCCCGCTCCTAACAAGTTTTTGCACGTCGGACTTGAAATTAAGGCAAGTCTCTATGTTATGCCCTGGACCTCCTTGATGATAAGGGCAAGTTTGATCCACCTTAAACCAAAAAGGCAGATTTTCCGGTACTGTAAGAGGAGATTTAGTATGAATGTGCCCCTTAGCCAGTAGTAATGGAAACAACTCTGCGTACGTTACGGGTATAGGATCAAATCCTGGTGGCCGCGTTGTACGGTTGTTGTTGTACGGAGGACGAGCCTGCTGAAGAGGCTGTTGTGTCCTTTGTTGGTCAGGTTGGCTCTGCGCAACCTGAGGTTGATACGTAGGAATAGACGCAGGGTTGATAGCAGGAGTCACAGCTGCTACCGGTTGATAACGTCGTCTTTGCTTTCCGAGAGAGATATTCCCAATATCCTGCTCTTTTTTCTTAGGGAGAGCACTACCGTATTTTTTAGTACCGCTCGTTGATCCAGTGTCTTTTACCAAACGTCCTTCTCGGACGGCTTCCTCAAGACGTACGCCCATGCCAACCATTTCGGTGAAATCACTGGGCGCACTGGCAACCATTCGGTCATAGTAAAATGAGCTTAAGGTCTTTAAGAAGATCTTTGTCATCTCTTTTTCCTCCAGAGGTGGACAAATTTGAGCGGCAATCTCACGCCACCTTTGAGCATACTCCTTAAAGGTTTCCTTGTCCTTTTGCGACATTGATCTGAGTTGATCTCTGTCGGGTGCCATGTCCAAATTGTATTTGTATTGTTGGACGAAGGCAGTGCCAAGGTCTCTGAATGTGCTAATCGTGGCACGGTTTAAACCCATGTACCATTTTAATACGGCACCGGTTAAACTATCCTGAAAGTAGTGAATCAGTAGGTCCTGATTCTCTGTCTGAGCTGACATGCGCCGAGCGTACATCACCAGATGGCTCTGAGGGCAAGAGTTACCCTTGTACTTTTCGAAGTCGGGCACTTGAAATTTGTGCGGGACTTTCACATTTGGGACCAAGCAGAGATCTGCGGCGTCCTTTCCAAATAAATCCTGATCGCGAATGGCTTGCAGTTCCTTTTGCATTTCCAAGAACTACTCCTGGAATTCATCCATTCTGTCGAACATAGTTTCCTTTTTACTAGAAGGTGTCTGTGGAACCTGTCCTTCCAGGACAGTGTGCACCACAGGGGGTGGTACCGTGACTACGGTAGTGAATCTTGGCGTTTCCCGAAGTTTGTAACCTTCAGGAGTCTTCAGTATGCCCCTGGCATCTTCGCTTTCCCGAAGTTTGTAACCTTCAGGCCCAGCAGCTTCTGTTGTAATTCCCTGATCTTCAGTGATCGGCGGAACATATCCTTCCGGGATATAGCTAACAGGCATGCCCCAAGGGCGATCTTTCGGTATTTGATACCTAGGATCATACTTCTCCACTATGGGCATTGAGGTGATCTCTGAGATCACAGTTCTTTGTAGCTGAGCTTCTGCCATGGCTTGCATGTCGTTACGAAGCTTTCTCATATCCTCTCTCAGAGCGTCGATCTCTTCTTTCAACTCTCTGTTTTCTTCCTCAAGATCATCCATCTTTTTCTGACGATTGGCCTGAGTATTATACGAATGAGACAGTTTGACTCTAGAATCGAGACACAAGTGTGAGATTCGTAGGTAAGAAGAATACGCGATGTGAGAATGATGAATGCAATGATTATATTAATTATTTAAGGTTTAATCAAAATAAACTTCGACAATTAAATTGCAAATATCAAACTGTGGGGAAACCCCTTTTTATTGAATTCAAAGGATTGCGAAAACGAAAATACAGTAGATTACAAAGTGCAGAAACAGAAACCTAAACTAATGGGTCCCGAGTCCTCTCTGAAGAGAAATCGGGTGCTGACTCTGGTATCTTCCTTTTCTTTGACCGGGGCTCTTGGGCTGTTGTCGGGTTGTCATTCCTTTGCCAGGTGAAAGGAGTGACCAAATTCCTTTGGTCATCTTGATTCTCTACAGCATGTTGCTCGAAAATCTCAATTAGAGCATCCTTATCTTTCAGTAATTGCTGTATTTTGATGCACTCTACATTGAGGGTGCGGTACTTGTTCTTCCAAGACCTTCTCTCCTTTTGAACTTTGTTGAGAGTAACCTGAAGCTTTTCAGTTTCCGTCATGAAATACATGACAGATTCCCTCGGCGGAAGAATTCTGTAACGAGGATAAGGCATTTTTAGCTTGAGAGCTCTAGTTTGTACCCAATGGAGATAAGGCTCCACCGAGACACAGTCCGGTTTTCCTAGAGACTCTCGTCCTTTATTATGAACGTGTTTCCAAGCGTGCACTATTTCCATCTTTAGTGCTCTGTCGTTTTCTCCTTCCTTGAAGAAAAGACCTTCCAGATGAACACCCCGTGGGACGTGTCTCATCGGGTATCTGAATTGACGATGAACGAGAACTGGATGATAGTTGATTCCTCCCTTAGTTCCTATAAGGGGTACATTGGGGAAGTTTCCCCAACGGTCAATGATCCTGATCCCATCATAGATCCTATTACACCAATCTATATCAGAGTTGGTAAGAGACATGATCTTCTGCGACCAACGTAAGGTACTCTTGCAATCCTAAAAAGCAGCAGACTTGGGCAAGTGAGAGATAAACCATTTGTAAAGCAGAGGTACACAACATGTGATCTCCCCTCCGCTGTACAAATTTCCCAAGTGTACAGAATGATACGCATCTGCGAGCAAAGTCGGCACAGGGTTTCTAATGAGAAAAACCTTAATGGAGTTGATATCAACGAAGTTATTGATGTTGGGAAACAAAAATAACCCATAGGTGAGCAAGACAAAGATGCTTTCGAAAGCAGTCACGTTTCCTATACTGGCAAAATACAGGGCTTTCTTTGTCAAGAACTGGGCTGGCAAACCTTGGATGCCACCCCTGGTAGTTAGGTGAGTCCTGACCTCAGACTCGTCCAAATGAATTGCTCTCGCAATGGTCTGATTCTTTGGAATTTCTTCCAGTCTAGAAAATGGAGCTCGATCTGTAATGTGTAGATTGATCAGATGAGAATACTCCTCCAGCGTTGGTTCGAGCTGGTAATCCGGGAATGTGAAACAGTGATAAACCGGATCGTAAAACTGAATGAGCGCATCCATGATTCCCTCAATCACATGGACTCTTAATAGTGGTAGCAAACCTTCGTGCTTGGCTCTGAAAGCCTCAGGGTTTGTGATCATCCTCACTAACCTTCTCAAATCCTCTAGCTTTGGAACCTTGAAGGTATAACTATGAGTTCTCCTTCTACCGAAATCCATTAGTGCAATCCTTTTCTCTGATATTTGCAATCACAGTCTTAGTTTAATTTGAAAAACAGAGAGACTAGAAGAGAAAATTTTTTTTGAATGTTTTAATGTTTTTTAAATGAATGCATGAATGCAGCACACAAAAACATAGAAAAAACATGGGGTCAAAGGGTCGTTGTCATGAAGTCAAGGCTCTACCCATCCCAAAGGTTTATACTAGGGTGATTTTTGTACCTGTACTCATTATCATCAGCTCCTCCCAGGAAAGCAAAACAACAAGCGGATCGCCAGCGAGTTGTAGAGCAATCTTAGAGTAAGTGCCATTCACCGATAATAGATCACCAGCCTCAAATGAGGGAAGTATCGCGTAACAACTATTCCCGATAGTTTCTGCACTACGAAAGGGTTTGGCTCTTCAGCTTCTCAGACTTAACAATCGGCCCATTGTCTAGGTGAAAGAATGGGTTACATTGGTCAGCCTCCACTGAGGTTGATGGTCGACCTCGTCGCCATCACTTATCTTAAGTGTATACTCAATCTTTCCACATGCGGCATCACACGCATTCCCATTAGCAGAAAAATAAACACGTATAGCAATTAGGAAAAGCAGTATATATATTTGTCCTAAACATCCTAGACCTTTAAAGCTATGAATCCTAAGTTCTTGACAGAAATTGGGTTCCCCGGCGGAAGCCCCAATCTATGGTATTCACACAAGAGATGAAAAGGAAAAAGAAAGACAGGCCCCACGGTGGGTGCCATTTTTCTGTAGCGAGCGATTTTGGACGCGGTTCTTAAGTGTTGGTCGCTCTCTGCGGTTGAGTTTTAACTACAGGTCGATTCATTTTTTACCCTATTGTGAGCTGAATAAGGAAGGGAAATAGATGTCTCCAATTAACCCTGCTTTGTATACGGAGATTAAACAGCGGTCTGTTAGGTTACGAATGCTATCAATGTGGGGGGCCTTTGTACTGGTTATTTGTATTTTCGCCAATACGGTTTTCTTTTCTCTTTCTAGGACTTTATAGCGGGAAACGAGGATTTAGGATGTTAGGACTGATGCTTTTGATAGATACATGAGAGTATGGGATTTTGGGTTTTTGTTTAGTGTGCTCGCTAAGATTTTTCTTTCAATCTTATGCCTACGTATTCCCGTTTACCGAAATAGGGAAATCAGAGCGTTCGTAGTTCCTCCTATTCTATGGGAGGAAATGGTTGTTTTTGGTGTCCTGTTCAAAGCCCAAGACGTGAAGCGAAAGGTGGTTTGTATCTTGTTCAAAGCCCAAGATGTGAAGCTAAAAGGGTGTTGACTTTAGAGAGAATTTGTCATCTCTAAAGAGGTTTGTCTGTCACAACTGTTGGGTGACTGATTGTAAAGGAGGATTACTTTAACCGGGATACGTGGATCCGGCAATGCCATAATTTCCTTTATAGGGGATTTTAACCTGAAGGAGAAGACTTTAACTCAGTGTAGAGCAATGCTATCTTTCCTTAGGAATTTCTCATACTAAAAGAGGGACATTGGCATGGATGTAGATGATCCAGAGGCTTGCCGCTTACAGAGATTAGATAAAAGGGGAAGGAGTTGTTGATGTTTGTGTACTGTGAACGAGGCACAACTTTGATGCTAAAAGGTTAATTGGATTAACCAGTGGTTTTCTTATATAAAGCCTAAGAGGAGGCTATTATGTGTCTCGTACAAAGCCCGAGAGAGAGGCTAAAAGGTTTTGACTCAACGATGAAGTCTTTTGGTATCTTGTATAAAGCCCGAGATGGAGGCGAATTGACTCAACAAGAGAGTTTTTTGTATCTCGTACGAAGCCCGAGATGGAGGCTGTTGTTTGTTTGGCTCAATAAGAACCTTTTTGTATCTCGTATAAAGCCTGAGATGGAGGCAAAAAGGGTGATTGACTCAACGAGGGAGTCTCTTATGTGTCTCGTACAAAGCCCGAGAAAGAGGCTAAACTTTGTTTGACTCCGCTGGGGAGGATCATTGTACAAAGCCCAAGAGGAGGCTATGGTGACTGTTTCAGTTGAGTGACAGGTCCAGTATACTGATTTGGAAAGAGAAAATCAGTTCTTATATGAGTAACACTGTACTCAAGGATTTGATTCAAGGATCCGGGTTATTCCTGTTCTTTAAGGAATTGGGAAATCCGAAGGGTATTGAGACTGTCCGAGTCTACGGGTTTTCTTCCTATTTAACGAAGGGGTCACTTGAGAATGTCTTTGAGACTCAAGGATATAAGACTTTCCAAGTCTAGAGTTTCATTTTTTGTACTATGCTTTAAGAAACAGTAGTAGACTCTTTGAAAGGACTATTCTATGCAGATGATTAAGTTCTGTTCCTATACCTCTAGGAGGTCGTCGGGACAATTTGTACGAAGCCCAAGAGGAGGCTGGAAACTTTTAAGAAGCCGATCGGTCCTTGTACTAAGCCCAAGAGGAGGCTATCATTCCCGGAGGAAGAGATCATTATACGAAGCCTAAGAGGAGGTTGTGAATACTTCTAAGAAGCCGTAGGGTCCTTGTACTAAGCCCAAGAGGAGGCGAGGTTGCTTTTAGGAAGCCCGTGGGTCCTTGTACGATGCCCAAGAGGAGGCCGATGCTTTTAAGAAGCCCGTGGGTCCCCAAACCCCGAGAAATTCAAGCCAAGCTATTCACAAGGAATAGATCAAGTCAGGAAATTTCGAGAATTTGGAAGAAACTCAAAGATGCCATTCACGGAGAATACATTCATCTCTGGGAATAGAGTTTCTTGACAATTCCTAATGAGGACAGCCGAAGAGAAGACTGTATCTGGTGATCCTATTGGGGA
This sequence comes from Lathyrus tuberosus, assembly GCA_022829125.1. NCBI lineage: Eukaryota > Viridiplantae > Streptophyta > Magnoliopsida > Fabales > Fabaceae > Lathyrus > Lathyrus tuberosus. Next base: position 3,534,597 of record JALAZF010000353.1, read on the forward strand.
TCTAGGTGTCTATTTCTACGAATAAACGAAACGGCGTCACCTAGTTCTAGACGTAGTTGCTGGGGAAACTCTAAATATCTATACTATTATTACACAGTTGATATGAGTTTATGAAAGAAGACTTACAATGAAACAGCCCCACAATACAGTTATATGTATATGAAAGCGGTAAATGAAAGCAATAACCACTTACTCGGTTGTAGAGCTTCCATGTTGTTTGGTTAGTTGTTCAACAAAGAAAAATTGAAAACAACAGTATATTCAAAATCAAAGGAGAAAGTGTTTTGAAAAAGAAAGGTTTGGGGCTTACAGCTCGAGGAGAGGCCCAGGGTTTTATCAGTGAGCTCACTGTTTGAATTTGTACAGAGGGACTTATTCAAGTGACTAAGGCCCAAAAAGTTTTAAAGAAAAAGAAGGGGCTTATAACACGAGGGTAGGCCCAATTGATTTTTCGTTTAAAAATGACGATCGCGCCGAGGTTTTCTTTTAACGCAGAGGGACTTATATAATAAGTGAGGTCCAAAATGGTTTTGGTTAAAAGGGGGTTGGGTCTTACACTCTAATAGAGGCCCAAAAGGTTTTGAATGGGTCTTATAGCTCAAGGAGAGGCCCATGGTTATTTTTAAAAAGGCGACGATCGCGCCGTTTGTTTTTTACGGTATCGGGACTTATACAAATCTGAGGCCCAAAAATGATTTGGTCAAAAAAAGGATTGGGTCTTACACTCTATTAGAGGCCCAAAATATTTTGAAAATGATTTATGAGGGTTGAATTAATCCAAAAACCCTAATTTGTTTTCAAAAATGTATTTAATTGAATAAAAAATTCAATTAAAATGATCAAAATTGTTTAACATATGGAAAACAAATTGTGATCTTGGATTAATGCTTCAAAAATTAAGTATTGACCTACAAAATAATTAGAAAGCATTAAAAGTTGCAAAATCAATGTGGAAAAAATATTTAAAATGTCAAAAACAATTAAAATATTAATTCTTTGCAAAAATATCAATTATATGAAATAAATAATATTTTTGGGATTTTTTGATAAAATAAAATATTTTAACATTTTTGTGAATTATTAAAAAAAGAATCAACTCAAAATCATTAAAACTCAGAGAGAAGTTAATTTTTGAATCAATTAAACAAAAATCAACAAATTCAAATATTCAAATTTCTGAAAATGGCGCCAAGAACACACCAAGAACACGCGCGTGTTCTGAGTTTCCCAGATTTGCGTTTTCCATCCAATCTCACTGAATACTTAACCATGTCATGCAATCCACATACCAATCAACTTGTTTCAACCTCACGATCATGTCTATAACACTTAATTTCATTTAAATTAAACATAAAACATGAAATCATGAAGAAACCTCAAGAACCCTAATTTCTGCATGAAGGCTAGGATTTTTGATACACGATTCAAACAAAGCAATTAATTGAGGGAAAACATTCCATGCATGATTATGAACATATGGCCAAATTATTGTGCAGCAAAAATTGCATGGATTATAGAGTTAGAAGAACTCATGCTTACCACTTGCAGCTGGTGATCGTGATTTGTGTATGAGGTGTTACAGTTGTGTTGTGATGATCTGAACAGCTTCCCTAGGTACTATGGAGTGTGTTTGAATGCTTGGACTTGATGGAAATTGGCTGGATCACTTCATGGCATCTCAACTGCACTTTGGTTAAAACCTTGAGCAATTGACTGGTGATTCTGAGAAATCAATGTTCCAGTTGTTGTTTAAGTGTTTGATCAGCTCATATGTGATGTATATGAGGTGTGTGAGTGATTGGTTTGAGTGGAATTGCCCTCTAGCTCAAAACCCGATAGTTACCTTGCTAAGAAAGGCATTTTTGCCAAGAGAAAGAGATTTTGAGAAAGGCAAGTGTTGTAGGCCTTTGGTGTACTTAAACTGAACACAATTGAGCTCTATTTATAGTAGAGCAAGTTTGTTTTGCAAGGAATAGTGAATGGCAACTGCTAAGTAGGTTTGGCCAATGTTGTCCAATGAAAATCCAAGTCTCCTCTAGCCATTGACTAGAGGTTAGAGCACAGAGCTTTGGTTCCCTTGGTCTTGGATAAGTCTTGACTGATTTCAGATGAGAATGGCTCAGTCCATGCCACCTTGATGCTTCCATTGAATGCTTCAATCCAAATTTAGAGTCTTGTCCCTATTTTGGCCATTCTAGGTTCAACATGCTATTTCTTGTTCCATGGACTTTGGAGGCTTGGCTCAGTGATTATCCCCTTTAGATTCAATCCTCAGATGTGTCCAAGTGGATAGGAGCATTTGAATTTGGCTGATTTTGGCAAATCGAGCAAAATTGCAAATTCTGCCTTGCCTTTGACAGATTTCAGCAAGGCAACTTGCCAATGTCTTGAATTTGGTAATGTTCTTGACCATTTTGGAAAGCCCTTACATGATACAACAATTGTTTGAACATGTTTGGTTTTGATCTCTTTTGAATCCAAGTGAAAAATCCCCCTACATTTGGCAAAAAGTAAGGCAAAATCTGACTTAGTGAAATTTTCACTAAGTGTTGGAACAAAGTGTTTTCTCTTGTTTTGATCACTCCATAACTCAAAATCCATGAGGAATTTGGACATAGGTCAGTATGAAGCTTTTGTATAGGGCAATGAGATCTACAAATCAAGCTTTGAATGGGGCACAATGGCCTTGTGGTTTAGGAGTTATGGTCCTCCAAAGTTGGTGCATTAGTGGCACTTTTTCATGACTTAGAAAAATTTCTAAGTTTTATGGTTACCCATTTTACAAGTTATCCAACTTTTCTTGATTTTTCTTGATGAATGATGATTCAAATCATACATTAACATCATTTTAGGGTTAAAAATCCATTTTAGTGAAATATCTCAAAAAGTCAAAGTTGACTTTTGTGCACAGTTGACTTTTTATCAGATGAATTCCAAACTATGCAATTCTTCAGGAAATCATGTCCTTGACCTAAATCAAACTTGATGGACATGTTCCATGGGTGTTATAGGGTATATTGGTGCATGTCATAGGGTTTGGGAGCATGTCCTGGTCAAAAGTCAAAGTTACAGTTGACTTTTCCCTTAAAACCCTAATTGTGGTGCAGATGAAATTGAGACTTGTTGCTCAAGCTTCTTGGATTAATCCATTGTTCCAAGTGGATCAATATAGTTCATTAGAGACCCTCAAACCCTCTCTTGAGGTCTTGGCTCATGGTTTGTCCCAAAAGTCAACTTAGGGGTGAATTAGGTCAAGAAACCCTAATTCTTGATTTTTGATGAATGCATCCCCTGAGGCAAAATTGACTTGATGATTGGGTCCATGAGGTTCCATGGAGTATATTAGGTTAGGTTTTGGATCATTGGCTTGTGCCTAGATGAAAATTTTCCATCTGGAGGCCCTGACCAAAACCCTAATTTAGTGACACTGTCGATCTTGAGACTTGATCCACCTATAAGGGATCAGCCTTGTGCTTAATCCTTGAAGTGAGAGTCCTTTTGATCCATTGTGGATGTTTGAGAGGTTAGACAAGTTGAAGATCATGTCATTCCTTGATTGATCCTTTGTCTAAGGCTCTGAGAGGGCTTGAAACCCTAATTTTGATTGTAGTGGATGCTCACCCATCTTTTGGGAGACTGATGAAGTATGATGGTTCCTCCATATTGTGATGATGATTTTCACAATGATGGGAAATCTTAGTGGTCAAAATTTGGGGTATGACAGGCCCCACGGTGGGCGCCATTTTTCCTGTGAAATTGTCTAAACTTAAGGTTTCCTCCTAAGAGACGGGAGAAGAACAAGTATCTCCCACTGTGTTCGCCATTTTTCCATGGAAAATGGGGACGACGATAACTAGATCTTCCTTTGTCTTCCACTGTGGTCGCCATTTTTCTGTGGAAAATGGGGACGACGATAACTAGATCTTCCTTTGTCTCCCACTGTGGTCGCCATTTTTCTGTAGCGTGGTTTTTATGGTTTCGAATCACTATTGCTTTGGTACTACAGTTCGATTCATTTTTTATCCTATTGAAGCTGATGAAGGAAGGGAAATAGATGTCTCCAATTAACCTTGCTTGCAAACTGAGGTTAAACAGTCAAAACTGTTGGTTTACAGATGCGGCTTTAGTTCGTGGGTCTCTACTTATTTTGTTCAGAACGAAATATCGGGACTGTTCATGGGGAATTTGTTAGGATACTGCGCTAGATTGGATGGGGGTAGGGGACTTTGGGGTTTTTTGATTAGTTTGCTCGTTAAGATTCTTTTTCAATCTTATGCCTACGTATTCCCGGAATAGGGAAATCAGAGCGATCGTAGTTCCTCCTATTCTATGGGAGGAAATGGTGTTTTGGTGTCTTGTTCAAAGCCCAAGACATGAAGCTAAAGGTGGTTTATATCTTGTTCAAAGCCCAAGATGTGAAGCTGAAGGGTCTATTTGTATCTTGTTCGAAGCCCAAGATGTGAAGCTAAAAGGGTGTTGACTTTAGAGAGAATTTGTTATCTCTAAAGGGGAATATTTGGCCTGTTTGGCACGACTGTTGGGTGACTGATTATAAAGGAGAATTACTTTAACTGGGATATGTGAATCCAGCAATGCCATAACTTCCTTTATAGGGGATTTTCAACCTAAAGGAGAAGACTTTAACTCAGTTTAGAGCAATGCCATCTTTCCTTAGGAATTTCTCATGCTAAAAGAGGGACAGTGGCATGGATGTAAATAATCCAGAGGCTTGCCGCTTACAGCAATTAGACGAGGGAAAAGGAGTTGTTGATGTTTGTATACTGTGACCAAATCATGATTTGATGCTAAAAGGTTGATTGAATCAAACGGGGATTTCTTTATACAAAGCCTAAGAGGAGGCTATTGACCCAACAAGAGGATGCTTTTGTGTCTCATACGAAGCCCGAGATAGAGGCTAAAAGGGTTGACTCAACAAGAGAGTGTTTTTTATATGTGTTTTGTACGAAGCCCAAGACGGAGGCTAAAAGGGTTTGAATCAACAAGAGAGTCTTTTATACTCACCAAGAGAGTGATTTGTATCTCGTACGAAGCCCGAGATGGAGGCTAAAGGTGATCGACTCAACAAGAGAGTCTTTTTATACTCAACAAGAGAGTGTTTTGTATCTCGTACAAAGACCGAGATGAAGGCTAAAAATGTTTGACTCAACAAGAGAGTCTTTTATACTCAACAAGAGAGTGATTTTGTATCTCGTACGAAGCCCGAGATGGAGGCTAAAGGAGGATTGACTCAGCAAGAGAGTCTTTTATACTCAACAAGAGAGTGTTTTGTATCTCGTACAAAGCCCGAGATGAAGGCTAAAAATGTTTGACTCAACAAGAGAGCCTTTTATACTCAACAAGAGAGTGATTTATATCTCGTACGAAGCCCGAGATGGAGGGTAAAAGGGTTTGACTCAACAAGAGCGTATTTTATACTCACCAAGAGAGTGTTTTGTATCTTGTACAAAGCCCGAGATGAAGGCTACAAAGGTTAACTCTGCTGGGGAGAATCATTGTACAAAGCCCAAGAGGAGGCTAGGGTTACTGTTTCAGTTGAGTGACAGGTCCAGTATGTTGGTTAAAAGAGAAAATCAGTTCTTATATGGGTAGTGTTGTACTCATGGATTTGATCTGAGGACCGGAATTATTTCCTGTTCTTTAAGGAAACGGGGAATCCGAAGGGTATTGAGACTGCCCAAGTCAACAGGTCTTTTTTCCTAGTTTTGAAAGGAACTTGAGAATGTCTTCGAGACTGAAGGAGATTAGACTATCCAAGTCTAGAGTTTTATCTTTTGTACTATGCTTAAGAGAGATCAAGAGACAGTATGTTCGCCATGGGAAGATCTAGACTCTTTGAAAGACTGTTCTATTAAGATGACTAATTTTTGTTCCTATACCTTTAAGAGGTCGTCGGGACAATTTGTACGAAGCCCAAGAGGAGGCGAGAAAAACTTTTAAGAAGCCGAAGGGACAATTTGTACGAAGCCCAAGAAGAGGTTATCTTCCCGGAGGAAGAATCATTATACGAAGCTTAAGAGGAGGCTGTGAAAACTTCTAAGAAGCCGACAAGTCCTTGTACAACGCCCAGGAGGAGGCGGGGATGCTTTTAGGAAGCCTGTGGGTCCTTGCACTAAGCCCAAGAGGAGGCTGATGAACAGTTCCAGAAAGGGTTTCACTTGGAACATTGGCCTTCTGTATATGAACTGTTCAAGGGGGAGATTTCTTAGATCTAGTTATCTAAAATTGTTGTAAAAGAAAATTCTCATGGTTTAGGTTATGTTTGAAATATCCGGGAGAACGTCGGAGATAAGGAAACGAGGTTTTGTCTTAGTTCTAGACGTAGTTGTCGGAGAAACTCTAAATATCTATACTAGTATTACACAGTCGATATGAGTTTATGAAAGAAGACTTACAGTGAAACAGCCCCATAATACAGTTATATACATATGAAAGCAGTAAATGAAAGCGGGTAAACACTTACTCGGTTGTAGAGCTTCCATGCTGTTTTGTTAGTTGTTCAACAAAGAAAACTTTGATAACAATATTATATTCAAAATCAAAGGAGAAAGTGCTTTGAAAAGATTGTTGGGGCTTACAGCTCAAGGAGAGGACCAGGGTTTTATCAGTGATCGCACTGTCGTTTTGTACAGGGACTTATACAAGTGACTGAGGCCCAAGAAAGGTTTTATGTACAAGGGGATGGGTCTTACACTCTCTCAAGAGGCCCAAAATGATTGAAAGTGAACAAAGATGGGTCTTATAGCTCAAGGAGAAGCCCAAGGTTTATTTTGAAAAGGGCGACGATCACGCCGAGGTTTTGAAAACACCGTGGGTCTTATACAATGACTGAGGCCCTAAAGTTTTTGGTTTCAAAAGGGGATTGGGTCTTATACTCTATTAGAGGCCCAAAATGGTTTTGAATGGGTCTTATAGCTCGAGGATAGGCCCAGATGGTTTGTTTTAAACGGGCGATCGCGCCGAGATTTTTTAAAGCGCAGTGGGTCTTATACAATGACTGAGGCCCAAAAAAGGTTTCCAAAGGGGTTGGGTATTACACTCTAATAGAGACCCAAAATTTGAAAATGTTTTGTGAGGGTGAAAATCAAAGAACCCTAATTTTACTTTTCTTTAAAAGTAAATATTTAAAGGAAATCAAATAAAAATGATAAAAATGCCAAATAAGTTTGAATAAACCATTTGTGATTTTTGTTTAGGGTTTGAAAAATGAGGGATTAATCACAAGATGAATTAAAACCTACTTGGTTTTGATTTTCCACAATGTATATTTATTTTTAAAAGGTTTAAAAACAAATAAAAGGCATTTTATTCACAAAAATACTAATTATATTAAATAAATAATATAAATCTAATTTTTTTGTGGAACAAAATATTTCAACATTTTTGTGATTTTTTGCAAAAAGAACCAATAAAGAATAATTAAAATTGAAGGAGTTATTAATTTTCCAATTAATTAATAAAACATGAAAATATTGGAAAAATAGCAAAAATGTGAGAAAACACAAAATGGTCTGGGTGGGGTTTGAACCCACGACCTCAAGGTTATAGGGCGCGCACATTACCACTGGGGTGGTGATACATCCGTTGATTGAAACAAACCAACAAATACACAAGGCTTGCCTTGTTTTCTAGGCCTGGCCAAGGCAAGGCAAGGCAAGTTTTGGCAAGAAACGGGAAGGTCCATAACTTTCTCATTTCTCCATGGTTGGAGACAAAATTTATATGCATTTGGCCTAGAATTTCACAAGGAATCCAATGGTGGTGGTATTTTTTTCAGATCATGCTCCCTCCTCAAAATCCGATAGTGGTTTTGAAATAGACCATATTTTGCATTTTCTATGCCATCTCTTGGTACAAGCATGAATTACATGATAAATTAGTGCAAACACATCACATATAACATGTAGAAGAGATGCATGGGCAGTGGACTTCAAAGCAATGCATATTTTGGAAAGTTCAAGTCATGATGCTTACCTCTTTTTGAGCTTTTGGAGTTTTTTTGTGCAATCTGCCAAGTTTCTTGTTCCAGAAATGGTTTGATGCTTTAGACACTCTCAAATGATCTCTGAGAAGCTTTTAGGATGATTGGAATCAGCTGGAAGCTGCAAAAACAAAAACTGGCCCTTTCTTGCAAAAGGGGTTAAAATGGCCAAAATAGCAACTCTCTCAAATGGTGTTCCAGATGTTAGGAGCCATTTGGGACAGTTCAAGGATGATATTTGGAGTGTGTTTGAGGTTTTATCTGGTTTGTAAAGTGACTGAATCAAGACATGGCTTGAAAAATGCAAAAAAGCCTATTTTGAGGTTTTGAGATGTGACTTTGAGATTTAAGGATTGCAGGTCACTTGTGTGAGTTTGGACAACTTAGATATGACATATTGGATGTGTTTGGATCAAGAGTTGTGATGGAAATTCTCTCTAACTCAAAAACTCAGAGTTACCTTGCTAAAGAAGGTATTTTTACCTAAAGAAAGTGATTTTGAGGAAAGCATCTGTTGTAGTGCTTTGGTGTACTCAAACTGAGCACAAATGAGCTCTATTTATAGTAGAACAAGTTTGTTTTGCAAGCAATAGTGAATGGCAACTGCTGCTGAGGTTTGGCCAATGGTTGCACTTTGGAATCTCAAGTCTCCTCTAGCCATTGACTAGAGATTAGAGCACAGAGTTGTGGTTCCCTAGTTGTTGGATCATTCTTGACTGAATTCAGTTGCAAATGTGTCAGTCCATGCCACCTTGGTGTATCCATTAAATGCTCCAATCACTACGCCAAACAAGACCTTAGACAGCGCTTTTTTTGGCCTTAGACAGCGCTTTTAAGCGCTGTCTAAACCTGCGCTGCTAAAGGTTTAGACAGCGCTTTGGGTAATACCAAAAGCGTTGTCTAAAGGGGGGTATATTTTCACAAAAAGCGTTGTCTAAGACCCACCTTTTTGAACTTTTTAGGTATACCTTAGACAGCGCTTTTGGTGAAAACGCTTTCTAAGCCCCACCTTTTTGAACTTTTTTATGCATACCTTAGACAGCGCTTTTGGTGAAAGCGCTTTCTAAGCCCCACCTTAGACAGCGCTTTTAGTGTAAAGCGCTGTCTAAGGTATACGAAAATTTTTATACAAATTTTTTTAAACCACAATTTTTACCAGGTTTTTCAACCAGAATTTGACCTGTTTTTCAACCATTTTTTTTCCAGAAAAATACCACAATTTGGAGATTCAAATCAATCCAATTTGGCCTATTTAAATGTACCAATTTACACCAAAATTATATATCCAAAACAATTGGCAATTCAAACCAATATATATATATATATATATATATATATATATATATATATATTTATATATATATATATATATATAGACAAATGTACATATTACTTATACTAGTACTTTTGCATCCAACCAATGCATTGCTTCAAATCTACATAGGTCCTGAAAGAACACAAAGATTGTAATTCAATTAAAAGAATACATCAACAATGTCTATAGTTAGAAAGTTACACATATTTAAATTCTCATCAATTAAAGTAAGAGTACAATATTATACCGGATAAAACTCCGAGCTCCATAATGTATTGACACCAATCCTCTTTAATTTCATCCAATTGAGAAATTGAGTAATGAGCACACTTGCATTCTTCAAAGTACTACATAATAATATAACATAGTTTGATTTAGTTTTAACTATTTCATTATATGAGAGATATGTGTTAAATATTAAAATAACTCATAAGTTAGAAATACATACATCGGATGGAATCTCTATTCGATCCAAAATAAGAGTGTCTCTCATAAACCTCAACATGAAATATCCGCAATCTATTTCATTACGTTGCCGAGGACACTACAAATGAAAAGAAAATATGGATAAATCCTAAGTTTTATCAAGTAGCATCACTAATATATAATAAAACATGTGATAATTAATATACCTTCACTCTATTCCATGTAATGGGGTTGACTCTCCTCTTTGGTACTTGGCCATCTCGTAGTGCTCGGAAAGCTTGTATAACGCTAATAAAATATAAATGAATATTTAGAACAATTCACATTAATTAATAAATAAACAAACAAATAAATATACACATTCATATTTAGAACAATCTCACTTACGTGTCAATACATTTCTTCATATCCGGGTATGTTGTCCAATCATTTCCTAACGAATCCAGATAATACACCACTTCTCTGCTAGGATTAATTGCGACCAACAACCAATGTCCACTGTAAGATTAAACAAGTGTTAGATGGAAACTTTCTACACGACGTCAAAATACAAAAAAAAACTATAATAGATGAATTTAGAATGAAAATCTAACCCAGTATTAAACGGTAAAAGGAACAACTTTTCTGTTTCTTGGTTGTCCATAAAGACGTCACGTACATACGCCAGGACCTCATCTGGTTTATTTATTATTAAGGATAAGGTGACAGACGCGGGGCATAAGAATGCAAATCTTTGCTGCAATCCACGTGGGCGCACAACTTTGTCATACAGAAACCTTAAATAAAAACATCATTAACATTAGACTATTCATTTGAAACATAAAGTAAATAAGTTGTTCAATTAATATACCAAAGTAGATTGGATATATACCTCACGTATGTATTGACAACACTGACGCCCAATTCTTCATGATTGAAAACTTGCTCGAACTCTTCATTACCAATAGTTTGTTCATGTTCAAATCCATATATACCTTTCTCCATATGTATAAGACGAATACCTCCGGTCGGAATATCTGTCAATTGTAGAAACGTCTGAAGGCACGACCTAAACTTGGAGATAGGTTGTTTTCTAGCCCTGTTCTTCTTAGCACCAACATTTTTCTGTGTTGAAACGTTACTAATCTCTTTACCAGGAAGCTATATATCATATAATTTGTTAAATGAAGTATAAGATATCCAATTTAACATTTTCCATGCATAAATATCATATAATTGTGATGTACCTCTTTTTTTGAGACAACGTGCTCGGTATGCTCCGGAATCCCCTTATCCTTTGTTTTGGATCTTGTTGGAGTCTAAATAACATTACCATGTAAAAAATGAAAATAAAATGCTCGTAAAATCTTTGAATCTACACATTAAGGTTAACAAAGTTTCATAACGGTTTTAAGCATACCTCATATCCTACGAGTATGAGGTTTGACGGCCATGCAACATACGACCCTATAGCATCTCCCACCAATGTTGCATCCGAAACATCGTCAGGATAGGGTAATAATGCACCCGCCTCTGTAGCAATATCAACCGATACTTTCATGCATCCAGTAGGGAGTGGGTTATTGTGAAGTAATTCTACCGAAGTGTTATACACTTTTCCCTTGCCAACCTTCCGATAAGTTTGTGAAGATAAGAAGAGCTGACAATGGGAAATGCCCTAAAACCAAAAATAAATATGACATTGTTAATGTGTATATATGTCATTTAAATAATTTAAGCTACTAATTTAATTTCATAAAAATATATATAATTACCTCTGGAATATTCGGTCGAAAGCTGCAGTTGATACTATCTTTCTCCGATCCATCTCTAAAACCTGAAGCGTTATCCCTTTCTTTCTCCTTTCTTAATTCCCGAACTTCAGCTTCCAGTGCATCCAATTTAGCTTGAAGTTCTGTATTACTAGGAGCCTTTCCTTTTTTAATATTCAAGGAGGTCGGAGTGATCCCAAATCCCTTACCCCTCACCCGACCAGAATACTCAGGGACATCTAATGCCCGACTAAGTATGCTCCTGGAATCATCTAGAGATACAGACTGAGATAACGCCTCCTGAAAATCAGATGAATATCGAATATTTGTCAAATATTTGTTAATAAAGTTTTGATTTAATTAAAGAAATATTGTTATACTTACACATTTCTCAAATACTTGTAGAACCTCTTCTGCAACAACTCCAGACTTGCCCACATGGGCTTCCTTCCACAAGACATGTGCAGGAAGAGATGTTTTAGAGATATTCGCCTTTTGTAACTACATATAAAGCCAAATAATATGATCAAATATAACTCATGATGAACAATTATTATATCATTGCAATTTATTGATACTTACCAAAGATTGCTCCAAACGTCCATATCCAACACGTCCTTTCCTGTATCGATACTGGGGAGCTGATGCTCTTTCCCGATTAATTGCACTTAAACTCTTAAATGTCGGGGTTTGTCGTTTGGCTTTAAACGTTACCCATTCTTGTGGTGAAATCAAACTTGAATATTTAGATGGATACTCTGCATCAACAAAGTTACCTTCAGCATCCTTAAGAAAGGTGCGGTTTAAATATGTCCTAAACCCTCTTAGGAGCTTCCCTGCCAATCTCATCAAATAAGCTTTTCTTTCTTCCTCAACGTTGAAGCACCTCTAAAAAAACCATACACATTGGTTAGTACAAATAATTTAAAATACATGATTAGTTGGCATAATTAAAGACATAATTATGGTACCTTTATCTCATTCCAAATTTTTTCTTTGACTTCCTTCAACTGTTTGTTTCTCCAATCATCACAAGTAATAGGAATCGCATTCCTTACAAGTGCACCAATGAAACTTGTCAAGGTATGACTGTTAGGCTCAACAAGAGTGCCTGAAGGGCTCCAATGCACATCTAAAATGATGCCTTGATCTCTAGCACGGATCACTTTCTTCATAACGGTTATTCCTCTTTTAATCTCTTCTTCCATAGATTTTTTACTTTCATCCTGAATAGGATCATCATCATGTGGGTAATCATCATCATGTGGGTGATCATCATCATGTGGGTGATCATCGTTAGTAGCCATCTAACCTGTAATAAAGAAATCAAGGATATCAAATATATTATATAACAAATATAATATGACATAATATATAACAAATATAATAAAGAAATCAAGGATAAAGAAATCAAGGAAATCAAGGATATCAAATATAATATGACATAATATATAACATTGAATGAGCAATATTAACACTAACACTAACACTAACCTAAACTAAACTAACACATTATATAGCAATAACAATGTAGAGCAACATTAACACTAACCTAAACTAACCTAAACTACAATAACACTAACCTAAACTACTCATATTCTATCAAAAGAACATCATTCTATCAAAATAACTCCAAAACCTAACAGAACAAAACCTAACAGAACATCATTATATCTAAACAACTCCAAAAATATGGTAACAAGAACAAAACCTAACAGAAAAATATGAAACTCACTTCTAACATAAAAAGAAAAACTCTTACCGGAACAGTGGAGCACGGTGGAGTACGGTGGAGGATGGTGGAGGACAATGTAGGAAGGACGACGGCCGGACGGACGACGGCGAGAAAGGACGGACGACGGCGGTGAAAGGACGGACGACGACGGCGGTGGTTTCAGCTGGTTCGTTCTTGTTCGCAGAAAGAGAGGGAAAAAGGGAAAGAATGAAATGAAAATTGAAACGGTATCAGTATTAATACTGATACCGTTTCTATTTTTATTTTAATTAAAAAGACCTTAGACAGCGCTTTGAATGAAAGCGTTGTCTAAGGTGGGCCTTAGACAGCGCTTTTGATTTTATTTTTTTTAATTTATAAGACCTTAGACAGCGCTTTTGAGTAAAGCGTTGTCTAATATTTTACTTTAATTTTTTTTTTAATTTATACGACCTTAGAAAGCGCTTTCCTCAAAAGCGCTGTCTCAGGTCTTATATTTTTTTAATTTATAAGACCTTAGACATCGCTTTTAAGGAAAACGCTGTCTAATATTTTCCTTTAATTTTTTTTTTAATTTATAAGACCTTAGAAAGCGCTTTCCTCAAAAGCGTTGTCTAAGGTCTTATATTTAGACGCGGTTTTATTTTTCTAAGTGAACAGTTTCTGTGTTTTCTAAATTTTTAACTTATAGCAGTGCTTTTGTAATAAAGCGCTGCCTATGTAGTGCTGCCAAAGAGTAATTTTGGCGTAGTGAATCCAAAATTGGAGTCTTGTCCCTCTTTTAGGGATTTCTAGGTTTGACATGCTACTTCTTGTTCCAAAGACTTTGGAGGCTTGGATCAGTGTTTGTTCCCTTTAGATTTGATCCTCAGATGTGTCCAAAGTGATGACAAGGCTTGGAATTATCTGATTTTGCCAAATCGAGCAAAAGTGCAAAATTTTGCCTAGCCTTGGCAGTTTTCAGCAAGGCATATTGCCATTGTCATATCTCATGGCTCAAGTGGAATTTGATGGAGCTCTTGGCCATTTTGGAAAGCCCTCATATGATACAATAACTGTTTGATCATAATTGGTTTTGATACTTTTTGGATCCAAGTGAAAAATACCCCTACATTTGGAAAAAAGTGAAGGCAGATTCTGACTTAGTGAAAATTTCACTAAGTGTTGGAAAAAGTGGCATTTCATGTTTTCAGGCACTTTGATCATTCCATAACTCAAAATCCATAATGAATTGGAATGAGGTGTAGTTGAAGCTTTTGTAGAGGGCCATGAGGGCTATAAATCCAGCTTTGGATGGGAAAAAATGACCTTGTGGTTTAGGAGTTATGGTCCTCCAAAGTTGGTACCCTTGCCACTTTGTTCCATAACTTAGAAAATTTTCTAAGTTTTTTATGGGACCCCTTTTACAAGTTATCCCACTTTTCTTGATTTTTCTTGATGAATGATGATTCCAATCATACATTAACATCATTTTGGGGTTAAAGAACCATAATTGTGAAAAATCTCAAAAAGTCAAAGTTTGACTTTTGTGCACAGTTGACTTTTTGTCAGATGAATTCCAAACTGTGTGATCCTCTATGAAATCAAGTCCTTTACCTAAATTAAACTTGATGGATTGATTTCATAGGTGTTATAGGGTGTATTGAATCATGTCTTAGGGTTTGGGAGCATGTCCTGGTCAAAAGTCAAAGATACAGTTGACTTTTCTCGCGAAACCCTAACCGTGGTTCAGATGAAATTGAAACTTGTTGCTCAAGCTTCTTGGCTCAATCCATTGTTACAAATGGACCAAGGTGGTGTGTTAGGGACCCTCAAATCATCTCTTGAGGTCTTGGCTCATGTTTTGTCCCAAAAGTCAACTTAGGGGTGAATTAGGTCAAGAAACCCTAATTCTTGATTTTTGATGAATGCGTCCCCTGAGGCTAAATTGACTTGATGATTGGGTTCATGAGATCCCTTGGAGCATCATAAGTTATGCTTTGAAGCATTGGCTCATGCCCAGAGGAAATTTTCCATCTGGAGGCCCTGGTCGACCAAACCCTAATTTGGTGACACTGGCGATCTTAAGGCTTGATCCACCTAGAAGGGAGAAGCCTTGTGCTTAATCCTTGAAGTGGGAGTCCTCTTGATCCTTTGTGGATGTTTGAGAGGCTAGACAAGTTAAAGATTATGTCATTTCTTGATTGATCCTTTGTCTAAGAACTCTGAGAGGGCCTGAAACCCTAAATTTGATTGTAGTGGATGCTCACCCATCTTTGGGGAGACTGATGAGGCATAATGATTCATCCCTATTGTGATGAGGATTTTCCCAATGATGGGAAATCTTAGTGGTCAAAATTTGGGGTATGACACTCACGATGGGAAACAACCACCGAGGAACCCCGGAAAACGTTGACGACTTTGTAAGTGTTTAGACCTTTTATTGTTTTACATTCCTAAACTTTGATGTATTTTTTTACCTAGGTAATGTTATTTATTTTTTTGGTTCAGGAGGTATCAAGGTTCCGGTGCTGTGGACATGCATACTTCCGTCACGACCCTTTCACTGAAGAATGTCTAACAAGATGTGGATTTGGAGAAGTGCTTAAAATCCCGTCATACCATGTAGACACAAAGTTTATTCTGGCCTTGGTAGAACGATGGAGGCCGGAGACCCACACTTTTCACCTTCCTTTTGGTGAATGCACGGTCACCCTCCAAGACGTGCATATGTTACTGGGCCTTCGCATAGATGGCATGGCCGTCAACGGCCCCGTAAATATAGACAACCAACTATGCTTTGATTTGTTGGGAACACCCCTAAGTGTGGAAGAACTGCAGCCTTCACCCGACGGTAAACCTAGAGGGCAAGGTATTAACCTAAAACGCCTTAAGGAACACCACGAATCTATCGTATTAAACCAGGATTCCCTTCCCTTTCACATACTACAAAAAACTAGATGTTATTTATTGTTATTGTTCGGTCGTTTTTTGTTTTCAGAAAGCACTGGAAACAGTGTGAATATTATGTATCTCCCTTTGTTGTATAACATTAACAGAGTAAACAACTATAGTTGGGGTTCAGTTGTCCTGGCCCATCTGTATAGTTCACTCTGTAAAACAGCAAAAAAAGACGCGTGTACATTTTATGGTTGCGCCTATCTCCTTCAGGCGTGGGGTTGGTCGAGAATGCCAACTGTAACGCCCCGGTTTTGTCTTATTTATTTAATCAAGTCGATATAATTAGTTTCGCTTTATATTATTTTATTATTGACTTTTATTTGACAATATATTATTTTTCATCGTTGTTTATGTTTTATCGCGTTTTGAGAGCGTTTGCGAGATATTTGAGCTGAGGGGTAAAATAGTCTTTTAGGGGTTTAGATATTTTATATAAATAGGGATTAGAGAGAAATAGAGAGAAAATAAAAAGAAGAGAAAGAAAAGAGAAGATAGAAAGGAAGAGGAAAGAAAAGAGGAGAAAGAGGAAAATCGCGAGAACTCCGTTTCGAGCGCGAATAATCGGGTAAGGGTGAGAAGTTTCAATTATATCTTGCTTGTGTATGTACATGTGTTGTTTGTTGTAATTGTTTTAGTTGTTTCGCAACTTTTCGTATCGATTGGAATTAGGAGCGATTGTTAGAAATCGATGTTTTCACGGATGAAATTCGATATAAACTGCGTAGAATACTTGTCATTAGGTTTGGATCATGTTTTGGTTGTTATAGTATGATTTGGAAGTGTTTGGGTGGAAGAAATGAGGGTTTTTGACCCCAAATGACCTATGTTATCGCTGCTGGAATTTCTGGGTTTCGCAGGTTCGCATTACGAGCCAAAGCAAAGGAAACAGCAAACGTTCGCTAGCCGTTCACATTGCGAACTTTGGGTCTTTTTGCTTCTGCCACGGTTCGCTGGAAGCTTCGCATTGCGAACGTGACAGATTTTCAGTTTTTGTTTCCTTCATAACTTTTGATCCGTAAACCGGATTGAGGCACGGTCGGATGCGTTGGAAAGCTAATTCAATGCTCTTTTTGATAGTGGAGTAGGTAATTATGTTTAGGCCATGGATTGATAAGAAAAATATGGAAAAGTAATGTATGTGTGAAAAGTGTGGTTTATGTTTCCACCATAACTCCCGAATTGCGAGTCCGATTGATGTGGGGCTTGAGGCAATAGATAGATAACCTAATATGCTATTAAATGGTGATGTTATACCATGATTTAACCAAGAATATTTGGTAGGGGATGATTATTCGTTTGTAGGTTTTGTTGTGTTTGTTGGTGTTCGATGTGATATGTTATCGTCATATAAATGTGGGTCTTTTGTGCTATCTATATGATGTTGATGCATGTGATAATGATGTTGTTATGATGTGTTGTGGGTAGCCTTTGTGGTGTGAATCCCTTGTGGAAGTAATTGTGATTGCATGATTGTTGTGGTTTGTGGTTTGTGATGAAATGCATTGTTTGAAGTGTTTTCAATGCATGAATAATGATTATGAGATAATTCATATGGTTGAATTGTGAAGATGCATTTGATTGTCATGAGTTCTTGTGTGTCAAGCATCATGATATGCATCTTGTGATGTTGTGTGCCCTAGTGGGTGTGAGCGACGAATCGGCTCCAGAGGGAATCCGCTATAACATCGTGTGCCTTAAAAAAATAAGAGGACCTAAAGTGATGATTATAGACGATCGCGTGCCTTATACAAAGAGGACCTAAAGCGATCGGATCATGTGCCTTATTCAAAGAGGACCTAAAGCGATCCATAAACGTCGTGTGCCTTAAAAAAGTAAGAGGACCTAAAGCGACAGGGAACATCGTTTGCCCGGCGGGGTGTTACATGAGTAATCCTAAGTAACAAGCGATGGTTCCAATAGTTCCTGAGTGAACTAGTGATGAGATTGATGGATGGATGGTACCGCATTTGCATAGAGTCGTTGTGTCGGTCTCTTTGCATTTGCATAAATCATGAATGTATTGATTATGTGTGGAAAATCATGAATTAATTGAGCATGTGTTGAGAATTATGTTTGAATTAGTGAATTGGTGTGCATATGTGATAAATGCATTGGTTGTATTGGTGAATTGATGTGCATATGTGATAAGTGCATTGGTTGTGGATAATATGTCTTATGTGTAGACGTATGCTATGTGATGTGGTGGTGAGTTTACATATGTTGTGACTTTGGTATGCCTTATGTGCAAATATGTGATTACGTTGGATAATTGATATATGTTATGTATATGTGACATGCTATATGTATTTGTATGTGATGCTTGTGGTGAGAATAACTATGCATGTGAATTTTTATGTTTTTGCATATTATTATGCAATCTTGATTTAGTTGTTATTTCTCACCCTTCTGCTGTGGTTTGTTGCTCTATGAGGCAATTGCAGATTATTAGTCTTGGAGGCTTTTGTGAAGATTAGTTCTCCATCCGTTTGTCAGTCTGTCTGCTCTGATACGTAGCACGGGAGTCGGGGGAACGCTTTAGTTATATATGTATACATTTGTTAAATATATTTTGTATTAGTTTTTTTTGTATATTTTGATGTTAGAAAATAATTATTTTGTAAAACAAGTCAGTTATGGATCTTTCTGCTTTATTCCATAATTGAGCTTTTCCTTTTGTTGGAAAAAGTTTCCCCTTTGAGGGTATTCTATACTGTGTTATGTATCAAAATTTATGAGCAGGGATTGTATTTTCTTTTTACTGTTGTGGCATCCTTGTTTCTGTCGGAAAAATAAATTTTTAGTTACTCTGATTTATTTATGTATTATTTATTCGCGATGGAAATTGGGGTGTTACATTAGTGGTATCAGAGCATGTAGGTCCGTCCGGCCAAGTTGTTGAGTCAGTTGGTGTGACAGTTGAATACTGTCGATGTTGTTTGTTCCTTAGTACGTGATATGTGTGTGAAACACAGTCGGTGCTTTCTGGTTTTCTGATCCCTTGTCTGCAGGATTTAGATTGAGTTAAGTGGGGGAGAAGCTGGAACTTCTCCAGGTTGCATCAGTTGTGTGTCGTTGGTTGCAAGATTGTAAGTGTTGTTTGGACAGTGTGGTTCCCGGTTCCATAAGGGATGTGGAGGTAAGGTTTATATCAACTAAGGATTTGTGCCTTAGATAGTTTTGTGCATAAGATGCAAGAAATACTATTATAGTTTGGTAAAGATAGTTTATGCCCCATCATGATTGTCGACTGTCTATTGACAAATTAAGGAACTGATCACCCTTAATCTCATGTTGATAGTAGAAGAAATTGTGTTGGATGGAATAGATGTGTCTTTCCGGCTTTGATAGTGTGTGAAATGAATTGTTTGGAATTAAGAAAATAACTACGGATTGTTTTGATAAGTCGATGAAGATTCTTATATCGGGAGATGAGACGGATTAGAGGTTTGGGTATGTGGGTTCAGTTTGGAAGTCGTTGAGAGAGAACGATTGGGTGTCGTTAATGGTTATTCTCAGAGAGTAGAGTGTGAACTCAAATTTGATGAAGATGAGGATTTGAGGTTTGGATCTGCTAAGTAAGTAGAAGAACTTTTAGGACGTGAAACTCAGATGTTTGTTATGTTTGTGATGACAGTTTTCTAGAAATTGGCAGAAAGGCCACAGTGAAGGGCTGCCAGTGTGCGTGATTTCCAGATGTGTTTCCGGATGGAATATTGGATGTTAGCATTAGAAGTACCCGAACTGAAAAAGCAGTGAGAAGATTTACTGGAAAAGGGATTTGTGAGACCAAGTGTGTTGTCTTAGAGAGCTCCAGTATGGTTAGTAGCAAAAAGGAAGGATGATTGAACGGAATAACAAGCATGATGTGTATAATGGTATTGAGACTATGGAAAGTAAAACTTAGAGGTTTGGTGAGTTTTGGAGTTTTTAAAGTTATAGGGCATTAATGGAAATCTTAAGAAAACCCTTAGGTGTGGATGTAATATTTGAGAGTTCTTTTTGGTTGGTTGTTGCTACATGTTGGAATTTGTAGAATTAGACGACCAGGAGAAGAAATTGTGTATGGATTACTGACAGCTGATTAAGGTAACGATTGAGAATGTGCGAACCTTGCCCTGTTTTAGTTTTGATTGGATTCTCCAGGTGTTCGCACGGCGAAGGTCACAGCGAAGGCTCGCGAGAGCTTCGCACTGCGAATGGCAAGGCGAATGTTCGCCCCAGGTTCGCACAGCGAACTTTGTGCCCTTTTTCTTCTGACTTGGTTCGCTGGGAGTTCGCATTGCAAATAAGGAAAGCGAATGCTCGCTGGGAGGTTCGCATTGCGAACATGACAGATCTTTCCAAATTGTTTCTTTCATAACTTTGGCTTCGTTTATCTGATTTAAACGTTCTTTGTATCGTTTTGGAGCTATGAAAGAGTTCTATGTTTTGGAAAGCGGAAATATTATTTATGGAATGGATTTTTGGTCGAGTATTGGGATTAATCGGAATTACGTGAATTACGTAAAACGAAACTGTTAAAACGTTAAAAGCTTCAAGCCATGCGTCTGGAGTGTTTGTGGAGTATATGAATCGTATCTTCCGTATTTAATTGGATAAGTTCGTAGTGGTTTTGATTGAGGATATTCGGATCTGTTATGAACTAAGAGGAAGTAGATGCAGTTCTACATTGAGAGGCTCCGAAGTTGGTTAAGGAGATTAGAATCTTGTTGGACTTTAGTTGGTTATTACCGGAGGTTATGGAAGGCTTTTCCTAGTTAGTGTTTTCGTTACTTTGATTGACTTGCAAAAGGTGAGTCGTTTGTTAGGATGTTCGTTGTAAGGAAAGTTATAGAGAGCTAGAGTAGAAGTTGTCTACGGCTCCAGTTTTGATTCGGCGTGATCCTAATAAACCGTTTGTGAGGTATTGCGATGTGTCTTTGATGAGTTTAGTTAGTGTGTTAATGCAAGAGGGTGAAGTCGTAGTTTATGCTTTGCGACAATTGAGGATTCATAAAAGGATCTATACTATTCAGGATTTGGAATTGGTTGCAGTTGTATTGTGTAGGAAAATTTGGAGGTATTATCTTTACGGTTCTAGGTTCGAAGCGTTTGGTAATCACAAGAATATTGAGTACCTGTTTGGTCGGAAGGAATACGGTGTGAGACAACGAGGATGGTTAGAAGTTGTGAAGAGTTAATTCAAAGGTTTTTATACATGTCAGTTTTGATGGTCAGAGAATTAAAATTATTTGAGCAGTTCAGAGACTTATGTCTGGTGTGTGAGATAACACAATAGAGTGTGAAGTTGGGTATATTAAAAGTGAACAGTGATTTTTGGCGAATATGAGAAAGAGTTAGACTTTGGACGTGAGATTGATAGTTTTTATGGTCACTAGTAATCAGAGTGCGTAGCAGAAGCGTGATGTGGCACAATTCGTATTTGTGTGTGGGACTTGTAAAAGTTCATAAGTTGAATATTGGGAACATGTAGGAGTGGTGAGACCATTGGACATTTCAGAATGGAAGTGATAAGTGGAAGGTTTCAATATTAATCAGGTACTAATATGTAGTTGGGTGTTTTGGTCGTATGTTCGATTGGTGAATCGTAGCATTGTTGTAATATTGTTGTGTGACAAGGATGTTGGTATCATGGTTATGTAGAGGTTGTTGAAACGATGTTAGGTCGTGGAACTTTATGTTTTTGTTGTGTTTCGGTTCAAGAGTGAACCTGTGTGTGCTCGTAACTTGGGTATTCTTTGAGTTGTGTGTTGGTCGTCAAGTGCATTGTATGGGCTTTGCATCTTGTCGTTGTAGTTGTCGTCGTTGTCGTGTCATTGTTGTAGTTGCTGTTAGCGAGGTGGTTTATCAGTTTATGTTATTCGTGGTGTGCTTTTGTTGGCATGTTAGTTTGTTGGTCGGATGCGAGAGTCGTGTCCGGAGTTGTTCGACTCAGTATATTTTCGAGGACGAAAATGTCTAAGTGGGGGAGAATTGTAACGCCCCAGTTTTGTCTTATTTATTTAATCGAGTCGATTTAATTAGTTTCGTTTTATATTATTTTATTCTTGACTTTTATTTGACAATATATTATTTTTCATCGTTGTTTATTTTTTATCGCGTTTTGAGAGCGTTTGGGAGATATTTGCACTGAGGGGTAAAATAGTCTTTTAGGGGTTTAGATATTTTATATAAATAGGGATTCGAGAGAAATAGAGAGAAAAGAAAAAGAAGAGAAAGAAAAGAGAAGATAGAAAGGAAGAGGAAAGAAAAGAGGAGAAAGAGGAAAATCGCGGGAACTCCGTTTCGAGCGCGATTAATCGGGTAAGGGTGAGAAGTTTCAATTATATCTTGCTTGTGTATGTATATGTGTTGTTTGTTGTAATTGTTTTGGTTGTTTCGCAACTTTTTGTATCGATTGGAATTAGGAGCGATTGTTAGAAATCGATGTTTTCACGGATGAAATTTGATATAAACTGCGTAGAATACTTGTCGTTAAGTTTGGATCATGTTTTGGTTGTTATAGTATGATTTGGAAGTGTTTGGGTGGAAGAAATGAGGGTTTTTGACCCCAAATGACCTATGTTATCGCTGCTGGAATTTCTGGGTTTCGCAGGTTCGCATTGCAAGCCAAAGCGAAGGAAACAGTGAATGTTCACTAGCCGTTCCCATTGCGAACTTTGGGTCTTTTTGCTTCTGCCACGGCTCGCTGGAAGCTTCGCATTGCGAAAGTGACAGATTTTCAGTTTTTGTTTCCTTCATAACTTTTGATCCGTAAACCGGATTGGGGCATGGTCGGATGCGTTGGAAAGCTAATTCAATGATATTTTTGATAGTGGAGTAGGTACTTATGTTTAGGCCATGGATTGATAAGACAAATATGGAAAAGTAATGTATGTGTGAAAAGTGTGGTTTATGTTTCCACCATAACTCCCGAATCGCGAGTCCGATTGATGTGGGGCTTGAGGCAATAGATAGATAACCTAATATGCCATTAAATGGTGATGTTATACCATGATTTAACCAAGAATATTTGGTAGGGGATGATTAGTGGTTTGTAGATTTTGTTGTGTTTGTTGGTGTTCGATGTGATATGTTATCGTCATATAAATGTGGGTCTTTTGTGCTATCTATATGATGTTGATGCATGTGATAATGATGTTGTTATGATGTGTTGTGGGTAGCCTTTGTGGTGTGAATCCCTTGTGGAAGTAATTGTGATTGTATGATTGTTGTGGTTTGTGGTTTGTGATGAAATGCATTGTTTGAAGTGTTTTCAATGCATGAATAATGATGATGAGATAATTCATATGGTTGAATTGTGAAGATGCATTTGATTGTCATGAGTTCTTGTGTGTCAAGCATCATGATATGCATCTTGTGATGTCGTGTGCCCTAGTGGGTGTGAGCGACGAATCGGTTCCAGAGGGAATCCGCTATAACATCGTGTGCCTTAAAAAAATAAGATGACCTAAAGCGATGATTATAGACGATCGTGTGCCTTATACAAAGAGGACCTAAAGCGATCGGATCGTGTGCCTTATACAAAGAAGACCTAAAGCGATCCATAAACGTCGTGTGCCTTAAAAAAATAAGAGGACCTAAAGCGACGGGGAACATCGTTTGCCCGACGGGGTGTTACATGAGTAATCCTAAGTAACAAGCGATGGTTCCAATAGTTCCTGAGTGAACTAGTGATGAGATTGATGGATGGATGGTACCGCATTTGCATAGAGTCGTTGTGTCGGTCTCTTTGCATTTGCATAAATCATGAATGGATTGATTATGTGTGGAAAATCATGAATTAAGTGAGCATGTGTTGAGAATTATGTTTGAATTAGTGAATTGATGTGCATATGTGATAAATGCATTGGTTGTATTGGTGAATTGATGTGCATATGTGATAAGTGCATTGGTTGTGGATAATATGTCTTATATGTAGACGTATGCTATGTGATGTGGTGGTGAGTTTACATATGTTGTGACTTTGGTATGCCTTATGTGCAAATATGTGATTACGTTGGATAATTGATATATGTTATGTATATGTGACATGCTATATGAATTTGTATGTGATGCTTGTGGTGAGAATAACTATGCATGTGAATTTTTATGTTTTTGCATATTATTATGCAATCTTGATTTAGTTGTTATTTCTCACCCTTCGGCTGTGGTTTGTTGCTCTATGAGGCAATTGCAGATTAGTAGTCTTGGAGGCTTTTGTGAAGATTAGTTCTCCATCCGTTTGTCAGTCAGTCTGCTCTGATACGTAGCACGGGAGTCAGGGAACGCTTTAGTTATATATGTATACATTTGATGAATATATTTTTTATTACTTTTTTTTGTATATTTTGATGTTAGAAAACAATTATTTTGTAAAACAAGTCAGTTATGGATCTTTCCGCTTTATTCCATAATTGAGCTTTTCCTTTTGTTGGAAAAAGTTTCCCCTTTGAGGGTATTCTATACTGTGTTATGTATCTAAATTTATGAGCAGGGATTGTATTTTCTTTCTACTGTTGTGACATCCTTGTTTCTGTCGGAAAAATAAATTTTTAGTTACTCTGATTTATTTATGTATTATTTATTCGCGATGGGAATTGGGGTGTTACACCAACACTAGCTCCCATTAACCGGAACCCCTTCACATTCCCCTACGCATTAAGGTAAGCTTATACACTTCCTCCCTTTTCATATATTGAAATGTTAAGTTGTAGCTAATTCATTTCCAACTTCATTTTCAGGTGGGCAGTTCCGAAAATGTGCTACGAACGCAACCCCAGGAGCTCCATAACTATCTACAGCAATCTGCTATACCACATTGGCCCAAACGATGTATGTTTTTCTACAACTTCCATAAATATTTCTAACACTTCGTACAATTTCTCATTACACATTTTGTTCTTGTAGTTCGTCTAGAGGCCGTACGGGGAGCTTGACCACCAGCCCAACGAAAATGAAGTTGTCGTGTGGACTTCTAAAACGCCAATTATTCGGTTCACAACTGTGGAGATGCATCAGAGCGACCGAGTCAAACTTCAATTCGGGATGCATCAGGATATTCCGGTGGCACCTACCAGTTTGGGAATGTGGCATCTGTATAGAGTCGACACGCAGTGGAAAGAGGGTGCGTGGACCAACTTTGCGGCGGCGCTGTGTCAACATTGGGAGAACCGACACCAGCACGTCTTAACTGGCCCTGTTGTACAAGATGTTATGCCAACGGAACAATATATGAGTTGGTTTAGGTATGTTACAACACCACAACCATTCCTCTCTCAGCCCACGTATCTTGTTGACCCCCGCCAACGTGCGTCTTCCTCTCAACAATATGCCCAACATCATACACCGGCCTATACACCACAACAAGAACACCCTTACCCCTATAGCCCTGACGAGTCTTTCGAACCCACCGAAGCACACCAAGCCCGCCACAAATGAACACTCCATCTTCCTACCACCAAGAACCACAATCATCCTACACCCAACTAACCCACCCACTGTTTGACTATCAAACCCCACATCAACCGCTGACTCAGTACCAACACCCATCCATGCATCATTTCGGCCAACCATACCGTATGGAACGAACCCAACCCCCCGTACAAATTACACAAACATGGGCATGCAACTGGATTACGGAAGCGTCGTCGACGGCAACCCCCCGGCTATTGGGGACAGATGCTTCAGAATTTGTCTCATGCGCCGGGGCCATCGCAACAAACACAAAGACCACCCACGCCTCAACAACCTCGTGGTGCTAGACTCAGACGTCATACAAGAGCCCCTGATTGTGGAACTGGTGGTCGTTTAAATAGGCACAATCATTGAATTTTTATGTATCCAAATATTGTACTAAATATTGTACTAAATATTAATAAAAAAAATTTAATAATGTTTTTCTGTATTCCCATTTAAAAAAAACAAATACACTGAGGCGCCATCTGGGATGGCGCCACCCTTTAAAAAAAATAGTACTGAGGCGCCATATGGTTTGGCATATGGCCTCTAACTGAGGCGCCATCCCATATGGCGCCACCCTTGAGGGTCCTTTTCAAACCCAGCCACTTTGGTAAATACCTTGGAAAAAGGGTTTTTTTGATAATTTTTTTGAAAATATAGGTTATCTTAAAAAAAATTCGGTTTCGGAACATTTGCTCACACATAGCACTAATTTTAAAATAAGTATGACATATCAGTATAATTAATTTCATTTATTTATTAAAATTGTTTAATTTAATACCACTGTTAAATAATATAATTATATTTAATCATGTAATTATTTATTATTTATTATTTATAATAAATAATATTTGTGACTTAATATTTTTAAATTAAACTCAGTACTAATGTCGTAACAATGTGTAACAGTACAGTGAAGTGCATTGGTATTTTTTATTTAGATTTAATTTTAATTTTAATTTTTCTTTGGTTCAATTTTGTTCAAATTTGTCTATGGATTATATTTTTTTTATACAGTAATTTAACCTTTTTAAGTAAGTAGTTTAAATGAAAAAGTCGGCAAAGTGACCTCTTTTATGGAAATTGCTTATGAAAAATGTTAATTTTTTTCTGGTTTGTGTGTACGTTTGTCCATGCGGTATCAATTGACCCAAAGAACAGTTGGCGGTTGACCGGTTTTCATATGCGCCTGTGATGGTAAACATGTGATAATTATAAGGTCTTACATGTGAATAATAAAACAATTCAAATAGGGGTTTATTATTCGACATGTTTTTATTATCAATGTTTGATTGTTACAACATGAGTACCACTAGCAGTTAATATTAATGTCCAAAGAGTCAATATTGATGGTGCACTAGGTATCTTTAGAAGGGTTATGTCTTTATTTGAATAAATGGATAATTCATTGTTTGTGAGTATATTTAAAATGTTTAATTTTGTTCTTGTTTGTTAGCTACAATTGCTTCAATATCTGCTAATCTGAATTTGGTTCGGGTCCTTAATGGGGAAAATTTTAAGGACTGGAAGGAAAACATAGAAATAGTTCTTGGTTGCATAGACTTTGACCTTACATTAAGGAAGGAGCAATCTGCTTCTCCTGCGGAATCTACTACCTCTAAACAGAGGAAAGAATATGAGAAGTGGGATCACTCCAATCATATGTGTCTCATGATCATTAAACGCAACACTCCTGAGGTCTTTAGGAGTACTATATCGGAAGATATAACTAATCCCAAAGATTTCCTTGCTGAGATTGAAAAGCACTTTAAGAAAATATATAATGCGAAAACAAGTACTCTTCTTCAGAACTTGATTTCCGTGAAGTATCAGGCAAAGAAAATATAAGAGAATACATTATGAGCATGTCAAACATTGTTTCAAAACTTAAGGCACTAAATCTTGAGTTGTATGAAGACTTTCTCATTAATTTAGTATTACTTTCTCTTCCTTCACAGTATGAGCAGTTTAAAATATCTTATAACTGTCAGAAAGAGAAATGGTCTCTTAATAGGAAAGGATGAAATAAGATAAGACTGAAAATGCTCATTTAGTTAGCACCTCTAAAGGCAAGGGAAAAAGAAAGAAAACTTATGAGCCCAAGAATGAAGCTGCAAATGTTCCAGCACAAAAGAAGAAAAAATAGGATGACAATTATTTATTTTGCAAAGCGTCTGGACATGTGAAGAAGAAATGTCCTAAATACCACGTTTAGGGTGCAAAGAAAGGGTTTCCTAAACTACCGGAAGCCAGATGATGTTGAAATATACATCCATGTTTGAGATGGCAAGTCGGTGGAGGTGGAAGTTGTAGGGCATTTTAGATTATTATTATGCACTGGATTTTATTTGGATTTAAAATACTCTTTTGTTGTGCCGTCCTTTAGACGGAATTGAATTTCAGTTTCTTATTTGGACAAATCAGTTTATTTGTGTTCATTTTGGAATAATATGTTTAAGTTGTCTTTTAATTCAAATATTGTTGGAACTGGTTCACTTATGAGTCATGATAATCTATATTTTCTTGACACAATAGTTGTCTATGGTGAATCCTTAAATGTGGAATCACATGGCGGTCAAATCTGACCGTGGCGGTTAATATTACGGTAGATATGAGGGTTCAGATGAACAGCATCCAAGGCCTTTTGCCAAATACCTAGAGAAATGTGGAATCGCCCCATAGTACACTATACCAGGATCACCTAGCATGAACGGTGTTGCTGAAAGACGAAACCAAGCTCTTAATGATATGGTAAGGAGTATGATTTGTCATTCTACCTTTCTAGAGTCACCCTAGGGAAAGACATTAAAAACTGCAGCTTATATTCTAAATAGAGTACCAACAAAAGCAACTTCTAAAACACCTTATGAGCTTTGGACTGGGCAAAAGCCTAGTCTAAAACATTTTCATGTGTGGGGATGTCCAGCTGAGGCAAGGCCTTATAGCCCAAATGAAAATAAATTGGACTCCCGAACAGTGAACAACTACTTTATTGGCTTTTCTGAAAGATCTAGAGGCTACTAATTTTATGATCCCAAATTAAACTCAATCTTTGAGACGGGAACATCTGCATTCTTTGAGGATATTGAGTTTGGGGGAAAAATAAGGTTAAAGACTTTGTTTTAGAGGAAGAATCGGTAACAGTTCCAGAACCGATTCATACAGTTGCTTTTGATCAAGCAAGTATGGAACCTCCACAAGACATTGGTAATGTTCCTTCTACTCAAGATGATTTGGTAATTCATTAAGAAAAAAACTCAAAATCCTCAAGTACAAGTGCTACAAGAACCGATACCTTTGTGGAGATCCTCTAGACAAAGGAGAAATGTTATTCTGGGTGATTACATAGTCTTTCTCCAAGAAAATGAGTAAAATAATGGTATGATGAAAGATGATCCAATCAACTTCCGTGAAGCCATGCAGGATTCCAACTCAGAAAAGTGGATTGAAGCAATGAAGGAGGAGTATAAGTCCAAGCAAGACAATAAATTTTGAGAACTTGTCCCATTACCAGAAGGTGTGAAACTCATTGGTTGCAAATGGATTGTTTAGACCAAACGGGTTTCTAACGGTAATGCGGAGAGGTATAAGGCTCGTTCTTGTGGCTAAGGTCTATACTCAAAAGGAAGGAATTGACTTTAAAGATACTTTCTCTCCGATTTCATCGAAAAAGTCTTTTAGGACAATCATGACTCTTGTTGCACATTATGATTTGGAACTCCATCAAATGGATGTCAAGACGACTTTCCTCAATGGCAATGTTGATGAAACGATCTATATGGTGCAACCAGAAAACTTTGTATGGTTTGTAAATTAACCAAATCCATTTATGAACTAAAACAGGCATCTTGTCAGTGGTACCACAAGTTTCATGAAGTAATTCTCTCATTTGGTTTTAAGGTGAATGTTGTTAAAGATTTTGTGTATCAGAAATTCAGTGGGAGCGAGTACATTTTCCTGGTCCTATATGTTGATGACATATCGCGGATGACAAACAAGTGGAGCGATAGAGTTCTCACCAAGCGGAAAATTGTTCCGACCAGGTATCTCTGTGAGCAAACCCTTACAACTTTAGGCTTAAAAACTGAAATAGATCGATTGTTGAATAGTATTGGTCAGTTGGATTACATGCTAAGGGATGCTCCCACTTTCGAGCGTATTACACTCGAATTTATTAGCACCCTAAATTTTAAGCATGAGTAAAAAAGGCAGGACGGAGTGAGAGTCTATTTCGAAACTCGCTATTTTTGGCTTATGAATCAAAACCTCACACTGAGCGTTGAAGATTTGGGGGAAATTCTCTGACTTCCAACCGATGGACCCGAAGATGTCCCCCAAGGGTTTGATTTCACTAGCTTTTGGTATGCTATAACTGGGCGTAATGATTATTTTGCGGCTAATGCTAAGGCCTCAAGGATTCAGAATCCTACCTTTAGGTACTTGCAAAAGGCCTTGGCCTATTCTTTGTTTGGCCGCAGTGATTCTATAGGTGTTGCTTCCCAAAGGGAATTATTTTTCATATTTTCTATTATTAACAATGATTTACTCAATGTTGCAGCATTCACGGCTTACCATTTAGGTCGTGCAGCTAAAGCTTCTACAAGTGATATATCGGTGGGCAGCTTGATCACTTTGATCGTCGAACACGTTGGGCTTGTTTTCTGTTCTGAGGTGGACACAATGGTGGCAAGAAAAACTAAGGTGGACATGGAATCCCTAGTACACCAAGGTATGATACACTGGGATGGTGGTAGCACCTACTCAGTAATGATGGGCACCACCGCTATCCTAGACCTTCCAAACCCGAGGAAATCACAGGTTGATGTGAACAGGAATTGGTTATATACTGCGGTCTCCTACTCTCCGGATAATTCTGAGGAGGACGAAGACCTTGATTTTGCTAACATTGATGCAGGTACCTCAATGTCAGACGACTCTGTCGTGCCTCCTCGTCTTACCTACATTGAAACAGATACTTCAACACAAAGCCAAGATAGGTGGGACTGGGTACAAAATGAGATCTGAGGCATACGAGGAGAGAAAGCCCGTTAGGCAACAACCTTGGATGACATAAGAGGAGAGCAAAATTGGCAAGGCACACTTTTAAACAGTGTGCAAGAGATGATGCAACGTATGATGTTGCAGTTTCCTCCACCTCCTCGGCGAGGTTCCTTGTGAGTTCCCCCGCCCTTTCTTTTGCTAAAACATTGAGGAAAATGTTTGGCTTAAGTTTGGGGGGGGGGGGGGGGTCTTTACCTATTTTTTTAGTTTTTAATTCTTGTTGTTATTTGCTTCTGTTTTTTTTTATGTTTTTTCCCTTCGATGATACAAAACCACTGTTGAATTTCACCCTAAACTAGTATCGAATTTTTTTTCATTTAAATGTTTGTGATTTTAGAGAGTGTTTAGAAATTATATTGAGTTCAAGGGAAGAGAGGATAGTAATAGGGATTTCGAGAAAGTTCGAAAACTTAAGTATGACTCTAACACCCTAGGTCTCTCGGAGTAAGGACACGAGTCCAACACGTAAATTTGTGCCATAGTACTCAGATTTGAAAAGTTCCCCCCGAGTAGTTTATCTTGAGAGTCTGACATGATCTTAAGATTTGCATAAGTAAGGTTGGTTGATAAATAAATATCAAGGCACTGAAAAAAATAAAAAATAAAAATATATGAATAAAAATGATAAAGACAATTGTCCTTCTAAGTTAGGTAACCCTCACCCGGTTATTTATCCCAACGGCAGTTGAGTCTCAATTGTCGTCCTAAAAGTGGACAATTAAAATGGCAATGTGCGTAAAAAGAAAGAAAATGTTGCCTAGAGAAAAATGTTCTTAATCAACCTTATGCGTGTGAAGAAAAATAATTCTGAAATGCCTTAAACTGATTGTCAGAACAAAAGTGGGAGAAAAATTAAAAATGAGACTTAAGCCCAAAGCGTAGTTGGAGAGGTGGCCGAAAGGGGTATCTAGGTCTGTGGTTTCACCGCGGTTTGTGTTCATGAAATACTTTCGTTAACGGACGATTACTGAAAGAACTAAGACTAGCCGATTGGAACAAGAACTCCAATATAAGTATCGACACGATCTAACCTCATAATTTTCTCATTTGAAATGCATTGCTTTGTTTAACAACGTGTTATGCGAGCTTTGTTGCTTGAGGACAAGCAACAACTTGAGTTTGGGGGAATTTGATAAATGTGTTTTGTATCGCTTTTGTTAGCATTTTTCCGTATTGTTTCATTATGTTTCGCATACTTTTCCTTTTTTTTCTACATTTTATGCTTTGGTATTAGGTTTCTGTCACTTTCAGGTCCATATGATCGCACCGAAAGAAAAGGGGATCAAATAGGATGAAAAACGAAGAAAAGCGTGAAAACTGGAAGTTCCCAGTACAAAGAACAGGGGTCTGTTACGGGCGCCTGTAACGCATTTTACGGCCCGTTACAGCTTACAGCTAAAGCCCTCCCTTTGTTATGTGCCTGGGCCAATAATCTGAAGCTTGTTACGGGTGCCCGTAACGTGTGTTACGACCCGTAACAGGAGTGTGAAAATGCAACTTTTTGTTTCCTTTCTCGGCGATTTGTGACAGTTTCAAATATCTAACATATTGTTGATCTGAGGGATATGAGATTATGAAGGCATTGAATATTATTATTTGGATGTTTTTTTATGAATGATATAAAACTCTTTTAGAAAAGAGTTTTGGGGATGGAATTGTTTTTACGCTTTTCTTGGTTTAGTTTCATTATATGCATAACTTCTATAAAAGTCTCTTGGGAGCACTTGGATCTTATTTTTATTCTATTGCAAGCAAATTTATTTAGGTTATTCCAATTGCCTTTCTTTTCCTTTCACTTTTGTTATGAATTGTATGAATTCTTTGCTTATGTCTTTTATCACCATGAGTGAGTAGTCCTTTAAAGATTAAGGGTCATGAGACCTAACTCATGACTCTCTGTATGCAAATCTGTATATGATACAAGGATTGAACCGTTTTTATTTTTTGAAAGTCTAAGTTTTTACCCCACTTTGTTACGAAAGTAAAAAAAAATATTTTAGGTATTGATAGTATTCCGAAAGGACCCGTATCAGTACTCGAAAACAAATTTTTAAATAACTGATTCCGATGTTACGAAAGTACTTGGAAGAGGTTGAGAAATATTCCATTATAATAGACTGCACGATAACTATGAGATCTCGATAAATAACTTCGAATAAGCGAAAGCTGACGAAGTATTTATCGAAACCAAGATAACAGGCTGGCGAAAGCAGGTGTTATCTACAAAATCTATTTTTATATAATTTACGTGAAAATCCTTGTAGCATGACTAATTTAATCAGATAGAGATGTTAGAGTAAGGGATTGTGACCCTAAATCCTGCTTGTTTTGATTAATTTTCCAAATTTTACTTATTTAAGTTGTTTTCAAAAGTGCTTATTTAAATAAGTTATTTTGGCTTAAGTGATTTTTCAATTAAGTTTGTTTGTTTCTACCCTTTTGACTACTCTAGCTTTACATCAATAAAATAGAAACTAGTAGTTAACCATTGGTCCTTGAGGTTTGACATTCCTTTTACTACTCAACTGTGAGATTTGCAGAATGAATGGGCATACCGATAGTGATTGCCAAATGATTCTCGCCGGAGGATCTACTCAGGAAAATGTTAATTACCAGAACAATCAGAAAAACAATCCTTACTCTAATACCTACAACCACGGGTGACGGGACCACCCAAACTTTTCCTACAAAAACAACTAACCACAACAAGCTGGGGGACCTCCGGGTTTCCAAAAAGTCGTGGTAGCTGCTCCTATGAAGTCCAACTTGGAACTTTTAATGGAAAATTTTGTGATGACGCAAACACGTTAAAATGAAGACTTTAGGAATCAAAACCTCCATACCAATGAGGTACTTAGGCAGCTGACCACCAAAATGGAAAATATTGTTACCAACAATAAAATGTTGGAGACTCAAATCTCCCAAGTTGCGCAGCAACAAGCTTTTTCTTCTTTCCCTCAAGGATCATTTCCGGTGCAACTCGAGAAAAATCCTAAGGGACAAATGAATGTTGTGACAATAAGAAGTGGTAAGCCTTTGGTTGGCCCCAAGGAAAAGGGGGACAAAAGAGAAAAAGGAAAAGAGGTTAAGGGTAGTACTAGTAAGGATGTTGAGGAAACTGAGGTTAGTGAACCGACCCCTCTTGAAAAGGACAACGTCGGCGAAGTTGAGAAGGAGGCACCATATGTAGCCACTTCTCTGTACAAACCACATATTCCCTTTCCGCAAAGATTTGCGAAGGCCAAGGTAGAGGCTCAATTTAAAAATTTTGGGAACTCCTTAAAAAGATCCACATCAATGTGCCCTTTAACGAGGCGTTATCCCAAATACCCACTTATGCCAAGTTTCTAAAAGAGATCCT
The DNA here is from genome assembly GCA_022829125.1 of Lathyrus tuberosus. Classification (NCBI taxonomy): domain Eukaryota; kingdom Viridiplantae; phylum Streptophyta; class Magnoliopsida; order Fabales; family Fabaceae; genus Lathyrus; species Lathyrus tuberosus. Next base: position 3,568,605 of record JALAZF010000353.1, read on the forward strand.
CTCTAGCAAGAGAAAATTTGAGGGTCATGAAGTTGTGGCAATGACTATTGATAGCAATGCTGTGATTAAAAACATGTTTTCTGATCAGTGCATTTTAATGCACATTCTCTTATGGTTGTACTTAGGCATTTCCTTAGTTTGTTTTGTTTATTTTAGTGTTTTATTATGTTTTTACAATTAAGTCTTTGTTTGCCGTTAATTTATTTTCGCAGCTTAATTTCAGCTTTAGCGGTTATTTGATACCTGTCCACTGTTCAGATCATAACTAGAGATTCGAGAATCAGATTTACGCGTTCTACCAATCGTTGGAAAGCTGAGACAAAGAGCTACAACTTTCATGTAATACGCAGAAGCTGATTCGGAGTGTAGCAGGCTCAAATAACTTGTTAAAGTCAAGACCCAAATTCTGCCTTTAGGAATATTTAGTTTTGGGCCGGGTTTTTTATGTTTTTCGACCCAGTTTGGTTAGAACCGGATTTTGTGTGCTTCCCTATACCTAGTAGCAGCCATGCTACTGTTCATTACATTTTTTTCACATTATTCACGAATTTTCTCGGAAGCTTTGTACGGGAAATTCATGGAGAACTAATTTCAATTGTTGATTTGCTGCATTCGGTTCCGACACCTTGAGGTTATAATAATTTCAATTCAGTTTTTATTTCTTTCAAACTTATTCTATGATTCTTGCTTGCTTAATCCAATTTTCATAGAGTATGTTGATTTAATTAGATTGTTGTATGGTTCTTAACCGTAATCACGTTAGCGTTGCTTAATTCGTCATCATGATTGATCAAATCGTGTTTGCTTAATTCACGACGGCTTAATTCCGTTTGCTTAATTCGGATAATAGGAACCTACATCACACAATACAAATTGTGCTTGTCAATGAGTTTGTAATCGAATAGGAATAGATAATTCGTTTGGAGATTGGAATTATAATAACCGATGATAGATAGGAACCAAATCAGCAGATTAACTTTTCAGCTTATTTGATACTCACTTTTTTTATAATTGCTTATTTTAATCACTTATTTGCACTATTTTTATAAATCAAAACCAACCCCCCCCCCCCCCCCCCCCCCCAATAAACTGTTACTGTATTGGTTAATAACATTACAAGAATCCTTGTGAGAACGATACTCGAGTTGTCGTTACCGTTACTACTGTTTTCAAAAATACTCGTTTTTGATCCGTGTGCGGCAGCGGATCACTTCCCAAATAGTTAAAAGACCCGTGAAGTTTCTCCATCCCTTGTTAGATTAAAACCATGAATTTTGAGAGAGCCTTATGTGATTTAGGGGCTAGCATCAGCTTAATTCCCTTTATCTATTTGAAAGAAATTAGACATGGGGGAGATGAAACCGACCAATATCTCACTATAACTTGCAGATATGTCGGTTAAGTATCCTGTTGGTGTGTTGGAAGATGTTCCTGTAAGGATAGGGGAGTTATATATTCTTGTTGACTTTGTCATTATGGAGATCGAAGAGGATTCTCAAATCCCGATACTTCTAGGAAAGCCCTTTCTAGCTACGGCTGGGGCCATCATCGATGTTAAGAGAAGGAAGTTGACTTTTGAGGTTGGTGAGGAAAAGATTGAGTTCATTCTTACGAAACTCATGAAAAATCCTTCTTTTAGAGATTATTGTTGTCTTGTCGATGTTATCGACACTTGTGTCAAAGAGAGTGCATCCGAACCCCCTCCACCCGAAAGTTTGGAGGTATGCTTGTTTGAAAGCGTAAAAGACCATAAAAAGAAAGAGGTCAATGAGGAACTTGTGGATCATAATCCCATTTCTCGTAGCCTTGAAGCACTTATGACACAAGGCGATGAGACTGAATCCAAGAAAACCCAACCTAAACTAAAACAACTTCTCCAAACCCTTAGGTATGAATTCCTGGGTGGGGAACCCACTAAGCTTGTGATAGTGAATGCGAGTCTTGGAGGGCCCGAGACCGCGAAACTCCTTTCTATTCTTGAGAAGTACCCTAAAGCTATAGGGTACACCATATAGGATTTAAAAGGGATTAGCCTCTCCATTTATATACATAAGATCATGTTAGAGGACGATTATAAGCCCTCTAGGGAACATCAAAGGAGGCTAAATCCTAACATGAAAGAAATAGTTAAGAAAGAGGTGCTTAAACTCTTGGAGGCCGGGATAATCTATCCCATTTCCGATAGTAAGTGGGTGAGTCTTATCCAAGTTGTCCCTAAGAAAGGACGGATGACAGTTATTAGGAATGAGAAAGGTGAGCAAGTTGCTACTAGAATCGTCACAAGATGGAGAATGTGTATAGACTATAGGAAGCTTAATAAAGCTTCTCGTAAGGACCATTTTCCACTCCCATTTATTGACCAAATGCTTGAGCGTCTAGCCAAGCATTCTCATTTTTGCTACCTTGATGGGTATTCAGGTTTTTCCAAATCCCCATACACCTTAGTGATCAAGAGAAAACGATATTCACTTGCCCTTACGACACATTTGCTTACCGGCGGATGCCCTTTGGGCTTTGCAATGCACCTGCTACTTTTCAGCACTGCATGATGTCGATTTTCTCTGACTTTTTGGAGGATGTTATGGAAGTCTTCATAAATGACTTCTCGGTCTACGAATGTAGTTTTAATGAGTGTTTTTTGAAACTTGAGAAAGTCTTAGAGAGATGTGTCAAAGTCAATCTTGTGTTAAGTTGGGAAAAGTGTCATTTCATGGTGAAGGAATGCATAGTCCTAGGACACATGGTGTCCGAGAGAGGAATAGAGGTTGACAAGGCTAAAATTGAGGTGATAGAAAATCTAAACCCTCTACCACTGTAAGGGAGGTTAGAAGCTTCTTAGGCCATGCCGGCTTTTAACGCCGATTTATAAATGAATTTTCTAAGATTACCAAGCCCCTAACCAGGCTATTGATGAAAGATGCTGACTTTAATTTTAATAGAGAATGCCTTGAAGCATTCAAGGCTTTAAAAGAGGCATTGATTTCAGCACCTATGATGCAACCCCCTAATTGGGACGATCCTTTTGAGATTATGTATGATGTCAGCGACTATGCGATAGGCGCATTATTGGGGCAAAAGAAGGATAAAAAGATGCATGCCATTTACTATACTAGTAGGACTCTTGATGAGGCGCGGGTTAACTATGCGACCACAGAGAAAAAGCTTTTGACCGTGGTTTTTGCCATTGACAAATTTTGTTTTTATTTAGTATGATCGAAAATAATTGTCTACACGGACCACACTACTGTAAGGCCCTAATTTTTGACCCCTAAGATTCCACATATCATTCACATCTCATTTTTGCATATCATTACCACAAACAAGATCACGCATTGGTTCCCTTATCCCTCTCATCTTTGGGTTTATGCCTTGCAGGGTTTACCGAGCATCTGTGTGTTTCTTATTCACTTTATTGCTTTATTTGTTTATATCTTACTAACCTTATTCAAAACCCAAAAATATTTTGTTTTCTCTTTATTAACATTTTCAGGGGGAAGAACAGGTTAAAATTACCAAAACAACAGCCCTTCAGCTCGATTGAATTTCACCTGACAAAGTCAAAGTTGATCTGCAAACAATTCAAAAATTCATCTAATCAAGAGTCTCCGAGATTTAATTGATTTTTATTCAAGAGATTCCAAGGTTCATGTGTTTATTTCCATGCCTTCTTTGACAAGCAAGAAAAATCGAGCCAGAACCAAGACAACACATCAAAAAGCCAAATTTCCCAAATTTTCACTGTGTTAATCGATTAACACATTGGTTAATCGGTTGACGCGTGCGAATTTTGAAAAAAAATGGTAGCAAATTCAAATTCTGCAGCAATTAGCACCAATTGGCATCAATTTTCATCATTTTGGAATATTTCATACCATCTCATTTTAATTCCCTACATCACTTTGATCATTTCCTACCATACACCTTCACTAATCACCACTCTTTTATAAATTTCCTTCCAAATTTAAATTCCAAGCCTAATTTTCATTTCCAAACCAAATTCCAATCCACCAAATTTTCCAAGCCTAAACTCTATAAATAGAGCCCTCATTTCATTCATTATTCAAGCTTTGGAGATCCAAATTCACCTTGCTAAAATTTCATTCAAGCTTTTAATATCCAATAAACCTCTTGCAAATTCTCTCCCCAACTACCAAAATTCACCAAAAGCTCAATTTCTTCTTTCATAAGTTAGTAAGAATTCACATTGATTCTTACTAATTTAGAGCTAAACCTTCATCCATTCTTGTTTTGTTCATAGATCAAGGCTTTGGAGTGTAGATCTTGGAGTAATTTGAAGCAATTTTCTGATTTGGAGGGGTAATCTATTTTCCACCATTGTTAAAGCTTCATATTCATCATTCAAGATGTAGATCCTTGGTGCTTCTTGTTGTTGATCCTTTGGATCATATATTGTTGTCTGATTGCAGGTTTCTTTGACTATTTTTACTGTAAAATTCGTGCAAATTCAGTGCATGATCACAAGGTGTTTGAAAAATGTTTTGAAAGAAGATCATGCTGAATTTTGCACATTTTTTTTGCTTCTAGCGCAGTGTTAATCGATTAACCAGATACAGTGTAAATTGGTTAACCGACTAACACCCTGTTTTACGTAGAAATTCAAAATTTGCACTGGTTAGCCGAATAACCAATGTGTTAACCGATTAACCAGTGTCCAGAATGCTATTTTGGCTCTATTTTGGGACTGTTTTGCTTTCCTTTTCCATTTTTCTTCCCCTTTCCTTTGTTCTTAGCCTTAGATCACATAATTGTGTGGTATCATTTGGCTTTTCTTCTTCAAATTCTCTTTTATTTTGATTGATGAAAGTCTAAAAGATCTTGGAATTCCTCTTATTGAATTTTGATCAAGACGAGATCGTTACCATTTTTTTTTTCGTGCGGTATTGCTTTCGGATGACGATCTACATATCATTCATCTAGCATGCATTATTCAATCCTCTAATAAGTTCTCATCAACCTTAACCTAAGTGCAATTATTCAATCATTATTGATCATTCACTCTAACAACTAACAACTAATCACTAACTTCTAACTTTTACTTTTACAATTCCTTCTCGCTCCCTATCTCTTTTACTTTTATGCTTCATTTTTATCATTTCATATCATGTTTATGCTTTCCGCAATTTTTCCTTTGTCCGTTGGACACATGTTTATGCTTCCGCGATTTTTCCTTTGTCCGTTGGACACATGTTTATGCTTATGCCTTTTTCTCTTTGTCCACTTGGACCACAAACATTAATAAAGGCCAAAATCTCTAAAAAACTTGTGCTTCTAATCTTGGACTATGGTTACTATCCTTTGCAATGGACATGGAGTTTTGCACCTAGACCTTGGACTTCAATGCTATTCTTGAATCCTTGAACTTAGACCTTGGACATCCAATGCAATTCTTGGAACCTTGGACTTAGAATTAGGACCTTTCTCCCTTTGCTTTGGAATTATGGTTCGAAGACTTCGAAGACTATGGAGCTTACTCGTGTGGTTAGGCTATTCTTATCCTTGGATTTTACTTTATGCTTTAGGATAGTCACTTCTTCTCCACCCATTTTTCAATTTTCAAAACTCTCTCCCTTTTTCAAAGCATTCTTGATTTCAAACTTTCACATCTTTCATAATCAAACCTTGAATTTGTCAAGTGATTTTACTCTTTTCCTTTCATTTCTTAACAAATGCTAAACTACATAAGCATATTGACACTTTTTTCAAAAGAATTTAAAAAACATCAAACTCATTAAACTCTCTTTTTGTGCCCTTGTGCACTTTTCCTTTAACTTTTTCATAAGTTTAGACATGATTCATTTCTTTAAGCGGAATTATTCGCTTGGAAATAACGACTTGTCTTTACATTTAAAATCAACCAAAACAAACAAATTTCATTCTTTGTACCACGAACTACGGGGTTTTGATCCTACATTGCACATCGTAGGTACGTAGGCATGAGACGACAAGTCTCTCCAAACACAAAAATCTAAAAAAAACAATTTCTCTTCTCATCTCCTCAATCACTTTTCAAGCAAACTTTTTCAGACCAAAAGCGGTTGATATTTCAAAGGGCTCCTATAGAGTACTAAAGACGTTTTGGGTGCTAGCACCTTCCCATTGCGTAACCAACCCCCTTATCCAGTCTCTCTTCACTTGTTCTTGTTGTAGAGCTTGTGTAGGTTTTGTTCGCTCTTTTTTCCTTTCCTTTTTGGATAAAATAAAAGTGCGGTGGCGACTCTTGCTTTTCGAGTTAAGTTAATCAATAGCTTACACTCACGATTTTTCCGCTGCAGAAAAAGTGGCGACTCTGCTAGGGAAATATTGACCTCTTGCTGGTCCATCCCTTGAGGGGTTTAGCCTACTTTGATTTTATTTATCGCTTTCTGCCTGATTTGCTTGTTACTTGCTTGTTATATTTGGGAATTCTTCTGTGTGGTAAGATGAGCCCATTAAACAGGCTTGAGTGTACACCTAAGACTAGGGTGGAAAGTAGTGAGACCTACGCGCCGTCTTGGTACGTTTGGTGTTCACGAAATTCACATCCAGACGAGGTTTTCTTGGGAGATATTCTGACGTGTGTGTCTTGTGCATTTTGGGGTGTTGATCTAGAGAGTTGTCGACTCTGAAGACCATTCCTGAGGACTCAGTTGAGGCACTCCTCCTAAGAGGCAATAATGGCAGACCAGAAATGGCAAACCCGTTATGCTTCTTGATCCGAGGACCCGAAGCTGGGGACTTTAGAACCCTTAACCCAACGTGGCCTTATTAGGACGTGGTGCGGTGGCTATTCAGGTGCAAACTTGAATCAGTTGTTACGCAATACCACACTCAGACGAGACTCTCTTGAGAATATTATTGACTACCAAGCAGTTGGGAAATTGATAATATCCGAAAGATGGGTTGTAGACTCTGGGAACTTCTTTAGAACCTTGTCCGGCAGGTGTTATACCCTTTAGCACATACCTTTGTGGGATTGGTTTCTTACCCTTGACTCCATGCTCGTGACTCGAACCTTTGAACCCGTGTGCTTTGAGAGATCTTGTTTGTGGTTGTTGCATTCATGTACTCTTGCATCCATGAAGCATACGTTTGTATTCTTCCAAGTTATCTCAGAAACTCATTTCAAGTGTCTCCTTCTCCAGTTATCTGTTCACCGTCAAGCTGTTTCCTCAACACAACTACGGAACTAGAGCTGTTGTCAGATTAAGAATGGAAAACCAAGAACAACACAACGCCAAAGTCAGAATGGAAATTGATGAGTTAAAGGTCGGTATGAACAAACTCACAGAAATGCTGCAAGTTCTGATTGCTAGAGGTGAACCACCTCAGAGGACTGTGATTGTTGAAACTTCACCTACTGCTGTTGACCCTCCACTGACTCAGCAACCAGCTTTTACTTGGCCAGAATTTGGGTTACCTCCGAATTACTCGCCACCTTTTGCAACTACTCCTGTGTTTGTCTTGCCAGTATCTTCAGCTCCATTGTTCACTGAACCTCAGCCTATTGTGCATTCTGTTGCTCAAGCTATTCCTGAGAATACTTTCGTGTACCATGCTTCTGGTCCACAATCTGAAAGTCAGGGAGAACCTGGATACATTGAAGAAGTCAGAGAGCAATGGCAAACTCTAGACAAAAGGATAAGAGCCGTGGAAGGAAGTGATGCCTTTAATGCTGCCGCAATGGACATGTGCTTGGTTTCCGACTTGGTTATACCTGCAAAATTCAAGACTCCTGATTTTGAGAAATATAAGGGGCACACCTGTCCCAAAACCCACTTGGTGATGTATTGCTGCAAGATGGCTGCTCATGCCAAAAATGACAAACTGCATATTCACTGTTTCCAAGACAGCTTGAGTGGGGCTTCAATGAAATGGTATATGGGACTTGAGAAGAACCGTATCCAAAGCTGGATGGACTTATCTGATGCTTTCTTAAAGCAATATAAGTACAATCTGGACATGGCACCTGATCGCCGTCAATTACAGAACATGTCTCAGAAAGAAAAAGAATCCTTTAAGGAGTACACTCAGCGCTGGAGAGAGCTAGTTGCTCAAGTGGAGCCACCATTGGCTGAAAAAGAATTGACTGGATTGTTCATGGACACTCTTCAGCCACTCTTTTGGGAAAAGATGATAGGCAGTGCATCATCTGGTTTTGCTGACCTAGTCACTATTGGAGAAAGACTAGAAGAAGGTATCAAGAAAGGAAGGATTACTAATGCTGAAGCCTTTAGTGGTGCTAAAAAGTATGCTGGGAATTTTCAAAAGAAAAAGGATGGTGATACCCATGTTGTTTCAGTTGAAGGGAAACCTCATCGCAGACAACAACAATATGTAGCTGCAGTTGCTCCTGTTGTTAATGCTCAACCAGTTCAAGCTCCTCGTCAGCCTGTTAGACAAAATCAGAATCGCAATAGCGTTAACTTTGATCCTATCCCGATGTCCTACACTGAATTGTATCCATGTCTTGTAAAGAAACGTTTGGTTACAACGAGGGATCTACCTCCTCCTCCAAATCCTCTCCCTACTGGCTATAGGGCTGATCTTCACTGTGAGTTCCATCGAGGTGGGGCAGGCCATAACTTGGAAGGCTGCTACGCATTGAAAGCTAGAGTACAAGAATTGGTGAACTCAAAGATTCTGTCCTTTGCTGATGATAATCCCAATGTTGTCAATAATCCTTTTCCAGAGCATGCCAAGTGAAGTTTGAGTCAGTTCAGATGGATCATCTCCTAAAGCCAGTGTTTCAGACAGGACAACTCATCCTTGTTGCTGATTAGTCACTAGGCCTTGTTTTTTTCTGTTTGCATTTCTCTTTGACTGTATTGTTTGTTTGCTTTCAAACTTTATTTGTACTTTCATGGTAATTTCAATGAAATGAGCATTGCAATGTTTTGATTCAAATTCATTTATATCCACTGTGTGCATCTTCATGCTTTCTTTTTCACAAAACAAAAATATATCTCCTGTTCACTTTCTTTTTCAAGCTTTTGTTTATACAAAGATTGGAGGGAGGATGATGAAAATGAAATACCTAAAATTGCTTAACTGTATGCTTTCAATTAAAACTTGGCTGATGATGTACAAGCATTGTTTCAACTCCCTAACACTGGAGAAATAAGGAAGTTAATCCTTTGTCAACCCCTTCGAGCCTAGAAGTTAGAGTTTCTTTCTGTACGAAAAAACCCGCAATCTTAACCTGGGGATAGGTAGTTCTCAGTTAATTTGACTATGCATTCAAGACGCCTTCCAATAAAGGTTGCAAAAACAAGCTTTCCTTCGCACACATCAAAGAAGTGTCGAAGATGTATTTGAAGTCAAAAGCCAATGATGGTTCACCGTAATCATTAAGCCAGGCAGTCACTATCTTTCGAAAAAAGAAGAAGCAATAAAAAAATCAAATGAAAAGCCTGCTAAGTCAAAACCTATGAAGGAGACTTAGGCTAAAATTGGGGCATCCCACTGACTGTAAACTCAAATGACATAGTTCAGGCAAAAGTTAGGGATAACAAAAAAAATCAAGAGGTTGCCAAAATCCTCAAAGACAAAACGAGTTGACTGAAGTCCTCATCAAAAACAACAAAATGTTGTGAGAAAGAGTGACTGCCATCTCAAAAAATCTCTTGAGCCATCATCATAACAGTGTTGCAATTCCAAAATCACTTGGAACCTGAATGCATAGTTTGAATTAACTGAGCATAGGATTGAAGGTCATCACGAAGAATGGGTTGGGTACAAATAAACTATGAGCCTATATCCTTTGTTTCAAAAACCGTGAACCAGACCACGTTACAACCTTCAAAAGACCTAATTGAAGTCGGGTTTCTTTTGAAAGCATACTACAACAAGGTTGCGTAAACTGACTCCTATGTTTGTTGCCAATCATTTGCTTTGATGTCATACCTTTGCTTTATCTTTCATTTTTGAATGTCTAAACCGTCGTGTTTTGACCAGTGATTCATTTTGCTTTACATCAATAATATCATTCCAAAAATGATTTTTGATTTCAAAATTGCATTGAGCTTTGCATTAAAATTACCATGTTTGTTTGAATAATCCTCATTTGCAGACAAACTTTCCTCATTTAAGAAAATTTCAAACAGTTGAGAAACTTGGTCAGTGATCCTATCAGGGGCACATTACTTCCAGATCCTATTGTGAATCAGTTCAAGGGTTGTTGCTCAGTGCAAGTTATTCTCATAATTGGTTAGCCAAAAGATCTCTTTCAAGACCCATTCTGAGTTTAGCCTTTTCAACAGTCATTTCAAGAACTAAAGCCATGATCAGTTCATCCCCAACAAACAGCAACTGAAGCCATGATCAGTTTATTCTCAGCATTCATTTCAAGAATTGAAGCCATCATCAGTTCATTCTTCCCCTGTAGCAGTCAAATTGAAGTCATGATCAGTTTATCCTCATCAGTCAATCTGGGGCAGTCTTCTTCAAGAATCCTCAAGATGTCTTTCCTCAAAAGACCATAAGCCTGATACAATTCACAAATGTGACAGAGATGTGTTCAACATCTTCTCTCCAAGCAGAGTGGGCAGTGTTCCCTGTGTTGAGGAATCAGAGTTCCATTCTTCCCTCACAAAGGAGTCTATCTCAGTTGTCCCTATCATTTGCATTGCATACATAAATCATTCATATATCATTGCATAGAAAGGTTTTCATAGCTCGAAGTGTGCTTCGCGCTCATATGCATTTTTCCGAGGTCCTGTTGCTTTCAACATCTTACCTTATGATCAAAGTCCAACTTACTTGGCGCCTACCAAAACTTGTACCTGCCTTTTCATTCAGTGCCATTCCTGAATGTTGTCGTTTATCTGTCTTCTTTCATTCCAGTGCTATTCCTGGATGTCTTGTTCGTTTTTTTCTTCCAGTGCCATTCTTGGATCTTTGTTTTTCTCTCACTCCAGTGCCATTCCTAGATGTCTATCTCTTTTCATCTCCAGTACCATTCCTGGATATCTTTTTCCTCTTGTTTCTCCCGGTGCTATTCCTGGAAGTTTTTCTCTCTTCTATAATCCCCAAAAGATTTGCTTGGATATCTTTCAGTGTCATTCTTGAAAGTTTTATCTATTCATTCAGTGCCATTCCTGAATGAGTTTTCTCTTTTGCATTCAGTGCCATTCCTGGATGTCTTTCTCACTATCATTCAATGCCATTCTTAAATATAGTGATTTACCTTTACTTTCAGTGGCATTCCTGAAAGTCCTTCCTTTATCCAATGCCATTCTTGGATATCTTTTCCTCAACAGAGTCCAATGCCATTCTTGGATACTTCTGATATATTTTCCGGAACTTTTCTCACTTCATTCAATGTCATTCTTGGATGTTGAGATTCTTCTGTCCAATGCCATCCTTGGACACCTTTTCCCCAGCCAAGTCCAATGCTATTCTTGGATATCTCTGATGTTTAACCTTGCCATCCAATGCCATTCTTCGATGTCCCCAGTGAAGTTGTTCAGTTGGAAGTCTTGTTTATATCCAATGCTATTCTTGGATGACTCTGATGTTTGTTGTTGCCCACATTCAATGCCATTCTTGAATGTTGTAGTTCCCTTTATTCAATGCCATTCTTGGACCTTTACCGGCTTACCCTTTGTCTCGTTTGTAGTTTCCATCCAATGCTATTCTTGGATGTCACTACTCGTCTTCCCAAGGTCTTGTCCCTCTCTTTCCAACTATTGATGGATACTTCTTGTCACCTTGACAGATCTCCAACGATAGCTTGTGTTCCCCGGCGTGTCTTTTTGCGTCATCTCTCTTAATTTACCGTAAATCCCTTGTTTTTTGTCTCCCCGCAGTGTGTTTTATCCTTTGCATTCATATCATCTTGTGGCTTCTTAGGGCTTAAAAATGTCGCTTTTTGTATTTAAGTATCTTCATATCTCCCGATAGAAGAGACTTAAATAGGGGCAGCTGTAAGACCCTAATTTTTGACCCCTAAGATTCCACATATCATTCACATCTCATTTTTGCATATCATTACCACAAACAAGATCACGCATTGGTTCCCTTATCCCTCTCATCTTTGGGTTTATGCCTTGCAGGGTTTACCGAGCATCTGTGTGTTTCTTATTCACTTTATTGCTTTATTTGTTTATATCTTACGAACCTTAATTAAAACCCAAAAATATTTTGTTTTCTCTTTATTGACATTTTCAGGGGAAGAACAAGTTAAAATTGCCAAAACAACAGTCATTCAGCTCGATTGAATTTCACCTGACAAAGTCAAAGTTGATCTGCAAACAATTCAAAAATTCATCTGATCAAGAGTCTCCGAGATTTAATTGATTTTTATTCAAGAGATTCCAAGGTTCATGTGTTTATTTCCATGCCTTCTTTGACAAGCAAGAAAAATCGAGCAAGAACCAAAACAGCACATCAAAAAGCCAAATTTCCCAAATTTTCACTGTGTTAATCGATTAACACATTGGTTAATCGGTTAACGCGTGTGAATTTTGAAAAAAAATGGCAGCAAATTCAAATTCTGCAGCAATTAGAACCAATTGGCATCAGTTTTCATCATTTTTTAATATTCCATACCATCTCATTTTAATTCCCTACATCACTTTGATCATTTCCTACCATACACCTTAACTAATCACACTCTTTTATGAATTTCCCTCCAAATTCAAATTCCAAGCCTAATTTTCATTTCCAAACCAAATTCCAATCCACCAAATTTTCCAAGCCTAAACTCTATAAATAAAGCCCTCATTTCATTCATTCTTCAAGCTTTGGAGAGCCAAATTCACCTTGCTAAAATTTCATTCAAGCTTTTGATAGCCAATAAACCTCTTGCAAATTCTCTCCCTAACTACCAAAACTCACCAAAAGCTCAATTTCTTCTTTCATAAGTTAGTAAGAATTCACATTGATTCTTACTAATTTAGAGCTAAACCTTCATCCATTCTTGTTTTGTTCATAGATCAAGGCTTTGGAGTGTAGATCTTGGAGTAATTTGAAGCAATTTTCTGATTTGGAGTGGTAATCTATTTTCCACCATTGTTAAAGCTTCATATTCATCATTCAAGATGTAGATCCTTGGTGCTTCTTGTTGTTGATCCTTTGGATCATATATTGTTGTCTGATTGCAGGTTTCTTTGTCTATTTTTACTGTAAAATTCGTGCAAATTCAGTTCATGATCACAAGGTGTTTGAAAAATGTTTTGAAAGAAGATCATGCTGAATTTTGCACATTTTTTTGCTTCTGGCGCAGTGTTAACCGATTAACCAGATACGGTGTAAATTGGTTAACCGATTAACACCTTGTTTTGCGCAGAAATTAAAAATCTGCACTGGTTAACCAATTAACCAGTGTCCAAAATGCTATTTTGGCTCTGTTTTGGGACTGTTTTGCTTTCCTTTTCCATTTTTCTTCCCCTTTCCTTTTTCTTAGCCTTAGATCACATAACTGTGTGGTTTAGTTTGGCTTTTCTTCATCTAATTCTCTTTTATTTTGATCGATGAAAGTCTAAAAGATCTTGGAATTCCTCTTATTGAATTTTGATCAAGACGAGATCGTTACCATTTTTATTTTCGTGCGGTATTGCTTTCGGATGACGATCTACATATCGTTCATCTAGCATGCATTAGCACAGAGAGCTATTGACCGGCCTCATTGTAGGGTAATTACTCCGTAAATTACTCGGCGATTGCTTAACATAGCGCAATATTTGTCCTGCATCGGAAAACTATCAAAAATGGTTTATCTTTTGTCTTTTGGTTCAAAACTTATGAGACTTGTTGTTAGGAGGCTTTGGTCTTATCAATCCTCTAATGAGTTCTCATCAACCTTGACCTAAGTGCAATTATTCAATCATTATTGATCATTCACTCTAACAACTAACAACTAATCACTAACTTCTAACTTTTACTTTTACAATTCCTTCTCGCTCCCTATCTCTTTTACTTTTATGCTTCATTTTTATCATTTAATATCATGTTTATGCTTTCCGCAATTTTTCCTTTGTCCGCTGGACACATGTTTATGCTTCCGCGATTTTTCCTTTGTCCGTTGGACACATGTTTATGCTTATGCCTTTTTCTCTTTGTCCACTTGGACCAAAAACATTAATAAAGGCCAAAACCTCTAAAAAAACTTGTGCTTCTAACCTTGGACTATGGTTACTATCCTTTGCAATGGACATGGAGTTTTGCACCTAGACCTTGGACTTCAATGCTATTCTTGGATCCTTGAACTTAGACCTTGGACATCCAATGCAATTCTTGGAACCTTGGACTTAGAATTAGGACCTTTCTCCATTTGCTTTGGAATTATGGTTCGAAGACTTCGAAGACTATGGAGCTTACTCGTGTGGTTAGGCTATTCTTATCCTTGGCTTTTACTTTATGCTTTAGGATAGTCACTTCTTCTCCACCCATTCTTTAATTTTCAAAACTCTCTCCCTTTTTCAAAACATTCTTGATTTCAAACTTTCACATCTTTCATAATCAAACCTTGACTTTGTCAAGTGATTTTACTCTTTTCCTTTCATTTCTTAACAAATGCTAAACTACATAAGCATATTGACACTTTTTTCAAAAGACTTTAAAAAACATCAAACTCTCTTTTTGTGTCCTTGTGAACTTTTCCTTTAACTTTTTCATAAGTTTAGACATGATTCATTTCTTTAAGCGGAATTATTCGCTTGGAAATGACGACTTGTCTTTACATTTAAAATCAACCAAAATAAACAAATTTCATTCTTTGTACCACAAACTACGGGGTTTTGATCCTACATTGCACATCGTGGGTACGTAGGCATGAGACGACAAGTCTCTCCAAACACAAAAATCTAAAAAAACAATTTCTCTTCTCATCTCCTCGATCACTTTTCAAGCAAACTTTTTCAGACCAAAAGCGGTAGATATTTCAAAGGGCTCTTATAGAGTACTATAGACGTTTTGGGTGCTAACACATTCCCATTGCATAACCAACCCCCCTTATCCAGTCTCTCTTTACTTGTTCTTGTAGAGCTTGTGTAGGTTTTGTTCGCTCTTTTTTCCTTTCCTTTTTGGATAAAATAAAAGTGCGGTGGCGACTCTTGCTTTCCGAGTTAAGTTAATGAATAGCTTACACTCACGATTTTGCCGCTACAACTACCATTTGATATCTCCTAAGTAAAAAGGATGCCTAGACTCATTAGGTGGATTTTGTTGTTACAGGAGTTTGACATTGAGATTAGAGATAAGAAGGGGACAGAAAACGTGGTCGCCGACCACTTGTCCCGATTGACTGATTTGAAAGCGGAAGAGTTACCCCTTAATGACTCTTTCCCGGATAATAAGCTTTTTGCGTTAATAGGAAAAGAAACGCCTTGGTATGCAGACTTTGTCAACTACCTCGCTGCCGGAGTCTTACCTCCAGATATGAATTACCAACGCAAGAAAAAGTTTTTCTCCGACCTCAAGCATTACTATTGAGGCGAGCCTCTGCTTTTTAAGAGAGGCGTCGACGGAATCTTCCGAATGTGTATCCCTGAAGAAGACATTGAGAGTGTGATGAATCATTGTCATGCCTCCGCCTATGGAGGGCATGCTAGTACCGACAAAAACTGTGTCAAAGATTATGCAGGCGGGCCTCTATTGGCCTACCCTCTTTAAGGTTGTTAATGTTTTCATAAAGAAATGTGACCAGTGCCTGCGCACAAGAAACATATCTAGGAGGAATGAGATGCCTCTTAATAACATCCTTGAAGTTAAAATTTTTTATTTTTGGGGAGTTGACTTTATGGGGCCCTTCCCATCTTCTTTGGGAAATCAATATATTCCCGTGGCCGTTGATTATGTGTCTAAATGTATTGAGTCCATTGCCTCTCCAACAAACGACGTGCCGGTTGTTATAAAGATGTTCAAAAAGATCATTTTCCCAGGATTTGGGGTCCCCAGGTTAGTCATAAGCGATGGAGGGTCGCACTTCATTGCTAAGTAATTTGAGAACCTTCTTAAGAAGTACGGGGTTAAGCATAGAGTTGCTACACCCTACCACCCACAAACAAGTGGTCAAGTCGAGGTTTCTAACAGAGAAATAAAAGCTATTTTAGAAAATACGGTATCCCTCTCTAGGAAAGACTGCTCTTCCAAGCTCGACGACGCACTGTGGGCGTACCGTACTGCTTACAAAACCCCTATCGGGATGACCCCCTTTCGGTTGATCTATGGAAAGTCTTGCCATCTACCTGTTGAGTTAGAGCATGTAGCCTATTGGGCTATTAAAGCTCTTAACTTAGATTATCAGGCGGAGGGAAAGAAAAGGAAGTTTCAGTTGAGTGAGTTGGAGGAACTAAGGCTTGACGCCTATGAAAATGACAAACTCTATAAGGAGAGAACTAAGAAATGGAATGATAAGAGAATCTTGAACTGAGTTTTTAAGGAAGGATAATTAGTCTTATTGTTTAACTCAAGACTTAAGCTCTTACCCAGAAAGCTTCGGTCAGGGTGGTCAGGACCTTTTGTAGTAAATAATGTGAAACCGTACGGAGCGGTTGAGGTTTGGAGTGAATCTACAGGTTTATTCACGGTAAATGGACAACACCTTAAGCACTACACCACCGGGGATGTATTTAAGCAAGGCATGAACCTGGTTCTCAAGGAACCTTCTTGAGTGGTAACACTCAAGGACCATCGAGCCATGCGACGTTAAACGATGCGCTTAGTGGGAGGCAACCCACCGTTTCTGAGCTAATCTATTTTTCGCTCTTGTTGTTTTAATTTTTGTTTTGTAGATAAGCAGGTAAAAGAAATGAGAAATCAGAAGAAAAAAAAATAGTGCTGGAAATCAAACCCAGAAAAATCGAGTCAAAAAGACAAAAAACGAAAATCCCATAGCAAAACCCGTGGTGCATTACGGCCACCCGTAATGGGCATTGCGGCCAGTAATGCAATCCACCACTCACCCCATACAAAAACCTATGGTGCATTACGGCCGGCCGTAACAGGCATTACGACTCGTAATGCACTTATACCCCCAACCTTTTCTTTTCACACAAATACCTGCAGCGCATTACGACCGCCCGTAATGCGCATTACGGCCCGTAATGCGCTGCAGCGAAAAAAAAATCAAAATTTTTTAAAAATCAAACCACCCCACTTTCCTCTCTCATCTCATTAAACCCCATAAACCACCATCAATCCTTATCTTTTTCAGATTTTCTCTCTCTCTCTCTCTCTTTATCTATCTCTTTCTCTCTCTCTCTCTCTCTCTCTCTCTCTCTCTCTCTCTCTCTCTCTCTCTCAAAATTCCTCCAAAAACTCCATTGAAGCTCCATAAAAATCTTCAATCTTTACCCACCTACACTACCCAAAACCTCATACCCCCTTCACAAAACCTTCACCATTCAACCCACTCATCCATAATCTGGGTTCTTTTTCCACAAATCCTCAAAGAAATTTTTTTATGAAATTCTCTCATGGCTCCAAAGAGGAACGACCAAAGGAGGGAAGCTGATGAATCATCAAGGCCCAAAAAGAGAGGGAGCACCCGAGATGCGAACGTCCATGGCATTGTCTTCACGGATGATAAATAAGCAGAGTGATACAAAGTTCTTGTGACACCCACATATAACATCATACATGAAAGCATAATACATGAATCCAAGTTTTGGTATTGAAATACCATAAGTTCCTAGTTAACACATTGTACATATACATGCCCAAAATACAACATACAAAAAAACTATGGCATAATATATACAAGATGTTCCAATGCACCAAGAACTAGATCAACACAATGATCTCAAAAATAAACTCCAACAACGGAAGTCTTGCCATCCCAAAAGCCAAGATAAGTAAGGATGATCAAACGGCCTTATCCTTACCCTTCGCGGAACCTGAAGCACCTGTAATATAATCAACAACATGGGGTGAGATATTAAATCTCAGTGAGTTCCCTATCTTATTGATTCTCTCGGCTTTACAAGGTTCTATCAATCCTAACTCAAGTCAAAGGGGAAGGGAAGTGACCTTGAGTTCACAATTTCACACTATATGGAAACATGTTCATGAGTTCACCAACTCAAAATATCACTAATCGATAACCTTACCAAGGCATCCTCTCTTTCCGTCTGCTTCTACGTCTAAAAGGCGACCCGAGTCATGGATCCTTGTAATTTACTTGGCATACGAAATGGATTCAGGTTCTACGGGCCATTAACCGTTATGAACCGTCACTTCACACGGGCTATTAACCGTCACAAGTCTCTTTACCCTTAGGCTCCATTCATACTAAACGCGGGAATCAAACCTGCCAAGTAATCGTGCATACGTTTCAGAGGAGCTCGAGACTCATGAAACTGCAACTCAAATGAAACGGTTACGATTACGTGATCTCACACACACAAACGTGATTGTATTCGACAATCACAAGGACACATTCACCTTAAGGCCTCTTTTGCCTTTTCTCATAAGCACAATGGTTCACACATGTTCCATACTAGTGTTTCACTCTCTCCTAGACCAATACTCGTCAATGATGTACCTTTCTACATCGAATGCACGAGCATCACCATCTAGGTTCTCTATCACTATCCTAGTCACAACCTAGAATCATATGATTAGGTTTGGGGTAAGGTTTCTCACTCTTCCTAATTCATTTTAAGCATGTTATCACTCACTTTCTTACATAATAAGGGGCTAAATGTAACACAATACGATAGTATAAGAAACTTGCACATAGTAATTTAATTCATAAAATTAATACATTCTCGAGTTTTCCTCCAATTATTTAATCGGGTAACAAAACCGATATTTTCCACTTTCATAGTGTAAAATATTTCCACAGCTTTCTGTTGGTACCAAGAACACCTCGATCGGAATTACGGTTTAAAAGTTATGGATTTTCAAAAAAAATTCATCAACAAACAGTGGTAACCGGTTACCTCAAATTGAGTAACCGGTTACGCATTTTTTCGGTGCAGACAGTAGGCAAAATTCAATAGGGTAACCGATTACCTCTAAATGAGTAACCGGTTACTCAGTTCATTTTTTTGCGTAAAAACAGCTATTTTTCCTGCAAGTAACCGGTTACCTCAAAGTGAGTAACCGGTTAACACTGAACCAGAGGCCAAAAACCTGTTATTTTCAGCACAAACTCAATGGAAACTCGTCCAAAATTCATAGGAACATCAAGCAAGCATATTAGGTTCAAGGTAAACATAACCCGGCTATATTACCCGACTATTTCCATATTTTAACCGTTAGAAACATCGATTCCATAATATTATTCACAATCCAACATTTCTAACCTAAACTTCTAACATTCTAGAATTCTAAGACTCAAGTTCTAACTAGAACCCACCTCTAGACAAGATGATGATGAAGATTGAGAGATGATTTGAAGAAGAGATGATGAAGATCCAAGCTTTCTTCTTCTTCTAGGTTTCCCTTCTCTTTTCTCCTTTTGCTCTTCCTTCTCTCTACTTCCTCTCTCTATTCTTTCTATTCTTGTGACAAATGAAGAGGAAAGGAAAAGGTTATGATATGTAGAGATATCATTTAGTTAGTAACACTAACTTAAATGTCCAATTTGTCTCTAATGTATCACTTGATAAAACCTCAGGGTCAGATAATATTAATTTGACCTGTGTCAGTTACTCTAATTATCTTTGCCGATAATTTCACAGAGTACATCGGAACCCAGTTGATCAGAACTAATATTATCCAGAGCAAAATAAAATATGGGGTATTACATCCTCCCCTGCTTAAATTGAAATTCATCCTCGAATTTAAAATTACCTGAATAGATGAGGGTAAGCATCTCGTATCTCTGATTCTAGTTCCCAAGTTGCATCGCCCGGATGCGTCTCATCCCACTGAACTTTAACAAGAGGAATCTCTTTATTCCTTAGTACCTTAGTTTCTCTTCCTGTAATACGGCTTGGTTGAGGCTCAAATGTTAAATCTGCTTCTATCTCAATCGTATCTGGTAGTATTGGCTGAAGAGGATCTGGAACAAACTTCCATAGTTGAGATACATGAAAAACATCGTGCATTTCAGACAGAGAAGGCGGTAAGGCTAATCCGTAAGCTACTTCCCCAATCCTTTCTAAAATTTAATACGGTCCCACGTATCTCGGACTTAACTTCCGCGACTTAAACGGTCCTTTCAACCTCAATCTTGGAGCAACTTTCAAAAACACGTGATCACCTTCATCAAACTCTAGAGGTCTCCTACGGTTATCCGCATAACTCTTCTGACGATTTTGTGCTTGTTTAACTTTATCACAGATCATTCTAATATTTTCCGTAGTCTTTTGGATAATCTCGGGTCCCAAAATTCTATCTTTGTCAACTTCTGCCCAACACAAAGGTGTCCTACATTTCCTTCCATACAATGCTTCGGAAGGAGCCATACCAATACTTGCATGATAACTATTGTTGTATGAAAACTCAATCAACGGTAAAAGTTCTATCCAATTTCCTCCACTTTCAAGTACACAAGCCCTTAACATATCTTCCATCGTTTGTATTGTCTGTTCCGTCTGACCATCCGTTTGTGGATGATTCGACGTACTCAAACACAACTTTGTTCCCATAGCTTATTGAAAGGCTTTCCAAAATCTTGAAGTAAATTTTGGATCTCTATCCGAAACAATACTAGAGGGAATACCATGTAATCTCACAATTTCTGAAATAAACAACCTTGCAAGATGACTTGCCTTGTAAGTAGTCTTTACGGCTAAGAAATGTGCAGATTTCGTCAACCGGTCCACAATTACCCAAATAGAATCATAACCACCTTGAGTATGAGGTAATCCAATTGTAAAGTCCATAGAAATACTATCCCACTTCCACGCCAGAATTTCTAATGGTTGTAACAAGCCACCCGGTCTTTGGTGTTCAATCTTTACTTGTTAGCATACCGCACACTCCGACACATACACCGCAATATCTCTTTTCATACCGGACCACCAATAGTCCCTCTTTAAGTCTTGATACATCTTCGAAGAACCAGGATGTATAGTAAAAGCACCCTTATGCGCTTCCTCCAAAATTCTTCCTTTTAACATCGCATCATCCGGAACACAAATCCTTTGGTTAAACAAAATGATTCCATCAGTAGCTCGCACGAAACCCGGTTGAATCAACACTTCCTGTAATTTCTCATCCAACACTTTCCCTTGTTGAATCTCCTCTCTTAGATTAGAATTAACATTCAAGTTTCCCATAATCACACCATTAGGAGTCCAAACAAATTGGAGATTAAGATCTCAAAACTTTTCCAATAAAGTATACTCTAACATCATCAACTTGGCATTATTCAACACTTTCCGACTTAATGCATCCGTCACTTTATTCGCTTTACCCGGATGGTACCTTAGTTCCAAGTCATAATCCTTTAGATATTCCATCCATCTCCTTTGACGTATGTTCAACTCTTTCTGGTCAAATAGATATTTTAAACTCTTGTGATCGCTGAATATCTCAAAATGTACCCCATACAAATAATGATGCCACACTTTCAATGTTAAAACAATCGCCGCCAATTCCAAATCATGTGTTGGATAATTCTTCTCGTGAACTTTTAATTGTCGAGAAGCATAAGCTACCACGTGACTCTCTTGCATTAATACACCTCCTAATCCCATATTTGATGCATCACAAAATACCTCGTACGACTTGCTAGGATCAGGAATGATCAAAACAGGAGCAGTCGTCAATCTTTCCTTCAAACTCATAAAACTTCGTTCACAAGCCGAATCCCACTCATAAGGACAATCCTTTTAAGTAAGTTTAGTCATTGGTAAGGCCAATTGAGAAAAGCCCTTGATAAACATTCTATAATAACCTGCCAGTCCCAAGAAACTTCTAACTTCGGAAACATTCTTCGGTCTCTCCCAATTAATCACTGCATCCACTTTTGATGGATCCACCGACACACCTCCTTGAGATATGACATGACCAAGAAAACTAACCTCTGGCATCCAAAACTCACACTTGCTTAGCTTAGCAAAAATTTGTCTCTCTTGTAGGATCGATAAAACGATTCTTAAATGTTCTTCGTGTTCTCGAGAAGTACGAGAATAAATAAGAATGCCATCAATGAAGATCACTACAAATTGGTCCAAGTAAGGTTGAAATATCCGATTCATATAATCCATAAAAACTGTCGGAGCATTCGTCACACCGAAAGGCATTACTAAGAATTCATAATGACCATAACGGGTTCTAAATGCGATCTTTCATACATCTGAACTCTTCACACGGATTTGGTGATAACCTGACCATAAATCAATCTTTGAGAACATGCAGGCTCCTTTCAATTGATCAAATAGGTCGTATATCCTGGATAATGGGTATTTGATCTTAATGGTGACTTTATTCAACTGTCGGTAATCAATATATAGCCACATTCCACCATCCTTCTTCTTTACTAACAACACTGGAGCTCCCTAGGGCGAAACACTGGGTCGGACAAAATGCTTAGCCATTAACTCTTCCAATTGATCCTTCAATTCTCTTAACTCAAGTGGTGCCATCTGATACGGAGAAACGAATATAGGATTCGTTCCCAGTATCAGATCAATAGAGAATTCCACTTCCCTTTCCGGAGGAAGAGAAGTGATATTCTCGGGGAAAACTTCGGAAAACTCACAGACTACAGGAATACTCAGAACTTGAAGATCACTACTCTCCTCCTTAGTGAGAATCAAAAGAACAGATTTTTCCTTCTCAAACAAGAAATTTATCATTCCAACCGTACCTTCTAAAATAGTTGTTAACACATCCTTTGGAGTAGCCTCAACTGATGGAATAATGATTAGCTTTTCTTCACAACCAATAAATACCAAATTAGCAGAAAGCCAATCCATTCCCAAAACAACATCTACTTTCTTAAGCGGCAAACAAATAAGATCAATCTGAAAAACTCTCCCATCCACAGATAAAACACAATTTTCACACATTAAAGGTGTTTCAACCATCTCTTCCATGGAAGTAGTAACCACCATGGGTGGAGACAACGGAATAGCTTGCAACCCAAGTCGCTTCACACATTGCATCGACAAAAAAGAGTGTGTCACTCCACAATCAAATAATACAAAACAAGGATTCCCATTAACGAAACACGTACCAGCAATCAAAGAGTTATCGCCCTTTTCTTTCTTCGCATCCAAAGTATAAACTCGGTCGGTACTCCTTTCTTGCATTTGATTTCTATTCTGAGGACAATCCCTCTTAAGATAACCCATCTTCTGACAGTGAAAGCATCTCACACTTTCGACACAACACCTTCCATAATGATTCTACCACAAGTACGACACACAGGAGGTGCACTAGTCCTAGAACTCTGAACTTGCTTCCCTTTGAAAGCTTGTTGTCTAGGGCTAAAGTGTTGGTTTGATCTTCCACGATCATTCTGGTTCGACCTACTCAAATCCCCTTCTGCTTGAACTTTCTTCAGGCTGTTCTCCGCCACATAACATTGCCTTAGAAACTCAGCATAACTAGTGAACTCTCTTTGAGACACACTATGAGAAATCTCAGCCTTCAAACCAAAAAGAAACTAGTCAATCTTCCACCTCTCATCCAGAGCATACATGGCCTGCCTAGAGTAAGCAGCCATAATCTCAAACCGCTCAGCATAAGCAGCCACAGTCAAAGTACATTGTCTCAACTGTTGGAAATCAAATTCCTTCTGGGTCCTCAAGGAACTAGGGAAATAATTCTCCATAAAAGTAATCTTAAATTGCTCCCAGACCTTAGGCACCTCTTGGATAGTCATTAAGACTGAGGCACTCTCCCACCACCTCATAGCAGGACCCTTCAACGAGTGAGAAGCGAACACCACCTTGTTCTCTTCATTACAATGGACTATCAGGAAAATTCTCTCCATGCTAGCTATCCATTCATGAGCTTTCACAGGGTCTAATCCGCCATGAAATTCTGGAGGATTCATGCGGATGAAATCCCAAAAACTTCCACCTACAGCATCTGGAACAACCACTGAAGGATGAAGACCCCCATTCATTTGTTGTACCATCTACTACATGAACTGGTTCTGCTGCTGCTGCATCTGTTGTAAAAACTGAGGCCATGGGACATACTCGTCGCCGCCCGACAAATTCGTCCCAACAGGAGTAGTTCTGGGTCTACCACGATTGCTTCTGCGTCCGTCAGCCATGTTCCTAAAGGTTATACATATAGGATTAAGTTGATCAGGCTCAATGCCATAAATATAACACTTAAGACCAATGGCGACACAACGCATATGAAACGGAAAGAAATACTTATACTATTTCATGGCTAGGTCGAGGATACGACCTGCTCTGATACCAACTGTAACACCCACATATTACATCATACATCAAAGCATAAATATTATACATGAATCCAAGTTTTGGTATTGAAATACCATAAGTTCCTAGTTAACACATTATACATATACTTGCCCAAAATACAACATACAAAAAAAAACTATGGCATATTGTAGCGCGATTTTTGTGGTCCTGAGTCACTATCGCTTGGGGTACTATAGTTCGATTCATTTTTTATCCTATTGAGCTGATTAAGGAAGGGAAATAGATGTCTCCAATTAAACCTGCTTGCATACTGAGTTTGAACAGCGGTCTGTTAGGTTATAGATGTTATGTGGATGTGGGGCCCAATCTTTGACTATTTCGTTAAGAACACAGTGTCTGGATTATTTGTGAGGTTTTTGGTAATGTGTTTAGATTTGATGCTTTTGGGTTGATTTTGTGGAGATACTAGGTTTTGGGTTTTTGATTGGTATGCTCGCTAAGATTTTTTTCAATCTTATGCCTACGTATTCCCGTTTGATGAAACAGGGAAATCATAGCGATCATAGTTCCTCCTATTCTATGGGAGGAAAAAAAAGGTTGTTTTGGTGCCTTGTTCAAAGCCCGAGACGTGAAGCTAAATGTGGTTTGTATCTTGTTCAAAGCCCAAGATGTGAAGTTGAAGCGTCTATTTGTATCTTGTTCGAAGCCTAAGATGTGAAGCTAAAAGGTTTATTGATGAGATAGAATTTGTCATCTCTAAAAGGGGATATTTGGTCTGTTTGTCACAACTGTTGGGTGACTAATTATAAAGGAGAATTACTTTAACTGGGATATGTGAATCCAGCAATGCCATAATTTCCTTTATAGGGGATTTTTAACCTGAAGGAGAAGACTTTAACTCAGTTTAGAGCAATGCCATCTTTCCTTAGGAATTTCTCATGCTAAAAGAGGGACAGTGGCGTGGATGTAAATAATGCAGAGGCTTGCCGCTTACAGCAATTTAGATGAAGGAAAAGGAGTTGTTGATGATTGTATACTGTGAGCAAGGCACATATTTTAATGCTAAAAGGTTGATTGACTCAACTAGGGTTTTCTTATACAAAGCCTAAGAGGAGGCTATTGACCCAACAAGAGGGTGTTTTTATGTGTCTCGTACGAAGCCCGAGATAGAGGCTAAAAGGGTTTACTCAACAAGAGAGTGCTTTTATGTGTCTTGTATGAAGCCCAAGACGGAGGATAAAAGATATTGACTCAACATGAGAGTCTTTTATACTCAACAAGAGAGTGATTTTTATCTCGTACGAAGCCCGAGATGGAGGCTAAAAGGGGTTTGACTCAACAAGAGAGTCTTTTATACTCAACAAGAGAGTGTTTTAGTATCTCATACGAAGCCTGAGATGGAGGCTAAACAGGTTTGACTCAACAAGAGAGTCTTTTATACTCAACAAGAGAGTGTTTTAGTATCTCGTACGAAGCCCGAGATGGAGGCTAAACAGGCTTGACTCAACAAGAGAGTCTTTTATACTCAACAAGAGAATGTGAAAAGGTTAGCTCCGCTGGGGAGAATCATTTTACAAAGCCCAAGAGGAGGCTATTTATGCTAGTGACTGTTTCAGTTTAGTGACAGGTCCAGTATGTTGTATAAAGAGAAAATCAGTTCTTATAAAGATTAAAGGTAAGGTTGTGCTTTGACATTGATCAGAGGATCAGGGTTATTTCCTGTTCTTTAAGGAAATGGGAAATCCAAAAGGTATTGAGACTGTCAAAGTCTACTGGCAGTTTGAGAAATTGATTCTCAGGTAGTAAATGATCTTTGTATGATGCCCAAGAGAAAGCTGGTATGTTAAGGGATGAAGGTCAACCCATTAACCGGTTTGACACCTGACTCAGAAAGACAGCTCTAGCAAATTGATGACTAGGTTCTATTCCTATACCTGTAGAGGTCTCTGGGTCCTTGTATTAAGCCCAAGAGAAGGCATGAGAGCTTTCAAGAAGCCTAAAGGTCCTTGTACAACGCCCAAGAGAAGGCGGGGATGCTTTTAAGAAGCCCGTGGGTCCCCAAACCCCGAGAAGTTCAAGACATGCCATTCACCGAGAATAGATCAAGCTAGGAAAGTCCGAGAATTTGGAAGAAACTCAAGAGATGTCATTCACGGAGAAAATATCATCTCTGGGGAGTTAGAGTTTCTTTGACAATTTCTAAGGGTGACAGTCTGAGAAAGGGTTCATCGAGAATTCTGTCTTTCACGTCTCCATATTGTTTAACCCCAAGAGGAGGGAAGACTGTATCTGGAATCCTACGGAGGATCTAGTTCTGTTTGTATTTAAGAGTGACCAACAGGGCTTTACCTAGTGCTAGACGTAGTTGCAGGGGAAAACTCTAAATAACTATAGTAGTATTACACAGTGGATATATAGCAAGTATATAAAAGTTTGTGAAAGAAGACTTACAGTGAGCAGCCCGACAATACAGTTATATATATGAAAGCGGATAAAGAAAGCAGGTGAACACTTACTCGGTTGCAGAGCTTCCATGCTGTTTTGTTAGTTGTTCAACAAAGAAAGCTTTGATAACAATATTATATTCAAAATAAAAGGAGAAATTATTTTGAAAAGATTGTTGGGGCTTACAGCTCAAGGAGAGGCCCAAGGTTTTATCAGTGATTGCACTGTTGTTTTGAAATTGTACAAGGACTTATACAAGTGACTAAGGCCCAAAAAGGTTTTCTGTACAAAGGGATGGGTCTTACACTCTCTCAAGAGGCCCAAAGGTGTTTAAAGAAAAAGAATGGGGCTTATAACACGAGGGTAGGCCCAGATGATTTGTTTTTGAACTGGCGATCGTGCCGAGATTTCTTTTTTAACGCGGAGGGACTTATACCATGTCTGAGGCCCAAAAAGTTTTGGTTAAAAGGGGGTTGGGTCTTACACTCTTTTAGAGGCCCAAAAATTATTTTAAAAGAAAAGATGGGGCTTACAACTTAAGGAGAGGCCCAAGGTTTTTTGTTAAAAAGGCGACGATCGCGCCGAACTTTTTGATGGGATTGGGACTTATACAATACACTGAAGCCCAAAAAGGTTTGTATTTACAAAGGGTTGGGTCTTACACTCTACCAAGAGGCCCAAAATGTTTGAAAAAGATTTGTGATGGTTGAATTGTTCAAAACCCTAATTTGTTTCCAAATTATATTTTAATTGAATAAAAATTCAATTAAAATGATCAAAATTGTTAAACATGTGTGAAAAACAAATTTTGGTATTGGATTAATGTTTGGCAAATCATGTTTATACCCACAAAATAATTGGAAATCAATTAAGTTTGGAAAATCAAGGGAGAAAAAATATTTCAAATGTTAAAAACAAATAAAACATTAATTCTTTGCAAAAATATCAAATATATGAAATAAATAATATTTTTGGGATTTTTTGATAAAATAAAATATTTTAACATTTTTGTGAATTATTAAAAAAAGAACCAACTCAAAATCATTAAAACTCAGAGAGAAATTAATTTTTGAATCAATTAAATAAAATCACAAAAATTGAAATATTTAAATATTTGAAAAGGGGCGCCAAGAACATCTTGGCCTTGCCCGCGTGCTCTGGTTTGCCCAGATTTGCGTTTTCTCATCAATCTCACTGAATACTTGATTATATCATGCAATCTACATATCAATTTGCTCGTTTTCACCTCACGATCATGTCTTTGGTCTTTAATCTCATTTATTTTAAGCATGGAATAATAAATCAAAGAGAAACCTCAAGAACCCTAAAATTTGCATGAAGGCTCATAAATTTCATACACAATTCAAACAAAACAATTGATTGAGGGAAAACACTCCATGCATGATTATGAACATATGGCCAAATTATTGTGCAGCAAAAAATGCATGGATCATATAGTTAGAAGAGCTCATGCTTACCTCTTGCAGCTGGTGATGGTGTTTTGTGTTAGAGGTGTTACAGCTAGGTTCCAATGATGTGGATAGCTTCCCTAGGTGCCAAGTGATGTGCCTGAGTGCTTGGAATGGTTTGAAACAAGCTGGAACTGAAGATGGTATCCCAAATACAACTTGGTTAAAACCTTGAGCAGTTGGCTGGTGATTTTGTGAAATCAGTGTTCCAGATGTTGTTTAAGTGTTTGGATCACTTCTATATGATGTTTATGAAGTGTGTGTGATTGGTTTGGTTGGAATTGCTCTCAAACTCAAAACCCGATAGTGACTTGCTTTGGAAGGCAATTTTGGAAGTGAGAAGGTGATTTTGAGGAAAGCATCTATTTGATGGCTTTGGCGTACTCAAACTGATCACAAATGAGCTCTATTTATAGTAGAGCAAGTTTGTTTTGGGAGTAATAGTGATTGGCAACTGCTGCAGAGGTTTGGCCAATGTTGATCAATGAGAATCCAAGTCTCCTCTAGCCATTGACTAGAGGTTAGGGCACAGGTTGCTGGTTCCCTTGGTCTTGGATAAGTCTTGACTGAATTCAGTTGGAAATGGCTCAGTACATGCCACCTTGGTGCATCCATTAAATGCTCCAAACCAAAATTGGAGTCTTGTCCCCTCTTTAGGTATTTCTAGGTTTGGCATGCTATTTTTTGTTCCAAGGACTTGGGAGGCTGATGGATCAGTGTTTGTCCCTTCTTGGTTTCCCCCTGAGGTGTTCAGATAGATAAGTGTGTTTGTCATTTGCACAAATTTGGCAAATCGAGCAAAATGCACAAATCTGCCTTGCTTTGACAGTTTTCAGCAAGGCATATTGCCATTGTCATATCTCATGGCTCAAGTGGAATTTGATGGAGTTCTTGGCCATTTTGGAAAGCCCTCATATGATACAACAACTGTTTGATCATAATTGGTTTTGATACCTTTTGGATCCAAGTGAAAAATACCCCTACATTTTGAAAAAAGTGAAGGCATATTCTGACTTAGTGAAAATTTCACTAAGTGTTGGAAAAAAGTGACATTTTCACTTTTTGTGATTTTGATCATTCCATAACTTAAAATGCATGAGGAATTGGAATGAGTTGTGTTTGAAGCTTTTGTAGAGGGCCATGAGATCTACAAATCCAGCTTTGGATGAGGGAAAATGGCCTTATGGTTTAGGAGATATGATCCTCCAAAGTTGGTTTAGGAGATATGATCCTCCAAAGTTGGTACCCCTTTTACAAGTTATCCCACTTTTCTTGATTTTTCTTGATTAATGATGATTCAAATCACACATTAACATCATTTTAGGGTTAAGGAACCATAATTGTGAAAAATCTCAAAAAGTCAAAGTTGACTTTTGTGCACAGTTGACTTTTTGTCAGATGAATTCCAAACTGTGCGATCCTCTATGAAATCAAGTCCTTGACCTAAATCAAACTTGATGGATTGATTTCATAGGTGTTATAGGGTGTATTGAATCATGTCCCAAGGTTTGGGAGCATGCCTGGGTAAAAAGTCAAAGGCACAGTTGACTTTTCCCGCGAAACCCTAATTGTGGTTCTGATGAATTTGAAACTTATTGCTCAAGCTTATTGGATTAATCCATTGTTGCAAATGGATCAATGTGGTGTATTAGAGACCCTCAATTCATCCTTTGAGGTCTTGGCTCATGTTTCGTCCCAAAAGTCAACTTAGGGGTGAATTAGGTCAAGAAACCCTAATTCCTGATTTTTTATGAATGCATCCCCTGAGGCTAAATTGACTTGATGATTGGGTTTATGATGTCCCTTGGAGCATCATAGGTTATTCTTTGAAGCATTGGCTCATGCCCAGAGGAAATTTCCATCTGGAGGTCCTGGTCGACCAAAACCCTAATTTGGTGACACTATTGATTTTGAGGCTTGATCCACTCAGAATGCTGCAACCTTGTGCTTGATTCTTGCTGTGGGAGTCCTCTTGATCCATTGGGGATGTTTGATAGGCTAGACAAGTTGAAGATCATGTCAATTCTTGATTGATCCTTTGTCTAGGAATTCTGAGAGGGCTTGAAACCCTAAGTTTGACTGTAGTGAAAGCTCAACAATCTTTGGGGAGACTAATGAGGCATGATGGTCCATCCATATTGTGATGATGATTTGCACAATGATGGGAAATCTTAGTGGTCAAAATTTGGGGTATAACAGATGCCCCTATTTAATCTTCTTGGACCCGAAGGTGTGAATGGCGAAGGTATTCGGGCATTCAGGGTGCAAGAGGATTAAATATCGGAATACCCAAAATTTTGATGGTGTTTATGAATGGCAGTTTGCGCATCCTTCTTCTTTTGCTAAGCAATAATGCTTAGAAAAGGTAAACTTCCCCTCGATCCTGGTCTTTGTACCAAGGAACTGGTCTCAGTTTCTGAACTAAACTTCCCCTGGATCCTGGTCTTTGTGCCAAGGAACTGGTCTCAGTTTCTTAACTAAACTTCCCCTCGATCCTGGTTTCCTACCAAGGAATTGGTCTTAGTTTCTGATTTAAACTTCCCCTCGATCCTGGTTTCCTACCAAGGAACTAGTCTTAGTTTCTGATTTAAACTTCCCTTCGATCCTGGTTTCCTACCAAGGAACTGGTCTTAGTTTCTGATTTAAACTTCCCCTCGATCCTGGTTTCCTACAAAGGAACTTGTCTCAGTTTCTTTTGTCAATAAACTTCTTGACAAGGGATGCTATGCGTAGCGGTTTTCTCAAACTTCTCGCCGAATTTTCCTGGGGAGATGACATTTGACGGGAAAAAATTGATGTCAGAGTTGCTGGGGAACCCAGTCGTCTGAGTTGTAGAGGTGTACAAACTTCTCTATTGGAGACGCCATTTGTTGACTCTACTGGGGAAAACGAGTCTCTTGAAAGACTACTTCCTGTTTGGGGGTATTACATCATACTTTTCTCGGGATCTTCTCGGAGAAATGCCATATGGTGTGATCCCATTTTGAGGTGTTGATGACCTTTTCGTCAGCGGATCTTTCGGAGAAAAACTGTTGTATTGCCAAATCTTTGATTAAGAGGGCTTTCTCTGGGGATTTTCCTTAATCCGGGAAGGCGAGGATATCATCTTCAATGGCGAAGAGTGACATTTTTCGAACGTTTTCTTGTTCTTCAGAGGTTCAAGTTATTAAAGTGGTCAAGGGCCAACTCCAATCCATAAATAAACTGGAGGAGAGAGATAGTGCAGACGCAACATTTCCTGACGAGGAAAGAACTGACAACTCGATTGAGAGGACTTTTATCACAAGGGGATAAGACCGACTAAAGTGATAGTGATGCAATATGATCATGAATGTAAATCAATAATGCATGATGTACGTATGTTTATGCTGACAAAACTGACGCGACATACAGACTAATGGATGAACACGACGGATACTCGGCCACTACGGGAGACGAAAAGTATCACTGGTCCAAAAGTAGCAGTTCTGCCTTGCTTAGGAGAGATAGTCCCCGTGGGGAACACCATTGGTCGGGCTTAGGAGATAAGAACTCTGTCGGGGGGTGTCAGATGAAACATGGTCTCTGACATAACTGATCCTTCATTCAAGCGCACTGGTTTAGAATGAGTACTTTGATTCTACACTTTGAAGTTTGCTTACTTCTAGAGAAGCGATCGATGTTCTTTCGATGTTCAACAGTCGAAAGAAATTGCCATCTTAATTTTAAAAGCAGAAAAATTTTATTAAGTAAATTCATTTTTGTTTTATTTCAAGAATCGTTGATC
This sequence comes from Lathyrus tuberosus, assembly GCA_022829125.1. Lineage (NCBI taxonomy): Eukaryota > Viridiplantae > Streptophyta > Magnoliopsida > Fabales > Fabaceae > Lathyrus > Lathyrus tuberosus. The sequence continues at coordinate 3,600,530 of JALAZF010000353.1, forward strand.
ATGTTAAAATGTCGTTCTGTAAAGCTAAAACAAATAAGAATTGCAAACAAAAGCAAAAGGGCTCAAATTTTGTTGATATGATGGAAATAAGCTAAACGCGTGATTCCATAGAGTATTTATAAAGTTAGAAAATGGTAATTTAAGGGAAAAGGGCTACATTGAAACATAATGACCACTATCCTTCTACCAACTTTGAATTCGGGACATCCTGAGCTTCTGTCGAAGATAACCTTGATCGAGATTTTCTGATGGATGGCATGACTGTTATTGAGGGATTTGCCCCTGTTGGACGTAGTTACTTGCCATTATCCCTAACTTTTTCCTGGATTGTACTTTGAGATTTCCAATCCACCGGGATAATTTTTTTTATTATGTCTCTAATTTTTTCCTGGACCGCCCTTTCGGGTTTTCAATCCACCGAGACGTTTTTTTTTAGTTTAGGCGAAGTATTTCTTGACTACATCAACATTTGTGGGGTAGGCAAATTCTTCTCCATCCATGGTTGCGAGTCTCAAGACACCGCCTGAGAAAGCTTTCTTGACCACATATGGGCCGTCATAATTCAGAGTCCATTTGCCCCGAAAATCAGTGAGAAAGGATTGTATCTTTCTGAGCACGAGGTCTCCTTTTCTGAAGACGCGAGGTCGGACCTTTTTGTCAAACGCCTTCTTCATTCTTTGCTGATACAACTGTCTATGGCATAGTGCCGTTATTCGCTTTTCTTCGATCAGATTTAGTTCGTCGTGTCGACTTTGACACCATTCAGCTTCTGTAAGCTTAGCTTCCATCAATATCTGGATTGATGGGATCTCTACTTCGATGGGGAGCACTACTTCTATGCCATATACTAGATAGAAAGGGGTTGCCCCTGTTGATGTGCGGACAGATGTGCAATAACCGTGAAGAGCAAAGGGGAGCATCTCGTGCCAATCTTTGTAGGTTACAACCATTTTTTGAATAATCTTCTTGATGTTCTTATTAGCCACTTCTACTGCTCCATTCATCTTGGGTCGGTATGGAGATGAGTTATGGTGTTCGATCTTAAATTCAGCGCACAACTCTTTCATCATCTTGTTATTTAAGTTAGATCCATTGTCAGTAATGATCTGGTTCGGAACACCATAACGGCAGATGATATTGTTTTTAATAAATCGGACCACCACTTGTCGGGTTACATTAGCGTATGACGCTGCTTCAATCCACTTGGTGAAGTAATCAATGGCTATCAGGATGAACCGATGTCCGTTCGAAGCCTTGGGTTCAATCATGCCAATCATGTCGATTACCCATATGGAAAAAGGCCATGGGGAAGAAAGAACTTTGAGATGCGTTGGCGGTACATGGATTCTGTCTGAGTGTATCTGGCACTTGTGACACTTCCTCATGTACCTGTAGCAGTCGAATTCCATTATCAAGCAGTAGTACCCTGCTCTCAGAATTTTTCTGGCCATTGTGTGTCTGTTGGCATGAGTGCCAAAGGATTCTTCGTGAATTTCTTTTATCAGCATGTCTGCTTCTGGTCTGTCTACGCATCGGAGCAAGACCATGTCAAAGTTTCTCTTATAAAGTGTATCATCGCTCAGGAAGAAGTTTCCCGCCAGTCTTCTGAGGGTCTTTCTGTCTTTCCTGGATGCCCCAGGTGGGTACTCTTGTTTCTGAATGAAGCATTTGATATCGTGATACCAAGGTTTGTCATCTATGACTGCTTCAATCGTGAAGATGTAAGTCGGCCGTTCAAGGCGTATTATGTCGATCTTAGGTAGGTCATTCCATTGATCTGCACTAATCATGGAAGAGAGGGTGGCTAATGCATCGGCCATGTGATTCTCTTCACGAGGGATATGATGAAACTCGATTCTGTTGAAAAATGGTAACAACCTTTTCGCGTAATCTTTGTAAGGAATCAATCTGGATTGGTATGTGTTCCAATATCCTTTGATCTGATTCATAACCAGGGCTGAGTCACCATATACGTCCAAGTTTTTGATCCTTAAGTCGATCGCTTCCTCGAGACCCATGATACAAGCTTCGTATTCGGCCTCGTTGTTTGTACACTTGAATGTAAGTCTGGCAATGAAAGGAATGTGGGTACCCTGAGGTGTTATGATGATTTCCCCAATTCCGTTTCCGTAATGATTGACAGCTCCGTCAAAGATTAGCCCCCATTGGGAACCTGGTTCTGGCCCTGCTGAACTTTGCTGAGAGTAACTTGAAGTTTTTCCGTCTCAGACATGGAATAAAGGGCAGAGTCCCTTAATGGAAGAACTTCCTGACGAGGGTAAGGCATCCTCAGCTTGAGAGCTCTAGTTTGTACCCAGTGGAGATAAGGCTCCCCTGAGACACAGTCTAGTTTTCCTAGAGACTCTCGTCCTTTCCTGTGAACGTGTTTCCAAGCATGCACTATTTCTATTTTTAGTGCCCTGTCATTTTCTCCTTCCTTGAAGAAAAGACCTTCCAAATGAGCATTGCGCGGGAAATGCCTCATTGGGTACCCAAATTGACGACGAACTAACACCGGATGATAGTTGATTCCTCCCTTAGTTCCTATAAGGGGTACATTTGGGAAATTTCCACAAAGGTCAATGATTCTGATCCCGTCGTAGATTCGATTGTACCAATCGATGTCAGAGTTGGTAAGAGAAATGATTCTCTACGACCAATATAAAGTATTCTTTTGATCCCGAAATGCAGCAGACTTGAGCAAATGTGAAGTGAACCATTTGTATAGCAGGGGTACACAGCATGTGATCATTCCTCCATTATACAAATTCCTTAAGTGTACCGAATGATACGCATCTGCGAGTAAGGTCGGTACGGGGTTTCCAATCAGAAAAATATTAATGGCGTTGATATCTACGAAGTTATCAATGTTGGGAAACAAAAATAATCCGTAGGTAAGCAAAACAAAGATGCTCTCAAAAGCGGCCACGTTCCCTATACTAGCAAAGTACAGAGCTTTCTTTATCAAGAACTGGGCTGGCAAACCCTGGATTCCACCCTTAGTGGTCATGTGAGTCCTGACTTCTGACTCGTCCAAATAAATTGCTCTTGCAATGATCTGATCCTTTGGAATTTCTTCCAGTCCAGAAAAGGGAGCCTGGTCAGTAATATACAAATCAGTCAGGTGAGAGTACTCCTCTAGTGTTGGTGCTAGCTGATAATCCAAGAATGTGAAACAGTGATAAACTGGATCGTAGAATTGGATTAATGTGGACAGGATTCCTTCAATTACGTGGACCCTTAACAAGGACAACAGTCCTCCATACTTGGCTCTAAAAGCCTCATGGTTGGTGATCATTCTCGCCAGACCTCTTAAATCCTCTAGTTTTGGAACCTTGAAGGTATACTTGTGAGTTTTCCTTCTACCGAAATCCATTAGCGCAATCTCCTTTCTCTGATATTTGCAATCACTGTCTCAGTTTAATTTGAAAAAAAGAGATTAGAAGAGAAGATTTTTTTTCTTTTTCTTTGAATGTTTTTTTTTTAATATTTTTTAGATGAATGCATGAATGCAGCACACAAAAACATAGAAAAAACATGGGGTCAAAGGGTCGGTGTCATGAAGTCAAGGCTCTACCCCCCCCCCCCCCCAAAGGTTTATACTGGTGATTTTTTGTACCTGTCCGCAAAATCATTGACCCCTCTAGGATAACAACAGCAAGCGGATCGCCAGCGAGCTGATGTATCCCAGAGTGATCTCAGATGAGGGTAGTATCGCATGACAACTATTTTCGATAGCTTTCGCACAACAAAATGGCTTATGTCTACTAAAAACCTCAGCTTCTCAGATAGCCCAGTCGACCACACTACTTTCAACAACCGAAGTCGTATAGGCAATGTATCTGTAAAGGGAGTCTACACTGAGTTTGATGGTCGATCGGGGACTCTTAACTGGGATTCACTCCCCGCAAGATTACCCACATTGACATCACCTATCTTAGGTGTATACTCAATCATTTCACATGCGGCATCACACGCATTCCCATTAGCAGAAAAATAAACATAGATATCAATTAGGAAAAGCAGTATATATATTTGCCTTAATCATCCTAGACCTCTAGTCTTATGGTCCTATACAGACAATGACTCCCCAGCAGATTTGTCATTTCTGTGACATTTCGAGAACTTAAGGTTTTCTATCGAAGATTGTAAGAAAGGAGCCCCACGGTGGGCGCCATTTTTTCTGTAGCGCGATTTTTGTGGTCCTGAGTCACTATCGCTTGGGGTGCTACAGTTCGATTCATTTTTTATCCTATTGAACTGATTAAGGAAGGGAAATAGATGTCTCCAATTAACCCTGCTTGCATACTAAGTTTGAACAGCGGTCTGTTAGGTGATAGATGTTATGTGGATGTAGGGCCCAATCTTTGATTATTTCGTTAAGAGCACAGTGTTTGGATTATTTGTGAGGTTTTTGGTAATGTGTTTAAATTTGATATTTTTGGGTTGATTTGGTGGAGATACTAGGTTTTGGGTTTTTGATTGGTATGCTCGCTAAGATTTTTTTCAATCTTATGCCTACGTATTCCCGTTTGATGAAACAGGGAAATCAGAGCGATCGTAGTTCCTCCTATTCTATGGGAGGAAAAAAAGTTGTTTTGGTGTCTTGTTCAAAGCCCGAGATGTGAAGCTAAATGTGGTTTGTATCTTGTCCAAAGCCCAAGATGTGGAGCTAAAGGGTCTATTTGTATCTTGTTCCAAGCCCAAGATGTGAAGCTAAAGGGTTTATTGATGAGAGAGAATTTGTCATCTCTAAAAGGGGATATTTGGTCTATTTGTCACAACTGTTGGGTGACTGATTATAAAGGATAATTACTTTAACTAGGATATGTGAATCCAGCAATGCCATAATTTCCTTTATAGGGGATTTTTAACCTGAAGGAGAAGACTTTAACTCAGTTTAGAGCAATGTCATCTTTCCTTAGGAATTTCTCATGCTAAAATAGGGACAGTGGTGTGGATGTAAATAATCCAGAGGCTTGCCGCTTACAGCAATTTAGATGAAGGAAAAGGAGTTGTTGATGTTTGTATACTGTGAGCAAGGCACAGATCTTGATGCTAAAAGGTTGATTGACTCAACCGGGGTTTTCTTCTACAAAGCCTAAGAGGAGGCTATTGACCCAACAAGAGGGTGTTTTTATATGTCTCGTACGAAGCCCGAGAGAGAGGCTAAAAGGGTTGACTCAACAAGAGAGTGCTTTTATGTGTCTTGTATGAAGTCCAAGACGGAGGCTAAAAGGTTTTGACTCAACATGAGAGTCTTTTATACTCAACAAGAGAGTGATTTTTATCTCGTACGAAGCCCGAGATGGAGGCTAAAAGGGGTTTGACTCAACAAAAGAGTCTTTTATACTCAACAAGAGAGTGTTTTAGTATCTCGTACGAAGCCTGAGATGGAGGCTAAACAGGTTTGACTCAACAAGAGAGTCTTTTATACTCAACAAGAGAGTGTTTTAGTATCTCGTACGAAGCCCGAGCTGGAGGCTAAACAGGTTTGACTCAACAAGAGAGTCTTTTATACTCAACAAGAGAGTGTGAAAAGGTTAGCTCCGCTGGGGAGAATCATTATACGAAGCCCAAGAGGAGGCTATTTATGCTGGTGACTGTTTCAGTTTAGTGACAGGTCCAGTATGTTGGATAAAGAGAAAATCAGTTCTTATAAAGATTAAAGGTAAGGTCGTGCTTTGACATTGATCAGAGGATCAGGGTTATTTCCTGTTCTTTAAGGAAATGGGAAATCCAAAGGGTATTGAGACTGTCCAAGTCTACTGGTGGTTTGAGAAATCGATTCTCAGGTAGTAAATGATCTTTGTATGATGCCCAAGAGAAAGCTGGTATGTTAAGGGATGAAGGTCAACCCATTAACCGGTCTGACACCTGACTCAGAAAGACAGCTCTAGCAAATTGATGACTAGGTTCTGTTCCTATACCTGTATAGGTCTCTGGGTCCTTGTACTAAGCCCAAGAGAAGGCATGAGAGCTTTTAAGAAGCCGAAGGGTCCTTGTACAACGCCTAAGAGAAGGCGGGGATGCTTTTAAGAAGCCTGTGGGTCTCCAAACCCCGAGAAGTTCAAGACATGCCATTCACCGAGAATAGATCAAGCCAGGAAAGTCCGAGAATTTAGAAGAAACTCAAGAGATGCCATTCACGGAGAAAAGATCATCTCTGGGGAGTTATAGTTTCTTTGACAATTTCTAAGGGTGACAGTCTGAGAAAGGGTTCACCGAGAATGCTGCCTTTCACGTCTCCATATTGTTTAACCCCAAGAGGAGGGAAGACTGTATCTGGAATCCTACGGGGGATCTAGTTTTGTTTGTATTTAAGAGTGACCAACAGGGCTTTACCTAGTGCTAGACGTAGTTGTCGGGGAAAACTCTAAATAACTATACTAGTATTACACAGTGGATATATAGCAAGTATATAAAAGTTTGTGAAAGAAGACTTATAGTAAGCAGCCCCACAATACAGTTATATATATGAAAGCGGATAAAGAAAGTGGGTAAACACTTACTCGGTTGTAGAGCTTCCATGTTGTTTTGTTCGTTGTTCAACAAAGAAAGCTTTGATAACAATATTATATTCAAAATCAAAGGAGAAAGTACTTTGAAAAGATTGTTGGGGCTTACAGCTCAAGGAGAGGCCCAAGGTTTTATCAGTGATTGCATTGTTATTTTGAAATTGTACAGGGACTTATACAAGTGACTGAGGCCTAAAAAGGTTTTCTGTACAAAGGGATGGGTCTTACACTCTCTCAAGAGGCCCAAAGGTGTTTAAAGAAAAAAAATGGGGCTTATAACATGAGGGTAGGCCCAGATGATTTGTTTTTGAACTGGCGATCGTGCCGATATTTCTTTTTTAACGCGGAGGGACTTATACCATGTCTGAGGCCCAAAAAGTTTTGGTTAAAAGGGGGTTGGGTCTTACACTCTTTTAGAGGCCCAAAAATTATTTTAAAAGAAAAGATGGGGCTTACAACTCAAGGAGAGGCCCAAGGTTTTTTGTTAAAAAGGCGACGATCGCGCCGAACTTTTTGATGGGATCGGGACTTATACAATACACTAAGGCCTAAAAAGGTTTGTATTTACAAAGGGTTGGGTCTTACACTCTACCAAGAGGCCCAAAATGTTTGAAAAAGATTTGGGATGGTTGAATTGATCAAAACCCTAATTTGTTTTCCAAATATATTTTAATTGAATAAAAATTCAATTAAAATGATCAAAATTGTTAAACATGTGTGAAAAACAAATTGTGGTATTGGATTAATGTTTGAAAAATCATGTTTATACCCACAAAATAATTGGAAATCAATTAAATTTTGAAAATCAAGGGAAAAATGGCCTTATGGTTTAGGAGATATGATCCTCCAAAGTTGGTACCCTAGCCACTTTGTTCCATAACTTAGAACTTTTCTAAGTTTTTTATGGTTACCCCTTTTACAAGTTATCCCACTTTTCTTGATTTTTCTTGATGAATGATGATTCCAATCCCACATTAACATCATTTTAGGGTTAAGGAACCATAATTGTGAAAAATCTCAAAAAGTCAAAGTTGACTTTTTGTCAAATGAATTCTAAATTGTGTGATCCTCTATGAAATCAAGTCCTTGACCTAAATCAAACTTGATGGATTGATTTCATAGGTGTTATAGGGTGTATTGAATCATGTCCCAAGGTTTGGGAGCATGCCTGGGTAAAAATTCAAAGGCACAGTTGACTTTTTCCACGAAACCCTAATTGTGGTTCTGATGAATTTGAAACTTGTTGCTCAAGCTTCTTGGATCAATCCATTGTTGCAAATGGATCAATGTGGTGTATTAGAGACCCTCAAATCATCCTTTGAGGTCTTGGCTCATGTTTTGTCCCAAATGTCAGCTTAGGGGTGAATTAGGTCAAGAAACCCTAATTCCTGATTTTTTATGAATGCATCCCCTGAGGCTAAATTGACTTGATGATTGGGTTTATGATGTCCCTTGGAGCATCATAGGTTATGCTTTGAAGAATTGGCTCATGCCCAGAGGAAATTTCCATCTGGAGGCCCTAGTCGACCAAAACCCTAATTTGGTGACACTATTGATTTTGAGGCTTGATCCACTCAGAATGCTGCAACCTTGTGCTTGATTCTTGCTGTGGGAGTCCTCTTGATCCATTAGGGATGTTTGAGAGGCTATACAAGTTGAAGATCATGTCAATTCTAGATTGATACTTTGTCTAAGAATTCTGAGAGGGCTTGAAACCCTAAGTTTGACTGTAGTGAAGGTTCGACAATCTTTGGGGAGACTAATGAGGCATGATGGTCCATCCATATTGTGATGATGATTTGCACAATGATGGGAAATCTTAGTGGTCAAAATTTAGGGTATGACAGATGCCCCTATTTAATCTTCTTGGACCCGAAGGTGTGAATGGCGAAGGTATTCGGGCATTCAAGGTGAAAGAGGATTAAATATCGGAATACCTGAAATTTTGATGGTGGTTATGAATGGAAGTTTGCACATCCTTCTTCTTTTGCTAAGAAATAATGCTTAGAAAAGGTAAACTCCCCCTCGATCCTAGTCTTTGTACCAAGGAACTGGTCTCAGTTTCTGAACTAAACTTCCCCTCGATCTTGGTCTTTGTGCCAAGGAACTGGTCTCAGTTTCTGAACTAAACTTCCCCTCGATCCTGGTTTCCTACCAAAGAACTGGTCTTAGTTTCTGATTTAAACTTCCCCTCGATCCTGGTTTCCTACCAAGGAACTGGTCTTAGTTTCTGATTTAAACTTCCCCTCGATCCTGGTTTCCTACCAAGGAACTGGTCTCAGTTTCTTTTGTCAATAAACTTCTTGACAAGGGACGCTATGCGTAGCGGTTTTCCTCAAACTTTTCGCCAAATTTTCCTAGGGAGATGCCATTTGACAGAAAAAATTGATGTCAGAGTTGTTGGGGAACCCAGTCGTCTGAGTTGTAGAGGTGTACAAACTTCTCTATTGGAGACGCCATTTGTTGACTCTACTGGGGAAAACGAGTCTCTTAAAAGACTGCTTCCTGTTTGGGGGTATTATATCATACTTTTCTCTGGATCTTCTCAGAGAAATTCCATATGGTGTGATCCCATTTTGAGGTGTTGATGACCTTTTTGTCAGCGGATCTTTCAGAGAAAAACTGTTGTATTGCCAAATCTTTGATTAAGAGGGCTTTCTCTGGGGATTTTCCTTAATCCGGGAAAGCGAGGATATCATGTTCAATGGCGAAGAGTGACATTTGTCGAATGTTTTCTTGTTCTTTAGAGGTTCAAGTTATCAAAGTGGTCAAGGGCCAACTCCAATCCAGAAATAAACTGGAGGAGATAGATAGTGCAGACGAAACATTTCCTGACGAGGAAAGAACTGACAACTCGGTTGAGAGGACTTTTATCACTAGGGGATAAGACCGACTAAAGTGATAGTGATGCAATATGATTATGAATGTAAATCAATAATGCATGATGTATGTATGTTTATGCTGACAAAACTGACACGACATACAGACTAATGGATGAACACGACTGGATACTCGGCCACTGTCGGAGATGAAAAGTATCACTGGTCCAAAAGTAGCAGTTCTGCATTGCTTAGGAGAGATAGTCCCCGTGGGGAACACCGTTGGTCGGGCTTAGGAGATAAGAAATTTGTCGGGGGTGTCAGATAAAACATGGTCTCTGACATAAATGATCCTTAATTCAGGCGCACTGGTTTAGAATGAGTACTTTGATTCTGCACTTTGAAGTTCGCTTACTTCTAGAGAAGCGATCGATGTTCTTTCGATGTTCAACAGTCGAAAGAAATTGCCATCTTTATTTTAAAGCAGAAAATTTTTATCAAGTAAATTCATTTTTGTTTTATTTCAAGAATCGTTGATCATGTTAAAATGTCATTTTGTAAAGCTAAAATAAATAAGAATTGCAAACAAAAGCACAAGGGCTCAAATTTTGTTGATAGGATGGAAATCAGCCAAACACGTGATTCCATAGAGTATTTACAAAGTTAGAAAATGGTAATTTAAGGGAAAAGGGCTACATTGAAACATAATGACCACTATCCTTCTACCAACTTTGAATTCGGGACATCCTGAGCTTCTGTCGAAGAATACCTTGATCGAGATTTTCTGATGGATGACATGACTGTTGCTGAGGGATTTGCCCCTGTTGGACGTAGTTACTTGCCATTATCCCTAACTTTTTCCTGGATTGTACTTTGAGATTTCCAATCCACCGGGATGATTTTTTTTATTATGTCTCTAATTTTTGCCTGGACCGCCCTTTCGGGTTTTCAATCCACCGAGACGTTTTTTTTTAGTTTAGGCGAAGTATTTCTTGACTACATCAACATTTGTGGGGTAGGCAAATTCTTCTCCATCCATGGTTGCGAGTCTCAAGGCACCGCCTGAGAAAGCTTTCTTGACCACATAGGGGTCGTCATAATTCGGAGTCCATTTGCCCCGAAAATCAGTGAGAAATGATTGTATCTTTTTTAGCACGAGGTCTCCTTTTGTGAAGACGCGAGGTCAGATCTTTTTGTAAAACGCGTTCTTCATTCTTTGTGGATACAAATGTCCATGGCATAGTGCTATTATTCGCTTTTCTTCGATCAGATTTAGTTCGTCGTGTGGACTTTGACACCATTCAGCTTCTGTAAGCTTAGCTTCCATCAATATCCAGATTGATGGGATCTCTACTTCGATGGGGAGCACTTCTTCCATACCATATACTAGAGAGAAAGGGGTTGCCCCTGTTGATGTGCGGACAGATGTGCGATAACTGTGAAGAGCAAAGGGGAGCATCTCGTGCCAATCTTTGTAGGTTACAACCATTTTTTGAACAATCTTCTTGATGTTCTTGTTAGCCGCTTCTACTGCTCCATTCATCTTGGGTCGGTAGGGGGATGAGTTATGGTGTTCGATCTTGAATTCAGCATACAACTCTTTCATCATCTTGTTATCAAGTTAGATCTGTTGTCAGTAATGATTTGGTTCAGAACACCATAACGGCAGATGATATTGTTTTAAATAAATCAGACCACCACTTGTCGGGTTACATTAGCGTATGACGCTGCTTCGACCCACTTGGTGAAGTAATCAATGGCTATCAGGATGAACCGATGTCCGTTCGAAGCCTTGGGTTCAATCATGCCAATCATGTCGATTCCCCATATGGAAAAAGGCCATGGGGAAGAAAGAACTTTGAGATGCGTTGGCGGTACATGGATTCTGTCTGAGTGTATCTGGCACTTGTGACACTTCCTCATGTACCTGTAGCAGTCGAATTCCATTATCAAGCAGTAGTACCCTGCTCTCAGAATTTTTCTGGCCATTGTGTGTCTGTTGGCATGAGTGCCAAAGGATTCTTCGTGAATTTCTTTTATCAGCATGTCTGCTTCTGGTCTGTCTACGCATCGGAGCAAGACCATGTCAAAGTTTCTCTTATAAAGTGTATCACCGCTCAGGAAGAAGTTTCCCGCCAGTCTTCTGAGGGTATTTCTGTCTTTCCTGGATGCCCCAGGTGGGTACTCTTGTTTCTGAATGAAGCATTTGATATCGTGATACTAAGGTTTGTTGTCTATGACTGCTTCAATCGTGAAGATGTAAGCGGGCCGTTCAAGGCGCATTATGTCGATCTTAGGTAGGTCGTTCCATTGACATGCACTAATCATGGAAGAGAGGGTGGCTAATGCATCGGCCATGTGATTCTCTTCACGAGGGATATGATGAAACTCAATTCTGTTGAAAAATGGTAACAACCTTCTCGCGTAATCTTTGTAAGGAATCAATCCCGATTGGTATGTTTTCCAATCTCCTTTGATATGATTGATAACCAGGGTTGAGTCGCTATATACGTCCAAGTTTTTGATCCTTAAGTCGATCGCTTCCTCGAGACCCATGATACAAGCTTTGTATTCGGCCTCGTTGTTTGTACAATTGAATGTAAGTCTGGCGGTGAAAGGAATGTGGGTACCCTGAGGTGTTATGATGATTGCCCCAAATCCATTTCCGTAATGATTGACAGCTCCGTCAAAGATTATCCCCCATTGGGAACCTGGTTCTGGCCCTTCACTGGGTAGTGGTTCATCGCAATTTTTCATTTTAAGATACATGACATCTTCGTCTGGGAAGTCAAACCCGACTGATTCTTGATCGTCAATCGGTTGATGAGCTAAATGATCGGCTAAAACACTTCCTTTAACAGCTTTCTGAGCGTGGTACTTGATGTCATATTATGATAACAACATCTGCCAACGGGCAATCCTTCCCGTGAGAGCAGGTTTTTCAAAGACATACTTGATTGGATCCATTTTGGAGATTAACCAAGTAGTGTGACGAATCATGTACTGGCGAACACGTTTGGCTGCCCAAGCCAAAGCACAACAAGTTTTCTTGAGCATAGTGTACTGAGTCTCGCAATTAGTGAATTTCTTGCTCAAATAGTAAATGGAAGACTCCTTCCTTTTCGTTTCGTCTTGTTGGCCAAGTACACAGTCCATGGAGTCTTCCAGGACTGTGAGGTAAATGATCAGTGGTCTTCCTTCCACTGGAGGTGATAGAATCGGTGGGTTCAACAAATATTCCTTGATGCTGTCGAAGGTAATTTGACAGTCTTCTGTCCAAACGGAATCCTGATTCTTTTTGAGTAATTTGAAGATCGGTGCGCATGTCGCGGTCATAAGGAATATGAATCTGGAAATGTAGTTCAAACGTCCCAAGAATCCCCTGACTTGTTTTTCAGTCTTTGGAGAAGGCATCTCTTGAATAGCCTTGACCTTGTCAAGATCGGCCTCAATTCCTTTCTGGCTGACGATGAACCCTAAAAGTTTCCCTGAACGGACACCGAAGGTGCATTTATTGGGATTCAGGCAGAGTTTGTACTTTCTCAACCACTCAAATAGTTTTGACAGGTTGGTCACATGCTTCTCTTCTGTTTTAGATTTGGCAATCACGTCATCGACATATACTTCGATTTCCTTGTGTATCATGTCATGAAAAAGAGTAGTCATGGCCCTTTGATAGGTTGCCCCGACGTTCTTCAAACCGAACGGGATTACCTTGTAGCAAAAGGTACCCCATGGGGTAATGAACGAAGTTTTCTCCATATCTTTCGGCGCCATTTTGATTTGATTATAGCCCGAGAATCCATCCATGAAGGAGAAAACTTTGAACTTTGGTCGCGATGATTCTACAGGTGTTGCATCCCAAAGGGAATTATTTTTCATGTTTTCTATGATTAATAATTATTTGCTCAATGTTGCAGCATTCGCGACTTACCATTTAGGCTGTGTAGCTAAAACTTCAACAGGTGATATATCGGTGGACGACTTGATCACTTTGATCGCCAAACACCTTGGGCTTTTTTTCCGTTCTGAGGCGGACACTATGGTGGCAGGAAAAATCAAGGTGGACATGAAATCCCTAGTGCACCAAGGTATGATACACTGTGATGGTGGTAGCACCTACCCGGTAATGATGGGCGCCATGGCTATCCTAGACCTTCCGAACCCGAGGAAATCACTAGTTGATGTGAACAAGAATTGGTTATATACTGCGGTCTCCTACTCTCCGAGTAATTCCGAGGAGGACGAAGACCTTGATTTTGCTAACTTTGATGCAGGTACCTCAGTGCCAGATGATTCCATCGTGCCTCCTCGTCCTACCTACACTGAAACAGGTACTTCAACACAAAGCCAAGATAGGTGGGACTGGGTATAGAATGAGATCCGAGGCATGCGAGGAGAGCAAGCCCGTCAGGCCACAATCTTGGATGACATAAGAGGAGAGCAAAACCAGCAAGGTACACTTCTGGACAGTGTGCAAGAGATGATGCAACGTATGATTTTGCAATTTCCTCCACCTCCTCAATGAGGTTCCTTGTGAGTTCCCCCTCCCTTTCTTTTGCTAAAACATTGAGTACAATGTTTGGCTTAAGTTTGGGGGGGGGGGGGGGGGGGTTCTTTACCTGTTTTTTTTAGTTTTTAATTCTTGTTGTTATTTGCTTCTGTTTTTATGTTTTTTCCCTTCGATGATCCAAAACCACTATTGAATTTCACCATAAACTAGGACCGATTTTTTTTTATTTCATTTGAATGCTTGTGATTTTAGAGAGTGTTTTGAAAGTATATTGAGTTCGAGGAAAGAGAGGCAAGGAATATGGACTTCGAAAAAGTTCAAAAACTTAAGTATGACTTGAACACTCTAGGTCTCCCGGAGTAAGGACATGAGTCTAACACGTAGATTTGTGCCATAGTACTCAAATTTGAAAAGTACCCCCCGAGTAGTTTATCTTGACAGTCTAGCATGATCTTAAGATTTGCATAAGTAAGGTTGGTTGAGAAATAAATATCAATGCACCGAAAAAAATAAAAAATAAAAATAAAAATATATGAATAAAAATGATAAAGACAACTGTCTTTCTAAGTTGGGTAACCCTCGCCCGGTTACTTAGCCCAACGGCAATTGAGTCTCAATTGTTGTCCTAAAAGTGGACAAATAAAATGTTAACGTGCGTAAAAAGAAAGAAAATGGTGCCTAGAGAAAAATGTTCTTAATCAACCTTATGCGTGTGAAGAAAAATAATTCTGAAATGTCTTAAACTGATTGTCCGAACAAAAGTGGGAGAAAATTTGAAAATGAGACTTAAGCCCAAAGCGTAGTTGGAGAGGTGGCCGAAAGGGGTATCTAGGTACGTGATTTCACCGCGGTTTGTGTTCTTGAAATACTTTCGTTAACGGACGATTACTGAAAGAACTAAGACTAGCCGATTGGAACAAGAACTCCCGTATGAGTATCCACACGATCTAACCTCATAAGTTTCTCATTTGAAATGCATTGCTTGGTTTAAAAATGTGTTATGCGAGCTTTGTTGCTTGAGGACAAGCAACGATTTAAGTTTGGGGGAATTTGATAAGTGTGTTTTGTATCGCTTTTGTTAGCATTTTTCCGTATCGTTTCATTATGTTTCGCATACTTTTCCTTTTTTTTCTACATTTTATGCTTTGCTAGTAGGTTTTTGTCACTTTCAGGTCCATATGATCACACCGAAAGAAAGGGGGATCAAATAGGATGAAAAATGAAGAAAAGCGCGAAAATCGGAAGTTCCCAGTACAAAGATCAGGGGTCTGTTACGGACGCCCGTAACGCATGTTACGGCCCGTAACAGCTTACAGCTGGAGCCCTCTTTTTGTTATGTGTAACGCCCCAGTTTTGTGTGAGTTTTATCTATTTGAGTCGTTTTGAGTATTTTATTATTATATTATTTTATCTCTGACTTTTATGTGAAAGTATGTTATTTTTCGTCGTGAATATATTTTATCGGGTTTTGGGAACGTTTGCAAGATATTTGAGTGTGGGGATATTTTGGTCATTTCATGATATTTTTCTTAAGTTAGAAAGAATAGAAAATAGAAAGAGAGAAAAATAGAGAGAAAGAAAAAGAGAAGAAGGAAAACGGGAAGAAAAGAGAAGAAGAGAAGAAATAGTGAGAAAATCTTGGAAAATCAAGAAATCAACTTCTAGAATCGATTAAATCGGGTAAGGGTGCGAAACTCGATTATACTATATTTGTGTATGATTATGTATGTGTTTGCTTGGATGTTTCTAGTCTTTCCATAGCTTTGAGTTCTAGGTTAAAATGAGAGATATGATGAAAAATCTATGGTTTCACGGTTGAAAATCGGTGTAAACGTAGTAGAATACTTGTTACCATGTTTGAGTTATATTCTAATGGTTATATGTTGGTTTGGAAAGGTTTTGGTTGAGAAAATATGATTTTTGGATGAACTGGTGCGCTGCTGGGTTTTGTTGAAATCGCAGGTTCGCACTACGAATGGCCAGCGAATGGGTGGCGAGCGTTCGCGTGATGTTCGCACTGCGAACGTTGTAGTATTTTTCATTCTGCCACTGTTCGCTGGAGGGTTCGCACTGCGAATGGGGTAGCGAGCATTCGCTGGGACGTTCGCACTGCGAACGGTGGGAATTTTCTAGGCTATTTTTGCTTCTGCCTTGGTTCGCTGGGACATTCGCACTGCGAATGAAGTAGCAAAGGACTCGCTAGGAGCTTCGCACTGCGAATGTAGCAGTTTTTCCCAATTTGTTTTCTTTGTAACTTTTGATCTGTGTTTCGGTTTGAGGTGTGGTTTGATGCGTTAGAAAGCTTGTGAAATCTACTTTCTTATGATGATGGTTTTGAGATTGTTGGCCGATTAAATTATGTCGGGAATTAGGAAATGTGTTGTTTTTGTTGTCGACTTTTGCCGTTTAATTGTGTGAACTTGATGTGTACGTGCAATATGCTGTTGGTGTGGGTATTGTATGACTTGTGTACTATTGAGTGATGAAATTGCATGAAATACATATTGTGATGATGATTGGTGGCCTTACGACAAGAAAATGCGATGTATGGTAATTGTTGATATATGCATGATTATGGATGTGTATATGTGTGCATATTAACTGTCATGAGTCATTGTATGCCAAGCATCATGATATGCATTGTTGTGACGTCCTGAGTGACGGATTGATTCCAAAGGGAATCTGCTATAACATCATGCGCCTTAAAAATAAGAGGACCTAAAGCGATTTGATATATCGTGCGCCTTAAAAATAAGAGGACCTAAAGCGATGGTTATAGACGATCGTGTGCCCATGTGGGGTGTGAGCGATCGGATTGTGCGCCTTATACCTAGAGGACCTAAACCAATCCATAAACGTCGTGCGCCTTATACCAAGAGGACCTAAAGTGACGGGGAACATCGTAGGCCCGACGGGGTGTTACTTGAGTGATCCTCAGTAACGAGCGATGATTCCAGCAGAGTTCCTGAGTGAACTAGTGATGAGAAATATTGGAAGTTGGTACCGCATGGCATGTGCATAGAGTCGTTGTGTTGGTCTCTGTGCATTTGCATAAATCATGGATTAATTGTGCATGGAATTGTGAATGTGATTGATGAGATGGAATATGTGTAATTGTATTGATGATGAGTGTATTGTGTATGATTGATGTGTAGTGGTATTTGATACTTGAGAATTGTACTGTGTTGTGTTGTATTTGATTGCGGTGCATTTGTGGTGAGAATGTTTTACCTGTCTATTTCTGTGTTAATATATAATTATATGCAACTGTATTATGATTTTTTTTCTCACCCTTCTGCTGTTTTATAATGCTCTATGAGGCATTGCAGATTAGAGTTGTTGGAGGTCTTTTTGTGAAGCTTTGCGTCTTCATTCTTTTGTCGGCCGGCTCTGATATGTGACACCGGGTAGTTAGGGTGGCCGTTTGTGATTATTTTGTATTATGTATATGTACCTTTTGAATTGTACCTGTATGGTTGTACATGACGAACAAACTTTCATGATATATATATATGTTGATATTCAGTTACGGATTTTCCTCTTATATTCTGTTTCTGAATTGTGGGTATAATACTACCTGAGTGGTTGCATATCTGTATGATCAGGTGTTGTATGTTTGTTTCAAATTGTTGTGGCGTCTCCGGTCTATGCCGTTCATGTTTTAATTATACTCTAATAAGATTTTGAATTTTCTTTATCGCTTTAATAGCTTTGGGGTATAGATTGGGGGTGTTACATTATGTGCCTGGGCCAATAATCTGAAGCCTGTTACGGGTTCCCGTAATGAGTGTTACTGTAACGCCCAAAATATTTAATTATTTATTTAATTGGATATTTATTTAATTGTTGTGAATTATTCGGTTGATTTTGGTGTTGTGGCGAATTAAGTCGTTAAGTCGGAATTTTTAAGTTGGTAAGTCGGAGAAATAATATTAGAAATAATATTAAAGTCGCGGAATAATATTAGTAGTAATATTATCGTAGTTGGAGTGTGTTCAGTTAAGTGGGCTTGGTCTCGTGTCGGAATTAGTAATTTAAGGGGTGGTTGCTTTAGGCCCAATAGATATTATAATTAAGTATTATTATTTTAATAAAACAAAAGAAATAGAAAGAAAGAAGTTAAGGTCATCAGTTAGTGGAAGTGGAAGAGAAAAGAAGAACGTGAGAGAAGAAGAAGTTGCGAGAGAGAAACCGCTGCCGGTGACGAATTTCCGGAACCCGATCGATCGTCGAGCTGCCTTCAATCCAAGGTAAGGGTGGGTTCGATTATTATAACTGGGTTATGATTATTGATATGTAGGGTTGGGGCTATATGGATTTCTACTATCTGTGTTGAATTTGTGGTGTTGATTCTGATAAACTTACAGTGGCCTTTGGTGAAATTGTGTTGAATATAAATTGTGTATATTACTGTTGTTGATATTGTGTTGCGTGGGATTTAATGGTTGGTGTATGGTGTGATTGGGTTATTGAATCGAAGCATGCATTTTTGTTAGAAAGTGAGGTAATCTGGGTAGAAAAAATATAGCAGGTATGAATGTATGAAGGAAGCTGGGACGGGCGTCCTATGCCTTGAAAAGAAAAATATATATATATATAGGTGCTAGGGGGCGGACGTCTCATGTCTTGAAAAGTAAAGGAACTTGAGGCAGGGCCTCAAGAAGTGGGGGTGGGCGCCTCCAAAAAGGAACTTGAGGCGGGGGCCTCAAGAAGTGGGGGTGGGCGCCTCCAAGGGCTATTTGGGTTGGTGTTGTTGCCACTGTGTGATTGGAATGATTCGTTTGTTTTTTTTTAACAGTATATTGGATTAATAAAGTAACCTTACATTACTAATTAGCGTATTAGGAATAGAATGGAGCAAATAAAGTATTATGTTCTCCAATGATTTGTATAGCAGAAAAATAATAGGTTTATCAATAATTCATGTAGCAGAAGCTTCACAATTGTTGACAGAAAATGAAACCAATAGCAGAAGCAGAATGATGTGTAAATTGTCATGACAGAAGCTTGGAAACTATTTTAATTGGCAGCAGTAATAGGAATAGAATTTTCCAATAAAACTGGTATTAGTAACAGAAGTTAAAAACAACACAGTTTAGTCGGTTTAGCCGGTTTAGGCGAAAAAAACTAGTTGTCCGGAATTTAACGGAAATTGTCGGGGTAAGTCGGGTAACTTAGTAGGTGGCTTTGGTTGAATTGTTTGGTTGAAATTATGTTGAAAAAGTGGAATTTCAGGTACAGCAGTTGAGTTTTAATATTGTTCCGGTACACGGACGAATTTTAAGTTGAAGGCGTAATAGCCAAAGTTGATTAAGTTGTTTATGTCGAAAAGTTGCTTTGTTGTTTAAGTTGATTATGTGTGGAAGTTGTTGAGTTGTTTATGTTGATGTTAAAGTTGTAGGTCGTATGACCAACGTTGATGTATATAAGTTGTAGGCCTTTGGCCAAAGTTGAATCGTGTTGAATTAAAGTTGTTATGCGGTTATTATATGTTGTTCGGAGTTGGTTGCCGTTTTATGTTAAGTCGTTGCATCATGGCATTTGCATTTTTGTCGGAGCGTTGCTCACACCACGTTGGCCTGGATTGGCACCTGTTTAAGTTGGCCTTGATGGCACCACGTTGAAGGCTTATGCCTTGTTGAAATGCCTCAATAACCTGGCATATGTTTAAGTTGGGAGTTTTACTCCGATGGTACCACATGCATGTGCATAGTTGTGTCACATTTTGAGTCGTTGTGAAGTTGCTGTTGTGGTGAAGTTGTCGTTGTTGTGAAGCTGTTGATTGTTATAAGTTGTTGTGGCTATGTCTTGTTGCTTGAGATAAATTACTAATGTCGTGAGCTGATGTTATATAGGTTGTTATTACTATAATTTGCATCTTTCATATAAGTTGTTATTATATGTTGTGATTTGCTGTCAATACAAGTTGGGGTTGCTATTAAGTTGCTTATTTCTGGTTGTTGTATGACTGTCGTATGAAGCGGTGGAATTTATATGATTCTAATCTAGCATATTAAGTATCATATTTTGTTTATAATATTCGATATCTCACCCCTTCTGTAATGATGTTACCTATTATGGGTAACTGAGCAGGTACTCAAGAATAGCTGCAGAAGTTGAGGTATAATGTGAAGTCTTAGATGCTGTTAGCTCGAGTTGGTCTTGCTCTGATACGTAGCACTCGGGGGGGATGAACGATTATTGTTTATTTGTTGTTATTGCCTTAGTAGTTGAATCTATAAACTGTTGTTATTAAAGAATTGTTGTTTCAAAGTTGTTTTGAGTTGGACATGAGGTTATGTCATTACAAGTTGAATTATGTGAAGTCGCTTATTAATAAAAGTTGTTTTGTTTTCCAAAGGATAATTCAGGTTGTTATCAGTTCATCCGAATCAGTGTTATGTATCTGAATTATTTGTGATTAATATGAAGTTGTTTTCTGTTGAAAACGTGACATCCTGTTTATGTTGAAGAATTTTTAAAATGAAAACTCTGATTTTATTACTTATCCGCCGGGTAGAAATGGGGTGTTACAGTTACGACCCGTAATAGGCGTGTGAAAATGCACTTTTTGTTTCCTTTCTCGACGATTTGTGACAGTTTCAAATTTCCAACATATTGCTGATCTGAGGGATATGACACTATGAAGGCATTGAATATAATTATTTTGATGTTTTTTTATGAATGATATAAAACTCTTTTAGAAAAGAGTTTTGGGGATCGAATTGTTTTTACGCTTTTCTTGGTTTAGTTTCATTCTACGTATAACTTGTGTAAAAGCCTCTTGGGAGCACTTAGATCTTATTTTTATTCTATTGCAAGCAATTTTATTTAGGTTATTGTAATTGTCTTTCTTTTCCTTTCACTTTTGCTATGAATTGTATGAATTCTTTGTTTATATCTTTTCTCACCGTGAGTGAGTAGTCCTTTAAGGATTAAGGGTCATGAGACCTAACTCATGAGTCTCTGTATGAGTTTTATTTTTGAAAGTCTGAGTTTTTACTCCACTTTGTTACGAAAGTAAAAAAAAGATTTTAGGTATTGATAGTATTCCGAAAGGACCCGTATCAGTACCTGAAAATAGATTTTTAAACAACCGATTCTGATATTACGAAAGTACTTGAAAGAGGTTGAGAAATATTCCATTATAATAGACTGTGCAATAACAATGAGGTCTCGATAAATAACTTCGAATAAGCAAAAGCTGACGAATTATTTATCGAAACCAAGATAACACGCTGGCGAAAGCAGGTGTTATCTACAAAATCTATTTTTCTATAATTTACGTGAAAATCCTTGTAGACTAATTTAATTATATAGAGATGTTAGAGTAAGGGATTGTGACCCTAAATCCTACTTGTTTTGATTAATTTTCCAAAATATACTTATTTAAGGTGTTTTCAAAAGTATTTAATCAAATAAGCTGTTTTGGAGTAAGTGTTTTTTCGTGTTAGTTTGTCTGTTTCCACCCTTTTGATTACTCTAGCTTTACTTCGATAAAATAGAAACCGGTAGTTAACCATTGGTCCTTGTGGTTCAACATTCTTTTTACCTCTTTGACATTGGTCGTGCACTTGCGGCGTGTCAATGAGGTGGATTGTGCTTGCTAACACGTTCTTTCGTACCACATAACAACCTATTTCTATATGTTTGGTTCGCTCGTGGAACACTGGATTGACAGCTATGTCCATGGCTGATTTGTTATCACAGTAAATGATGATGGACATTGTATGAGATATTCGAAATTCAGTAAGGAGATTAAGTAGCCAGATGTCTTCACTAGTAGATTGAGCTAATGCACGATATTCAGCTTTAGAGGAAGATCTAAAAATCATAGCTTGCTTTTACTTTCCCAGATAATAATTAATGTGCCAAGAAAGAAACATGTGCTAGAGGTGGATAGTCGTGTGTCAGGACAGGCACCCTAGTCTGAATCTTAAAAGCCTTTGAGAAATAAGATAGATTTGGAGTTGAAGAGAAGTCATTGACCTAGTTTATTTTTGAGATACTTCAAGACATGTAGGCCAGCTAGCATGTGTTTATTTATCAGTGGGAGCAGCAAGAATTTGGCTGAGCTTGCTTACACCATAAGCTATCCCAGGTCTGGTATGAGTGAGATACAACAAGCGACCAATGATTCTTCGATATATGGTAGGTTCAGATAGAGGATCTCCAAATGTTTTGTGTAGCTGAAAGTGAGGTTGCATAGGAGTGGAACAAGGCTTGGCACTAAGAAGGCTTACATCATAGATTAAATTGAGAGCATACTTCATTTGGCATAGAGAAATGCCATGCAGACTGCGAGCAACTTCAAATCCTAGGAAGCACTTAAGAGTTCCCAAGTCTTTGATGTTGAACTTGGCATCTAATAAGGCTTTGAGTTGATGAATCTCATGAAGGTCGGTTCCACCCAGAACTAGGTCATCAACATAGACTAAAACTACAATAAAACCTTGTGGAGAGGTTTTAGTAAAAAGAGAATAATCTACCTTGGATTGAGTATATCTTGAAGAGATTAGAGTATCAATAAGTTTTGTGTTCCACTGCCTACTAGCCTGTTTCAACCCATATAGTGATTTATGTAATTTGCATACAAGATCCGGTTGAGACAATGCAAGACATGGTGGGAGTTTCATGTAAACATCCTCATTGAGATCACCATGCAGGAATGTTGTATTGACATCAAGTTGAAAAAGTGGCTAGTTATGTACTCTTGCAATGGCCAGGAGAACTATGATGGTGGTCATCATTACCATTGGACTGAAAGTATCCATGTAGTCTAGCCCTTCAGTCCGAGTGAAACCCTTTGCAACCAATTGTGCTTTATATCTTTCAACAGTGCCATTAACATGCAGTTTGACTTTAAATACCCATTTACAACCTATGGCTTTCTTGTGTGAAGGTAAAGGCACAATATCCCAAGTTTTGGTTTTAGTCAGAGCATGTAACTCATAATTGATGGAATTCCTCTAATTATCATCACAAATAGCAGTCTCATATGAGTTAGGCTCATGAGAAATAGGCAAGTTTAAAGTGAAATATTCGTGTGCATTAGATAAAGAGTCATAAGAGAGAACAAAAGAAATTGGGTACTTACTGTAAGAACAAGATTTGTTCTGCATATGATCTTGAAGTTTGATGATAAATGTACATGAAATTTTAGAGAATAATTATGTATTCTAATAATTTCTTTTTGGTGTGTAGCTTTTGCTAAATAGATTTTGAAGGAAAGGCGTGTGACATCATCAGACTCTGAACTCATTACTCTAGAAGAAAACGTTTGTTGGCTACATGTTATGATTCAGGAATGCCTCTAATACAACGGTTCTGAAGAACGTCGTACTAAAGTTTATGACCATGAATTAGTGTGTAAACCTTGAAAGGTTCTCTAAATATGTACTTCAATTGATCCAAGTTCTGAAGTTTGTGAAGACAAGGTTCTGCTGAACGAGTTCTGAAGATTCTGAAGATATTATTTCAATTGATCCAAGTTCTGAACTTTCTGAAGACAAGGTTCTATTGAACGAGTTCTGAAGATTTTGAAGATATCATTTTTATTGCTCCAAGTTTTGAAGTTTCTAAAGACAAGGTTCTGCTGAACGAGTTCTAAAGATTCTGAAGACGTCACTTCTAAAGACCAAGTGCTGAAGACTCCAAACACAAGGTTTTGCTGAACCAGTTTTGGATACTCTAAACTAAAGACTTTGGTTCTGAAGTTACAAGTATTGATCCTTCAACAACATGCTTCATCAAATATACATCTGAAGCCTCTAAATAACTAGAAGACAGAAGATCAAGAAGGGTTTGCGTGATTTGATGAATATAAAAGTACAAAAGTACTTTGTGACCTCTACCTATAAAAGGTGACACAAGGACAACTCTTTTGTATTATGATGTTGACCATTCCTTCAAGTGACCATTGGGAAACTACAATTGGAATTTGTTTTCTATTATACTCTCCAACGGATATATTCCTTAAGCTATAAAAGAAAGACTTTGAAGTAATTGAAGTGTGGCTAGCTAATCAAGGGAAAGGCGAGCTAGAAGAGCCAGAGAGAAGAAAAGTGAGCCAAATGTGAGATAATCAAAAGAAAAAGGCCAAGAAGAGCCAAAAAGAAGAAAAGTTAAGCAAGGCGAAGCTAAGCTAAACCAAGCAGAAGATAAGCTGAATACTCAACAAAACTTATGCACAAACACTGCATAATCTCTTAGAGATTATTTTTAAGATAGTTTTGTAGATTAGCAAGGAACTTTTGTTCATATCTTGCTATAAACACTTTTGTGTTATTGTACTTAAACTTGTGTAATCTACTTATCTAGAAGCATCTCCTCAAACACATATTTGTAATCAACAGTGGTTGAAAGATCCTTGAGAGACTAGGGTATAGTCAGAATTCTCAAGTAAACAATGGAGATTATCCATTGTGGTTTGCAATAAGGAGGATTAGTCTAAGTTGTGTTTTGCAACAAGGTCGGTTAGACTTATTGTAACTTGTGTAATCTTTCAAGATTATTGAATTAAGTCTTTTTTGAAGGCGAAATCACCTTGGCGGGTGGACTGGAGTAACTTTGTTAACAGTGAACTAGGATAAAAATAATGGTGTTCTATTTATCTTTATTCTTGTTAACTATGATGTTTGAAGTTGGAGAAGAAAATCAAATTTGGTGAAACCCAATTCAAACCCCCCTTTCTTGTGTTTCTCGCCCCTTCAATTGGCATCAGAGCTCCGGTTCTGGTATTGATAGTTGTCAAACACTTAACCGTGTCAGATAAAGATCTAGACGAGCTTTGAGAAACACTTTGGTGATTGATCTCCACCTCATACCGTTTTTGTCTCAAATGCTAGAAACATCTGCATTGTCATTTCATCCATCGTTAATGGTGAAAAGGTTGAGTACTGGAAAACTGAACTAGAAAATCCTTCCCAGATGGTGATACTGATTTTTGGAATATGGTAGTTGATAACTACATATCTCCTTCAGGTGACGCTGGTAAAAGGCTGAAAGAAAAGTTGAATGATCAAGAAGGATTATAAGAATCATCAGAAAGCAAGAAGTTCTTGTTTGTTGAATGTCATTTCTTATACTGAGTATGAGAAGATTTCAAATAGAGACTATGCCAAGTCTATATTTGACTTTCTCTCTCTAAAAGACTCATGAAGATCTAAATCAAGTCAAGAAGACAAAGGCTCTGACCTTGATTCAGTGGAATAAAGATCTCAAGATGAAGAACACTGAAACTGTTGAGATGTTGTTCTCAAATTTTAAGACTTTGGTAGCAGAACTATGGGTTCTGAACTATGGCTACTCTTCGTCAGATCACTTGAAGAAAGTTATCAGAAGCTCGTTGTCCAGATGAAGACTTTTGGTAACTACTCTCAAGTTTGCAGAAGATCTGAACAACATCTCTGTCAGAAGATCCGAGAAGACCAAAGTGACTTCAAGTTAAAGTGATCAAGAATTACATAAGAAGACGTGTTGTCACTATTGTTCAGATGAGTCGATCTCTATGGAAGAAGATCTCATAGAAACACATCTAAAATGGTTAGACAATCGGTTGGCAACATGAGATGGTTATAATCTCTCAGAAGACGCTGCAGAAGAAGAAGAAGCTAACTCAACATTGTTGGCTGGTGCTGGAATCTCAGGTGAAGATGATCCCTCCAGAAAATGAAGTAGTTTTTGATTCAGTAGAAATTATATCTGTTATAGGAGTTCTCAGTAGTGCAGTTAAAGCACTGGCCTCGTTACCAGAATTCTGACTGCTTGCACATACTGAAGATACATGTTCCAAAGCCTGGAACTTAAGCTTACAGGAAATGGTTTTTGGAGGTGATCAGAAAGAAAAGAATCATTGGCTTTAGAACAGTTAGCCTTTAGAGATTCTGTACACTGACATATCTGAAACTAGTGAAATACCACGGTATGAAGTATTGGATCAGTTACTGTTAGTAACTACATGATAGACATGGGTGAAGGATCTTGACATTAGGATGAATCTTTATGTGTTCTCTATCCTCTAAGAGCAAAAGTGATCATCTGAGAAAGTTCAAGGTTAGAAATAACCTTGGTCAACAATCTGAAAATAAACAGCTTGAGAAGCTATTTGATGAGAATGAGATTTTCATGTCCTAGTTCTTTACAACTAGATACAAATGTAAAAGGAATAACATGATTTTGAAAAGAAATGACTAGAATCATGATATATGAGACTATCATGACAAAGCATTTCTAAGAAGTTGTAGCATGCTATTCAGAACATAATTCTTTTCAGATCTATTCTGATGCATCATGATTAGAATGCTCAAAAGGCTACAAAGTACTTGGGGTCGAAGTACTTCTACAGATGAATCAAATCAATGTCAGACTTGATAATAATCTTTGCAATCAAAAGCCAAAGATTGTTGAAAGATTGAGAGATCTGGAAATTATGTTTTTAAGATGTTGAAGGTAATGGGGCTGCTAAAGAAGTACAAGATGAAGAAATCAGAAGATACTCAATCAGAAACAACCAGAAGTTGTCGCAGTTCTTACCCCTCCGAGAAAGCTTAGACAATAATCTTTACTTTCTGAAGTACTGATTCTGGGTGATAAGACTAAGCTGATAAAAACAAGGTCAACATTCAAACCCTCTGAAGAAATGTTTCTTGTTTTGATGTTCATGATGATATCTTCATCTGTTGAAGAAGAGCGTCTGGTCAAAGATTAAACTCTGGCGACGCAAGAAGAATTCAACCTATACTTTCTGTATATGGTGTTTAAATGATTTGCCCAGACTTGGAAACTATTTGATTGAATCAAGTAGCCTTCTAGAAGCAAGTCTTCGTGAAGAAGAAAACGATTGACCTCGAGCAGCAGACTAAAGGGATAACTCAGTTCCCTCTGATGACCTAGATACAACAAACATCAGGAGAGATGTTTCATCCATCAGAATGAGAATACCAATGAAGCTACGAAGATGTTCTAGCTTATCTTAGTGGAAAATAGTGAAGGCTCCTGTGCATCTCATTCGAGATCTGAAGAAAGGAAGAAGTTATTGTGATGTCAGTTTCTGAGGAGAATTTGATCTAGTGGTCCAGCTAGAGACAATCATCAACAACGTCCTCAACTGCAGAAGCTAATTGCATGTTGATTTTGAAGAAGCACCCACATCTTCAAGATAAAGAGTCAACTGGAAGACTACCAAATAATTGAGAGTAACGTTTTTCTAACTCTTGCTACTTTTTACTTAATTGTCTAAGAATCTATTTTTATATTCTAGGATTAAATTTTGAGATTTTGTTCAGAAAGGAACTATTTCTTAAAACCTTTTTTATAGAGTCATTTCTTATGGCTGTTATGTATCTCAAAATTCCTTGCTGAAAATAAACTTGTTCTCATTCAAAAACATGTGAACCCAGAATGAAAAGGAATATCTCAGAATATATGTCTTCTAGAATAGAGAAATAAGTTTCTAATGCTTGATTCGTAGCGTCTTGCTTCTGAGATGTGAGGCTTCTGGCAAGTGAAGTTCTCATGCATCTGAAGTATCCAAGGTCAGAATGCTCTATATAGATTGTTTTTTGTCCGTTGGAAATTGAAGAGTTTACTTCATTAGCAAGTTGTCAGGAAAGTGAAGAGGTTGCATCATTATAAGATAATTGTCTTTTAATGAACGACGCTTTGTACTTGATGTGACACATTGGGTGACGAGACTCTTGGATTTAGGATAATAAATATTCACGCTTCATCTCTTTTCAGAATTGATTCCTTTTACCGTTACCTATTTCCTAAACCTTTGTTAGTTACCTAATACCTTATACCTTTTTGGTATCCCTTTCTTCTATTCCTTTATTAAAATGACAAAAGTCATTAGGATAACCTTTCCAATTCCTGTTATATTTGTCTCTTGTGTTTTAGTTTCCAATGAGTTTTTTTCATCTTTGGAAATGTTGGTAGTACATATTTATGGTTAAGAATTAACTGCTTTGCATGTCTCGAGTATGTATATCTTTGATTGTTATGTGCATTGAATTAACCATTGGTTTTTACTCAGACTCGTATCTATTCAATCAAGTTTGTCTATACATATGCTTTATGTATTTGTTGCTAGCTGTGTATTCTCCCGTCTTTACAAATTATCTTCTATATAAGATAGTTCTGTAAAATCTCTCTGTTCTTCAAAAGTTTTGTTCTTCTCCTTCAACATGTCCTCAAAAACCTTTAAGGGAAATATTCATGATCTAGAAGTTCTAAAGGAGTACACAATTAATTTCAATAAGCTGAAGGCAAGCAATCTTTTACAAATTACCTCAGATATTCATTTTTAGAAATGGAATGAATATTTTGCTATTCTTTCTAGACCCAACTATCCAGATCTTGTGAAAGATTTCTGGGCAAATGCTCGTGTTTACCAGTATGAGCTAGATGATTGTCTGATTCTGTCTGTTATCTATGGTTTTCCTGTGATAATCAACTCTAAAATCATCTCTCAAGCTATTAAATATAAGGAAAATGGAGATACTGTTGAAAATTACATACATGGCAATAGATTTGCAAAAGATGTTCACATCATCTATGGTTACGAAGGTCCTGCTAAAAGTCCTTCTACTCTTTCTCCTATGGAAAAAGTCTGGTACCAGATTATGGGAACCCATCTAAGGCCTGGAGAAAAGGGGACATGACAGCTCTTTTCCGATGATAAGCTTTTCGTTCTGTTCTTAGTCTCCAGAATCAAGATCAATCTGCCCATATCTATGTTCAATTATCTGAAAGAAGAAATTCTATCATCTCGTGAGGAATTTTCATTTCTTATTCCTTTTGGTAGGGTTCTTTCTCAGATTCTTGTTCATCAAGGTGTTGTTACTCATGTACAACAAGTTGGACTGATTGTCAATCTTGTTCCAGACTGGTGTTCAGCTATGAATTATTTTGAAACCGTTATTAATCATTGAACGTTCCTTCTTGATTAAGTTTTGGTTCTGGATATGTTTGGTGTTTTTCTTAAGGGAAACAAACCTCACCTCTGAGACTTCACAAATAGGACTTAGGAGGAGCTTACAAACCTCATCTTTAAGACTATTTGACACAGGGGGAACTTACAAACCTCAGACCCTGAGAGTTTTTGGTCGTGTTGTTATTTTTCCTAGTTGTTCTGTTGGACTGTATTGTGTTCTGCTTGTACTCTTTTCTTGATAATGAATAACATTTTCTTTATCCTGAATTGGTTATTTATCCTTCGTCAGTATTTCTGTTAATGATCTCGCCATACTTTTTAATGACTACCTTTTTATTCCTTTTTTATTTCTGACAAAGGGGGAGAAAGTGATATATGATTTTGATATACTTAGTCTCAGAATATTATAATCCAAATACGTTCTAATGATTTAACTGCTAACTATGCTTAATGTTTATTTCAGGAACTTATGAAAGTTCACTGATTTTCTAGACAGGTTACTATGGAAGAAGTTTTTCTTTTGACAAAAATAAAAACATGACTAGAATACATGAAGTCTGCTCTGATGAGCCTGCTTTAACTCAATGCATTCTTCAGAAGCTTAGCACTATCTGATAAGATGACAACATGTGCTATGCTACCTCAAGTTTCTCAGAAGTTGAGAACTTTCTGAAAGATTGACAAATCTACTTTAAAACGCACATCGTTAAGAGGTTGAGGACCTTTTGAAGATTCGGTCTAAACATGGTCATCTAGGAATTACTCAAGTTTTGAACTTTCTGATGACATGTTGATTTCTGCACCTTTTGGTGATATGTCCAAAATATTGGAAGAACTAAGTTTTGATACATGATGTGATAGATCAAGCAAGTTACTAATCAGGTTCTGATAGCAAGCCAGTTTCTGAGACGAAGACCAGACATTTCTAGTCAGACTCTGATGAGACGTTACTGAGAAGTTTTCCTTCACTGTTCTTATGCTCTATACTTCAAAATTATTTTGTGAGCCTTGGGATTAGGTGGAGACTCTGAACAAGCATAAATGAATTTTGAGAGT
This sequence comes from Lathyrus tuberosus, assembly GCA_022829125.1. Lineage (NCBI taxonomy): Eukaryota > Viridiplantae > Streptophyta > Magnoliopsida > Fabales > Fabaceae > Lathyrus > Lathyrus tuberosus. The sequence goes on from JALAZF010000353.1 coordinate 3,630,371, forward strand.
AACAGATTCAGGGGGAGTTGGTTTGCTTAACCCTGATTCTGTGTTTTATGGTTATTACCATGTATAAATTATTCTATTAAAATACATTGTTTGTCAGATTCAAAAAGGGGGAGACTGTAAGAACAAGATTTGTTCTGCATCTGATCTTGAGGTTTTGATGATAATTGTACATGATATTTTAGAGAACAATTATGTACTCTAATGACTTATTTCTAGAGTGTAGCTTTTTCTAAACAGATTCTGAAGGAAAGGCGTGTGACGTCATCAGACTCTAAACTCATTACTGTAGAAGAAAATTTGTGTTAGATACATGTTATGATTTATGAATGCCTCTAATACAACGATTCTGAAGAACATCGTACTAAAGTTTATGATCATGACTTAGTGTGTAAAGCTTAAAAGGCTCTCTAAAGATGTACTTCAATTGATCCAAGTTCTGAAGTTCCGGAAGACAAGGTTTTGCTGAACGAGTTCTGAAGATTTTGAAGATATCATTTCAATTGATCCAAGTTCTAAAGTTTCTGAAGACCAGGTTCTACTGAACGAGTTCTAAAGATTCTGAAGATATCATTTCTATTGCTCCAAGTTCTAAAGTTTCTAAAGACAAACTTCTGCTGAACAAGTTCTGAAGATTCTGAAGACATTACTTCTAAAAACCAAGTGTTGAAGACTCCAAAGACAAGGTTCTGCTGAACGAGTTCTGGAGACTCTAAATACTTTGGTTCTGAAGTTACAAGTATTGATCCTTCTGCCACATGCTTCATCAAATATACATCTGAAGCCTCTGAATAACTAGAAGACAAAAGATCAAGAATGGTTTACGTGATTTGATGAATATAAAAGTACAAAAGTATTATGTGACCTCTACCTAGAAAAGGTGGCGCAAGGACAACTCTTTTGTATTATGATGTTGACCATTCCTTCAAGTGACCGTTGGGAAACTACAGTTGGAATTTGTTTCCTATTATACCCTCCACCGAATCTATTCCTTAAGCTATAAAAGGAAAACTTTGAAGCAATTGAAGTGTGGATAGATAATCAAGAGAAATGCGAGCTAGAAGAGCCAAAGAGAAGAAGAGTGAGCCAAATGTGAGATAATTAAAAGAAAATGCCAAGAAGAGACAAAAAGAAGAAAAGCCAAGCAAGGCGAAGCTAAGCTAAACCAAGCAGAAGCTAAGCTGAATGCTCAACAAAACTTATGCGCAAACACTGTACAATTTCTTAGAGATTATTTTTAAGATAGTTTTGTAGATTAGCAAGGAACTTTTGTTCATACCTTGCTATAAACACTTTTGTGTTATTGTACTTAAACTTGTGTAATCTGCTTATCTAGAAGCATATCCTCATACACATATTTGTAATCAACAGTGGTTGAAAGTTCCTTGAGAGACTAGGGTATAGTCAGAATTCTCAAGAAGATAATGGAGGTTATCCATTATGGTTTGTAACAAGGACGGTTAGTCTACGTTGTGTTTTGCCACAAGGCTGGTTAGACTTGTTGTAACTTGTGTAATCTTTCAAGATATTTGAATTAAGTCTTTTTTAAAGGAGAAATCACCTTGGCGGGTGGACTTGAGTAACTTTGTTAACAGTGAACCAGGATAAAAATAATGATGTTCTATTCATCTTTATTCTTGTTAACTATGATGTTTGAAGTTGGAGAAGAAAATCAAATTTGATGAAACCCAATTCAAACCCCCTTTCTTCTGTTTCTCGCCGCTTCACTTACAGGTAAAAGATGATGTGGAAGTAACTGAATTTGAATTGTGGATTATATTGGAAAGTTAGTTGCAGTGGTAATCTTTCAGATAAGTTAGTGGTTGCACTTATCTAGTAGATTTTTTGACAGGGATATTGACTGGATTATGATGTGTGGCAGGATTTTCCTCAAGAGAATGAGATTGGGAATGGGAAGGACTATGGATAAGAGTATTGTCAATTGGAATAGTGTGATGATGTGTTGAAGAATAGGGTGTGGTAGAATTGAATGTTATTGGTCTTGGGAGAGTTGAAATAAAAACATTGTCATAGAAATCATCCAACTGTGCAGAATAAGGTAGTGAAGTGGGGTGATGATTAGGTTGGTTTGAAGGCTAACTATGTTTGTATGGAAAGTGTAATTCAAAAAAATAACATCTCTTGATATGAACAATTCCCTGCAATGCAAGTTAAATAGAATGTGTCTTTAGACACCATGTTTATAGCCCAAGTGCATGCACTTTCTAAATCTTGAATCTAGTTTCTTTCTATTGACTTTTAAAGTGGTTGCATAGCAGAGGGAGCCAAAGACTTTCAAATTGGACATATCAAGAAGTTTTTTGTGAAGAAATTGATAAGGTGACTTGTGTTTTAAGAAAAGACTAGGTAACCTATTAATTATGTGCACAACATAGCTGATAACATGAGCCCAAAAAAGAGTAGGTAAGTGGGCTTGAAATAGAAGGGCTCTAGTGATTCCTAGAATATGTTGGTGTTTTCTCTCAACAATGCCATTTTGTTGAGGAATACCAAACACTAGATGTTTGGTGACTGGCGCCAAATTGTTTGTAAAAGTAATGGAGAATAAATTCATTGCCATTATCTGATCTAATGCACTTAATTTGACAATTGAATTGAGTTTTGATCATAGCTAAAAATGATTTGATATGTGAGGTTGTTTCAAATTTCAATCTCATAAGGAAAAGCCATGTAAATATACTTTTGTCATCTAATATGGTTAGGAAATATCTGTAACCCATCATGGATGGTGTAGCCAAGAAACCCTAAATATCCATGTGTACAAGATCAAAGATTGACTGAGATATATTAGAGCTAAGTGAAAAAAGGTAATCTCTTTTGTTTTGCATAGAAACACACATCACATGGCATATTAAGATTGGCAGGTTTTATAAAAGGAAAGCTTTTATTGAGTTCAAGTAACTTGGCATGTGAAGCATGTCCAAGTCTAATGTGCCAAAGGCTACAATTGGGGGATTTATCTAAAGGATAATTTACAGTTGAGTTGATGTAATGGATAGGTGGAGTGTTGGGCAAGGAAACTAATGGAGATGTGAATAGATACAATCCACCATGCAATTCAAATGTGCTAATCATATTCTTGGGGGATAGATTCTGTATAACACAATCAATATCATTAAAAGCAAGTTGACAATGGAGAGTTTTGGTCAGTTTAGGGACTTATATGAGATTGAAGGCAAAATCAGGTATATATAGAACATCTATGATATAAAAAGAATTGTTAAACTTGATGGTACCTGATAAACATGTGGTGACATGGCCACCACTTGGTAATTTGATGGTTATAGGCTTAATTTTCCTAAGCATTAAAATAGTTTTGTGTGAAACATACATGATCAGTGACACTAGTGTCTAATATGAAAGTCTCAGGTTGAAAATAGTTAGAAAATGCGCAAATGATACCTGAACCTAGATCTGGTTGAGAAGTTATGTGGTTAATGCTATGAGACTGTAATTGTGATGATCCTTGGAGTATAGCTAATAAAGCTTTGTCCTGCTTTGGAGTAACAACCAAACCTTGAAAGGCACGTGTATTAGTCTCATAAAGCTCACCTGATTATTCTTCTAATTTATCAGAAGTGATAACATATTGATTGATTGTGCCATCTTGCTTCCAAAGGTGGGGGGGATAACCATGCTTTTTGAAGCATGAGTCAACAATGTGATTGGTCATTCCACAGTGAGTGCAGACTCGATTTCATTTGCCTCTACCACCAGAAATGATGGGTCATCATGAGGGGGAAGCATACACATTGGGCCAAACACTCACCTAAAGGTCAGAGACTCGCCCAAACAAGTGAGAGAGATACCACATATTCACCCAAAACCTTAAGGTGATAGGTGTATGGGCCCTCTTACTTATAAAGTGCTTAACCATCATTTTTCTAAGCAATGTGGGACTTAGAACTCACACTTGTTTCTCCACACAACTCACACTTATTTCCCAACAATCTCCCCCTCAAGTGTGAGTCCATCCACTATGCTCCCCCTCAAGCGGAAGCTCTTTAATCCACATACTTGTACCGCTGTTAAGAGATGCCCTTATCTCGTCATGGACACTTCAACGGAACACGCCGCCTGACCACCATGTCAGGAAGACTTTCGACACAAGAAGTCGGTCCCTTACTCGAACTGGGCTCTAATACCACTGATGGGTCATCCTGAGGGGGAAGCATACACATTGGGTCAAAGACTCACCTAAAGGTCAAAGACTCGCCCAAACAAGTGAGAGAGACACCACATATTCACCCAAAATCTTAAGGTGATAGGTGTATGGGTCCTCTTACTTATAAAGTTCTTAACCTTCACTTTTCTAAGCAATGTGGGACTTAGAACTCACACTTATTTCTCCACACAAATCACACTTGTTTCCCAACAAGACATTCTTCCACCTCTGTGTCGCAACTGCGAAAAAATAACCGGCGAGAAACAAGAACAGAAGAGTCGCCACCAAACATTATTTATCCCAATGCAGGGAAAGGAAACGATCGAAGAAAACCTGAAGAAAGGGAAAGACATGGTCATCACAACCATAGTCCAGGCTCGGGAGTCGGTTACGCGAGGGGAAGGTATTAGCACCCCCACGTGTCCATCGTACTCGATGGGATCCACGCTTGTTGTCTAATCAAAGGGTAAATTATCCTACAGTCTACGGCTAAACAGAAATGGGGAAAAGAAAAGAAAAAGTGACTCGGTAGGACATCGTCGTCCTAGGCCTACGTATTCCCTTGTACAATGGGAAAGTCAGAGTCAACGTAGTTCGGAGGACTATGCACTAAAGGGGGGAGGTTGCTTGCCAAGATGTCGCCGTGTTGTACCTACGTATCCTCAATCTAACCAGAGAGAGGAAATCAGAGCAGTCGTAGTTCGACCTACGGGTCGATTAAGGTCTCGATCGCACTGAGGCGAGAGAAAAGACTCAATTAACGGGTTGGTGTCGATAGCAAGGGTGCGAGAGAAAAGGGAAGTTAGTTGTTAGTGTGCTCGCCAAGGATAGGGATCCTCGTGCCTACTATCCTCATTAAGGAATAAGGAATCAGAGCATCCGTAGTTCACGCGACTACGAGAAAACTGGAATGGTCTCGATCACATGGGTGCGAGAGAAAAGAGATCGGGATCTGAAGAAACACTCCTGAAGAAGTGAATTGACTTTGTTTGTGATTCGTACTGCACTAAAGTCTATGACATAGGAGAGAATGCGTCGCAAATCGTCCCAAGACGGGACGTCCGCTAAACACTCTAGAAAAATGAAGGGAAACCCCTCATTCTTCATTTCCCATGTACTTAAGGCTCGTGGCGCACAATACTCATCGTCTTTATTAAGTGTCTTGATTAGTGTTCTGAGAAAGAAGAAAGAGACGCACGCAAGGTCTAGGGGAAACTGAGTCCTACAATTATCATACAAGATGGCCCTAAGGTCAGGATTAAGAGGGACGCCTACCTAATTTTATCATGCTTGGATTGAGAGCCTAATGTCTATCCTACTCCGAGCTTAATTAGAAATTAAGTCGGACTAGGAGCCTTAAGGGAGCGTGCGAATACAGAGTAATCAACAAGTAAACACCAGACAGCTAAATCACAAAGGAAAAAACCAAATATGAAATCAGGTTAGGAGAAATTCAAGTACAAAGAGAAAATCAGGAATTAATCAAGATAGGCATCAAAATCATGGTCAACAATTACTCAAGAATATCCAAGTTAAAAATAAAGTGCTAATTAAAACAAGATTAAATTCTAAAATAAAAGGTTAATCTAAAAATAATATCTAAACCTAAAAATTAATTCAAGTTAAAATCCAATTAATAACTAATTCTAAAATTAATCCAAAATCAATTACTCAAAATTAATTAATCAAAGTCAATTATCTAATCACAATATTATTCTAATTCTAATATCCTAAACAAATTAGTTAAAACAAATGTCAAAACAATTTAAACAAAATGATTAAAAAAGAAACAATTAAAATAAACAAAGAGGGGTGCAATTCAGATTTTGGGGTGGAAAACAAATGTTCAGGCGGATGGGCTTGAAACAACAGGCCCAATGAACTTCTATTTGCAGCTAGGGGGTGCAAGAAGTACTTCTAGAAGTGCAGAGAAGCAATCAGGCGAATGGGCTTAGAAGCTTAAGGCCCAATCTTTCTTCTGCTCCAGGGGGCGCGGACAGATCTTGGGGGTGTAGGGAAAATCAGGCGAGTGGGCTCAAAGTCATTGGCCTAAGAACTCAACAAGATGCCAAGGGAAGGTGAGTGAGAGAGACACGGGTGTGTGAAAAACTGAAAGGAAAATGGGCTCAAAACACCCGGTCTAGTTATGAAGCAAAAAGGATCAAAAAGAAAAAGAAAACCCTAATCAAAGCTCAGACCTAAATCCAACTTCCCTTCCCCTGTTTCGCACAACATTTTTGTGTCGTCTCCGTTCCTTCTGTTCACAAAAATCTCGCCGCAGAAGACTCTCCCACGCCAATGTTCCTTCTTCTTCTTCGTCCATTCTCCATCAACTTTGCGCAACACTCTCCACAACTGCTTCCATGGAGCAAAAGTGATGCCGGAACAAAACCTTGTCGCGCCGGACTCACTCTTCTCACCTCTCCATCGCCTTCAACGCCTTGCTTTCATCAACTCCAATCTCCAATGGCCTCATCGTTCGCTTCTCCTTCAAATTTTCCATAACCTCTCCTTCAACATTATCTCCGATTACTAAATGCTACCAACGAACAGAACAATTCGCAATGAATCGGAGCAAATGCGATCAACAACTTAACGAACTCAAATAATTCAACCAAATTAAACACAAACAACAATTCATGAAGGAGAGAAATACTTACGAATCGAAGTCCCTCCGATGGCGTCTTCGACGGTGGTGACGCGAAAAATAGAAAACCACAAGAACTTTCAGGTGATGACTTCTTTACTCTTATTATCATCTCTTGTTTCCTCTTCTTCACTTTCTTTCTGCTTCTTCAATTTCTTGATCTTCTATTCAACTCCTTGAATTCGGTTGCATCGTGAACCATTGTCGCTCGAGTTGTTGATGCTGAAGCGGTTCTAAATTGTGAATGCTAAATTGTTGTGTTATTGAATGGAATTCCTTGTGATGATGTTGCTTCTCTTGCAAGTTGGTGATGAAAGGAAACTGGAGCAGTGTCGAGAGTGTACGACTTAGAAGAACGAAGGCAAGTGAGTTGCAGAAAGAATCTGCAGAAATCTCTTGAAGAGATTCAAGAAAGAAATTCAGATGTAGAATTCAGAGAGAAAGCCAGATCCCGATTGAAATTGAAGATTGGAACGTGAGGAGTTATTTTGCAGACTGAAGAAGAATGAAGACTGACGTGATGCTCTCTCTTATATCAGAATTGTGGGAGGGTAGAATGGTATTTCATATTGAAATTCTGTTAGGATTTTGCACGTGACATCTGAAAATGTGAATTCTTTCCTTGTGCAATTTGTTATGCGTTGTGTTAGAGTGAAATTGGAATTGTGATCTGTTATTTTTCTGTTATGATTTGTTTTGAGAAATTCTGTTGGAGGGATTTTGAATTTGGAATTTTCTGTTTGGAGCTTGCACGTGAAGTCTGTTGTGTTCACAAGTTTTATGTTAAAATTTTCATCTCAATTGCCTTGTGACCTTTTGCTGCGCACTTATTCTGCTGTAACCTTTCTCAGTACGATTTATTTTTCTGCAATAAACTACTGCTATGATGCTCTCTCATTTGCAAGCAAGTATTTTTTGGTTCTTTTTTTTTAATTACACCCAAAACTGTTTGTTGACAGCCACGTGACCAGTTATTTTGCCCAAATCACCAACATCTGATAACGTTCAAGTCACAACCAAAATTGATAAGGCAATAAATTGGCAATGGAATGGATTATTTTTTGGACCAGGTTAAAAAAAGTGGATATGAGAAATGGTTAATTGGAGATTTGAAATGGACATTGGAAAGTAATATGGATATAAATGGATTAAGAATGGATTATAAAAATGGATTTTTGGAATTTAAATGGAAATGGATTTAAGAATGGATAATTGTTTATAAAAAATGGATATGAGCTTTAAATTGGATATTGGATTAGGAAATGTGAATAAGATAAAATGGATTTTAGAAATCGGTTTAAAAAGATAAATGGTTTATGAAGTGGATATGGATTAAAAGTGGATATTAAAATGGTTATTTGGATTAAATTGGATTAAAAATGGATGTAATAGAGGTTACTAAAAATGGATAGAAAATGGACAAAGAAAAATGGAAATGAATAATGGGTTTATGGTAGAAATTTGAATTTCAAGTAGCCCACACGACAAATCTTTAATTCCAATCACACTCTCAATCCACACCAAAATCACATCTTCATTGAATCCCACCAATTCAATCAGTAAGCTCAATTGACCATGACCCAATGCCCTTCAAATTATTCCACAACTGCTTTGTCTTGATAACCATTGATTTCATTAACCTGAAACCCTAATCTCATGATCTTAAATTGATGATTGTCCATACACCCAGCCTTGAAAGAGAAACCCTAATCTTCCTTGAATGCATACTGACGTGGAAATGACGAACTGAGAAGGAGTTAAACCCTGATTCACACCAATGAAATCCTGACCCAATGCTTCTGATGATTTCTCTGGAAAACTTTGAAGCTTGATGAACTTCTGAATAAGAAGTCATCCATGATAATGTGAATTCAATCCTGAATGAAAACGAGAATCTCACAACAAAAGAGAATCTCGAGCTTGCACATAATACCTTGATCCCACGCCAATGCAAATGAATGAATATGAGTTATAACCTAAATGAGATGCAAATGAATGCGAAACAAAATCCAGAAAAAAGTTAGAAAAAAAAAAGGCAAATTTTGGGGTGCTACACTCTAGGGTTAATTCTACAACAAAAATTGGAGGTAGGTTTGTACTGAGAATCCCGTGAATATTGTTGTTGACTGGAATTGGGGATGAGAAGTACCTTAGATTCATCAATAGGTATAATGACTTGTCTTTCTTGTTGAACAAGCAAGAAGTAAACTTTGAAAATGTTAGGGAGAAGATCCATGAGCATGATATGGTATCGAATGACCGAGTAATGATCATTCAAGCCTTTTAGAAAACGAATTACTTAATCACTATCTTTGTATGCTCGAATCTTGATAATGGCAAGGCATGTTGAATCACATGCACATTCAGGAATTAGTCTAAAATTATCCAATTGCCACAAAATCTTTAGTTTCGTGTAATAAGAAGAACTAGAAGTATTACCTTGTCTCAATGTGCATATCTCCTCTTGAATATCTGATATGCGTAATGCGTCCCCTTGGTAAAAGCGTTCTCTCAATTCATTCAATATATCAGCTGCATTATCCATCCATAAAATGCTTTGATCAATTTCAAATTCCACATAGTTCTTGATCCATGACATGATCATGGTGTTGCACTTGTCCCAAGCAACTGAATTGTAATCAAGATCTGGTGGTCGATGCATTGAACCATTGATGAACTGCAGTTTGTTCTTGGATCTCAATGTCAAGTCATGGAGCGCGGCCAAGAATGATAATTATTGCTGGAAAGGAGAGGAGTAATAAGGATTATGGTTGGATTCTCGCTAGGATGCATGAAGTATAAGTTAAGGGTATCAGTTTGATAACCCTTGTTGTTGTTTCTTATTGCAAGTTCGCCATTAATGCTGCCATTGGAGCTTGAAGACCACATGATGCAGAAACAGAAATAAGGAGAGGGAACTAAATCAAGGAAATAAGGTAAATAAGGAGATTGAGGAGCTTCTAATACATCAGAAAAGTGAGGGAATCACAGGTCGATGATACCTACGAACATGCAAGGAATGAGTCTAACTCCATGAATGGACTAAGTCACAATGATTGCTTCGAAAGGAAGAAGAAGATAACTTGCATGTATGAATAGGAAAAGAAAAAGAAAATTGTATATTGCTCAATCTCAATGTGTTATATTAATGAATCATTCTTATATAGCTAGTATGTCAATAACTAACCAGCTAACTAGTTAACTACACAACTAACTACTTAACTAACTTTCTAAGTTAGCTATTTTCCTGTGTTGGTATTGGGCTTTGCATGGCACGTGTAGCTTCATCTAGCTCATTATTCACATAACTAGTAGTAAACTTTTAAGTTGTTTCATTACCTCTACATCTAGTATAATCATTTCCAAGTGTTCCTGGTTGTTAGGCAATAATCCATCTGTTCTTTTTTAAGTGTCATATTTTAACTTTTTACATATATTAAGAAAGCTAATAATTCTGTTACTTTTTAAAGAATGATTATCTTTTTGTTTATTTTACTCTTAATTTTTTATTAATTTATTTGACTTTTTTCTCTCTTTGTAATAAATAACTATGAATAATTTTGGCATAACAACGATCAAGATTACTTTGAACTTTAAAATGACATTTAAAAAGAAATATTTTTTTTTAAAAGTAACATTTAAAAAAGAACGGAGGAAATACATTCCAAAAAAAATATTATAATTAATTTTTACGGTTCATTTTTGTCGTTAATATCTTTGATCATTTCAAAATGTGCGACAATTCTAAAAGTTCAAAATAAAATAATCACTTATCTATAAAAATGTATTATGAGCAGATTTGAAAAATATAATAAAATGGAGACAAACCAAATTTAAAAAAAAAATAGTTTAGCCCTTAATTGTATAAGAAAATTGTTTAGACAAATATATTTTTATACTAAAAATTATTCTCAAAAGATGGAGATTTTTTATTAGAAAAAATGAGGCAAATTTTTTTTTTTTGTAAATATTGGTATCCGGCCTTGTGACCGATTAATTCAAGAGGGACCAATACCCACCGTCCACTAGTGGGGGCCCCGTTTCAAGCCAGAGCAAAGCTCCGTATGGACTGACTCACACAAGAGTTGATTGCACCTAGTAGAATTCAAACCTGAGACCTTGAGAGGAGCACGCTCTCAAGACCCAAGTCTCTACTGCTAGGCCAACCCTTGGGGGTTTAAAGATGTAGAACTTATTTTGAAATAATTTTGAAATATTTAGTTCTTCTAAAAATTGACAAATTCTATTCAAACTTGCATTTGTAGCTTTTGAATTTAAATTTAATTTTTACATTAAAATATGTTGTTAAATTCACTTTACATAAATATATTTAAACATCAATTAATTCTACGAAATTCAATTCAATTAAAATCAATTATTCCCTCCGTTTCTTTTAAGTGTCACTTTTAGAAAAAAAAATTTATTTATTTTTAATTGTCACTTGTAAAATTTAAGATAGTATTAGAGCACTTTTGTCAATATTATCCTTAGATAATTATTACAAAGAAAGAAAAAATAAAATAAATTTAATAAATACTTAAAAGTATTACAGCTAAAAGAAAAATTATTATATAAAAAATAAAAATATTAATTAACTTTCTTAATATGTGAAAAAAATAAAAAAAATAATACTTAAAAAGAAACTGACAGAATATATCAAATTCAATTTTATAAAAATCAATTATATTCATTGTCAATTCAAACACACACTCCGACAAATTTTGACAATCAAACAAATTTTGACAAAAAAACAATGGAGAAAATCATGATGTAATTTTTTTAAATCCCTATTTGGACTGACATCTCAGTTGAATAAAACTATATTTTTGATTAAGTAGAAAACTCCACCTCTTGCAAATAGACTATAAAATAATGGATCTGTTTCCATAAAATAATAAACCAATCGGAACTAAAAATCTCATGTAACAGACATAAAGAAACACTAACATGAAAATTTTACTACATACCCCCACATTTGTCTCACTACCTCTATATTGAACTTTTTTCTACCAAAATGCCTTCATATAAAACGTTAATTTGTTTTATTTTTTCACTTTTTCATTATTTATTTTTTCAACTTTCCATCATTTATTTTTCACCTTTTTAAAACAATTATCATACAGGAACACTTTTTAAAAGTATTTCGGTTAGGTATATTATTAAGACACCGAAACACTTTTTGAAAGTGTTCTGATTAAAAAAAATTGCTAAATGAGTTTCTGCAACAGTTCAAAACCGTGGCCTAAAGTAACGAAAAACTTATCATACCGGAACACTTTATGAAAGTGTTCCGGTTGAATGTATAAGTAACACCGGAACACTTTTTGAAAGTGTTCTGGTTTAAAAAATTGCAAAATAAGTTTCAGCAACAGTTCAAAACCGTGGCCTAAAGTAATGAAAAAATTATCATACCGGAACACTTTATGAAAGTGTTCCGGTTGAATGTATAAGTAACACCGGAACACTTTTTGAAAGTGTTCTGGTTAAAAAAATTGCAAAATGAGTTTCAGCAATAGTTCAAAACCGTGGCTTAAAGTAATGAAAAAATTATCATACCGAAACACTTTTTGAAAGTGTTCCGGTTAGATGTATTAATAACATCGGAACACTTTTTGAAAGTGTTCCGGTTCAAAAAATTGCAAAATGAGTTTCAGCAACACTTTACAAACGTTGTCTATTTACTTTAGGCAACGGTTTTAACCTGTTGTCGAAACTAATTTAGTAAGAAAAATTCTATCAAGAACACGTATATAATGATGTCCGGGTTTTATAATATACTCAACTAAAACACTCTTAAAAGGTGTTTCGGTATGACTTTTTTTTTTAATTTTTGAAAGATTTTCAACCGGAACACTTTTTTCCGGTATTAATTTATTTTGAAATTTTTTAAAACGCGAATATTATTTAAGCGGAACACTTTCATAAAGTGTTACGGTATGATAATTTTTTTTTGTATGGGAATTTAGAAACATAAATGATGGAAAGGTGAAAAAATAAAACAAATTAATCTTATATGAGGGCATTTTGATATAGAAAAATTTAATGTACGGGTAGAAGGATAAGTGTGGGGGTATGAGGTAAAATTTTTCCAGGAACATGTGTAAAATGAAAGAGATGGGTCCAAAATTTGAACATTATAGAAATTGAAGACCAATGAATAGGATCCTCACGTTACAGTGATTTTGGAAGAAGAATGATAGGGTGATTTTGGGTAAACTCGATTTAGAAAACTTAAATATAGAAAACAATAAATAAAATAATAATTTAATTGTTTCAATACATATCTTGACAGAGTTACGTGTTGATCCCAAAACTCCACTTAAATAATGAATATAAAATTCCACTTATTAGTTATTACAAGTAAATCATAAAATAGGAAATCAGTTAGAACCAATAACCTCCAACAATCAGTATAGAAAATATCAGTGAAAATATTTTAAAAATTAAGTATTTTTTAAATGACATTCATTTAATTTGATGGAATATATGTTCAAAAAGAATTTACTTCCTAATACATAGTAACTATTAATTTTAAAAATTAAAATATTAAAAATAATAGATTGAATAATAATACTTTAAGAGTTTAATGGTATTAATAATTTAAAATTTGCCGACTTATTTGACAGAATTCATAATTGATAATATAAAAATAATTTACTTGCATCATTCCTTTTTTTTTCATAATTAAAATATTATATTTTCATTATATTTTGATGTAACTAGGTAGGAGTATTTTTTAATATAAGAAAAAGAAAATCTAAACTACAATTTATTTTGTTATTTTTATCGAAAATAAATTCCATCTTCAAGAGAAAAAAAACATAACGATAAGAACTTAACTCTTGTCAGAGTAAATTTCTTCCATTTCCATTCCATCACAAAGAACAAATGTGGCGACGGAGCTTTACCACCACCAGCGCCGCCGCATTAAAGCACAAAAAATGGGACGCATTGATTATCGGAGGAGGCCATAACGGCCTCACAGCAGCAGCTTACCTCGCACGTGGCGGTCTCTCAGTTGCCGTCCTCGAGCGCCGCCACATTATCGGAGGCGCCGCCGTATCCGAGGAGCTAATTCCAGGTTTCAAGTTTTCCCGCTGCAGTTACCTCCAAAGCCTTCTCCGACCGACAGTTATCAATGAACTCGAATTGGCAAAGCACGGATTGAAGTTTCTGAAGAGAAATCCTTCGTCGTTTACGCCTTGTCTCGATGGACGCTACCTTCTCTTAGGAGCTGATAAGGATCTCAATCACTCTCAGATTTCCAAATTCTCACAAGCTGATGCAGAAGCCTATCCTAAGTCTCTTTCTTCTCTCTATTTTGTGCTATTTTTTTGAATTTTAATCTATCATGCACATGCAGAGACAACACGACACCACCGACACTGATGTATCGAAACCGGTAATAATTTGAAAAAATAAGTTAATTAAATATAATCACAAGTGTAGAGGTTTTAGTTCTTTCGTATTTTCACCTTTTTTTTTTCTTTTCATTGTTCTGAATTGTTTGATTTCATTGCTCAGATATGAGAGTCAGCTTGAGAAATTCTGTAAATTCATGGATCTAGTTCTGGATTCGTCTCCACCTGAGTCTTTACAGCATAAATCATCTCTTAATGAGCAACTGAAGAATAAATTGCAGAATTCAGTATTTTGGGCTAGTTGTTTGCGGCATGCAGCCTCCATGGGGCAAAAAGATATGGTGTAAGTGTTTCTTTCTCTGTTAATTGCTATTGCTGATAATACTTATACTGAAGTAGTAACTTGTAATTTCAAATTATGAATTTCAGTAACAAACAAACAATCTACATTATATCTGTTCTTTTATTTATTTATTTGGCAGGGAATTTATGGACCTTTTGTTGTCCCCAGCTTCTAAAGTTTTGAATAACTGGTTTGAGGTAATCTTATTATGGTCACTTAAACACTCTAATCTAAAGTTAACTACTGGTTCTCCTTTTCATTTTTCATTTCATTTAAAAAATCTGATTATGCCTTTTAAAATAGAATGTATATCTTAATTTTGTTGTGGTTATTTGAGTCCTAATATTGGGCTACCCATGGATAGTGCTGCAAACAGGGTTTAGGGTTTAGGTTTCATGAAGGCCTGAGGGTTTAGGGTTTAGGTTTCAGGAAGGTCGGTTGAGAGCTCTCATTGACTAGATTTATGGGCAAAAGTATCCCTTATAATGACTTGTCGTAGCATTTGAAGTTGAGTTTGACCATTTCGTTCAAGACTCTAATATATTGTTGATCGTTCTATAACTTTCTACTATTACTACATTTGCTTGGTGGTGTATTGTTTAGTTTTGTTTGACATTATTTTTTGCAGACAGATGTTCTGAAGGCAACACTTGGAACAGATGCTGTCATAGGATCTACTGTAAGAACGGTTTTCTCTAGTGTTCAAATGCATCATATTTTTTTTTCTTCAAAATACAATATGCATGAATTTCATCATCCTTCTTTGTACAAGGGTGCGTGTGTCCGATATTAATAGTACTATCATCCTATACTCAACAACAACCAAGCATTATTCACCAAGTGGGGTTGCCTACATGGATCAAGTTAGGTCATAATGTTTTATCAAAGACATTATGGTGTAATTTGATCCATGCAGCCTATCCTAATTAGTGGGATAAAGTTTTGTTGTTGTTTTTGGATGCCGAACAGGATGGTAGTAATATTAAAATTGAATCGACAATGTTTCAACTTTCATAGCACATATCTATATAGTAATTTTAAATATATAATGCAGGCCAGTATCCACACCCCGGGAAGTGGTTATGTTCTGCTACATCATGTAATGGGAGAAACTGATGGAGAGCGTGGAGTTTGGTCGTAAGTATCTCTGCTGCTAGGTTATATTTATAACGTGCATAATGAGAATGGAATAATGTTATTTACCAAAAATATTTTTCCTATGCTACCTTAATTTGAAATAAAATTTTAAAGTACTTTTAGTGCATGTTACATCAATATTGATTCTGGAAATTGAAGCACTGACACTGGTGTATGGCAACTTCACAAAAGACAAGATAACACATTAATGGCAAATGAACTCATCTGGCATTTGTTAAACAAGAAGTTACATTTCATGTTCGAATTTTATTATGAACAATAAACATAGTAAGCTCGATTAAGTATTCCAACATCTTCGGCATTGCAAGTTACTGGTGGTCTGCTAAAACCTCCACCTCAAATATAGAGTTTTTGCTTTTCTTTTACTTCTTCATTGTTGAATGGAATTTTCCTTCACCTACACTACTTTTGTCCATTTCTTTTGTACATGTATTGTGCAAAGAAAAGCATACAATACATTACCTGTAAACATTGCATGCATATAAACACGAGCGGACAAATCCATTCATTTTTTTGAAAAACAATGTCACTGACATTTCTATGTAAAGAGAATATTCTCAAATAACTTCTGACCAATGATTTCTTGATTTATAGTTTAGGCATTTAACAATCAACTAGTTATCCTTTGACAATAGCTTTATATTATACTATTCATTCAAAGCGAATCAACTTGATTCACAGCATGCCATTATTCCATGTAGGTATGTTGAAGGTGGAATGGGTTCAATATCCAAGGCCATTGCTAGTGCTGCTGTCACAGCTGGAGCACATGTTGTGACAAATGTTGAGGTATGTCATCAAGAATCTGTATTAGTTTACAAATTTACTCCCAAGTCCCAAGAAGTACTAACCAAAAGGTTTAGAGTTCAAACTCTGAGAACTCATATAACTTGCTAATTTACAAATAAATTAGTGTTTGCCTTAAAAAAAGGGTCACATTCTGAGTAGTCTCAGATATTTTAGTAGCTTGGATCTTAACCTCAACCAGAAAATAGTAAAAGATATGTCAAGGGTAGTCCAATTTAGGGGTGTGCAAAAGTATTTTTTATTTTGAAAATTAAAAAAAATATTTTATACCAAAAATTTAAAAAAACAAAATTGAAAATAAAAGAAAAACTTATTCCGAATAATCAAAATAAAAACAAAATAATTTGCCTAATTTTTTTTTCCTGAAAATAAAAGAAAATATTCTGAATTTAAAAAAAAAAAAATTTATGGAAAATTTTTTTTTTTTCTGAAAAATTAAAAATATAATTTTTTTCAAAAATAAATAAAAAAATTCTGAATATAATTTTTTTTTCGAAATAGAAAAAATTATTTTTTCTTAATTTTTTTTTATTTTGAAAAAAAAATTTGAATAATATATATATTTTTAACTAAAAAAAATTTTATGAAAATTTTAAAATTAATTTCAAAAAAGTTCAAGATAGAAAATTAGTTTATAATTGCAAACTGATTATTAATTAGTTTATAATGATTATATGTAATTTGTTCAAAAAATTATCAGATAGGGCGATCATCCCACTATCCCGCTTTTGGGGTGGGCTGCTTCGTGCCACTATCCGGGAATGTGGTTTCTTCTCATCTATGACTTCCACCTACGCACTTTTTTTGTTATATTTTCTGCTGAGGCTCTAACCACCTGTGATAACTTTGTATCCTTATAGGTGTCTCAATTGTTGACTAAAAACTCTAGCACTGTGGATGGGGTTAGTGTTGTTTGATTTTACTCAATAAATTGGGATTTTCTTGTTTGATTTCACTCAATCAATTGGGATTTTTGAAGTGAATCATTACAATTAAAATTTGGAGAGATGGCTTACATATAGGTGATTCTGGCTGATGGTACCAAAGTGCATGCTTCAGTTGTTCTGTCTAATGCAACACCTTATAAAACTTTCATGGTAAAATTCTCAAACTAGCTGCAAATAGAAATTTCCCTTGCACCTGTATTTTGTTCTAATTTATTGTGCGTTATTACGAACCAGGAATTAGTGCCCAACAATGTCCTCCCAGACGATTATTTTCAGGCAATTAAGCACTCTGACTACAGCTCTGTAAGTTAATTTGCTATTTTTTTTCTCAGGTTGTTCCTTTTCTAATACCCTCAATCTCTACGTCGTGTCACTTGATTAAAAGCAATAGGTAAGATTATAATATATAGACAGTGCTTATATTTCATTGTCTGCTAATGTGGAAGAATGTCTGGAAATCATCCATGAGAAAATAACATCTCCACGATAAATTCAAATATGAAATATATGAGAAACCTGGGATAATGATGGCAAACACAAGAAGCCTATTCTGGGATAGTTGCAACTTACAAACAACACGGACCTCTGAATATTTTTATCTTTTGGCCGATTACTTATTCATGAAATCTGATTAAGTTTGATGCTTGTCATTGACATTTGAGTTCTGTTTTCCCATTTGCAGTTGCACTAATTTTTAGGAAATCGGGAAACAATTTGAGAACATCTTCTGATAATATTTTTTCTATTAATTTGTTAAAATCTTGTGAAACAGGCCACCACAAAAATAAATGTAGCAGTTGATAAATTGCCTCAATTTCAGTGTTGCAAATCAAATCATCCTCATGCTGGCCCCGAGCATGTTGGCACTATTCATATAGGTTCAGAGAGGTATGCTCACTGGATTCATGCTATCTAATTGTCAGTACATTTTTTATAGCATTGATCTATATAGGCAGTTGCAGCTTGTTTATTTTCCAAACATGTCAGTTTTTCTTCACCCTTGACTTTATTTATTATATTTAGGATGGAGGAGATTCATTCTGCATCTCATGATGCGGTGAATGGAATACCATCAAGAAGACCGGTCATTGAAATGACAATTCCTTCCATATTGGACAAAACTATATCTCCACCAGGTACTTGAAACTTCACATATAAGAATGTTCAGATATGTTCTGTTTATGAAAGGGAATTTAGTTGCTTTGCTTTCAATGCATTTGCAACATTTGCTCTGATTTATCGTTTGACATTGTTGAAACCATTTCCATTGATTTATCTTTTACATTGTTGAAATGGTTTTGTTTTATCTTCCAAGTTCCATTAAATTTTATTAGGAGAATGGTAACAAATTCCCTTGGGGCATTGGTTAAGCAATCAAAAGAAGTAAGTTTGTATACGAAAATGTTCTATTTATTATATTGACAAGTGTTTGACTTGTATTCTCAAGACAATTTTTTTCTTTTACCTATTTCTTAACCAATGCCCTTAAAAAGCACTCGTTAGCTAGACCCATTTTATCAACTAGCAACACGGCTTCCTTTTCATCACTCACCTTGTCAATCTATTTGTCAATGGCCTTTCATGATCTTTGACATAAGTTTATAGCATCTAGTTGATGAAATCTATTTTCTTCACAGGTATGCATGTGATAAACCTGTTTGTGCAGTATACACCCTACAAACCATTGGATGGGGACTGGCAAGATCATGACTATAGAGTAAGTTTGTTTTGGATGTACTAGTTGCATTACTTTTTCTTCTGTTATGCATATTTCCGTGTCAAAATTTGTTTCGTTCTTCCTTGATCATGCATTCTGTTTACACGTATACGTTTGATGCTAAAATTACATGTTGAATGTTTTATGTTAAAGGTTCTTCATTTTATCTCATCTATCCTCATGCACAGGAATCATTTGCACAAAAATGCTTCACATTGATTGATGAATATGCACCTGGTTTCAGCACATCAGTCATTGGTTATGACATGCTGACTCCACCAGATCTTGAAAGAGAATTCGGTTTGACAGGTAACAAAGCCATTCCCTCAGTATGAGTTGATGTTCTACTAGAAAGCCCTGGTGCATTGTCAGTTCGTCACTAGTAACAATTGATCGGTTTCTTTGACAGGAGGGAATATATTTCATGGTGCCATGGGTTTGGATTCTCTTTTCCTCATGCGACCTGCAAAAGGATGGTAAAATAAATTGAAGTGACTTGTGTTCGAATCTGTTTCCATTTTTGGCTTGTATGATATAGTTGATGATTTGTTTTGTTTTGTTTTGTTTATTGATATGGGATTTTAGGTCAAACTATAAAACACCACTTAAAGGTTTATACTTATGTGGAAGTGGCGCACACCCCGGCGGTGGAGTTATGGGAGCACCTGGACGCAATGCTGCTCATTTAGTTCTTCAGGATGTCAGAAAAATATGATTGGTAATGTTAGCTCTTAGCCCAAGTTGTAGATGCTTACAAATGGTATGGAAAGATGTTTTTAAGTGAATTGGATAGAAGGATCACGGAATCGGTATATCAAATGATATTAACAATTGCACACGTTTGCAGATGTCGCAGTATTGTGTTTTAGAAAACTCTGTATTACTAAACATAGAAAACTTTATGTTTGAAAGCATCGTCCGAGTGAATAACATTAACATTGTAAAAACATAAGGATTTTATTGTATGGTTTTACGGATAGTCGCACAATAAAAAATAACTTTTTAAACCTTTTTTTTAAAGAAAGTTGTTTTAAAAATGTCTTGAAGTTGTGTCAAATGATTTCGGATGATTTTGTGAGCTGTCAGAAATGTTTTGGGCAAATTTTTGGTCTTGCCAATCGATTGACACTTCACTCAATTAATTGGATTAGTGCAAATACGCACATAAACGCATAGGACAACATCTTAATGAGTGGTAATAACTATATATCTTTTCTTGTTTTGTAAAATAAATCAAATGATTATTTAAGGCCAACCAATCGATTTGTTCATGTGCTAATCGACCGGGTCATCAATTTTGACAAAAAAAATTCTTTTTGTGTCAATTTCTAGTCTATAAATAGAGGTCATTTTTCTCATATTTTCACATCAAAAAATGTGAGCTTTCACCAACACTGTTATCCAAAATGGGTTGTGGTTGTTTTAATAATTCTTTGTGGCACTTCAAAATAGCTAGTAAAACATTCATGAAATGCCTACTAATCGTTTCACTAGACCTAACAAATTGTCTTCTGATCATTCTATTCTTAACATGACGAGGCAATATGTGTAAAAACATGGCCACTAACTATGTTGAGTAGGAATTAACCCACCAATACCTTTCGACATCTCACATAGTTTATGAAAAGCAGTATTGTCCATCCTTGTATTCTCAATACAAGTCATATCATTTGTGTAAATAATTATCTGAAAATGCACTTCTCTGACTAAACTCCCATGATATTTTTCGCTTTTTCAAGTGTTTACTTAGAAAAAAATAACATAACATCATTGTCATCAAAATAAATAAACACAACGTCTCCAAATGCATGATCAATATTGTAGTTATCATTTTCTTCCTCCCACGAACTTCCATCAAATGAGCCATGATCAAAACTTAAATTAATTATTTGATTTGATGTAGCATAACACTATAGTACATTATTTTGTTAATAAATATAAGTTAATTAATAACAATTGTAAAAAGTTAATTATTAACAAATACATAATCACCGAAGAGACATTAATATTGTGGATGAGAATATGGATAGAACAAGGTCTAGAAGGGAGGGGTGAATAGACCAAATTTGCTTTAGACAATTTGAAAAACTTTGTAGGTCTCATAAAAAGGAAATCAGAGATTTTAAGAAGTACGGAAGCAAAAAACAAAAATACGAGAACTTGGAAGCATCTCAATGAATCAAGCCATATGAAATGGTACATGAAGTTATAATGAGATTGATTGCTTCTAGTGCAAGTCACTTAAAAATCAATCAAAGGTGCTTTAAATGAAGCAATTTAAAAACATATTACTTAGATGTTCTTAACAATTCATAATTGACTTCATCATGATTCCTTAAGATTAATACACCATAGACCTAAACTTATACATTAAATTTCTATCAGCACAATCTAACCTATATGGTATACAACCAACGCAATCATGTAATAATGCAACAACAATTATGAATGAATGTTTGTAAAGTAAAAGAGACAAGGAAAGGGAAAGATACACCGAGTTATATAGTATTTTGACATTCGTCTTCCCTTTGCCTACACGCACTCTTCAATGGATGATGCCATCAGAATATAATCACAATCTTCCACTAATTTGATAAAATGTTTACAACATTTTGATTACAAAGAACTATCACACGATAATTTCCTCTGGTGATGCATACACTAAACTGCTAACAAAATACAAGACCCATCAAGATCTTGATCAAATAACCTCGCTATCCACAATAACCTGCTCTAAGTATTTGTGTGTGGCGATCCCCCTTATCCCACCGATTTTTTGTCTGGGCGATTGCCATTAACCAAACGTATATTGGAGAACTCCCAACTTTGTCAACAAGCAATCTTTCTCCAACGCCACCAAAGAAGGATAAATTCCCACTCCGCCTTACAGACCGTTGATACTCGATATTGCCAAAGTCTTCCTTGGAGTATAATGGAAACTCGCATCTTGATAAATAACAACTCAATGCCAAACTGCACTCAAGAAATGATAATTGCACCTGTAACACAACAAAACAACCCCAAAAAAAAATTAGGTGCCATAATGTACCACTGTTAGAACAAGAGAACAAGATTTGTTCTTGATATTTTCTCTTTAGTTTTGATGATAACAAAAGTATTAAAAGTATAATGGTTTATTTGATGTGTGTTTTATTTATGCATGTTCTTGTCTTGTACATAAATAATCAGAATCCGTTTCCTTAAGATACACTTGGAGTTGCTTCATTGCTAGCTTCTGGTGGCAGAGTCTGAAGAACAATTTTTAGTCTGGTTTGATGAAGACTCTGAACTGAAGGCCTCAATATTCAGACGAGTTTCTATACTTAGTAATTGTATATCATCATCTGGTACCATTCAAACTTGGTGATAAAGTTGTGGACTATCCGTACTACTGAAAGCAAGATGTATTGTCTTATCAGCCTGTCAGCTCGAGTCTGCAGGATTGCAAGGCTCAAGAAAAGCTGGTACGTTCTATGGATGTCTACTCCCAACGACTCTATTAGTACAGAACCTCTTGAAGACTCAAAGGTTAAATGTGTTACACAATGGATTCAGAAATCTGTTGTGCATCCATCTTCAACGCCTCTTGTACTTTGGAGCAAAAGCAAAGACACTTGATATAGTAACCTTCTCAACGGCTAGTTTTTGGAAAGCCTATATATATGGCTGAAGATTTAAACCTGAATTTTTAACAAGGATTCTTCCGTTGAAGGAGTAACAAGATTAAGCAATTGTCAACTCTATGTAATAGGCAGATTTTATGTTTTAAGTTGTGATTGTAAAAGCCTTAAGATTTCTTAATCCTGTATATATTCAAGAAATCTTAAATGCTTTAGGTCGTTGTTATGGTGATCTCCCGTACCTCTGATGCATGCATCATGTACACCTTGTTCTCTATTCTGCTGAGCCTTCAGTATTTTAGATTAAGTCTCCTGCTATGTACTTGAGCAAAAAGTCTTATTCAGTTAGTCTGATTGAGCAAAAGAAAGTCTTAGACATGTGCTCTAAGAAAAGGTAAGTCTCAACCAGAAGACAGATTAGCAGGCGACTTAGTCAGATGGTGTGAGCAAAGGAAGTCTTAGACATGTGTTCTAAGCAAAGGAAAGTCTCAACCAGAAGACAAATGAGCAGACGGCTCTGTCAGATGGTGTGAGCAAAGGAAGTCTTAGACATGTGCTCTAAGCAAAGAAAAGTCTCAACCAGAAGATAGATGAGCAGGGCTGAGTCAGATGGTGTGAGCAAAGAAAGTCTTAGACATGTGCTCTAAGCAAGGGGAAGTCTCAACCAGAAGACAGATGAACAGGTGGCTCAGTCAAATGGTGTGAGAAAAAGGTAATTCTTAGACATGCGCTCTAAGAAGGGAAAGTCTTAGACAATTGGTCTGAGCAATTGTAAAAGTCTTATGCAAAAGCGTAAGCAATTGTAATCATGAATTGGTTATAATGAAAAGCTCTTGCGAGGAAAGGGTAATGGACTACTCTCAGTTAGGGGAGGAACCAAAATAAATCTTTTGTATCTTTTGCTATTATTTTATTTACTTTTGTTGTATCCTTGCCAAATGAATTAACTCAGAATCTGAACATCATTTCTGATTTTGAGACTCTGATTAGAAGCTAAATAATAAGAAAACGCGAAACACAATTCAACCCCCTTCGTGTGTATTTTTCACACCTTCAATTGATATCATATAATGGTTTGTGCTTAACACTTAACAGTGGTGCAGATATTGATCCAATAAGAAAAGTATATTTCTTTTTCAAGAAGGAATCAAGTGCCACATGAAAAATATCATACGAATTTTCCTACCATATTCAAATGGGTGATTCCATTGAATTTAAATGATGGAAAAGCTAAACATATTTTTAACTCATTGGACTTGATAAAGGGTTGCTGAAGGTCTATATAATATCCTTGAAAAATGTATTACTATAGAAGTTGATGGTGTTATAGATGATCTTTTTGAAAATCTTTTTCACCAACTCAGAAGATGCATATTGAATATTTTCAGAGGTAGTTGTGTTCTAGTATATGCACTATCTCACTCCTGAGTATATCAATATCATTGATATGTCTGATGCTTAGACTATCTTTGAAGTCTTGTGCTTAGGTCTGTGGAATCAGTTTTTGAAGCTTGAAGTAGTTACACTTCATCTAATCTTTTCAAGCGAATTCTGAGAGGACTGTTTCTTGACTTAAATCTAAAGTCACAGTTTTTTTTTATGTTTACATCCCGAATCTGCTGTGTTCTGAAGGTTTGTCTTGCAGTCTTTAAATAAAAGAAATGAAGTTGGATGATGAAAAACTATTCAACATATCACCTTCTCCTTTTTAACTTAAGTTTTGTGGAATGACTAATGATGAGAAACTTAGGTTTCTTGTCAGAAGGATTTTCATACTGGTTGAATATATTATGATATTTGTTGATAGAAGATTAACTTCAAGAGCTTCTCAAATATTTCTATTTCATCTGATTTCCCAAATCTGAAAGCAAGAAGTAATTTCTACCAGAACCTAATATCAGATGCTCGTCAATGTTTAATCGTTTGAAGCTGATATTAGTGCAGGATGCAGATGAAGAGAAGCATTTGTGTTCTGAAATAAAAATCAAATATTGAAAAGCAAGAGATGTTGTTAAATCTATCTTGTTTCAAATATTTGATTATATGGAGTTTGTTCTTTAAGGTGATATCTTAAGAAACTCCATTGCTTCTTGGTTGAGGATCATTATGGAAGTTGTTTTAAAAGACATTTCTATGAGTAGTGTTCAACTTTTCTTTGAGTTCTGTTAGCTGTACTGAGACATTACTCTGATCTGCTTTATGTCAATCTCTTATAGCTAACGCCATATGGTTCTAAGCTTGCCAATGATTTCAAATTCAAAAGATTTAATCCAAGATAATGAGATTATTGAAATTTCTTAGATTATGTTCCTATCACATCTCATTATAGACTCATACTCTTGAGTGACTTATGTTCTATTGTTAGATTGAGATGTAAGGCACATAAGAGTCTGTTTGTACTTACATGTATGATCATATAGAAATATGAGTATCATAATGTATCTGCTACATATATCAAGGAAAGAAGCAGAGGCATCTTCCATAAGGTTGTTTACAACATTGATTGGAAGAAGAGCCAACAACCCAGATTCAAGTATCGGTGGTACTAAATTTGGTGACATTAGTGGAATCAGTGGTTAAACAACCATTGAATCAGAATCCACTCAAATTTGTGTTCAAACTCTATTGGTCAAGCCTGAATATTGAATCAAGTCTGGCCAAACAAAAAAATGTGGTATGTTTGTTCTTTTTTGGCTTATCTTTTGATTCAATGAAACATTTGTTTATATTTAAATACAAAGTTTATGTTATATCTCTAAAGAAGTTCTTTTGAAAAAGAGGACTTCATAAGTCTTTAAGAGGAAACTCTGTTGTGTTTGTCTATACTGAATATTTTCTCAAGCCAGATGATGATCACATTTATGAAAACAGTTTTATCACCTATGTGTTGATATTGTTGCTTGTTAGCTGTCTAAAGAAGACAATTCAATATTCATCTATCACTTATGACTCTTGTTTCAAGATAAAGTGCTAATTTTGAATAGAATCTTAGAGACTTGTAATTGACAGATGATATCTCTGTCTAAGTCTAGACTCACTAGACTCTGATGGTTGATAGCTTTTGAAAGTTGTCAGTTTCTGAGGTTCATAAAAAGATTCTTTTTTACTGTCTTAAGCAGTTTAAGTAAAAAGTTTTCTGAAAGCTTTTTAATACTTAACCTTTCATAAAGGTGAAACTCATCTGGTTGAATTGAAATATCTGCTGGATAAAGAACCTTTGGGTAATGATGTTTTGTCTTTTAGTACTTGTTGTTACTATTCCCTGTTTTGTGAAACATCATTGTGTCCTTTTTCTGACAAGATTCTTATTTCTGTACGATTCTTGTTCAACTTCTTTAATTTCTTCTTCTTCTTCTCTTTCTTCTTTTCCTTTTGTTTGTGTACTGACCAAACCAAACTTGAGATGAGTTCTTCAGTTTATTCTCTTTTGAATCAGCTGATTATCATCAATTAAAAGTTTGTGGATTTTGATGAGTTGCTTAATATTGGTTTCAACTTTTGGGAGACTGTGTCTAAACAAAGGTGGAATGGATACTTTGACATGCTCTGTGGTTTCACTTACCCAAGTATTGTCAAAGAGTTTTGGATTAATGCCTCAATTGTTGAGTTGAATTATGAGTATGCTATTATGTCTAAAGTAACTGGTGTTTCTATTACAGTAACCTCTAAAGCGATTGCAAATGTGACCAATTGTGAGGAGATTGGAGAAATTCCAGGAACTCTTGTTTGGGAACACTATCTTCCTACTTGGCGTATCTTTGTAGATCCATCTAATACATCCGTGGTTTCTAATCTTCTTCCTGCTGTTGTTGTTTGGAGTCAGATTCTGAATTTAGACCTACTGTCAAAGGATCAAGATTTAGAGCAAGTGGACCCTATTGAAAAAGATCTGCTTCTACTTCTCAATTCAGATTTAAAGATTGATCTTCCTCAAGTTATGTTTGACCATCTGAAGAGGTCTCTTTCTTCTTTCAAAAAGGGAAAGACCTTCTTCATACCTTTTGGACGAGTTATTTCTGAATTACTTGTTCAGCATGGGGTTAACATAAGTTCTGAAGCTAGTTCTTCCAAGATTTGGAGAGACAAGTTTGAAGCTATCTACGAAAGATCCTGATGTTAGATTTTCTGCTTAGTTATGCTTTGCATTGTTGTTGAAATCTTTGTATTAAGCATATTATTAATAAATTCTGAGTTTGTTCATACTTGTGTTCAGTTTTAGCTGATTAATATTTATTCATGTTATTCACAGAGAATCTGAAATAGATAAAGGAACTCAAATGTTTGCAACTTGTTTCATTAATAAAAATGAAGCTATTACAAGGCAATTAGATTTTTCTAGTCTAATGGATGTGTCCTAAGGAACTCCCTAGGATCATCTGACATGTCTAGATTGTCTAAGAAATCTTGCCATTCTTCCTTAGCAAACTCCAAAGCCTCCTTTCTCAGTTTGTTTCTGCGTCTAGATCCAGAAGACTTCTTTCTTCTGTGTGTCTTCACAAAGGATGCTGAATAGGAGAGCACTTCTTAAGCTATCTACTTGCTTGTCGGTTCTTCAGTTGTTGCTTTGCTTTGATTTGCTTGAGTTGCTGCATTCAGTAGTGATGCCTTCCTGAAATCTCTCTTTGGAACCCATATTTGCTTTTGCTTATACATCTTGGTGTTTTAGGGATTAAGTGATGAAGGAAGAAAGCTTACTAGAGTCCTTTTATAGACGTGTTACATTTATTGTCTTGAGTTTAATATTATTTAAGTACTGATTAAATTTTATCAGTATTTAAATGATAACTCTTGGTAATGTAATCTAAACGTCTAACCTATTAAGATTCTCTAAATAATTATGAATTTATGTTTGATCTATTCTAACTGTTGTTTTTGTGTTAGTATTCACTTTGATAGTGTACCTTCAGAAAATCTAAAGAAAATTTTTGGAATGTAAATGCATGTGAAAGAAGTATCGGTCTAAAAACTTTTTCATTAATTAAACAGAAGGATTACATTTTTTTAACAAAAAGAAAGGGTACTAGATGTGTCCTATAATTCATCTCTAGCCATTGAATCTCATGCTCAACGGCGTCCACTATTGTTATAGTCTACCTCCTCATCTTCTGAATCAATCACTTCTTCCTCTTCTATGTCTGGAAGAGAGTTGTAGAACTTCTTGTTGACCCTCCTTTTCTTCTTCCATGATCTCTTCATGCTTCTTCTTTGAGGCTTCAAGGCAACTACTTTTGAACCACCTTCTAAAGGTCGTTCAGGTGCTGTTGAAGTGGCTTCTTCAGAAGCAAGTTGTGTTAAGAGCACATGAAGAGTTGTAGAGGACTCAGAAGCAACTCACCTCTGAGGGGATTGGATTGGCAAGCTTGTAGAGATCTCAGTTGTGTCTGTTACAATAGATGCCTTATGACTCTCAAATGCTGACTCCATATTCTTAGGATGGGTGATTGATGAAAATGACTTAGGAGTGACATGTTTTTATAATGACTTCTGTGGATATCAAGTGTCTAAAATTAATCATTGTTTAATTCTTGGAACGGTAACGACCACTAAGACTTCAAAGCGTGCACTTTACAAACCTTAATGACTCTTATTACTTGATTATTCTTCCTTTTTGGAAACTGATCCTGTAAAGATGATCTGAGTTACATTTATTAGTGATATTTTATTTATCTTTCCTTCTTTTTCTTTTATTCTTTTTTATGTGACAAAAGGGGATAAATAATAGTAAGTATTTAAGTGGAAACTGAACCCATTGAACATATATTGGTCATTTATTTTTTGTTACTTGCCCAGGGCGCATTTTTTTACTTTCTGTACATAGGTCTAAGAAAGAGCTTACAAACCTCAGACTTAGCCTATCAAACCCAGAAGGAGCTTACAAACCTCACATTCTGGTGTTGCCAAGGAAAGTTAAAAGGGCAACATATTTTAACTTTTTGTACATAATGTTAAGAAAGAAAAAATCTCTGACTTACCAATGAGACTCAGAAGGAGCTTACAAACCTCGTATTCTGGTGTTGCCAAAAGGAGTTAAAATGCAGTTATCTTGGTATTGTTAAATATGGAACTAAGGGGGAGCTTACAAACCTTAACCTTAGAACTGTTTGACTCAGGGGGAGCTTACAAATCTCAGACCTTGATGTCATTAAGAAGACTAATTTATTTTTCTTGAAAAATAGTTCTTAATGCTAGAGTAAATTAAACTCAACTGTGAGCTATCAGACTCAGGGGGAGCTTACAAACCTCATACCCTGTTGTTGCAGAGAAAAGTAAATGCCCAACATTTTCCTTTAAATACTTGTGTTTGTCATCATCAAAAAGGGGGAGATTGTTAGAACAAGATTTGTTCTTGATATTTTCTCTTTAGTTTTGATGATAACAAAAGTATTAAAAGTATAATGGCTTATTTGATGTGTGTTTTATTTAAGCAGGTTCTTGTCTTGTACATAAATAATCAGAATCTGTTTACTTAAGATACACTAGGAATTGCTTCATTGCTAGCTTCTGGTGGCAGAGTCTGAAGAATGATTTCTAGTGTGTGTCGCGGTGAGAATCGAATGTCAAGCTACTGATTAACTTGAATTGCAAATCGTTTATTTCACCACCGGTCTTTGATTTATCCAAGGGAAGGGAGAAAGATCAAATGTCCCACAGTATGCAATGCAAATGCAAAGCTAAGAGTCTAAGGTTCAGGGGATGTTTATACCTAGGGAAGGTGTTAGCATCCTAGATATCTGTAGTACTCTAGAGGAACCTCTTGTCTTATTATGTTATTTCCTATTTGTTATATGTTTGTTAAAGGGTAATGGGGTAGGAAGACCTAAAGTTTTATACCTAAGTTTGCTCGACAAGATATCACATCTTGTGCCCACATATCCTGTCGGGAGTGAAATCAGAGCACTTGTAGTTCCTCTCTGAAGGATACTAAAGGTTGTTTGAAAATGGTTTAGGAGAAAATATGAATCGTCATCTTAAGAAACCACCACAGTTTTAAGAATGGTCCTTTGCTTCATCTTAGGAGAAGGGCTCCAACTCGGATATATAATCGATGAGTATGCCTCATACCTCTCCTAAGTGGAAAAGGAATCCACATCTTGTTTGTATTTGTGGGGTATGAGATTGTATCTCTATTCTTTGAGATGATTCACATCTAATTATCTTGTGTGGAGAATTAGGTGAGCTAAAGTTGTTTGATTGTCTAATCAAGATTACGGGGGATTAACTTAGGAAAATCTATCCTAAAGTTGTTTAAGAAAATGCTTATATTAACGGGAGTATGAAAGCATATAGGGAGGGGGGTGAAATGCAAATGAAATGCACCATGCACGACAAGTGATTATCATGCATGGGGTTTTCCCTTGGATATAATGCAAGCAGTTAAATAGATGAATAAAGCATAAGAGCATAAAGCATTAAAGTTATAACCATGATTGGATATGCAAGCAAGATATTATGGTATACATCATGTCAAGCATACACGAAACTTAAGAAGGCTTAAGCATGTAAAAGAGTGGTGTTCTGGACTGGGTCAGAGTCTGCTCCTCAATCGAGCAGGCCTAACCCACACGTCTTGGGGTGGCCCAACGAGGGCCTCTTATCACAACCAACGTCGAGCACAGGCCCGCCTCAACCATGCCGGGCATGTGTAACACCTCGGCGGTGTTCGGGCGCACGCGGCATAGAGCGTCGGACAGAGGCACTAAGTCTCTCCGAGCTCGCCCCTCCTCGACACGTAAGGACATCTCCTTCAGCATATAAGTCCTCCCCGCGAGGACACGTCTCTCCCATGTCATACCCCAAATTTGTCCTAGTTGTTTATTACCTTCAGCTGTATATCCATTCACTAACCATTATTCAGAAAAATCCAAAAAAAATGTGTTGTCTTCAACTTCATCCCTCTTCTATCCATTTAACCTTTTCTATTATCCACAATCCATAACTTGTTTTAAAAAAAAAAAGAAACCTTTTTGTTACAAAAATCCAATTCATGTTTAAGATCTATTTCTTTCCATTTTAAATTCAAACCAAATCCATTGTCCATCCATATCCATTTACCGAACCATTATCCATCTTTATATCAATATCCATTTTATTTCCAATATCCATTTTTAACATCCAATTATCTATTATCCATGAAAATCTAATATCCATTATTCATAAAGATCTCTTTTTTTCTTATTTTTTCCATATTCATATTAAAGTCTACCAAAAACAATACAAGGCCCATCATCATTTCTTAAAAGCCCATTCTTGTTTCCAAAAATCCAATACTCATATTACAAAAAAAATAGAAAAAAGAGAAAACCATTACAATCACAAAAATAAAAATAAGTCATTAAAGTCCATTTGTAAGCAATACACAAAGTGTCCAAGCAGTACATGTAAGCCAAAACTCTACTCCCAAAATCTGCAGCCATTCACACAACCGTACACACATTAAGCCAATTTTTGCAGACCATGATTTCACACCAAGCCACCAAGACCAAGCCATTTTCACGACATCCACCAGCCATGAACAATTTGCAATGAACGACCCCACCATATGAAAAATAACCTGCGAAGAACAACACATTCTACAACAACTTCCAGCCATACTACCCCACGTTCTCATACATCAGCTACACCATATAACCAATACACACCACAAAAAGAAATTGGCAATACCACTCGTACGAAACCATACGCTGCAGCAGCACACTCCAAATATCAGCTGACCCCACTTGAAGCTACCATTCCGCAACACACACAACAATTCTGTAACGCACCACAATCCGCAACAAAACCGTTATACGCCGTACACACACGCCAGCTCACAATTTCCTCAATCCATTCTCATTTTACCCTCCCAAAATCTCTATAAAATCAACCTAATTCTTCACTCTGAAGGAAGCCCTAGCCGCCTCCAAAAACCCTGCTTCACGAAAAAAAGAGAAACCGAACCATTCACTGCAACATGAAAAATCCATCACTGCTCTGCAACCTTCAAAAAAACCGACCAACACTAGACCTCCTCCAACCTTCAACATAAAACATTAAAATTCCTCAACAACAACCACCAACAACCCTCTTCAACCCATAAATCAACCACAACTTTCCAATATTCCGAAACTCACAAATCCATTCAAAAATCAAAACCCACAAATCCCTTCAACCAACTTTCTTCCTTCAATCCACTCCAAATAAACCGAAACAAACCCAGTAACACATCAACCCCAAATTCCAAACCGAACCAGAAACCAAAGAGGGAAAAGAGGAATGATTTACAAACTGAAACATAAATATTGATGCAAACCTGAACGAAATCGCAATTCACACCGAGTTGAGCGAACGCGAAAACGAATCGGAATAAGGTTGAAATCACGATTTACTTTGCCCTGTTTTTGGATTGTTTTGCGTTGTCTTCTTTCTGATGTTGTTGTTTTGAAACACTGATGTGATGCCCTCTTTTTTGTTTTATTTTCTTTTTGTTTTACGCTTCTTTGATTTTCTTTTTTTAAAGAAAACACCATGATTATGATAATGGGCCTGAGAGCCCGTATGAATCTGGATCTACACATCATACCCTTCTTTTCATGCGCCTCCCTCTTTATCTCCATTTAATTTGTGTGCTATTTTATTTTCTTTTTTTGTTAGTTCATCATATGGTCTTGTTTAATTTATTTTTAATTTATTTCACTCCTATTTTTTTTTCCTTTTTTTTCGATTTTAGTCTTATTTAGGGCCAATGATATCAAAAACATCATGATTTGTTGATTTATTTCAAATAGATCTATAATCTTGATTAATATGAGGCCTATTTATTTTATTTTCGATTTATTTGTTTTTACCACTCATTTTGGGTCAATGAAAACCAAACATCAAAGATTTATCGATTTTCGATTTAAAATCTTAATAAAGGTGAGACCTTTCTTCTTTTTTCTCGATTTTATTTCATTTCTTATGATTTTCATTTCACATATTCTTTTATTTTCACTTTTGGTCAATGAAAACCAAACATCAAAGATTTATCGATTTTCGATTTAAAATATTGATAAAGGTGAGACCTTTCTTATTTTTCTCGATTTTATTTCATTTCTTATGATTTTCATTTCACATATTCTTTTATTTTCACTTTTGGTCAATGAAAACCAAACATCAAAGATTTATCGATTTTCGATTTAAAATCTTGATAAAGGTGAGACCTTTCTTATTTTTCTCGATTTTATTTCATTTCTTATGATTTTCATTTCACATATTCTTTTATTTTCACTTTTGGTCAATGAAAGTCAAAAATCATAGCTTGTCGATTATCGATCTAAGTCTTGATTAGGACGAGGCCAACTTTATTATATCTTGTTCATTTTTATCTTTATTATATTGTTCATATTATTCATATTGTCCATATCATATTATTCATACTTATTCATCTAACCATTTCCTTTGTTCATACTTTAATCAAAAAACATTAACAAATATCGAAACCCTAAAACAATAATTTGATGAACTGTTGGTTACTATACTTCGCTTGGAGATTTGGTTCAAGGCTTAGTTTAGGACACCTTGCACACACACGGCTTTCTCTTGGGCTACCTTACAATGAGACCCTTTATTTCATGCCATCCCTTGTAATTTACATGTACCCCGCTCCCCATTCCGATGTACGCATTTAGTGTTCTTTTGATTGTGGTTTGTTTACTAGGAGCACCCCTAGGGACTAGCATAGACAACCCATTTTTAAACTAATTCTCGATTCGTCGTTGAGCCATTTTCAAACAAACCCATTTTCAACCAAACCCTCGATTCGTCGTCGAGCCATTTTCAAATCAACCTCAAAACCAAACTCTTTTTCAAAGTAACCTCTTCGCATACAAATAAACCCTTGATCCAACGTCAAGCGGATTTTCACAATAAAACTCAAAAACAACTAACAACTATCGCAACTCTTTTAAGGTGAAAAATGGGGGTTCAAGTCTTTGATCTTCCTTCGATTGTTTGGGTGCGAGTTCTCTTACTCGCGTGTGAGCAATTGACGCCTTTTCTTTTAACAAATCAAATCCTTTTCAAAATAACCAAGCGCATACAATAAACCCTTGATCCCACGTCAAGCGGACTTTCATAATCAAACCTCAAAACGACTAACAACTATCAAAACTCTTTCAAGGTGAAAAATAGGGGTTCAAGTGTTTGATCTTCCTTCGATTGTTTGGGTGCGAGTTCTCTTACTCGTGTGTGAGCAATTGACGCCTCTTTTAAAAATCAACCAACTCCCTTGTTTTGTGGGCGTACCATGAACTACGACTGCTCTGATTCTTTATTCTCGTTCGAATAAATACACGTAGGCACAAGATTGCGATGATCTTGGCAAGCACATTTTTTTCTTTTTCCCCCGTTTCCACACTTTTTCTTTTTCCCCCGTTTCCACACTTTTTCTTTTTCCCCGTTTCCACACTACCATCTTTTTCCGTCCCTTCCCGTAGTCAAACTACGATGGCTCTGATTCCTCATTCTCATCCGAATGAGCATATGTAGGCTCGAGGTCGCGATGATCTTGCCGAGCACCCTATCCTAAAACCACCCATTTCCCCTAGCATCATTTCTTTTTATCTTACCGTTTCACATTTATTTTTAAGAAGAAAACAAACAAGCTTAGCTAACGAGTATCATGATTCGAATCAAGAGGTTCCCGTTGAGTACAACGAACGTGAGGGGGTGCGCGTACCTTCCCCTCATGTAACTGACTCCCGAACCCAAAATGTGGTTGCGACGACCATGTTCTTATCCACTCCCTAAAGGTTTTCTCGATATTTTCCTTTCCCTCTTTTGGGATAAATAAATTTTGGTGGCGACTCTATCGAACCATTTTCCGTGCCTTTCGCGCGATGGTCGTGTCTTCAATTAAGTAATTTTTTCGAGGTGCGACAGATGACGACTCTGCTGGGGATTAACATTTGCTCCATGCAAGAGAGAGTCGAGCCTATCTTGATTCGAATCGTGAGCTTGTTAGTTTTATTTATCTGTTTTCTTCTCGCCTTATGTATTCGTTTTCCTATTCCTTATTTATGTTACCTTTCGTGACATTGTTGGGTTATTCTGACATTGGGAACTTTGTGAGATGGCTCTACACCCGAGTCGAGAAAAACCCTAAGATTAGGATGGTGGTTGTGTAGTGTAGGCTTGCGTGGTCTCTTCCACGTGAGTTAAAGCGAAAACCCCGCTTGGAGTAGATTCCCTTGGAGATATTATTGTTGTGGTGAATCTTTGCCATGGCGGTAATATTTTCGAGGTGTGTCGTTGATCCCAAGGACCATTAACCCTTTTATCCATGGTGGTTGGTAGTGTTAACTCCTTGTGGGTTAATACGAATGCCCCAATCAGATGAGATCCCTCGAACGTATTACTTCCTGACAGTAATATTTTTGACCTCGATCTAGGATTCTGAGAACTCTATTTAGAACCCGTGTGTCGATGGTTGTGTAGTGGGCGCCTCCGAGGAGTCTTTCACGTGGGGAAGAAATGAAGACCTCACCTAGACGAGATTATTTCGAGGATATTATAATCAGATGTCTCTTCGTCTTGGTTATAATGTGTCAAAATATATCCATAACTCTAGGCACCTACCCGTTTTAGAAACTTACCCGTGGGCTTTCTTTGATCCTAGTTGTGGTTCTTGACCCGTTATCTCCGGCCAACCGCAGAACTGTTTGAAGCTGTTTGATTCCGCGATCCTGGATCTTGCATCTTGCATTGCATCTCATGTTATTGCATTGCATTGCATCTGTTACGCATCTTGCATCTGCATTTCAACTTTAGAATCTCACTTTAACTCCCTTCCTTCTCCAGTAAATCAAGTTGATTCCTCGACACCGGTACGCAACTCGAGCCAATACTAGATGAATGATGGAGCAGATTCAACAAGAGCAATCCGGCTTCAGAGAAGAGTTGGACTCTATCAAAGGAAAGATCGATCAGATTCTCGAAGCCATCATGATGGCCAGAAAGGAGGAAGAATTGCGTGAAGTTGCTGCTGCCAACAACATTGTGCCTGTTCAAGCATCTACCTCAAGGCTCTCTGTTCCTGTTCCCAACCCCATCACTTATGGGGTACCAATGGACTTTGCTCCTGCCACATCTCAACCACTTCCAACATGTGGAGTTACTGTTAGTGCCATTCTGCAAGCCTAACCTATTGTCGCTCAGATTTCTATTCCTCATGCTGAAGAAAATCTGCTAGATCAGTATGATGAGGTACAGAACTACCATGCTGCTATCCCAATTGTCAATCCTACTGCTGCTCAAGATTTTGAAGCTATCAAGATGTGTCGTGATCTAGCTGAGAAACTCCGAGTCATGGAGGGACGCAACTCAACTTCTTTGAATGCTTTGGATATGTGCTTGGTGCCAGATGTTGTCATTCCTCCCAAATTTAAAGTGCAAGAATTCCCAAAGTACAAAGGTCTCAGTTGTCCTCACATTCATCTGAAGATGTACTGCCGCAATATGGCTGCCTATGCCAAAGATGAAAAGCTGATGATCCATTACTTCCAAGACAGCTTGTCTGGGGCATCACTCGAGTGGTATATGCAACTGGAGCGTAGCAATGTGCCCACTTGGGATGAGCTAGCTGATTCATTTATCAAGTAATACAAATACAACACTGACCTTGCTCCAAATCGTACTCAACTTCAGAGTATGGCTCAAAAGGACAACGAATCCTTTAAGGAGTACGTGCAACGCTGGAGAGAGCTAGCTGCAAGGGTGCATCCACCTCTGGTTGACCGTGAACTGATTGACATCTTCATGGGTACTTTGCAAGGCCAATACTATGAGAAGTTGATTGGTAATGTTTCTGCCGGATTCTCTGATTTAGTAATTGCCGGTGAGAGAATTGAAGAAGGTCTGAAAAGTGGAAAGATCCAAGGAGGTTCTAGCAGTCAGTCTGCAGCCAAGAAGCCCTTCAATGGATACAAGAAAAAAGAAGGTGAAACAAATGTTGTCGCTGCTCAGAAAGGGCAAGCTCAACAACAAGCTCCTGCTTAAATGCCTTTTCAAATGCCATACTTCCAGTATCTGTATGTTGCTGCTACACAATATGCTTCGATGCCTTATCAGCCAACTGTTCAAGCTGTTCAAACTCCAATGCCTCAGCAACAGGCTCCTCAGCAACAATCCTACAATCAACAAGGGTATCAGTATCCTCCTCAATATCAACAACAGAGAGCTGCTCAACAACGTCAGCCTAATCAACAGAGGACAAGGAGGTCAAATAGAGACTTTGATCGCCTACCTACGTCATATGCTCAGATCTTTGCTCAATTGACGGAGAAGAGGGCAATCGCTCTGAGGGACCTAGCTCCTCCAACTGTCATTCCCCCAGATTATGATGCTAATGCTCATTGCGAGTTTTATAAGGGTGCTCCAGGGCATACGATCGAGGACTGCAGAGCTTTCAAACACAAGGTTCAAGACATGATCGACTCAAAATTTCTCACGTTCAATGGGAGGGCTCCAAACATCATCAAAACCCCGCTGCCGCCACCAAACTAGTGTCAGCATCAAGTCAAGTCAAGTTTATTCCCCGAAGAAGGCAGACATGTTGCCATTCCATCATTTGCATTCTTGTATTTTCGTCTTTATTTGTTTAAGTACTGTATGCTTTGAACATTGTCGTTTGTATTTGGTTTTCTTAATGTATTGACAATGCATGCTTTGAATCAGTTATGTCGTATTCACTCATTTTTTCCTTTTACTGCAAATCACCGATGCATTTATCCACTTCACTCTCTATATCAAACTGTTGTTAGCAATGATTGGAGGGAGGATGATGACAACGAAATACCCATAATTGCAAAATGTATGCTTTCAAACAAAATCTCGTTGATGATGTACATGCATTGTTTCAAACCCCCAAACACTGGAGAAACAAGGAGTTAATCCCTAGTAAACCACTTCGAGCCTAGAAGTAGTAGTTTCCTTCGGATATTCAAACCCTTACACTCAACCTGGGGCAGGGTAGTGTTCAGTTAACCCAATTACACACTCAAATCACAAAGCAAAATCCAAAAGACATGATGGTTGTTCATCAAAGACCCATGACTTGGCAGTCACTATCCTCCAACAAAACAAAACAAAAACAAAAAAAATCAAAAGTCTGCTAAGTCAAGCGCCTCAAAGGGGACTTAGACAAAAATCAAGGCAATCTCGATGGACTCGAAAAGCGAAATCAGCCCATGCAAAAGATAGGGATCAAAAACAAAAATCAAAGA
Organism: Lathyrus tuberosus; assembly: GCA_022829125.1. Taxonomy (NCBI): domain Eukaryota; kingdom Viridiplantae; phylum Streptophyta; class Magnoliopsida; order Fabales; family Fabaceae; genus Lathyrus; species Lathyrus tuberosus. The sequence goes on from JALAZF010000353.1 coordinate 3,668,393, forward strand.
GGTCCTCGAATCCTCAACAAAAACAAAATAAGATCCAGTGACCACCAAATCAAAACCAAAGGGTCACTAACATCCATCAAAAACAAAACAAAGGTGACTGTCATTTCAAGCATACCTTGAACCATCAACCCTTTTGGAATACAAACATGTGCAGATTTAACTAAATGTAGGATTGGAGATCATCACGAAGAAGGGGTGGGTACAAATTATACTTTGAGCCTGATATCCTTTGTTTCATAACCGCGAACCAGACCACGTTACAACCCTCAAAAGACCTAATTGAGGCGAGGTTTATTCTAAAAGCATACTATTGCAAGGTTGCGTAAATTGACTCCCCATATTTGCTAATCTTCAGCATTGGTGTCATTCTCCTTGTTATATCTTTCACACCATCAAAATTAGCACAACGTCTGGACTAACGGTTCATTCGTCTCACCATCACGACACTCCAATAAACGACTCTTTTTCAAAACTTGCATGAGCATTGCATTAAGATTACCATTTGTGAAGGTGCAATTTTAACTACAAATCAGTGCTAAACATCCAAAAAATTCCAACAAGGGGCAAGCGAAGAGGAATTTGAACTTTCAGTGGTGCCGACCCAAAGCAAGACTACCTAAGACCCACAGGTTGGGGCAAATCCTTCAATAGCTTAATCAGGGGCAAGCCATCTCAAAGCACATCAAAGCTCAACTTTCAAAGATTAACTTCCAGAACTGGGTAGTCAGGGGCAGACCATTACCATGTTCAGACTGGGGCAAGACCTACTGCAGCAGGCAGATCCTCTGTATCTTCAAGTTGGTCAAGTAGACCTTGCCAGACACTGACAATCACCGAGCTCAGAGCAAGTACAATCTTCATGAGTCGAACACGTTGCTACACTCATTTTAAAGTCATCCTGATCATCAAGCACAGAGTCGGGGTCTTCTCAGAAACGACTTATCATTAAGCAATCAAACTTGAGGCCTCGAGAGCATCTTCGTCTGCTTCAATCACGACGTCTCCAACAAACTGAGTGTCGAGGAAATCAAATCCCTCCCACCTCCCAAATTCCAATCCGCATTGGCAACTACCAAAAGTCCACCATGCTGGCACCTCCAAAAATATCCAATCACCTGTCTGCAAACATACGCATCATATGCATCGCATTCGTCATCATAAACATCATATGCATCCCAAAACCAAATCATATTTCCACAGCACTTGCATCTCCGCGCGTCAGCATTTGCATTGCACATCATTACAAAATCAAGCATTCATACATGCGTAAGATCCAGGGTCATTCTCAAGACTGCAAGACGATCTTCAGCCCAGCCAGGGGCATCTTCATCAGTCTGTGGGCGTTCCTCACAAAGTTATATCTCAAGACCAAGACGATCTTTAGCCCAGCCATGGGCATCTTCTTCAGATCCGTGGGCGTTCCTCACGAAGTTTTCAACCTTTTGTTGAATAATCCCAAGCTTAAGGTGATCTTTAGCTCAATCAAGGGCATCTTCTTCACGTTCATGAGCGTTCCCCATGAAGTTCTTCAACCTTTTGTTGATAAAGCTGTGACCTCCAAGCAAGTCAGTGGGCGTTCCTCATTGAATTGTGTTTCTCAACCTTTTGTTAAAGAAGTTGTCATCCTCATCTCAACCAATAAACATTCCTCCGAGTCAGTGGGCGTTCCTCATTGAGTTCTTTACTTCAACCTTTTGTTGATGTCTCCAAAAAAAATTCACTCATCATATCCCCAGCAAATTTGGCCTTTTGTCAATTGCCTTACTATCATCCTTTTGGTGGTAGTCAAACCCTGTCAACCCAATTTAGCCTGCATCCTTTCGGTGTTGGTAACCCTTAATCTCAGAAATTTCCTATCATCCTTTTGGTGGTAGCCGTTCATATTGTCAACTTAACCTTCATCCTTTTGGTGTTGGTCCTCGCAAGTGGGAAGTTCCTATCATCCTTGTGGTGGTAGTAGCTTGTATTGATCCATCATCCTTTTGGTGTCGCCGATCCGTGAACCCTTGGTCTGTGTGTCATCCTTTTGGTGAGTGACAACCTTTGTTATCGTTTTGCTTGCTATTATCCTTTTGGTAGAAGTAAGTTGTATCCGCTATCATCCTTTTGGTGATAGGTCTGTCATCCTTTTGGTGTCAGATAGCTGTGTGTGTGTGCCCTATTATCCTTTTGGTAATAGCAGACTTTGACCTCATTTTCATCATTTTGGTGGAAGGGTCTCTGTGTGTGTGCCATATTATCCTTTTGGTAATAGCAGGCTTTGACCTCATTTTCATCCTTTTGGTGGAAGGGTCTGTGTGTGTGTGTGCCATATTATCCTTTTGGTAATAGCAGGCTTTGACCTCATTTTCATCCTTTTGGTGGAAGGGTCTGTTTGTGTGCCCTATTATCCTTTTGGTAATAGCAGGCTTTGACCTCATTTCCATCCTTTTGGTGGAAGGGTCTGTGTGCGTGTGTGTGCCCTATTATTCTTTTGGTAATAATAGGCTTTGACCTCATTTCCATCCTTTTGGTGGAAGGGTCTGTGTGTGTGTGCCCTATTATCCTTTTGGTAATAGCAGACTTTGACCTCATTTTCATCCTTTTGGTGGAAGGATCTGTGTGTGTGTGCCCTATTATCCTTTTGGTAATAGCAAGCTTTGACCTCGTTTTCCATCCTTTTGGTGGAAGGGTCGGTGTGCGTGTGTGCCCTATTATCCTTTGGGTAATAGCAGGCTTTGACCTTATTTTCATCCTTTTGGTGGAAGGGTCTGTGTGTGTGTGCCCTATTATCCTTTTCGTAATAGAAGGCTTTGACCTCATTTCCATCCTTTTGGTGGAAGGGTCGGTGTGCGTGTGTGCCCTATTATCCTTTTGATAATAGCAGGCTTTGACCTCATTTTCATCCTTTTAGTGGAAGAGTGTGTGTGTGTGTGTTCACTATCATCCTTTTGGTGATAGGTCTGTCATCCTTTTGGTGTCAGATTTATTCTGTTATTCCACCTCCCAAGCATTTTCTTTCTTTTCAGACAAATTTGTGGTCTTCTTCATATCTAATTGTCTTCTACCTTGAAAGAATGGACGTCATAGCAGTTCATCTTTCTCGGTTTAAGCCAATTAGATAGGGGCATCTGTCATACCCCAAATTTGTCCTAGTTGTTTATTACCTTCAGCTGTATATCCATTCACTAACCATTATTCAGAAAAATCCAAACAAATATGTGTTGTCTTCAACTTCATCCCTCTTCTATCCATTTAACCTTTTCTATTATCCACAATCCATAACTTGTTTTAAAAAAAAAAAGAAACCTTTTTGTTACAAAAATCCAATTCATGTTTAAGATTTATTTCTTTCCATTTTAAATTCAAACCAAATCCATTGTCCATCCATATCCATTTACCGAACCATTATCCATCTTTATATCAATATCCATTTTATTTCCAATATCCATTTTTAACATCCAATTATCTATTATCCATGAAAATCTAATATCCATTGTTCATAAAGATCTTTTTTTCTCTTATTTTTTCCATATTCATATTAAAGTCTACCAAAAACAATATAAGGCCCATCATCATTTCTTAAAAGCCCATTCTTGTTTCCAAAAATCCAATACTCATATTACAAAAAAAATAGAAAAAAGAGAAAACCATTACAATCATAAAAATAAAAATAAGTCATTAAAGTCCATTTGTACGCAATACACAAAGTGTCCAAGCAGTACATGTGAGCCAAAACTCTACTCCTAAAATCTGCAGCCATTCACACAACCGTACACACATTAAGCCAATTTTTGCAGACCATGATTTCACACCAAGCCACCAAGACCAAGCCATTTTCACGACATCCACCAGCCATGAACAATTTGCAATGAACGACCCCACCATATGGAAAATAACCTGCGAAGAACAACACATTCTACAACAACTTCCAACCATACTACCCCACGTTCTCATACATCAACTACACCATATGACCAATACACACCACAAAAAGGAATTGGCAATACCACTCGTACGACACCATACGCTGCAGCAACACACTCCAAATATCAGCTGACCCCACTTGAAGCTACCATCCCGCGACACACACAATAATTCTGCAACGCACCACAATCCGCAACAAAACCGTTATACACCGTACACATACGCCAGCTCACAATTTCCTCAATCCATTCTCATTTCACCCTCCCAAAATCTCTATAAAATCAACATAATTCTTCACTCTGAAGGAAGCCCTAGCCGCCCCCAAAAACCCTGCTTCACGAAAAAAGAGAAACCGAACCATTCACTGCAACATGAAAAATCCATCACTGCTCTGCAACCTTCAAAAAAACCGACCAACACTAGACCTCCTCTAACTTTCAACATAAAACATTAAAATTCCTCAACAACAACCACCAACAACCCTCTTCAACCCATAAATCAACCACAACTTTCCAATATTCCGAAACTCACAAATCCATTCAAAAATCAAAACCCACAAATCCCTTCAACCAACTTTCTTCCTTCAATCCACTCCAAATAAACCGAAACAAACCCAGTAACACATCAACCCCAAATTCCAAACCGAACCAGAAACCAAAGAGGGAAAAGATGGAATGATTTACAAACTGAAACATAAATATTGATGCAAACCTGAACGAAATCGCAATTCACACCGAGTTGAACGAACGCGAAAACGAATCAAAATAAGGTTGAAATCACGATTTACTTTGCCCTGTTTTTGGATTGTTTTGCGTTGTCTTCTTTCTGATGTTGTTGTTTTGAAACACTGATGCGATGCCCTCTTTTTTGTTTTATTTTCATTTTTTTTACGCTATTTTGCTTTTCTTTTTTTAAAGAAAACACCATGATGATGATAATGGGCCTGAGAGCCCATATGAATCTGGATCTACACATCATACCCTTCCTTTCATGCGTCTCCCTCTTTATCTCCATTTAATTTGTGTGCTATTTTATTTTCTTTTTTTTGTTAGTTCATCATATGATCTTGTTTAATTTATTTTTAATTTATTTCACTCCTATTTTTTTCCTTTTTTTTCGATTTTAGTCTTATTTAGGGCCAATGATATCAAAAACATCATGATTTGTTGATTTATTTCAAATAGATCTATAATCTTGATTAATATGAGGCCTATTTATTTTATTTTCGATTTATTTGTTTTTACCACTCATTTTGGGTCAATGAAAACCAAACATCAAAGATTTATCGATTTTCGATTTAAAATCTTGATAAAGGTGAGACCTTTCTTCTTTTTTCTCGTTTTTATTTCATTTCTTATGATTTTCATTTCACATATTCTTTTATTTTCACTTTTGATCAATGAAAACCAAACATCAAAGATTTATCGATTTTCGATTTAAAATTTTGATAAAGGTGAGACCTTTCTTCTTTTTCTCGATTTTATTTCATTTCTTATGATTTTCATTTCACATATTCTTTTATTTTCACTTTTGGTCAATGAAAGTCAAAAATCCTAGCTTGTCGATTATCGATCTAAGTCTTGATTAGGACGAGGCCAACTTTATTATATCTTGTTCATTTTTATCTATATTATATTATTCATATTGGCCATATCATATTATTCATACTTATTCATCTAACAATTTCCTTTGTTCATACTTTAATCAAAAAACATTAATAAATATCGAAACCCTAAAACAATAATTTGATGGACTGTTGGTTACTATACTTCGCTTGGAGATTTGGTTCAAGGCTTAGTTTAGGACACCTTGCACACACACGACTTTCTCTTGGGCTACCTTACAATGAGACCCTTTATTTCATGTCATCCCTTGTAATTTACATGTACCCCGCTCCCCATTCCGATGAACGCATTTAATGTTCTTTTGATTGTGGTTTGTTTACTAGGAGCACCCCTAGGGACTAGCATAGATAACCCATTTTCAAACTAATTCTCGATTCGTCATCGAGCCATTTTCAAACAAACCCATTTTCAACCAAACCCTTGATTCGTCGTCGAGCCATTTTCAAATCAACCTCAAAACCAAACTCTTTTTCAAAGTAACCTCTTCGCATACAAATAAACCCTTGATCCAACGTCAAACGAATTTTCACAATAAAACTCAAAAACAACTAACAACTATCGCAACTCATTTAAGGTGAAAAATGGGGGTTCAAGTCTTTGATCTTCCTTCGATTGTTTGGGTGCGAGTTCTCTTACTCGTGTTTGAGCACTTGACGCCTCTTCTTTTAACAAATCAAATCTTTTTCAAAATAACCAAGCGCATACAATAAACCCTTGATCCCACGTCAAGCGGACTTTCATAATCAAACCTCAAAACGACTAACAACTATCGAAACTCTTTCAAGGTGAAAAATGGGGGTTCAAGTCTTTGATCTTCCTTCGATTGTTTGGGTGCGAGTTCTCTTACTCGTGTGTGAGCAATTGACGCCTCTTTTAAAAATCAACCAACTCCCTTGTTTCGTGGGCGTACCACGAACTACGACTGCTCTGATTTTTTATTCTCGTTCGAATAAAGATACGTAGGCACAAGATTGCGATGATCTTGGCGAGCACACTTTTTTCTTTTTCCCCCGTTTCCACACTTTTTTCTTTTTCCCCCGTTTCCACACTTTTTCTTTTTCCCCGTTTCCACACTACCATCTTTTTCCGTCCCTTCCCGTAGTCGAACTACGATTGCTCTGATTCCTCATTCTCGTCCGAATAAGCATACGTAGGCCCGAGGTCGCGATGATCTTGCCGAGCACCCTATCCTAAAACCACCCATTCCCCTAGCATCATTTCCTTTTATCTTACCGTTTCACATTTATTTTTGAGAAGAAAACAAACAAGCTTAGCTAACGAGTATCGCGATTCGAATCAAGAGGTTCCCGTTGAGTACAACGGACGTGAGGGGCCACGCGTACCTTCCTCTCACGTAACCGACTCCCGAACCCAGAATGTGGTTGCGACGACCATGTTCTTATCCACTCCCTAAAGGTTTTCTCGATATTTTCCTTTCCCTCTTTTGGGATAAATAAAGTTCCGTGACGACTCTGTCGAACCGTTTTCCGCGCCTTTCGCGCGAGGGTCGTGTCTTCGATTAAGCGATTTTTTCGAGGTGCGACATCCCCGACACACAAGACTCCTCCCCGCGAGGACACATTCTCATGTAACTGCCCACTCCCGATTGAATCGGTCTGCCCTAATTCCGGAGATCTAGGAGCGGTTACCCCAGGGCGAAGACCACGCGCTGGTCTTCACTACGCCACGTAAGCCCTAACAGTTGCTTGGATTGGGCCTGACAATCCAGCTCAGTGCTAGTGACCGTTGGCTCCGCGCTAGGGGCTCTCTATAAATACCCTCTCACTTGAGAGGGTCAGGTGACTCACTTTTTTACACCTTAACCTTCTTCTCTTGTACTTGCTTTTTCTCTATTATTGATTAGAAAAAAGAGTTAAAATTAAATTTAAAATAAAAAAGGAAACGGAAGAAAACGGCGCAGCAAAAAGGAGGCTGTCATGGACCTCTGATCAGATCAAATCTTGGCCGTCTGATCAGATGGAATCAGACGGTCAACTCCAATCAAGAACCCCGGGCCGAGGGTGCACGGTAAGGTTACGGACGCGTGCGCATGGAATCCACGAGCAACATAAATTCACTAAAGGGGAAACTCTCAAATCCCTTCCGTCTCTCTCTCGGTGAAAACTCTCGCTCTTCAATCGCCACCATTTCTAACTTGACGACAAACACCACGATGGCTCCATCTCGCTTCTCCTTCCGCTGCTTTAATCGTACGTCCACCATCATCTCGCCGGCTTCTCGTCTTCTCTAAACCTCAAATTTTGGATGAAGCAAACCCTAACCCTAATTCCTAAAACCAAACCCTAATCTAACCTAATCAAACGATCTAAACTCCCTAAACCAAAACAGCGATCAAGAGTACAAACAATCAAATGCGAGCTTACAGTTTAGAGTAAAGAAGGCCTTACAGCAAATGGACGTGATCGGAAGAGAAAGCGACGGCGGCGCGTGTGTCTGCTTCATAGGTAGCTCCTCTGTGTCCTTTCCTTTCTTCAATTTGAATAGTTTGATTTGAGTGACGGATGCGTCGTGTTCCTCGGTTTCAGGGATTCGTCAAATAGCCAGGAGTTGGGGAATGATGGAGATGTGATCACCTGGTCTTGAAGATAAGTCCCATCTTCTATTATTATTATTCCAATTTCTTTCTGTTTTACCCTTTCTGAGAATACGTGTGTGATTGTGAATTTCTGGTGACGGAGTTGATGAATTCTGGCGTAAATTTGAATGGTTTCTGAATGTTTTGGTATATGATTGGTTTGAAATGCTGGTTTTATGAATTGATGTATTGGTTTTGAGTGGTTTGAATTCTTTGATTGTATGGATGGTGTGAGGTATCATAAATTGGTCTATTGGTTTTGAGGCCAATTGGTTTCTGATATGTGATCGCTGTCATCTCCCCCCTCTGATGCGTGTGAATATGCCTTATATAGGTGAACCAATTTGAATGCTCTTTTACTAGGTGTTGGAAACATGTTTTATCCAATTAAGAAGGTTTTTGAAATTTGTCTGATATCTGTTTAAAAACAATGTCTAAGGATGGTTTTGGAAATGTTTTGACAGATCGGTTCTGCTTTAGGAAATGAGTTTAAACTTGTCTTAGACATGTTTGTTGACTGTTATGGGAATAATTTGAAAATGCCTGAAGCCTGTCTTGAATCAATGATGACGAGGAACATGTTTTGTCTTTATCCTTTTCAGGTTCGATATGTTTGGGATATGTTTTGGAAACGTTTTTTTGATATTGTCTGAAGCATGTTTCTCTGGGAGTGTTATGACCTTGGCTTGAACGTGTCTTTCCAAAAGTTTATGAATTTGTTTCTCGTCCAAAAGTGCGAACAGGGCAAGCTGACTTATACTTGTTGGTTTCAGGTGTCACATTCTAGTCATTCAGCATGATAGGAATGTCTGCGAACTACACAAAGGTGGTTTTAAGAACTTGATCACGTGTTTGCGAATTAGCAGGAAGAAGGTGGTATAGCAGGTGCAGACCAGAGGCGGATTATAGTGAAGCGCATTTTGTGCGATGTAGATGTTGTTGAAGCAGAACATAGGGTTGTTGCTTTCTCTTTTGGCGATTCCTTGTAATTGGTAACACCAACAACAATGGGCTTTGTAACTAAGGCTTTTTTTCTTCTCCTCTTCATGTATGTGTAATTGTTTTTTTTCATTTCAGCAATAGAATCCAAATGATGTAGAAATGGATAGAGCTGCTTCTAAGATGCTCTAAAAACCAAACTTGTTAGGATGTTCAAATTCTAATTGCTCCTTGGCCAAAACAAGCTACTGTAAGTTATTGTCTCTAAATGAGAGTTCTCTGAGAGTACCAATATCATAATCAGTAGAAAAGACTGTAGGACTTATGTCTTCACATGCTTCATCCTTACTGTTATAGGCCTTTGGATCACTGCAGCAGCTCGGGGCGGGCGCTTTGGTACCGGCGTAAAATCCGTTCAAATTTCTTATGTTGTTTAGATAGTACAGTGGCAGGGTGAGTATGATCGCATATATGCTCATACGCCGCCATCTTGGAATTACACGACGACATGAGTTGTAGGATTTGTCCATCTGTTGTGATAGTTTTAGGAGTTGTGACTTAGATGCACCTTTTATTTGCATACAGGGTGTGACTTGTTTGTAAAGTTTGATGATGATGATTCTTTTCACATGTGCTTTTGCTTAAATAGGTGTAGAACGAAAGCAGCGGCTGAATGAAAAGGAAGAGGAACGGGGAAAAAGATAACAGCCACGAGATGTCACTTTCTCCAAAGATGGGAGGACGTGACATAAGCACGGGCCGGATGATGAATAAGCTTGGCGTTTTGGCATCTGATCGTTACAAGTCCCAGCCTTTTATTTTTCTTTGGAAATTCTTTTAATATCTTTAACTTGACTTGTAATGAACCTTTAAACATTGTACACTTAAATCCTGAATTCTTGAATCTTGGAGTCAATTTGCTTGTCATGTGAACTTTGTATGGCTTGAATAATGTAAATTGAGATCTTTAGACTTGTATTGCATCTTGAGCAATTCTGATATGCTTCTACAATGAGGTAGAACTTCTCCGTACAACAGCTCATCTAGAGCAAGCTACTGGCATTGTAAATATGTCCTTCTTGCAAGAAAATATTTCTCGATGCAACTTGTGCAGTGTCTGAAACAACAGCTAGCATTAGTGGACTCCATGCAAGGACCGTAAGATTATTAACAGCATCAGCTAAACGTGTACGGAGCAAACTAGAAGTTTTGCAAGAACTTCACTTTTATGGGACACATGTTGTACAATCAATTTTGCAGCTGTAATAGTATTCATTGTTTGTATTCAATTGAGTGTTTAATATTTCAAACAATATATCGTGTATAATGTCAACCGTATTAACCTTGTAGGGACCGACAATCACGTTATTATATAATTTGTGCTTGACCACACCATTTGGAGACTATTGCAAGAAATTCAAAGCATCACGAATCATTCCACTTTCCAAGTAAATATTCAACACAAGAATTTTGAGAAATAATATCTGGCACGATGTTATTCTTTACCATCAACTCATATATATCCATTGGCCATCTCTGCCTTATTTGTAACTTGAGTATTTGAAATTTATGAACTTGATCTTTGGATTTTTAGAAACAGAGCTTGGATTTCTTGTAAAGGACTTCCCAATCTTGTACCACTTTGTATTGAGATCTTGAATTTAAGAATCTAAACAAGATGCTGACCAAAAAGTTCTCCTTGAAAGACGAATCTTTCACACAACTTTAAGTCAAATTCTTTGGCCGTAGGACACTTAGAACCAATGAGCCACTAGCATTAATCTTCAATCTGATCCCAAATCAATCATGTTTAGAACCAATGAGCCACTAGCATTAATCTTCAATCTGATCCCAAATCAATCACGTTTCTCTTGACAAGTTCATAGAAGCATTTTGATTGAATGAAATTCCGAGCAAGCCTTTAGATTATGCTGACCTTTTCACGTGAACCATTCCTTAAGGAATCTTTGGAAACAAGGACACAACTTGGGATATAACTTGCCACAAAACCTTAACCACCCTTTGAATAACCATGCCTCATACTAATTGACAAGAAAACCTAATTCTCCTTGAATCTTCTGAGAAATCTTGAGAAGAAAAGACCTTGTATTGACTGAGGGACCATAAGAATGAGGGTATATCGTTCTATAGGAAATCAATAGAACTTGTGGAGACCAGAGAACCTCCACAAACACACACACAACACAACCTTCAAGATCTTAAACTTTCTGCAGCAACACCTGTGTTCATAAATGAAGCAAGCAGACAAAAACTAGATATAGTCGTTAATTATGCATGAAAGATTGACCTAAGATGTTATGCAAAGAGCAAAACAGGGATTTTAGGGTCAAAAATTAGGGCGTGACAGTGTGGTTTGACGAAGACTCTGAACTAAAGGCCTCAGCATTCAGACGAGTTTCTACAGTTGGTAATTGTATATCAGCATCTAGTACTATTCAATGTTGGTGATAAAGTTGTGGACTATCCGTACTATTGAATGCAAGTTGTATTGTCTTATTAGTCTGTCAGCTTGAGTCTACAGAATTACAAGGCTCAAGAAAAGTTGGTACGTTTTATGAATGTCTACTCCCAACGTCTCTACACTACAAGAAAAATACCATTTACCTACGGCTGGTTATAGCTACAATGAATGAATTCGTAGGTATATGACTAAAAATTATCATGACACATTTCGTCACAAAATCTCACGCGCGAGTTTCCCTCAATAATTTTGTATCATATAATAAATTTTCATTTCCCCATAAAGTAAAAAAAATAACTCAAAACCTAATGTCATCAAAATATAAATTTTTTCTACCATTCTTGATCTTCTCTTTTTATCCTTTTTATTTATCTTTCACTCCTTCTATGGAATCCAATATACCTTTCTTTCTCTTCTTACCGTCGTCGCACACTCTATCGACTGCTGTGAGCGAGACCCCTGCAAGGCTCTTATTGAATTTATGTGTGTCCTATATCTTTGTGTATTTCAACAGTCACGATTTCTAGGTTTTCTAAATCGCAAGCTTTTGTTCCAAGTGTGTTTGCTCCCAGTTTCCCTCACTCTGATTTTCAATGGTCTCATTGTTTTGCAGACTTCACATTTTGGGTTGCAATAGCTCTTATTGGGTTTCCTATTTGATTTGCATTCCCTATTGTGTGTCAATTTTAAAGGTAACTTCTTTGATTTTGCTTCTGATTTTATTTTGAAGGCACCCGTCAATTTAATGCTCCTCAATTAAGCATTTTTCCCAATTATTGATGATTTATTTAGGATCTAAAACACTTTTTTTTTGTCTTCTGAATCATGTGAGTCAAGGATGAATGTCAATTTCATGGTGAATGTTCTTTTCTGTATACATAACTCCTGCTCCATATGATTGTAATGGCAATGTATAAGGTAGGTCTTAAGAAATTTCCTAACTATTCTCTCTCAACTTTATCCAAATATCAGTTTTAGTTTGTTTCAGATTGCTTAATTTTTGGAATTAGGAATCACTTTTCTTCGTCATATTAAGTTTTATAGCAATGTAGATGTGTTATGGATTTGTCAAATTCTTTTCTTCATGAGAGTATATTTACTTTTATGCAGGACACTCTGGTTGTGCTGATTGGGAGGAGCCGAAAGGCTGATGTTCTTTTAAACGCTGAAAGTATCAAGCCCGAGTTTGGTGGTTCAGTTGTTAGACTGTCTGGACTTTATATATCCTTTTCAAAACCTCAATTTTCTAGAATTTCAAAGGTCTGTTAATCTTGTATTGGTTATTTCTATTATGTTTACAATGGATTCCAACCTTAACTTTTAAAACAAAGAAGGTAAAGGTGCACAAGCTTATTATTTAGAGAACAAGATTGTTGAATCACGACTTGTTCACATCCTAAATTTCATACATTATGAGGTTATAACTTCATTACATCTTTATTTTTGCAAGTCATTGTCCCCATGATAGCTCTTTTATCTATATCTGAAAATTGACACCTTTAAAATAGTTTTAAAATGTTGAGGTATTGGAGCTGAATTTAACAGGGCATACCAAATATTGTTTCATATTTGTTATTTCACCATGCCACCAGTTTTAGTCCCTTAAAATATTCTGATGATGGTTTTAATTTCTTCCCAAAATTTTATTTTCTTATCTACTTCTTGTTATTTAGCATTTGATAATATGAGAAACTTTAACGTTATTGTTTCAAACCAGGATGTAGCTTCGCTCTTAGTTGCAATCTTGAAGAAAAAATTTCTTATAAATATTTTTTTGGCTGTTATAATCATGCTTTATCTAGATTTAGCCTTCTTGGTATGTGTCTGGTTTTATGAGATCTGTGTATGGTTGTATGACGGAAACCATGTCAATTTTGTCTAAGTCAAATGTGGTTTTTTAAAACCAAAATACAGGTATATGGTTGGATTTTAACTCATCAAAAAATTGGTATAACTAGAATTGACCAATATTAGATTTTGTGTTAGATTGAAAACTTTACACAAAACTTCCTTTCAAAGTAAATACTCATAAACATGAATTACTTCACTTAAAATTCACTAATCAAATCAGTTTTACACAATCAATAGTAATAGAGTATCTTTTAAGAATGAATATTTATGTATATATATGTAATAGTGTATCTTTTCATGATACTAAATCTCCTACTTTTGTTGCATCAATAGTAAATGCTCCTAAGAGATGAGAAACTACAAGTACATCATTGAGTATTACAAACACGAAAATGCCTTCAAAATTTCTCCTTATACTTGGAATTGTTACTGGATACTTTGTTTATATATATTCTACATAAAACTATTCCACTTCTAACTACTAATGTATATATTTCATACTTTTAATAACAATTTGCTACTACTTAAACACAATTCTTATTTTGTATTATTTCAACATGTGGGGGATCAATATCGGTTCAATGAATATGACAAACCTTCAAGTACTAGAAAACCAATATCATTTTTTTATTGCTATTTAAGAAAAAGATAAAGTACTGGTAGTTGAGTTGAGGTTAATAATTAAACAACCTTATCTAAGCATTTGATATATGTATGTTAATTTCAATTAATCTGAGCTAATGAATTCTGTTAGTTTTAATGAGTTCAATATCAACTCAATATTATTTATTCATTGACAATGTAGCTGCATAATATATGATTGTGGATTGTTTCATATTTTTTAAGGGCGAAGCTCATTAAAGCCATACCTTGAATTAGACAATGTAGGTGCAGAATATATTTCTGTGAATGTTGTGTGCATTAAACTTCAGTTTGTACCTTGATAGACTATGAGACAAACCAAAGCTCATCGGAGCTATGTCTTGAACATCATGATCTGATATGAGTTCTGTCAATTGATATCAAACACCTCGCATTAGCTTCATAATAGTATTATTGTGAACACAATCAATTTTAAATTTTTCCTTAATTATATTCTCCAGCTTTGAATCAACTACAACTAATGTGTCATTATCACAATGAGTTGGAACTTGTATGTTGATTTTAATTCTCACTAAAGTTGTTAATATTTTTAGAAGTGATATTATCTATGTGAATTGTGTTATTATTAATCTTTTATTTTTAATTTCTTGTAGGTGAAGTTTAAAAGCTAGTAGCGAAGACTGAACATGGAAATTTAAAGATGAAAATTATAGGCTACTAAGTAGACACAATTTATTTTTAAGTTGGAACTTGTATTATTACTTTATGATCACAAAACTATCTTTTTTGTTATTGTTATAATCCTCTAAAGTAGTCTAGGATTGACATAATTTAGTTATCGCTAATTTTAAGTCTGTAAGATTGAGTTAGTTTTATGTATGGTGAGACACTAGTGACATTTTGTTTTTTTTTTTAATATATTTATTTTATTGCTTAGTCTAATTTCATTTTGTTTTTTCAAATATATTTATTTTATTGCTTAGTCTAATTTGATTAGTATAAGTATAAGAAGTTTGTATATAGGTTTAAAAAATTGAGATTGAAGTATATATTAAGGGATATTAAATATGGAAACAAAACTAATTGTAAAAACAACTATCAAGATCTATACCAACAAAATTTGGGGTCACTAAATTATATAGTGATGGAAGTGTAGCGGCAAAATCGTGAGTGTAAGCTATTGATTAACTTAACTCAAAAAGTAAGAGTCGCCACCGCACTTTTATTTTATCCAAAAAGGAAAGGAAAAAGAGCGAACAAAACCTACACAAGCTCTAAAACAAGAACAAGTGAACAGAGTCTGGGTAAGGGGGTTGGTTACGTTAAGGGAATGTGTTAGCATCCAAAACGTCTATAGTACTCTATAGGAACCCTTTGAAATATCTACGCTTTTTGGTTTGAAAAGGTTGTTTGAAAAGAGATTGGAGAGATGAGAGGAGAAGTTGTTTTTTAAGATTTTTGTGTTTGGAGAGACTTGTCGCCTCATGCCTACGTACCCACGGAGTGTAATGTAGGATCAAAACCTCGTAGTTCGTGGTACAAAGAATGAAATTTGTTTGTTTTGGTTGATTTTAAATGTAAAGACAAGGGAAAAGTTTTAAAAGAGAAAGTGCACGAGGGCACAAAAAGAGTTTGAATGAGTTTGGTGTTTTTTAAAGTCTTTTGAAAGAAATGTCAATATACTTATGTAGTTTAGCATTTGTTAAGAAATGAAAAGAAAAGAGTAAAATCACTTGACAAAGTCAAGGTTTGATTATGAAAGAGGTGATAGTTTGAAATCAAGAAAGTTTTTGAAAAAAGAGAGAGAGTTTTGAAAATTGAAGAATGGGGAGGAGAAGAAGTGACTATCTTAAAGCATAAAGTAAAAGCTAAGGATAAGAATAGCCTAACCACAAATGTAGCTATCTTCACCATAAACCAAGCAAAAGCATAAGGCTTCAAAGTCTTCGAACCATAATTCCAAAGCAAAGGGAAAATGCCCTAGTTCTAAGTCCAAGGATCCAAGAATAGCATTGAAGTCCAAGGTCTAGGTGCAAAACTCCATGTTTATTGCAAAGGATAGTAACCATAGTCCAAGATTAGAAGCACAAGTTTTTTTTAGAGGTTTTGGCCTTTATTAATGTTTTTGGTCTAAGTGGACAAAGAGAAAAAGGCATAAGCATAAACATGTGTCCAACAGACAAGATGAAAATGACGGAAGCATAAACATGTGTCCAACGGATAAAAGAAAAAGTGTGGAAGCATAAACATGTGTCCAACGGACAAAGAAAAAATTGCGGAAGCATAAACATAATATGAAATGATAATAATGGAGCATAAAAGTAAAAGAGAGATAGGGAGCGAGAAGGAATTGTAAACAAAGTTAGTACAATAGTATTGTTAGTAAGTTAGTGATTAGTTGTTATAGTAAATGATCAATAATGATTGAATAATTGCATTTAGGTCAAGGTTAATGAAAACTCATTAGAGGATTGATAAGACCAAAGCCTCCTAACAACAAGTTTCATAAGTGTTGAACCAAAAGACAAATAATCAATAATTTTTTATCGTTTTCCGATACGGGACAAATGTTGCGCTATGTTAAGCAATCGCCGAGTAATTTACAGAGTAATTACCCTACAATGAGGCCGGTCAATATATCTTTGTGCTAATGCATGCTAGATGAACGATATGTAAATCGTCATCCGAAAGCAATACCGCACGAAAAGAAAAAGAAGGTAGTGATCTAGTCTTGATCAAGAATTCAACAAAGAAATTCTAAGATCCATAAGACTTTCATCGATCAAAACGAAAGAGAAATAGATGAAGAGAAAGAAAATGGATCTAACAAGTTATGATCCATCAACAAACAACAATTAAAATCCAAAGAAAAATAAAATCAAGAACTATAATATTTTTTATGATTTTTTCAAGAAATGCTTAGAAAAACAAAATTCAAGTAGTAAATCAAAATCTAGTAAAAAAAAAAAGAAACTAAAAATTAGATTAAGACGAAATATTAGAAAAAGCTAAAAGAAAATAAAATAAAAATTTAAAAAAAGAGTGGGAGGTTTATTAGAAAAAAATGAAGGTGGTGGTGTAGTAGAAACCAGCGGGCCAGGCCCAAAGTTAAAAAAAAAAAAGAATAAAAGAAATAGAAAAAATATTAAAAAAGAAAAAGAAGAATCAGAATATTGGGTTTCATCATCTTCTTTCACGTTCACGCAGCCACTGTAGCGACGGCAGGGGAGAAGCGAATCTCAACATTTCGTAGTGGTGGGACTTGGAAATATGACAGAAGTGATCGTAATCAGGTGTAGATTCTGAATACGTATTCAATTTCGTGTCACTGTGCCTGGATAGTTCGAATCGAAACCGTGAAGTTTACATCGAAAAGCTCCAATTACCTTAAAAAATGGTGAGTTTCAATCCGAATCTTCTTCTTCTCTTTTCTGAGCTTTTGCCGAATCTTTGAAATTGTTGATGTATTATTGAAATCGGTTGTGTTGTTGCGAGTTCAATTTGTGCGTGAGATGTTGTTGTTGTTTGCGGAGAAATTGAAGAAGATGATGCGTAAGCTTATCGCGGATGAGGTGTGGTGTTTGAATTATGAAGATGATTTGCAGAGAGAGTTTGCGAGATGAAGAGAATTGAAGGTGAAAAAGAATTGAAGCTTTTGAAGAATTTTTTGATTGAATTTTTGAAGATGATTGAAGGTGATTGTGAAGCTTTGTATGAATTTGGAGAGAGTTTTTGGTGCCAATTCTGCAGGGATTTTTTGGCTCTTCAAAGCTTGAGAAAATGAGTGAAGAGAGGGCTCAATTTATAGGAGAAGAGGGAATGAATTTGAGGTGAGTTTTTGAAATGAATTTGGAAATTTTTGAAAACTTGTTGCGTTTCAAGTTTGTGTTGCCTGCGTTTTGATTCTTGAATTATTATGCTGCGTTTTACTTTTGAAAACTGATGTATTTGCTGTCGTTTTGGAATTTGGTTTTGGCAATGCGTTTTGAATTTGTGAATTGTTCTGCTGGATGTCGTTTTTGCTCCCAGCTTGTTTGGCGTGACTTGTGTGTGGCTTGGAAATGGTTTGGAAGCTTGGACGTTGTTTCTGTCCCGGCTTGGAATTTGGAAACATGAAGAAGTAGCAGTTAGGCTTGTAGCTTTTGTGAAATAGTTTGTGTGGTAATTTCAAGTGGCTATTGGAAAAACTTCTAGCCTGTATAGCTTGTGAGACTTTGGTCATGTAGTAAGGCTTGGATAAATGAATTTGGCTATAGCAGGTCGTTTTGTTCATACTCATGGCCGTTTTGCCTTTGGCTTGTGGTAGCTTCCCATGGCATTTTTTTTTGTAAATGTTGTAATGGGTTTGTTTTTCTATTATTATATTTTTTTTGTTTGGCAATTGGATGTATTGAAAAATGTGGATTTAGGATAATGAAAATAAAATTGGCATATGGATATAAATTGATAACTCTAAAATATGGATAAATGGAAATTGAGTTTTGAAATTTGGATAAAAATGGATAATGAAAAATGGATACGCACCCTCATCAATATTTTCCACACACGGCCACAAAACTTTTGATCCTCAATCTCAACACCTTGAATAATGAACATGAACCCAACATCACAAGCCACTGATACACACCTTGACTGAAAATCCATCAAACTTGACTTGTTCAGACAAATCTCTGAATCTCATAAGCTCTGAATCACTTTGAACAATTTCGGGGAAAATAAATCCACAGAGGAACACAGTCTGAACTTATGAACTGATGAATATCACCACACAACAACTTGACAGTCACTACTTTTAGGAATAGCCCACTGAAATAGATATCTTGCACTTGGAACAAATGCTTGATAGTTTGACCAAGATTAGGTCAAACATCCATCTGAACTGGATCATAAACAAACACACTTGATTTGAAATTATGCCCTGCTTGGAAAAATCTGCGAAACCTAAACACACAGAGAGAGAAACAAGCAAACTGCAGCATATTTTTGGTATTTTAGTCAGAGGTTAGATAAACATAAACAAATAAAGCAAAAGAGAATCACAGAGGTGCTCAGGAGAAATACAAATTGTGATCTTGTTTGTGGTATGAGATGCAAATTAAATGTACGAAATCTTAGGGGTAAAAATTAGGGTTCAACAGGAAGAAAGTCATCGTTATAGTCTATAGTGATGGAAAATTTCCGTAGGTACAGCGAATTATATTGGACGAAAGAAAGTGTTGTAGATATAAGTATTTTGTGCTATACCTATGGTAAGTAGACATTTACCTACGTATTATAAATGTCACTAGAAGTAAAATTTCTTGTAGTGCTATCAGTACAGAACCTCTTGAATACTCAAAGGTTAAACGTGTTACACAATGGATTCAGAAATCTGTTGTGCATCCATCTTCAACGTCTCTTGTACTTTGGAGCAAAAGCAAAAACACTTGATCAAGTAACCTTCTCAACGGCTAGTTTCTAGAAAGCCTATATATATGGCTAAAGATTCAAACCTGAATTTTTAACAAGGATTTTTTTGTTGAAGGAGTAACAAGATCAAGCAATTATCAACTCTATGTAATAGGTAGATTTTCTGTTTTAGGTTTGTGAGATATTGGATCGAACTCTAGTTTTAGCATGTCGTCGAAGTCCGCTCACATGCTGTTGTCGAAGACCTACATGCTGTAGTCGAAGTGTGTTCTGGTGTGTAGCTGTCGGATTGGGCCTTGTGTTAAGGATCCAATTGGTTAAGTTAGCTTGTACCCTAAGTTAGCTTGTAATGGGTAATTGTTAAAAAGCCCATTAGTTTAGTATGTTAGGTTTATTATAAATATCATACTAGTTTCTCTTCCTAAGTGTGACAAAACCTTATTAGGTTGAGAGAGGTTAATTGTTGGTATTCACTTGTAATCTTTGAACCCTATTGAGAAAGTGAATAGTAAAACAGATTTAACCAATTCTCTATTCTTCTTCCTCTTTTCTCTTCCTTTGTGAACCCTAATAGGATTTCAGTTGTTTTTCCTTTGTTTTTCCTTTGTTTTTCCTTGTTAACCCTAACCCTTGCGTGTTTCTTGCCCATAAAGAAACCATTAATATTTTGTTTCAAGGTATCGTTTTTCTCAACAAATTGGTGCGGTGAGCATGGAGAAGATGCCTTCAACAAAGTATGAGATTGAAAATTTCACCGGAGTGAACGATTTCGGCCTGTGGCGCTTGAAGATGAAAGCCCTACTAGTTCAGCAGGGTTGTTTGGAAGCGTTGAAGGGAGAGGCAGCCATGGATGTTGCGTCAATGGTAAAAGAAAAGACGACCATGATAAAGAAAGCCCACAGTGCAATATTGTTGAGCCTCGGTGATAAGGTTATTCGACAGGTATCAAAGGAGACTACGACATCGGGGTTATGGTTGAAACTTGAAAGTTTATACATGACCAAATCTCTGGTGAATCGACTCTACCTGAAGCAAGTTTTGTATTTATTCAAGATAAGTGAAGACAAAGTTTTGGCTGAGCAGTTGGATATGTTCAACAAGATGATTCTTGATCTTGAAAATATTGATGTGAAGCTCGATGACAAAGATCAAGCACTGTTGCTATTGTGTGCTTTGCCCAGAACACATGTTCACTTCAAAGAAACTCTCTTGTATGGAAGGGAGTCCCTGAGCTTTGAAGAAGTTCAGTCAACCTTGTATTCTAAGGACCTAAACGAACGAAAAGAGCATAAACCTTCGATGGTTGGTGAAGGTTTGATCGTTAAGGGAAAATTATTGCGAAAGGATGGTAAGTTCAACAGGAAGAAAGGTAAAAGTCAGCAGATGTCTTATAGTGGCGAAACATCTAGTATTCGATGTTATCACTGTAAGAAGGAGGGTCACACAAGAAAGGTGTACCCTGAACGCCTAAAAGATCATGGAGGTAAGGATAATGGCAACGCAACCATTGTTCAAGATGACTTCTACTCATCTGATGTCCTTGTAGTTTCAAGCGACGACTCAAGAAAAGAGTGGATTATGGATTCAGGTTGCACTTGGCACATGACTCCAAACAGAGAATTGTTCGAGGAGTTATGTGATCAAGATGGTGGATCGGTGCTGCTGGGAAACAACAAATCCTGCAAAATTGTAGGTATTGGATCTGTGAGATTCAAGCTCCATTATGAGTCAATAAGGTTATTGACTGAAGTCAGGTATGTACCTGATTTGAAGAGAAATTTAATTTCTCTTGGTGAATTCAACAGGAAGGGATATGTTTTCCAAGGAGAGAAAAGTATCCTAAGAGTCATGAAGGGGTCAAAGGAAGTCTTGAGAGGCGTGAAGAAACAAGGCTTGTATACCCTTGAGGCTGAGGTTGTAAGTGGTTCGACAAATATTGCATCCACGAAACCTATGTCGAAGACATAAGTATGGCACATGAGATTGGGCCATGTCAGCGAAAGAGGCCTGGTCGAATTGGGGAAGCAGAACCTGCTAGATGGTGACAAAGTCAAAAAGTTGGAGTTTTGTGAATCTTGCGTATTTGGTAAATCATGTAGGGCAAAGTTTAACAAAGGCAAGCAAAGAACACATGGATCCCTGGATTACATTCATGCTGATCTTTGGGGGCCTGCAAGGAATCCTTCACTTTCAGGTGCAAGGTATTTTCTATCCATCATTGATGACTATTCCAGAAAGTTATGGGTATTCATTCAGAAGACGAAGGATGAAACTTTTGAGAATTTCAAAAGTTGGAAGGTTCTGGTCGAAACTCAAACTGGCAGAAATATTAAGAGGTTGAGAACCGACAATGGCCTTGAGTTCTGCAACGAAGCGTTCGACAGTTACTATGTTGAGTCTGGAATTGCAAGGCATAGACTGTAGCATGTACTCCTCAACAAAATGGCTTAGCTGAGAGATTCAATCGAACAATCCTTGAAAGGGTTAGATGCATGTTGGTTAGTGCTGGATTGAAGAAGGTGTTTTGGGCGGAGGCTGTTTCGACAGCAGCTTATCTAATAAACAGATGTCCTTCGACTGTATTAGATATGAAGACACCTGAAGAAGTCTGGTCGGGACATCCACCTAGTCTCGACAGACTAAGAGTATTTGGCTGTGTGGCCTATGCTCACATTAGGCAAGACAAGGTCGAACCTAGAGCTCTAAAATGCATGTTCATGGGATACCCTGAAGGAGTCAAAGCTTATAGGCTATGGTGCCTAGAGTCAGGTCACAGGAGGTGTATCACCAGTCGAGATGTAGTTTTCAATGAAGCTGAGATGGCTTTCAAGAAAACTGATGATGCTGATGAAGAGCTGGAACAGGGAGAGATTCCTGTTGAGGTGGAGCATGTTGATGTTGAATTGCGTAGCCCAGATGAAGTCGAAGAAGAAGCAGAAGATGCTGTCGAAGATGAGGAGACTGATAATGACTACCTGCTAGCAAGAGACAGGTCGAGGAGAGTCATCAAGCCACCTCAGAGACTTGGGTATGCAGATCTTATAGCTTATGCCTTAATCTATGCAAGTGAGGTTCTCGATGAAGAACCTAGAGACTATAAGGAAGTTATGAGGAGTCGAAAGAAGACTGAATGGCTGTAGGCCATGGATGATGAGATGAAATCTCTTCATGATAACAACACATGGGAACTGATCAAGAAACCTGCTGGATGTAACACCCAAATTTTAGTAATTGATTATTTATATTAATTAATTGAGTGGTTTTATGAATTAATTGATTTATGTGATTTATTTAATTTATTTGAAATATTTGATTTAAATGAATTACTTGATTTAGTGAATTTATATGAATTGTTTAATTTATATAATTTATTGAGTTTATATAAATTAATTGGTTTATTTAATTTATGTGAATTAATTGATTTAACCGATTAAATTGAAATGTGTGATTTATTTGATTATTTGAAAATAATTGAATTGTTGGATTTATCTAATTATTTATTTTAATTAGATTATTGGTATTAAGTAAACTATTTAAATTATTCTATTTGATAAATTCTATTTAAATTAGTAGAGATTGGTTGGGCTTAAGGTGGGGGTGTTAACATTAAGTGTAATGGGTTGAGTTAAGTCCACTTGGTTTAAGACTAGTTAGGGTTTTAGAGAAAGAAAGTTAGTAAGAAATTGGGAACACAATAGAAAAGAGAAAGAGTAGAAGAGAAGAGAAAAGGGAGAAGAAGAGAGGAACTCAAGAACAAATCCATCAAGAAAATCCAAGGTAAGAGTGAGTTTTTACTCATTATTGAGATTAATGATGATGATTAATGGGTAGAAATAGGTTTAGAGTAAAATTCCTAAAAAATTTCTATGAGATTAAAATTATTAGGTTAATATTAATTTCTGAAAATTATTAATTTTGGGTGGTTTGATACTTGTAAACAATTGGATACCCATAAATAGTATAAATAGATGTTGTTGCTGTTAGTGTATTCAAACCAAACTTGCTGTCTTTTAAGTTAAAATTTGGGTTGTTTGCACCTTGAAGTAGACATTCGCATGTCCGTATGCTGCACTGCAATAGTATACTAGTGTTTGATGTTATTACATGATTAATTGAATTTTGATTGAGCATTTTCTTTTGAGTCGGTTTTGTTCCAAACTGAAATTCCGGTACGAATTCTAATGGCTGTTGTGTTATGCTATGTGTTTAGATTGTTGTGATTGCGTATTCACGTTCTTTCCAACTTGGATGGGCTGTTTGATGTTGATGCGTAATTATCGTAATGTTTGTCTATTGTTTTAATTTCGATTTGGCGATGTGTGATTTAGAACGGTTAAAAAATGTGGTTGGAGCGTGGAAATAAATGGTGGGTGACCCGATAGCGGAAACCATAGAAGGTGGCCCACCGGATCTTAAACCAGGCTCTGATACCATGTTAAAAAATGTGGTTGGGCCTAACTCAATCCTACAAAACCGGTTGGTAAGGTGAGGATTGTCCCCACTTATAAAAATATATTCATGTCATATATTATCCGATGTGAGACTCTTAACAAGAACTTATGTCAATTTTAATTTGTTTATGCTTAAGTTCATTGCTTATTGATGAAGCATGTGGTGTTGCTATAAGTATTGGATTGTGGACAATATGTTACTGTTATTAGTATTGCGTCGTGTTGCCGTTACTCGTTTTCCTTCATTGCGTTGTTGCTGCTTCAATATACTGCTTGTGACACTTTTGAAGGTGATACCGTTTTCTTGTTGGAGGCAAATATACTATTATTGTTTTTTTTTTATGTTGAGTAGGATTTTGGGTTGATTTAATGTAGTTATCATATGAATTAAGGAGCATGTGGTTCTTTGACTTTCAAAATAATGGGACTTGTTTTGTGCATGCGACACGTATATATATATATATATATATATATATATATATATATATATATATATATATATATATATATATATAAAATCCTTAGTAATTGAAATTTCAATTGAAACATATGTTGTCTTATAAAACATTTATTATTTAATTAAATTACTAATTATTTATTTTATTATTTATTATTTATTAAATATTGGTTATTTATTTAATATGGATTACTTATTTAAATATTAATTATCTATTCCAATAATAATTATTTATTAAAATATTAATTATTTATTGAATATTGAATTATTTATTAAATATTGATTAATTATTAAAGTATTAGTTGTTTATTAAAATATTGATTATTTAATTTAACATATTGATTATTTATTTAATTATTGGTTATTTATTAAATTTGGATCATTATTTAAATATTAGTTATTTATTTAGATATTAGTTATTTATTTAAATATTGATTGTTTATTTAAATATTGGTTATTATTTATTGAATAGTGGAATTTTATTTAATATTGGATTCAATTATTGTTGATGGCTTAATTATTCTATATTTGATCGATATCGTGTGCTTTGAGAGTTGCGAATAAATCGAGTTGATACTTGTGAATTAATTGCTATGTGTAGTGATAATATTTGAGGTATGAATGCTTTGATTATGAAAATGTGTTTGTGTGTGCAATTGTGTGGTAATTCAAATGTGATGAATTATTGATGATATGCTTGGATATTAAGATTAGGGAGTGGTCTTAATTGCATATGGTTGTTGATTGCATACGCATCATTTGTGTCAAGAGGCAATGCTTGCTAGTTCCGTGGGAGCTAGTGACTTGTCCCAAACCTAGAGTGGGGTTTGAAAGCTTAGGGGACGGGTTTTTGTTTGTTATTGGTCTATGGGACGGACCCGGTTAAGTGTAAAAACCAAAAAATAATAACAAGTGTTGGTACCACATGCATGAGTTGCATTGAGTTTGCATCGAGTTGCATTGCATATATGATTGTTATATGGAAGTAAGTGTATGTATGTGACTTGTTGAATTGGAAAATTGTGAATTGTGTGGTTACTTGAGTGATACTTGTTGATGAATATTGAAGTGTGAGATTGTTTGTATTTATGTTTACATGCTTTACATTAATCATTATCTTATAATTTCAATATTTATGTGAATTCTCACCCTTCTGTTGGAACGATGTTTTATACGACATCGCTCAGGTACCGAGTGTTGAACCCTAATTTTTACCCCTAAGATTTCGCATATTTCATTTTCATATCATTACCACAAACAAGATCACAATCTTTGTTTCTCCTGAACATCTGTATATTCTTACCTGCTTTATATTTGACTGTGTTTACTAACCTCTAACCAAAATACCAAAAAATTTTGCTGCAGTTTCTCTCTCTGTGTTGTGCAGGTTTGTCAAAGACAATGAAGTGTTTTCAAGTCACATGTGGTTGTTCGTTCATGATCCAGTTCAAATGGATGTTTGACCTAATCTTGGTCAAACTATCAAGAGTTTGCTTCAAGTGCAAGTTATCTGTTTCAGTGGGCTATTTCTCGAGCAGTAACTGTCAAGTTGTTGTGTGGTGATATTCATCATGATCAGAGTTCATCAGTTCAGATTGGGTTCATCTGTGGATTTATTTTCCTAGAGATTGATTCAATCAAATTCATAGTGACTCAAGATTCATTTTGATCAGAGATTCAGAGGATGACAGATTCAAATGGCTGTTGTTCAGTTATGGTTTGTTCAGTAGTAGTTGTGTGCACTTTATCAGAGGCTTGTGGAAAGAGTCAAGATTGGTTGGGCTGAAAATAAAGATTAGCTATCCATTCTTTTTTCATGTCCACTTCATAAACCATTTCTATCCATTTCATGAACTATTTCCAATATTCATTTTTACCATTTTTCTTATCCAATTTCTGAACCATACCATTTCCCATTCAAATTTCCAATATTTGATTCAATATCCATTATTCATTTACTTATCCAATTTCCAATATCCATTTTATTCAAATCCACAAACCATTATCCAAATATCTATTTACCATAAAACCATTATATATATATATATATATATATATATATATATATATATATATATATATATATATATATATATATATCTAAATTCCATTTTTTTTTCTTTCTCCAAAACCATATTCTAATTTCATTTTCCAATCAAATTTTTCTAAACCAATTCAATTCCAAAATTACACATTTTTTTACAAAAAAAAAAAAAAATCAAATATTACAAATCTAAGGCCCATTACATTTTTTAATTACAACAAAAATTGACCAATACCTCCTACTAAACACGACCCATTTTCTATTTTTACACTTCCAAGATACAAATGACAAACACCAAGTCCATCCAACACACATTATGGCCCACTTTCTTTTTCAAAATAATCTCAGTCGTACATGCTACTCTCCAAGAGCTACTCCAATGCAAATCCATGAGCCGTCACTAGCTACCACGCCACATGAGTTATTTTCATGCCAAGCCTTCACGCCACAAAACTTCCCATGACACCACAAGCCGTGCAATTCACTCCAGCCACAACAAGCTGCAAAAATACAAAATCAAAACGACATGAAAAACCAACGCAGTGCAACACAAAATGCACCCTGCATAAAACGGCAGCACACTGAAAACGACTCACAAATGAGCTTCAAAACGAGAAAATTCATGAAATCAAAATGCAGAACAATTTACAGCAAACGGCATCTCAATTCACTCCAAAATTCTATAAATAGCACCTCATTCTTTCAATTTCATCAAGCTTGGATAACATATTGAATTGCTGCAGAAAAACTCCAAGTTTCAATCAATTCACAGTGAAAAAAAAACAGTTTACCTTCACCAATTTCCAATAACCTTCAAAATTCAAGTTTAATCCTCTTTTCTTTCCACACTTGAAACCTTCAATTCGTCAATCAAATTCGTAAACCTTCATCAATAAAACCCTCAGATCCTTCACAATCTGCAAATTTCCAAATCGAACTCATACAACTTCAACCAATCCAATCTCAAATCACATACAACCTTCACATTTATTCATCTTTAACACCAATCAAAACCTGAAAAAAAAACACAATAACAAATTCGGAAGCGGTGCAGATCGAGAAGAAGGAGAAGAAGAATCTGAGGCTATGTTGCTGTTGCCGGCGTACTCGTGTTGATTCCCGACGATGCATTCAAGAAGAAGACGAGGAAATCACCTGTGAGTGTGAAGAAGAAAGTCGTCGTTGCTACCGGTGCCGCAAGAGAGAGATATCGGACGGTGGAGAAGAAACTGAAAGAGGGAAAGAAGGACGGTAGCCTTTCACACGTGAGGTAGAAGGAGGAAATGATGAAGCAATTTCTGATCCTATTTGTTTTTTATTTTTATTTTTCTTTGCCTTTTTTTTATTTGTATTAGTCAAATCTAGGCCGAGTAGGCCCATTTCTCTTCACCACCTTTCTTTTTTCAATTTAAACCTCCCTATTTTTTCTTCTTTTTCTTTTAGATTGGTTCTATTATTTCTTTTATATAATTTCTTTTAATTTTAAATTTGAATGCACTACTTTTTTTTTTATTTTTTTTAAGAAAATTTTCTTGAAAAAATTCTTAGAAAATATTGTAATTTTTTTTCCATTTGATTCTTTTTTCGATTTTGACTTTATTGTTGGTTGTTGTTGGATCATAACTTGTTAGATCCATCTTTCTCTTCATCTTTTTCTTTTCTTTTTGATCGATGAAAGTCTAGAGGATCTTGAAATTCCTTTGTTGAATTTTGATCAAGACTAGATCGTTACCATTTTTTTTCTTTTCGTGCGGCATTTCTTTCGGATGACGATTTACATATCATTCATCTAGCATGCATTAGCACAAAGAGCTATTGACCGACCTCATTGTAGGGTAATTACTCCATAAATTACTCGGTGATTGCTTAACATAGCGCAATATTTGTCCCGTATCGGAAAACTATAAAAAATGGTTGATTATTTGTCTTTTGGTTCAAAACTTATGAAACTTGTTGTTAGGAGGCTTTGGTCTTATCAATCCTCTAATGAATTCTCATTAACCTTGGCCTAAGTGCAATAATTCAATTATTATTGATCACTTACTCTAACAACTAATCACTAACTTACTAAAATTACTATCGTACTAACTTTGTTTACAATTCCTTCTCGCTCCCTATCTCTCTTTACTTTTATGCTTCATTTTTATCATTTCATATCATGTTTATGCTTCCGCAATTTTTCCTTTGTCCGTTGGACATATGTTTATGCTTCCGCAATTTTTCCTTTGTCCGTTGGACACATGTTTATGCTTATGCCTTTTTCTCTTTGTCCACTTGGACCAAAAACATTAATAAAGGCCAAAACCTCTAAAAAACTTGTGCTTCTAATCTTGGACTATGGTTACTATCCTATGCAATGGACATGGAGCTTTGCACCTATACCTTAGACATCTAATGCGATTCTTGGAACCCTGGACTTATACTTAGGACCTTTCTCCCTTTGCTTTGGAATTATGGTTCGAAGACTATGAAGCTTACTTGTGTGGTTAGGCTATTATTCTCCTTGGCTTTTACTTTATGCTTTAGGATAGTCACTTCTTCTCCACCCATTCTTCAATTTTCAAAACTCTCTCCCTTTTTCAAAAACCTTCTTGATTTCAAACTTTCACCTCTTTCATAATCAAACCTTGACTTTGTCAAGTGATTTTACTTTTTTCCTTTTCATTTCTTAACAAATGCTAAACTACATAAGCATATTGACACCTTTTTCAAAAGACTTTAAAAAACACCGAACTCATCAAACTCTTTTGTGCCCTTGTGCACTTTTCCTTTAACTTTTTCATAAGTTTAGACATGATTCATTTCTTTAAGCGGAATTATTCGTTTGGAAATGACGACTTGTCTTTACATTTAAAAACAACCAAAACAAACAAATTTCTTTCTTTGTACCACAAACTACGGGGTTTTGATCCTACATTGCACGTCGTGGGTACGTAGGCATGAGGCGATAAGTCTCTCCAAACAAAAAAAATCTTAAAAAGCAATTTCTCCTCTCATCTCCTCAATCTCCTTTCAAACAAACATTTTCAGACCAAAAGCGGTAGATATTTTAAAGGGCTCCTATAGGGTACTATAGACGTGGTGCAGTGACTATTCAGGTGCAAACTTGAATCAGTTATTACGTGATACCACGCTCAAACGAGACTCTCTTGAGAATATTATTGACTACCAAGCAGTTGGGAAAATCGATAATATCCGAAAGATGGGTTGTAGACTCTGGGAACTTCTTTAGAACCTTGTTCGGCAGGTGTTATACCCTTAGTACCTATCTTTGTAGGATTGGTTCTTAACCTCGACTCCATGCCCATGACTCGGACCTTTGAACTCGTGTGCTTTGCATGATCTTATTTGTGGTTGTTGCATCCATGCACACTTGTATCCATGGGCATACATATGCATTCTTCCCAGTTGTCTCAGAAACTCATTTCAACTGTCTCCTTCTCCAACTATCTGTTCACCGTCAAGCTGTTTCCTCAACACAACTACGGAACTAGAGCTGCTGTCAGATTGAGAATGGAAAACCAAGAACAACACAACGCCGAAGTCAGAATGGAAATTGATGAGTTGAAGGCCGGCATGACCATACTCACAGAAATGCTGCAAGTTTTGATTGCTAGAGGTGAACCACCTCAGAGGACTGTGCTTGTTGAAACTTCACCTGCTTCTGTTGACCTTCCACTGACTCAGCAACCAGCTTCTACTTAGCCAGAATTTGGGTTACCTCCGAATTACTCGCCACCCTTTGCAACTACTCCTGTGTTTGTCTCGCCAGTATCTTCAGCTCCATTGTTCACTGAACCTCAGCCTATTGTGCATTCTGTTGCTCAAGCTATTCCTGAGAATCCTTTCGTGTACCATGCTGCTGGTCCACAATCTGAAAGTCAGGGAGAACCTGGATACATTGAAGAAGTCAGAGAGCAATGGAAAACTCTAGACAAAAGGATAAGGGCCGTGGAACGAAGTGATGTCTTTAGTGCTGCTGCAATGGACATGTGCTTGTTTTCCGACTTGGTTATACCCGCAAAATTCAAAACTCCTGATTTTGAGAAATAGAAGGGGCTCACCTGTCCCAGAACCCACTTGGTGATGTATTGCCGCAAGATGGCTGCTCATGCCAAAAATGACAAACTGTTCATTCACTGTTTCCAAGACAGCTTGAGTGGGGCTTCAATGAAATGGTATATGGGACTTGAGAAGAACTGTATCCAAAACTGGAATGACTTGGCTGATGCTTTCTTAAAGCAATATAAGTACAATCTGGACATGGCACCTGACCGTTGTCAATTGTAAAACATGTCTCAGAAAGAAAAAGAATCCTTCAAAGAGTACGCTCAGCGCTGGAGAGAGCTAGCTGCTCAAGTAGAGCCACCCTTGGCTGAAAAAGAATTGACTGGATTGTTCATGGACACTCTTCAGCCACTCTTTTGGGAAAAGATAATAGGCAGTGTATCATCTGGTTTTGCTGACCTAGTCACTATTGGAGAAAGACTAAAAGAAGGTATCAAGAAAGGAAAGATCACTAATGCTGAAGCCTTCAGTGGTGCTAAAAAGTATGCTGGGAACTTTCAAAAGAAAAAGGATGGTGATACCCATGCTGTTTCAGTTGAAGGGAAACCTCATCGCATACAACAACAATATGTGTCTGCAGTTGCTCCTGTTGTTAATGCTCAACCAGTTCAAGCTCCTCGTCAGACTGTTAGACAAAATTAGAATCGCAATAGGGTTAACTTTGATCCTATCCCGATGTCCTACACTGAGTTGTATCCATGTCTTGTTCAGAAAGGTTTGATTACAACGAGGGATCTACCTCCTCCTCCAAATCCTCTCCCAACTGGCTATAGGGTTGATCTTCACTGTGAGTTCCATCGAGGTGGGGCAGGCCATAACTTGGAAGGTTGCTATGCATTGAAAGCCAAAGTACAAGAATTGGTGAACTCAAAGATTCTGACTTTTCTTGATGATAATCCCAATGTTGTCAACAATCTTTTGCCAGAGCATGCCAAGTGAAGTTTGAGTCAGTTCAGACGGATATTCTCCTAAAGCCAGTGTTTCAGATAGGACAGCTCATCCTTGTTGCTGATTAGTCACTAGGCCTTGTTTCTTTCTGTTTGCACCTTTCTTTGATTGTATTGACTGTTTGCTTTCGAACTTTATTTGTACTTTCATGGTAATTTCAATGAAATGAGCTATGCAATGTTTTGATTCAAATTCATTTATATCCGCCGTGTGCATCTTTATGCTTTCTTTTAAAAAAAAAACAAAAAATATGTATCTCCTGTTCACTTTCTTTTTCAAGCTTTTGTTTATGCAAAGATTGGAGGGAGGATGATGAAAACGAAATACCTGAAATTGCTGGATTGTATGCTTTTAATTGAAACTTGGCTGATGATATATAGGCATTGTTTCAACTCCCAAACACTGGAGAAATAAGGAAATTAATTTCTTGTCAACCCCTTCGAGCCAATAAGTTGGAGTTTCTTTCTGTACGAAAAAACCCGTAATATTAACCTGGGGATGGGTAGTTCTCAGTTAATTTGACGGTGTATTTAATCACATGAAAGGTTGCAATCACAAAGCTTTCCTTCGCACACATCAAAGAAGTGTTGAAGATGTCTTTCAAATCAAAAGCCAATGATGGTTCACCGTAATCATTAAGCCAGGCAGTCACTATCTTTCAAAAAAAAATGATGATGAATGGAAAAAATCAAAAGAAAAAGCCCGCTAAGTCAAAATCTATGAAGGAGACTTAGGAAAAAATTGGGGCATCCCTCTGACTGTAAGCTCAAAAGACACAATTCAGGTAAAAGTTAGGGATAAAAAAAAATCAATCAAGAGGTTGCCAAAATCCTCAAAGACAAAATGAGTTGACTGATGTCCTCGTCAAAAACAACAAAATGTTGTAAGAAAGAGTGACTGCCATCTCAAAAATCCCTTGAGCCATCATCATAATAGTATTGCATTTCCAAAATCACTTGGAACCTGAATGCATAATTTGAATTAACTGAGCATAGGACTGGAGAACATCCCGAAGAATGGGTTGGGTACAAATAAATTTTGAGCCTATATCCTTTGTTTCAAAAACCGTGAACCAGACCACGTTACAACCTTCAAAAGGCCTAATTGAAGCCAGGTTTCTTTTGAAAGCATACTATAGCAAGGTTGTTGTTGCACCCCAAAATTTGCCCTCACATCTTTGAGACAAATTGATTCAAGAAGCTTCCTCACACTCCTAGGAGTCTCAAAAGCTCAAGACTACTCAAGGATTGACCATACAAGCTCTCCTCCTAAACAATCAACCTACAATTAGGGTTTTATTTTTCTCAAAAGGAATTGAGCTCTCAATACCTCAGATGGACTTCATGATTCTCTATGTGCTCTAGGGTATCCTCATGTCAAGTCTCAAGCCTAGCTTCACAAGTTTGCTCAGTCAATTGCAAATGATCAACAGTCGATTGTATTGGACCAAAAGTCAACTTTGACCAATTTACAGTCAAACGTCATCATTTCTTGCCAACATTAAAATTTTGAAGTCTCATTCATAATTTGATCAAGGGTTGATCATGATTCCTCAAGAAAATCAAGATTTACTCAAAAGTAAAAAATTGCCAAATTAGGGTTTTCTTAAGGAAAAGTCAACTGAACTTTGACCACGCACAACTTTCACATACTTCATCAGAAATCCCTCAACCAAAGATCATTTTGAAGGAAATTCAATTCTCTACAACTTTGTCTCTCTAAGCTCAAGGCCAAAAATGTCTCGTTTGAGAGATATGGACCAAAACTTTACAGGTCATTTTGAAAGTCAACAAAAAGACACTTTTTTCGTCAAAGCAATTTACACAAAAATAAAGACTTCAAATAAAAAAGTGATCAACACGAAAGTTGTAGGGGACATCTTGAGGGTTCCAAAAAGTCCAAGATCACCTTCATATGACAAAAATTGAGAGAGTTACGATTGGTGCAAGTTGAGCAAAATTTGAGAAACGCATGAAACCTACATTGAACATTTTTGAGCTTTTGGACCAATGAGCCTATCTTTTTAGGTTGAATCATGTTTATGACATATTCAAGGACCTCAAAGTTCACTTTGGTATTATTTTGATTTTGATTTTATTTTATTTTGATTTTATTCAAAGAAATAAACAAAATTAAATAAAACAAAATAAATCAAATAATGGTGGGCACATGAATCCTTTTAAATGGAGTTTCTAGAAGGTTAAAACATGTCATTCAAGGCCATCAAAACCCAAATAAAATTGTGAGAGAGAGTGAAGGAAACATGGTTTTCAAAAAATTAAAATGGTTGGAAACATGTTCCTTGATCCTAACTCTTCAATGATTCTTTGTCTACCATGTTTCTCCTATAAATACAAGGCTCAAACACAAGAGAAAAGGGGGCAAGAGGCTTCAGAAAGGAAGACTTACAAATCACAAAATTCTTTAAAAAAAAAGAGGTGAAAATTCAAAACTCCATTTCTAATCATTCTCAATCCAAACCAAGGATTAAATACTCATCCTGAAGGTTCGATTCCCACCCCATGCAATTTCTTTTTAACCATTTTCTAATCCCTTTCCTTTATCATATTTCAATTAATTTATTTATTTCTTTTCAATTAAATTAAAACAATAAAAAAAATCATAAAACCGTTAAAAGAATAAAAAATATAGTTTAGGTTATGTAATCATTTTTTTAGACTTAGATTATTTTTATTAAAATTAATTTTTTAGACTTAGGCTTATAATTAATTAATTTTTGTACAAATGAATTAGAAATTAGGTTTATTTATTTTAAAATTATTTCTAAAAAAAAAACGAATATTGACTTAGATATTTAGGACATTTAACTTGACTTTTAATATGTAATTGCTTTTCCTTTATCATTTATTTTCTTAGAATAAATGTATAGGTTTGTGCATAAAATTGTAATAGTGTAGTTTACATTTCTTGTACGATTATATTATGTAACTGTTCATAAGCCTTGTAATAGTGTAGTTTATATTTCTCGCACGATTATATTATTTAACTGTCCATAAGCCTTGTAATAGTCTATGTTACATTCTCGCACGATTATATCATGTAACTGCCCATAAGCCATGTAATAGTGTAGGTATTTATTTTTCGCACTTATATTTTATTTGCTAGATAAATAGGCATGTATGGCAAGATCTAAAATCAAACGTTAGAATAACCTATAACTCAAGATAATATAATTGAATTAATGCACATTGCACACATTCACCTCTAGGGTAGCCTCTCTCTGTTGCCTTACGATTAAAACGGTCATGTCCCTCGAAAGTAGGAATACTTTAGCAAAAGACGCTTACGAATAATATCATCATAGTCCCTTCGATATAAAGATCATAGTCCCTCGATAACCCTTAGAGCTGCCTACAAAAAAATGATCTTGTCCCTCGACGATCCTATGGAAAAATGATGATAGTCCATTCGCATTGCTAAGGTATCCTTACATGTTGCCTTCTATGACCATTCGATGACCCTTCGTTGTCCCTCAACATCCAATAGACAGTACTACCTACCCATTGATGGTATGGATAGTACTATCTCTCAAGGAAAATGATAAGTACAAGAAAGACCTTACAAATTAGAGGTAAGTAACTTTTAAATGCTTGCTCACAACTCAAAAACAAATACTTTTCATATCTCACTTTTCCAAAAATATTTTCAAAAAAAAAAACAAACACTTTGTATACATTCTTACACGAATTATTACAAAGTCAAACTTTTGCAAAATATTTTCAAAAACATTCACACACATTCAAAAAGTAAGTAAAAAAAAAGTGAGCTAAGCATTTAAGAGCCCGTGGATAACCATGGATACAAAGGGTGCTAATACCTTCCCTTTGTATAACTTACCCCCCGAACTCAAAATCTATCAAGGTCTTTCCTATTCTTTTCAGCCTTTCCTTATTGGATAAAAGAAAAGTCGGTGGCGACTCTTGTTAACCGCAACATGTTTTGCGAGAAAAAAAAAGTCAGTTCTCCCACCGTGTTACAGAACTGGCGACTCTGCTGGGGAGTACAATAAAAGAGGGGTTACCTTAGAGTTAGATCACTTTACCACTTGCTTAAAATTATTTGACTTATGTGCTTTATTTCTATTGGGCTTGTTTTGGGGTTACTTGTGTGAAAGGTCCTACACCCGGACCTAGTGATTCCTTAGGTAAGTGACAATAGATCATGGAGACTGTACGGCATGTACCGATATGGTTGATATGATGGTCACAGTCTTTAGAACCCTAGTTAACTCATCTTTGGCCATTAGAAGGTAGTGAGATGGCCGGCTTTGGATTTAGACTGAAGTTGGTTGATACCCGAGGCTACACTCATTGAGATCAGACATTCGGGATGTTTTGGTCGGCCACTCGAGTCTCGCACTAAAATAAAGCCTTCGAGAAAGATCTGTGACATGAGTCCTTTAGAACCCGGTGTCATACCCCAAATTTTGACCACTAAGGTTCCCATCATTGTGGAAATCATCATCACAATATGTATGAACCATCATACCTCATTAGTCTCCCCAAAGATGGGTGAGCATCCACTACAATCAAAATTAGGGTTTCAAGCCCTCTCTGAGTGCTTAGACAAAGGGTCAATCAAGGAATGACATGATCTTCAACTTGTCTAACCTCTCAAACATCCACAATGGATCAAGAGGACTCCCACTTCAAGGATTAAGCACAAGGATGCTCCCTTCTAGGTGGATCAAGTCTCAAGACCGACAATGTCACCAAATTAGGGTTTTGGTCGACCAGGGCCTCCAGATGGAAATTTTCCTCTGGGCACAAGCCAATGATCCAAAACATAACCTAATATACTCCATGGAACCAATCATCCAGTCAATTTTGCCTCAGGGGATGCATTCATAAAAAATCAGGAATTAGGGTTTCTTGACCTAATTCAACCCTAAGTTGACTTTTAGGGCAAATCATGAGCCAAGACCTCAAAGGAGGTTTTGAGGGTCTCTAATAAACTACATTGATCCATTTGCAACAATGGATTGATCCAAGAAGCTTGAGCAACAAGTTTCAATTTCATCTGCACCACAGTTAGGGTTTTAAGGAAAAAGTCAACTGTAACTTTGACTTTTGACCAGGACATGCTCCCAAGCCCTATGACATGCATCAATATACTCTATACCACCCATGGAACATGTCCATCAAGTTTGATTTAGGTTAAGGACATGATTTCCTGAAGAATTGCACAGTTTGGAATTCATCTGATAAAAAGTCAACTGTGCACAAAAGTCAACTTTGACTTTTTGAGATTTTTCACAAAAATAGATTTTTAACCCTAAAATGATGTTAATGTATGATTTGAATCATCATTCATCAAGAAAAATCAAGAAAAGTTGGATAACTTGTAAAAGGGGTAACCATAAAAACTTAGAAAATTT
This sequence comes from Lathyrus tuberosus, assembly GCA_022829125.1. Classification (NCBI taxonomy): domain Eukaryota; kingdom Viridiplantae; phylum Streptophyta; class Magnoliopsida; order Fabales; family Fabaceae; genus Lathyrus; species Lathyrus tuberosus. Next base: position 3,705,170 of record JALAZF010000353.1, read on the forward strand.
TCTAAGTTAGAAATAAAGTGGCTAGGGTACCAACTTTGGAGGGTCATAACCCCTAAACCACAAAGCCATTTTCTCCCATCCAAGGCTTGATTTTTAGATCTCATTGTCCTCTACAAAAACTTCAACTAGACCTAATTCCAATTCATTGGGGATTTTGAGTTATGGAGTGATCAAAGTCACTAAAAACATGAAAGTACAACTTTTTCAACACTTAGAAAAATTCTGGGCAAGGCAGATTTTGTGTTGAAACACCAAAATTTGTGAGATCTTTTCACATAGTTGCAAGCTGAATCAAGTCCAAAGATAAACATCAATGTTGTTGCAAATGTTGCCAAGAATTCAAAGAGCTTAACAGTATGAATTGATTCAACTTGAGCCAAGAGAAATCCATGCCCAAAGCCATGCTGCTGCAAGCTGTTTTGGAAAAATTAGTTTGCATGTTTGCTTGCCACACACGATTTTGAACCAAAAACTGAGGATCAGCATGTCACATGTACTCAAACCAATGACAATGCATCTGATCCAACTGATAAGGCTGAGTCAAAAAGCCAAGGAATCTTCCAACTTGAAATTCATCCACTTTGGCACATTTTGCCTTGAATTCAAAGGGGCATTAATGTGGAATAGTGCATTTTCAACAAAGCCACTCTACTCAGTCAAGTTCTCTGATTAAACAACAATAAAAACATCTGAAGAATGTGATTTTGGTCAAGGCATAGCCCTGCTCTTGGGAATGGCTAGTTTGCCTTGCTTGAGAAGAAATCCTCCAAGCCAATCCATGCAAATGTGATCTGATCCAGCAACCATTCACTATTCCTCCAAGACAAAAGTTGATTACCTATAAATAGAGGTTCCAATGGATCATTCAACTCACACCAAAGCCAGTTACAACATTGCTTTCTCTCATTCTTCCTTAAACCTCAAGTTTCTTGGTTTTTGAGTAACCACTATCGGGTTTTGAGTTGCAGCCTTAAGCAATCAATTCCAACTGCTCAAACACATCACATATGATGTATTTGAGGTGTCCAAACACTTAAACACTGAGTGTAACACCTCAGGCTCAAAAACACCCTTCAACCAAGCCATTATGCCTCAATTATGCAGGTGGAGGTCTCCAGCTTGATCCAAAGAGTTTCAAAGTGTTCCAAAGCTTGCAACACACTCCATAACACCCATTGAAGCTGTAGGGATCATTAATTCACAACTGGAACAAGGTTTGTGCAGAGTTCTATTTCAGCTTGCATCAAGGTAAGCCTCAAAACTACAACTCCATGATCCATGCATATTTCCTCGCATGATATTTTTGCCAATTGCTTGCCATCATATGTTGATTGTTTTCCCTCAAAAAATTTGATCATAACACTCATAATCATGGCTACTTGATTGCTTTTGCAAAATTAGGGTTCATACGGCCACAATGATATAATTTGCTATACACTGAAAATGAATGAAATTGGGTATTCCCATCTCCTTCCTTGTGAAAAAACGCGTGAGTTTGGTGTTTGAATCATGTAAAATGGTTGAGAAACGAGAGAGATGGAGGGCTTCATGCACGAGCTAGAGGAAGAAGATGGCCATGGCGCCATTTTCAAAAAATCCAACTAGTTTGATATATATTTTTCACTTGCCATGTTATTAATGAATTGGCATTGCGCCCCAGTGGTTGATCAGCTGGTTTGTATGTATTGGCAAGCGAAAGGTCTGGGGTTCGAATCCCCCTCGCCCCAGACCTTTTTTTTATCACTTTTTCCCATTTTCCTATTTTTCATATTATTTTGTTAATGATTTGAAAAATTAATAACTCACTCAATTTTAATTATTTTTTACTGATTCTTTTTGCAAAAAATCATAAAAATGTTGAAATATTTTATTCCACAAAAAAATTAGATTTATATTATGTATTTAATATAATTAGTATTTTTGTGAATAAATTCATTTTTATTTGTTTTTAAACATTTTAAAATGAACATCCATCTTGAAAAATCAAGACCAAATGAGTTTTAATATCTCTTGTGATTTATACCTCATTTTTCAAACCTTAAACCAAAATCACAAGTGATTTATTCCAATCTATTTGGTATTTTTCATTGATTTTCTTTAAATATTTATTATTTAAAGATTAAATTTAGGGTTTCTTTGATTTTCACCCTCATCAAACAATTACATTTGGGCTTCTAATAGAGTGTAAGACCCAACCCCATTTTAACCAAAACTTTGGGCCTCACTTATTGTATAAGTCCCTTCGCGTTAAAAGAAAATCTCGGCGCGATCGCTATTTCAAACGAAAAAAAACAATTGGGCCTACCCTCGTGTTATAAGCCCCACTCTTTTTCTTTAAAACTTTTTGGGCCTCTTGAGAGAGTGTAAGACCCATCCCTTTGTACAGAAAACCATTTTTGGGCCACAGTCACTTGTATAAGTCCCTCTGTACAAATTCAAACAGTGCGCTCACTGATAAAACCCTGGGCCTCTCCTTGAGCTGTAAGCCCCAAATCTTTCTTTTTCAAAGCACTTTCTCCTTTGATTTTGAAATATACTGTTGTTTTCAATCTTTCTTTGTTGAACAACTAACCAAATAGCATGGAAGCTCTACAACCGAGTAAGTGGTTATTGCTTTCATTTACCGCTTTCATATACATATAACTGTATTGTGGGGCTGTTTCGCTGTAAGTCTTCTTTCATAAACTCATATCAACTGTGTAATAATAGTATAGATATTTAGAGTTTCCCCGACAACTACGTCTAGAACTAGGTGACGCCGTTTCGTTTATTCGTAGAAATAGACAACTAGATCCCCAATAGAATCACCAGATACAGTCTTCTCTTCGGCTGTCCTCATTAGGAATTGTCAAGAAACTCTACTCCCAGAGATGAATGTATTCTCCGTGAATGGCATCTTTGAGTTTCTTCCAAATTCTCAAACTTTCCTAGCTTGATCTATTCCTTGTGAATAGCCTGTCTTGAAATTCTCGGGGTTTGGGGACCCACGGGCTTCTTAAAAGCATCGGCCTCCTCTTGGGCATCGTACAAGGACCCACAGGCTTCCTAAAAGCAACCCCGCCTCCTCTTGGGCTTAGTACAAGGACCCTACGGCTTCTTAGAAGTATTCACAGCCTCCTCTTAGGCTTCGTATAATGATCTCTTCCTCCGTGAATGATAGCCTCCTCTTGGGCTTCGTACAAGGACCGATCGGCTTCTTAAAAGTTTCCAGCCTCCTCTTGGGCTTCGTACAAATTGTCCCGACGACCTCCTAGAGGTATAGGAACAGAAATTAGTCATCTGCATAGAACCGTCCTTTCAAAGAGTCTACTACTGTTTCTCAAAGCATAGTACAAAAGATAAAACTCTAGACTTGGACAGTCTAATTCCCTTGAGTCTCAAAGACATTCTCAAGCACCCTTCAAAGAATAGGAAGGAACCCCGTAGACTCGGACAGTCTCAATACCTTTCGGATTTCCCACTTCCTTAAAGAACAGGAATAGCCCGGATCCTCGAATCAAATCCCCGAGTACAGTATTGCTCATATAAGAACTGATTTTCTCTAAAAATCAGTATACTGGACCTGTCACTTAACTGAACAGTCGCCATAGCCTCCTCTTAGGCTTTGTATAATGATTCTTTTCCAGTGAAGTTAGCCTCCTCTTGGGCATTGTACAATGATTCTCCCCAGCGGAGTCAAACAACGTTTAGCCTCTCTCTCGGGCTTTGTACGAGACACATAAGAGACTCCCTCGTTGAGTCAATCACCCCTTTCGCCTCCATCTCGGGCTTCGTACGAGATACAAAAAACTCTCTTGTTGAGTCAAATAGCCTCCATCTCGGGCTTTATACGAGATACCAAAAGACTCCATCGTCGAGTCAAAACCTTTTAGCCTCTCTCTCGGGCTTTGTACGAGACACATATTAGCCTCCTCTTAGGTTTTGTATAAGAAAACCACTGGTTGATCCAATCAACCTTTTAGCATCAAAGCTGTGCCTCGTTCACAGTACACAAACATCAACAACTCCTTCCCCTTCATCTAATTGCTGTAAGCGGCAAGCCTCTAGATCATCTACATCCATGCCACTGTCCCTCTTTTAGCATGAGAAATTCCTAAGGAAAGATAGCATTGCTCTAAACTGAGTTAAATTCTTCCCCTTCAGGTTGGAAATCCCCTATAAAGGAAGTTATGGCATTGCCAGATTCACAAATCCCGGTTAAAGTAATCCTCCTTTACAGTCGGTCACCTAACAGTTGTGACAAACAGACCCCTTTAGAGATGACAAATTCTCTCTAAGGTCAACCCTTCAGCTTCACATCTTGGGCTTTGAACAAGATACAAACCACCTTTCGCTTCATGTCTTGGGCTTTGAACAAGACACCAAAACGCTCTGATTTCTCTGTTTCGGTAAACGGGAATACGTAGACATAAGATTGAAAGAAAAGATCTTAGCGAGCACACTAGACAAAAACCCTAAATCCCCTATATCATAATCTGAAGCAGTATCCTAACAAAATCCCAGAGAGAAATCAGTATTGGCGAAAATACAAATAACCGATACAAAGGCCCCACCACATTGATCGCATCCGTAACCTAACAGACCGCTATTTAAACTCAGTATGCAAGCAGGGTTAATTAAAGACATCTATTTCCCTTCCTTCGTCAGCTTTAATAGGCTAAAAAATGAATCGACCTGTAGTAAACTCAACCGCAGTGAGAGCGACCAGCGCTTAAGAACCGCGTCCAAAATCGCTCGCTACAGAAAAATGGCGCCCACCGTGGGGCCAATTTCTAAACCTTTTTTATCTTCACTTATGTGAAAACCCCAGATTGGGGCTTCCTCTGGGGAACCCATTTTCTGTCAGGAACTTAGGATTCATCGCTTTAAAGGTCTAGGATGATTAGGACAAATATATACTACTTTTCCTAATTGCTATACGTGTTTATTTTTCTGCCAATGGGAATGCGTGTGATGCCGCATGTGGAAAGATTGAGTATACACTTCAGATAAGTGATGGCGACGGGGTCGACCATCAACCTCAGTGGAGACTGACCAATGCAACCCATTCTCTCACCTAGACAATGGGTCGATTGTGATGTTTGAGAAGCTGAGGAGCCAAACCCTTTTGTAGTGCGGAAACTATCGGTAATAGTTGTTACGCGATACTACCCTCATTTGAGGCTGGTGATCTATTCTCGGTGAATGGCACTTACTCTAAGATTGCTCTACAACTCGCTGGCGATCCGCTTGTTGTTTTGCTTTCCTGGGAGGAGCTGATGATAATGAGTACAAGTACAAAAATCACCTTAGTATAAACCTTTGGGGATGGGTAGAGCCTTGACTTCATGACAATGACCCTTTGACCCCATGTTTTTTCTATGTTTTTGTGTGCTGCATTCATGCATTCATTTAAAAAAAACATTAAAACATTCAAAAAAATTTCTCTTCTAGTCTCTCTGTTTTTCAAATTAAACTAAGACTGTGATTGCAAATATCAGAGAAAAGGATTGCGCTAATGGATTTCGGTAGAAGGAGAACTCATAGTTATACCTTCAAGGTTCCAAAGCTAGAGGATTTGAGAAGGTTAGCAGGAATGATCACTAACCCAGAGGCTTTCAGAGTCAAACACGGAGGTCTGCTACCACTGTTAAGAGTCCATGTGATTGAGGGAATCATGGATGCGCTCATTCAGTTTTATGATCCGGTTTATCACTGTTTCACATTCCCAGATTACCAGCTAGCACCAACGCTGGAGGAGTATTCTCATCTGATTGATCTACACATTACTGATCGAGCACCATTTTCTGGACTGGAAGAAATTCCAAAGAATCATACCATTGCAATAGCAATTCATTTGGACGAGTCTGAGGTTAGGACTCACCTAACTACCAAGGGTGGCATCCAAGGTTTGCCAGCCCAGTTCCTGACAAAGAAGGCTCTGTACTTTGCTAGTATAGGGAACATGACTGCTTTTGAAAGCGTCTTTGTCTTGCTCACCTACGGGTTATTTTTGTTTCCCAACATCAATAACTTCGTCGATATCAACTCCATTAAGGTTTTTCTCATTGGAAACCCTGTACTGACTTTGCTCGCGGATGCATATCATTCTGCACACTTGGGAAATTTGTACAGCGGAGGGGAGATCACATGTTGTGTACCTCTGCTTTACAAATGGTTTATCTCCCACTTGCCCAAGTCTGCTGCTTTTTGGGATTGCAAGAGTGCCTTACGTTGGTCACAGAAGATCATGTCTCTTACCAACTCTGATATAGATTGGTGTAATAGGATCTATGATGGGATCAGGATCATTGAACGTTGTGGAAACTTCCCCAACGTACCCCTTATAGGAACTAAGGGAGGAATCAATTACCATCCAGTTCTCGTTCATCGTCAATTTGGATACCCGATGAGACACATCCCACGGGGTGTTCATCTGGAAGGTCTTTACTTCAAAGAAGGAGAAAATGATAGAGCACAAAAGACGGAAATAGTGCACGCTTGGAAGCATGTTCATAAGAAAGGACGAGAGTCTCTGGGAAAACCGGACTGTGTCTCGGTGGAGCCTTATCTCCATTGGGTACAAACTAGAGCTCTCAAGCTGAAGATGCCTTATCCTCGTTACGGAATTCTTCCACCGAGGGAATCTGTCATGTACTTCATGACGGAAACTAAAAAGCTTCAGGTTACTCTCAACAAAGTTCAAAAGGAGAGAAGGTCTTGGAAGAACAAGTACCGCACCCTCGACGTAGAGTGCATCAAAATACAGCAACTACTAAAAGAAAAGGATGCTCTGGTTGAAATTTTGGAGCAACATGCTGTAGAGAGTCAAGATGACCAAAGGAATTTGCTCGCTCCTTTCACCTGGTAAAGGAATGATAACCCGACAACGGCCCAAGAGCCCCGGTCAAAGAAAAGGAAGATACCAGAATTAGCACCCGAGTTCTCTCGGGACCCCTTAGCTTAGGTTTCTGTTTCTGCACCTTGTAATCTACTGTATTTCCATTTCTGTAATCCTTTGATTTCAATAAAAAGGGGTTTCCCCACTGTTTGATATTTGCAATCTAATTGTCAAAGTTTATTTTGATTAAACCAAAAAATAATTAATATAATCATTGCATTCATCATTCTCACATCGCGTATTCTTCTTCCCTACAAATCTCACGTTTGTGTCTCGGTTCTAGAGTCAAACTGTCTCATTCGTATAATACTCGGGCCAATCGTCAGAAAAAGATGGATGATCTTGAGGAAGAGAACAGAGAGTTGAAAGAAGAGATCGACGCTCTAAGAGAGGATATGAGAAAGTTTCGTAACGACATGCAAGCCATGGCAGAAGCTCAACTACAAAGGACTGTGATCTCAGAGATCACCTCAACGCCCATAGTGGAGAAGTATGATCCTAGGTATCAAATGCCGAAAGATCGTCCTTGGGGCATGCCTGTTAACTATATCTCGAAAGGATATGTTCTGCCGATCACTGAAGATCAGGGAATCACAACAGAAGCCGCTGGGGCTGAAGGTTACAAACTTCGGGAAAGCGAAGATGCCAGGGGCATACTGAAGACTCCTGAAGGATACAAACTTCGGGAGACGCCAAGATTCGCTGCCGTAGTCACTGTACCACCCACTGTGGTGCACACTATCCCGGAAGAACAGATTCCACAGATACCTGCTGGTAAAAAGGAAACTATGTTCGATAGAATGGATGAATTTCAGGAGCAGTTCCTGGAAATGCAGAAGGAACTGCAAGCCATTTGCGGTCAGGATCTATTTGGAAAGGACGTCGTAGACCTCTGCTTGGTCCCCAATGTGAAAGTCCCGCACAAGTTCCAAGTTCCCGACTTTGAAAAGTACAAGGGTAACTCTTGCCCTCAAATCCATCTGGTGATGTACGCTCGGCGGATGTCAGCTCAGATGGAGAATCAGGACCTACTGATTCACTACTTTCAGGATAGTTTAACCGGTGCCGCACTCAAATGGTACATGGGTTTAAACCGTACTACGATCAATACATTCAGAGATCTTGGCACTGCCTTCGTCCAACAATACAAATACAATTTGGACATGGCACCCGACAGAGATCAACTCAGATCGATGTCGCAAAAGGACAAGGAAACCTTTAAGGAGTACGCTCAGAGATGGCGTGAAATTGCCGCTCAAATTTGTCCACCTCTTGAGGAAAAAGAGATGACAAAGATCTTCTTAAAGACCTTAAGCTCATTTTACTACGACAGAATGGTTTCCAGTGCGCCCAGTGACTTCACCGAGATGGTCGGCATGGGCGTACGTCTTGAGGAAGCCGTCCGAGAAGGACGTTTGGTAAAAGACACTGGATCAACGAGCGGTACTAAAAAATACGGTAGTGCTCTCCCTAAGAAAAAGGAGCAAGATATTGGGAATGTCTCTCTCGAAAAGCAAAGGCGACCTTATCAGCCGGAAGCAGCTATAACTCCTGCTATCAACCCTGCGCCTATTCCTACGTATCAACCTTAGGTTGTGCAGAGCCAACCTGATCAGCAAAGGACACAACAGCCTCTTCAGCAGGCTCATCCTCCATATAACAACAACCGTACAACACGACCACCAGGCTTTGATCCTGTACCCGTATCGTACGCAGAGCTGTTTCCATTACTGCTAGCCAAGGGGCACATCCAGACTAAGTCCCCTCTTACAGTACCAGAAAATTCGCCTTTTTGGTTTAAGATGGATCAAACTTGCCCTTATCATCAAGGAGGACCAGGGCATAACATTGAGAATTATCTCAATTTCAAGTCCGACGTGCAAAAACTTGTTAGGAACGTGGTCTTATCCTTCAAGGATACAAATCCTAATGTTCTCACGAACCCGCTGCCTCAACATGAGAAGGCTGCAGTTAATTTGATAGAAGGAGAGACTAATGATGTCTATCAAATTCACGATGTACTCTTGTTGAAACCAATATGGTTAAGATGCATTGTAGACAGAGTGGATATGGGCATGTGCCACCTCATAACTATCATCAGTGTGATATCTGCTCTAAAGACAACCAAGGATGTTCTATGGTGCAGGCAGCTCTACAGGAACAGATGGATCTCGGATGGATCCAAGAGCACCAAGTTCGTGGAGTTAACATGGTTTACACGAATTCCAACATCATTCAGAACCACGACATCCGTGCGATGAATGTCAACTTGGTGGCGATGCACTCAAGGCAAAGCCAGTATCATAATCTACCACGGCACGATTACAGTTCTTGTCTGACTTGCTCGGTAAACAAACAGGGTTGCTCTTTCATACAAGAGGCCCTCCAGCGTCAGATGGATCTTGGATGGATCCAAGACTACCATGATAGGAATCCCTATCAGATCAATATGGTTCAGATATTCGATATTCGCGTGATGAATACCAACCTGGCAGAGTTACATGCTGAACAGGTCTGACTCGGATTCCTAATATCACATGACTATCAAAGTTGTAAAGCAGGTTGCGAAAACGATCAGGGTTGTACCCTTGTCCAGGAGGCACTTCAGAACTTGTTAAATCACTGGTGGATGCCAATTTATATGGATGAAGATACTCAGCAAATTAGTATCAGTAACAGGAATCCTACTCGGCGTCAGAGTCAGGACGTCCGATCTGTGGAAGCTAACCTAGTGAGGTTACATTGTATTCAAAGTGGGCGTGGCCAGGTGCCACCACACAATTATGACCGTTGTAGCATCTGTTCGAAAAGTAACCAAGGGTGTTACCTTGTGAGAGCAGCTCTTCAGGGTCAGGTGGATCTTGGAGAGATTCGTCCATATCCGGGTTCTGGACCCATCAACTGGACGCTGAACTACCTTGCCGATCAAGTTGAGGATGTTGTCACAATCTCTGGTCATCATAGGACCAGGGATGTTTTTGCCATTATCCCTCTACTTGACGAATCGAGAGTTCCCAACCGGGAATGGATCGAGATTACTTACGATGGTCAGAAGAATCAGAAGGTTCCCATAGTCATCTATCTACCGGGACCACTACCGTATGAATCAGCTAAGGCAATCCCTTACAAATACGGTGCAACAATAGTCGAGAATGGAAAGGAAGTTCCATTACCCTCCATTGTGAATATTACAGACATCAGTCGTGTAACCCGGAGTGGTAGAATCTTCAACCGAGGGGTTGGAGAACCTAACAAAGAAAAGGAACTTCAGATGGAAGCTCCTGATCTACCAGTCGGTCAATCCAGTAATCCTGACCTTTCGAAAAATAATGATGAGATGCTGAAGCTCATCCAAAGGAGTGAATACAACATTGTCGATCAACTGTTACAAACTCCTTCAAAGATCTCGGTATTATCACTTTTCTCAGTTCAGAAGCGCATAGGGAGGCTCTACAGAAAGTTTTGGAGCAAACCTTTGTGGGACAAGATGTAACAATCAGACAGTTTGATAGCATTGTCTCTAACATCACTTCCTGCAACAATTTGGGATTTAGTGATGAGGAATTACCTGAAGAGGGTCGTCGTCATAACATGGCGCTCAATATCACAGTTAACTGTCAGGACGATGCTTTAGCCAACGTACTGGCAGACACAGGGTCAGCCCTGAATGTTATGCCGAAGTCCACTTTGATGCAATTATCATTCAAAGGCCCTCCGATGAGAATCAGTGAGGTCGTCGTCAAAGCGTTCGACGGATCCAGAAAAATAGTTATCGGCGAAGTTGATCTTCCCATAACTATCGGTCCTTACACTTTCCAAGTTACTTTCCAGGTCATGGATATCCGGGCAACGTACAGTTGTTTATTAGGAAGACCTTGGATACATCAGGCTGGAGCGGTCACTTCGACCCTCCACTAAAAGCTAAATTTCGTCAAGAACGATCAACTTGTCACAGTTTGTGGGGAACAAGCCTTGCTTGTAAGCAACTTGTCATCGTCTACTGGTATAGAACTCGAGGAGGTTATTGGAACTCAGTTCCAAGCACTGTCGGTGAGCAAGAACAATCAATCCCAAGGAGGAACCTCGATTTCCTCATACAAAGATGCTATCAAAGCGGTCGAGAGTACCGATACAACAGGATGGGGACAGCTTGTCATTCCTACTAGCAATGCAACAAAGAAGGGTCTTGGTTTTTCTGCAACCTGTACCCAGACAGCTACTACCTGCGATGAATGTCTTCATCCCCTTCAAAACTTCTTCCACAGTGGAGGTTTTCTTCACCCAGTGTCCCAAGCAGTACATGCGATCAATGAGGATGATCCCTCTAATACAGGTGAAGAATGGAAGTCCTACCTTAACGAGGACAGTTATATGTCTCAGGAAGAGGTGCCTACGCCATTTTGCTATCCCGCACAGAGTCAGAGATTTATACCAAGGTCAGACGTCGAAATGATATACGGAGATTGTGATCCGGAAGGATGCCGTGCTCCGCCAAATTCATTAGAGGAGGACACTCTGATGAAAGACAACTTTGACCACAACTACTATGGGCCAATGGATGGTCTGCCAATGTGGCAACCTTATCCAGGAGATTTGGGGCAAGAAAGTCAGCCGAACAACGAAAATTAGCTGACCGTCATGGAACAGAATACCTGTGTCCCCACTATGTCATGGGATCAACACTCAGGTCATTCAGAAACTACTCAACATGACGATGAATTTGCAACGTTTGCAGGACTTGAATTCATCAACTATGCTTTTCCCGAGGTCAACGTCATCGAGAGAGATGACTCCTCCAGTTCCAAAGAAGTTTGGGACACCTTGGGACAACTAAGTGGAAAATACGACTATATGGTCAGGTACACCGCTCCCGAAAGCTCTCGTATCAGGCTCGAAGATATCCAGCCTACTGGATGGGGAGATACTGCTGAGAGCACAACTACTATGCAAAATACAACTGAGGAATCCTCCTACGACAACTTTGCCTGGGAGACAGATTCCAATGATCCTACTCCGCCAGAAATCAGCGTTATTTCTGAAGACAAATCAAGGAAGATGCCAGACTTTGTGATTCATCGAGGAGTTCGCCGCCAATGGGTTGCCGTCGAGGTTCCGAAGGTCGTTCGTCAGTCAAAGTAATTGCCATCCTTTAACCTTTCACCCTGCCCAGGTGAAATGGATGTTTTGATAGGGCTCACTTTCTGTAAATTTTCCCTCTTCGCTTAGCCCAAAGCGACAGAGTTTTGTTTTATAGGGCTGTAGTTTCAAGATTCGACTTGTTCATTAATAAAATAACGTCGTTCTGTAATTTCCGCATTAATTGCTGTTTTCTCTTTTTGCTTTTTCAGAAAATGGTAATCCTAGAAAACAATTAAAAATAAAAACAAGCAGTAAAATAAATACACTGCACGCACTTGCATTCTCCTTTATCTCTTCTAAACACGAATCATCATGTCATGGATCCAATCAAGTACGTTTTTGAAAAGCCTGCTCTCACGGGAAGAATCGCCCGTTGGCAGATGCTGTTATCAGAATATGACATAGAGTACCACGCTCAGAAAGCCTTTAAGGGAAGTATTTTAGCCGATCATTTGGCTCATCAACCGATTGACAATCAAGAATCAATCGGGTTTGACTTCCCAGACGAAGATGTCATGTATCTAAAAATGAAAGATTGCGATGAATCGTTACCCAGTGAAGGGCCAGAACCAGGTTCCCAATGGGTACTTATCTTTGACGGAGCAGTTAATCATTATGGAAACAGAATTGGGGCGATCATTGTTACCCCTCAGGGTACCCACATTCCTTTCACTGCCAGACTTACGTTCAAATGTACGAACAACGAGGCCGAATACGAAGCTTGTATTATGGGTCTCGAAGAAGCGATTGATTTAAGGATCAAAAACTTGGACGTATACGGCGATTCAACCTTGGTTATCAATCAGATAAAAGGAGATTGGAATACATACCAATCAGGACTGATCCCTTACAAAGACTATGCAAGAAGGTTGTTACCTTTCTTTGACAAAGTTGAGTTTCATCATATCCCTCGTGAGGAGAATCACATGGCTGATGCATTAACCACTCTCTCTTCCATGATTAGTGTAGGTCAATGGAACGACTTACCTAAGATCGACATAATGCGCCTTGAAAGGCCCGCTTACATCTTCACGATTGAAGCAGTCATAGATGACAAACCTTGGTATCATGATATCAAATGCTTCCTTCAGAAACAAGATTACCCACCTGGGGCACTCAGAAAAGACAGGAAAACCCTCAGAAGATTGGCTGGAAACTTCTTCCTGAGCGGTGATACACTCTATAAGAGAAATTTTGACTTGGTCTTGCTCCGATGCGTGGACAGACTAGAAGCAGACATGCTTATGAAAGAAATTCATGAAAGATCCTTTGGCACTCATGCCAACGGACACACAATGGCGAGAAAAATTCTCAGAGCAGGGTACTATTGGTTGACCATGGAATCCGACTGCTACAAGTACATGAGGAGGTGTCACAAGTGTCAGATATACTCTGACAAAATTCATGTACCGCTGTTACATCTCAAATTTCTCTCTTCCCCATGGCCATTCTCGATATGGGGAATCGACATGATTGGCATGATTGAGCCCAAGGCTTCAAACGGACATCAGTTCATCCTGGTCGCCATTGACTATTTCACCAAGTGGGTCGAAGCAGCGTCATTCGCCAATGTAACCCGACAAGTGGTGGTCCGATTTATCAAAAACAATATCATCTGCCGTTATGGTGTTCCAAGCGAGATCATTACTAATAATGGATCTAACTTGAACAATAAGATGATGAAGGAGTTGTGCACAGAGTTCAAGATTGAACATCATAACTCATCTCCCTACCGACCCAAGATGAACGGAGTGGTGGAAGCGGCTAACAAGAACATCAAGAAGATTATTCAGAAGATGGTTGTAACCTACAAAGATTGGCATGAAATGCTACCCTTTGCTCTTCACGGTTATCGCACATCTGTTCGCACTTCTACAGGGGCAACCCCTTTCTCTCTAGTGTATGGCATGGAAGCAGTGCTCCCCATAGAAGTAGAGATCCCGTCAATCCGAGTATTGATGGAAGCTAAGCTCACCGAAGCTGAATGGTGTCAAAGCCGACACGAAGAATTAAACCTGATCGAAGAGAAACGAATCATGGCACTATGCCATGGTCAGCTGTATCAACAGCGAATGAAGAAGGCGTTCGACAAAAAGGTCCGACCTCGCGTCTTCAGGAAAGGAGACCTCGTGCTCAAGAAGATACAATCATTTCTCACTGACTCCCGGGGCAAGTGGACTCCGAATTATGGTGGCCCCTATGTGGTCACGAAAGCTTTCTCAGGCGGCGCCTTGAGACTTGCAACCATGGACGGAGAGGAATTTGCCTACCTCATAAATGTTGATGTAGTCAAGAAATACTTCGCCTAAACTAAAAAAAAACGTCTCGGTGGATTGAAAACCCGAAAGGGCGGTCCAGGCAAAAGTTAGAGGCATAAAAAAAATCATCCCGGTGGATTGGAAACATCACAGTACAATCCAGGCAAAAATTAGGGATAATGGCAAGTAACTATGTTCAACAGAGGCAAATCCCTCAGCAGCAGCAGTTACATCATCTATCAGAAAACTCCAGTCAAGGTCATCTTCGACAGAAGCTCAGGATGCCCCGAATTCAAAGTTGGTAGAAGGATAGTGGTCGTTTTGTTTCAACGTAGCCCTTTTCCCTGTAAATTACCATTTTCTAACTTTGTAAATACTCTTTGGAATCACGCGTTTGGCTGATCTCCGTCTTATCAATAAAATTTGAGCCCTTGTGCTTTTGTTTGTAATTCTTATTTGTTTTAGCTTTACAGAACGACGTTGTTAACATGATTAACGATTCTTGAAATAAAACAAAAATGAATTTACTTGTCAAACTTTTTTTCTGCTTTAAAATAAAGACGGTAATTTATTTTGACTGTTGAACATCAAAAGAGCATCAACCGCTTCTCCAGAAGTAAGCGAACTTCAAAGTGCAGAATCAAAGTACTCCTTCCAACCCAGTACGCCTGAATGAAGGGATCAACTATGTCAGAGGCCTTGTTTCGTCTGACACGCCACGGCTGAGTTCTTATCTCCTAAGCCCGACCAACATAGTTCCCCGCGAGGACTACTTTTCCTAAGCAAGGTAGAATTGCTATCTTGAACCCGCGATATTTCTACACGCCCCGCGATGGCCGAGTATCTAGTCGTGTTCATCTTTCAGTTGCGTGTCGCATCAGTTTTGTCAGCATATACATACACACATCATGCATTATTGATTTGCATTCACATTTCATATTGCATCACTATCACTCTAGTCGGTCTTGTCCCCTAGTGATAGAAGTTCTCTCAATCGAGTCATCAGTTCTTACCTCGTCAGGAAACGCTGTGTCTGAACAGCCTAGCCTCCAGTTTATTTCTGGAAGGAAGTTGGCCCTTGACCACTTTGATAACTTGAACCTCTGAAAAACCAGAGGAACTTTCAGTCAACATCACTCTTCGCCATTGAAGATGATATCCTTGCTTTCCCGGATTAGGGAAAATCCACAGAGAAAGCCTCGTAATCAGAGATTCGGCAGCATGCCAGTTTCGCTCCGAAAGGACCGCTGATGAAAAGGTCATCGGCACCTCAAAATTGGACCCCATCATATGGCATTTCTCCTGGAAGATCCCAAGAAAAGTATGATGTAAGATCCCAAGCGATAGTAGTCTCCCAAGAGACCTGCTTCCCCCCAATAGAAACAAATGGCGTCTCCAACAGAGAAGTTTGTGCAACTCTACAACTCAGACGACTGGGTTCCCCAGCAAGTCTGACATCAAAAGTTTTTCCGTCAAATGGCATCTCTCCAGGAAAACTCGGCGAGAAGTTTGAGGAAAGCCGCTACGAATAGCGTCCCTTGTCAATAAAGTTTATTGACAAAATAAACTAAGACCAGTTCCTTGGTAGGAAACCAGGATCGAGGGGAAGTTTATTTCAGAAACTAAGACCAGTTCCTTGGTAGGAAACCAGGATCGAGGGGAAGTTTATTAAAGAAAACTGAGACCAGTTCCTTGGCTGAAAACCAGGATCGAGGGGAAGTTTACCTTTTCTAAGCATCATTGCTTAGCAAAAGAAGATGAATGCGCAAGCTGCCATTCATAGCCGTCAAAATTTTGGGTATTCCGATATTTAATCTTCTTGCACCCCGAATGCCCGAATACCTTCGTCATTCACACCTTCGTGTTCAAGAAGATTAAATAGGGGTATCTGTCATACCTCAAATTTTGACCACTAAGGTTCCCATCATTGTGGAAATCATCATCACAATATGGATGAACCATCATACCTCATTAGTCTCCCCAAAGATGGGTGAGCATCCACTACAATCAAAATTAGGGTTTCAAGCCCTCTCTAAGTGCTTAGACAAAGGGTCAATCAAGGAATGACATGATCTTCAACTTATCTAACCTCTCAAACATCCACAATGGATCAAGAGGACTCCCACTTCAAGGATTAAGCACAAGGTCGCTCCCTTCTAGGTGGATCAAGTCTCAAGACCGACAGTGTCACCAAATTAGGGTTTTGGTCGACCAGGGCCTCCAGATGGAAATTTTCCTCTGGGCACAAGCCAATGATCCAAAACATAACCTAATATACTCCATGGAACCAATCATCCAGTCAATTTTGCCTCAGGGGATGCATTCATAAAAAATCAGGAATTAGGGTTTCTTGACCTAATTCAACCCTAAGTTGACTTTTAGGGCAAATCATGAGCCAAGACCTCAAAGGAGGTTTTGAGGGTCTCTAATAAACTACATTGATCCATTTGCAACAATGGATTGATCCAAGAAGCTTGAGCAACAAGTTTCAATTTCATCTGCACCACAGTTAGGGTTTTAAGGAAAAAGTCAACTGTAACTTTGACTTTTGACCAGGACATGCTCCCAAGCCCTATGAAATGCATCAATATACTCTATACCACCCATGGAACATGTCCATCAAGTTTGATTTAGGTTAAGGACATGATTTCCTGAAGAATTGCACAGTTTGGAATTCATCTGATAAAAAGTCAACTGTGCACAAAAGTCAACTTTGACTTTTTGAGATTTTTCACAAAAATAGATTTTTAACCCTAAAATGATGTTAATGTATGATTTGAATCATCATTCATCAAGAAAAATCAAGAAAAGTTGGATAACTTGTAAAAGGGGTAACCATGAAAACTTAGAAAATTTTCTAAGTTAAAAATAAAGTGGCTAGGGTACCAACTTTGGAGGGTCATAACCCCTAAACCACAAAGCCATTTTCTCCCATCCAAGGCTTGATTTTTAGATCTCATTGTCCTCTACAAAAACTTCAACTAGACCTAATTCCAATTCATTGGGGATTTTGAGTTATGGAGTGATCAAAGTCACTAAAAACATGAAAGTACAACTTTTTCAACACTTAGAAAAATTCTGGGCAAGGCAGATTTTGTGTTGAAACACCAAAATTTGTGAGATCTTTTCACATAGTTGCAAGCTGAATCAAGTCCAAAGATAAATGTCATACCCCAAATTTTGACCACTAAGATTTCCCATCATTGTGCAAATCATCAGCACAATATGGATGTACCTTTGTACCTCATTAGTCTTCCCAAAGGTGGGTAAGCATTCACTACAAACAGGATTTAGGGTTTCAAGCCCTCGCAGAGCTCTTAGACAAAGGATCAATCAAGGAATGACATGATCTTCAACTTGTCTAGCCTCTCAAATATCCACAATGGATCAAGAGGACTCCCACTTCAAGGATTAAGCACAAGTTTGCTCCCTTCTAGGTGGATCAAGCCTCAGGATCGCCAGTGTCACCAAATTAGGGTTTGGTCGACTAGGGCCTCCAGATGGAAATTTTCCTCTGGGCATGAGCCAATGCTTCAAAGCATAACCTAAAATGCTCCATGAAACATCATAAACCCCATCATCAAGTCAATTTAGCCTCAGGGGATGCATACATCAAAAATCAGGAATTAGGGTTTCTTGACCTAATTCACCCCTAAGTTGACTTTTGGGACAAATCATGAGCCAAGACCTCAAGACATGATTTGAGGGTCTCCAACATACCACGTTGATCCATTTGCAACAATGGATTGACCCAAGAAGCTTGAGCAACAAGTTTCAATTTCATCTGAACCACAGTTGGGGTTTCGTGGGAAAAGTCAACTGTAGCTTTGACTTTTGACCAGGACATGCTCCCAAGCCGTGGGACACGATTAAATACACCCTATAACATCCATGGAACATGTCCATCAATTTTGATTTAGGTCAAGGACATGATTTCCTGAAGAATCGCACGGTTTGGAATTCATCTGATAAAAAGTCAACTGTGCACAAAAGTCAAACTTTGACTTTTTGAGATTTTTCATAAAAATGATTTTTTAACCCTAAAATGATGTTAATGTGTGATTGGAATCATCATTCATCAAGAAAAATCAAAGAAAGTGGGATAACTTGTAAAAGGGGTAACCATAAAAACTTAGAAAATTTTCTAAGTTATGAAAAAAAGTGGCAAGGGTACCAACTTTGGAGGATCATAACTCCTAAACCACAAATCCATTTTTCCCCATCCAAAGCTTGATTTGTAGCCCTCATTACCCTCTAGAAAAACTTCAACTAGACCTAAGTCCAATTCATTAAGGATTTTGAGTTATGCTTAGATCAAAATGGCTAAAAAGTTAAAATTGATATTTTTCAGCACAATGTCCCAACTTCAAGGCTGTTTTTCTCCATGATCCAAGTTGAACCAGGTCTAATGTTAGACATCAAAGTTGAAGTACGTCATCTAAGCTTTCCGAAAAGTCCTAGAACGTCCATATAGCATACTCGAGCAGGGAGTTATGGATCTTACAAAATGGCTTGCTGAAGCTGAATTTTTCAAGGCAGATTTGCACATTTTTTGTGCCATACGAATTTTCAAGCCTTGTCATCAGTTTGGACACATCTAAGGATCAAATCCAAGTGGGATGATCTGATCCATGAACCTCCCAAGTCCAAGGAACAAAGAAAAGCATGCCAAAGCCTAGAAATCCCTAAAAGAGGGACAAAACTCCAATTTTGGTTTGGAGCATTTAATGGATGCTTAGAGGTGGCATGTACTGAGCCATTCTCATCTGAAATTAGTCAAGACTTATCCAAGACCAAGGGAACCAGCAGCCTGTGCCCTAACCTCTAGTCAATGGCTAGAGGAGACTTGCATTTCCATTGGCCAACATGGAACAAACACCTGCTGCAGCCACCATTCACTGTGGATCCCAAAACAAACTTGCTCCACTATAAATAGAGCTCATTTGTGCTCAGTTTGAGTACACCAAAGCCATCAAACAGATGCTTTCCTCAAATTCTCTCTTTCACTCCAAAATGCCTTCATTAGTAAGGAAATTCTGAGTTTTTGAGCTAGAGAGCAATTCCACTCAAACTAATCACACACACACCTCATATATATCATATGTAAGCTGTGCAAACCATCAAAAGTGACCTGTAATCACAACATCACAAAGTCACCTCTCAAAACCTCAAAATGACACTTTTTTGCATTTTTCAAGCCATGTCTTGATTCAGTCACTTTCCAAACCAGATAAAACCTCAAACACACTCTAAATATCATCCTTGAACTATCCCAAATGGTGCCACACATCTGGAACACCATTTGAGAGAGTTGGCATTTTGGCCGTTTTTGACCATTTCACGAGAAAGTGCACAAACTTGCTCCAGAGGTTTCCAGCCAATTCCAACCATCCTAAAAGCTTCTAAGAGGTCATTTGAGGTTGTCCAAAGCATCAAATCATTTCTGGAACAAAGCACTTGGAAGGTTGCCCAAAATCTCCAAAAAAGAGGTAAAATCCACAACTTGAATTCTTTGAATCATGCTTTCCTTTGTTTTCCACATACATGCATCATATTGAACAATTTTTGAGGTAAAAATGTAGTCCTTAATGTGTATGTTGGGATCCTCCCACTGTTTGCATTTTGACATGTTTTTATGTGGAATTTTGGTTGTTTTGAAACCATGTACAATTCTGTCTTGTTTTCATTGGCATGTTCTATACATTAAGTTTTAGTTTGCATGAGTAACACCATTGGATTCCTTGCGAAAAATCGGTCAAGATAGGTTTTTACGGATTTCAATTCCGATGAAAATTGAGAGAGTTACGCGCGTTGGAAATTTTACGCGAAATGGCGTCGAATTAACGATAGCGGTTCTGTTTTTTCCGCTTTGTACAGTGAGGTTCCGAGTGCGTGAATAACACCATTGGATTCCTTGTGAAAAATCGGTCAAGATAGGTTTTTTACGGATTTCAATTCCGATGAAAATTGAGAGAGTTACGTGCGTTGGAAATTTTACGCGAAACGGCGTCGAAAACAACGATAGCAGTTTTTGTTTTTTAATTTCTGCATTTTGTGCGTCGATTTTCCATGTGCGTGAGTAATACCATTGGATTCCTTGCGAAAAATCGGTCAAGATAGGCTCTTGCGGATCTTGATTCGGTTAAAAATCGAGAGAGTTACGCGCGTTGGAAATTTTACGCGAAACGGTGTTTTTACAACGCAGCAGCTCTGGTTTTTTTATCGCTGCATTTTGTACGTTGAGTTTCGGCGTGCGTGTGCGATACCATTGGATTCCTTGCGAAAAATCGGTCAGGATAGGCATTTGCGGATCTTGATTCGGTTAAAAATCGAGAGAGTTACGCGCGTTGGAAATTTTACGCGGAACGATATTTTAAACGACAGCAACTCTGGTTCTTTTATCGCTACATTTTGTACGTTGAGTTTCGGCGTGCGTGAGCGATACCATTGGATTCCTTGCGAAAAATAGGTCAGGATAGGCTTTTGCGGATCTTGATTCGGTTAAAAATCGAGAGAGTTACGCGTGTTTGAAATTCCACGCGGAACGATATTTTTAATCGATAGCAGTTTTTGTTTTTTAATTTCTGCGTTTTATACGTCGATTTTCCGCGTGCGTGAGTAATACCATCGGATTCCTTGCGAAAAATCAGTCAGGTAGGTACTTCCGGATTTTGATTCCGATAAAAATCGAGAGAGTTACGCGTGTTGGAAATTCGGCGCGGAACGATATTTTTTAAACGATAGCAGTTTTTTCTGCATTTTGAGCGTCGATTTTCCGTGCGCGTGAGTAATACCATCGGATTCCTTGCGAAAAATCGGTCAGGTAGGTACTTTCGGATTTTGATTCCGATAAAAATTGAGAGTTATTAGTGTTTGAAATTTGATAAAAACGTGTTGAAAATTAAAGTTTCGGTACTCGTTTTTACCCCAAAAAATGTCGGAGATGATATTTTGATATCTTTCCTCTTTTTCTTACTTTTTATTTTCAAAACTCAACCAATTTTTTTCACATAGCAAAAAATCATCATTTTTCAATTCGTACCCCATAATATTTTAATCCAAAAAAATCACAAAAAAAAGTATTATTTTTAATATATTTAAAAATAGTGTTTTAAATTGTTTTAAATGCTTTTAAAATGATTTCTTTTTTTTTTCTTTATTTTTAAAACCAAAATGATTTTAAATATTTATGTTGATAAAATATTTTTTTTCATAAACTTTAATCATTATTTAATGATTTTATTTGATATTTTTATCATTTTTTACTTAATTTTTCTTGAAAAAATGCCTAAAAAATGAAATTGGGGTTTTCTTTGATTTTCACCCTAACAAATCTTTTTTAAACACATGGGCCTCTAATAGAGTGTAAGACCCAATCCTTTTTTGACCAAATCATTTTTGGGCCTCATTCATTGTATAAGCCCTGATACCGTCAAAAACAAACGGCGCGATCGTCGCTTTTTTAAGAAATAACCTTGGGCCTCTCCTCGAGCTATAAGACCCATTCAAAACTTTTGGGCCTCTATTAGAGTGTAAGACCCAATCCCCTTTTAACCAAAACAATTTCGGGCCTCACTTATTGTATAAGTCCCTCTGCGTTAAAAGAAAAATTCGGCGCGATCGCCATTTTCAAACGAAAATCAACTAGGCTTCTCTTTGAGCTGTAAGTCCCATTTCTTTTCATTTTTAAACACTTGGGCCTCTATTAGAGTGTAAGACCCAACCCTTTTTTAACAAAACAATTTTGGGCCTCAGCTATTGTATAAGTCCCGATACATTAAAAATCTCGGCGCGATCGCCATTTTCAAACTGAAAATATTTTGGGCCTCTCCCTGAGTTGTAAGCCCCATCTTTTGTACAAAAATACACTTTGGGCCTCTAATAGAGTGTAAGACCCAACCCCTCTTTTTTATATTTTCTTATTATTTTTTAATAATTTGGAAAATTAATAACTCCTTCAATTTTGATTATTTTTGATTGGTTCTTTTTCTGAAAAATCACAAAAATAGTAAAATATTTTATTCTACAAAAAAATCAAATTTATATTATTTATTTAATATAGTTGGTATTTTTGTGAATAAATTCATTTTTAATTGTTTTTAAGCATTTTAAAAGTGAATATTCATCTTGAAAATAAAGACTATGGGTCTCCCCTCGTGTTGTAAGCCCCATTTCTTTTCTTTAAACTCTTTGGGCCTCTAATAGAGTGTAAGACCCAATCCCTTTGTAAATACCAAAATTTTGGGCCTCAGTCACTTGTATAAGTCCCACGGTGTTTACAAAACCTCGGCGCGACCGTCGCCTTTTTTCAAAATTAACCATTGGGCCTACCCTCGAGTAGTAAGACCCATTTCTTTTCTTAAAACTCACTTGGGCCTCTTGATAAAGTGTAAGACCCATCCCTTTGTACAGAAAACCTTTCTTGGGCCTCAGTCACTTGTATAAGTCCCTTTGTACAAATTCAACAGTGCGCTCACTGATAAAACCCTGGGCCTCTCCTTGAGCTGTAAGCCCCAAATCTTTCTTTTTCAAAGCACTTTCTCCTTTGATTTTGAATATACTGTTGTTTTCAATCTTTCTTTGTTGAACAACTAACCAAACAGCATGGAAGCTCTACAACCGAGTAAGTGTTTACCCGCTTTCATTTACCGCTTTCATATATATATATAACTGTATTGTGGGGCTGTTTCACTCTAAGTCTCCTTTCATAAACTCATATATATATATATAACTGTATTGTGGGTCTGTTTCGCTGTAAGTCTTCTTTCATAAACTCATATCAACTGTGTAATAATAGTATAGATATTTAGAGTTTCCCCGGCAACTACGTCTAGAACTAGGTGACGCCGTTTCATTTATTCGTAGAAATAGACAACAAGATCCCCAATAGGATCACCAGATACAGTCTTCTCTTCGGCTGTCCTCATTAGGAATTGTCAAGAAACTCTACTCCCCAAGATGAATGTCTTCTCCGTGAATGGCATCTTTGAGTTTCTTCCAAATTCTCGAACTTTCCTGACTTGACCTATTCCTTGTGAATAGCTTGCCTTGAATTTCTCGGGGTTTGGGGACCCACGGGCTTCCTAAAATCATCGGCCTCCTCTTGGGCATCGTATAAGGACCCACGGGCTTCTTAAAAGCAACCCCGCCTCCTCTTGGGCTTCGTACAAGGACCCTAAGCTTCTTAGAAGTATTCACAGCCTCCTCTTAGGCTTCGTATAATGATCTCTTCCTCCGGGAATGATAGCCTCCTCTTGGGCTTAGTACAAGGACCCGTCGGCTTCTTAAAAGCTTCCAGCCTCCTCTTGGGCTTCGTACAAATTGTCCCGACGACCTCCTAGAGGTATAGGAACAGAACTTAGTCATCCTCATAGAACAATCCTTTCATAGAGTCTACTACTGTTTCTCAAAGCATAGTACAAAAGATAAAACTCTAGACATGGACGGTCTAATCTCCTTGAGTCTCAAAGACATTCTCAAGTGACCCCTTTCGTTAAATAGGAAGGAAACCCGTAGACTCGGACAGTCTCAATACCCTTTGGATTTCCCGTTTCCTCAAAGAGAAGGAAATATCCCTGATCCTCAAATCAAATCCCTGAGTATAGTGTTGCTCATATACGAACTGATTTTCTCTTTTAAAATCAGTATATTGGATCTGTCACTCAACTAAAACAGTTACAATAGCCTCCATCTCGGGCTTCGTACGAGATACAAAGACTCTCTTGTTGAGTCAAACCTTTTAGCCTCTCTCTCGGGCTTTGTACGAGACACATAAGAGACTCCCTCGTTGAGTCAATTACCCCTTTCGCCTCCATCTCGGGCTTTATACGAGATACAAAAAGGTTCTTATTAAGCCAAACAAATTTTAGCCTCCATCTCGGGCTTCGTACGAGATACAAAGACTCTCTTGTTGAGTCAAACTTTTAGCCTTCATCTCGGGCTTCGTACGAGATACAAAAACACTCTCTTGTTGAGTATCAAAGACTCTCTTGTTGAGTCAAACTTTTAGCCTCCATCTCGGGCTTCGTACGAGATACAAAAACACTCTCTTGTTGAGTATAAAAGATTCTCCTGTTGAGTCAACCCTTTTAGCCTCTCTCTCGGGCTTCGTACGAGACACATAAAAACTCCCTCTTGTTGGGCCAATAGCCTCCTCTTAGGCTTTGTATAAGAAAACCACTGGTTGATCCAATCAACCTTTTAGCATCAAATATGTGCCTCGTTCACAGCACACAAAACATCACCAACTCCTTTCCCTTCATCTAATCGCTGTAAGCGGCAAGCCTCTGGATCATCTACATCCATGCCACTGTCCCTCTTTTAGCATGAGAAATTCCTAAGGAAAGATAGCATTGCTCTACACTGAGTTAAAGTCTTCTCCTTTAGGTTAAAATCCCCTTTAAAGAAAATTATGGCATTGCTAGGATCCGCGTATCCCGGTTAAAGTAATTCTTCTTTATAACCAGTCACCCAACAGTTGGGACAGACAAACCCTTCTTTAGAGATGACAAATTCTCTCTAAAGCCGAGGTCTTTCAGCTTCACGTCTTGGGCTTTGAACAAGACACAAATAGACTTTTTAGCTTCATGTCTTGGGCTTTGAACCAGATACAAATCACCTTCAGCTTCACATCTTGGGCTTTGAACAAGATACAAACTACCCTTTAGCTTCACGTCTTGGGCTTTGAACAAGACACCAAAACACCCATTTCCTCCCATAGAATAGGAGGAACTACGAACGCTCTGATTTCCCTGTTTCGGTAAACGGGAATACGTAGGCATAAGATCGAAAGAAAAGATCTTAGCGAGCACAATCAACAAAAAACCAAAATCCCATATCTCCATCAATCAAAAGCAGTAATTCAAAAGCATCAGTCCTAACATCCTAGTCCTTGTTCCCCGCCAGAAACCTTCTGCCCAGGTAAAAAGAAAGAAAACAGTATTGGCGAAAATACAAATAACCAGTACAAGGCCCCCCCACATTGATAACATTCGTAACCTAACAGACCGCTGTTTAAACTCTGTATGCAAAGCAGGGTTAATTGGAGACATCTATTTCCCTTCCTTATTCAGCTCACAATAGGATAAAAAATGAATCGACCTGTAGTCAAAGCTCAAACCGCAGAGAGCGACCAGCGCTTAAGAACCGCGAACAAAATCGCTCGCTACAGAAAAATGGCCCCCACCGGGGGCCGATTCTTTCTTTCTTACAATTTAAACCTTGGGTAAGTCATTTTCATGGCGGTGGCCGCCAACAGAAAAATGGCGCCCACCGTGGGGCATGTCTTTCTGTTTCCTTTTTCCTTTTTCTTCACTTATGTGAAAACCACAGATTGGGGCTTCCGCCGGGGAACCCATTTTCTGTCAGGAACATAGGATTCATAGCTTTAAAGGTCTAGGATGTTTAGGACAAATATATATACTGCTTTTCCTAATTGCTATACATGTTTATTTTTCTGCTAATGGGAATGCGTGTGATGCCGCATGTGGTGAGAATGAGTATACACTTAAGATAAGTGATGGCGACGGGGTCGACCATCAACCTCAGTGGAGGCTGACCAACGCAGCCCATTCACTCTTCTAGCCAATGGGCCGGTTGTTAAGTCTGAGAAGCTGAGAAGCCAAACCCTTTCGTAGTGCGGAAACTATCGGAAATAGTTGTTACGCGATACTACCCTCATTTGAGGCTGGTGATCTATTCTCGGTGAATGGCACTTACTCTAAGATTGCTCTACAACTCGTTGGTGATCCGCTTATTGTTTTGCTTTCCTGGAAGGAGCTGATGATAATGAGTACAGGTACAAAAATCACCCTAGTATAAACCTTTGGGGATGGGTAGAGCCTTGACTTCATGACAACGACCCTTTGACCCCATGTTTTTTCTATGTTTTTGTGTGCTGCATTCATGCATTCATTTAATAAAACATTAAAACATTCAAAAAACTTTCTCTTCCAGTCTCTCTGTTTTTCAAATTAAACTAAGACTGTGATTGCAAATATCAGAGAAAAGGATTACGCTAATGGATTTCGGTAGAAGGAGAACTCATACGTACACCTTCAAGGTTCCAAAACTAGAGGATTTGAGAAGGTTAGCAAGGATGATCACTAGCCCTGAGGCTTTCAGAGCCAAGTGCGGAGGTCTGCTACCACTGTTAAGAGTCCATGTGATTGAGGGAATCATGGATGCGTTCATTCAATTCTACGATCCGGTTTATCACTGTTTCACATTCCCGGATTACCAGCTAGCACCAACGCTGGAGGAGTATTCTCATCTGATCGATCTACACATTACGGATCGAGCTCCATTTTCTGGACTGGAAGAAATTCCAAAGAATCAGACAATTGCAAGAGCAATTCATTTGGACGAGTCTGAGGTCAGGACTCACATGACCACTAAGGGTGGCATCCAAGGTTTGCCAGCCCAGTTCTTGACAAATAAAGCTCTGTACTTCGCTAGTATAGGGAACATCACTGCTTTTGAAAGCATCTTTGTTTTACTCACCTACGGATTATTTTTGTTTCCCAACATCAATAACTTCGTCGATATCAACGCTATTAAGGTTTTTCTCATTGGAAACCCTGTGTCGACTTTGCTCGCAGATGCGTATCATTCTGTACACTTGGGGAATTTGTACAGCAGAGGGGAGATCACATGCTGTGTACCTCTGCTTTATAAATGGTTTATCTCTCATTTGCCCAAGTCTGCTGCTTTTTGGGATTGCAAGAGTGTCTTACGTTGGTCGCAGAAGATCATGTCTCTCACCAACTCTGATATAGATTGGTGTAAAAGGATCTATGATGGAATCAGAATCATTGATCGTTGTGGAAACTTCCCCAATGTACCCCTCATAGGAACTAAGGGAGGAATCAACTACCATCCAGTATTGGTTCTTCGTCAATTTGGATACCCGATGAGACACATCCCACTAGGTGTTTATCTGGAAGGTCATTTCTTCAAGGAAGGAGAAAGTGACAGAGCACTAAAGATGGAAATAGTGCATGCTTGGAAACACGTTCATAAGAAAGGACGAGAGTCTCTGGGAAAACCGGACTGTGTCTCGGTGGAGCCTTATCTCCACTGGGTACAAACTAGAGCTCTCAAGCTAAAGATGCCTTATCCTCGTTACGAAATTCTTCCGCCGAGGGAATCTGTCATGTACTTCATGACAGAAACTGAAAAGCTTCAGGTTACTCTCAACAAAGTTCAACGGGAGAGAAGGTCTTGGAAGAACAAGTACCGCGCCCTCGGCGTAGAGTGCATCAAAATACAGCAACTACTAAAAGAGAAAGATGCTCTGATTGAAATTTTGAAGCAACATGCTGTAGAGAATCAAGATGACCAAAGGAATTTGCTCACTCCTTTCACTTGGCAAAGGAATGACAACCCGACAACGGCCCAAGAGCCCCGGTCAAAGAAAAGGAAGATACCAGAATCAGCTCCCGATTTCTCTTCAGAGGGGACTCGGGACCCTTTAGCTTAGGTTTCTGTTTCTGCACTTTGTAATCTACTGTATTTCCATTTCTGTAATCCTTTGAATTTCAATAAAAAGGGGTTTCCCCACCGTTTGATATTTGCAATCTAATTGTCGAAGTTTATTTTGATTAAACAAAAAAAACAATTAATATAATCATTGCATTCATCATTCTCACATCGCGTATTCTTCTTCCCTACGAATCTCATGTTTGTGTCTCGATTCTAGAGTCAAACTGTCTCATTCGTACAATACTCGGGCCAATCGTCAGAAAAAGATGGATGATCTTGAGGAAGAAAACAGAGAGTTGAAAGAAGAGATCGACGCTCTAAGAGAGGATATGAGAAAGCTTCGTAACGACATGCAAGCCATGGTAGAAGCTCAGCTACAACGAACTGCGATCTCAGAGATCACCTCAATGCCCATAGTGGAAAGGTATGATCCTAGGTATCAGATACCGAAAGATCCTCCTTGGGGCATGCCTGTTAACTATATCCTGGAAGGATATGTTCCGCCGATCACTGAAGATCAGGGAATCGCAACAGAAGCCGCTGGGCCTGAAGGTTACAAACTTCGGGAAAGCGAAGATGCCAGGGGCATACTGAAGACTCCTGAAGGTTACAAACTTCGGGAGACGCCAAGATTCACTGCCGTAGTCACGGTACCACCCCCTATGGTGCACACTGTCCCGGAAAGACAGATTCCACAGACACCTTCTGGTAAAAAGGAAACTATGTTTGACCGAATGGATGAATTCCAAGAACAGTTCTTGGAAATGCAGAAGGAACTGCAAGCCATTCGCGATCAGGATCTATTTGGAAAAGACGCCGCAGACCTCTGCTTGGTCCCCAATGTGAAAGTCCCGCACAAATTTCAAGTGCCCGACTTTGAAAAATACAAGGGTAACTCTTGCCCTCAGAGCCATCTGGTGATGTACGCTCGGAGGATGTTAGCTCAGACGGAGAATCAGGACCTGCTGATTCACTACTTTTAGGATAGTTTAACCGGTGCCGCACTTAAATGGTACATGGGTTTAAACCGTGCTACGATCAGTACTTTCAGAGATCTTGGTACTGCCTTCGTCCAACAATACAAATACAATTTGGACATGGCACCCGACAGAGATCAACTCAGA
Organism: Lathyrus tuberosus; assembly: GCA_022829125.1. NCBI lineage: Eukaryota > Viridiplantae > Streptophyta > Magnoliopsida > Fabales > Fabaceae > Lathyrus > Lathyrus tuberosus. The sequence continues at coordinate 3,734,053 of JALAZF010000353.1, forward strand.
TCGATGTCGCAAAAGGACAAGGAAACCTTTAAGGAGTATGCTCAAAGGTGGCGTGAAATTGCCGCTCAAATTTGTCCACCTCTTGAGGAAAAAGAGATGACAAAGATCTTCTTAAAGGCCTTAAGCTCATTTTACTATGACCGAATGGTTGCCAGTGCGCTCAGTGATTTCACCGAAATGGTCGGCATGGGCGTACGTCTTGAGGAAGCCGTCCGAGAAGGACGTTTGGTAAAAGACACTGGATCGACGAGCGGTACTAAAAAAATATGGTAGTGCTCTCCCTAAGAAAAAAGAGCAAGATATTGGGAATATCTCTCTCGGAAAGCAAAGGCGTCGATATCAACCAGTAGCGGCTGTGACTCCTGCTGTCAACCTTGCGCCTATTCCTACGTATCAACCTCAGGTTGCGCAGAGCCAACCTGATCAGCAAAGGACACAACAGCCTCTTCAGCAGGCTCGTCCTCCATACAATAACAACCGTACAACACGACCATCAGGGTTTGATCCTATACCCATGTTGTACGCAGAATTATTTCCGTTACTACTGGCTAAGCGGCACATCCAGACTAAGTCTCCTCTTACAGTACCAGAAAATCCGCCTTTTTGGTTTAAGGTGGATCAGACATGCCCTTATCATCAAGGAGGATCAGGGCATAACATAGAGACTTGTCTTAATTTCAAGTCCGATGTGCAAAAGCTTGTTAGGAGCGGGCTCTTATCTTTCAAAGATACGAATCCCAATGTTCTCACGAATCCGCTGCCTCAACATGAGAAAGTTGCAGTCAACTTGATTGAGAAAGAGACTAACAATGTCTATCAAATTCATGATGTACTCTTGTTAAAGACCAATCTGGTCAAGATGGATTGTAGACAGAGTGGATATGGCCATGTGCCACCTCATAACTATCACCAGTGTGATATCTGCTCTAAAGATAACCAAGGATGTTCGGTAGTGCAATCAGCTCTACAGGAACAGATGAATCTCGGATGGATCCAAGAGCACCGAGTTCGTGGAGTTAACATGGTCTATACAAAGTCCAACGTCATTCAAAACCACGACATCTGTGCAATGAATGTCAACTTGGTGGCGATGCACTCAAGGCAAAGCCAGTATCATAGTCTGTCGCGGAACGATTACAGTTCCTGTCTGATTTGCTCGGTAAACAAACAGGGATGCTCTTTCATACAAGAGGCCCTCCAGCGTCAGATGGATCTTGGATGGATCCAAGACTACCATGATAGGAACCCTTATCAGATCAACATGGTTCAGATCTTTGATATTCGCGTGATGAATACCAACCTGGTAGAGTTACATGCTGAGCAGGTCCGACTCGGATTCTTAACATCACATGACTATCAAAGCTGTAAAGCAGGTTGCGAAAACGATCAAGGTTATACCCTTGTCCAGGAGGCACTTCAGCACTTGTTAAATCATTGGTGGATGCGAATCTACATGGACGAAGATACTCAGCAAATTAGTATCAGTAACAGGAATCCTACTCGTCGTCAAAGTCAGGATGTCCGATCAGTGGAAGCTAACCTAGTGAGGTTACATTATATTCAAAGTGGGCGTGGCCAGGTGCCACTACACAATTATGACTGTTGTAGCGTCTGTTCGGAAAGTAACCAAGGGTGTTACCTGGTGAGAGCAGCTCTTCAGGGTCAGATGGACCGTGGAGAGATTCGTCCACATCCAGGTTCTGGACCCATCAACTGGACGCCGAATTACCTTGCCGATCAAGTTGAGGATGTTGTCACAATCTCTGGTCATCACCATACCAGGGATGTTTTTACCATCATCCCTCTATTTGATGAATCTAAAGTTCCCAACCAGGAACGGATCGAGATTACTTACGATGGTCAGAAAAATCAGAAAGTTCCCATAGTCATCTATCTACCGGGACCACTACCGTATGAATCAACTAAGGTTATCCCTTACAAATACGGTGCAACAATAGTCGAGAATGGAAAGGAAATTCCATTACCCTCCGTTGTGAACATTACAGACATCAGTCGAGTAACACGGAGCGGTAGAATCTTCAACCGAGGGGTTGGGGAAGTTAACAAAGAAAAGGAACTTCAGACAGAAGCTCCCGATCCACCAATCGGTCAATCCAGTAATCCCGACATTTCGAAAAATGATGAGATGCTAAAGCTCATCCAAAGGAGTGAATACAACATTGTTGATCAACTGTTACAAACTCCTTCAAAGATCTCGGTATTATCACTGTTACTCAGTTCAGAAGCCCACAGGGAGGCTCTACAGAAAGTCTTGGAGCAAGCCTTTGTGGAACAGGATGTAACAATCAGACAGTTCGATAGCATTGTCTCTAACATCACTTCCTGCAATAATTTGGGATTTAGTGATGAGGAATTACCCGAAGAGGGTCGCCGTCATAACATGGCGCTCAATATTACAGTTAACTGCCAGGACGATGCTTTAGCCAGCATACTGGTAGACACAGGGTCAGCCCTGAATGTTATGCTGAAGTCCACCTTGATGCAATTATCATTCAAGGGCCCTCCGATGAGAGTCATCGAGGTCGTCGTCAAAGCATTCGACGGATCCAGAAAAGCGGTTATCGGCGAAGTTGATCTTCCCATAACTATTGGTCCTCACACTTTCCAAGTCACTTTCCAGGTCATGGACATCCGAGCAACATACAGTTGTTTATTAGGAAGACCTTGGATACATCAGGCTGGAGCGGTTACTTCAACCCTCCACCAAAAGCTAAAGTTCGTCAAGAACCGCCAACTTGTCACAGTCTGTGGAGAACAGGCCTTGCTCGTGAGTAACTTATCATCATCTGCTTGTGTAGAACCTGAGGAGGTTATTGGAACTCAGTTCCAAGCACTGCCGGTGAGCAAGGACAATCATTTCAAAGGAGGAACCTCAATTTCCTCATACAACGATGCTATCAAAGCGGTCGAGAGTACCGATACGACAGGATGGGGACAACTTGTCATTCCCATTAACAATAAAACAAAGAAGGGTCTTGGTTTTTCTGCAACATGTACCCAGACAGCTGTCAACGATGAAAGTCTTCATCCCCTTCAAAACTTCTTCCACAGTGGAGGTTTTCTCCACCCAGTGTCTCAGACAGTTCATGCTATCAATGAGGAAGATCCCTCTGACACAGATGAAGAATGGAAGTCCTACCTTAACAAGGACGGTTATATGTCTCAGGAAGAGGTGCCTATGCCTTTTTGCTTTCCTACAGAAAGTCCAAGATTTATACCAAGATCAGATGTCGAAATGATCTACGGAGATTGTGATCCGGAAGGATGTCGTGCTCCGCCAAATTCATTAGAGGAGGACACTCTGATGAAAGACAACTTTGACCACAATTACTATGGCCCGATGGATGGCCTGCCAATGTGGCAGCCTTACCCAGGAGACTTGGGGCAAGAAAGTCAGCCGAACAATGAAACTCAGCTGAGCGTCATTGAACAGAATACCTGTATCCCTACCATGTCATGGGATCAACACTCAGATCATTCATAAACTACTCAACATGAAGATGAATTCACAACATTTGCAGGACTAGAATTCATCAACTATGCTTTTCCTGAGGTCAACGTCATCGAGAGGGATGACTCCTCCAGTTCCAAAAAAGTGTGGGACACCTTGGGACAACCGAGTGGAAAATACGACTATATGGTCAAGTACACCGCTCCCGAAAGCTCTCGTATCAGGCTCGAAGATATCCAGCCAACTGGATGGGGAGATACAGCTGAGAGCACAAATACTTTGCAAAATACAACAGAGGAATCCTCCTACGACAACTCTGCTTGGGAGACAGATTCCAATGATCCTGCTCCACCAGAAATCAGCGTCATTTCTGAAGACAAATCAAGGAAGGTGCCAGACTTTGTGATTCACCGAGGAGTTCGCCGCCAATGGGTTGCTGTCGATGTCCCGAAGGCCGTTCACCAGTCAAAGTAATTGCCATCTTTAACCTTTCACCCTGCCCAGGTGAAACGGATGTTTTGATAGGGCTCGTTTTTTGTAAATTTCCCTCTTCGCTTTGCCCGAAGCGACAGAGTTTTGTTTTATAGGGCTGTAGTTTCAAGAATCGACTTGTTCATTAATAAAATAACGTCGTTCTGTAATTTCTGCATTAATTGTTGTTTTCTCTTTTTTTCTTTTTCAGAAAATGGTAATCCTAAAAAATAATTCAAAAATAAAAACAAGCAGTAAAATAAATACACTACACACACTTGCATTTTCTCTATCTCTTCTAAACACGAATCATGACGTCATGCAGATTGCTTGTTTTAAACCCCGTTGAAACATACGATCCGATGCCTTCTCCCAACTTTGAGTTCTCGATATTCGGGGTTGAAGAAGAAGTTGACAACGAAATTCCAGATGAGATCTCCCGACTACTCAGACAAGAGGAAAGGTCCATTGAACCTCATAAAGAACCGTTGGAAACGGTAAACTTGGGTTCAGAGCAAGAGAGAAAAGAAATCAGGATTGGGGCACTGCTCAATCCAACTATCAAAGAAAGTTTGATAAAGCTTCTCAAAGAGTTCCCCGATGTATTCGCTTGGTCCTATCAGGATATGCCAGGGTTGGATACCAGCATCGTGGAACATCACTTACCGTTGAGATCGGAATGTCCGCCAGTAAAGCAAAGGTTGAGACGGACTCACCCGGACATGGCCATCAAAATCAAGGAGGAAGTACAGAAACAAATTGACGCAGGTTTCCTCGCCACATCAGAATATCCTCAATGGTTAGCCAACATCGTACCCATTCCCAAAAAGGACGGAAAGGTCAGAATGTGTGTTGATTACAGAGATCTAAACAAGGCAAGTCCAAAGGATGACTTTCCTTTACCACACATTGACATGCTGGTAGACAGTACAGCAAAGTTCAAAGTTGTCTCCTTCATGGATGGATTCTCGGGCTATAATCAAATCAAAATGGAGCCGAAAGACATGGATAAAACTTCATTCATTACCCCATGGGGCACCTTTTGTTACAAGGTAATGCCGTTCGGTTTGAAGAATGTCGGGGCAACCTATCAAAGGGCCATGACTACTCTGTTTCATGACATGATACACAAGGAAATCGAAGTGTGTGTCGATGATATGATTGCAAAATCAAAAATAGAGAGTGAGCATGTTGAACATCTGTCAAAATTGTTCGAACGTCTAAGAAAATTCAAGCTCCGCTTGAATCCCAACAAGTGCACCTTCGGTGTCCGTTCAGGGAAACTACTAGGGTTCATCGTCAGCCAGAAAGGAATTGAGGTTGATCCTGACAACGTCAAGCCCATTCAAGAAATGCCTTCTCCGAAAACTGAAAAACAAGTCAGAGGATTCCTGGGACGTTTGAACTACATCTCCAAATTCATATTCCTTATGACCGCGACATGCACGCCGATCTTCAAGTTACTAAAAAAGAACCAGGATTGCGTTTGGTCAGAAGATTGCCAAACCGCCTTCGACAGTATCAAGGAATATCTGTTGAATCCTCTGATTCTATCACCTCCAGTGGAAGGGAGACCACTGATCATTTACCTCACAGTCCTAGAGGACTCAATGGGATGTGTACTTGGCCAACAAGACGAAACTAAAAGGAAAGAGTCTGCCATTTACTATCTAAGCAAGAAATTCACCGACTGCGAGACTCGGTACACGATGCTTGAGAAAACTTGTTGCACTTTGGCTTGGGCAGCCAAACGTCTTCGCCAGTACATGATTTGTCATACTACTTGGTTGGTCTCCGAAATGGATCCAATCAAGTACATTTTCGAAAAACCTGCTCTCACGGGAAGAATTGCCCGTTGGCAGATGCTGTTATCAGAATATGACATAGAGTACCACGCTCAGAAAGCCATTAAAGGAAGTATTTTAGCCGATCATTTGGCTCATCAACCGATTGACAATCAAGAATCAATCGGGTTTGACTTCCCAGACGAAGATGTCATGTATCTAAAAATGAAAGATTGCGATGAACCGCTACCCAGTGAAGGGCCAGAACCAGGTTCCCAGTGGGGACTTATCTTTGACGGAGCAGTCAATCATTATGGAAACGGAATTGGGGAAATCATTGTTACCCCTCAGGGTACCCACATTCCTTTCACCGCTCGACTTACGTTCAAATGTATGAACAACGAGGCCGAATACGAAGCTTGTATTATGGGTCTCGAAGAAGCGATTGATTTAAGGATCAAAAACTTGGACGTATATGGCGACTCAGCCCTGGTTATCAATCAGATAAAAGGAGATTGGAACATATACCAATCAGGATTGATTCCTTACAAAGACTATGCAAGAAGGTTGTTACCTTTCTTCAACAGAGTCGACTTTTATCACATCCCTCGTGATGAGAATCGCATGGCTGATGCATTAGCCACTCTCTCTTCCATGATTAGTGTAGGTCAATGGAACGACCTACCTAAGATCGACATAATGCGCCTTGAACGGCCCGCTTACGTCTTCACGATTGAAGCAGTCATAGATGACAGACCTTGGTATCACGATATCAAATGCTTCCTTCAGAAACAAGAGTACCCATCTGGGGCACTCAGAAAAGACAGAAAAACCCTCAGAAGATTGGCTGGAAACTTCTTCCTGAGCGGTAACACTCTCTATAAGAGAAATTTTGACATGGTCTTGCTCCGATGCATCGACAGACCAGAAGTAGACATGCTTATGAAAGAAATTCATGAAGGATCCTTTGGCACTCATGCCAACGGACACACAATGGCGAGAAAAATTCTGAGAGCAGGGTACTACTGGTTGACCATGGAATCCGACTGCTACAAGTACATGAGGAGGTGTCACAAGTGTCAGATATACTCTGACAAAATTCATGTACCGCCATCACATCTCAAAGTTCTTTCTTCCCCGTGGCCTTTTTCCATATGGGGAATCGACATGATTGGTATGATTGAGCCCAAGGCTTCAAACGGACATCGGTTCATCCTTGTAGCCATTGACTATTTCACCAAGTCGGTCGAAGCAGCGTCATACGCCAATGTAACCCGACAAGTGGTGGTCCGATTTATCAAAAACAATATCATCTGCCGTTATGGTGTTCCAAGCGAGATCATTACTGATAATGGATCTAACTTGAACAATAAGATGATGAAAGAGTTGTGTGCAGAGTTCAAGATCGAACACCATAACTCATCTCCCTACCGACCCAAGATGAACGGAGCGGTAGAAGCGGCTAACAAGAACATCAAGAAGATCGTTCAAAAGATGGTTGTAACCTATAAAGATTGGCACGAAATGCTACCCTTTGCTCTTCACGGTTATCGAACATCTATCCGCACTTCAACAGGGGCAACCCCTTTCTCTCTAGTATATGGCATGGAGGCAGTTCTCCCCATAGAAGTAGAGATCCCATCAATCCGGGTATTGATGGAAGCTAAGCTCACCGAAGCTGAATGGTGTCAAAGTCGACACGACGAACTGAACCTGATCGAAGAGAAGCGAATCACGGCACTATGTCACGGTCAGTTGTATCAACAGAGAATGAAGAGGGCGTTCGACAAAAAGGTCTGACCTCGTGTTTTCAGAAAAGGAGACCTCGTGCTCAAGAAGATACAATCATTTCTCACTGACTCTCAGGGCAAGTGGACTCCAAATTATGATGGCCCCTATGTGGTCACGAAAGCTTTCTCAGGTGGCGCCTTGAGACTTGCAACCATGGACGGAGAGGAATTTGCCTATCCCATGAATGTTGATGTAGTCAAGAAATACTTTGCCTAAACTAAAAAAAAATGTCTCGGTGGATTGAAAACCCGAAAGGGCGGTCCAGGCAAAAGTTAGAGACATGGAAAAAAAATCATCTCGGTGGATTGGAAACATCATAGTACAATCCAGGCAAAAATTAGGGATATTGGCAAGTAACTATGTTCAATAGAGGCAAGTCCCTCAGCAGCAGTTACAGCATCCATCGGAGGAAAACTCCAGTCAAGGTCATTTTCGACAGAAGCTCAGGATGCCCCGAATTCAAATTTGGTAGAAGGATAGTGATCGTTATGTTTCAACGTAGCCCTTTTCCCTGTGAATTACCATTTTTAAACTTTGTAAATACTCAATGGAATCACGCGTTTGGCTGATCTCCATCTTATCAATAAAATTTGGGCCCTTGTGCTTTTGTTTGTAATTCTTATTTGTTTTAGCTTTACAGAACGACGTTGTTAACATGATTAACGATTCTTGAAATAAAACAAAAATGAATTTACTTGTTAAAATTTTTTCTGCTTTTTTAAAATAGAGATGGCAATTTCTTTTGACTATTAAACATCGAAAGAACATCAATCGCGTCTCCAAAGGTGTTCGAACCTCAAAGTGCAGAATCAAAGTACTCCTTCTAAACCAGTACGCCTGAATGAAGGATCAATAATGTCAGAGACCATGTTCCATCTGACATCTTCGGCCGAGTTCTCATCTCCTAAGCCCGACCAGCGTCACCCCCAACAGGGACCGTTTCTCCTAAGCAAGGCAGAATTGCTATCTTGAACCAGCGATATTTCTACACGCCCCGCGGTGGCCGAGTATCCAATCGTGTTCATCCCTTAGTCTGTATGTTGCGTCAGTTTTGTCCGCATAAACATACATACATCATGCATTTTATTTGCATTCGCATTCGTATTGCATCGCTATCACTCTAGTCGGTTGTGTCCCCTAGTGATAAAAGTCCTCTCAATCGAGTTGTCAGATCTTTCCTTGTTAGGAAGTGAATCATCTAAGCAATCTCTCTCCCGTTTATCTCTGGATTAGAGACGGTCCTTGACCACTTTGATAACTTGAACCTCTGAGAAACAAGAAAACTTTCAACAAATGTCGCTCTTCGCCATCGAAGACGATATCCTTGCTTTCCCGGATTAAGGAAAATCCCCAGAGAAAGCCTCTTAATCAGAGATTCGGCGGTACGGCAGTTCTTCTCCGAAAAAAACCACTGATGAAAAGGTCATTGGCACCTCAAAATTGAATCCCATCATATGGCGTTTCTCCGAAAAGATCCCGAGAAAAGTATGATGTAAGCCCCCAAACGAAAACAGTCTCTCAAGAGACTCGCTTTCCCCAGTAGAATCGACAAATGGCGTCTCCAAAACAGAGAAGTTTGTGTACCTCTACAATTCAGACGAATGGGTTCCCCAGCAAGTCTGACATCGAAACTTTTTCCACTCAAATGGCATCTCCCCAGGAAAATTCGGCGAGAAGTTTGAAGGAAAACCGCTACTAATAGCGTTCCTTGTCAAGAAAGTTTATTGACAAAAGAAACTGAGACCAGTTCCTTGGTAGAAAACCAGGATCGAGGGGAAGTTTTTCCGAAACTTAGACTAGTTCCTTGGTAGGAAACCAGGATCGAGGGGAAGTTTATTTCTGAAACTTAGACCAGTTCCTTGGTAGAAAACCAGGATCGAGGGGAAGTTTATTTCTGAAACTTAGACCAGTTCCTTGGTAGAAAACCAGGATCGAGGGGAAGTTTTTCCGAAACTTAGACCAGTTCCTTGGTAGGAAACCAGGATCGAGGGGAAGTTTATATCAGAAACCGAGACCAGATCCTTGGTAGGAAACCAGGATCGAGGGGAAGTTTACAAAAGAAACTAAGACCAGTTCCTTGGTAGGAAACCAGGATCGAGGGGAAGTTTATTTCAAAAGAAAACTGAGACCAGCTCCTTGGCTGAAGACCAGAATCGAGGGGAAGTTTACCTTTTTTAAGAATCTTCGCTTAGCTAAAGAAGATGAATGCGTAAGCTACCATTCATAACCACCATCAAAATTTCGGGTATTCCGATATTTAATCCTCTTGCACCCCGAATGCCCGAATACCTTCGCCATTCACACCTTCGAGTCCAAGAAGATTAAATAGGGGCATCTGTCATACCCCAAATTTTGAGCACTAAGATTTCCCATCATTGTGCAAATCATCAGCACAATATGGATGTACCTTTGTACCTCATTAGTCTCCCCAAAGGTGGGTAAGCATTCACTACAAACAGGATTTAGGGTTTCAAGCCCTCGCAGAGCTCTTAGACAAAGGATCAATCAAGGAATGACATGATCTTCAACTTGTCTAGCCTCTCAAATATCCATAATGGATCAAGAGGACTCCCACTTCAAGGATTAAGCACAAGTTTGCTCCCTTCTAGGTGGATCAAGCCTCAGGATCGCTAGTGTCACCAAATTAGGGTTTGGTCGACTAGGGCCTCCAGATGGAAATTTTCCTCTGGGCATGAGCCAATGCTTCAAAGCATAACCTAAAATGCTCCATGAAACATCATAAACCCCATCATCAAGTCAATTTAGCCTCAGGGGATGCATACATCAAAAATCAGGAATTAGGGTTTCTTGACCTAATTCACCCCTAAGTTGACTTTTGGGACAAATCATGAGCCAAGACCTCAAGACATGATTTGAGGGTCTCCAACATACCACGTTGATCCATTTGCAACAATGGATTGACCCAAGAAGCTTGAGCAACAAGTTTCAATTTCATCTGAACCACAGTTGGGGTTTCGCGGGAAAAGTCAACTGTAGCTTTGACTTTTGACCAGGACATGCTCCCAAGCCGTGGGACACGATTAAATACACCCTATAACACCCATGGAACATGTCCATCAATTTTGATTTAGGTCAAGGACATGATTTCCTGAAGAATCGCACGGTTTGGAATTCATCTGATAAAAAGTCAACTGTGCACAAAAGTCAAACTTTAACTTTTTGAGATTTTTCATAAAAATGATTTTTTAACCCTAAAATGATGTTAATGTGTGATTGGAATCATCATTCATCAAGAAAAATCAAAGAAAGTGGGATAACTTGTAAAAGGGGTAACCATAAAAACTTAGAAATTTTTCTAAGTTATGAAAAAAAGTGGCAAGGGTACCAACTTTGGAGGATCATAACTCCTAAACCACAAAGCCATTTTCCCCATCCAAAGCTTGATTTGTAGCCCTCATTACCCTCTACAAAAACTTGAACTAGACCTAAGTCCAATTCATTAAGGATTTTGAGTTATGCTTGGATCAAAATGGCTAAAAAGTTAAAATTGACATTTTTCAGCACAATGTCCCAACTTCAAGGCTGTTTTTCTTCATGATCCAAGTTGAACCAGGTCTAATGTTAAACATCAAAGTTGAAGTACGTCATCTAAGCTTTCCGAAAAGTCCTAGAACGTCCATATAGCATACTCGAGCAGGTAGTTATGGATCTTACAAAATGGATTGCTGAAGCTGAATTTTTCAAGGCAGATTTGCACATTTTTTGTGCCACACGAATTTTCAAGCCTTGTCATCAGTTTAGACACATCTAAGAATCAAATCCAAGTGGGATGATCTGATCCATGAACCTCCCAAGTCCAAGGAACAAAGAAAAGCATGCCAAAGCCTAGAAATCCCTAAAAGAGGGACAAAACTCCAATTTTGGTTTGGAGCATTTAATGGATGCTTAGAGGTGGCATGTACTGAGCCATTCTCATCTGAAATTAGTCAAGACTTATCCAAGACCAAGGGAACCAGCAGCCTGTGCCCTAACCTCTAGTCAATGGCTAGAGGAGACTTGCATTTCCATTGGCCAACATGGAACAAACACCTGCTGCAGCCACCATTCACTGTGGATCCCAAAACAAACTTGCTCCACTATAAATAGAGCTCATTTGTGCTCAGTTTGAGTACACCAAAGCCATCAAACAGATGCTTTCCTCAAATTCTCCCTTTCACTCCAAAATGTCTTCATTAGTAAGGAAATTCTGAGTTTTTGAGCTAGAGAGCAATTCCACTCAAACTAATCACACACACACCTCATATATATATCATATGTAAGCTGTGCAAACCATCAAAAGTGACCTGTAATCACAACATCACAAAGTCACCTCTCAAAACCTCAAAATGACACTTTTTTGCATTTTTCAAGCCATGTCTTGATTCAGTCACTTTCCAAACCAGATAAAACCTCAAACACACTCTAAATATCATCCTTGAACTATCCCAAATGGTGCCACACATCTGGAACACCATTTGAGAGAGTTGGCATTTTGGCCGTTTTTGACCATTTCGCGAGAAAATGCACAAACTTGCTCCAGAGGTTTCCAGCCAATTCCAACCATCCTAAAAGCTTCTAAGAGGTCATTTGAGGTTGTCCAAAGCATCAAATCATTTCTGGAACAAAGCACTTGGAAGGTTGCCCAAAATCTCCAAAAAAGAGGTAAAATCCACAACTTGAATTCTTTGAATCATGCTTTCCTTTGTTGTCCACATACATGCATCATATTGAACAATTCTTGAGGTAAAAATGTAGTCCTTAATGTGTATGTTGTGATCCTCCCACTGTTTGCATTTTGACATGTTTTTATGTGGAATTTTGGTTCTTTTGAAACCATGTACAATTCTGTCTTGTTTTCATTGGTGTGTTCTATACATTAAGTTTTAATTTGCATGAGTAACACCATTGGATTCCTTGCGAAAAATCGGTCAAGATAGGTTTTTACGGATTTCAATTCCGATGAAAATTGAGAGAGTTACGCGCGTTGGAAATTTTACGCGAAACGGCGTCGAATTAACGATAGCGGTTCTATTTTTCCGCTTTGTACAGTGAGTTTCCGAGTGCGTGAATAACACCATTGGATTCCTTGCGAAAAATCGGTCAAGATAGGTTTTTTACGGATTTCAATTCCGATGAAAATTGAGAGAGTTACGCGCGTTGGAAATTTTACGCGAAACGGCGTCGAAAACAACGATAGCAGTTTTTGTTTTTTAATTTCTGCGTTTTGTGCGTCGATTTTCCGTGTGCGTGAGTAATACCATTGGATTCCTTGCGAAAAATCGGTCAAGATAGGCTCTTGCGGATCTTGATTCGGTTAAAAATCGAGAGAGTTACGCGCGTTGGAAATTTTACGCGAAACGGTGTTTTTACAACGCAGCAGCTCTGGTTTTTTTATCGCTGCGTTTTGTGCGTTGAGTTTCGGCGTGCGTGTGCGATACCATTGGATTCCTTGCGAAAAATCGGTCAGGATAGGCTTTTGCGGATCTTGATTCGGTTAAAAATCGAGAGAGTTACGCGCGTTGGAAATTTTACGCGGAATGATGTTTTAAACGACAGCAGCTCTGGTTTTTTTATCGTTACATTTTGTACGTTGATTTTCGGCATGCGTGAGCGATACCATTGGATTCCTTGCGAAAAATCGGTCAGGATAGGCTTTTGCGGATCTTGATTCGGTTAAAAATCGAGAGAGTTACGCGTGTTTGAAATTCAACGCGGAACGATATTTTTAATCGATAGCAGTTTTTGTTTTTTAATTTCTACGTTTTATACGTCGATTTTCCGCGTGCGTGAGTAATACCATCGGATTCCTTGCGAAAAATCGGTCAGGTAGGTACTTCCGGATTTTGATTCCGATAAAAATCGAGAGAGTTACGCGTGTTGGAAATTCGGCGCGGAACGATATTTTTTAAACGATAGCAATTTTTTCTGCATTTTGTACATCAATTTCCGTGCGCGTGAGTAATACCATCGGATTCCTTGCAAAAAATTGGTCAGGTAGGTACTTCCGTATTTTGATTCCGATAAAAATTGAGAGAGTTATGAGTGTTTGAAATTTGATAAAAACGTGTTGAAAATTAAAGTTTCGGTACTTGTTTTTACCCCAAAAAATGTCGGAGATGATATTTTGATATCTTTCCTCTTTTTCTTAGTTTTTATTTTCAAAACTCAACCAATTTTTTTCACATAGCAAAAAATCATCATTTTCAAATTCGTACCCCATAATATTTTAATCCAAAAAAATCACAAAAAAAAGTATTATTTTTAATATATTTAAAAATAGTGTTTTAAATTGTTTTAAATGCTTTTAAAATGATTTCTTTTTTTTCTTGATTTTTAAAACCAAAATGATTTTAAATATTTATGTTGATAAAATATTTTTTTTCATAAACTTTAATCATTATTTAATGATTTTATTTGATATTTTTATCATTTTTTACTTAATTTTTCTTGAAAAAATGCCTAAAAAATGAAATTGGGGTTTTATTTGATTTTCACCATAACAAATCTTTTTTAAACACATGGGCCTATAATAGAGTGTAAGACCCAATCCTTTTTTGACCAAATCATTTTTGGGCCTCATTCATTGTATAAGCCCCGATACCGTCAAAAACAAACGGCGCGATCGTCGCCTTTTTAAGAAATAATCTTGGGCCTCTCCTCGAGCTATAAGACCCATTCAAAACTTTTGGGCCTCTATTAGAGTGTAAGACCCAATCCCCTTTTAACCAAAACAATTTCGGGTCTCACTTATTGTATAAGTCCCTCTGCGTTAAAAGAAAAATTCGGCGCGATCGCCATTTTCAAACGAAAATCAACTGGGCTTCTCTTTCAGCTGTAAGTCCCATTTATTTTCATTTTTAAACACTTGGGCCTCTATTAGAGTGTAAGACCCAACCCTTTTTTAACAAAACAATTTTGGGCCTCAGCTATTGTATAAGTCTCGATACGTTAAAAATCTCGGCGCGATCGCCATTTTCAAACTGAATATATTTTGGGTCTCTCCCTGAGTTGTAAGCCCCATCTTTTGTACAAAAATACACTTTGGGCCTCTAATAGAGTGTAAGACCCAACCCCTCTTTTTTATATTTTCTTATTATTTTTTAATAATTTGGAAAATTAATAACTCCTTCAATTTTGATTATTTTTTATTGGTTCTTTTTCTGAAAAATCACAAAAATAGTAAAATATTTTATTCTACAAAAAAATCAAATTTATATTATTTATTTAATATAGTTGGTATTTTTGTGAATAAATTCATTTTTAATTGTTTTTAAGCATTTTAAAAGTGAATATTCATCTTGAAAATAAAGACTATGGGCCTCCCCTCGTGTTGTAAGCCCAATTTATTTTCTTTAAACTCTTTGGGCCTCTAATAGAGTGTAAGACCCAATCCCTTTGTAAATACCAAAATTTTGGGCCTCAGTCACTTGTATAAGTCCCACGGTGTTTACAAAACCTCGGCGCGACCGTCGCCTTTTTTCAAAATTAACCATTGGGCCTACCCTCGAGTAGTAAGACCCATTTCTTTTCTTAAAACTCACTTGGGCCTCTTGATAGAGTGTAAGACCCATCCCTTTGTACAGAAAACCTTTCTTGGGCCTCAGTCACTTGTATAAGTCCCTTTGTACAAATTCAACAGTGCGCTCACTGATAAAACCCTGGGCCTCTCCTTGAGCTGTAAGCCCCAAATATTTCTTTTTCAAAGCACTTTCTCCTTTGATTTTGAATATACTGTTGTTTTCAATCTTTCTTTGTTGAACAACTAACCAAACAACATGGAAGCTCTACAACCGAGTAAGTGTTTACCCGCTTTCATTTACCGCTTTCATATATATATATAACTGTATTGTGGGGTTGTTTCACTGTAAGTCTCCTTTCATAAACTCATATATATATAACTGTATTGTGGGGCTGTTTCGCTGTAAGTCTTCTTTCATAAACTCATATCAACTGTGTATAGTATAGATATTTAGAGTTTCCCCGGCAACTACGTCTAGAACTAGGTGACGCCGTTTCGTTTATTCGTAGAAATAGAAAACTAGATCCCCAATAGGATCACCAGATACAGTCTTCTCTTCGGCTGTCCTCATTAGGAATTATCAAGAAACTCTACTCCCCAAGATGAATGTCTTCTCCGTGAATGGCATCTTTGAGTTTCTTCCAAATTCTCGAACTTTCCTGACTTGACCTATTCCTTGTGAATAACTTGCCTTGAATTTCTCGGGGTTTGGGGACCCACGGGCTTCCTAAAAGCATCGGCCTCCTCTTGGGCATCGTACAAGGACCCACGGGCTTCTTAAAAGCAACCCCGCCTCCTCTTGGGCTTCGTACAAGGACCCTACGGCTTCTTAGAAGTATTCACAGCCTCCTCTTAGGCTTCGTATAATGGTCTCTTCCTTCGGGAATGATAGCCTCCTCTTGGGCTTAGTACAAGGACCCGTCGGCTTCTTAAAAGCTTCCAGCCTCCTCTTGGGCTTCGTACAAATTATCCCGACGACCTCCTAGAGGTATAGGAACAGAACTTAGTCATCCTCATAGAACAGTACTTTCATAGAGTCTACTACTGTTTCTCAAAGCATAGTACAAAAGATAAAACTCTAGACATGGACGGTCTAATCTCCTTGAGTCTCAAAGACGTTCTCAAGTGACCCCTTTCGTTAAATAGGAAGGAAACCCGTAGACTCGGACAGTCTCAATACCCTTTGGATTTCCCGTTTCCTCAAAGAGAAGGAAATATCCCTGATCCTCAAATCAAATCCCTGAGTACAGTGTTGCTCATATAAGAACTGATTTTCTCTTTTAAAATCAGTATATTGGATCTGTCACTCAACTGAAACAGTTACAATAGCCTCCATCTCGGGCTTCGTACGAGATACAAAGACTCTCTTGTTGAGTCAAACCTTTTAGCCTCTCTCTCGGGCTTTGTACGAGACACATAAGAGACTCCCTCGTTGAGTCAATTACCCCTTTCACCTCCATCTCGGGCTTTATACGAGATACAAAAAGGTTCTTATTAAGCCAAACAAATTTTAGCCTCCATCTCGGGCTTCGTACGAGATACAAAGACTCTCTTGTTGAGTCAAACTTTTAGCCTCCATCTCGGGCTTCGTACGAGATACAAAAACACTCTCTTGTTGAGTATCAAAGACTCTCTTGTTGAGTCAAACTTTTAGCCTCCATCTCGGGCTTCGTACGAGATACAAAAACACTCTCTTGTTGAGTATAAAAGATTCTCCTGTTGAGTCAACCCTTTTAGCCTCTCTCTCGGGCTTCGTACGAGACACATAAAAACTCCCTCTTGTTGGGCCAATAGCCTCCTCTTAGGCTTTGTATAAGAAAACCACTGGTTGATCCAATCAACCTTTTAGCATCAAATATGTGCCTCGTTCACAGCACACAAAACATCACCAACTCCTTTCCCTTCATCTAATCGCTGTAAGCGGCAAGCCTCTGGATCATCTACATCCATGCCACTGTCCCTCTTTTAGCATGAGAAATTCCTAAGGAAAGATAGCATTGCTCTACATTGAGTTAAAGCCTTCTCCTTTAGGTTAAAATCCCCTTTAAAGGAAATTATGGCATTGCTAGGATCCGCGTATCTCGGTTAAAGTAATTCTTCTTTATAACCAGTCACCCAACAGCTGGGACAGACAAACCCTTCTTTAGAGATGACAAATTCTCTCTAAAGCCGAGGTCTTTCAGCTTCACGTCTTGGGCTTTGAACAAGACACAAATAGACTTTTCAGCTTCATGTCTTGGGCTTTGAACAAGATACAAATCACCTTCAGCTTCACATCTTGGGCTTTGAACAAGACACCAAAACACCCATTTCCTCCCATAGAATAGGAGGAACTACGAACGCTCTGATTTCCCTGTTTCCGTAAACGGGAATACGTAGGCATAAGATCGAAAGAAAAGATCTTAGCGAGCACAATCAACAAAAAACCAAAATCCCATATCTCCATCAATCAAAAGCAGTAATTCAAAAGCATCAGTCCTAACATCCTAGTCCTTGTTCCCCGCCAGAAACCTTCTGCCCAGGTAAAAAGAAAGAAAACAGTATTGGCAAAAATACAAATAACCAGTACAAGGCCCCCCCACATTGATAGCATTCGTAACCTAACAGACCGCAGTTTAAACTCAGTATGCAAAGCAGGGTTAATTGGAGACATCTATTTCCCTTCCTTATTCGGCTCACAATAGGATAAAAAATGAATCGACCTGTAGTCAAAGCTCAAACCGCAGAGAGCGACCAGTGCTTAAGAACTGCGTCCAAAATCGCTTGCTACAGAAAAATGGCGCCCACCGTGGGGCCGATTCTTTCTTTCTTACAATTTAAACCTTGGGTAAGTCATTTTCATGGCGGTGGCCGCCAACAGAAAAATGGCGCCCACCGTGGGGCATGTCTTTCTTTTTCCTTTTTCCTTTTTCTTCACTTATGTGAAAACCACAGATTGGGGCTTCCGCCGGGGAACCCATTTTCTGTCAGGAACATAGGATTCATAGCTTTAAAGGTCAAGGATGTTTAGGACAAATATATATACTGCTTTTCCTAATTGCTATACATGTTTATTTTTCTGCTAATGGGAATGCGTGTGATGCCGCATGTGGTGAGAATGAGTATACACTTAAGATAAGTGATGGCGACGGGGTCGACCATCAACCTCAGTGGAGGCTGACCAACGCAACCCATTCACTCTTCTAGCCAATGGGCCGGTTGTTAAGTCTGAGAAGCTGAGGAGCCAAACCCTTTCGTAGTGCGAAAACTATCAGAAATAGTTGTTACGCGATACTACCCTCATTTGAGGCTGGTGATCTATTCTCGGTGAATGGCACTTACTCTAAGATTGCTCTACAACTCGCTGGCGATCCGCTTGTTGTTTTGCTTTCCTGGAAGGAGCTGATGATAATGAGTACAGGTACAAAAATCACCCTAGTATAAACCTTTGGGGATGGGTAGAGCCTTGACTTCATGACAACGACCCTTTGACCCCATGTTTTTTCTATGTTTTTGTGTGCTGCATTCATGCATTCATTTAATAAAACATTAAAACATTAAAAAAACTTTCTCTTCCAGTCTCTCTGTTTTTCAAATTAAACTAAGACTGTGATTGCAAATATCAGAGAAAAGGATTACGCTAATGGATTTCGGTAGAAGGAGAACTCATACGTACACCTTCAAGGTTCCAAAACTAGAGGATTTGAGAAGGTTAGCAAGGATGATCACTAGCCCTGAGGCTTTCAGAGCCAAGTACGGAGGTCTGCTACCACTGTTAAGAGTCCATGTGATTGAGAGAATCATGGATGCGTTCATTCAATTCTACAATCCGGTTTATCACTGTTTCACATTCCCGGATTACCAGCTAGCACCAACGCTGGAGGAGTATTCTCATCTGATCGATCTACACATTACGGATCGAGCTCCATTTTCTGGACTGGAAGAAATTCCAAAGAATCAGACAATTGCAAGAGCAATTCATTTGGACGAGTCTGAGGTCAGGACTCACATGACCACTAAGGGTGACATCCAAGGTTTGCCAGCCCAGTTCTTGACAAAGAAAGCTCTGTACTTCGCTGGTATAGGGAACATCACTGCTTTTGAAAGCATCTTTGTTTTACTCACCTACGGATTATTTTTGTTTCCCAACATCAATAACTTCGTCGATATCAACGCTATTAAGGTTTTTCTCATTGGAAACCCTGTGCCGACTTTGCTCGCAGATGCGTATCATTCTGTACACTTGGGGAATTTGTACAGCGGAGGGGAGATCACATGCTGTGTACCTCTGCTTTATAAATGGTTTATCTCTCACTTTCCCAAGTCTGCTGCTTTTTGGGATTTTGGTCAAGGCATAGCCCTGCTCTTGGGAATGGCTAGTTTGCCTTGCTTGAGAAGAAATCCTCCAAGCCAATCCATGCAAATGTGATCTGATCCAGCAGCCATTCACTATTCCTCCAAGACAAAAGTTGATCACCTATAAATAGAGGTTCCAATGGATCATTCAACTCACACCAAAGCCAGTTACAGCACTGCTTTCTCTCATTCTTCCTTAAACCTCAAGTTTCTTGGTTTTTGAGTAACCACTATCGGGTTTTGAGTTGCAGCCTTAAGCAATCAATTCCAACTGCTCAAACACATCACATATGATGTATTTGAGGTGTCCAAACACTTAAACACTGACTGTAACACCTCAGGCTCAAAAACACCCTTCAACCAAGCCATTATGCCTCACCCAAAGAGTTTCAAAGTGTTCCAAAGCTTGCAACACACTCCATAACATCCATTGAAGCTGTAGGGATCATTAATTCACAACTGGAACAAGGTTTGTGCAGAGTTCCATTTTAGCTTGCATCAAGGTAAGCCTCAAAACTCCAACTCCATGATCCATGCATATTTCCTCGCATTATATTTTTGCCAATTGCTTGCCATAATATGTTGATTGTTTTCCCTCAAAAAATTTGATCATAGCACTCATAATCATGGCTACTCGATTGCTTTTGCAAAATTAGGGTTCATACGGCCACAATGATATAATTTGCTATACACTGAAAATGAATGAAATTGGGTATTGCCATCTTCTTCCTTGTGAAAAAAAAGCGTGAGTTTGGTGTTTGAATCATGTCAAATGGTTGAGAAACGAGAGAGATGGAGGGCTTCATGCACGAGCTAGAGGAAGAAGATTGCCATGGCGCCATTTTCAGAAAATCCAACTAGTTTGATATATATTTTTCACTTGCCATGTTATTAATGAATTGGCATTGCGCCCTAGTGGTTGATCAGCTGGTTTGTATGTATTGGCAAGCGAAAGGTCTGGGGTTCGAATCCCCCTCGCCCCAGACCTTTTTTTATCACTTTTTCCCATTTTCCTATTTTTCATATTATTTTGTTAATGATTTGAAAAATTAATAACTCACTCAATTTTAATTATTTTTGACTGATTCTTTTTGCAAAAAATCATAAAAATGTTGAAATATTTTATTCCACAAAAAAATTAGATTTATATTATGTATTTAATATAATTAGTATTTTTGTGAATAAATTCATTTTTATTTGTTTTTAAACATTTTAAAATGAACATCCATCTTGAAAAATCAAGACCAAATGAGTTTTAATATCTCTTGTGATTTATACCTCATTTTTCAAACCTTAAACCAAAATCACAAGTGATTTATTCAAATATATTTGGTATTTTTCATTGATTTTCTTTAAATATTTATTATTTAAAGATTAAATTTAGGGTTTCTTTGATTTTCACCCTCATCAAACAATTACATTTGGGCCTCTAATAGAGTGTAAGACCCAACCCCCTTTTAACCAAAACTTTGGGCCTCACTTATTGTATAAGTCCCTTCGCGTTAAAAGAAAATCTCGGCGCGATCGCCATTTCAAACGAAAAAAAACAATTGGGCCTACCCTCGTGTTATAAGCCCCACTCTTTTTCTTTAAAACTTTTTGGGCCTCTTGAGAGAGTGTAAGACCCATCCCTTTGTACAGAAAACCATTTTTGGGCCACAGTCACTTGTATAAGTCCCTTTGTACAAATTCAAACAGTGCGCTCACTGATAAAACCCTGGGCCTCTCCTTGAGCTGTAAGCCCCAAATCTTTCTTTTTCAAAGCACTTTCTCCTTTGATTTTTAAATATACTGTTGTTTTCAATCTTTCTTTGTTGAACAACTAACCAAACAGCATGGAAGCTCTACAACCGAGTAAGTGGTTATTGCTTTCATTTACCGCTTTCATATACATATAACTGTATTGTGGGGCTGTTTCGCTGTAAGTCTTCTTTGATAAACTCATATCAACTGTGTAATAATAGCATATATATTTAGAGTTTCCCCGGCAACTACGTCTAGAACTAGGTGACGCCGTTTCGTTTATTCATAGAAATAGACAACTAGATCCCCAATAGGATCACCAGATACAGTCTTCTATTCGGCTGTCCTCATTAGGAATTGTCAAGAAACTCTACTCCCCAAGATGAATGTATTCTCCGTGAATGGCATCTTTGAGTTTCTTCCAAATTCTCGAACTTTCCTGGCTTGATCTATTCCTTGTGAATATCCTGTCTTGAATTTCTTGGGGTTTGGGGACCCACGGGCTTCTTAAAAGCATCGGCCTCCTCTTGGGCATCGTACAAGGACCCACAGGCTTCCTAAAAGCAACCCCGCCTCCTCTTGGGCTTAGTACAAGGACCCTACAGCTTCTTAGAAGTATTCACAGTCTCCTCTTAGGCTTCGTATAATGATCTCTTCCTCCGTGAATGATAGCCTCCTCTTGGGCTTCGTACAAGGACCGATCGGCTTCTTAAAAGTTTTCAGCCTCCTCTTGGGCTTCGTACAAATTGTCCCGATGACCTCCTAGAGGTATAGGAATAGAAATTAGTCATCTGCATAGAACCGTCCTTTCAAAGAGTCTACTACTGTTTCTCAAAGCATAGTACAAAAGATAAAACTCTAGACTTGGACAATCTAATTCCCTTGAGTCTCAAAGACATTCTCAAGCACCCTTCAAAGAATAGGAAGGAACCCCGTAGACTCGGACAGTCTCAATACCTTTTGGATTTCCCACTTCCTTAAAGAATAAGAATAGCCCAGATCCTTGAATCAAATCCCCGAGTATAGTTTTGCTCATATAAGAACTGATTTTCTCTAAAAATCAGTATACTGGACCTGTCACTTAACTGAACAGTCGCCATAGCCTCCTCTTAGGTTTTGTATAATGATTCTTTTCCAGTGAAGTTAGCCTCCTCTTGGGTTTTGTACAATGATTCTCCCCAGCGGAGTCAAACAACGTTTAGCCTCTCTCTCGGGCTTTGTACGAGACACATAAGAGACTCCCTCGTTGAGTCAATCACCCCTTTCGCCTCCATCTCGGGCTTCGTATGAGATACAAAAAACTCTCTTGTTGAGTCAAATAGCCTTCATCTCGGGCTTTATACGAGATACCAAAAGACTCCATCGTCGAGTCAAAACCTTTTAGCCTCTCTCTCGGGCTTTGTACGAGACACATATTAGCCTCCTCTTAGGTTTTGTATAAGAAAACCACTGGTTGATCCAATCAACCTTTTAGCATCAAAGATGTGCCTCGTTCACAGTACACAAACATCAACAACTCTTTCCCCTTCATCTAATTGCTGTAAGCGGCAAGCCTCTGGATCATCTACATCCATGCCACTGTCCCTCTTTTAGCATGAGAAATTCCTAAGGAAAGATATCATTGCTCTAAACTGAGTTAAAGTCTTCCCCTTTAGGTTGGAAATCCCCTATAAAGGAAGTTATGGCATTGCCGGATTCACAAATCCCGGTTAAAGTAATCCTCCTTTACAGTCGGTCACCCAACAGTTGTGACAAACAGACCCCTTTAGCGATGACAAATTCTCTCTAAGGTCAACCCTTCAGCTTCACATCTTGGGCTTTGAACAAGATACAAACCACCTTTCTCTTCATGTCTTGGGCTTTGAACATGACACCAAAACACCCATTTCCTCCCATAGAATAGGAGGAACTACGAACGCTCTGATTTCCCTGTTTCGGTAAACGGGAATACGTAGGCATAAGATTGAAAGAAAATATCTTAGCGAGCACACTAGACAAAAACCCTAAATCCCCTATATCATAATCTGAAGCAGTATCCTAACAAAATCCCAGAGAGAAATCAGTATTGGCGAAAATACAAATAACCGATACAAAGGCCCCACCACATTGATCGCATCCGTAACCTAACAGACCGCTGTTTAAACTCAGTATGCAAGCAGGGTTAATTGGAGACATCTATTTCCCTTCCTTCGTCAGCTTTAATAGGATAAAAAATGAATTGACCTGTAGTAAACTCAACCGCAGTGAGAACGACCAGCGCTTAAGAACCGCGTCCAAAATCGCTCGCTACACCCGGTTACTATTCTAGGACAGGTTGAGCCAACTAAACCTCAATGGGGAAGGGTACTTACCTTTGGACTTCATACAAGCCTTTAAACCTAAGGCTCTTGTATGACTTGTTTGTGTGTGCTACTTATTTACTATTAACATGTACATGACATCATAACATCATAACATATCATTTTCACTAACCATTTCAAGGACCAAGGAATTTATCTTTATTCGTCGTTGTAGGCCATGGCTTCCGTTCCTAGAAATTTCATCCGAGTCAACTTTGTAAGGGTTCCTTCCCAGCTTAAAGAATTGGTCTCAAAGGTTCCCGATGGCTCTCGATTCACCAAAAGGCATGGTTTTCTACTCAACTTGGTTACCTCAAGTTTTGAAGAAGACATGATGAGAGTCCTATTCCAGTTCTTTGATCCTAAGTACCATCATTTCACCTTCCCGGATTACCAATTAGTGCCCACGATGGAGGAGTTCTCTAAGCTACTTGGAATACCTATTCTTGATCAGATACCTTTTACCGGTCTAGAAGACATTCCAAAGCCTGAAGTCATTGCAGCTACTTTACATCTGAAGAGGTCAGACATTGTGTCCAATTGGGAAACAAGGAGTGGAG
This sequence comes from Lathyrus tuberosus, assembly GCA_022829125.1. Taxonomy (NCBI): domain Eukaryota; kingdom Viridiplantae; phylum Streptophyta; class Magnoliopsida; order Fabales; family Fabaceae; genus Lathyrus; species Lathyrus tuberosus. The sequence goes on from JALAZF010000353.1 coordinate 3,758,067, forward strand.
TCAAGGGGTTTCTTGCTAAGTTCCTGATTGAGAAGGCTCAATTGCTCCTAAGCGCTATGAGTTACCACGCTTTTGAGGAGGTATTGGCTTTGTTGATCTATAGGTTGGTGTTGTTCCCTAATCCAGACCAACTCATAGACGTGCACGCTATCAAAATATTTCTGACTCATAACCCGGTACCTACCTTGCTCGAAGATATTCTGCACTCGCTTCACACTCGTACTATCAAGGAGAGAGGGACTCTCATGTGTTGTGTACCATTATTATCCAGGTGGTTTATTTCGCACCTTCCCCGATCAGTGTTGAAGAATGAACAAAGGTTGCAGTGGTCTCGAAGGATAATGTCGCTCTCCCATTCAGATATCTATTGGTGTGCCCGATCTCTTGAAGATTTCACTTTTATTGATCATTGTGGGGAATTCCCTAATGTACCACTCCTTGGCATTAGGGGAGGTATCACCTATAATCCTTTGCTAGCTTTGCGCCAGTTTGGTTATGCTCGAAGGGATGGTCCTCATGATATGCTTATTCAGGGTATTGTGTTCGATTATGAAGATGATCCTCAAGGTTACCGTCAATGGTTTATACGCGCGTGGAATAAGGTGTATAAGATTGAAAGCAAGACCTTGGGACAGAAGAGCTCTATTCCTTTAGAGCCTTACCTCAGATGGGTGCGCACTCGTGCTCGAGATCTTATTATGCCATATCCAGCTGTCAGACCAGTGATTGTTGAACCTAAGTTTGAAGGAGATTTTCCTCAAGTCATTCTCCATCTAGATATGCCTACCGATCTTGAAGAGCTGCAGAAGTCCTGGGTTCAGATGAAAGAAGAAAGGGACACCTTTGAGACTCAGTTCTATGCTAGTGAGAAGAAGGTGTTGGAGTTGACGAAATTACTTCATGAGGAGCAGAACATCAATGCTTACATCAGCACAAAGAGGAAGCGCCCGTGGGAGACTTGAGTCTTGAGTCCTAGGTCTTAGGCATTTTTGAATTTGCTTTTTGAAATTTCCTTTCATTGTAGCCCAAGAGGCATAAAAGAAAAAAAAAGGAATTTTGAGTTTACTAATAAAAGTTTTCCTTTTGTTTCTGTTTGTTTGCAAAGATAAACTCTAAAGTCCTTGAAATCATTGCATATGCATCTACATCTCATAATCATTGCATAGCAGGTTTCTAAGACAGGTTTCTCACCTTCTCGCTGTTTATTTCAGAAGAAATGGCTCTCGAGCAAACCGTCAAAGATCTCTAGGCTCAGAACGCCCAGTTCCAAGAGCTGATCCTGAACTTGTCCAAGGGGCAAGAAGAACTGAAAGCACTTCTGACCAAGAAGAAGAAGAAAGCAAGAAAATCAACTGGCGTCATCAACATGGGGAGGAGATTCAAAGGTCCGGCTAAACAGGTCAAGGAAATTGGGATCCCAGTAGACCAAGATGATGAACTGGATGACAACTATGAAAGTGACAAACATAAGGAAAATAGTAACCATGGCACCGGTGGACACTCTGAAGAGGAAGATGATTATCTGGATGATCAGTATCCCCCTGGTGATGAGAAATACAAATTACTTGAAGAACGTCTGATGGCCATGGAGGTTCAGAAAGTATCTGGTTTAGATTTTGAGGACTTGGGCTTGGTTTCAGGAGTTGTCATTCCTCCTAGGTTCAAAACTCCCACGTTTGCTCAATATGACGGTGTGTCTTGCCCGAAGCTGCATTTGAGATCTTATGTCCGAAAAGATTCAGCCACGTTCTACTGACAAAAAGTTGTGGATGCATTTTTTCCAAGAGAGTTTGTCTGGAGCTCAACTGGAGTGGTACTATCAACTTGAGAGTACCAATATTCGTACCTGGAATGATTTGGCTGAAGCTTTCTACCGGCAATACCAATATAACTCTGATTTGGCGCCAACTCGAATGCAACTCCAAAGCATGTCCATGGGCCCTAATGAAAGTTTCAAAGAGTACGCCCAGAAATGGGGAGATCTTGCAGGCAGGGTTCAGCCTCCTTTAGCTGACAGAGAGTTGGTTGACATGTTCATGAGCACACTAACCGGTCCTTTCTATAGTCATCTACTTGGAAGCTCGTCATCCAGTTTCACCGAGCTGATATTGACAGGAGAACGTGTTGAAAGTGGAATTCGAAGTGGTAAAATACAAGTGGCTACATCTTCAAACACTACAAAGAAGCCACATAATGGGAAGAATGAGTCTAATGTTGTGTACGGCCAGAAAGGTCGTAATAAGAATGACCGCAACCAATCTGTTGGGGCAGTTCTGATCTCTGCACCGGTGCCACAATAACAACAGGGTAGTCAGCGTAAGCAGTATGTATCCAGGAGACAGTTTACAAAAATCAACATGTCATTGGCTCAGGCGTTGCATCATATGTTGAAGGCAGAATTGATTACTTTGAGGGATCCTCCTAGGAATCCTAATACTTCCGCTCCTAGCTATAATCCCAATGCAAAGTGTGCATACCATTCTAATAGTCCTGGACATGATACGAACAGTTGTTGGGCACTGAAGAACAAGATTCAAGACATGATTTACGCTAAGGAGATTGAGTTTGATCCCCCTGAGACTCCTAATGTGATTACCGCTCCTATGCCGAATCATGACAAGATCGTTAATGCTATTGACGATGGTTCTTGTGTTTCTACCGTGGTTGACTTGATTGTTCCTTTATCAATTGTTAAGAAGAAGCTGTTGCAAGCCAGTTTATTTCCGGGCTGCGTTGAAAACTGTTATTATTGTGCATCTCAATCCAATGGTTGTGTGAAGCTGAAAGAAGGCATTCAGCGTTTGATGGACGACCGTACTATATTGTCTGAGAAGACTCCTTCTATGGAGAGCTTATGTGAAAATTTGTCCCGAGGTCTGAAGTTTGAGGACGTATCTGTGGTTACTAATTCCAAAACTCTAGTGAGGATCACCTCTAAAGGTCATGTAAAGATTACTGCCGAGCCTAGAGTGGCTCCCCTGATTATTACTACGCCCGGTCCGATTCCATATTCCTCTAGCAAGGCTATCCCTTGGAATTATGGTGATGATGTTTACATTCATGGTGTCAAGCAAGAGCCTTTGACTGATGGAACTACTGAAGTTACTAATCCCGATGTCGACAATATCGTTGGGACTAGTAAGGTTACCCGAAGTGGAAGGATCTTCTCCCGAGAAATCTCTCCGAAGACTATTACTACTCCAATTTGTATCTCTGCCTCCGAGCCAATTACTGAGACTCGAGGCAAAGAACCAATGATTGAGCCTGCCCAGATGGAGGCCCCAGGTGAAACTGCTATCGTAGATTCCTCCAAGCAAGAAATGGAGGAAGTGCTGAAAATTATCCGCAAGAGTGATTACAATGTTGTTGAACAGTTGGGGCACACCCCCTTCAAGATCTCTATGCTATCTCTGTTGTTGTGCTCCGAGGCCTATGCTAAAGCTTTGGTGAAGTTTTTGAAATTTGCGCACGTGCCGCAAGAAATCTCTGTTGACCAGCTTGAAAATTGTGTCGCTAGCCTGACAACTGATAATGGTCTAGGCTTTTCTGATGCTGATCTGATTCCCGCCGAAAGGAACCACAATAAGGCCCTGCACGTCTCTATTGAGTGTAGGGGCACTACCCTATCTCATGTATTAGTGGACAATGGTTCCTCATTGAATGTGTTGCCAAAGGTTGTTCTAGACAAACTCGACTATGAAGGGGTTGTGCTGAAACCTAGTGACGTCGTGGTAAGATCCTTTGATGGTTCGAAGAAAATGGCGCATTGAGAGGTTGATCTCCCGATCAGAGTGGGTTCTAAAGTCTTTGATTCTACTTTATATGTAATGGATATTCGTCCTGCCTATTCCTGTTTGCTTGGGCGCCCTTGGATATATGGGGTAGGCGCTGTGACTTCTACCTTACATCAGAAGTTGAAGTATCCCGCGAAAAGCAAGATTGTCACCGTCTGTGGTGAAGAAGAGTACATGGTTAGTCATTTGAATACTTTCAAGTATGTTGAGATGGATGGCGAATTCCTCGAGACTCCTTGTCAAACATTTAAATTGGCTCCACAGACTGCTCCTATTGCTAAACCAGTTCCTACTGTTCCCAAGGTTACTAGAGTGCCTCCTATAATGGCTTCCCTAAAGGATGCTAGAGCTGTGGTTGAAGAAGGTGGTTGTACCATTTGGGGTCAGCTTCCTGACATTCCTTACAAGTCTGACAAATTTGGTTTGGGCTTCACTTCAGAGGCTCAGAGGGTTGTACATCGTGCTCGTGCTATTCGTATCACCAACAAAGGAGTTCATAAAGATCAGGTCAACGCTGTGGAAGATGCTGATAGTGACTGTGACCTAGACAGTTGGATCTTTCCTACCATTGGCAGTGGGCTCAACAATTGGAAGACTGAAGACATTATTCCTATCTCCTTTAGTCAGGAGTAAATGCTATTTTCTGTTTTTCTTATTTTCAAAGTTTGGTTTTGTAATTTGAACAATAAAACTTTTAAGCCTTATGCCTTGCCCAGGGCACAGTGGCCCATTTGTTAGGGTTATCATTTCATCGCATATTTTCATTCAATAAATCAATGGACGTTTTGCATTCAAATTTTGCGCTCTTTGTCTTTTCTTTTACTTTATCTTCATCAAAATAGCTATGTGTTCTTACACACACCCACGCGACAAACTGCAGACCCACATCCACTCTGGATCCCATGGATAACGGTTCTGCTATTATCAATTATGACTTCGAAAATACGATCCACCAAGCCGAGGACGACGGTGAGGAAGATTGTGAAGTGCCTAGAGAGCTTGCTAGACTATTAGAGTAAGAAGAAAAGACCATACAACCGCACGAAGAGCCAGTCGAGGTCGCAAATCTAGGTACTGAGAAGGATAAGAAAGAAATCAAGATAGGTGCTGGATTAGAAGACCGTGTCAAGAAAAGACTGATTCAGATGCTACGTGCTTATGCTGAGATTTTCGCTTGGTCTTATGAAGATATGCCAGGACTTGATACCGATATCGTGGTTCACCGTTTACCGATGAAGGAAGGATGTCCTCCGATAAAGCAGAAGGTTCATCGTATGCGCCCTGAGATGTCTGAAAAGATCAAAGCCGACGTTATGAAGCAGTTCAATGCAGGTTTTCTAGCTGTCACATCATATCCTCAGTGGGTTGCAAATGTGGTACCAGTGCCTAAGAAGGATGGTAAAGTTCGTATGTGTGTGGACTACAGGGATCTGAACAAGGCAAGCCCCAAAGATGACTTTCCTCTCCCACATATTGATGTTCTGGTAGACAACACTGCTCAGTACAAGGTATTCTCATTCATGGATGGTTTCTCAGGTAATAATCAAATCAAGATGGCACCTGAAGACATGGAGAAGACTACGTTCGTTACACAGTGGGGCACCTTTTGTTACAAGGTAATGTCATTTGGTTTGAAAAACGCAGGGGCAACATACCAGCGCGCTATGGTTGCTTTATTCCATGATATGATCCATCACGAGATAGAGGTATACGTTGATGATATGATAGCTAAGTCTCAGAATAAAGAAGAGAACCTTGACCACCTACACAAGCTGTTTGAGAGGTTGAAGAAGTACAAGTTGAGATTGAATCCAAACAAATGCACCTTTGGGGTTAGATCCGGTAAAATTTTGGGTTTCATCGTCAGTGGTAAAGGTATTGAAGTCGACCCTGCAAAGGTAAAAACTATACAAGATATGCCCGCTCCCCGTACTGAGAGAGAAGTCAGAGGTTTCTTGGGACGTTTGAACTATATTTCCAGATTTATCTCCCATTAGACCGCTACTTGTGAGCCAATCTTCAAATTACTGAGGAAATATCAAGTAGTGAAGTGGAACGACGAATGTCAGATAGGTTTTGATAAGATCAAGGAGTATCTCCAAGAACCTCTGATTCTGATGCCACCAGTTGAAGGAAGAACTCTAATCATGTACTTAACAGTGCTAGAGAACTCAATGGGGTGTGTGTTGGGGAAACATGACGAGTCTGGTCGAAAAGAGCATGCAATATACTACCTTAGCAAAAAGTTTACCGACTGTGAAACAAGATATTCACTGCTTGAGAAAACTTGATGCGCTTTGGCATGGGTTGCTCGCCGACTAAGACAGTATATGTTGACTCATACCACTTTATTGATCTCTAAGATGGATCCTATCAAATACATATTTGAGAAACCTGCTCTCTCCAGAAGAATAGCAAGATGGCAGATGGTATTGACAGAATACGACATCCAGTACACTACGCAGAAATTGGAAGTGTACTAGCTGATCATTTGGCTCATCAAGCGGTGGATGACTATCAGTCTATGAATTTTGAGTTCCCAGATGAGAATATTATGCTTGTTACTGATTATGAAGAACCTGGACCATATGAAGGACCTGAACTGGGATCCCGATGGACTATGGTTTTTGATAGAGCTTCTAACGCACTTGGCAACGGTATTGGTGCTGTAATTATCTCTCCTAAGGGTTGCCATATGCCGTTTACTGCTAGACTTTGCTTTGACTGTATCAACAATATGGCTGAATATGAAGCATGCATCATGGGTATCAAAGCTGCCATTGATATGAGGATCAAATTCTTGAATGTATATGGGGACTCAACCCTAGTGATCAGTCAGATTAAAGGAGAATGGGACACGAAGCATCCAAATCTCATTCCTTACCGAGAACATGTGTTGACTTTGATTCCATACTTTGAAGAAATCACTTTTGAGCATATTCCACGAGAAGAGAATCAGTTGGCAGACGCGTTAGCCACCATGTCATCTATGTTTAAAGTCAGATGGGACAACGAGGCTCCTAGGATTACTATTAACAGACTAGACGAGCCGATATACTGTTATGAAGTTGATACTGATGGGGTAGAAGAGAAACCTTGGTTCCACGAAGTGAAAAGATATCTCGAAACTCAGGAATATCCTGAAGGGGCATCTATCAATGACAAGAAGTTTCTAAGGAGGTTCTCTACCAAGTTCTTTCTGAGTAACGGAATTTTGTACAAACGCAACCACGATTCAATCTTGCTTCGCTGTGTAGACAAGAAGGAAGCAGAAAAGATTATGGAAGATATGCATGATGGAATCTTTGGCACTCACTCCAGTGGGCATATAATGGCTAAGAAGATTTTGAGAGCAGGTTACTACTGGTATACCATTGAAACTGATTGCCATCATCACTCCAGAACTTGTCACAAGTGCCAGATCTATGCTAACAAAGTACATGTACCTCCGGTTCCGTTGAATGTTCTGACTGCTCCTTGGCCTTTTGCAATGTGGGGAATTGATATGATAGGAGAGATTAAACCTACTGCTTCCAATGGACATCGTTTCATCCTTTTTGCTATCGATTACTTTACGAAGTGGGTGGAAGCAGCCTCGTTCGCTTCTGTTACTAAGAATGTTGTAGCTCGGTTCATCAAGCATAATCTTATTTGTCGGTATGGCATCCCTGAAAGGATTATCACAGACAATGGTACTAATCTGAACAACACTATGATCACTGAACTCTGCACGCAGTTCAAGATTAAGCATCATAATTCTTCTCCATATCGACCAAAGATGAATGGCGCAGTGGAAGCCGCCAACAAGAATATTAAGAAGATCTTGCAAAAGATGACGGTGACATACAAAGATTGGCATGAGATGTTACCATTTGCTCTTCATGGTTATCGTACCTCAGTACGTACCTCAACAGGGGCAACCCCTTTCTCTTTAGTCTATGGTATGGAGGCAGTTTTACCTGCTGAAGTTCAGATTCGTTCCTTAAGGATTATGAAAGATGCAGAGTTAGATGAAGACGAATAGGTTCAGACTCGACTTGATCAGATAAATTTGATTGATGAGAAGAGGCTCGCGGCTGTCTGTCATGGCCAGATGTATCAAAAGCGTATGATCAAGGCCTTTAACAAGAAAGTCAAGCACCAAGTGTACCAGGCCGGTGATTTGGTAATAAAGCGTATCATACTACCACAGGGTGATCCCAGGGGCAAATGGACTCCTACATATGAAGGTCCATTTGTAATCAAGAAAATATTTTTTGGCGGCGCTATGATGCTTACTACTATGGACAGTGAAGATTTCCCCCACCCTGTGAACGCGGACATAGTCAAAAGATACTACGCATAAAAAGAGACCTGTTAGGTTAACTGGCCTAGGCAAAAATAAGGGTATCCCAGTGAACCAAAAGGGTTCGGGCAAAAATTAGGGATATATATACAAAAGAACTGTACACCCGGCAAGTTGAAAACCTGAAAAGGTGGCTTGGGTAAAAAAGGGTATCCCGGTGGACTGAAAACCTGAAAAGGCGGTCCAGGCAAAAGTTAGGGATTAAAGTGTACGTCTATGTCCCGTTGGATCACTTATCTACTTCCAGCTTAGTTTTGTTCAAACGACGCAGATCAATCCAGTCATCTTTCTTCCGACAGCAAGGGATGAGATGTTTGAAGATATAGTGGCAATAGCAGAGTTGAAACTCAATGGGATCATTTCCACATAGCTATTTTTCTTTGTTTATTACTTTGTACCTTTTCAATTTTTACGACAATTTCCTCTTACTAGGATTTCTGTCTCCTTGTACAAAAATGCCTGTTTATAGGCCAATTTCAAAATCAATACAAGTCTACTTTCAAATTCAAAATTGTTTTTACTTGCCCTGTTTTGTTTGCGTAAACGTCCAATGGGTACTTTGAATGAACATATGCACTTGAATATGATTGAAGTTTACCAAAAATATACGTGAAAACAGGAATAGCATTTACTAAGGACTCTAGGAGTTGGGATAATGTTCAAGATGTCCACGAACCCCCATAGAGCCAGTTTCGTGGAAATATATCCACAGACCAATCTCCATGGAACTATCTCTATAGAGTTATCTTCACAAGCTCATCCCCAACAGAGATATATTCCCCGACAGAATTAGTATGCCCTCAGACAGAAATTGGGGCATCTTCCAACGGTTCACTTCCATATATTTGATGGACATCTTGGCATGATCATCTTCCCCAATGGGTCCCCTAGCAGATAAGGAAGTTGATCATTTCCCCAGCATACAGTAGAAATTCCCTCAGCGCAACCTATGAAATTCTAATCCCCATCAGAGATTATTCCCTCTTTGTAGTATACAGAATTCAATTCCCCAGCTGAGTTTATTCCTCTAACACTATAAATTCACCAACATAATTCTCTCCCCCAGCATAGTTGACGCTCATATCTAGAACCTGGGCAGGTATTGCATCAGAGGATTATCCATCTCGTTTATCCCCAGTCAGGGTACATGCAGCCAAACTCTCCTAGAACGCTTTTATCCCCAAGCAGAAGTCGAAGATCCCCAGCGGAGTATTCCCAAATAGAAAAGCGGGAATTCCCAGTACAGTCGTTCCAAACAAAAGATGAAGAGTGATATTCTTCATTCCTAGCAACAGACAGGGATTTATTTTCCCCAGCCAGACGTTACTATTCAAGGCCACCGCTATCGTCAGCAATATTTACATCCATGCATCTTGTACAGAATATCATAGCATATACATACAAAACATATAACATTCTCATTTATCTTGAGAGCATCATTACGCAATGCATTACATACATCATGACATTGCATAAAACTAACTTTGCCTTTTTCAGGTGAGTTCACAATCAGACAAACATTATCATCTTCTAGATTCGGTGCAGAGATAATCGAGACAACGATTTAATTCTGACACTGATTCAAAGACAAATTTAATTCTGGTACTTCAACAATTCAGAGATAATTAAGACAGATGATTTAATTCTGACACTTAAACAGTTCAGAGATAATCAACCCAGAGATTTAATTCTAATACTTAAACAGTTCAGAGATAATCAACCCAGAGATTTAATTCTGATACTTCAACAGCTCAGAGATAATCAGGACAGAGATTTAATTCTAATACTCCAACAGTTCAGAGATAATCAGGACAGAGATTTAATTCTGACACTTATCCCAGAATATTTTCCAAAAAAAAATGGTTCAGAGATGATCGAGACGAAGATTTAATTCTGATACTTATTCCAGAATATGTTCCAGATTCAGTTCAGAGATGGTCAAGTATATTTTCCAGATACGGTTCAGATACGATCTAGATATAGATTTCATTCTGATACTCATCCCAATACATCCTCAGATATAATCAAGGCGTAGATTCATTCTAACATTCCCCAGCACATCTGCTAGATACAGTTGGACACGGACTCATTCTAGTATACTCCTTAGATACAGTTAAACCTAGACTCCTTCTGATACTCCTGTCAACAATTACTTTGGATGGCATCTATAAGCCCATCTTCATCCTGTCATCTTTCCGAATGGCATCTTTAAGCCCATTTAAGCAATACAATTAACCAACAGCGTTACTTCGTGCACCCGCGAGTGCAAATTTCTGGGCACTTAAGTGTTCAATCCTCTTCCACCTTCAGATCACGAATGGCGGATGCGCTAATCTAACTCTTCAGGTTTAAGAAAATTGAACAGGGGCAGCTGTTGCACCCCAAAATTTGCCCTCACATCTTTGAGACAAATTGATTCAAGAAGCTTCCTCACACTCCTAGGAGTCTCAAAAGCTCAAGACTACTCAAGGATTGACCATACAAGCTCTCCTCCTAAACAATCAACCTACAACTAGGGTTTTATTTTTCTCAAAAGGAATTGAGCTCTCAATACCTCAGATGGACTTCATGATTCTCTATGTGCTCTAGGGTATCCTCATGTCAAGTCTCAAGCCTCGCTTCACAAGTTTGCTCAGTCAATTGCAAATGATCAACAGTCGATTGTATTGGACCAAAAGTCAACTTTGACCAATTTACAGTCAAACGTCATCATTTCTTGCCAACATTAAGATTTTGAAGTCTCATTCATCATTTGATCAAGGGTTGATCATGATTCCTCAAGAAAATCAAGATTTACTCAAAAGTCAAAAATTGCCAAATTAGGGTTTTCTTAAGGAAAAGTCAACTGAACTTTGACCACGCACAACTTTAACATACTTCATCAGAAATCCCTCAACCAAAGCTCATTTTGAAGGAAATTCAAATTTCTACAACTTTGTCTCTCTAAGCTCAAGGCCAAAAATGCCTCGTTTGAGAGATATGTACCAAAACTTTACAGGTCATTTTGAAAGTCAACAAAAAGACATTTTTTTCGTCAAAGCAATTTACACAAAAATAAAGACTTCAAATGAAAAAGTGATCAACACGAAAGTTGTAGGGGACATCTTGAGGGTTCCAAAAAGTCCAAGATCACCTTCATATGACAAAAATTGAGAGAGTTACGATTGATGCAAGTTGAGCAAAATTTGAGAAACGCATGAAACCTACATTGAACATTTTTGAGCTTTTGGACCAATGGGCCTATCTTTTAAGGTTGAATCATGTTTATGACATATTCAAGGACCTCAAAGTTCACTTTGGTATTATTTTGATTTTTATTTTATTTTATTTTGATTTTATTCAAAGAAATAAACAAAATTAAATAAAACAAAATAAATCAAATAATGGTGGGCACATGGATCCTTTTAAATGGAGTTTCTAGAAGGTTAAAACATGTCATTCAAGGCCATCAAAACCCAAATAAAACTGTGGGAGAGAGTGAAGGAAACATGGTTTTCAAAAAATTAAAATGGTTGGAAACATGTTCCTTGATCCTAGCTCTTCAATGATTCTTTGTCTACCATGTTTCTCCTATAAATACAAGGCTCAAACACAAGAGAAAAGGGGGCAAGAGGCTTCAGAAAGGAAGGCTTCCAAATCACAAAATTCTTAAAAAAAAACAGAGGTGAAAATTCAAAACTCCATTTCCAATCATTCTCAATCCAAACCAAGGATTAAATACTCATCCTGAAGGTTCGATTCCCACCCCATGCAATTTCTTTTTAACCATTTTCTAATCCCTTTCTTTTATCATATTTCAATTAATTTATTTAATTCTTTTCAATTAAATTAAAACAATAAAAAAAATCATAAAACCGTTAAAAGAATAAAAAATATAGTTTAGGTTATGTAATCATTTTTTTAGACTTAGATTATTTTTATTAAAATTAATTTTTTAGACTTAGGCTTATAATTAATTAATTTTTGTACAAATGAATTAGAAATTAGGTTTAATTATTTTAAAATTATTTCTCAAAAATTAAAAAAAAAATGAATATTGACTTAGATATTTAGGACATTTAACTTGAATTTTAATATCTAATTGCTTTTCGTTTATCATTTATTTTCTTAGAATAAATGTATAGGTTTGTGCATAAAATTGTAATAGTGTAGTTTACATTTCTTGTACGAATATATTATGTAACTGTTCATAAGCCTTGTAATAGTGTAGTTTACATTTCTCGCACGATTATATTATGTAATTGTCCATAAGCCTTGTAATAGTCTATGTTACATTCTCGCACGATTATATCATGTAACTGCCCATAAGCCATGTAATAGTGTAGGTATTTATTTTTCGCACTTATATTTTATTTGCTAGATAAATAGGCATGTATGGCAAGATCTAAAATCAAACGTTAGAATAACCTATAACTCAAGATAATATAATTGAATCAACGCACATTACACACATTCACCTCTAGGGTAGCCTCTCTCTGTTGCCTTACGATTAAAACGGTCATGCCCCTCGAAAGTAGGGGTACTTTAGCAAAATACGCTTACGAGTAATATCATCATAGTCCCTTCGATATAAATATCATAGTCCCTCGATGACCCTTCGAGATGCCTACAAAAAAATGATCTTGTCCCTCGACGACCCTATGGAAAAATGATGATAGTCCCTTCGCATTGCTAAGGTATCCTTACATGTTGCCTTCTATGACCATTTGATGACCCTTCACTGTCCCTCAACATCCAATAGATAGTACTACCTACCCATTAATGGTATGGATAATACTATCTCTCAAGGAAAATGATAAGTACAAGAAAGACCTTACAAATTAGAGGTAAGTAACTTTTAATTGCTTGCTCACAACTCAAAAACAAATACTTTTCATATCTCACTTTTCCAAAAATATTTTCAAAAAAAAAAACCAAACACTTTGTATACATTCTTACACGAATTATTACAAAGTCAAACTTTTACGAAATATTTTCAAAAACGTTCACACACATTCAAAAAGTAAGTAAAAAAAGTGAGCTAAGCATTTAAGAGCCAGTGGATAACCATGGATACAAAGGGTGCTAATACCTTCCCTTTATATAACTTACCCCCCGAACTCAAAATCTATCAAGGTTTTTCCTGTTCTTTTCAGCCTTTCATTATTGGATAAAAGAAAAGTCGGTGGCGACTCTTGCTAACCGCAACATGTTTTGCGGAAAAAAAAAAGTCAGTTCACCCACCGTGTTACAGTTGCGTAAACTGACTCCTAAGTTTGTTTCCAATCATTTCCTTTGATGTCATACCTTTACTTTCTCTTTCATTTTGAATGTCTAAACCGCCGTGTTTTGACAAGTGTTTCATTTACTTTACATCAATAATATCATTCCAAAAATGATTTTTGATTTCAAAATTGTATGAGCTTTGCATTAAAATTACCATGTTTGTTTGAATGATTTTATTCGCAGGCAAACTTTCCTCATCAAAAAATTTAAAACAGTTGAGAAACTTGGTCAGTGATCCTATCAGGGGCGCATTACTTCCAGATCCTGTTCAAGATTTGTTGCACAGTGCAAGTTATTCTCAGATTTGGTTAACCAGAAGATCTCTTTCAAGACTCATGTTGTGTTTAGCCTTCTCAACAGTCATTCCAAGAACTGAAGCCATGATCGGTTCATCCTCGGCAACTGAAGCCATGACCAGTTTATTCTCAGCATTCATTTCAAGAACTGAAGCTATGATCAGTTCATCCCCAACAATAGTCAAGTTGAAGCCATGATCAGTTTATTCTCAACAATCATTTCAAGAATTGAAGCCATGATCAGTTCATTTTTCCCCTACAGCAATCAAACTGAAGCTATGATCAGTTTATCCTCATCAGTCAATCAATCTGGGGCAATCTTCTTTAAGAATCCTCAAGATGTCTTTCCTTAAAAGACCATGAGCCTGATACAATTCATAAGAGTGACGGAGATGTGTTCAACATCTTCTCTCCAAGCAGAATGGGCAGTGTTCCCTGTGTTGAGGAATCAGAGTTCCTTTCTTCCCTCACAAGAGAGCCTATCTCAGTTGTCTCTATCATCTGCATTGCATACATAAATCATTCATCTATCATACATAGAAAGATTTTCATAGCTTGAAGTTTGCTTCGCGCTCATATGCATTTCTCGAGGTCTTGTTGCTGTCAACATCTTACCTTGTGATCAAAGTCCAACTTACTTGGCGCCTACCAAAGCTTTTACCTGCCTTTTCATTCAGTGTCATTCCTGAATGTTGTCGTTTGCCTATCTTTTCACCCAATGCTATTCCTAGATGTCTTGTTTACCCGTCTTCTTTCTTTCCAGTGCTATTCCTGAATGTTGTCGTTTCCCTGTGCATCTGTTGCTGTTGTTAGATGTTTGTCTTCTTCCATTCCAGTGTTATCCCTGGATCTTTATTTTTCTTTCACTCCAGTGCCATTCCTGGATGTCTGTCTCTTTTAATCTCCAGTACTATTCTGGGATATCTTGTTCCTTTTGTTTCTCCTAGTGCTATTCCTGGAAGTTTTGTCTCTCTTTTGTAATCCCTAACAGATTTTCTTGGATATCTTTCAGTGCCATTCCTGAAAGTTTTATCTGTTCATTCAGTGTCATTCCTGAATGAGTTTTCTCCTTTGCATTCAGTGCCATTCCTGGAAGCTCTTTCTCACTATCATTCAATGCCATTCTTGAATGTAGTGATTTACCTTTACTTTCAGTGCCATTCCTGAAATTTTTACCTGTTCATTCAGTGTCATTCCTGAATTAGTTTTCTCCTTTGCATTCAGTGCCATTCCTGGATGTCTTTCTCACTATCATTCAATGCCATTCTTGAATGTAGTGATTTACCTTTACTTTCAGTGCCATTCCTGAAAGTCCCTGCTCACTTTATCCAATGCCATTCTTGGATACTTATGATGTATTTTCCAGAACTTTTCTCACTTTATCCAATGCCATTCTTGGATGTTGAGATTCCTTTTGTCCAATGCCATTCTTGGACACCTTTTCCCCAGCCAAGTCCAATGCTATTCTTGGATATCTCTGATATTTAACCTTGCCATCCAATGCCATTCTTGGATGTCCCTAGTGAAGTTGTTCAAGTGGAATTTTGTTTATATCCAATGCTATTCTTTGATGACTCTGATGTTTATTGTTGCCTCATTCAATGCCATTCTTGAATGTTTTATCCCCAATAGAATGTTTTTCACCTCCATCCAATGCCATTCTTGGATGACGCTGTTGTTTTTACCAGAAACTTTCTTGTTGTTTGTCCAATGCCATTCTTGGACATCTTTTGATATTACCTTCAGTCTCGTTTATAGTTTCTATCCAATGCTATTCTTGGATGTCACTACTCGTCTTCCCAAGGTCTTGTCCCTCTCTTTCCAACTATTGATGGATACTTCTTGTCACTTTGACAGATCTCCAGAAATAGCTTGTGTTCCCCAGCATGTCTTTTCATGTCATCTCTCTCAATTTACTGTAACTCGTTTGTTTCAAGTTTCCCCGCAGTCTGTTTCATCCTTTGCATTCATATCATCTTGTGGCATCTTATGGCTAAAAATTTGGTTTTCTGTATTTAAGTATCTTTAATCTTGTCGTGATGAAGTTTTCAACCTTCATATCTCCTGATAGAAGAAACTTAAATAAGGGCAGCTGTTGAACCCTAATTTTTACCCCTAAGATTTCGCACATTTCATTTGCATATCATTACCACAAACAAGATCACAATCTTTGTTTCTCCTGAACATCTGTATATTCTTACCTGCTTTATATTTGACTGTGTTTACTAACCTCTAACTAAAATACCAAAAAAAATTGCTGCAGTTTCTCTCTCTGTGTTGTGCAGGTTTGTCAAAGACAATGAAGTGATTTCAAGTCACATGTGGTTGTTCGTTCATGATCCAGTTCAAATGGATGTTTGACCTAATCTTGGTCAAACTATCAAGAGTTTGCTTCAAGTGCAAGTTATCTGTTTCAGTGGGCTATTTCTCAAGCAGTGACTGTCAAGTTGTTGTGTGGTGATATTCATCATGATCAGAGTTCATCAGTCCAGATTGGGTTCATCTGTGGATTTATTTTCCTAGAGATTGATTCAATCAAATTCATAGTGACTCAAGATTCATTTTGATCAGAGATTCAGAGGATGACAGATTCAAATGGCTGTTGTTCAGTTGTGGTTTGTTCAGTAGTAGCTGTGTGCACTTTATCAGAGGCTTGTGGAAAGAGTCAAGATTGGTTGGGCTGAAAATAAAGATTAGCTATCCATTCTTTTTTCATGTCCACTTCATAAGCCATTTCTATCCATTTCATGAACTATTTCCAATATTCATTTTTACCATTTTTCTTATCCAATTTCTGAACCATACCATTTCCCATTCAAATTTCCAATATTTGATTCAATATCCATTATCCATTTACCTATCCAATTTCCAATATCCATTTTATTCAAATCCACAAACCATTATCCAAATATCTATTTACCATAAAACCATTATATATATATATATATATATATATATATATATATATATATATATATATATATATATATATATATATCTAAATTCCATTTTTTTTCTTTCTCCAAAACCATATTCTAATTTCATTTTTCCAATCAAACTTTTCTAAACCAATTCAATCCAAAATTACACATTTTTTACAAAAAAAAAAACAAATATTACAAATCTAAGGCCCATTACATTTTTTAATTACAACAAAAATTGACCAATACCTCCTACTAAACACGGCCCATTTTCTATTTTTACACTTCCAAGATACAAATGACAAACACCAAGTCCATCCAACACACATTATGGCCCACTTTCTTTTTCAAAATAATCTCAGTCGTACATGCTACTCTCCATGAGCTACTCCAATGCAAATCCATGAGCCGTCACCAGCTACCACGCCACATGAGTTATTTTCATGCCAAGCCTTCACGCCACAAAACTTCCCATGACGCCACAAGTCGTGCAATTCACTCCATCCACAACAAGCTGCAAAAATACAAAATCAAAACGACATGAAAAACCAACGCAGTGCAACACAAAACGCACCCTGCATAAAACGGCAACACACTGAAAATGGCTCACAAATGAGCTTCAAAACGAGAAAATTCATGAAATCAAAACGCAGAACAATATACAGCAAACGACATCTCAATTCACTCCAAAATTCTATAAATAGCACCTCATTCTTTCTATTTCATTAAGCTTGGATAGCATATTGAACTGCTGCAGAAAAACTCCAAGTTTCAATCAATTCACAGTGAAAAAAAAAACAATTTACCTTCACCAATTCCAATAACCTTCAAAATTCAAGTTCAATCCTCCTTTCTTTCCACACTTGAAACCTTCAATTCTTCAATCAAATTCGTAAACCTTCATCAATAAAACCCTCAGATCCTTCACAATCTGCAAATTTCCAAATCGAACTCATACAAATTCAACCAATCTAATCTCAAATCTCATACAACCTTCACATTTATTCATCTTAACACCAATCAAAACCTGAAAAAAACCACAATAATAAATTCGGACGCGGTGCAGATCGAGAAGAAGGAGAATAAGAATCTGAGGCTATGTTGTTGTTGTCGGCGTACTCGTGTTGATTCCCGGTGATGCATTCAAGAAGAAGACGAGGCAATCACCTGTGAGTGTGAAGAAGAAAGCCGTCGTTGCTATCGGTGCCGCAAGAGAGAGATATCGGCCGGTGGAGAAGAAACTGAAAGAGGGAAAGAAGGACGGTAGCCTTTCACACGTGAGGTAGAAGGAGGAAATGATGAAGCAATTTCTGATCCGATTTTTTTTTCTTTGCCTTTCTTTATTTGTATTAGTCAAATCTGGGCCGAGTAGGCCCATTTCTCTTCACCACCTTTCTTTTTTCAATGTAAACCTCCCTACTTTTTCTTCTTTTTCTTTTAGATTGGTTCTATTATTTCTTTTATATAATTTCTTTTAATTTTAAATTTGAATGCACTACTTTTTTTTTTAATTTTTGTTTAGAAAATGTTCTTGAAAAAATTCTTAGAAAATATTGTAATCTTTTTTTTTCCATTTGATTCTTTTTTCGATTTTGACTTTATTGTTGGTTGTTGTTGGATCATAACTTGTTAGATCCATCTTTCTCTTCATCTTTTTCTTTTCTTTTTGATCGATGAAAGTCTAGAGGATCTTGAAATTCCTTTGTTGAATTTTGATCAGGACTAGATCGTTACCATTTTTTCTTTTTGTGCGGCATTGCTTTCGGATGACGATTTACATATCGTTCATCTAGCATGCATTAGCACAAAGAGCTATTGACCAGCCTCATTGTAGGGTAATTACTCCGTAATTTACTCGGCGATTGCTTAACATAGCGCAATATTTGTCCCGTATCGGAAAACTATAAAAAATGGTTGATTATTTGTCTTTTGGTTCAAAACTTATGAAACTTGTTGTTAGGAGGCTTTGGTCTTATCAATCCTCTAATGAGTTCTCATTAACCTTGGCCTAAGTGCAATAATTCAATTATTATTGATCACTTACTCTAACAACTAATCACTAACTTACTAACATTACTATCGTACTAATTTTGTTTACAATTCCTTCTCGCTCCCTATCTCTCTTTACTTTTATGCTTCATTTTTATCATTTCATATCATGTTTATGCTTCCGCAATTTTTCCTTTTTCCGTTGGACATATGTTTATGCTTCCGCAATTTTTCCTTTGTCCGTTGGACACATGTTTATGATTATGCCTTTTTCTCTTTGTCCACTTGGACCAAAAACATTAATAAAGGCCAAAACCTCTAAAAAACTTGTGCTTCTAATCTTGGACTATGGTTACTATCCTATGCAATGGACATGGAGCTTTGCACCTAGACATTGGACATCCAATGTGATTCTTGGAACCCTGGACTTAGACTTAGGACCTTTATCCCTTTGCTTTGGAATTATGGTTTGAAGACTATGGAGCTTACTTGTATGGTTAGGCTATTATTCTCCTTGGCTTTTACTTTATGCTTTAGGATAGTCACTTCTTCTCCACCCATTCTTCAATTTTCAAAACTCTCTCCCTTTTTCAAAAACCTTCTTGGTTTCAGACTTTCACCTCTTTCATAATCAAACCTTGACTTTGTCAAGTGATTTTACTTTTTCCTTTTCATTTCTTAACAAATGCTAAACTACATAAGCATATTGACACCTTTTTCAAAAGACTTTAAAAAACACCAAACTCATCAAACTCTTTTGTGCCCTTGTGCACTTTTCCTTTAACTTTTTCATAAGTTTAGACATTATTCATTTCTTTAAGCGGAATTATTCGTTTGGAAATGACGACTTGTCTTTACATTTAAAAACAACCAAAACAAACAAATTTCTTTCTTTGTACCACGAACTACGGGGTTTTGATCCTACATTACACGTCGTGGGTACGTAGGCATGAGGCGATAAGTCTCTCCAAACACAAAAATCTTAAAAAATAATTTCTCCTCTCATCTCCTCAATCTCTTTTCAAACAAACATTTTCAGACCAAAAGCGGTAGATATTTTAAAGGGCTCTTATAGGGTACTATAGACGTTTTGGGTGCTAACACCTTCCCATTGCGTAACCAACCCCCCTTACCCGGTTTCTCTTCACTTGTTCTTGTTGTAGAGCTTGTGTAGGTTTTGTTCGCTCTTTTTCCTTTCCTTTTTTGGATGAAATAAATGTGCGGTGGCGACTCTTGCTTTTCGAGTTAAGTTAATCAATAGCTTACACTCACGATTTTGCCTCTACACCGAGGAGTAGAGTAGCTCGTAGTGCAAGGTAGTCGTTGGTGCAGTTGTTTAGTGTCTTTATTTATGTTGGGTCGAGTCGTGCTCTGATCATGTAACACTAGGATCGTTTGGTTTATGTTTTAGAGATACATTATGTACTCTACTTTGTGTATTTATGTTTATTTGAATTGTGTGAAGTATTGGCTTTTATGCCTAAGTATTGACTATGAATGAGATAAGCATGAGACTTTCTTTATGTTTATCATGATTGAATTAAATCTGTTGCCACATGCTAATGTGAAAGTTCTTGAAAAGCGTGAAATTAATTTAAGTGTTATTGAGCATGACAGGTGTTTATTGATGTTTTGAAGATACATGTGACGCCCTTTTGTGAAATGCATGATATTTACTCGGATTTATTTATATATTTTCCGCGGGGTTTAGACGGGTGTTACATTAGTGGTATCAGAGTAGGTTAGTCCATCCGACCAGGTTGTCTAATGTTGTTTGTTCCCTAGTATGCGACATGTGTGTGAAAACACTGTCAATACTCGTTGTCTTTCTAACCTTTGTCTGCAGAAGTGGGATTGAAACAAGTGGGGGAGAAGCTTGTGCTTCTCTAAGATGCTTCAGGTGTAGAGTGGTGGATCGGTGTGTCGTTGAACGCTATTAAAGTTTGGTAAAGATGGTTTATGCCCCATCATGACTGTCGACTGTTTATTGACAAATTGAGGAACTGATCAACCTTAATCTCTTGTTGATAGTAGACGAGATTGTGTTGGATGGAATAGACGTGTTATGCGAGCTTAGATGGTGTGTGTGCAATGAATTGTTTGGAGTTAAGCCAAGTGCTTACAGATTGTTTTGATGAGTCGGTGCAGGATGGTGCCAATATGTTTATGTTGATGGCAACTTTGAGTGTTAGTGAAAGCGGAGAAGTTGGTGTTTTGCCAATTGTTTGTGATTTTTTTTAAGAAGTTTTTCCTGATGAGATAAGTGATTTACCGCCGGAACGTGAGGTAGAGTTTACGATCGACTTAGTTCCTAGAACTAGTCTGGTATCGATGGCTCCATATCGTATGTCCGCATCGGAATTGAAAGAGTTGAAGAGTCAACTTGAAGATCTACATGAGAATAGGTTTATTCGTCCGAGTATGTCACTGTGGGGTGCACCAGTTTTGTTGGTTAAGAAGAAAGAAGGTTCTATGAGACTTTGTGTAGATTATAGACAATTGAACAAGGTGACTATCAAGAACAAGTATCCACTTCCAAGAATTGATGATTTGATGGATCAGTTGGTTGGTGCAAGTGTGTTCAGTAAGATAGATTTGAGATCTGGGTATCATCAGATTCATGTGAAGGCTGAAGATATTCAGAAGACTGCTTTTAGAACGAGGTATGGACATTATGAGTATTATGTGATGCCCTTTGGTGTGACTAATACACCAGGTGTATTTATGGAGTACATGAATAGGATTTTCCATCCTTATTTGGACAAGTTTGTGGTTGTGTTCATTGATGATATCTTGATCTATTCGAAGAGTGAAGAAGAGCATGCTGAGCATCTGAAAATTGTGTTATCTATGTTGAGAGAGAAGCAGTCGTATGTTAAACTTTCTAAGTGCAAGTTTTGGTTGAAGGAAGTGAGTTTTCTTGGACATGTGATTTCGAGTAGAGGTATTGCAGTTGATCCGTCGAAGGTTGAAACGGTATCGCAATGGGAGACTCCGAAAGCAGTTCTTGAGATTATAAGTTTTCTTGGTTTGGCAAGTTACTATTGGAAATTCATTAAAGGATTTGCTAAGTTATCTTTGCCGTTGACGCAGTTGACTAGGAATGGTCAACTTTTGTTTGGGATGCAAAGTATGAAGAAATTTTTCAAGAGCTTAAGAGAAGGTTGACGACATCTCCTGTTTTGATTTTACCGAATCCTTCAGAACCATTTGTTGTGTATTGTGATGCTTCTTTGATGGATTTGGGAGGTGTGTTGATGCAAAATCGGCAAGTTGTAGCTTATGCTTCAAGGCAACTTAAAGTGCATGAGAGGAGTTATCCGACGCATGACTTAGAGTTGGCCGCTGTTGTGTTTGTGTTGAAGCTTTGGAGGCATTATTTGTTTGGCACGAAATTTGAGGTGTATAGTGATCATAAGAGTTTGAAGTATCTCTTTGACCAGAAGGAATTGAATGCAAGGCAAAGGAGATGGTTGGAACTTTTGAAATATTATGATTTTGGTTTGAATAACCATTCGGGTAAAGCAAACATGGTAGCTGATGCATTGAGAAGGAAATTTTTGCATATGTCGATGATGATGGTAAAAGAATTGGAAATGATCGAACAATTTCATGATTTGAGTTTGGTGTGTGAGAAGACTTCTTATGGAGTTAAGCTTGGTAAGTTGAAGCTTAGTAGTGGCATTCTTGATGAGATTCGAGAAGGACAAAAATTTGATTTGAGTTTAGTTGATCGGTTGACTTTGATCAATCAAGGTCAAGGTGGTGATTTTTGGATTGATGAGAACGGTATCTTGAGATGTCGGGATAGAGTTTGTGTTCCAGATATTACTGAGCTGAAGAAGAGTATTCTTGAAGAAGGACATCGTAGTGGATTGAGTATTCATCCCGGTGCTACTAAGATGTATCAAGATTTGAGAAAAGTATTTTGGTGGCCTCTTATGAAGAGGTATATTGCTGAGTTTGTGTATTCTTGTTTGACTTGTCAGAAGTCGAAGATTGAGCATCAGAAATCGTCGGGTTTGATGCAACTGTTATCTATTCCTGAGTGGAAATGGGATAGCATATCTATGGATTTTGTATCTGGTTTACCTAGAACACCGAGCAATTTTGAAGCTATTTGGGTTGTTATGGATAGATTGACGAAATCTGCTCACTTTATTCCTATGCGTATGGATTACCCGTTGGAGAGATTGGCAAAGTTGTACATTGAGAGGATTGTCAGTTTGCATGGTATTCCATCTAGCATCGTGTCGGATAGAGATCCGAGATTCACTTCGAGATTTTGTGAGAGTTTGCAAGGTGCCTTGGGTATGAAGTTGCGTTTGAGTTCTGCTTATCACCCGCAGACCGATGGTCAGACTGAGAGGACGATTCAGTCGGTTGAGGATCTTTTGAGAGCTTGTGTGTTGGAGAAAGAAGGAGCTTGGGATAGCTACTTGCCTTTGATTGAGTTTACCTACAACAACAGCTTTCATTCGAGTATTGGTATGGCACCGTAAGAGGCACTGTATGGTTGGCGGTGCAGGACGCTGTTGTGTTGGTACGAGTCGGGAGTGAGTGTTGTGGTTGGACCCGAGATAGTTCAGCAGACTACTGATAAGATTAAGATGATTCAGGAGAAGATGAAGATTTCTCAGAGTCGTCATAAGAGTTATCATGATAAGAGGAGGAAAGCACTTGAGTTTCAAGAGGGAGATTATGTGTTTCTTCGAGTTACTCTGATAACTGGTGTTGGTAGGGCGTTAAAGTCGCATAAGTTGACGCCGCGTTTCATTGGTCCTTATCAGATCTTGCAGAGGATAGGAGAGGTAGCCTATCAGATTGCTTTGCCGCCGTCGCTTGCTAATCTCCATAACGTGTTCCATGTATCTCTGTTGTGGAAATACATTGCGGATCCTTCCTATGTAGTCCAAGTAGATGATGTACAAGTGAGAGATAACCTGACTATGGAGACATCACATATGCGGATTGAGGATCGGGAGTTAAAGCAACTTCGAGGTATAGAGATCGCTTTGGTGAAGGTCGCTTGGGGAGGGTCGGCCAGTGGAAACGTGACTTGGGAGCTTGAGAGTCAGATGAGGGAATCTTATCCCGAGTTATTCGTTTGAGGTAATTTTCGAGGGCGGAAATCTTTTAAGTGGGGAGGGTTGTAACACTCCAATTTTAGTAATTGATTATTTATATTAATTAATTGAGTGATTTTATAAATAGATTGATTTATGTGATTTATTCAATTTATTTGAAATATTTGATTTAAATGAATTACTTGATTTAGTGAATGTATATGAATTGTTTGATTTATATAATTTATTGAGTTTATATAAATTAATTGGTTTATTTAATTTATGTGAATTAATTGATTTAATCGATTAAATTGAAATATGTGATTTATTTGATTATTTGAAAATAATTGGATTGTTGGATTTATCTAATTATTTATTTTAATTAGATTATTGGTATTAAGTAAACTATTTAAATTATTCTATTTGATAAATTCTATAGAATTACTAGAGATTGGTTGGGCTTAAGGTGGGGTGTTAACATTAAGTGTAATGGGTTGAGTTAAGCCCATTTGGTTTAAGACTAGTTAGGGTTTTAGAGAAAGAAAGTTAGTAAGAAATTGGGAACACAAGAGAAAAGAGAAATAGTAGAAGAGAAGAGAGGAGAAAAGGGAGAAGAGGAGAGGAACTCAAGAACAATTCCATTAAGAAAATCCAAGGTAAATGTGAGTTTTTACTCATTATTGAGATTAATGATTATGATTAATGGGTAGAAATAGGTTTAGAGTAAAATCCCTAAAAGAAATTTATGAGATAGAAATTATTATGTTAATATTAATTTCTGAAAGTTGTTAATTTTGGGTGGTTTGATACTTGTAAACAATTGGATACCCATAAATAGTATAAATAGAGGTTGTTGTTATTAGTGTATTCAAACCAAACTTGATGTCTGTTAAGTTAAAATTTGGGTTGTTTGAACTTTAAAGTAGACATTCATATGTTCGTATGCTGCACTGCAATAGTATACTAGTGTTTGATGTTATTACATGATTAATTAAATTTTGATTAAGCATTTTCTGCCGAGTCGGTTTTGTTCCAAACTGAAATTCCGGTACGAATTCTAATGGTTGATGTACTATGTGTTTAGATTGTTGTGATTGCCTATTCACTTTCTTTCCAACATGGATGGGCTGTTTGAGGTTGATGCGTAATTATCGTAATGTTTGTCTATTGTTTTTAATTTCGATTCGGCGATGTGTGATTTAGAACTTAAGTCAATTTCAATTTATTTATGCTTAAGTTCATTGCTTATTGATGAAGCATGTGGTGTTGCTATAAGTATTCGATTGTGGCCATTGTGTTACTGCTATTAATATTGCGCCGTGTTGTCTTTGTTCGTTTTCCTTCATTGCGTTGTTGGTGCTTTAATATACTACTTGTGATACTTTTAAAGGTGATACCGTTTTCTTGTTGGAGGCAAATATACTATTATTGTTTTTTTTATGTTGAGTAGGATTTTTGGTTGATTTAATGTAGTTCTCATATGAATCAATGTTTTAAAAACTGGACCGAACCGGTCGAACCGGGAACCGGCCAGGTAATCGGTCTTGTTCAGTTGTTAGATCGCTCATGTCGTTGAACCGGTGTGAACTGGTAAAAACCGACGTAAATCGGAAAAACCGGAAAAACCGGCGGTTTAATTGCATTTCTTTTAAAATTAAAACGACGCCTTTTTTATTATTTTAATTAAAAAAATAAAAATAAAAAATGAAATAAAAAATAAAACAAGCTAATGGTATCATTGACAGAGAAGTTGTTGCGGATGCGGTTGATTTTACTGCAGATGATTTTAATATTGAAGAAAGAGATCTCAATATTGAAACAATTTTTCCTCCTTTGAATTGATGCACATTAGAGTTATTTTGTTATAAACTATTTAATTAGATTATGTTGCAATTAGACTTTGTTCGCCATTAGACTTTATAATTTTGTACAATTTTGTTATGTTTGATACCTTTGTTTTAAATTTGAATTTAGATAATGACCTTGTGAACATATGATATGATATTTTAAATAAATTTAATTGTTAGTAATATTTTGTAGATACTGAATCATCCGGTTCGACCAGTTTTATATCTATATAATTTTGTTATATAGACCGGTCTATTCAACCGAGTTATCCGGTTTAATCCGGTTTTGTCATACGGTTCGACCAATGACCCAGTAGTTTGACCAATAAACCAGTGACCAAATACCCTCACCGGTTTGATGACCGGTCCGATTTTTAAAACACTGATATGAATTAAGGAGCATGTGGTTCTTTGACTTTCAAAATAATGGGACTTGTTTTGCTCATCACTGTGTGTATGCGACACTTATATATATATATATATATATATATATATAAACCTTAGTAATTGAAATTTCAATTGAAACATATGTTGTCTTATAAAACATTTATTATTTAATTAAATTACTAATTATATATTGAGTTAATTATATGAAACCCCCCTGTCATTAGGGCGAGATTTGATATTGTCCTCCTGAAGTTTTTTTTTGAACTCCCCCTTATAAAACCAAAAACCTACTTTTACCACACCCTTTTACTGGTGTTGGTGACTGGGCATTAATTAATTGGTTAGGTGGCAATTTGATTTTCCTTGATTTTCGGATACGCCCTGTTCATTATCTCCCACGATGCGATTCGCCGACGATGCATCCGCCATGGCTACCATCTCCTTCGACCGCATATCTCTTTCTCCCTCGCGCGCACGAATTCAAATTCGTTCGACCATCTTACCCATCATGGTCTTCTTGCTCCCAAATTTCTCACAAAAATGTTCAAGTAAAGAAAGGAATCCAACAAACATGAGTTAGTAGCAACAATTAGAAAAAAAAATACCAATAATGAGTTGTGAAGTGCTTGGATTGCTGATTCGGGACGATAACGACGACGAACTTTGCGACGACTCAGGTATGGGTTTCGATTTCCCTCTCTCTGTGTCTGCGAGCTTCTTCTTCTTCTGGTTCGATCTTTCTCTGTGATGCTTATGTATGTCGTGAACTGCTCTCTTTCGTACGCGTCTGCGTGTTGTTGGTTGTGTGAAGGTTCTCCTTAGTGTGTGTATCTGTGAATCTTCTGGTGATTTTTGGATACTTGTATGAACTGATTTTTTTTTGTGAATTTGTGTATGGTTTGTATGAATTTCTGAACTGGTGTGAATTTGTGATAATATCCATAACTATGGATTGAATGTGCAAGATGATTTTGTCTGCTCTTGTTTTGGTAAGAAGATAATGGGAATATGGGTGCTGTTTTTTTGCCCTGTTGGTTCATTATTATACAGTCAGCAAGCCACAAGGAAAATCAAATTGCCACCTAACCAATTAATTAATGCCCAGTCACCAACACCAGTAAAAGGGTGTGGTAAAAGTAGGTTTTTGGTTTTATAAGGGGGAGTTCAAAAAAAATTTTCAAGGGGGCAATATCAAACCTCGCCCTAATGGCAGGGGGGTTTCATATAATTAACCCTTATATATTTAATTATTTATTATTTATTAAATATTCGTTATTTATTTAATATGGATTACTTATTTAAATATTAATTATCTATTCCAATATTAATTATTTATTAAAATATTAATTATTTATTGAATATTGAATTATTTATTAAATATTGATTGATTATTAAAGTATTAGCTGTTTATTAAAATATTGATTATTTAATTTAACATATTGATTATTTATTTAATTATTGGTTATTTATTAAATTTGAATCATTGTTTAAATATTACTACCTCCGGTCCTTTTTATAAGAAACAATTCACCTTTTTAGATTCATTAAATAATTAATGTATCTGGTCTATAATGCAGACCAGATACATTAATTATTTAATGAATCTAGAAATGTGAAATGTTTCTTATAAAAAGGACCGGAGGGAGTAGTTATTTATTTAGATATTAGTTATTTATTTAAATATTGATTGTTTATTTAAATATTGGTTATTATTTATTGAATAGTGGAATTTTATTTAATATTGGATTCAATTATTGGTGATGGCTTAATTATTCTATATTTGATCGATATCGTGTGCTTTGAGAGTTGCGAATAAATCGAGTTGATACTTGTGAATTAATTGCTATGTGTAGTGATAATATTTGAGGTATGAATGCTTTGATTATGAAAGTGTGTTTGTGTGTGCAATTGTGTGGTAATTCAAATGTGATGAATTATTGATGATATCTTGGATATTAAGATTAGGGAATGGTCTTAATTGCATATGGTTGTTGATTGCATACGCATCATTTGTGTCAAGAGGCAATGCTTGCTAGTTCCGTGGGAGCTAGTGACTTGTCCCAAACCTAGAGTGGGGTTTGAAAGCTTAGGGGACGGACTTTTGTTTGTTATTGGTCTAGGGGATGGACCCGGTTTAAGTGTAAAAACCGAAAAATAATAAGTGTTGGTACCACATGGCATGAGTTGCATTGAGTTTGCATTGAGTCGCATTGCATATATGATTGTTATATGGAAGTAAGTGTATGTATGTGACTTGTTGAATTGGAAAATTGTGAATTGTATGGTTACTTGAGTGATACTTGTTGATGAATATTGAAGTGTGAGATTGTTTGTATTTATGTTTACATGCTTTACATTAATCATTATCTTATAATTTCAATATTGATGTGAATTCTCACCCTTCTATTGGAATGATGTTTTATACGACATCGCTCAGGTACCGAGGAGTAGAGTTGCTTGTAGTGCAAGGTAGCCGCTGATGCAGTTGTTTAGTGTCTTTATTTATGTTGGGTCGAGTCGTGCTCTAATCATGTAACACTGGGATCGTTTGGTTTATGTTTTAGAGATACACTATGTACTCTACTTTGTGTATTTATGTTTATTTGAATTGTGTGAAGTATTGGCTTTTATGCCTAAGTATTGATTATGAATGAGATGAGCATGAGACTTTCTTTATGTTTATCATGATTGAATTAAATCTACTGCTACATACTAATGTGAAAGTTCTTGAAAAGCGTGAAATTAGTTTAAGTGTTATTGAGCATGACAGGTGTTTATTGATGTTTTGAAGATACATGTGACACCCTTTTGTGAAATGCATGATATTTACTCTGATTTATTTATATATTTTCCGTGGGGTTTAGACGGGTGTTACACTGGAGCCAGGTTAGTCAGTTGTAAATGGATTTTCAAAGTTAAGGAAGGAATCAAAAGAGTGGCGTCGAAGAGATACAAGGCAAGATTGGTCGCTAGGGGGTTCACTCAGAAAGAAGGTGTCGACTTTAATGATGTGTTCTCTCCTGTTGTGAAGCACAGGTCCATTAGAATATTGCTTTCCATGGTGGCACAATTCGACCTTGAATTGGAACAAGAATGCTATTCCATATGCTAATATAGTGGGTTCTTTGATGTATGTTATGGTATGTACTAGAACCGACATAGCATATGCAGTAAGTCTTGTAAGCAGGTACATGGCGAATCTTGGAAAGGCTCACTAGCAGGCATTGAAGTGGATTCTAAGGTACATAAATGGGTCTCTGAATAGAGTCCTAATTTATGGTGGAGCCTTGGGTGAAGATAGTAAAGCAGCAATCGAAGGATATGTCGACTCTGATTATGCAGGTTGTATGGATTCCAGAAAATCTATTTCTGGATATGTGTTCACTATGTTTGGGACATCAATCAGTTAGAAAGCAACACTTCAGAAGGTTGTTGCTTTATCAACCACTGAAGCGGAATATATCGCCCTAACTGAAGCTGTAAAGGAAGCATTGTGGCTTGAAGGTTTTATAAAGGAGCTGAAACTTCAAGGTCCAGTTATCACTGTTAAATGTGATAGTCAAAGTACAATACACCTATCGAAGAATTCAACCTATCATGAGCGAACCAAGCACATTAATGTGAGGCTGCATTTTTTCAGAGGGGTAATCGAGCGTGGAGAAGTCCAAGTGCTGAAGGTTTCGACAGATCATAATGCTGCTGATATGATCACCAAGACATTGCCCAGTTGCAAGTTTTTCCACTGTATGCAGTTGATAAAGCTGCATGAAGAAAGCTAATTTATTTCTTGAGGATATAGAGTTAGATCCAAGGTGGAGATTTGTGAGATATTGGATCGAACTCTAGTTTTAGCATGCTGTCTAATTCCGCTCACATGTTGTTGTCGAAGACCTACATACTGTAGTCGAAGTGTGTTCTAGTGTGTAGCTGTCGGATTGGGCCTTGTGTTAAGGATCCAATTGGTTAAGTTAGCTTGTACCCTAAGTTAGCTTGTAATGGGTAATTGTTAAAAAGCCCATTAGTTTAGTATGTTAGGTTTATTATAAATAGCATACTAGTCTCTCTTCCTAAGTGTGACAAAACCTTATTAGGTTAAGAGAGGTTAATTGTTGGTATTCACTTATAATCTTTGAACCCTATTGAGAAAGTGAATAGTAAAATAGATTTAACCAATTCTCTATTCTTCTTCCTTTTTTCTCTTCCTTTGTGACTCCTAATAGGGTTTCAGTTGTTTTTCCTTGTTAATCCTAACCCTTGCATGTTTCTTGCCCATAAAGAAATCGTTAATATTTTGTTTCAAGGTATCGTTTTTCACAACAAGGTTGTAATTGTAAAAGCCTTAAGATTTCTTAACTCTGCATATATTCAAGAAATCTTAAGTGCTTTAGGTCTTTGTTATGGTGATCTCCTATACCTTTGATGTGTGCATCATGTACACCTTGTTCTCTATTCTACCGAGCCTTCAGTAGTTTAGATTAAGTCTCCTGCTATGTGTTTGAGCAAAAATTCTTATTCAGCTAGTCTGATTGAGCAAAAGAAAGTCTTAGACATGTGCTCTAAGCTAAGGTGAGTCTCAACCAGAAGACAGATGAGCAGGCGGCTTAGTCAGATGGTGTGAGCAAAGGAAGTCTTAAACATGTGCTCTAAGCAAAGGAAAGTCTCAACCAAAAGACAGATGAGCTGGCGGCTCAGTCAGATGGTGTGAGCAAAGGAAGTCTTAGACATATGCTCTAAGCAAAGAAAAGTCTCAACCAGAAGACAGGTGAGCAGGCGACTCAGTCAGATGCTGTGGGCAAAGGAAGTCTTAGACATATGCTCTAAGCAAAGGGAAGTCTCAACCAGAAGACAGATGAGCAGGTGGCTCAGTCAAATGGTGTGAGCAAAGGGTAAGTCTTAGACATGCGCTCTAAGCAAGGAAAGTCTCAGACAGTTGGTCTGAGTAGTTGTAAAAGTCGTATGCCGAAGCATAAGCGATTGTAATCATGAAGTGGTTATAATGAAAAGGTCTTGCAAGGCAATGGGACTGGACTACTCTCAGTTAGGGGAGGAACCAGTATAAATCTTTTGTGTCTTCTGCTGTTATTTTATTTACTTCTGTTGTATCCGCTGCCAAATGAATTAACTCATAATCTGAACATCAGTTCTGATTCTGAGACTCTGATTTGAAGCTAAATAATAAGAAAACGTGAAACACAATTCAACCTCCAATCTTGTGTACTTTTCACACCTTCAGCTACTAGTCTCCCTTATACTCAATCTTTAGAGGAGAGTCTATAATCAAAGGAAAAAAACTAAGGATGAAGAAGATGGACAGTGTCAAATTATCTCAACAATCATTTACATTACGAGGTGTTAGTCAAGTAATTCAATTTTGATGAATGATGTGCACACACAAGGTTCAATCAAATTTCTAGATGAGTGGGTCTTGGTTCTTGATTGTTATCTAGAGCTTGATCAATTCTTAACAAGATTGATCAACTCATTCTCAAATTCACACAATCACAACAACCGAATTGCACAACACAAGATGCAACAAAAAGGATAAAGAATTGACATGGATTCGATATCAAAGGTTGGAATGTTTAAGAAGAAGAGAGAAGTATGGCGTAAAGATGAACACAAAAAATCACAACTTTTGTCTCTATGGATCACCATTGGTTTCCCACAATTGTTACTTTCTGTCGTACCTCGAAAAATACGATCCTCGCGATGGACGCGGAAAAAAATGTTCGAAACAGAGTTGCCACCGAACTTTATTCATTCCAAGGAAGGAATAGGAAAATATCGATAAAACCTTTGAAGGGAGATAAGAACATGGTCGTCGCAACCAAATTCGGGTTCGGGAGTCGGTTACGCAAGAGGGAATGTATTAGCACCCTCTACGTCCGTTGTACCCAACGGGAACCTCTTGATTCGATTCGAGAGAAAAGTTAGCTAGGTTTGTTTGTTGTCTTCTAAGGAGTTTTCTTTTAAAGGGAAGATGGGTGGTTTATTTATTAGGGTGCTCGGCAAGGATTAGAACCCTTGTGCCTACGTATTCCCTCGTGCAATGGGAAAGTCAGATCATTCGTAGTTCGTGGGACTACGGTTGTTTAGTTTGTGTTTTTTAAACGAACGAGTGTTTAATTCGCATTCTAACTGCTAAACGTTGGCTTTTCTGCTCGTCAAGGGAGGTTGAAGCACTAGTTCATATGTGCGGACGAATGGACTAAACAATGTTCTTTTGTGAAAGTTGTTTGAGTATGAATTAAGTGTATTAGAGATTTGATTGAGAAAAAGGTTTGATTTGGACGTGTGTTTTAGGGTTTCGGTCACATGGGAAGTGTTTGGTTTGTTAAGTATTTTAGAGGAAGAATGACGATTATTCGATAAATGAGACGTCGGCCTTGCAACCAATTAATCTGGGTATTACTGAGATGCTAGATCTCAACGACGCCTTTTTTATTCTATTAATTGTGAAATCGTGTTTGTTGGACAATGGGCTTCCTTGTCCATGTAATTTAGGCCGAGTGTTTTAGGAACGAAAGATCGAAACGAACACAACCCAAAGCGTGCGCCTCGAGAGCGTTCGTTCAAGGGCCCAAGAAGTGCTAGACCTCAAGAGTCCACTACTTTCGTAATTTTATTAGGAAAAATGTTTTGAATTTGATTAGAGTATATTAATTAGACGTATTAATCGGATTAGGGTTTGGATGACTTAAGTGTCTTAAAAGGGTTATAAGTTTTTAAGTCTTGAAATGGAAGACCGAAATGAACACCAACCAAGGCGTGCGCCCCAAGAGCGATCATTTCAAGACCCAAAGAGTGCTAGACTCTAAAAGCCCATTACTTCCAATAATTAATTATGTGAATGGTTTAAGAAGCTTGACTTAAATATTCTATAAGAATATTTTAAGTATTAAAACGTTGATTATGATCTTCAGAAAGTGTTTTTAAAAGGTTGAGTGTTTTAATTGAATTGAATGTCTTAAGTATGAGATTTTAAGTGAATTAAGTGTTTTATAATGAAAGACGGAACGATTACAACCCAAGGCGTGCGCCCCAAGAGCGATCGTTCAAGGACCCAAGGAGTGCTAGACTCCAAAAGCCCACTACTTCCATAATTAATTAAGAAAATGATTAGAAATATTAACCTAAATGGTTTATGATTTAATTTAGTTAAGAAAGTATTTTATGATAATTTTAGAGTTAGAGAAAATTGGATTAATTAAAATATTAATTAATAAAATAATTAATTAACATTAAATAATTTTAATAAAATTAGATATTAAATTAGTAAGTAGATTTTATGATTTTCTGAAAAAAAGAAATAATTAAAAGTTTTTTTTTGTTTTCTTTTATATTAAAAAGTGATAATAATAATAATAATAATAATAATAATAATAATAAGTTCTAAAAAACTAATAAATGGGCCAGAAAAGTCAGCAGAAAGGGGGGTGTGTTTATCAAAATTTCCCAGGCCCAACACAAAAGAAGCCCACACGGTGGGGGGTCTACCGTAGACCCTCAATTAACCCTGAAAAGATCCTAAGATCTGGAGTGCTGATTAGATCAGAGTCAAACAAGGACTCATGATCTAACGGCCCAAAACGCACACATACAGTGAGGAATACCCAAGAGCACACACAGAATGAAGAAAATGATACCAGGCCGGTGACACTTGTCACCGGCTCACCCTGCAATTCTCAGTACATTTACGACACATGGCATTGGAAACCGATCAAAGGGAGCCGGATGGGTCAGAAATGCTTCAGCATTAAAACACCTTCTCACTCTGCCCTCTCTCTAAACTCACACTATCTTTCTCTCAAAGCTCTCTATCTCTCTGCAAAAACTCACCCTAACCCGCAAGAACACTAAACCCTATAATGAACTAAACCCACCAAAATCAGGGCAAATACAAGCAATCGGAAGAGGATTACAAAGCACAATCGCATGGAGACTATAGATTAAGCATCAGAAAGTGCAAAGGAGGCGAATGATACCTAGATTGGAGCGATTCCGATCGGAAACTTTTTCGGCGAAGGTGAGCTTCTTAACTCCTCTTTCGCTTCTTCCTTTTACGTTCTTCTTCTTCCTCTATGTATCGTTCATTGTTTGCTACTGAGAATGTTTAGCTCAACCTTGTTCAAACCCTAATGGTGAGTTTGAAAGGCCTTTAGAACGAGCTTTAGTGATTTAGGGTTTTTGGGAGCAATTTGTGCAGAGTAACGTTAGGTTTTCTTCTTGGTGTCTTTTTTTAGGTCCTTGTAAATGACTAATGCGTGTGAATTTATAGGATTAGAGAAATTTCTGATACGTGTGAATTCTTTCTCAAAATCGTGTGAGGTTGGGGAATTTTAGAGGAATATCCCTTTACTTGTGTGAGCAGGAGCTACGTGATCTTCATACCGTTAGAGAGAATTTTCCATTGAGATTTTGTGGGGTCCAGGGTGATAGTGACTCATTTTTTTTATTTGTCTGTAGTGAATGAGAATTGCTTCTAGAACTGTTAATTTCATATGAGTTTTTATTGTGTGAATATGCAATTTCGTTGACCTTTTTGCCGATGTGGTAGTCTTTTGACTCAAAAAATAAGTCATATTGTGCTGACTTCTTGCTTCTCTTTTCTTGTAACAGAGGGTTGTTTTTTCCTCAGGCTGGGAGATTTATTCTGGTTGTTTCATTAACTAGTAAAGGGAGAATGAGAACAAAACCATTGACAACAATAAGGCGGCTGCGGTAAGTTTTCAAATCTTGATAGTTGTAGGATCATGTACTGCTTTTCAACTCAGAAGTGCAACCTTCAATTCTTTCCATATAACTATCATTTCTTCCATGACCTATTGTGTATTTTGTAACGACAGGTGATGCTAATACCATTGTCGCATCTGCAAAGAGACCATCTTCTGCTGCATCATTAATTGCTGGCTCTTCTATAGACGTTGTTAGCATCCATAATGTCACTTATCGACAAAGATTAGCCAGGTTTGAGCATGATAACTTAACTACATTAGCACTGTTATGTCAATCTCAAGAAGTGGATCTCTCTGAGTGTGAACCTTTGACAAATTATGTATGTGATGTTTTTTTAGTAGTGGTAGATGACGCCCTATGTTGAAACCGCTATTTCCTGATAATTGTATGAGGTTGACTTATGGCAGGAATTCAGTTCCCTTTATTTTACAAGCTGCTGTTGTGCGTAATTTATTGAACTTTTCTTTGTTTTTATTGTAGGTTTTCACATTGTATTGATCTATTCCACTTTATTTTTGTAATGCCTTGACTCAGGGTAAAAGAGATCATAATAAAGGGCACCTTTGGAGGCCTCAGAATGGTAAACTATTTGCATTGTAAGTACTGCTTTGATTGCCTTAATATTTCTTATTGAAAGATGATCATTGCTTTATATGAAATGTTCTGAACATGTTCTGCATCTCTTTTGCAAGAAACTCTTTGAGAAGAACAGTAGCTGAACCATGAAGTTTCTCTGAGAAGAAAAAAGGGTCTCTGCTATGAACTTCAACATTCAATGCAAGATCTTGAAAACCTGGGTCTGAATTATCAACCGGAGCATAAAACTTTGTTCTCCAAAGAGAGTTTGTGTTGGTGGAAGCGTCAACTTTGGTAATGTATTTGTTGGTTGGATCAACCTAACCAACAGCGTACCATTGATGTTTCCAAAGTGAAGGTGAAGCTCTTACTCCACGAGCTGATATTATGCATATCTCGACAGAGATTTTCACCATGGATGGTGTAGAAGACAGTGGTTTGATGGAATGTTTAAAGGTGGAGATGTTGTGTTTGTGTTAAGGAAAAAGAGAGAAAAATGTAGTGGTTTTGTTGTATTTTCAGTGTCTGCTTTATTTGGTTTGAGAATGATTAGTGAGGAAAATAAAATTCTTTATAGGGTTGCTTTTGACTTGTAATAGCATTTAGAACTTTAGGAATTCTGAAATGTAATACAAATGGTGATGTTTGTGTTGTGACCTAATGTTTTGGTTTATGGCAATTAGTTCATAGTTTGGAGGATGAAAGTTAGTTGTGTATGTGGGTTTTGATATTTGATGTAAAATGAAATTGGATATCTTGGTTAATGAGAAAAAAAATAAAAATGAATTGGATTGGAACTAAAAGATAATAAAAATGGACATTGGAATGAAGTGGTTAAAAAATGGAATTGGATTGAGAATTGGATAAATGGATAAATTTGGATAATAAAAATGGATATGGGTTTTGAAAGTGATTATGGATGGAGAATTAGATAAAATGGATAAAAATGAATTGAAGAGCTTTAATTAGATAATAAGAAGGATGGATTTTTTAGAATTGGATTTGGATATTTTGAGAGAAAAAGGTTTATGGATTTAATTTGGATAAATTAAAAGGATATGGATAATGGAAAAAAAAATGGGCTTAGGGTGGATATAAAAAATATGGATTAAAAAAAATGGTTAACATGGTTGTTGAAACAGACTTTGGTTAAAGAATGAATATCTAAATTATAAAAGCTGGATAAAATAAAACCTCCTAAAAAAATGGTAACACAAGTAAATGGTTATTAGGTAGAAAAAGGTTATTGACTCTTTTTTGGATAAATGGCCTTGCTGGATTAAGAAATTGAGAAATGGATTTTGGATTAGAAATGGTTTGGAAAAAGAAGGATGTACAGATGTCAGTTATGCACAGGTAGGACAAAATTGGGGTATGACACTTTCACCATAAGAAACAATCATTTAAATTAGTGTGTAAAAATTAGACTTTTTGAAGTTAGATCAGAATCAAGAAGGATTTGTGATTCGAATCAATCTGGACAGCCCCAAAAGGGTGCTTTTAAGCTAATGATTTGAATCATTATTTGCACTTGATTTAAATCAAATGATGTTATGATTCGAATCATGTTCATTTTTTAATCCGAATCATTTGTGTGAGGTGCTTTTGTATTTTGAGTAGGCATGACAACGAGGCGGGGCGGGTGTAACGCCCTGTATAATATCTATCTAGAATAATACCATACAAATGTTTTATTTGGTACTGACACCATCATAAGTGCCTATTGGCATAATTCACATACTTTTCCATTTCTAAAACATAAATACAACATATGGCACAAGACATGGAAACTACCCAAACCAATAAAATCTAAGAATAAAGTACAATAATCCTCATTGTATAAGAAAATAATACACAGCGGAATAAGCTCAACTAAGCTTCTCTTGAAACATCCAAGCATAGCTCCACTTGTAAATCAAACCTGAAAATACCTCCTGAAAATAATCAACAATAGTGGGGTGAGATACATCAAATCTCAGTGAGTTCCCTATCTTATGGATTCTCTCGGCTTTACAGGGTTCTATCTTAGCCGAACTCAGGTCAAGGGGAAGGGAACTAGACCTTGAGTTCACAATCTCACACTATATGGAAACACGTTACGAGTCCGTTAACTCGAAAATAACACTAATCGATAACATGTACCAAGGCAACCCTTTATTCCCGCCTGCTTCTACGTCTAGAAGTCGACTCGAGTCATGGATCCTTGTAGTTCAAACATTTCTGACTAGAGAAATAATCGTACAATTCACAAACGACAACTAGTTAAGGAATCTTTCCCCGACCAGACTATACAAGGCACTACAACTCGGGTCACGGATCCTTAACGTAGATAACTTTCCCCGGCCAGCCCGCACACAGAGCATTTCAACATGGGTCACGGTTATCTACAAATGGTACTTTCTCCGGCCAGCCCACACAAGGAGCACTACAACATGGGTCACAGTACCATCCACTAAGTAACTTTCCCCGGCCAGCCCACACAATGAGCACTTCAACACGGGTCACGGTTACTTACTTAATAAATACTTTCCCCGGCCAGCCCACACAAGGAGCACTTCAACACGGGTCACTAATATTTATTAAGGGATAACACTAATAAATACTTTCCCCGGCCAGCCCACACAAGGAGCACTTCAACACGGGTCACTAATATTTATTAGGGGAAACATACTTAATAAATACTTTCCCCGACCATCCTACACCAGAGGATCTCGACACGGGTCACAAATATTTATTAAGGGAAACATACAAACCGGAGGAAATTACAATCCTCCACCAACAACTACTTAACAAGGACACTCTTCTAGTGTCGATGTCTAAGCATTATTCTCAACGCATCTCATAACACCTAGTTACATCTCTAGGTTATTCCATTGATCTAAGGTTTTCTCACTTTTTTTGTTATAGTCTTTTAAACATGTTATCGCGTAATCGCATTTAAACAACATATATATATAACATACATTATTGGCATATAAGAATATCAATTGTGGAACACACATAATAGCATAACATGTCAAACATAATCCACATAGTAGTTCTCACACACTTTAAGGCATACTAGCCACTACTATCCTCTACCAAGCATCCTTGGTTAAAACTCATGGTCTCACATTACCATTCCATAGCACATTGGATTCTCTTTCCAAGGCTTCAAGTCCCATAACAATCGGACTTTCGATTCATGAATTTTCGGTGGAAACATAAACCACACTTTTCACATTCATCACAATATTTAGCTCTACCATATCAATCCATGACATAAGCATATGTTTCTATTTCACTATCATAAAGAGCATTAGCTTTCCAATGCATCCGACCGTGCCTTAATCCGAGTTACGGATCAAAAGTTATGAATGATACAAGATAGAAAAATCTGCCACGTTCGCTCCAGGGTTCGCTAGGCGAACACTCACCGAACCAAGTCAGTAGAAAAATGGTATAAAGTTCGCTAAGCAAGCTCTGGGCGAACATTCGCCTTCCGTTCGCCCCAGGGTTCGGCGAACCCGCGACCAACCATTCACTTTGGAGTTCGCTAGGCGAACAAAGCAAAGTTCAAAAATTCGCAGCAGTGAGAAACCAGAAACCCTTAGGCCAAAACCATCATTTCCTCACCCAAATTATACCCAAACATCACAGCAAGTATTATCAAATGATCACATGCATAATACGACTACACTACACAATTTATATCGAATTCCATCTGTTAGATTTCATTGATTCTTCCGTTTAATCATTTTCTCTCAAATCTAACCTAAGTTCTAAACTTATATTTCTAGAACTTAGAGTCTCTAACTAGAACCCACCTGGTAATCGAAGAGTAGGTTGAATAAGATGAAGAACAGTGATCCAAGCTTCTTCTTCTCTTTTCCCTTTCTTCCTCTCTTCTTTTCTCTTCTTTCTCTTTTCTTCTTCTTCTTACTATCTTTCTTTTTCTTTCTTTTCTAACATATATATATATAAACTTATTATATAATATAATCTAATAGGGTAAATATCTCCAATTGATATTTTCTCGTCTTAACCAATTGATCAATTATTAGAGTTACCTTAATTTACTCTCTTGAACTAATAATTATTGATCTGTCTCTTTCATAAAATAATTGATCTCTTTAGAGTTCACCAGTTGCTCTATTGGTCCCAATTGACCATACTTAAAACACTTAGAGGATTTCATTAATCCAATTTACCAAAGATAGAGCACATAGATACTTATCTGATATCCAATTGAGCATTTAAATAATATGAGGTATTACACTCTCCCCCCCTTAAATTGAAATTCGCCCCCGAATTTCCTCCACTCGACAACAACTGCAACTTATATCCCTGTCTTAGATCCACACTTAACCTTACTTCCGTTAGAATTTCTGACGTAATCAATTCCAACTTGACTTCACAGATCAAAATTCTTGTTTTCACAAATTATCAAAATTTCACGTCCTTAGTCATACTCTTGTTCCAATATTGGGTTAACTTCAAACTTTCCTTTTTCCGTAATTCATCGGTTGTTTCATACAAAGAGGCTTGGTCACATCCTACCTTCGGCCAGAATATAACATTCCTTATTCCTTTATTGAGTCATAACCAAAACGGTAACACACTTAAAACAAAATCTCCTTATTTCCATACCTACAAGCAATAATCCTTCTATATTCTTAATTCTGACTGAACTCTTTCGTCTGTCACCTTCCACTGCGCAAATCCAAAATATAATAGTGGGATACCACGGATTCTCAAGCACTACCAAGCAGCTAACAGTCCACGGAGAAACACACTCAACCACTGGGGTCCTTACTAACCAACGGTATAAGAAACTTACTGACGTCTTATGGTAGAATAATTTTTTTGCCAACACAAAATATTATAACATCGGTCCAATAATCTCCAGACGGTAGAGGTACATGAGTTATACTGTTACAACCATAACATTCACAACTCCATATCCATTCTAAACTCGAAATAATATATCCAAAA
The DNA here is from genome assembly GCA_022829125.1 of Lathyrus tuberosus. Classification (NCBI taxonomy): domain Eukaryota; kingdom Viridiplantae; phylum Streptophyta; class Magnoliopsida; order Fabales; family Fabaceae; genus Lathyrus; species Lathyrus tuberosus. Next base: position 3,798,263 of record JALAZF010000353.1, read on the forward strand.
TAGTTTAACAACTTTCGTTTCTAGTTACCACATTCCATATCAATTCTTCTCACGGGTTCCGACTTACTCAAGGTTTCTGTTGCCACGAAATCTCAACCAATGACAATGTAACACCAACACAGAACTTTAATCATAGTCGAGTCATCACTTATTAAAACTTAACCTATTCAAAGCAAAATTGTGAGTTTTCATACTACTCCCCAATTCACATCCAACACTCCACATACACACATACCATCAAAGTCTATACCACGTTTCTCAATTAAATCCACTTTTCTTAATCGTTATGTTCCATAAACAATCCAAGTTATATGCTTAACTTTAGAACGTCCAATTCTTACTCGTACTTGTAAGGATAACTTCCTCATTTCATTCTCTTGGTAAAACACAATTGCACACAAATGGTACCACTCTCACGGTCTAAATTCGATACCATGAACCCACACAAGTTAACGATTACTAAACTCTGACCAACTGCTAGAACCTTACTCTTACCATAATTACACACCAAGATATTTTCCTTGCGAGAGTAATACTTCGTGAGTATTCTCTAACTTCGCCCTCAAGGCTTTCAACAGTAATACACTTAAAACTTTCTCATACTCAACACAATTCACAGGATTACTTCCTCGAAGTCAAATTCCCTTGTCATCTAAACAGATGATCCACAATGTAACATCCTTCCAAAAGTTACGATTTCACAACACAAATCCTTCTTTCATGTACTTACAATCCCGTTTTCCATTCTCCAAACACTTATCAATCGGAAGAACATAAGGTAACAAAACACAGATGATGGTTCCTAAGGGATTTCACAATTTACACACATGTTAATCGATTACCCGTCTGAGGTTAATCAGTTAACTCCTCAAAATTCATTGCAAAGCACCATCCTTGCACGTGTTAATCGGTTAACCCCATTACGTTAATCGGTTAACACTGCTGCAGAAGCTGAAAAATAAATTTCTTATAATTCAAAAGTCATCACAACTCATGCTTGATTCGTCCATAAGCAAAACTCAATACACAACCATTATACGATACCACAAAGCGACGGACATATCATGTCAGCATACAACCTTGTTCTCTCACTTAAACTCCTTGGTGAGAGTTAAAACAACTACGTTCTTAGTTCAACAAAAGGTAGATTCCTAATATTCCGATTATTCACAAATACAGAAACTTCTCTATACTTGAAAATAAATCGGGGCAATGCATCCTCTTGAAGAACCTTTCCATCACTTCGTACACATTAACCGGGATTTCTTACCCTTCACTATCCATTGCATACCACACTTACACCAAATTACTTAATGGAAGATTCGCAACCGACAATTCTCATTAACTGTTTACAAAACCCTTCCGGTATAAATCGTTCCATGATTTACACTTAGTCTGCAATAAGTCCTGATTTGCTTCTCGTTGTTTTACCATAATCTTACTATTAGAGTTCTCACGGGCGAACCATCCTTGATTACACTTCCTTAACTTAAGCCTCAACAACTACTCAATAGCTCTATTGCACATTCGTCCAAAAATACATTCCGTTGTCATTTCCTCATAATATATTGTTGACACCATTTTCTACATCGCGTTTACTTCACTTTCCTTTGTAATCCTCTTAGGTCCAAATGTAAAACCATCTTACTACAATTTCCTTAAATCCAAGATACTTACTCTATTCCTTAACACCCACTTCTTCCGATCTGTATCACTACACTTTCTGTTACTAAATACAGTTCATTCTTTCCAACACAATACATTATACTGTTCCTTGGGTAACTTAACAAATTCCAAATTCCAAATTGGTCTCTTACCTAAAACAGAAAACATTAATTTAATATCTCGAACTTAATATCTCTTCATCTGAATACGCGCGACTCATCTCTTACCCTTCGTCCGACCCATACTTGTTTCACTTGAAGTATACAAACACATCCTTATGTTTCTTCTCACACTTCTCTACTACTTTAGGTTCCCATAAAAGTCGAACGTCCTTAACTCTTCACCTTCTAACCATTTGAAAGATATCGTTCCGAACATATTCCTTAAGGTACTCTCGTCCATTCAAGATACCATAGCGACCTTAGAGACTGAAGCACCAAAATTTATCTCACTTTCGGACCTTACGTCACACATTCCACAAACAACTTTTCTTTTCCACGGAATGATATTACTCGAAATCCTTATCCGTACTAGTGGTCAATCCAGCTCTACTTGCGACTTTACATATTCCTCAATATCTTAACCAATCGTCCAATAGAGATCCTTAACTTTCAGACACCATCCCTACTAAAGGATTGCTTGACAATACATTACTCTTTAATTCCATGTTACCCAAATCTCAACTTCTACTAAAACCTCACTGAGTTAACCAAAACTCCTCACTACTAACCCTTGGCTTGAGCCTACTCTCACAACACAAGTTTCGACAACACTACGGAGTCCTCATGGTCGCTCAACCATGATTCTACCTATCATATACATAGTATTAGGTTGATCAGGCCCAACACTACATAGTATGATATTAAGACTCATGCTGGCAAGACACACTTAAGAGGCAGGAATAGATTTACTTATGATGTTTCAAGGCTAGGTCGAGGACACGACCTGCTCTGATACCAACTGTAACGCCCTGTATAATATTTATCTAGAATAATACCATACAAGTGTTTTATTTGGTACTGACACCATCATAAGTGCCTATTGGCATAATTCACATACTTGTCCATTTCTAAAACATAAATACAACATATGGCACAAGACATGGAAACTATCCAAAACAATAAAATCTAAGAATAAAGTACAATAATCCTTATTGTACAAGAAAATAATACACAGCGAAATAAGCTCAACTAAGCTTCTCTTGAAACATCCAAGCATAGCTCCACTTGTAAGTCAAACCTGCAAATACCTCCTGAAAATAATCAACAATAGTGGGGTGAGATACATCAAATCTCAGTGAGTTCCCTATCTTATGGATTCTCTTGGCTTTACGTGGTTCTATCTTAGCCTAACTCAGGTCAAGGGGAAGGGAACTAGACCTTGAGTTCACAATCTCACACTATATGGAAACACGTTACGAGTCCGTTAACTCGAAAGTATCACTAATAGATAACATGTACCAAGGCATCCCTTTATTCCCGTTCGCTTCTACGTCTAGAAGTCGACTTGAGTCATGGATCATTGTAGTTCAAACATTTCTGACTAGAGAAACAATCGTATAATTCATAAACGACAACTTGTTAAGGAATCTTTCCCCGACCAGCCTATACAAGGCACTACAACTTGGGTCATGGATCCTTAACGTAGATAACTTTCCCCGGCCAGCTTGCACACAGAGCACTTCAACATGGGTCACGGTTATCTACAAGTGGTACTTTCCCCGGCCAGCCCACACAAGGAGCACTACAACACGGGTCACGGTACCATCCACTAAGTAACTTTCCCCGGCCAGCCCACACAAGGAGCACTTTAACACGGGTCACGGTTACTTACTTAATAAATACTTTTCCCGGCCAGCCCACACAAGGAGCACTTCAACACGGATCACTAATATTTATTAAGGGATAACACTAATAAATACTTTCCCCGGTCAGCCCGCACAAGGAGCACTTCAACACGGGTCACTAATATTTATTAGGGGAAACATACTTAATAAATACTTTCCCCGGCCATCCTACACCAGAGGATCTCGACACGGGTCACTAATATTTATTAAGGGAAACATACAAACCGGAGGAAATTACAATCCTCCACCAACAACTACTTAACAATGACACTCTTCTAGTATCGATGTCTAAGCATTGTTCTCAACACATCTCATAACACCTAGTTACATCGCTAGGTTATTCCATTGATCTAAGGTTTCCTCACTTTTTCTGTTATAGTCTTTTAAACATGTTATCGCTTAATCACATTTAAACAACACATATATATAAATATATATATATATATATATATATATATATATATATATATATATAACATACATTATTGGCATATAACAATATCAATTGTGGAACACACATAATAGCATAACATGTCAAACATAATCCACATAGTAGTTCTCACACACTTTAAGGCATACTAGCCACTACTATCCTCTACCAAGCATCCTTGGTTGAAACTCATGGTCTCACATTACCACTCCGTAGCACATTGGATTCTCTTTCCAAGGCTTCAAGTCCCATAACAATCGGACTTTCGATTCATGAATTTCCGGTGGAAACATAAACCACACTTTTCACATTCATCACAATATTTATCTCTACCATATCAATCCATGACATAAACATATGTTTCTATTTCACTATCATAAATATCATTGAAATAGATTTCCAACGCATCCGACCGTGCCTCAATCCGAGTTACGGATCAAAAGTTATGAAGGATACAAGATAGAAACATCTGCCACGTTCGCTCCAAGGTTCGCTAGGCGAACACTCAGCGAACCAAGTTAGTAGAAAAAGGGTATAAAGTTCGCTAAGCGAGCTCTGGTCGAACATTTGCCTTCCGTTCGCCCCAGGGTTCAGCGAACCCTCGACCAACCGTTCGCTTTGGAGTTCGCCAGGTTCGCTAGGCGAACAAAGCAAAGTTCAGAAATTCGCAGCAGTGAGAAACCAGAAACCCTTGGGCCAAAACCATCATTTCCTCACCCAAATCATACCCAAACATCACAGCAAGTATTATCAAATGATCACATGCATAATACGACTACACTACACAATTTATATCGAATTTCATCTGTTAGATTTCATTGATTCTTCCGTTTAATCATTTTCTCTCAAATCTAACCTAAGTTCTAAACTTATATTTCTATAACTTAGAGTCTCTAACTAGAACCCACTTGGTAATCGAAGAGGAGGTTGAAGAAGATGATGAACAATGATCCAAGCTTCTTCTTCTCTTTTCCCTTTCTTCCTCTCTTCTTTTCTCTTTTCTCTTTTTTCTTCTTCTTCTTACTATCTTTCTTTTTCTTTCTTTTCTTACAAATATATATATATATATATATATATATATATATATATATATATATATATATATATATATATATATATAAACTTATTATATAATATAATCCAATAGGGTAAAATATCTCCAATTGATATTTTGTCGTCTCAACCAGTTGATCAATTATTAGAGTTACCTTAATTTACTCTCTTGAACTAATAATTATTGATCTGTCTCTTTCATAAAATAATTGATCTCTTTAGAGTTCACCAGTTGCTCTATTGGTCCCAATTGACCATACTTAAAACACTTAGAGGATTCCATTAATCCAATTTACCAAAGATAGAGCACATAGATACTCATTTGATATCCAATTGAGCATTTAAATAATATGGGGTATTACATCGGGGGCGGGTTTAAGCAGTCCCGCACCCGCACCCGCCTCCCTCTAACAGACCCACCCCCGCACCCACATCTGCACCTAGTCGGGGGTAAAAAACACTACCAACCAGACCATCCCCCGCCCCGCCCCCACCCGCAAAACTATTTATTTAAAAATAAATATTATTTTTATAACAATAAAAATTAATAATTTAATTAAATAGTTAATCATTTTAATAATAAACATGTTTCTAAAGAGTAAAATAACTAATAAACATGTTTTTCTAGTAAAACTATTTCTAAAAATTAAAATAACTCTAATAAATGTATAATAAAATAATTAAAATGAGGCATTAAAGTAAATTAAAGTTGACCGGGGCGGGGGCGGGGCGGGTAGTAGCATCCCCCGCCCCCGCCCCCGCACCCGTAATAGAAAATCGGGTTTTACCCGCACCCGCACCCAGTTAAACGGGGTTCCCCCCGTTAATTTTGGGGCGGGTTCGGGCGGGTTTGAGTTTCCTTGCCATGCCTAATTTTGAGTGATGTCAAAACTAGGACAGTGTAGCGTTACGTATATTGGTCGGTATCCTCTCATTCTAGATGTGCATCTTGTCATTAGGAAGCATTCAAATGAGTTTGAAAGGGAGTCAAATCATATTTGCATTGAAAAACATGTTTTGGGCATACAAGTCAGTACAGGCCAACCTATGCAAGAACAGGCCAACCTATACGAGCCCCAACTTCAGTATAGGTCGACACATGGACTTTTCAAGCCGGCTCCTATGGAGCAGTATTGAAGACTGTAGGTTCTGCCCACAGGTTGCATCATAGGCTGCCAGATAGGCTGACCTACAACCTTCACAGGCCGGCCTATTACCTTCACAGACCGACCTAAATGACACGCATAGGCCAACCTCTATGTTTTTCCCATCCAAAAATTTCAGTTTTGCTCCCACTTTTTGCATTCCTTTTGCCAATTGATTCATATAACTATATATACTCATACATGCATCTTCTTCTAGGTAAGGATTCCTTGTGAATAAAACCTAAACGAAACTAGATTATAAAGTTGTCCATCATCTTCATCCTTTCTTCTATGCATACACACAATTGAACTACACATAATCATTTTTCGATTGGGTGACCATCTAGATTAGGGTTGATAATGTCCAATTTGGTTTGATATTGTACATGCCAAATATATTTAATGTCGAGTTGCGTAGTCAGATAAGAGTAAGCACGGACCAGACTATAGTAGTAGGAAAGATCATACAATGTAGAAGGCTAGGCAAGCATCATACACAACCCGGGCTGGCCAGGGAGCCCGACTCCCATCAGCCGAGTTCCTACATGGCCGGGTACTATACCCTATCAACCCAGCACCGACGCCGGTCATGAGCTCAACAAGTGCCATTCCAACAGTTGTAACGGAGCGGCGGCGCATTAATGCAAACGTTATCTTGTCTTCAAAGCATGCATTCATGAAGAGGAGTTACAACAATGATGGCCATGTAACGTCAAAAGGCCAAGAGGCTTATCTTAATGGCATAGCTTAAATGAAGGTGGAAAGAAGGCTATAAAAGGGGCTCCCACATGAGGGTTAAGAAAGACACATCCATCTTGAGGCAATATACAACACATGTATAGCTCTCAAATCCCCAAACATACTCTATAGTATATACAGCGTAGCTCTCCTTGTCCAGAGTAAGGAGAACTAGGCACTTTTGGTGGTCTGGCCATTTTTGGCTAGAACATTTGGCGCCCACCGTGGGGGCCTAGGTTAAACTTTCCCAGGCCACACCTCTCACTAACGACATGTCTTCTGAAGGAGATCCTTCAGACATGGCTCAATTGCTAGATATGATGGAGACCGTGTGACAACAGAATGAAACGCTGCAAGACAACATACAAGTGTTGCAGCAGCAAAGTCAAGCTGACAGTGATAGCGAGGATGAGGTTCTAGAACCTTAACCTCTCTCTCAAGAGATTTAGGACGACCACGTCCTAGAGAACTTCAAAGCATAATCATTAACCTCTTATGATGGGAAGACAGATCCTCAGGAGCATGTCATTGCCATCAACAATCAGATGGCCATAGTTTCCTCTTCGGACTCACTGAAGTGAAAACTCATGGTCGGAACCTTTATGGATGTAGCTCTAAGATAGTACTTGAGCCTTCCTCAGATCTCCATCATAAGCTACCAGGACCTAACTAAGAAGTTAGTACAACACTTCTCGGCAAGCAAACGTCGAAAGGTGTCCACGACCGCATTGTTCAGTGTTCGACAGAAGCAGACAGAGTCACTACGCGAGTACCTAGCTCGGTTCAATGAGGAAACCCTCAAAGTATCTCATCTAAATCAGGAGCTGTTTGTGGGGGCCTTTCAGCATGGATTAAGAGCCGGGCAATTCAATGAGTCATTGGCTCAGAAGTCGGCTATTAGCATGGACGAGATCACTACCCGGGTTGAATGTTACATCAAAGTAGAAGAGAGTAACCAAGAGAAAAGAGCCTGGGACAGCAATGAAAAGACAAAGAATAAAGAAGAGGAGTCAAACAGAAGGAATGAGCATCCTCGAGGAGCTGTGTGCGAGCGACATACTCCTAGACCATACAGACATCCATACGAGCCGGATAGAGACCTCACCCCACTAAATACAAGCAGGAGAGATATCCTTAAAGAAGTCGGCCATATGAATCTGTTACCGAAGCCTCATTATCCCAAAAGAGCCAACACAATCATGGGAAGGCAACCTGAGGCTTGGTGTAATTACCACCGTGTACGGGGACATCACACCGAGGACTGACAATAGCTCAAAAAAGAAATCGAAGCTCTAATCCAGAGGGGAGACCTTTTGGCATACGTGAAGGATTCTCGATCACAAAATGACAAAAGAAGTCATTGCCAAGATGATCAGGGACCAGAAAAGTCATCCCGAAAGAAAAAATCAGATGCTGAAGAGGGTCACGAGACAAAGGCAGCCCGGTACACCCTACACACCATCTCTGGGGGATTTGCTGGTGGTGGAGAGACAAGTTCAGCCAGAAAGAGATATGCTAGAGCAGTTATGCATATCGACCAGAAATCCCCAGAGAAACCGGAAGGCAACTTAGATGCTGTAACATTCTCCAAACAAGATGCCATAGGAGTCTTAGCTCATGAGAATGACCAAATGGTTATCAAAGTACAGATAAGAGACAGGAGCGTGAAAAGGGTACTGATAGACCCTGGAAGCTCAGCCGACGTATTGTATTGGGATGCATTCAGAAGAATGGGTCTTGATGCGACCGAGTTACTACCATTCAAAGGCATTCTAGTAGGATTTTAGGTAGAACAGGTCTAGGTGCTCGGACATCTAGCATTGCCGACTACCTTTGGTAACACGGCTAATGCGAAGACTGTCTGAGTGAGGTACTTGATAGTCAATGCTGCTTCACCCTATAACATCACTATAGGCCGGCCATCATTCAATGCCCTGGAAGCTTCGCTTTCAACTCTATATTTGACAATGAAATTCCCACTTGGAGATGGTCGGGTTGGAATTGTCAAAGGCGACCAGGGGCTGGCGAGAAAGTGTTACAAGGATAGCTTGAAGTTGAGAAGAAAAGAGCCCACTGGAGAAGCAGATCCCAAGAATTCCCTCAAAGTTCACCTGGTCGACATAGACCTATGTGATGATACAGTTAAAGATAATATAGTTCCCAACGAAGAAACAAAGCAAATTCAGATTGGGCATCTACCATCCCATGTTACATACATCGGAGTCAACTTGTCCCCGGAAGAAGAGAAAGAGATCGTCCAAGCACTAAAGGACAACGTGGACCTTTTCGCATGGAAGCCTTCAGACATAACAGGGATAGATCCCAATTTCATGTGCCATCACTTGACAATCAATCCAGTCATCAAGCTAGGTTCTCAAAGGAAGAGAAAGGGTGACGATGAAAAGAGGAAGGCAATTGCAGAAGAAGTCGAGAAGTTGTTACAGGTCAGGTTCATCAAGGAGATCAAGTATCCGACCTGGTTATCCAACGTAGTGATGGTAAAGAAGAAATCCAAAAAATGGCGAATGTGTGTGGACTTTACGTACCTCAACAAAGCATGTCCTAAAGATCCATATCCACTGCCAAATATTGACCGACTAATAGATGCTACATCAGGTTTCTTTCTACTCCGTTTCATGGATGCATACTCCGGGTACAACCAGATCCACATGAATCCAATAGATGCACAAAAAACTGCTTTTATGACCCATCAGAGCAATCACTATTATGAGGTCATGCCCTTCGGACTCAAAAATGTTGGGGCTACTTACCAGAGGCTAATGGATAAGGTGTTCGCTAATCAGATAGGGAGGAATCTGAAGGTCCATGTAGATGACATGGTAATCAAGACAAGTTAAAACCGGTCACATGTGAAGGATCTAACTAAAACTTTTGCATCCATTAGAAGCTACAACATGAGACTGAACCCGAACAAGTGTACCTTTGAAGTATAAGCCGGGAAGTTCCTCGGATTCATGCTCACCAACCGAGGAATAGAAGCAAACCCGGACAAATGCCAGACGATAATAGATATGAGAAGTCCAACCACGAAAAAGGGGATCCAACAGCTGACAGGGAGGTTAGCTGCATTGTCACGATTTTTATCATGTGCAGGAGACAAGTCAATACATTTCTTTGCAGCCATAAGGAAATCTAAGGAGTTTCAATGGACAGAGGCATGTAAAAAAGCTTTTCAAGAAGTAAAGTGTTTCTTATCCTCACCTCCTATCCTAGTAAGAACCAAAGAAAATACACCTCTAGTCCTATACTTGTCGGTCACAGATAAAGCCATAAGCTCGGTTATGGTACAAGATGGAGAAGATGGAGAGAGACCTGTATACTTTATCAGCAAAGTTCTAAAAGGAGAAGAGCTAAGGTACCAGAAGATTGAACATTTAGCGCTGGCAATATTCATTATAGCCCGGAAGCTGAGACATTATTTCCAAGGCCACCCCATTACAATAAAGACGAATTATCCAATCAAGCAAATACTGAGAAAGCTCGACTTAGCAGGACGGATGGTCAAGTGGGCAATAGAGCTCTTCGAATACGACATAAACTTTGTACCTAGGACCAGTATTAAGTCACAAACACTGGCCGATTTTGTGGTTAAATTAAGTGCATCGGCTGGAGAAGAAATCTCAAACAGATGGATCCTCTATGTAGATGGATCTTCAAATCTCAAGAGAAGCGGAGCCAGAATCATTTTGGAAGGACCCGGAGATTTAACATTAGAATACTCTCTATGTTTTAATTTTCAGGTTAGTAACAACCAGGCAGAGTACGAAGCCTTGATTGCCGGAATGAAATTGGCAAGAGAAGTTGGAGTACCACACTTGTTGGTAAAAACTGACTCCTAGCTAGTGGTCGGATAAATGAAGAACGAGTACCAGACAAAGGATTCCACCCTGATGAAGTATCTTGAGAAAGCTTTAGGAATATCCAAAGTGTTCTCAGAATTCGAAGTCGTCCACATCCCAAGAGAAGATAATGCCCGAGCCGACCTCCTAGCCCTGCTAGCCAGCTCAAAAAATTCAGGAATGAATAAGATCGTGATTCAAGAAGTTCTCGAAGCACCCATCATACAATCAGAAGAAGTATTAACCATAGAGAATGTCCAAGGGTGGATGAGACCCATTATCAGCTAGTTGACCCAGGAAGTATTACCCGAAGACGTCAATGAAGCCAGAAAGATTAAAAGGATAGCTTCCCGATATATCATAATCTCGGACATGCTGTATAAGATGGACAGGTCGACACCTATGCTCAGATGTGTGTCAGAGTCTGAGATGGAGTTGGTAATTAAAGAGGTTCATGAAGGAGCTTGTGGTATCCCCATCGGTGGGAGAACACTATCCAGAAAGATTCTAAGATCTGGATACTACTGGCCACATATGATGTGAGATTGCATCGAATATGTTAGCAAGTGTGAAAAGTGCCAAGTATTCGCTTTATTTAAACATTTACTAGCCGAGTCGCTCCATCTGATTACATCCCCGTGGCCGTTCTACTAGTGGGGAGTAGACATCCTAGGGCCATTTCCAGTTACTTTAAGATAACTCAATTTCCTAATTATCGCAGTCAATTATTTTACAAAATGGGTGGAAGTCGAGGTTGTTGCTCAGATCTCTGCCGTGAAGGTTCGCAAGTTTTATTGGAGGAACTTCATATGTCGATTTGGTTTGCCAGGAGTCATAGTCTCAGACAATGGAGCTCAATTTACAAGCACTTCAGGTGTAGACTTTTGTAAGGATTATGGAATACAGAACAGGTTCACATCGGTAGAACTCCCACAAACCAATGGCCAAGCAGAAGCCGCCAACAAGGTCATCCTAGGCGGAATAAAAAAGAAGTCGGAGGAAGAAAATGGAACGTGGGCCGAGTACTTTCCAGAGATCTTGTGGTCATACCACACAACACCACATTCCACCACTAATGAAACACCTATCAGGATGGTATATGGAGCTGATGCAATGTTACCGGTGGAAATCAACACTCCGACTTGGAGGCGTGAACACTTTGAGGAAATCACCAACATGGAGATCTTGAACATCTCGGTTGATCAGATAGACGAAGTCAGAGAGATAGCATGGATCAGAGAAGCAGCTGCAAAACAGAGGTTGGCAAGAAGGTACAACCTGAAAGTCCGGCAGAGGAAATTCCAAGAAGGCGACATGGTCTTGAAGAAAATTACAGACCCAAAAAACAAAGGAAAGCTCGCCCCCAATTGGGAAGGCCCATTCAGGGTAATTCGAAAGCTAAACAACGGAGCATACAAGCTAGAAACGTTAGAAGGAATAGAAATACCTAGGACATGGAATGTATCCAATCTTAGGATGTACTTAAGCTAAATCTTGTGTAAATCAATAATGAATAAAGGATCCGGGTTGCACTCTTTTCCCTTGCAAGGGCAAGGTTTTTAACAAGGCACCTGGACTTAAAAAATTATTATGTTATGTTTATAGGTATTCGGCGGGAGTTGATGAGTTACAACTCGGATAAACTCCTATAAACGTGTCGACTTGCTCCACGTACATAGGTCGCCCATGAATGGGTTGATTAAACTCCTATAAACGTGTCAACTTACTCCGCGTACATAGGTCACCCATGAACGGGTTGATTAAACTCCTATAAACGTGTCGACTTGCTCCGCGTACATAGGTCGCCCATAAACGGGTTGATTAAACTCCTATAAACGTGTCGACTTGCTCCGCGTACATAGGTCGCCCATAAACGGGTTGATTAAACTCCTATAAACGTGTCGACTTGCTCCGCGTATATAGGTCTCCCATAAACAGGTTGATTAAACTCCTATAAACGTGCCGACTTGCTCCGCGTACATAGGTCGCCAATGAACGGGTTGATTAAACTCCTATAAACGTGTTGACTCACTCCGCGTACATAGGTCGCCCACAAACGCTCCGCATACACGGGTTGAACAAACATGTTTACTAGCTCCGTGCACACAAGCCGGACAATCTAATATAAAGATGATGAAACATCTAAGCCCAAAACACGTCAAAGATACTTAGGGCTTGTAAGTAATAAGTAAAAAGCCATACAATAATCGGCGCCTGAACCTACAAGAGTCCAGGATTCCCAAAAGTGTGAAGACTATACATACAAGATAACTAAAGGCTCCTTAATAATCAGCTTCAAGATAAGCTATCTGGAAAGCCGTGGAAACCAAGCACAATCAAAGTAAAAATAATACCCGACAATCTATAATCAGACACCTTAAGTTAATCTAACTTAGTGCCCGAGGGGCTGGATATATGTACGGGATTATTTTGCAAAGAAATAAAACACGATAAACAGAAATAACATAAGCAATAAAAATAAAAGCCTCAGAAGGGCCAAACATTGTATGTTACAAAGCCCGAAGGCTAAAAAGTCATAAGTATGAGGAGGGACAACACAGGACAACACCACACTCACTCGCCAAAATTTAAAAGTGCATATAGAAGGATGACTAACTAAAGCAAAGAACAACAAGATTAAGTAGCATCCAAAGTATCATTGGCAACATCATTTAGGGTCGGGTTCGCATTCCCGTCAGCTTCATTTACCGGGCCTTGAGACCTCTCCGGGCTATCCTTCTCCAGCTCGCCAAGATCCACAAGACAACCATCCTGCACCACCTTGAAGTAATCCATCTCCAACAAATCCAAACCAGGATGGAGACAGAGAACTTGATCTTTAGCCCTCTCAAAAGCTTCGTCACCAGCAGACAAAATATCAATCTGAGCTTTCTTCAGAGCTTCTTTAAGATCGTTATTGGATGATAAGAGCTCGGCATTAGAGGCCTCGGATATCTTTAAGTGGTCAGTGAGTTTGGCTAAGGCCGACTTATGATCAGACTCCAAAGTCACTTTTTCCTTTCTCGTGTTAGCCAAATCCTTCTCCAAGTTGGAAAGTTTCTTAGACTGATATTCTTGGGAAATCTTCAACTGAGCAACTTCATCCTTGAATTTTGACTCAAGCTTTTCAGAGTCATCAGATAATTCAAACAAACCATGGGCAAGGACAGCACACCTCATCAGATAAGAACTAAGATTCTGAGTGATTTTCTATTGACCAATGGATTTAACTTTATTAACATCCTTAGTAGCATTGAGATGATCATGCAGGTATCTGAAGCCATCAAAATCATTGGACCAAAACTTGAATTTCCCAAATGTGGAATTCTCCCCTGGGCCTCTCATGAGGGAGTTAATCTCCATTTCAGCTTGATGAATATCCTCATTCATTTGAACCTTCATCTTCTTCGGGTCACCTTGAAAAAGCTCGTCCTGAGCAGGTAAAATGAGAGGCGGGGGCTCAGCCTTACTCGGGGCGGCTTTAGTGCTCGTACCCCTGGGTCGTTTTGGTGCCCAGACTTCTAATCCACCTAAGTCAGACTTAGATGGAGACGCATCCCCAATTCCTCTCCAGGTTTCCCGAGCTGCTTGCATTAATTTATTTTGCTCGGCTACAGATAGATCAGTCATCTTGTCTACAAACAAATAACATGAGGTTAAAATAAAAAGGAAGACGAGGAATATTTAAAATGAAAAATAATGATTACCCAAAAAACGATTTTTATAATTCTTGTAATTTGAGGTGTAGGCCTGAAGGAAACTTCGGTCGGGCATTCCACTAATTTGAACCCAGCTCCGGTTATCAATTCCTTTTACCTCAAAGAAGGAAAAGAATAAACTTATGGTCAGAACAATGTCTAAAACGTCACAAACCCTCTCAAAGGTCTTTATAAACCCCTAACTGTTGGGACGGAGTTGGGAAGGTGCTATATTGACGGTCTTCAACACATCCACCTCGAAATCGGAAAAAGGGATACGGATGTTGAAATCTTCCATAATACTAGGATAAAAGTAGAAAAAGTCTTCAGAAACATCTTTTGGCCGGAGTATACATACTATTTCCTTTGGGTCGCACGGTTCCAAAATAACGTCATCTTCGGAGCCAGTAGAGAATACAATCCTCAGGGATCGGATTTTAGCAATTTCCAGGTCATTAGAAGTACTATTCTTATGGTTCATAACCTCGGAATCAAAGGGAGCAGCAGTCTCCATTAGAATTTCTACATAACCTGAAGAGTCAGAGTCAAAGTCAATTTCAGAAGTGAGAATCTCATTATAAAACTTATCCATGACTCGCATATACTTTTCTACCCCTACAGAATCCATCATCTCTTGCATGTTTTCTTCCTATAATCTTTTTCTCTCCTTATCATTCTTATGAATAACCTTACCCTCATTATCATATTCCCTAATAACTACCATTTTTGTGTTAAAAAGAAAATATAGGAAAATCAAGAGGGAAAGGAAAAAATAACTGAAGTGAAGAACGCTTGGAGTTGAAAACATATTCGTTTAAAGAAGAACATAGGAATGAAGGAAAGAGAATATTGACTTTAATAGAAGCCCAATGTTCAAAAAAATGGCTAGAGAATAGCCACTCATGATGTATTAAAGTCATCATAATGCTAGAGAAGATTAGGCAACACGATCGTTCGAATATTTTTGACACGTAAGGACCTAAGAAGGAAAGCCGATCTATAGCACGACACCCAGCAAATATATCCGGACTCATGTTACTACCGAGTACTACACCCTTATAAATCGGTATAGTACTCGGGGGCTTATGTACATGCCAAATATATTTAATTCCAAGTTGCGTAGTCGGATAAGAGTAAGCACAAACCAAACTATAGTAGCAGGAAAGATCATGCAATGTAGAAAGCTAGGCAAACATCATACACAACCTGGGCCTGCCAGGGAGCCCGACTCCCATTAGCCGAGTTCCTACACGACCTAGTACTATACCCTATCAACCCGGCACCAACTTCGGTCATGAGCTCAACAAGTGTCATTCCAACAGTTGTAACGGCGGCGACACATCAATGCAGACGTTATCTTGTCTTCAAAGTGTGCATTCATTAAGCAAGACACATCCATCTTGAGACAATATACAACACCTGTATAGCTCTCAAATCCCCAAACATACTCGATAGTATAGACAACATAGCTCTCCTTGTCCAAAATAAGTAGAACTAGCACTTTTGGTGGTCTAACCATTTTTTGCTAGAACAGATATAACCGAGAATATTAGGTTGAAGGCTTTGTGTGTTTCAAATAAGAAAACCAATGTGGGGTTGTCCTTCAAGATCAGGTTGATTTGAAGGTTTTGGACGAGATCACGTTAACATAGATTCGACAGAGTGAAAGCCTTGAGACAAGGTGGTTTTCTTGCAAGGGAGTAGCGCGAGACGATGAATTGTGTTCGGGAATCTCGGGTTTCAACAAGTTGCGTGCTCAAGATAATCGGAGGATTATAGCCATATTGTTGGTCACTTGATCAACGGTTGGATCGGAAGAATCAACACAAAATAATAGAATTTTTGGGGTTTGCATTCTTCATCTCTTGTATAAACTTTTTTTTGCAAAGAAAAGGTTAATAGCATTATCTCAATTCGATTTCGAATTCAGGGCAGACGTACCCATAACGAGGCCGATTAGGGAAGTGCCTAAACAAATCTTGGTCTCTCTCTCTCTCTCTCTTTTCATCTCTTTATTTCTTTTATTGTTGATTACATAATTTATCAATTTCGTCGTTGTTTGATCAATTCGATTAGAAATTGTTTTCTAATATCTTTTAAAGGTGTTGTTGTTGATATAATCACAATCACTTTGATTGTGATAGGTTTTAACATCAACAAAACAAACTATATTTCCAATTGTTATCGATCGCACATCAAGTGTTCGATAAATTGTTTGTGTGTATTTTGTTTGTGTTTTGGTTCATTGGATATACGAGTTACGATTAACATTGCATTTAATTTTGTAACACCCCGATTTTTAACAGCGGGAGTGTATATATATATATATATATTTATTTTTTTTAATGCCATACATAATATTGACCACTGTCTTTTCAGGAAAATAATAAAAATGATTAATCAGAGTACGAGCTTTCGATCTAAGTCTTTTCCATACATAGGACCAGCGTAATGCCCACTAGTATAAATATTTGTCCATACACATAAAAATAAGCACTCGGCTTTAATAATAACAGCAACAACAACATGGACAACCTCAAAACATGACCCTAAGATGATCTTGACCTCCTAGCCCAAGGACATCGCATCTTCCAAGCCTTCACGACACCTGGATACCTTAACTAACACCACTTCTAAACCTGGGTGGTCGTTAGCCACATCATAATAATAGTAGAGGGTCACAATCTAAAAACAGCATATATGGAAGAATACACACATGCCAGCAGAACATGATATACAAAACAACATGAATGAGATGACAATAGGATAGGTAACAATCACAACATTTAATTTAACACACAAATGCAATGCACAAACATCCTAAATGCAGACCTATATGAATTTGGTGGTCCCAATTCGTCGGGTACCCTCACCATGCATGAATTCTGGAATTTAACCTCTCCGCAGAGAGTCGTGATACCCCCACAAGGGTCCTCACTAACCGTGCTTCCTCGCAGACACAAAAGTGCTGCCCTTGCAGACACCCGGAGTTGCCTCCCTCGCATTCTCCTGACTCAATTTGATCTCAAAGGATCGATGACGGCTCAGTCACATCACCTGGTGCAGTAGAATTCCCTTCAGGATTAGGTGATGATTCAGAACCCATCACCCTGGCCCGTTCGGCGCCAACTACCTACACGCAACTATGGTATGCATGAACTCACACATGCAAATGCAACAGTTTATATAAACACAATTCACAATTCACAATTCCGTTCATATATCTATCACAGATCATATGAACAATTCTCAGTACCAACAGGTGGCTCAGACACACCTCGTGTTGTCCTCCTCGACATACACATCAACAACAATTCATATATTTATCACAAATCATATGAATAATTCCCATTACCAACAGGTGGCTCAGACACACCTCGTGTTGTCCTCCTCGACATACACATCAACAGCAATTCATATATTTATCACAAATCATATGAATGCACCTCACAAGTTTAGCATCATAGCATAAACACACATCCCCAACTGGGCACACAATCATGTATATAACCACATATCCCCAACTGGCACACAATCATCACACATCCCCATAAGGGCACACAGTCATGAATACAAACACACATGCATTCAATCACATATAATATCGTTAGAAAGTGCCCTTACCTGAGCAAGCTTCCCACCCAACAACTTACGCTACGTAAGATCAATTCGTCCTCACGATGAAACCTCGTAACCGGATCCCACCGTAAACCTTACAATACACAAAGGACTTATGTTAACACCACTCGGATATATCCTATAACAAGGCTGGGTCTTGGTCGCTAACCTACTCAATCAGGTTTTGGTTACGACACTGGTTTCTAACCTAATAGCTTTATAAAATAAATCTTTTCAAATAATAAAGAAATTAGTTTTTCTCTTAAAAGAATAAATATCAAACTCAAAGAAAATTTTCCACAACTAAATTAAATTTTTTTATTTGAACCAACAATTGCGTCAAATTATTTTTCTCGCACTATGAATAAATTTATCGAAAACGAAATATATAAACCCAAACTAAGATTTTAACCCCAAAAATAAAACAACCTAATATCCCATAAATACCAAATAAATAACCAAAATATTTATTTCACATGTATAAAATTAAATGATCTCCTTGTATCAAAATACTATAATCATACTACAATAAAAATTACTTAAACAAACAAATACTAAATAATATTCCAATTTCAATAATATTCTAAATTAAAAATTTAGAATAAATAATAGTTTTTCTAATCACAATAAATGATTTTGTATCTAAAAATAATTCGACACAAAACTAGTTAACAGTTTTTTAACGGTACCAAAAATCGGCACCGATCGTACTTTAAAATACTATTCCGAATGTATCCGGAAAATTCCGAAAAAATAAAATAATTATCTAAAAATATATAAATAAAGATAAATAAATATTCTTTCAGTTAAAAAAAACCCGGATAAAAAATATCAAACGGAATGAAAATTACGAGACCGGAAGTAAAAACAGCGGGCCGCCCAGCACAGAAAATGGGCAAAACGCCCGTAACACCACAAGTGACTAACATCACACAAAACCCAAATAAAATGGGTGGGTCCCACCACCCACTCTCTTATTATTATTATTTTTCTAAACCAATTTAAATAAATGAATAGTAACACATAATAATAATCCAAATAATATACCCACAGATAAATTAAATCGGTACCAATATTTTTCTCTAAAAAAATAATCCGATAATCGGATAGAAAAATATTTTTGTTACCGACAAATACTAATTTTTTTACACAAAACTGTAAACAGGAGATATTCTATCGGTGTATAATTTACTCAATCTAACCACATAATTTAATACTAATTTAAAATAAACCATTAACAACTAAAAATTAAATAAATAACAAAACATAAAAACTCACCTCAGTATTTTATGCGTGAATGAGAAAGATCAGAAAGAAAAAGAATGAACCATGCTTCTCTCATATATAGTTTTTCCAATTCATCACCACCCTTCATTATCAATGGCCTAGATTCACCCTCTCACTCTCATCCACGTGCTTAATTCTTATCCCAAAATAAGCCGCCTCTCATCCACCGCCCCACTATTCAATCAAACCCGTTAATTCGTTCGGTCTCCTCGTTCGCTCACAGACGAGTCGTAAAACACTCCCGAATAACTTTTTTTTAAAACAGAAAAATTCTACTGATATCTTCAAAATAAAACACAATATTATTTTCGACTAAATTTTTATTCCGGATAAATAAATTTTTCCGCCGCTTCGAAAAATAAAATGAGATTAAATTTTTATTTCCGACGATAAATAAACTCCTATTTAAAATTTCCGACAACACTCGGAGTCCCTGGAAATTAAAACGACGACTATATTTTTCTCGTTTTCACAAAACATCAACCGAGTCACATTTTCAGAATTTCCGATACCATAAAAATGTCTGAAATCAATTTTTAATCCTCGCCAATTTAAAAAGTCTGATCGATTGCTCAAAAGAAAACATATGGGTCCATCTGATCCACCACCGGAACCCTTAAAAATATCAAGTATAAATAGTTTGCTACCCCAAAGTTTCATAGGACCACCGATTAATTGATAAAACATCACAAAATAGCATAGACTAAAATATACGGGTCTTACATTACTACCCACCAAAAAGGAGTTTCGTCCTCGAAACTCGAGGTAAATGTAACAACTTACCAAATTATCTCTAACACACTCACTAGAACGACCGTGCACCTATTGCAACCCTCTACAAAGTCACACTGACTCGGACTCTAGACGCAACGCTAAAACCGCACACTATCTAAGCTGGCAAGAATCATTCATTCCATTCAACACAATCTTGTCTACTATCAACAACAGATTAAGGATGACCAGTTCCTCAATTTGTCAATAGGTAGGCGACAACCATGATGGTGGAATAAACCATCGTTACCAACTACAATAGTGTTCTCCTCATCTTGTTCTCAATTTTATGCAAAACACAAGGGTCCAATAATCGCTTCGATGTTTCCTAAATGTTTCCTCCAAATTCCTGTTACTTCACTCTCCAAAGTGAGACACAATTTCCCCAAAACAAGTTACGGTTCCTCTCACGCTCACTCGGCTCAGAACAACCATTGAGTATCCTCCCAAAACAGTAACAGCTAATACCCGAGTACAAATTCAACCTATTTCACTCCAAACGAAGTAGTCATCTAAGTAGAGAACTCCACATTTTTCCCAATGTCCATAAATCTTTAGTTATTCCTTCCATCTCAATATTATGGCGACCTATACATGTTCCCATCCAAATTTATTCCAATCACCATCTTAATATTTCCATCCCAACGTCCGGTTAGTGATTGAAACTTCCCTAATCTTTCTTCCACCTGCCAAACTATGCCATCTAACAATACCTAATTTCCTCTTCACCAGTCTTACACTCTTTGGTCACCCTCTAACACAACTACCTTATTTCCAAGTCATAACTTAGTTTACTCTCGTATGCCTTAACCTTAAACGTTCCTCATCGTTGGCTATCCCCATTTGACATACCACGTCTTTCGTGTTATCCTACACCTGCTTCCAAAAATTCCTTGGGTTTCCTCTTCCTCTTACAACTCAATTCCATTTCCCTCAAGGAGCTCATCAATCAAACCATTTTTTTTATTGTTCTCATATCTCATCTTCTATTGTCAAACTGTTCTCGATGTCAACCTCTGATGTCCAATAATTTCTCAATGCCTATTTTCCATTATGCTTCTCTAGTCTTCATTATAACAAGTACAACGAATCCAAGCCTTACTAGTCTCCGTCAAACATTTCCATTTCATACTTGATTTCGTCCTAATAGGCAAATGTTTAATCCTCTCTACTTCCGAATATGCCCAATGCACCTTATGCGACCCAATCTAGTTGTACCTTCAACTCTTAAGCATACATTTACTATTATCTTTTTCCGCTTTATGGGCGAGGTAATTTCTTGCATGGATCATAAATCGACCTAATTCACACCTCCAACCGTTCCTCTCACACTTTGTCTTAACACCTATTCCCCAAAACTAATCTTTTCACTCCACTTATTCGTTCATCAATGACATAATGTACTTAACCTCGTCCAGACTTCTCATATCTCATGTGGAATCTCCAACAGGCTTTTCACTTAGTAACTTCATCATCCTACTTCTGAATATGACAACCCATCTAGTCACTAATATACTACCCATTAGCCTTGTGATATCAGATTTTCCAACCGCAGGATTATTCTCTTGCCACTTATACCACTTCTTAAATATCAACCTTACGTCCGAGCGCAACCCCATCATCTATAGCATACACTCTTGAGGAAATGCTTAGTATCCTTCCCATTTCCATTTGGGCCATATCCTTGGTAGTCCTTCCTAAGCAACGAGGTAGTCAACCTTCTTATTAAAAATCTGTGTTACCTGAGCACTTTCTTGCTTGCATACAACCTTATTCTTCCTTTGTAACCACTTTTACGATACTGCAACTCCAAAGTCCCTTATACTAGATCCTCTTATAACATCTAGGAGTTTCCAGCTCCAAAAATCTTAGCAACCAGACGCCTATAGTCGCTTCCCAACCTACCATGACCTCTATCTTGTCAACTTCAACCCACATCTAAATATCCTTGTTCCAAACCATCGTTCGTCCTATCCAACCTACTCTTCGTTGTTTTATCTATCTTTAATTGCTTATGACTATCCAATGGTCATAATATCCTTTTATACCACAACCCAATCCTCTTCCGCATAAGTTCTTGCTAAGCATCCGAACACATCCATTCACTCCTCCGTTTCTTATTCATTCCCAACTTTTCTAAGGTATCAACCAACAGATTCCTCTACGATCTAACACTCTAAAAGAATTAGTCTTCCAAAACAGGCATATCTTACTCATCCATTCAATCACTTAGTACTTATCTCAAATCTTAACACTCGATCTTTTAGGAATAACACCAACCCATATATCCTTTTGCTAACTTTCCTTCATTCTCCGGTTCAATCCCTAAATCCAAATCTAAACCTTGATCTTCACGAAATCCATATACTTGTTACACCATATAACTCCATTCATTCATTCTTCATACATGGCTCTGTGTCCTTCCAGATATTAACTTTCAGCGTCTTATCACCCTTATACCAAACCATTGTCTACATGCGGTATGACCTTTCTAGTAAACCCATGTCACCCATACTTGATTTGTTTTTGCACTTCACAACTCCACGCATATGATTTCTTAAATCCATGGTGCTACTTCTACCTTTTCCTTATAGTAACTGTTGTACTCATTCTCTCCCAAACTCCCCCTTCAAGTTTCGAAGACAACTCCACTGATGATCACTTCCACTAAGACTTATCCATGTGATACTTGGTCTCCTTCCTTTAACATCATGTGATTCATCCTTACGGTATTTAGTTACAGTCCTAACATAGCTTAAGAAACCAAACTAAACCCCCAAGCACCTACCAATCGTATAACCTTCCTCCAACTTTCCTAGGTTTCGTCCACTTTCAACGTGCAACCCACTTTCTGTCTAGAGAGGATGTCCCATTAATCTCCAAGTATAGTAATTGTCTCCAAACGACATCTATAATTGCTCCTTGATTCCAAAGAAATATCACCTTTTTCATAGTCCATAACCTGCATCTCCTCTCATTCGAAACTCACCGGAATGAACATCCAATCGTCTTTCTCTCCAAAGGTCCTCCAAATCAAGTCCTTACTTACAATCCTGTGAAACCTTGACTTCCACTCATCCCTACTCAACACCTCGGAGTGATAAGAACAAACAAAACCTCTCATCCATAACATTACTGCAGAAAACCTTATAGTTCTTACTCGATTCAATCTCACCACCTCTAGCTCACTACCTCTAAAGAAAACGGAGACACATGTCGACCAACGTCGACAAATGCTCAAGGGGTTTAACTATGCTTCTTACTGAAGTATTATGGGAGACCTCGACTTCAGTTAAGAAACAAACGATTACCTAGGCACATATCATGTTGGACTCAAGACACAAACCACATAACACATAGGACTCCACACATTTTCTTCCACTACACCCGACACTTGATCAGCTTAGGACACCCGACTCACAACCCCATGAAAATCTTAGACCAAAGCTCTGATACCACAATGTAACACCCCAATTTTTAACAGCGGGAGTGTATATATATATATATATATATATATTTTGAATGCCATACATAATATTGACCACTGTCTTTTCAGGAAAATAATAAAAATGATTAATCAGAGTACGAGCTTTCGATCTAAGTCTTTTCCATACATAGGACCAGCGTAATGCCCACTAGTATAAATATTTGTCCATACACATAAAAATAAGCACTCAGCTTTAATAATAACAGCAACAACAACATGGACAACCTCAAAACACGACCCTAAGTTGATCTTGACCTCCTAGCCCAAGGACATCGCATCTTCCAAGCCTTCACGACACCTGGATACCTTAACTAACACCACTTCTAAACCTGGGTGGTCGTTAGCCACATCATAATAATAGTAGAGGGTCACAATCTAAAAACAGCATATATGGAAGAATACACACATGCCAGCAGAACATGATATACAAAACAACATGAATGAGATGACAATAGGATAGGTAACAATCACAACATTTAATTTAACACACAAATGCAATGCACAAACATCCTAAATGCAGACCTATATGAATTTGGTGGTCCCAATTCGTCGGGTACCCTCACCATGCATGAATTCTAGAATTTAACCTCTCCGCAGAGAGTCGTGATACCCCCACAAGGGTCCTCACTAACCGTGCTGCCTCGCAGACACAAAAGTGCTGCCCTTGCAGACACCCGGAGTTGCCTCCCTCGCATTCTCCTGACTCAATTTGATCTCAAAGGATCGATGACGGCTCAGTCACATCACCTGGTACAGTAGAATTCCCTTCGGGATTAGGTGATGATTCAGAACCCATCACCCTGGCCCGTTCGGCGCCAACTACCTACACGCAACTACGGTATGCATGAACTCATACATGCAAATGCAACAGTTTATATAAACACAATATGTATAAACACAATTCACAATTCACAATTCCGTTCATATATCTATCACAGATCATATGAATAATTCTCAGTACCAACAGGTGGCTCAGACACACCTCGTGTTGTCCTCCTCGACATACACATCAACAACAATTCATATATTTATCACAAATCATATGAATAATTCCCATTACCAACAGGTGGCTCAGACACACCTCGTGTTGTCCTCCTCGACATACACATCAACAGCAATTCATATATTTATCACAAATCATATGAATGCACCTCACAAGTTTAGCATCATAGCATAAACACATATCCCCAACTGGGCACACAATCATGTATATAACCACATATCCCCAACTGGCACACAATCATCACACATCCCCATAAGGGCACACAGTCATGAATACAAACACACATGCATTCAATCACATATAATATCGTTAGAAAGTGCCCTTACCTGAGCAAGCTTCCCACCCAACAACTTACGCTACGTAAGATCAATTCGTCCTCACGATGAAACCTCGTAACCGGATCCCACTGTAAACCTTACAATACACAAAGGACTTATGTTAACACCACTCGGATATATCCTATAACAAGGCTGGGTCTTGGTCGCTAACCTACTCAATCAGGTTTTGGTTACGACACTGGTTTCTAACCTAATAGCTTTATAAAATAAATCTTTTCAAATAATAAAGAAATTAGTTTTTCTCTTAAAAGAATAAATATCAAACTCAAAGAAAATTTTTCACAACTAAATTAAATTCTTTTATTTGAACCAACAATTGCGTCAAATTATTTTTCTCGCACTATGAATAAATTTATCGAAAACGAAATATATAAACCCAAACTAAGATTTTAACCCCAAAAATAAAACAACCTAATATCCCATAAATACCAAATAAATAACCAAAATATTTATTTCACATGTATAAAATTAAATGATCTCCTTGTATCAAAATACTATAATCATACTACAATAAAAATTACTTAAACAAACAAATACTAAATAATATTCCAATTTCAATAATATTCTAAATTAAAAATTTAGAATAAATAATAGTTTTTCTAATCACAATAAATGATTTTGGATCTAAAAATAATTCGACACAAAACTAGTTAACAGTTTTTCAACGGTACCAAAAATCGGCACCGATCGTACTTTAAAATACTATTCCGAATGTATCCGGAAAATTCCAAAAAAATAAAATAATTATCTAAAAATATATAAATAAAGATAAATAAATATTCTTTCAGTTAAAAAAAACCCGGATAAAAAATATCAAACGGAATGAAAATTACGAGATCGGAAGTAAAAACAGCGGGCCGCCTAGCACAGAAAATGGGTAAAACGCCCGTAACACCACAAGTGACTAACGTCATACAAAACCCAAATAAAAGGGGTGGGTCCCACCACCCACTCTCTTATTATTATTTTTTTTCTAAACCAATTTAAATAAATGAATAGTAACACATAATAATAATCCAAATAATATACCCACAGGTAAATTAAATCGGTACCAATATTTTTCTCTAAAAAAATAATCCGATAATCGGATAGAAAAATATTTTTGTTACCGACAAATACTAATTTTTTTACACAAAACTGTAAACAGGGGATATTCTATCGGTGTATAATTTACCCAATCTAACCACATAATTTAATACTAATTTAAAATAAACCATTAACAACTAAAAATTAAATAAATAACAAAACATAAAAACTCACCTCAGTATTTTATGCGTGAGTGAGAAAGATCAGAAAGAAAAAGAATGAACCATGCTTCTCTCATATATAGTTTTTCCAATTCATCACCACCCTTCATTATCAATGGCCTAGATTCACCCTCTCACTCTCACCCACGTGCTTAATTCTTATCCCAAAATAAGCCGCCTCTCATCCACCGCCCCACTATTCAATCAAACCCGTTAATTCGTTCGGTCTCCTCGTTCGCTCACAGACGAGTCGTAAAACACTCCCGAATAACTTTTTTTGAAAACAGAAAAATTCTACTGATATCTTCAAAATAAAACACAATATTATTTTCGACTAAATTTTTATTCCGGATAAATAAATTTTTCCGCCGCTTCGAAAAATAAAATGAGATTAAATTTTCATTTCCGACGATAAATAAACTCCTATTTAAAATTTCCGACAACACTCGGAGTCCCTGGAAATTAAAACGACGGCTATATTTTTCTCGTTTTCACAAAACATCAAGCGAGTCACATTTTCAGAATTTCTGATACCATAAAAATGTCTGAAATCAATTTTTAATCCTCGCCAATTTAAAAAGTCTGATCGATTGCTCAAAAGAAAACATATGGGTCCATCTGATCCACCACCGGAACCCCTAAAAATATCAAGTATAAATAGTTTGCTACCCCAAAGTTTCATAGGACCACCGATTAATTGATAAAACATCACAAAATAGCACAGACTAAAATATACGGGTCTTACAAATTTATTCGTAGCTTGATCATTGTTGAACATTTATGTTCGTTATCACTCCGTTTGATTTGTGTTACGCGTATTACTTTTTGATAGTAGGTTCAATTAGACGATTAGATCCAGGTCGTTTTTTCGCTGCACCTTATTTTGAAAACAGATTTTTGACAAAAGTTTTTGGTTGTAAAATTTGTGATATATTCACCCCCCTCTAGATCGAAGTCTATCGTCTAAAAGTGGCATTAAGAGCTCTGGTTCATTCCGTGCTTGAGATAAATTTCTTAGATGAATGGCTACAGAACCTAAGGGTGCATACAATAGAGCACCAATTTTCACCAGCAAAAATTATGGCTATTGGAAAACACTTATGCGTATTCATGTCAACTCCGTTGACAAAGGTATTTGGGATGCTATCCAAAATGGTTCAAATGAAATAACTATGACCAATGAAGATGGTGTCACAATACCTAAGTCGGAAGCACAATGGGGGTGATAGCGATAGGAAATTGTGGTCACATGATTGGAAAGCGAAGAACATTCTCACTTCCGTCTTGAGAGTTGATGAGTTTTATCATGTTTCTCATTATGAGACCGCCAAAGCTATATGGAACACATTAGAGATTGCCCATGAGGGTACTAATGATGTCAAACAAGCTAGGGTCAACACATTGAATCAAGAGTTTGAGTTGTTTCGTATTGAGCATGGTGAAACCATTGCGGATATGCGTAAACAGTTCACTTATCTTATAAATCGATTAAATGCACTAGGTAATCCCGTTTCCAATGAACTTGCTACTAGGGGTGGAAATAGGCTAGGCTAGGCTAGGCTTTATAAGGCCCGGGCTTGGCCTACGATGAACTTAAAAGGCGTGAGCCTGGCCTATGGCCTATTGTAGGCTCTCTTTTTTGGCCTGGCCTGACCTTTATAAAAGCCTAGCCTGGCCTGAAAGCCTATTTACAAGTCTTATTCTCATTATGGTTCTCAATTATTCCATATTACTTAAGAAGCTTTATAGGCTTACCTATATATACATATATAGGCCGGCCTATTTAGCCTTTTTTCTAATATATATGCATATATATGTCAATATATGTATCATTTTTTCTAATATATATGCATATATAGGACAACTTATTTAGCATATTTTTAATATATATGAAAATATAGGCCGGCCTATAAGGCTTCATAGGCTTTTTTAATAGCATAAGCCTGACCTATTTAATTAAATAGGCTTTTAAAAAAGCCTAAGCCTGGCCTTTTTATTAAAAAAGTATGGTCTGACCTGGCCTTAAGTAGGCTAGGCTATAGGCCCTTGTAGGCCGGCCTGGCCTATTCCCACCTCTACTTGCTACTAACAAAGTTTTGAGGTGTTTAAGTAGGGAATGGCAACCAAAGGTCACCGCTATTAAAGAAGAAAATGATCTTAAGTCGCTTGATCTTATGACTTTGTTTGGTAAGTTGCAAGAGTATGAACAAGAGCTTACTTGCTTGGAAAAATACGAGAAGGAATACGAAAAGTAATCAAAGAGTGAAAAGGGGAAGGACAAAGATGAAGGAAAGAATTCTATACCTCTAAAGACTTCTAGATCAAGGCCTCCATATTGTGAGCATTGTAGTAGTGAGAGTGATGATGGAAAGAACTCTTGTGAGGAAGATGTGGGGTTGTTCGTAAGGAAGTACCAACAGTATATGAGGAAGAACAGTGTTAAAAATTCTGCCAAGAACATAGCCAAGTTTAGAAGGTTGACAAATTCCTCCATGGATGATGAAGATAGGATGAGCAAGCTTAGAAGGTCTTGCTATCATTGTGGTGAAAATGGTCATTATAGACCAAAATTATCCATGAGAATAAAGGATAAAGAAAGAAGCCATCACAAGTCTTCTAGAAAGTCTAGAAAAGCTCATACCGCTTGGGAAAGTGCTCGTGATTCTTCTAGTGATGAAAGCACAAATTCAAGTGTGGAATCAGATCGAAATTGTCTCATGGCTAAAAGGAAGAAAAAGAAGAATGTAAGTTCCTGTAAACTTGAATCCACTAATGATTTATCCTATTTTAAATTACATGAAGCCTTTGAAAATCTACATAGAGCAGCCTTAAGAGCCTTTAACAAGTTAGTTTCACATGAAAAAGTGATTTTAAGTTTAGAAGCTAAAGTGTTGGAGTCCGAAAAAAAGTTTGAGGCTATTAAGAAATCTATGATAGAAATTCAAAGTAACAAGAAAGAGGACATAATACCTCCTAGGCATGGCAACGGGGCAGGTCGGGGTGGGTTTAAGCAGCCCCGCACCCGCACACGTCTCCCTGTAACAGACCCGTCTCCGCACCCGCACCCAGTCGGGGGTAAAAAAACTACCACCCAGACCCGCCCCCAATGGGGAACGGGTTCCCCGCCCCCGCCTCGCCCCCACCCGCAAAACTATATTTTTTTAAATAAATATTTTTTTCATAACAATAAAAATAATAATTTAATTAAATAGTTGATCATTTTAATAATAAACATGTTTCTAAAGAGTAAAATAACTAATAAACATGTTTTTCTAGTAAAACTATTTCTAAAAATTAAAATAACTCTAATAAATGTATAATAAAATAATTAAAATGAGGCATTAAAGTAAATTAAAGTAGATCGGGGCGGGGGAGGGGGCGGGTGCGGAGCGGGTAGTAGACTCCCCCGCCCCCGCACCCGTAATAGAAAATCGGGTTTTACCCGCACCCGCACTCGCACCCAGCTAAACCGGGTTTTCCCCATTAATTTCGGGACGGGTTCGGGCGGATCTGGGTTTCCTTGCCATGCCTAATACCTCCTAGGTTTGGTTGTGAGTATTTTCATAATAGACAAGAGGAAGTCAAATCCCTTCAAGTCAAATTAGATGATGCCTTGCAATCTAAGATTGTGCTTGCTATTGATCCCTCTAAGGTTGAAAAGCCTTTGAATTATTCTAAGAAGAAACATAAACATATGCATAAGGATTCTAATAGTAAGGACATGTCTCATAAAAACCTATCTTGTCATTATTGTTGCAAAAAGGGACACACCGTTGAAAAGTGAAAATTTAGAAAGTTATTGGTTTCTAAAGGAGTTGTTTAATGGTTGCCTAAGATCAACTTTGATCTCGCTCACTTTCAAGGACCCAATAAAAATTGGGCACCTATTTCCTTTGTTTAAAATTTCAGGTTGAATGTCTTGAATCTACCGAAAAGATGTGGTATCTCAATAAGTGGATGTTCAAGGCATATGACGGGTGACATATCTCTTTTCATTGACTTCGTGCCAAAAAGGAAGGGATTCGTCACATACGGAGATAACAACAAAGGTGCTATACTTGAAAAAGGTAGTGTAGGTAATCCCTCATCTACTACTATCTCTAATGTTATGCTAGTTGATGACCTTAAACATAATCTTCTAAGCATAAGCCAACTTTGCTACAAGGGTTTCAAAGTTACCTTTACAAAATCTTGTTGCTTGTTTGTGCGTGATGAAAAGAAGGAATGTATATTTAAAGTCTTGAGGGTAAATAATACTTATATGCTAAGTCTAGATGATGTATCCATAGGAGGTGCTAAGTGTCTTGCCACCATAAGTGAAAGCTCTTGGTTATGGCATAAACGCCTAGATCATCTTAACTTTGGTTTATTGAACAAAGTATCCTCAAAGGACTTAGTGATTGGTCTACCTAAAATAAAGTTCACTAAAGACCACCTATGTGAATCTTGTCAAATGGGGAAGCAAAAGAGACTCTCTTTCAAATCTAAAAACCTTGTTTCTACATCGAGACCTCTTAAGCTTCTTCACATGGACCTTTTTGGTCCCTTTAGAACCAAAAGCATAGGTGGAAATTACTATGGCTTTGTTATTGTAGATGATTACTCGAGATATTGTTGGGTCTTGTTCTTGTCAAGTAAAGATGAGACCTACCCATCTTTTAAGCAATTTTCTAGGTTATTTCAAAACAAAATGAATTTGAAAATCATTTCCATTCGAAGTGATCATGGAGGAGAGTTTCAAAATCACCCCTTTCAAAAGTATTGTGACAAACATGGGATTGAGCATAACTTTTCCACTCCTAGAATTCCACAACAAAATGGCATTATGGAATGTAAAAATACAATCCTTGAGGAGTTAGCAAGGACTATGCTTAATGAGGGCAGTTTGCCTAAGTATTTTTGGGTGGATGCCAATAACAAGGCTTGCTATGTCATGAATATGGTACTTATACGTCCTATTCTAGATAAGACTCCCTATGAACTACTTAGAGGTAGAAAGCGTAATGTTTTTCACTTACATGTATTTGGATGAAAATGTTATGTTTTAAACAATAATAGAGATAATCTTGGAAAATTTGATGCAAAAGCCGATGAGGGTATCTTCCTCGGATACTCATAATCTAGTAAGGTGTATAGGGTTTATAATAAGAGATTGCTTATAGTTGAGGAGTCCATACGTGTTACTTTTGATGAGTCCCATCCAAAATATGTTGGGAAATGTGTTGTTTTTTCATGATATAGGTGTGTCTTCTCAAGATATTCTCAATGGAACCGAACAAGGGATTGATCAACCTAAAGCGGTGATTGATGAAAAGAAAGAAGATGACAATGATGAAGAGAAAAAGGAAGAAAGTCCTGCTGCAATGAAAGGTCTACCTTTGACTTGGAAGACATCAAAGGATCACCTGATTGATAACATACTTGGAGACATCACAAAGGGAGTAACTACTCGCTCTAAGATAAGTAATTTTTGTTATCACTTTGCGTTTGTGTATCAAGTAGAGCCTAATAATGCTAAAGATGAATTGCTTGATGAGCATTGGCTTATGGCCAGGCAAGATGAACTAAATCAATTCAAAAGAAACGGTGTTTGGGACCTTGTCCCTCGTCCTAAAGATCATCAAGTAATCGACACCCGATGGGTTTTTAGGAACAAATTTGATGAAAACGGGGCGATAACCAACAATAAGGCTTGGCTAGTGGCACAAGGCTATAACCAAGATGAGGGCATCGATTATGAGGAAACTTATGCTCCGGTGCCTCGACTTGAGGCTATACGTCTTCTGCTAGCCTATGCCTGTGCTAAGAATTTCAAGTTATATCAAATGGATGTGAAAAGTGTGTTTCTAAGTGGCTTTATTAATGAAGAAGTGTATGTAGCTCAACCCCTCGGGTTTGAAAGTCATGAGTATCCAAATCATGTGTACAAGCTCAAAAGAGCTTTGTATGGTCTCAAACAAGCCCCTAGAGCTTGGTATGAATGACTAAGCAAAATTTTAATTGATCAAGGATACTCAAGCGAAAAAGTAGATACTACCCTATTCATTAAATGCCAAGGGAAGCACACCTTTCTAGTTCAAGTTTACATTGATGATATTATATTTGGATCAACTAATATGCAATTTGTAGAAGAGTTCTCTAAGCTTATGCAGGGAGAGTTTAAGATGAGTCTCATGGGAGAGTTGAATTACTTCCTTGGGCTTCAAATCAAGCAATTGAAAGAGGGTATGTTGGTGTGTCAAACGAAGTTTTGCAAAGAATTGCTAAAGCGCTTTGGAATGGAAGATGCAAAGTTTATCGATACACCTATGGCCTCAAATGGTAATTTGGAAAAGAACTCAAATGGTAAGGATGTAGATGTGAAGAAATATAGAGGTATGCTCATCTCTCTTCTATATCTTACCGCATCTAGGCCAAATATCATGTTTAGCGTATGCATGTGTTCCTGTTATTAATCGGCTCCTAAAGAATCTCACCTAAAATTCGTCAAGCGTATTCTTAGGTATCTTCACGGTACTTCTCAATATGGGCTTTGGTATTCTAAAGGAATCGATTATAACCTGGTTGGATACACCGACTCTGATTTTTCCCGTGCAAATCAGATAGGAAAAACACTAGTGGAACTTGCCACATGTTTTCAAATGCCTTAGTAAGTTGGCATAGCAAGAAGCAAGTTTATGTTGCGTTGTCAACCGCTGAGGTGAAATATGTTGCGGCCGGTAGTTGTTGTGTTTAAATCTTGTGGTTTAAACAACAATTACTTGATTTTTATATAAACTTGCAACATATTCCCGTTATGTGCGACGACATTAGCGCTATAAATCTGACCAAGAATCCGGTGCTACATTCACGAACTAAGCATATTAAGATTCACCATCATTTCCTACGTGATCATGTTGAAAAAGGTGATGTCGTATTCGAGCATATTGATAGTAAACATCAACTTACAGATATTTTCACAAAACCACTTACTACCGAACCATTTTTCAACATCCAAAGGGAATTGGGGATACTCGATATCTCTAATCTTGCCTAGCATATAATTTTTATTGCATGCATCTTATATACTATTACTCTAACCTTCATTTGGAGTTTCATCTCATAAGAGTGCATGGTTCATCAATCTACATGAGAGGTAATATTGTTCCTTTTCTTTCTCTTGCTTAGTGAGTCTACTTGTTGTTACTAGCACTCCAAATGACTAATATCATAGATGAACGAAGTAGTTTATCAACTCTCACTTCCAAAAATATACGTTGATCTTTTTCAATTACATGCTTATAGTGATGTTGTGCTAGTCCTTCTATATACGTGAAACATTTTCTATAGTGCATTTGGCTTGTTATGTATTATGTCATAAACTTTGGTTGGACATGTTATGATGTTAAATGAATCCTTGTTATATGTCACCATTATGGTTCATCTTTGCTTTTGGTTTGAGTGGTGATGACTTCATTTATCGCCTTGCTAGAGCACATGCGTGTGCAGCATTTCAGGAGCACCAAAAGCATATGTCACGTAGTCGTGTCACTTTTGTAGCAGCTCAAGGGTTTGTCTTTATGTTATATCTTTCATTGTTCATATTCTTTTATCTTATTTGACACTATGTGTAACAATTGTGTTTTATTGTTACTTGGTGTGGTTGTATTTATGTTTAAGCATTCTAAATCAATTTGCACATCATTCTATGTGATTCTTTTCATATTGATGCTCTTCTCTTTGCAAATTGCCTCTGTGTGGTATTTTGTGTTCATCTGTGATTATTGATACTTTTAGTCGTCTGCTTGTTCTCTTTTTCATGTTGTAAAAGGGGGAGAAGTATACAAGTGTTGAAGTTGGATGCACATTTTCAGGGGGAGTCTTCAAAAAGACAACAACGTCGCTAAACGCATTTGTCTCATGTTTTGCCTTAATAAAAAAGGGGGAATATGTGAGGTGCTTTTGTATTTTGAGTGATGTCGAAACTAGGATAATGCAGCATCATGTGTATTGGACGATATCTTCCCATTCTAGATGTGCATCTTGTCATTAGGAAGCATTCAAATGAGTTTGAAAGGGAGTCAACATCATATTTGCATTGAAAAACATGTTTTTGGGCATACAAGTCAGTACAGGCCGACCTATGCAAGAACAAGCAGTCCTATACGAGCTTTAACTTTAGTATAGGTCAGCACATGGACTTTTCAGGCTGGCTCCAATGAAGCAGTATTGAAGCATGTAGGTTGTAACACCCCCTTTCTATACCCCAAATGGATCTCAAATCATTTAGGAACATATTAAAATTTTCGTCAGAGTATAATTATAAACATAGTATAAAAGAGGTATGTCACATTATACATGAAATTAAAACATACAACACCTGCTCAACCAATGATATGCAACAGTGGGGTAACTTTGCAACAGAGGAACTTAGTCCTTACACCCACATCTCAATATCTAGAATAAAAGCGGAAAATCTAAACATTGAATAACATCAAACATATATACATACATGGATATATCATCAAGTGTTATCCACCAACATAATTCATGTTTATATAAACATTCATCAACAAGATACATGTACAAATGTATCACAAAAGAATCATAATCATCCTAGCTACCCGGTGCTACATATCAGAGTCGACCGACCAAAAGAATGAAGACATGCTTCACCAAAAAGACCACCAGCATACCTACTCTGCAATACCTCATAGAGCATCATAAAACAACAGAAGGGTGAGAAACACAATTATAATATAAATGCATATAATTATGTATCTTAGCATGAAAATACACATATACTACATTCTCACCACAATTCAACACAACCCACTCATATACATCACAATGTATATATATATATATATATATATATATATATATATATATATGTATATATATAACCAAGCATATTCATCATGCATACTTTCACAATTCTCACCATTTCACATAAACATACTTATTCATGTTTCTTCATCAATTCTAAATTATAAAGATGATAAATGCAAATCATAGAGTCCGACTCACGACCCTATGCAAATGCAATGCGGTACCGACTCAATCATCTCAAGTTCACTCAGGAACTTATTGGAACCATCGCTCGTTACCAATGTAACTCCCCGTCGGGCCTACGATGTTCACCCATTGCTCACACCTCACATAGGCACACAATGTTTATGGATTGCTCACACCTCACATAGGCACACAATCCGATTTATCACACCTCACATAGGCACACAATCCGATTGCTCACACCTCACCTAGGCACACAATCGTTTGTAATCATCGCTCACACCTCACTCAGGCACACGACGTTACCACAGATTCTCATTAGAATCACACAACACAAGAATGTACATCATTATGCTTCACATACAACATGACTCAAGACATTCTTGAAATGCATACATATTCACAATATATTCATGCATTCATCTCACACAATCACATACAATCTATATACATTCACATCAATGCACTATTGTATGATTCACATCCAAACCCACATTCAAAACGGTAAAAGTCGTTAAATAACACTATTCCCGATTTTCCGACTTATTTAATCGGCCAACGATCTCAAAACCATCATCACAAGCAAGAACATTTCATAAGCTCTCCAACGATATAAAGAACACTTAAATCGGAATTACGGTTCGAGAATTATGAATTTTTAAAGGAAAAGAAATTTAAAAAAAAAAACAAAAGCGCCCGGCGACAGGAACGTTTCACCCGGCGACGCTTCAACTTCGCCTTCACTTCGCCCCGCGAAGAAGGGGCGAAGGAAACCCTCAAAAACGTGAACCAAACCAGTAGCTTAACACTCTCTCGCCTCTCAATTTCGCCCGGCGAAAGCACGCACCGCCCGGCGCTCTGGGCATTTCGCCCGGTGATTCACACCAGACAGCCATGCTCAGCAGCGTGGCTTCATCATCAAAACCCCCATTTTCTCATTTTCCCACCTTTGATCATTCCCAACAGCAAAACCAATCATAGTTATGGATCATACACATATAGAGATCATTCTAAACACATTTTTATCGATTTTTAACCTTTAAAAACACCGATTACACAAATCGACCTAAAACTCACATATAACCCAAAACTCTACCAAACATAATTTTTCAACCACAACGATCATACATAATCACACACATGTATAGAATAATCGAGTTTCAAACCCTTACCCGATTAAATCGATTCCTAGAAGTTGATTTTCTTGATTTTTCTAGCTTTTCCTCTTTTCTTTCTCTTTTCTCCTCTTCCTTCTTCTTTCTCTCCTTTTTCTTTCTATTTTTCCTTTTTCTCTCTTTCTCTCCTATTTCCGCCTCTTATCTCTTTTTCTTTTCTATTTTCTTTTTACACAATTCAAATTAATTCATTTTCTCTCACAATTATATTTCCACTAAATTTTCTAACTTACCATTAATTGAGAAATGTCTAAAATACCCTCCATTCTAATTTCCCCGAAAACTCTCAAAAACGGTAAAATATCATAACATGTCAACATAGCATATTAACATACCAATTTCGCAATAAAATAATTTATCACTCAAATTAAATAAAAGACTCAACAAAATGAGAATAATCGAAATCGGGGCGTTACAGCCCTCCCCCACTTTAGAAATTTTCGTCCTCGAAAATATTACCTGATTCAAACAACTCCGGATACGACTCTCGCATCCTACTCTCTAATTCCCAAGTCATATTGCCTTCCGCAGCGCCTCCCCACGCTACCTTCACAAGTGCAATATCCTTGCCTCTTAGCTTCTTTACTTCACGATCCAAAATCCTAATCGGTAAAGCTTCAACCGTAAGGTTATCTCTCACTTCAACCTCGTCCATAGGAATAACATGTGACGGATCCGGAACATACTTCCGAAGTTGCGAAACATGGAATACATCATGGAAATTCGAAAGATTCGGAGGCAACGCCACACGGTAAGTCATAGCACCAACTCGTGCAGAAATCTGATACGGACCAATAAAACGAGAAGTCAACTTCTTCGACTTCAAAGCACGACCCACACCCGTAATCGGCGTAACTCTAAAAAATACATGGTCGCCTTCTTGAAACTCAAGATCTTTTCTTCTCTTGTCATGATAGCTCTTTTGTCTACTTTGAGAAGCTTTCATCTTTTCCCGAATAAACTTCACTTTCTCCGTCGTTTGTTGTACCATCTCCGATCCAACTATCGTCCTCTCACCGGTTTCATGCCAACACAAAGGTGTTCGACATCTCCGACCATACAAAGCCTCAAACGGTGCCATACTTATACTCGAATGAAAACTGTTATTGTAGGTGAACTCAATCAACGCCAAATAACTATCCCAAGCACCACCTTGCTCAAGCACACAAGCACGCAATAAATCTTCCAACGATTGAATTGTCCTCTCGGTTTGATCATCCATTTGCGGATGATAAGCCGAACTCAATCTTAGCTTAGAACCCAAAGCCTTTTGTAAACTCTCCCAAAACCTCGACGTGAATCTAGGATCCCTATCCGATACAATACTCTTAGGAATCCCATGTAACTTCACAACCACAAGAATATAAATCTCGGCTAACTTCTCCAAAGGATAACTAATATCAATCGGAATGAAGTGAGCAGATTTAGTAAGCCTATCAACGATTACCCAAATAGCATTATGACCTCTTTGCGTATTCGGCAATCCGGTAACAAAATCCATCGATATACTATCCCATTTCCACTCTGGAATGTCCAACGGTTGCATCAATCCACTAGGCTTTTGATGCTCCACCTTAGACTTTTGACAAGTTAAGCACGCATACACAAATTGAGCCACGTCCCTCTTTAATCCGGACCACCAAAAGATTTTCTTCAAATCTTGATACATTTTATTCTCTCCCGGATGAATACTTAAGTTACTTCGGTGTCCTTCTTCCAATATCACCTTTTTCAACTCCGCATTATCGGGAATACAAATACGACCACGAAATCTCAAAACTCCAAAATTATCAACCTTGAAATCCTCATTCTCATTCGTCATCAAATCAACGAACTTCAAATCCAACTTTTGCTTTTCACATACGGTTGCAATAAAATCATTCGTAACATGTAGCATACCAAGTCTCACACTTCCCGGCGTCATTTCACAAACCAAACTCAAGTCTCTAAAATTCTCCAAAAGTTCCCATTCCCTCATCATCAATGCGGACATATGTAACGACTTCCGACTCAAAGCATCGACTACCACGTTTGCCTTACCCGGATGGTAATTCAAACCAAAATCATAATCCTTCAAAAGCTCTAACCACCTTCTTTGTCTCATGTTCAATTCTTTTTTATCAAATAACTATTTCAAGCTCTTGTGATCGCTAAAAACTTTAAATCTTGCACCATAAAGATAGTGCCTCCAAATTTTCAAAACAAACACCACGGCCACTAACTCCAAGTCATGTGTAGGATAATTCTTTTCATGCACCCTCAACTGTCTTGAAGCATAAGCCACAAATTTTCCATCTTGCATCAAAACACCACCCAAACCAACCAATGAAGCATCACAATACACAACAAATGGTTCCGTCGGATTTGGCAAAATCAAGATCGGTGTCTTTGTCAACCTTCTTTTTAGCTCATTGAAACTCTCTTCACAATGAATATCCCAAATGAAAGTCTTTCCTTTACAAGTCAATTGCGTTAACGGAAGTGCCAACTTCGAAAATCCCTCAATAAACCTCCGATAATAACCTGCCAAGCCTAAAAAGCTTCGAATTTCCGTAACCGATTTAGGAGCCTCCCATAGCATCATCGCATCAATCTTGGATGGATCAACACTAATACCACCACCGGAAATAACATGCCCAAGAAAACTTACTTCCGGCAACCAAAATTCACATTTCGACAACTTAGCATATAATTGTTTCTCTTTCAAAATTTGCAACACAATTCTCAAATGCTCTTCATGCTCCTCTTGAGACTTAGAATAAATCAAAATATCGTCGATGAACACAACCACAAAACGATCTAACTGTTCATGAAAAATACGATTCATGTATTCCATAAACACACCCGGCGCATTAGAAACCCCGAATGGCATCACGGAATATTCGTAATGACCATACCGTGTCCTAAAGGCCGTCTTCTGAATATCCTCTTCTTTAACACGAATCTGGTGATATCTCGATCTCCAATCAATCTTGCTAAAAACACGCGCACTAACCAATTGGTCCATCAAATCATCGATCCTTGGAAGCGGATACTTGTTCTTAATTGTCACCTTGTTCAATTGTCGATAATCAATGCATAACCGCATACTTCCATCCTTCTTCTTCACCAACAATACCGGAGCACCCCAAGGAGAAACACTTGGTCTTACAAATCTCTTGTCCAACAAGTCATTCAATTGCTTCTTCAATTCTACCAACTCCGATGCCGACATACGATACGGTGCCATCGAAACCGGTCTAGTACCCGGAACTAGATCAATAGAAAACTCAACTTCTCTTTCCGGCGGTACATCCATAATATCCTCCGAAAACACTTTTGGAAAATCACACACCACTGGAAACACATCGAGCTCAACTTTACTCTCCACCGACAATGATGCAAACAAACCGAACAATTGAGCTTCGTCCGCTAGAAGTTTCTTCAACTCTTTAGTGGATATGAAACTCTCATCTTCATCATCTTCCAAAGAAGGAAACCTCACTAACTTGTGATAGCAATTTATATGAACTCGATTAAATCGCAACCAGTTCATACCCAAGATTACGTCCAAACCTTCCAACGGCAAACACACTAAATCCATCTCGAAGTCTTTACCATAAATGGTCAAAGGACAACTCACACAAACCAAAGAAGTAGTTACTGACCCCATCGATGGAGTGTCAATAACCATCTTACCATCCATCACAGACAACACAAGATTCAAATGCTTCGCGCACTCAGACGAAACAAACGAATGAGTCGCTCCCGTATCAATAATAGCAACTAAAGGCGTACTATTAATAAAGCATGTACCTTTAATCAAACGGTCTGCACTAGTAGTGTCCTTCCCCGCTAATGCAAACACCTTTCCGACCGCTTGAGCTTGCTTCGGCTTAGTACACTTAGTACTAAGTGACCCACTTCTCCACAATTATAGCACTTCACCATATTCCTTCTACAATCGGTAGTAGCATGCCCAAGACCTCCACAGTTAGAACGTTTCACCACGGTCTTCCTACACTCAAATGATTTATGACCTACTTCACCACACTTGTAACACTTAATGGAACCAGAACCTCCCCCTCCAGATCTCTTCTCAAAGTTTCCCCTATGCTTGCCCTTATCAACGGGTGTCACATAAGGTCCACTTCTAGCTTGTTGCTTTCCCTTCCTCTCATTCAAACTCTTGTAATGTGTAGAACGAGCCTTGCTATCTTCCTCGAAGATTCTACAACATTCCGTCAAATCCGTAAACCTTCTTATCCTTTGATATCCCACAGCTTGTTTAATCTCGGGACGCAAACCATTCTCATACTTAATACACTTTGAGAACTCAGCAGTAATTGCAGCATAGTGAGGATGGAATTGAACCAACTCCACAAACTTAGCGGTATAGTCCACCACGGACATACTACCTTATTTCAGTTCAAGGAACTCCATCTCCTTCTTCCCTTTCACACTTTCAGGGTAATACTTCCTCAAGAACTCGGTACGAAATAAATCCCAAGTTATCTCTTCATCATCCACCTCAAGAACTTGACGCATACCGACCCACCAATCGTCGGCTTCTTCCTTCAGCATGTGAGACCCAAGCCTCACCTTATTCTCCTCCACACAGTCCATAACTCTGAAGATCCTTTCGATCTCTTTCAACCAACCTTGAGCACCATCGGGATCAAATCTTCCTTTGAAGACCGGTGGTTGATTCTTCCTGAACTCGTCATTAGCATTCACATTCGGCGCACCTTGCACCGCCCTAGCCATTGCTTCCAAAGCAGCAGCCATCGCATTATCGTTTCTACCAGCCATATTCTGATCATTCCCAAAAATGACAACAAGGTTAAACAATAGTTCAACCATCACAACAACAAGACAGACACAACTGACTCAACACTGGCTCTGATACCACTTAATGTAACACCCCCTTTCTATACCCCAAATAGATCTCAAATCATTTAGGAACATATTAAAATTTTCGTCAGAGTATAATTATAAACATAGTATAAAAGAGGTATGTCACATTATACATGAAATTAAAACATACAACACCTGCTCAACCAATGATATGCAACAGTGGGGTAACTTTGCAACAGAGGAACTTAGTCCTTACACCCACATCTCAATATCTAGAATAAAAGCGGAAAATCTAAACATTGAATAACATCAAACATATATACATACATGGATATATCATCAAGTGTTATCCACCAACATAATTCATGTTTATATAAACATTCATCAACAAGATACATGTACAAATGTATCACAAAAGAATCATAATCAACCTAGCTACCCGGTGCTACATATCAGAGCCGACCGACCAAAAGAATGAAGACACGCTTCACCAAAAAGACCACCAGCATACCTACTCTGCAATGCCTCATAGAGCATCATAAAACAGCAGAAGGGTGAGAAACACAATTATAATATAAATGCATATAATTATGTATCTTAGCATGAAAATACACATATACTACATTCTCACCACAATTCAACACAACCCACTCATATACATCACAATGTGTGTGTGTATATATATATATATATATATATATATATATATATATATATATATATATATATATATATATATATATAACCAAGCATATTCATCATGCATACTTTCACAATTCTCACCATTTCACATAAACATACTTATTCATGTTTCTTCATCAATTCTAAATTATAAAGATGATAAATGCAAATCATAGAGACCGACTCACGACCCTATGCAAATGCAATGCGGTACCGACTCAATCATCTCAAGTTCACTCAGGAACTTATTGGAACCATCGCTCGTTACCAATGTAACTCCCTGTCGGGCCTACGATGTTCACCCATTGCTCACACCTCACATAGGCACACAATGTTTATGGATTGCTCACACCTCACATAGGCACACAATCCGATTGCTCACACCTCACATAGGCACACAATCCGATTGCTCACACCTCACCTAGGCACACAATCGTTTGTAATCATCGCTCACACCTCACTCAGGCACACGATGTTACCACAGATTCTCATTAGAATCACACAACACAAGAATGTACATCATTATGCTTCACATACAAAATGACTCAAGACATTCTTGAAATGCATACATATTCACAATATATTCATGCATTCATCTCACACAATCACATACAATCTATATACATTCACATCAATGCACTATTGTATGATTCACATCCAAACCCACATTCAAAACGGTAAAAGTCGTTAAATAACACTATTCCTAATTTTCCGACTTATTTAATCGGCCAACAATCTCAAAACCATCATCACAAGCAAGAACATTTCATAAGCTCTCCAACGATATAAAGAACACTTAAATCGGAATTACGGTTCGAGAATTATGAATTTTTAAAGGAAAATAAATTAAAAAAAAAAACAAAAGCGCCCGCGACAGGAACGTTTCGCCTGGCGACGCTTCAACTTCGCCTTCACTTCGCCCGGCGAAGAAGGGGCGAAGGAAACCCTAAAAAACGTGAACCAAACCAGTAGCTTGACACTCTCTCGCCTCTCAATTTTGCCCGGCGAAAGTACGCACCGCCCGGCGCTCTGGGCATTTCACCCGGCGATTCACACCAGACTGCCATGCTCAGCAACGTGGCTTCATCATCAAAACCCCCATTTTCTTATTTTCCCACCTTTGATCATTCCCAACAGCAAAACCAATCTTAGTTATGGATCATACACATATAGAGATCATTCTAAACACATTTTTATCGATTTTTAACCGTTAAAAACACTGATTCCACAAATCGACCTAAAACTCACATATAACCCAAAACTCTACCAAACATAATTTTTCAACCACAACGATCATACATAATCACACACATGTATAAAATAATCGAGTTTCAAACCCTTACCCGATTAAATCGATTCCTAGAAGTTGATTTTCTTGATTTTTCTAGCTTTTCCTCTTTTCTTTCTCTTTTCTCCTCTTCCTTCTTCTTTCTCTCCTTTTTCTTTCTATTTTTCCTTTTTCTCTCTTTCTCTCCTATTTCCTCCTCTTATCTCTTTTTCTTTTATATTTTCTTTTTACACAATTCAAATTAATTCATTTTCTCTCACAATTATATTTCCACTAAATTTTCTAACTTACCATTAATTGAGAAATGTCTAAAATACCCTCCATTCTAATTTCCCCGAAAACTCTCAAAAACGGTAAAATATCATAACATGTCAACATAGCATATTAACATACCAATTTCGCAATAAAATAATTTATCACTCAAATTAAATAAAAGACTCAACAAAATGAGAATAATCGGAATCGGGGTGTTACATAGGTTCTGCCTACAGGTTGCATCACAGACTACCAGATAGGATGGCCCATGGCCTTCACAGGCCGACCTATTACCTTCATAACCTGACCTAAACGACACGCATAGGTCGACCTCTATGTTTTTCCCATCCAAAAACTTCAGTTTTACATGACATCAATCATCTCATGTGTATGTGTTTTTTATGCATCACCAACCCCATTACATTCCAAGAGTTTGTGCTTTGGTTCACTTTGACTGCAAGTTAGGGTTTTGGCACCAAGAAGCTCAGGAGTTGACCAATCAAGGGTAAAGTGATCCTAAACTCTCCAATATGATTAAGAGTCTCCTGTCATCAACAATCAAGGGCCAGATTTCATCAATATTATTTCA
Organism: Lathyrus tuberosus; assembly: GCA_022829125.1. Lineage (NCBI taxonomy): Eukaryota > Viridiplantae > Streptophyta > Magnoliopsida > Fabales > Fabaceae > Lathyrus > Lathyrus tuberosus. Next base: position 3,842,267 of record JALAZF010000353.1, read on the forward strand.
TCAAGCCCCAAGTCATCAGATGCACCCAAATTAGGGTTTTGACCTAATTCAGTCCTAGGTTGACTTTCTGAGCAAGGCATGATTCTACACCTCAAGACATGTTTCAAAGACCTCAATGAAATCATCTTAACCCATTCATATGATTGAATTGATTCAAGAAGCATGATCCATTGACAAATGATGAATTTAAGTTCATCTAGAAAAAGTCAATTATTCATCGAAGTCAAAGTTTGACTTTTGAGATTTTTGGTCAAACATGGACTCCACAAGTCAAGGATCATGAAAATATGATGGATGATTGCATTTGATCAGGATTAATCAAGAAAAACAAGAAAAGATTCAAAGATTTGAAAATTAGGGTTTCCAAAATTTTTCTAAGTTATGGAACTTCATGTTCAAATGCCCTACTTTCCAAGACTATAACTTCTTCCTCAAGCATTCAATGAAAACACTTGAGGAATCATTTTAAAGATGGTATTACATACTTCAATTTGGTGAAAGAATAAACTCAAAAGCATTTACCAATTGAAAGTTATGATTGTGCAAAGTTAAGGTTTTTCAATGTGTGAAAATGTCCAACACTTAGAAAATTTTCTAAGTATCAATCAGTGAAAAGTCCAATTTTGTTGGCCATTTTTCTCTATGATCCAAATTGTTTCTTTCCAAGTGATCAACATCAAAATTGTAGTATTTGATCTCATCTTTCCAATGGTACCAAGAGCAAGAAAAGATCTTTCTGGATCATGAAGTTATGAATTTGCCAAGTGACCATGGTAAAGACATTTTGACTTAGGTAGAATTGCACAACCAGGATTTCACACGATTTTGATGATACTTTTACCAACTTTACAAACATTTTCTGAGCTTGTCATCAACTAGAAACTTGTTCCACTCCATGAAATCTTCCCAAGGATATCAAGTTCTGCAGAAATTGATCTTGGTTCATCATACAAAAACATCATCCAACATGCTGACTTGTTCTACTTTGGATATTGGACAAAAGGTCCCTTTTCACTTCCAACCACTTTCCACGATTCAAGGAAAGCATGTCTGAACCAAGATCAACTTGTACAAGCTAAAAGCCATCAGAAACATGTGAGGAGAAGTAAACTTGCAAGCTAGAAAGCAAAAGCATGGATACTTGTACTTGAATCCACTTTATGTAAAAGTTGAATTATCTAATGGATCTTGCTTCAACTTTGTCCAAATCCTTCTCATTTGCATCATATCTTTCCTCCTATAAATACTGCTTCATTTCCTCAGCAAAACACACAAGCATTGAGCAAGAAATCCCTCATAATCTCAGCAAGCATACCACATTGTATCTTGTTCTTCATTTTCCATCCAAACCACAAAACCTTCCAAAAACCTCCACAATCACAAAACCATCAAACCAACCATCCAAACACACCACAAGTCATCCATAGAAGTTGTCTAAACCCTCCAAAACACCAGAAAAACCTCCCATCAAAAAGTCAACTCTCTCTTGGTCATTTTGTTGACCAAGGAGCCAAAACTCCCTAAAACTTAACTCTTGCCATTTCCATTCAACCTACCACTTTAAACACTTCATAAACACATCATACAGACTATTCTAACTATCACATTCTATCTGTAACACCCCTAACCTGAAGATCAATTTCTCACTTTTGTCACTTGTAAGAGGATTCGAGCCAGAAGATTGGAGCAGTTTCAACACAAACCAAGCATTGCAATAGCATCCTAGAAGCTCAGTGAAGTTGTTTGCATCATCATTCACCATTTGGAAGTGCATTTGAAGAGGCATTGGACCTACTCCAATAGGTAATTTGTTCATTTCTAAAACTTCATGATTAGGGCATCATTTTCATTCATTTAAGTTGTTAAATTACTTGCCATGATGTAGTGATTAAAACCCTTTTGCTAATTGTCCTTAATCAGTGATGTTTGTGATTTCATGTTGATTTTAAGTTCTAGGGTTCTTACTGATGTCTGAGTGATTATTTGCATTCGAGTGAAAGTAAAATAAATTGAGTGGTACCATTAAATTCCTTGTGAAATTCTGAGCAACTTTTATTTTTATACTTTTCAATTTGGTTGAGAAATGAAGAAGATAGAATCTGAGGAAGGTTTGAAAATGTAGGTTTGGTCATAGGGAAGAAGAAGATCAGGGTGGAGTGAAAATTCTTTTTAAATATCATGTTTTATATTTTATTTATTGGTTGCAACTTATTAAAAGAATTGGTATTGCGTCCCAGTGGTAATACGCTCGTTTGTGTGTTTGTGTGAAAGGTCTTGGGTTTGAATCCCCCTCGCCCCAGACTTTTGTCATTTTTATTTTTTTGTTCATTTTTTGACTTGGATCTTCACATATTATATCTTGCGCGCACCCTATATAATAATGAAGCACATGGCCTGGTGGATAGAGTTTTAGGTTGTCACTCCTAGGGCATGGGTTCAAACCTCATTGGAAGCATCCCTTTCTTTTTATCACCTTTTCCATTTTTCTTTCCTTAATTATTTCTTAAATTAATTTTAATCATTCTATCTAATTTTAAATCTTCCTATTTTATTTTTAATGCATCAAATATCAAAAACATTTTTATTATTTTATCCCACCCATTATTTTTTTTCATCAATATTAAATATTAATTATTTTTATATTGTTGTCATTTCTTTTAAAATCAACTTTAAAAATCATCAAAAATTGTTTTCATGTCCTTTTCATTTTTGCTTCTCCCATTTAAAATGTCTAAAGTATTGTCTTGCATTTTGGTTTGTTAAATTCCATGTTCACATGCTATCTCTTTTATTTTCATTAATTGTTAAGATGTTTTCAAGTGGTTTAAACACGAATGCTTATACTTTGTTTAGGGTTTTGTTTGGTCCTTGATCCATCCCTTTAATCTTTGCTCATGTAAATGTTGTCTTGTGGTATGCTCGTGCTTAATGCCTCCTTTGTTTTGCCTTGAATACTTTGAATGGTTGAAATTGTTCATATTTGTATCAAAGACATCCATGTGCTTATAACTTGTTTCTTACCCTAATTTTCATCCTTAAGTTAATGCTTGTCCTTGTGTATACATGTTGTGAATTGTTGAACCATGTTTGCTCTAGATAATTCACAAGTGATCTTAATTTGATTTAAGTCATGACTTGGAACTTAACTTGTCTTGTTGAAACATGCCTTGTAAATAGATGCATCCATTTCCTTTGTTCACTTAAGTTTTGAATACCATGATCAAATGTGTTGTTTATAAACCTTGTCCATGTTTGGTTGAACCATGTTAACCTTGCTTGTATCATATTCTCATGCTTAATTCTTTTGTTGAATAATAGTGTATAATTTTTTATCATGCTGCCTAATTCCAAGGGAAGGACTCATTATTGACATTATTGTCATTTGCATATGCATATTTACATTCTTGTATATATATCTCATATCTTGTAATCCTTGACTTGTTATCCCTTAGGAAGTTTCCCTTAGGATCATTTACAACTTAGACAATTCAATTAGGGTTTCCCCTTTCTCAAACTCAAAACCACTTTCAATAGAAACCTTTAACTTAGGTCATTGATTCTCAAACTTTCTTTTCTTAATAAAATTCTTCAAGACATCTTAAGCATATTAAAACCTTTTTCATAAGACTAAAGGACTCAAACTCCTTCAAAAATTTTGGCCACTTGGCTTTTCACTTTAAAACATTTTCTCAAAAAAAGAGATTAGACATGATTCATCTGTTATTGAGATATAATTCTCCTACTTCATAACATTGTTGATATTGATGTCGATTCTTTTCCACTTGAGAGAAGTATGTTGCATACTTGTCGATTCTATATCCAAGTTGAAGCCCTTCTCTCATTGTGAAGCAAAGATCCATCTTCCACATGTTTGTGGTGGTTTAGTTGAGTATTCTCCTTAAGATGACAACTTGTCTCTTTTCCTAAAACCAACCAACAAACATGCTTTCACTCATAGTTAGCTGGACTACGATTGCCCTGACTTCCTATATAGGATACGTAGGCACAAGATTGGGAGATCTTGGTGAGCTACCTTTTTCTTTTCTCCTATTTCACAAAAACAATAAAAGACATTTCTATTCTCATCTCCCCAATCAAACCTAATTAACAAAAAAACTTTCACTATAACACAAATTCAATAAGAGGTTCCTATAGGATACTATAAATACTTAGGGTGCTAATACATTCCCTTAGTATAATCAACCCACGTACCTTAGATCTCTTTATTGCGTTGTGTTGCATTGCATATTTATGGGTTATTCTTTCTTTTCCCCTTCCCTTGGATAAATTAAATATCGATGGTGATATCTTAAGATTTGTAAAGCCTAGCAAACTCAATAGCCATGGTCTCCGATTCTCACCGCGACACTTTGTGTGTTTCAAATAAGAAAACCAAGGTGGGGGTTTCCTTCAAGATGGGGCTAATTTAAAGGTTTTGGAAGAGATCACGTCAACATAGATTTAACCGAATGAAAGCCTTGGGACAAGATGGATTCCTTGCAAGAGAGTAGCACGAGACGGTGAATTGTGTTCGGGAATCTCGGGTTTTAACAAGTTGCGTGCTCGGGATAATCGGAGGATTGTAGCCGCATTGTTGGTCACTTGATCAAGCTTTGATCAAGGGTTAAAGGTGGAAGAATCAACACAAAACAATAGGGTTTTTGGGGTTTGCATTCTTCATCTCTTGTATAAACATTTTTTTGCAAAGAAAAGGTTAATAGAACTATCTCAATTCGATTTTGAATTGAGGGCAGACGGTCTCATAGCGAGGCTGATTGGGGAACTTCCTAAACAAATATTGGCGTCTCTCTCTCTCTCTCTCTCTCTCTCTCCATCTCTTTATTTCTTTTATTGTTGATTACGCAATTTATCGATTTCGTTGTTGTTTGTTCAATTCGATTGGAAATTGTTTTCTACTATCTTTTAAAGGTGTTGTTGTTGATATAATCACAATCACTTTGATTGTGATAAATTTTAACGTCAATAAAACAAACGATATTTTCAATTGTTATCGATCACACATCAAGTGTTCGATAAATTGTTTGTGTGTATTTTGTTTGCATTTTGGTTCATTGGATATACGAGTTATGATTAGCATTGCATTTAATTGATTTGTAGCTTGATCATTGTTGAACATTTACGTTCGTTATCACTCTGTTTGGTTTGCGTTATGCATATTGCTTTTCAATAGTAGGTTCGGTTATACGATTTGATCCAGTTTTTTTTCTGCTGCACGTTGTTTTGAAAACAGATTTTTGCCAAAAGTTTTTGGTTGTAAAATTTGTGATTTATTCACTCTCCTCTAGATTGAAGCCTATCGTCTAACAATTTGATCCAAAATTGTGCTCCAATTTTCCATAGGTGAGTGATTCGAATCAACTATAACACATGATTTAAATAAAATACAAAAATATCCAAATTCAAATGTTCTAACTTGTGAATCAAGCTACTCATGTGGAAATGACAAAATAGTAATTTCTTAGGCTAAAAAAACAAAGAAATACCAACAAGGATCAAATGAATATAATTATGGAATGTAGAGGTTTTTCAGTGGTACAATCTAGTAGCCGAAGCGATCACAACCAAATGAAAATGAATAGTACAATCACACAAATGAAAAGAATAATCATACAAATTACAAATACACAATCAAGCAATAATCGAATTGTAAATTATCAAAACACAAATTGATACTAAACCACATAAACGATACCAAAGAATACTTTGTTATTTCAAATACATGAGAAAACATGAAAATAGTGATTGTGATATTTTTATAAATACTTCTTATATGTGGTACGCATAGTTTAACACCCCAAGTATATATGGTAAATTGGGCATGAAAAGATTGTATTGAGATGTTGAGATATCCTATTGCAATTTACTTGTACTAGATATAACTTATACTTATTGAGTTAAAAACTTGCTAAACCAAATGTTTTTTTTAATACTGAGAATGACACGATAGTTATGCTATTAATTTTGTGGTATTTTCTCTATAGGTTCAGGTAGTTGTTACAACTATATGTGGTACTAAAAAAGATCTTATAAAGTGCCTCGTACCAACATATATATAAGATTTCTCTTTTCCTTGAGCGTATCTTCGCTCAAAAGGATGAATCAAATTTTCCTTGAGCGTCTCTTTGCTCAAAATGATGAATCGAATTTTCATGACGTTGTTCAATACACAATGACAATTTTTGAAACAAAACTATAACAGTGTTCGATATGAAATAATGTTTAATACATGTTGACGTTGATCAACATGGGACAAAGTTCTACACACAATAGAGTTTAATACCCGACGACAATGTTCGACACATAACAATGTTCTAAACGCAACAATTTTTGATATGCAGCAATGTTGAATACATGTTGGTGTTGTTCAACACACGAAAAGTGCTACACGTAACAAAGCTTAATACACGGAAACAATGTTCGAAACACAACTGTGTTCTACACGCAACATTGTTTGATATGCAATAATGTCAAATACATGTGGACGTTGTTCAACACAGGACGAAGTTCTGCACACAACAGAGTTCAATACACAATGACAATGTTTGACACACAACAGTATTATACACGCAATAATGTTCGATATGCAGCAATGTTTAATACATGTAAGCGTTGTTCAACATGCGATAGAGTTCTACACGCAACAATTTAATACACTGCGGGAATGTTCGTGTAACACCCTGTATAATATATATTTATAATAATACCATACAAGTGTTATTATCTAGTACTGACACCAATCATAAGTGCCTAGTGGCATAATTTACATAAACTTGACCATCTCTAAAACATAAAAGGCAACTTATGGTACAAGATATCGAAAGTTTCCAAAATAATAAAACTAAGATCTGAGTACAAGATTCATCATTGTACAAAATACACAATACGCAATGCACAACGAAATAAGCATATCTAAGCTTCTCTTGAAACATCCATGCAAAGCTCCACATGCAAACTAAACCTGCAAACAATACCTGAAAAATAACAACAGTAATGGGGTGAGATAATAATCTCATTGAGTTCCCCTATCTTATGGGTTCACTCGGATCTACAATATTCTAGCCAATTCTATCTAAAGTCAAAAGGAAAAGGGATAAGACTTTAGTTCACACAATTCGCAACGTATGGAAACATGTCTCTTGAGTTCACCAACTCAAACAATCACTAATCGGAAACCATACCAAGGTAAACTTCCCCGCCGCCTCACCTACGTCTAGGAATTTTAGCGTGGGTCACAAATCCTTGTATATAATTTGACCTACAAAATGGATTCGAATTCAAGGTTATTCCCACATGAATTGTCACTTCCCATGGGACCACCCCCATCTCAAGTCTCTTACCCATAGGCTCTATTCGTACTACGCGCAGGATAAATGAATGAATTCAGATTCAAGGTTATTCCCACATGAATCTTCAGTTCCCATGGGACAACTCCCATCTCAATACTTTTTCCATAGGCTCCATTCATTTAAGGGAACTTCTGCCAAAGTAATGGTGCGTACATCCCAAAGGAGCTCTACATAAGCATCAACTCTTGGTATGATACAAGTCAAGGGTTGTTTTCGACTATGTGATAAAACACAACACAACATGATTGTATTCGATAATCACAAGGTGAACACATTCACCTTAACCACAAATAACATAAATCCACACATGTTCCATATAAAGCTCTCCTCACACCTAGACAACTAGTTGCCAACAATGCACACCTAGGCATCGTCGCACAAGCATTGCCATTTATGTTATTCATCATGTCCTAATAACCTTACTAATTCATTCCATTAATTAATGTCAAGGGTTTCCTTACCATTCTCATAGTCTTTTAAGCATGTTATCACACAATCACATTCATATATATACCATGCATAAACATATATGGTAAAATAACATAATGTATCAAAGCACATACATCTCACATAAGGCATAAAATCATTATTATTGATCTACGAACATTCTCGGTTAATTTATGATCACGTAATAGATAGGTCTTTCGGAGCCAAGCCCCTCACCAAGGATCAAACCAATCACATAGTGCTCAACACAACACTAGGTGTGCATCTTCGCCTATTCACATGATATTCCATATTTTTTGAATTCAAGGCCATCCAATCAAACTAATTCATATAGCCAAGTTTCAATTTTTATCATGTAGAGCATTGGAATAACTTTCCAACACTTTCGACTGGGTTTCGATCTGAGCTACGGTTCAAAAGTTATGAAGAAAACAAAACAGGAAATATACTGCAGGGTTCACAGTGCAAAGCCTAGGAGAGGTCCCTTGCCTTGAGTTCGCAGTGCAAACTCTAAGCGAAGCTGGAAAAATGATGACAGTAACAAAAGACCTCATTGCTCGCAGTGCGAGGCCTGGGCGAACTTTCGCATCCACTTCGCTGACAGCTCGCAGTGCGAGCGTAGCAGGCTGATACTTTCGCTTGGGGTTCGCAATGCGAACTATGCGTTTTTCAAAATTCCAGCAGCGTGTAAAAATAGGTGCATCCACGGTCAAACCACATACCCACATGTTTATGAAGCATACAGTCACCCAATAATCATAGTATAACATGTTATAAGCATGAAATTCATTAAAACAACATGTATCAACATAAAGATTCACATTTATCATACTTTCACACAAAACCCTAACCCACCATATTCTCATATTTTTCCCCCAATGCTATAATATCTAATGGAACTCGCCTCTTTAAAGAAGAAGATGATGAACTTATGATGAAGATGATGAATCCAAGCTTTCCCACAAGTTCTCCTATTCTTTCCCTCTTTCTCTCTTCTTTTTTCTCCCTTACCAACTTTCTTTCTATTCTTTCCACCAATTATATATAACATATAATATATCCTCAATTGATATTTTGTCATCTAACACCAATTGACCAAATAATAGAGTTACCAAAATATCCTCTCTTCTACTTATTAATATTGGTCTATCTCTTTTATCAATAATTGACCTCTTCAGAGTCTGCTAGCTACTCTATTGATCCCCATAGACGACACTTAGAGCACTTAAAGGCTTCAATAAATCCAACTGATACTCAATTGGGCATTTAAGGAAATATGGGATATTACAGTTCGATAAGCAACTACACACAATAGTGTTCGATACACACCAATATCTGATGTACGACATCAACATTCTACACTGAGTAGTATTTCGATACGTGACAATGGTATTCGGCACAACATATATGACATTAGAATACATAAACATCAACAAGAAAAGTAATTGAAGCTAGAAAATTATACATTTCTTAAAAAGCAAAATTCAAACAAATTTTGAGAGATAGACGAAATTGTGATTCTCTAAATTAAAATTAAAATCTACAAAAGACAGAAAATGCATTACAGTCAAATTGAAAAATAAATAAATGAATAAGAGATTCGATAAAACACACATACCATAACCATTTTTGTATGGATAAAGGTGAGTAGAAATGTTTATGTGGGTTATGTTGTTATAAAGAAGGTAGAAAAAATAAGAGGGAAGAAAGCGCAGGTAAATAAAAGATATTTGTGGATTTTTTCTTTAAACATGAGTATTTCATTCCAAATATAATTTTCTCATCTTGGTCCCATGGAAATAAAATGGCCAAAACGTGGGTGAAATAGTTTTTTTGGATATTATTTATTCCAAGACTCTTTTTTTTTTCATTTACCAAACAAAGGGATAGTTAATTCCAACTACATAATCCCATGAATCTTTATATTAGCACCGAAACAAACACATCTTTAGTTTTATTTAAGGAGAAAATGGGTATTTTCCCTTTTGAGTATAAGTAAAAAAAACTCAAACTCCAATTTTTTTGTTGGAAAAGCTAAAAATGAATTCATTAACTAAGCACAAGGTGTGCTAAAAACATAGAGTCAAACAAAATACATAATACAAGCAAAAGTCACCTTCCAACTTAAATCACAAAAGCAATATTGCACCACTAACAATAATTAAACAGCCACTCCCACAAGTAGAGTAGCTACTGAAGAATCAAGCTTCTCAAATGTGTTTTGATGAAGACAACAACATTATGCAACCTGATCCGATGTGCTCGAACGGGTCCACGCGGGCTGGTCGTTATGGAGGTGTCCGGATGGGTGCTGGTCGTACTGGCTGTCCGGTAAGTGATTGAGGAGAGGTGGTGGTGTACCTGCAAGGCACTCCGACGCTCAAGTAAGAAAGGGTCAGAAGAAAGGGGCAAGTACAAAGTATTAGTTCGTAGGTTGAATATTTGATACCTGACCCTCTCAAGTGAGAGGGTTTATATAGGGCTCTAAGCGCGTGGCTAACGGTCCTATTTTCGGGGCAAAACAACCGCTTTCCCTAAAGAATCAGTCGCTGCCCAAACTAGCCGTTACGACGGGCAGGGTGTCCAAAGCTAGCTGTTATGCCGGGCATATGCTTAGTTTCGGGCACCTGCCCATGGCTGTGCGGGGAGCGCTGAAGCTGTGTGTCGGGCTGAATGTCCGGGGAGGAAGGTTATGTTCCTTGCCTGGTAGGAGGGGCAGAATGGTAACTTTTGTCCTCCTGCGGATTGGACTTAGGCGATTTGGGCCGCTCTGTAGCAGAGGCTAATTGGGCCAATTCTATCCATTGGTCCAGTCCAGAACAGGAGCCCCCCAAGTCGTTGCTCCCGAGCATGTGAGTGATGACTTAATGACTCCTCGTTGTCCCGGGGGACTATTATGAAGTCGTCGTTGGATGCGAGGACGATTGTCTCGAGGTGCTCGTGGTTCTCCGTGTCCGCGATACTCGTGGTCGAATCCCTCTTGCCCGGTATTCGGGGAGGTGACGCGTCAGATGGAATGGGAAACGTTGGGTCGCCACGTGTGCATCGAGACCTGTGTAGCAGTTAAGTAGGTAATCATGGCTAGTGGGTCGTCATTATTACCTACGGGCGCGTGTGTGCACGTGCCTCTTGGTATAAAATGGGGGAAACCGTCCCATTTTTCACTTTTCCCTTTCTGATTCTTCCTCGTCGCCGCCTTTGTTCTTGTCTGTCATCGGCTCCAAGCAACCGGCCACCGCAACAAGTTTCGAGCAGTTGCTTTTCTTCCAGTAAAATCAAGTAAGTTTTCAGATTTTCTGTTTTTTTTGCTTCCTCTTGTTGTTAGTGGTAGGTTGCATGTGGCTAGGGTTAGTTTTAGATGACAAGATAGGTAGATTTCCGGCGAGTGTTGGTGGTGGGCAGTGGTTTTGCCCTTTTGCTGCGCCAAGCATCTCATCGGAGTAGGTAGTGCGCTAGGTGGGCGTGGTGGTCCACGTGGTGGTTGTGAGTTGTGACCACCGCGTCTTATCGTTTTCTGGGGTACTTGGTGAGTTTCCTAGTAGGATGTTTCCAGATTCCGGTGGAGTTGTGCGATTCCTGGCGAAGCTTCAACGGAATCTGGGCATATGTGCGGGGAGGTTACTCATAGGAAGTTGACATGTCTCGGGCATCTCTTCGCGGGGATGTTTTGTTCTTCTTTGCTCGATGTTGGGGCCTAGGCCGGGGACGTTGTCCCTAGCCTTTCGCGCGCCCTTTCACTTGACTTAGCGGTGGAAGGGTGGATTTGATTTCCTGTCGAATTCACTGTCTTTCTCTGCTTTTTCAGGTGATCATAGTGGCGATGGAGCCTGAGAGGGAGGTTATACCCGTTACGTCCGAGGAGGAAACTGTCTTCGAGGAAAGTAGTAGTGCAACAGCCTCGAGCTCCGCGTCCTCGAGCTCGACGGCCTCGAGTTCCGCAAGCGAAGTTGAGGAGGGAGCTGATGGAGCCGAGGAGGAGGAGGACTTAGACGTTGCTGAGGGAGACGTGATGGAGGAGGACACTGATGGCTTTTTCCCGGAGGAATGGGAGGTGGCGGAACCTTCCGAGCATAAGTCCTCGTTTGCCAGGTACGCGGGGGACGTCTTCACCGAGGTAGGGCCAGTTGGGGAGTGGAGAGTGCTTCTGCCAGATACGGAAGAGCGGGTCTGTTCGGACTTCGGGGACTACTTTTCCATGTATAAGTATGCGTTCAAGGAATTGAGGTTGAGGTTGCCTTTCACCGACTTCCAGCGGTCGGTGTTCGACCATCTGAAGTTGGCACCTTCCCAGCTCCACCCTAATTCGCTGGCCTTCATACGGGCTTTTGAGTTGGTGTGCGAGCACCTTGCTTTGGGGACCACCATCCCTTTGTTCTTTGCTATTTTCCACCTTCAGCGGCAGCTAACGGGGAAGAAGTACAGATGGGTCTCTTTGAAGCAGCCCAAGAAACTGTTCAAGCCGTTCTTGGAGTCCATCCGACACTTCAAGGCGCGGTACTTCATTGTTGAGCCGTTGTCCGAGGCTGCTAAGGACAGCACGTACTGCTGGGAGGTGGAATGTGATGAGAACGGGGATGAGTTGATTAACGAGGAAGGGAAGTACATTGGGGAGAGAGTGTACAAGTTCCCAATCCGCTGGACGCCCGACCACTTCTCAAAGAAGCCTGGCGCCTATGTCTTTGAACCGAGCGATTTACGCGGGCAAGATGCCGCGTCTTACGAGGCCCTGGTAAAGTGGGTCAACTCCTTTCAGCTCGTGACCTGTTGGACGAGCAAGAATGATCCTATCCTCGAGGAGGATGGGAGTCAGAGGGTTGAGAGGAGGTTTATCAACGTGAAGGCACTGCTGGAGTGCAAGACTTCTGCGGACGTAAAGAAGCTGCTCGGTAGTCATAGTTGTTTATATCTTGTTTGTGTTATTTCCTTTCCTGATGACTGATGTGTTTGTTTCGTTTGTGCAGGTGAGATGCCTCAGGCCCGTGACCGTGTGGTGAGGAACGCCATGGCGAGGGGCAAAGCTGGACCGACTCCCTCCAAGACCCGGGCTGCTGCTGGTGCTCGTGCACCCCCTGCTATTCAAGCCGCCCCGGGGACATCCTGTTCTCCCACTCCCTGTCCACGGGATTCTCCGCTGCCTTTGGTCGGGCGGCAGAAGCATCTCCGGACAACAGATACGGTGGATCTGAGGGGGGCAGTTGAGAAGGGGAAGTTCGAACTTCCTCCGTGCATCAATGATGTGAGGTTCTTCGAGGGTAATACCTTGGTTGTTCCTCGGGCTGAATCTCTTAGCCTGGGGAACATGGATCGCGCGGGCAAAAGGGAGATGGTGGCCAGGGATGCTTCTGCCCTTGTGAGGATGCTCGAGATGGCAGCTGTGTACGCTGAGGGAGACCACGTGCTCGAGGCTGAGCTTACTGCTGCTCGAGCCTCCGAAGCGACGCTGAAGGAGGAGGTCCGGCGTGCCCGTGAGGCGAAGAAGAAAGCCGAGGAAGAGGCGACAACGCTGAGGGAGGAGGTCACCAAGCTAAGGTCGGAGAAGAAGGCGTCCGAGGAGTTGAACGCAGAGTTGATGGCGGCCAACGCCCCGGGTGATGACGAACCAGAGGAGATAAGAGTGTTGAAGACTCTGGCAAAGCTGGTCGCTGGCATTCTGCAGGCCGAGGATGATGGTATTGCTGTGGCCGCGGAGTCTTTTGACAGTGCGGTGGCCCAGTTGCGAGTGGTGAACCCTGGGCTCAAGATTTCGACCGGGGGTACTCACTACCTAGCTCGTGTGGAGGGTGGCCGCATTGTCCTGCCCGAGGGTCTTGTTCTCGATACTCCCGAGGAACATATCGAGGAGCAGCCTGTGGAGGAGCCGAGGCCTGAAGCAGCGTCAACCGAGCATGTGGAAGACTGAAGAGTTTTTGTTGCTTAGCTGTATCTTGTCCGGCCTGCGTGCCGTTGAACTCGTTGTAATCTTATTTTTGTTCTGGGGGCGTGGCCCCTTTTTAATGTAACAAGCACAATCATTGGCCCTTGTGGCCTTTTAATTTAATGCCCGGTTAATTTATACAACTTCTGTTTATACTGTTGTATTTTGTTTTAGTTGTGTATGCGTGACTGCCCGTCGGAGGGTGTGTTTGTCAACAAGACTTATTTTTGACAGATTGCTCGTTGCGTTATGAATTCGCCAGTGCGGGGAACTGGTCGAACAGCCGGGGAAGATCCTGGCGAGGTTGCGAATCTCAGGTCGCAATTGAGGCCTGAGGTCGTGGCGTGAACGTCCCATCGTGAGCTGGGGTTCTGCCAATCATTGTACTTGGGCGAAGGCGGTGCTCGATCGAGGATCGCCGACGAACGGAGCTCCGACTCATTTATTTGAGCGGGATTCCACTTTGTACGTACGCGTCGTTTGTACCTGAACGAGCGTGATAGCCGTTAGACGGCCTTGTGACGCGAGGAAGCTTCTTGTGCCTTTTAGCTGTAGTATTGCTTAAGTTTTTCAGCGTTCCATGGTCGAGGGAGCGTTTCCCCGTTGAGGTTTTTGAGGAAGTATGCGCCGTTCCCCATTTTGGCGCGGACTCGGTATGGTCCTTCCCAGTTGGCCGCCAGTTTACCTTCGCGGGAGTCCTTGTGGTTTCTTCGCATGACGAGGCTGCCCACGTCGAATTCCCGTCGCAAGACTTTGGCGTTGTGCCTGATCGCTATTTTTTGCTTGAGAGATGCCTCGCGGAGGGCTGCTCCTGTTCGGATTTCCTCGACGAGGTCGAGCTCCTCTCTTATCGCTTCGTCGTTCATTTCCTCGTCCAGGGGTGATTCCGTCCTCCTGGACGGTACGTGGATTTCGATGGGTATGACCGCCTCGGTGCCATATGCCAAACGGAAAGGTGTTTCCCCGGTGGTGGACTGAGGAGTGGTGCGGTATGCCCATAGGACACTGTGAAGCTCCTCGACCCAGGCTTTCTTTGTTTCGTCTAGTCTTCGCTTGAGGCCGCGCAGTATGACACGATTGGCCGCTTCTGCCTGCCCGTTGGTTTGGGGATGCTCCACGGAAGCGAAGTGTTGCCTCGTTCCGAGGTGTGCGACAAAGTCTTGGAATTTTTTGTCTGTGAATTGTGTTCCATTATCCGTGACAATTGCTTGGGGGATCCCAAACCGGGCAAGGATGTTCCGCTTGTAGAAGCGCAGAATGTTGAGCGCTGTTATCTTGGCTAAAGCTTCTGCTTCTATCCACTTTGTGAAGTAATCTACGCCCACTATCAGGTATTTGTTTTGGCTGGACCCCATCACGAAGGGTCCTAGGATGTCCAGGCCCCACCAGGCGAATGGCCACGGGGAGGTCATGCTTTTTAGTTCGTTTGGCGGAGCTAGGTGCATATCCCCGTGTCGTTGGCATTTATCGCATTTCTTCACATGCTCCTTGGCGTCTTGTTGCATGGTCGGCCAATAGTACCCTGCTCGGAGGGCCTTACGGGCAAGGGACTTTCCTCCGAGGTGTTGGGCATTGATGCCTTCATGGATTTCTCGCAATACGTGGGGGAAGACCTCCTCTTCTATGCATTTAAGAAGTGGGATGGAGAAGCCCCGCCGGTAGAGTTTGTTTTCGAGGATAACGTACGAGCAGGCCCTTCGTTTGATGGTGCTGGCCTCCTTGGGATCCTCTGGAAGTTCGTCTCTGGTGAGGTAGTTGTAAACGGGCGTCATCCAGCAATCGCTATCCCCGATCGCGTGTACGTGTAGGGTCGAAGATCCCTTAGTGATGCTGGACCGGGGAAGTATCTCTTGGATGACTGACCTGTTTCCGCCTTTCCTCTTGGTGCTTGCCAGTTTTGACAATACGTCTGCTCCTACGTTGTGTTCGCGTGGAACGTGTCTTACTTCTACTGTTCTGAATTTCGACATCTTTTCTCTGACGAGGGTGAGGTATTCGGAGAGACTGTCGTTTTTGGCTTGATATTCCCCGGACACCTGGTTGGCTACGAGCTGCGAATCCGTGCAGATGATGATTTCCTCGGCCTCCAGGTCTTCGGCTAGGCGTAGCCCGGCGAGGAAGGCTTCGTACTCGGCCTGGTTGTTTGACGTGGGAAAAGACAGTGTGAGAGAAGCCTCGACTATGTTCCCTTCGTCGTTTTCCAGAATTACGCCTACCCCGCTGCCGCTCGAGCTGGATGCCCCGTCCACATAGATGGTCCATCTATTTGTTACGTGGGGCGAGGAGTTTGAAAAGGTCACTTCTGCTACGAAATCGGCCAGGGCCTGGGCTTTAAGAGCTTTCCTGCTTTCGTACTGGACGTCGAATTCGGACAGTTCTAGCGACCATCTGAGCATTCGCCCGGCCATGTCTGGTCGTCCCAGTAGTTGCTTGATGGGTTGATCGGTCCTTACCACGATCGTGTGGGCCAAGAAATAGTGTCTTAGTCGTCTGGCAGCATTGACGAGGGCCAACGCCATCTTCTCTATCTGTTGATACCTCAATTCTGTGCCCTGTAATGCCTTGCTCGTGAAATATACCGGCTTTTGCCCGCTAGGGTTTTCGCGGATAAGAACGGCGCTAACGACCTCGGCGGAGACGGCGAGGTACAGGAACAAAACCTCCCCGGTATCTGGTCGTGACAACATGGGCGGTTCCGATAGAGCTTGCTTCAAGTGGAGGAGGGACGCCTCGCATTCTTCGGTCCATTCAAACGCTGCTTCTTTCCGCAAGAGCTTGAAGAAAGGAAGGGCGTGCTGGGCGGACTTTGCGACGAAGCGGGATAGCGAGGTCAGTACTCCGTTGAGGGATTGGATGTTCTTTTTAGACGTGGGCGTTGGGAATTCAGAGAATGCCCGGCATTTGTCGGGGTTAGCTTCTATTCCTCGTTCTGTCAGGTAGAAACCGAGGAACTTACCTGCCCGTACCCCGAATGTGCACTTCTCCGGGTTGAAACGCAATTGGTATTTCCTTTCCTGCTCGAAAATTTTGCGGAGGTGGGCGACATGGTCTAGTTCCTCGTGGGATTTGACGATCATGTCGTCCATGTATACCTCGAGCATATCACCTATCTGTTCGTGGAAGACTTTGTTCATCATTCGTTGGTATGTAGCGCCGGCGTTCTTCAGTCCGAAGGGCATTACGTTGTAGTAATAGTTGCCCGATTCGGTCATGAAGGCTGTGTAAGTTTTATCGCTCGCGGCCATTGGTATTTGGTTATAGCCCGAGTAGGCGTCGAGGAACGATAAAAGTTTAAAACCGGCCGAATTATCTACGAGTTTGTCTATATTAGGGAGGGGGTAGGCGTCCTTCGGACAGGCCTTATTAACATCAGTATAATTAACGCACATCCTCCATTTGACATTATTTTTTCGTACAAGTACAACATTAGAGAGCCATGTAGTATATTTGGCCTCGGAAATAAACCTAGCTTCTAGAAGGTCTTTGACAGCTTTCTCCGCGGCTTCTGTCTTCTCCGGGGATTGCTTCCTTCTGTGCTGGGCAACGGCTTTGACGGTTGGGTCGATCGTGAACTGGTGGCAGGCGACGGAGGGGTCCAATCCGGGCATCTCAGCAGCACTCCACGCGAACAGGTCTGCGTTTTCGCGGAGGCACGCTTTCAGCTGTCTTCTGGCCAGGTCGGGCAGATCTGCTCCGATCTTCACTCCCCGTTGGGGGTCTTCTCCGAACGGAACGATCTCGAAGTTGCCATCTGGGACAGGTCGTAGGAGATGGCCGCTGTTGTCGGACTTAATGCCCGACGGTGTTGGAACCTTGGGGTAATCTTCTTCGCTGAACCGGCTGTCTAGATCGATTGATTCGACCCGGGGGAGTGGTCTTGGCTGCTCGGAGCTGCTGGGCAGGTGGGGATGACCAGATGCTCTTGGCTTCGCCGAGATGGTGTTAAGTCCCTTTGACGCTGCTTCAAAGCAGCGGCGGGCAGCCTCGATGTCGCCGTGGAGGGTGGCGACCATCCCTTCAGAAGTGTAATACTTCATTTTGAGATGTACGGTGGAAGGTACTGCAATCAACTCTGCCAGGGTTGGCCTTCTGAAGATGCACTGGTATAGTGACGGACAATCGATTACCAGAAACTGTGCCTTGATTGCTCGAGTCGTCTTTCCTGAACCGAAGGTTACGATGAGCTCTACGTAACCTCGGGGCTTTGTCACCGCTCTGTTGAACCCTTGCAGGTCGGATCCGACGTATGGAGTGAGGTGAGTGTCGTTCAGCTGCAATGTCTCGAACAGGTGGTTGTACATTATGTCAACCGAACTGCCCTGGTCCACGAGTATCCTTCGGACATCGAAATTCGCCATCCTTGCCCGGATAAGCAGTGGGATGTTTGAATTCGGTGCCCCGCCGAGGAGTTCTTCCTTGTAGAAGGAAATGGGAGCGGACCCTTTGTGCGTGGTGTCCAGCGTGGTGACCTCGTTGGAGCTTTTGCTGATCAGTTGGTCGAATCTCCTTTTGACCGAGCCAACTGTGACTTTGTTGAACCCACCCCCGGAGATCACCATGGCCGACGGGAAGGCCTCCCATGGGCTGCTGGCAGCGAGGTATGTGGAGACGAGCAGATCGTCCGGGATGCGAAAGTCTTCTGGTCGAGTCACGGACATTGCGACCTGGACGTTGGCGTCGTCGGAGGGCGGAATTTCCTCTGCGACCTTTTTGCTTTCCTGGGACTCTTGCCGGGGAGCGTCCTTCTTTTTTGCGAACTGCTTCAGATGGCCGTCGCGAATGAGGATCTCTATGGCATCTCTGAGGTGGATGCACTCTTCCGTTGTATGGCCGTGACTCTTGTGGAAACGGCAGTATTTGGACTTGTCCATCCCTGGCCTGACTGGCAGCTGCTTGGGGAAACGGACTCCCGCCTGTTTGAACTCCGAGTTGGCACACTCGGACAGTATTTTCTCCCTCGAGGCAGTGAAGGGGGTATAATCGTGGAATCGCCCGGAGGGTGCTCTCTGCTCGCGTGTATCGCGAGGTCGATCGTCGCGTCTCTTGTCTCCTCGACGGGGATCGATCTCGCGGGGAGATCTGGTCGCGCTTGCGAGTGGGTCGTATCTCAGGCCCGTGCCTAACCGCACGGTCTTCTCCGCGCCTAGGTGGCGGGCTTTTGGATCTTCGGGCTTTATTCCGGGGAGGAGAGGATCTTGGGAAAGATGTCTCCTCAAGAGCTCCTGTCCTTTCTCCTTGTTGTAGGATGAGGAGGTTGGTGCGGTTAACAGCTTCCAGAAGGGCTGCCACGGCCAAGTCGGCGCTGGGTGGACCGGGAACTGGCCGGTCTTCTGATGGGATCTGCACGTCTCCTTGCCCGGTGGGAGGAGGAGTTGGAGATGCAGTTGCCCCGTCCCGATGGAAACGGGGGTCAGAAGGTAACATAGAATGGCCGTCAACGTCCACCTTGTTGACGGGGATGAGAACAGTGGTGTCAGCACCTATCGCGGAATTCTGGACAGCCATACGCGGGCGGATCAAAGAGAATATGTTTTGATCTTTCGATTTTCGAGGAGGAATGAAAGAAGGGGAGAACAAGAAGTTCCCACAGACGGCGCCACTGATCCGATGTGCTCGAACGGGTCCACGCGGGCTGGTCGTTATGGAGGTGTCCGGATGGGTGCTGGTCGTACTGGTTGTCCGGTAAGTGATTGAGGAGAGGTGGTGGTGTACCTGCAAGGCACTCCGATGCTCAAGTAAGAAAGGGTCAGAAGAAAGGGGCAAGTACAAAGTATTAGTTCGTAGGTTGAATATTTGATACCTGACCCTCTCAAGTGAGAGGGTTTATATAGGGCTCTAAGCGTGTGGCTAACGGTCCTATTTTCGGGGCGAAACAACCGCTTTCCCTAAAGAATCGGCCGCTGCCCAAACTAGCCGTTACGACGGGCAGGGTGTCCAAAGCTAGCTGTTATGCCGGGCATATGCTTAGTTTCGGGCACCTGCCCATGGCTGTGCGGGGAGCGCTGAAGCTGTGTGTCGGGCTGAATGTCCGGGGAGGAACGTTATGTTCCTTGCCTGGTAGGAGGGGCAGAAAGGTAACTTTTGTCCTCCTGCGGATTGGAGTTAGGCGATTTGGGCCGCTCTGTAGCAGAGGCTTATTGGGCCAATTCTATCCATTGGTCCAGTCCAGAACACAACCTATTGATAATGACAAAAAGAAATGACTCGAGACAAGCATCATGTGTCAAGTTTCAAGTATATCAAAATTGTCTTGAAGTTTTTAAGAGATTGATCATGAATTAAGGTATATGAATACAACTTATATTTGCATATTCAAGTGTTCAAAATATCAATCTTACTTGTCATATTTCATTAAATCATTTGCTTGAGAAAACCATTGCATTATACACCTTTTTCTAAAGCATTTTTCACTTTTTAACACTGGTTAACCGATTAACCATTTGATAGTTCAAAATTGTTAATCGATTAACCATTAAAATCTTTGATTTTTTTTGTACGTTGGAAGTGGTTAACCGATTAAACATTTGCTAGTGCAAATGTGTTAATCGATTAACCCTGAAACAATATGTAAAAATGCTTTGTTTTTTCAGCAGAATGATTTTCAAACTTGGTTTTTTGAAGCATGGTATCATTTCAAACTTGGTTTTTTGAAGCATGGTATCATTTCAATATTTGCACTCATTTTAATAGGTGGCTTGCGCCTATATAAACTCATTTAATTTCAGAATTTTTCTCACCTCCTCTTGCAAATTGCATACATTCAAAAATCTCTCTTCATCTTTCAATATTTTCTCTAAGTGTTCAAAACCAAATTTTTAAAATGAAACTTTCTGCACTCAACCTTCATAGAAAAAAGCATTATAAGTTTCATTTCATATAGCATTGAACACTTGTGTATCTTTGATAATTTTCTTGTTCAAAGGAGAAGATCAATCTTAGATTGATACTGTAATCTTCATATCAAATACTTGTAAAGATTCAAATTTATTGTATCACATCTTATATTTCCAGGATTGTTGGATACAAGACTATGAAGTTGTATTCCTTGTTTTCCTAGTTTTGGAAACAAGAGGTCCATTGTGAGAGGATTGTTCTCACATTGGACTTAGTGAAAAAAATCCAAGAGGTTGTTCTTGGTGTGGTTTGTTAGTGTCTGTATAGAAAGACTAGGAAGAGTCTTGTTTGAGTCCTAACATTATTAAAAATCTCTTTCATGTTGAAAGGGGACTGGAGTACTCTCGGACTGTGAGGGGAACCAAGATATATTCTTGTGTCTTTTACTTTCTGCATTTACAGTTTTCATCACATAGTAATCACTCAGGAAAGCAAAGGATAAAACCGTCGAAAATCTGGAAAATATTCTAATTACCTAATTCACCCCCTCTTAGGTACAATCTCAACTTACAATTGGCATCAGAGCAAGTTATAGGTAACCTATTCCTACAGATCCAATATGGCTTCCACAAGCGCAAATCTGGTTTTCAAGGATGGTGGTAGTAGCGACAAACCCCCACTATTTTTCGGTGAGTATTTTGACTTTTGGAAAATCCGTATGAGAGCACACTTAGAAGCACAAGGAGATGGAATACGGGAAACTGTTGAAAATGGTCCACATCAACCAATGAGTGTCTTAAGTGGTGTCGGAACTCCAAATATTAAAAGTTCTTATAATGAAGATGATAAAAATAAAGTTCTTGATGAAAAGAAAGCCATTAACATATTACAAAGTGCATTAAGTATGGGTGAATTCTTCCGCATTTCTCAATGTAAATCCATACAAGAAATTTGGGACACTTTGGTGGAGACTCATGAAGGAACCACTGAATTTAAATGATCTAGATTGAATACATTAAGTCAAGAATATGAAATGTTCCGAATGCAGCCCGGAGAATCCATCGTCGCATTGCAGAAAAGATTCGTACATTTAAAAAATCACTTGATTGCACTTGGTAAAACATTTTCTAATGATGAATTGAACCTTAAAGTACTAAGATCCTTGAGTAGAGAATGGCAACCAAAAGTGACAGTAATATCAAAAAAGAAAAGTCTTTCTACCTTGACATCCGCATCATTATTTGGAAAACTTCAAGAACATGAACTTGAACTTGGAAGACTTGAAAAACATGAGAATCGAGAGAAGAAATCCAAAAGCATCGCTTTAAAAGTAGATTCAAAATAAGATCAAGATGATGATGCATTGGAGGAAGATGAAAACTTCATGCTCCTTGTAAAAAGATTTGGTAAGTTTCTTGGTAGAAATGACAAATCCTTTAACTATGTAAAAAGAAAGAAACACTTCAAGAAAAAGGAGGATTCCACTTCTACACAAGATGTCACATGTTATGAATGTGGCAAGCAAGGTCACATAAAGCCTGATTGTCCAAAAATCTCCAAGAAAGGTAGGTTCAAAGGCAATAAGGAAACAAAGAATAAAAAGGCATATATTGCATGGGACGACAATCACATAAGTTCATCATCCGACTCGGAAAGTGACGAAAGTGTGAATTTAACTTTAATGGCCTCACACAATTTCGACGATAAAGATGATGAGGTTAGTAATGAATTTTCTCTTTATGATAGTGATGCACAAGATGCCATAAATGAACTCTTAAATGAATGCAAGGTATTGTATAAAATAATATCTTCACAAAATAAACAAATTACATCTTTAGAAGAAAAAGTTGATATTATGGAAAAAGATGCAAAAGATGAGAAATAAAAGAGAATTAGTGAAGAAAAACAAGAGTTTGTATGTAAAAATTGTGAATCACTTTCTTTCCAAATTGTTCAATTAAAAAGAGTCCTTGAAAGATATGAGAAAGGACAAATTGGGTTAGAAGGGGTCCTTAGTCAACAAAGATATTCAAATGATAAAAGTGGACTTGGTAATTCAAATTTTTCCAAACCAAGTTCTAGTAAAACTATTTTTGTTAAGGCTAGTGACCAATCTTCCAAAGAGAAAGTGAACAAACCAAAAGTTGTGCATCCTTATCCTAAAAAGAAAAGATTTGGGAAAAAGAAATCATATGTTCCTAGATATAAGAGCAATTTTGTTCCTACTTGTTTTTATCGTGGTATTGTTGGCCATACACCTAATGCTTGCTATGTTAGAAACTTTAGTGTTTCAAGTGGGCATTATGTGTGGGTAAAGAAAGGTACTAATTATGAAGGACCCAAGGCAATTTGGGTACCTAACAAAACTTAATTTGTTTTGTAGGTATGCTTGAAGACCACTTCTAATTTATGGTATCTAGATAGTGGTTGTTCGAAGCATATGACGAGAGACATTGACAAATTTTCAAATCTAGTACTTAAGGCCAAGGGTTATGTTACTTATGGAGATAACAACAAAGGAAAGATTCTTGGCGTAGGCAAAGTTGGAGCACCACCTTTCACATCCATTGAAGATGTACTTTATGTTGAAGGACTAAAGCACAATCTTCTAAGTATAAGCCAACTTTTTGACAAAGACTTCAAGATCAAGTTCACCAGGGATGAATGCTTGATAGAAGATGAAGTCACACATGAGGTAAAACTCAAAGGTAAAAGAATCAATAATATATTCATGATTTCCCTTGATGATTTGTCTTTGAAGGTAAAATGTCTCATGGCAAACAATAATGATTCAAGGCTTTGGCATAAAAGATTTGCTCATATTCACATGGAACATTAAAAATAAGTTGGTCAAGCATGATCTAGTCATTGGATTGCCAAAGATAAAGTTTTTCAAATATAAGTTGTGTGATGCATGTCAAAAGGGGAAACAAACTAAATCAACATTCAAATCTAAGAATGTGGTGTCCACTACAAGGCCACTACAATTGTTGCATATGGACTTATTTGGTCCATCAAGAACAAGAAGCTTCGGAGGTCATGTTTATGCATTGGTTATTATTGATGATTTTTCTAGAGTTTATTGGACATTCTTTTTAGTGCAGAAAAGCGACACTTTCAAAGCATTCAAGAAGTATGCGAAGCAAGTTCAAAATGAGAAATCACTAAAAATTGCCTCCATAAGAAGCGACCATGGTGGAGAATTTAAAAACGCATCTTTTGAAGAGTTTTGTGAAGAACATGGAATTAATCATAATTTTTCAGCACCAAGAACTCCACAACAAAATGGAGTGGTGGAAAGAAAGAATAGGCCACTTGTTGAACTTGCAAAAACAATGTTTAGCGACTTAAATCTTCAAAAGTATTTTTGGGCGGATGCGGTGAGCATGGCATGCTATGTAAGTAATAGAGTAATTATTAGACCTATTTTGAAAAAGACCCCCTATGAACTCTTCAAAGGAAGGAAACCAAACATTGCTTATTTTCATATTTTTGGATGCAAGTGCTTTGTCTTAAATAATGACAAAGACAATCTTGGTAAGTTTGATGAGAAATCCGACGAAGGTATTTTTCTTAGTTATTCTCTTAATAGTAAAGCTTATAGAATTTATAATAAACTAACTTTAACTATTAAAGAATCTATGCATGTCTCTTTTGATGAATCTAATCCCTCCAAGGAGGAAATTGTTTTGTGTGATGATGATAATGATATTATAGATGTTCCTAAAGAAGATACTTCCAAAGAAAAGATGGATAATTAACCGAAGCAACAAGAAAAACCGACTCAACAAGAGTCAAATGACAATGATCTACCTAAGGAGTGGAGAACTCGTAGAGATCATCCAATTGATAAAGTAATTGGTGATATTAGTCAAGGCGTTACAACTAGACTAAATCTCAAAGATGCATGCTTGAATATGGTGTTTGTCTCACAAATTGAACCTTCCAAAGTTGATGAATCCTTAGGAGATGGCCAATAGATTATTGCTATTCAAGAAGAGTTAAACCAATTCGAAAGGAATCAAGTTTGGGAACTTGTTCCTAGGCCAAGTGATAAACACATCATATGTACCAAATGGGTGTTTAAGAACAAACTTGATGAGAATGGAATAATTATTCAAAACAAAGCAGGATTGGTGTCCCAAGGATACAATCAAGAGGAAGGAATTGATTTTGAAGAAACATTTGCTCCGGTTGCAAGGTTAAAAGTTATCCATTTATTACTTGCTTTTGTGTGTTCATTGAATTTTCAGTTATACCAAATGGATGTCAAGAGAGCATTCTTGAACGGCTACATCAATGAAGAAGTCTATGTTAAACAACCCCCTGGTTTTGAAGAATTCAAGAATCCTTCACATGTCTTCAAGTTGAGGAAAGCTCTGTATGGCTTAAAGCTCAAGAGCATGGTATGATCGACTTAGTAACTTTCTTTGTGAAAGAGGATTTGAAAAAGGTAAAGTAGATAAGACCTTGTGCATTAAGAGAATTAAGGACAACACTTTATTGGCTCAAGTCTACGTTGACGACATCATATTCGGATCAACAAACAAAGAACTTTGTGAAGAATTCTCGTTGATGGTGCAAGGAGAATTCGAGATGTCTATGATGGGTAAGATGAACTATTTCCTTGGATTACAAATTAAGCAATTAAAGGATGGCATCTTCATCAACCAATCCAAGTATTGCAAAGAGTTGTTGAAGAGATTCGACATGGATGGTTGCAAAGCTATGTCTACTCCAATGGTATCTATAACCTACGTTGATCAAGACGAATCGGGTATTTTAGTTGACCATACAAAGTATCGAGGTTTGATTAGTTCTTTATTATATTTGACGGCAAGTCTTCCTGACATAATGTTTAATGTGTGTTTATGTGCCCGTTTTTAAGCAAATCAGAAGGAGTCGCATCTCACCGCTGTTAAAAGAATCATGAAGTATCTCAAGGGAACGACCAATGTTGGGCTATGGTATCCAAAAGGTAGTGTTTGCAATTTGGTAGGTTATTCTGACTCAGACTATGCAGGTTGTAAAACTGATCGCAAGAGCACAAGTGGTACATGTTACATACTAAGGAATGCGATAGTATCATAGTCTTGTAAGAAAAAAGCGTGTGTCGCACTTAGCACAGCCGAAACAGAATATATTGCAGCAGGAAGTTATTGTGCCCAGATCCTATGGCTCAAGCAACAACTACATGACTATGGACTCAATCTTGTATGTGTTCCTTTATGATGTGATAATACAAGTGTGATCAACATAACAAAGAATCTGGTTATGCATTCAAGGACAAAGCACATCGACATACGACATCACTTTCTTCGTGATCATGTACTTCAAAAGGATGTCGAAGTCACCTTTGTGGATACACACAACCAACTAGCTGACATCTTAACGAAACCGCTCGCAAAAGAACAATTTTTCAAGATTCGGCGGAAGCTTGGTATTCTCGATGAAGGTGACGTGTAATTCTTCAAAGATTATTCATTATAATTAATAATAAACATAAGGTACACATAAAATTTCATCTCTAGTAATTTTAAAATTTTTCTATATGTGTAAATTTTCTCTATTTTCACTTTATATTTTGGTTAAAAGATTTTTTATGACATGGTTGTTGAATTAAAAGTTGCATTATATTGTATTTTAACATGTCAATGTGTTAAAATTAAAATTTTCTTAACATACACAAAATTATGAAGTTGCTATTTTTTGTAGTATGTTAATCGATTAACCATTGCCTTTGCAAATGTGTTATTCGATTAACACTGAACGTATTTGCCAAAACTTTTTAACGGTTAATCGATTAACCAAGTTATGTTGGTTTTGGGTTAATCGATTAACCCTGCAGCTTCAATGAAAAATACGTTAAATCAATTGTGCAGAATTTTGGTTTTATTTATTCTTTTATTCCAATGCTTTGTCTTGGTCACTTAAGTGCTTTTTAGATAAGTCAAAAACACTTTCTAACTTTCATTGATACTCTTCAAATCTCTTTACTCATATTTACTCTCTTCTTCGATCCATTAAATTCCATTCTACCAAATCTTCTTTATAATCTCTCATCACCTCAAAGCCCTCATATAAAAACCCTCATTTTCCCAAATCCAAAAATTCCATTCTACCTCTCAAAACATTTATTCATCCATGGCTTCCACAAGGAAAGATAAGGGCAAATCCAAGATGGGAGAAGAAAACTCAAATCTTGAGGAACATGCACCAACAACTAAATCCAAAAGGCTCACTTTCAACTTCAAGAATCATTTGCTAATGCCAGTAAAGTATGTGAACTTATCATCCTTTCCTTCTTACAACTTTAATTTTCCAAAACTGTTGAAGAACCATAACATTGATAAATTAGTTTCTGAGGTTGATCCTTACTACCCTGATGTAGTGAAGGAAATTTTCGCAAATATGCATGTCAGAACATATGAGTTTGATGACCACATTTTAACATCCAAAGTTAAAAATGTTGAGATTAGTTTGGATTTAGAAATTGTTGGAAAACTTTTAGGTGTGTTTACTGATGGGCAATTTATTAGGCAAGGTGTTACCCCAAATACTAATGGTTGGGAAAATTACAACAAGATGAACTATTATTTCGAAATTTCTCGTTTTAGTGAGGCTGAGATTTTGGGTAGGAAAAGTGTTACTTCTTCAAGAGTATTATTATTTGCAAAGAACTTAACAGTTAGTGATGCCGAAACACTCTAATCGCGCTCAAATTAGTGACCCTGAGCTGCAAGTTATCTATGCTCTCAAGAATAGTTTGAAGGTCAATTGGGCGTGTACCATTATGTACCATATGTTCTATCAACAAAATTTGAGTGGTGGACTTCTATACACAAGACTTGTTTCAAAGCTTTTGGAATCACTTGACTTACCCTTGAAGAGAGAACCAAAGATTGAGATGAAGTCAAAAGATTGTGAGATTAATGCTTCCACGTGCCTTAAAAATACGGGAATTGTCAAAAACCCAAATGGACGGTTTGTATACAAAGATGATGCCCCTCAATTTGTTCCTCTCCCGGCTCCGGAAGGTGGCTACACAAATGAAGCCCTTTATAACAAGATGTGCTCTATTGAGGCAACCGTACACAAGAATCACCAAGATCATTCTTTCGAGATGGCTTCCATGAAGCGTATGATGCTTAAGCTCACCAAATCTCATCGCCGTAAACCAAGAGTGGAAGAAAGTGAAGATGAGGAGGAAGAGGAAGAGGAGGACACCAATATGTCAGAAAGTGACTAGTTTCATGATTGTAATCTTATTATGTTTTCGCTCTTAGTCAAGTTTTTAAGAATTCTTGCGTTTAAACTATGTTACCGTTGTTTCGTTGTAAGGTTTATGTTGAGTAATGTCGAAGTATGTTATGTCTTAGTTTAATGTTTTCGTTTAATGACTTTGTTATGTTTTATCAAATCTATGTTGTGTTATGTTTTGTTCATTTGGTGTGTGAAAATGTCTCAAATGTGTTATGCTTTACTTATCCTTCTCATAATTCATTCCTATTATGTTTTTTATTTTTCAAGTCTTTTCCCTCCCTTTTTGGTAATGACAAAGGGGAAGAAGATACCAAGTATTTTTGTTTATTTCTCTAACACAAATTTGAAGCAAGTAAAATGTCTTTAAATCTCTCAAGCTTGGATTAAGCGGGAGCTTACATCAAGGGGGAGTATTGCCTTGTTAGAGAAAACAAAGGTTGGAACCAAAGTTTCAAGAAAAGGGTTGTCATCATCAAAAGGGGGGGAATGAAGAATCAAGCTTCTCAAATGTGTTTTGATGAAGACAACAACATTATGCAACCTATTGATAATGACAAAAAGGAATGGCTCAAGACAAGCATCAGGTTTCAAGTTTCAATTATATCAAAATTGTCTTGAAGTTTTTAAGAGATTGATCATGAATTAAGGTATATGAACACAACTTATATTTGCATATTCAAGTGTTCAAAATATCAATCTTATTTGTCATATTTCATTAAATCATTTGCTTGAGAAAACCATTGCATTATACACCTTTTTCTAAAGCATTTTTCAGTTTTTAACACTGGTTAACCGATTAACTGTTTGATAGTTCAAAACTGTTAATCGATTAACCATTAAAATCTTTGAATTTTTGTACGTTGAAAGTGGTTAATCAATTAATCATTTGCTAGTGCAAATGTGTTAATCGATTAACCCTGAAACAGTATGTAAAAATACTTTATATTTTCAGCAGAATGATTTTCAAACTTGGTTTTTTGAAGCATGGTATCATTTCAAACTTGGCTTTTTGAAGCATGGTATCATTTCTAAAATTGCACTCATTTGAATAGGTGTCTTGTGCCTATATAAACTCATTTAATTTCAGATTTTTTCTCACCTCCTCTTGCAAATTTCATACATTCAAAAATCTCTCTTCATCTTTCAATATTTTCTCTAAGTGTTCAAAACCAAATTTTTAAAGTGAAACTTTCTGCACTCAAACTTCATAGAAAAAGCATTATAAGTTTCATTTCATATAGAATTGAACACTTGTGTATCTTTGATAATTTGCTTGTTCAAAGGAGAAGATCAATCTTAGATTGATAGTGTAATCTTCATATCAAATACTTGTAAAGATTCAGATTTATTGTATCACATTTTATTTTTCCAGGATTGTTGGATATAAGATTGTGAAGTTTTATTCCTTGTTGTCCTAGTTTTGGAAACAAGAGGTCCATTGTGAGAAGCTTATTCTCAAATTGAACTTACTGGAAAAATCCAAGAGGTTGTTTTTGGTGTGGTTTATTAGTGTCTGCATAGAAAGACTAGGAAGAGTCTTGTCTAATTCCTAACATTATTAAAAATCTCTTTCATGTTGAAAGGGGACTGGAGTACTCTCGGACTGTGAGGGGAACCAGGATATATTCTTGTGTCTTTTACTTTTTGCATTTACAGTTTTCATCACATAGTAATCACTTAGGAAAGTAAAACATAAAACTGTCGAAAATCTAGAAAGTATTTTAAGTACCTAATTCACCTCCACCCTCTTCTTAGGTGCAATCTTAACTTACAACTACTACCGAAAGAGGCAAAATAGAACAGACTACCATGCTGCAACATTTATGTTGCGCCCCTAAACACAATAAAAACTATAGTA
Organism: Lathyrus tuberosus; assembly: GCA_022829125.1. NCBI lineage: Eukaryota > Viridiplantae > Streptophyta > Magnoliopsida > Fabales > Fabaceae > Lathyrus > Lathyrus tuberosus. The sequence goes on from JALAZF010000353.1 coordinate 3,871,950, forward strand.
AAAGCATTGCCGAAATTACCATAATAACCAACAATAATTCAGGTTGTCGTTAACATCAGTAATGACTATTCCAGAAAGCAAAACATTATCAATGACTAATCCATAATGACAAAAAATACAAAAAGTAAAACAACAACCATGACATTTCCAGAAACACAGCCTCAAGACCTGATTAAAACAACAAGCATGAATGTTAGATAATCCATACACACCTCTTGTCCCAAATATTTCTTTTGAAGAAAAAAGCATATTAATAATGAACACAAAATGCACTACTGCACCCCTAATAACAGTGAGCCAACCTCTAACCAAAGCATAACTGATAATAGCCAAATAACCAGTAAACACATATTGTCCTGCTGCAAATACAAAGTTGCGCCCAAAACAACCAGAACACTACGCCAAAAATGATTTTTCGCAACACTACAAAGACAACGCTTTTCCCAAAAAGCGCTGCTATAAGTTTTATTAAAAAAATGCTCAAAAAAGCACTGCTAAAGGTGGACTTTAGACATCGCTTTTAAAAAGCGCTGCTAAAAGCCAAACTAAGGCTACTCTTTAGAAAGCGCTTTTTGGAAAGCGCTGCTAAAGGCCCACTTAGACAGCGTTTTTGAAAAGTGCTGCTAAAGGTGTTTCCAAAGCCACACTTTAGACAACGCTTTTGGTAAAGCGCTGCTAAAGGCCCACACCTTAGACAACGCTTATGGAAAGTGCTGCTAAAGGCCTCGTTATACCACACTTTAGGCAGCGCTGCTAAAGGTTGTTTCTCTACACACATTAGAAAGCGTTTTTCCCAGAAAGCGCTGCTAAAGGCAGTTTCAGATCTGTTAAGTTCAATGTGAAAATCATTCCTAATAAAATATGAAATTACCAAAACAACCGTTTATAATAATACAAAAATGCTAAGGCTTTTTTAATTTTAATTTTTGTTCTAAAATGTCCAACTCTCTTTCGTTAACGTTTACGACTCTAAACAATCCTCAGATAAACGTTATTAGTAACCCTAACGTGCGTTTGCGTCCTTTTGCGAGAGTTCGAAGCACGGTTGTGCGATGCTCCGACATGTGTGTGGAGAGGAAGAGGTTGTTAGGAATCGGTTTGCGGAGGAGCGGTTCGGAGAGGAGTCAGTTTTTGGAATCGGTTCACCGGGGAGGTTGCCGAAGCTGAGAGTGACGGTTAAGTCGTCGTTTTCGGTTGTGCCAGGAGAAACCGACGGGGCTTTATGATCCGGCTTTTGATAAGGACGCGTGTGGGGTCGGATTTGTGGCGGAATTGAGCGGTCAAAGAAGTCGTAAAACGGTTAAGATGATTTTGAATGTTATGTAAATGATTTGTGATTGAGATTGAAATTATTTTTTGTGTGTATAGGTGACTGATGCGTTAGAGATATTGATTTGGATGACGCACAGAGGCGGTTGCGGTTGTGAAGCAAATACCGGTGACGGTGCGGGGATTCTGGTGGCTGTGCCTCACGAGTTCTACCAAGAGGCACGTTTTTTTATTTGTTTTCTACTTTTTATCTATCTGTATTATTTTTGAATAAATAAAATATTTTTTCTTGTTTGTTTCTGTATTTTTTTATTATTAAGAATATTTTTTTATAAAAGGAAATATCCATCCCCCAATTGCTGCTACTATCAGTTCATCGCTTATTTTGGGGATATGCGGTCTTCCAAATACTATTTTTAGGGTGAGTTCAGGCCTTCCAGGCTCAAACTCAATATATCAACCTAATAGTGTAAGCGAGTAGCTTTATTTTAATAATTCTTCTTGTAGAATGTTGTGGAAATTGGTTTGGCTGATTCTGAATGTTACTGCCACGAAATTCCTAATGTAAGACTATCTTGTTTTTTCACTAAGGTATTTCTTTTTTCAATCATGTCATGGTTCATTACTTGTGAATACCTAATTTTCTGGTGGTTATTTTCTAGGTTGCCAGAGGATGAGATTTGAGCAATGTGCAATGCCGGTAGTGCAAAGTGGAGCACGTCAGGGTCGGCCACTGAAGCGACAACGACAACCGCAACAAGAACAACAACAGATTTCGGTTGAAGAGGGATCAATTGTGAATAGAATGAGACAGAGGCGTGCAATTGTAGTAGATGTGAACAATAAGGTTGAAGAGCACGTGGTTGTGGTTACGACGCTAAATGAGAATGTAGTTGTTGGTATGGTGGAGAAGGAAGGGAAGCGTGATCGGGTTTTGGAAGAACTTGTTTTTGTGAATTTCTTATTATCTATGTTCGTTTTATGACTATTTTGATTTGATCTAATGAGATTTTGAATTTGTTTGAAATCTGAGTAGGAATATAATTTGTATGATAGTGACAAAGCGCATGGAGGGAGAATAAATAGAAATAACCTAAGTCCCTCTGGTGTAAATGTTGTTTTTTTACATTTCATGCTCTCATGTTTTTAATTTCGTCTCACACTATTGATATTGTTCAGGGCCTTATGGAAGAGAATAAAAAATCTATGGCTTTGATGTTGTAAAGTCAAACATACTGCCAAACCTTGTGTTCTTGTAAAGTCTAATTCAGTGGCAAAGATTAAAGTTGTGGTATGTTCTCTTGCATATCTCAATTTATTATGTATGTTTCATTTTTAATTGATTCATTAAAATGTTTTTGCTTATGTATCACTTTTTAATGCAAGTTCGAGGAGACTGTTGAATATGAAGGAATTAGCTAATAATGAAGAAGACATTATAGAAACACATTCCAATTAATTCAATAACAGTGTATGAAACAAACTAGAGGTGAGTGTGAACTATTTATATTGTTGTGTTATAAATTAAGTAAGCCTTAAAGAGAGTGAAGTTGAAAGTTATTGTATTTTATCCATAAATCTCTGCACTTGTCATTTCTTGAGAAAAAGGTTTTGGCATGGTAGTCTATATGTTTTATATTTGAAGATTTTATAAGATATGTGTTTTACATGTTAACTTATCTCGGTACTTAGAGAAGCATGAATTTGTGTTGGATGTCGTCTTAAATTATATGTGCTTTACAGGTTGACATAAGTTAGTAGGGAATGAGCACTACAAGAGGGGTGAATTTACTAGTGCTTTGAGTTTTTATGACCGCGAAATTATTGTTTTGCCGAGGACTAGTGTTTCTTATCGGAGCAATTGCACCGCCACACTTATTGGTTTGGGAAGATCGACTAAAGCTGTAAGGGAATATTATGAGGCTTTTTTCAATCCTAAAAAATATTCGTTTATATTATGATAGAGCCATACAAATATTTCGATCACAACGACAAGCTCAGGTACCAAAGAGCAAAGCAAACAACATTACATGGATAAGAGTGGAGGTATATTTTCACATTTGTTATTATAATAGTGATGCTACTTGATAACATAAGTTAAACTATATATCCTGATACATATTAATATTTTTTTTCTATGTGTAGTGTCCTCGGCAGCGTAATGGTATCGGTTATTTTGGTGTTGTATAGTTTTGAAATATATATAATGGTTATTACGGTTTATGTATTGAATTTTAATCGTATACAAGGCCTATTGTTGAATTATAATGGTAATAAGGCTTATGTGTTGAATTATAATGGTATAAAAGGCCATGTATTGAAATAAAGGATTCTGTCAAATTATACAGGTTAAATTATACAGTTTAATAAAACGCTCCAAAATAATTAATTTTAAAAAAAATGCTTTTAAAAAGCACCTATATAAAAGACAGCGTTTTTTAAAAAAAGCGCTGCCTAAAGGGGGTCATAACGTATACATAAGACAACGCTTTTAAAAGCGCTGCTAAAGGAGGCCTACGAAAGCGTTTTTCCTTGAAAAAGTGCTGCTAAAGGGGGTCCTACGAAAGCGTTTTTCTTTGAAAAAGCGCTGCTATATGGGGGTCCTACGAAAGCGCTGTTAAAGGGGGACCTAAGACAACGCTTTTAAAGTAAAAAAAGCGTTGCCTTTACCTACAACAGCGCCACCTTTGGCAGCGCTGCTAAAGGAAAAAAAAAACGCTGCTAAAGGTCTTTTTTGGCATAGTGGAACCATCCATAACAAAAGTAGAGTAGTACTACCACGATAGCCAACAATAGTGCATATTGTCACTTACATGAGTATCAGAAAATTCATTCTAATACCACACCAATGGCCAAAAATAAAACAACACCAATGATAACTCTAGGAAAAGCAGCCTCATGACCTGATCAAAATCCCTACGCACCTTTGCAGTGAAACGAAAAATCCAGCATAAAACCACACTCTGATTCTAAACATCTTAGACTACTAAAATGATAATCTTCAATACTACATTATGCTTCAAAACTTGTCCCAGTTATCGCTGTTGACTATATCCTCGAGTTTTTCACATTAGCCACCATGTATACCAAGGCATGCCCCTACATTCAAGCCCCACTAGGATAAAATATGGCAGAGGTTGTTACTTTTGATGCTGAGCCACTTCCAAGACGAGACCTTCACTTATTCAAGCATATTATCCAAGCACAATTCAGTATTATGAAATAGCTTTCCATTTCCTGCCTTCTAAATGATCCAAATGCATGCGAACCAAACCACAAATACTCGTTGAGAATATATTATGTCGCTGCTTATCTGTCCCATGAACTCATCAAAATAAATTAAACTATCTTTATAGAGTACTTTTGTCACTCCGAACCAACTGCAAATTTTGCTCCAAATTCCTAAAAAAATTGGGCATTGAAAAAAAATATGTGACGCCAATTCTTCCTCTTCACAACCACTAACGCAACGGGTGTTCTCTGGGATAATCACTCATTTCCTAGCTAAGTTAACTTTAGTGGAAATTCTATCTTGGAAAATTCTCAATGCAAATAATGACACTTTTGACGAAATTGATTTATGTCAAGCTCTCACGCAATTCCGGTTAGACACATCAGAAACCTTGGATATTAACACTTTGCATGCTTTTTTAACAGTATAAATATTAGACTTCCCTTCTAGCTACACCCATTTATCCTCTACCTTTTTCTTTCAACTCTATACTTTCTAACAGGCTTACAAGCTCATTTATGGAATCTCTTTCTTCCTCACTCAAGTCTCTACTCCATTGCAATTTTCACTTAATCACTATATTTCTCTTCTCATTATCTCACTAATCTTCTTTGATTTACTATAGATAAAGTGAATAGGTTCCCATAACTTTTTTTTAGTTCCCCTCTACCAATCCACTGATCGCACCAAAAACTTGTATCGTTCCCGTCACCAATTTCTTTTTTTAATCTAAACGATAGCAAATCTCTATGAAGCTTGTCAGCCCGCTCAATTATCTAGCTAGCATATGTCGCGCCACCAAACTGATGCTTCACACCCTCTCTATTAAATAACCATCTTTCTCACCGTATCTATTTACGAGAGCTTTATACCACAACCCGCTTTTTTAAATTTATTTTTAATATCCACTTCCATTTTCCTAACAGTGTTATGTTGAAAGCCCTCAAGTTCTTAATACCTATATCTCACTCTTCTATAGGCATACACACCTTATCCCATTTAACCCCATTTATTTTCTTTTCTTCCTCACTCTCACCAATAAGAACTGTTTAATGATAGATCCGAGTTTAGAAATGATACCTGGCGACGCCTGGAAGAAGGAGGAGAAAAAATAGATCGGAAGAGCCGACAAGATCCATTTTATCACGACAGCATAACCACTAATGGATAGTTGCTTGTTCTTCCACCTCGACAATCTAGTTCTCATTGTATCTATAACTGGTTGCCACATTGTCATACCCCAAATTTTGACCACAAAATTTCCCATTATTGTGACAGTCATCGCCATAATATGGATGTACCATCATGCCTCATCAATCTCCCCAAAGATAGTTGGGCATTCACTATAATCAAGAATTAGGGTTTCCATCCCTCTTAGAACATTTAGACAAAGGATCAATCAAGAAATGACATGATATTCAACTTGTCTAACCTCTTAAACACCCATAAGGGATCAAGAAGTCTCCCACATCAAGAATCAAGCACAACGTTGCAACATTCCAAGTGGATCAAGCCTCAAGATCGCCAGTGTCACCAAATTAGGGTTTTGGTCGACCAGGGCCTCCAGATGAAAATTTTCATCTGGGCATGAGCCAATAATTCAAAACACAACCCAAGGTGCTCAAATGGACCTCATGGACCTAATCATCAAGTCAAAACAACCTCAGGGGAAGCATTCATCAAAAATCAGGAATTAGGGTTTCTTGACCTAATTCACCCCTAAGTTGACTTTTGAGACAAGACATGCACCAAGACCTCAAGACATGATTTGAGGGCCTCAAATACACCATATTGATCCATTTGAAATAATGGATTGATCCAAGAAGCTTGATTCATAAGTTTCAATTTCATCAGGATTACAATTAGGGTTTTGAAGAAAAAGTCAATTGTATCTTTGACTTTTGGCCAATGCATGTTCTCAAACCTTGGGACATGGTTCAAGACACCCTAAAACACCTATAGAATCCATCCAATAGGTTTGAATTAGGTCAAGTGTAACGCCCCAGTTTTTGTCAGTTTTATTTAATCGAGTCTATTTGATTATTTGATTATTATATTATTTTATTCTTGACTTTTATTTGGCAATATATTATTTTTCATCGTTGTTTATGTCTTATCGCATTTTGAGAGCGTTTGGGAGATATTTGAGCTGAGGGGTATTTTGGTCTTTTGCTTGGGTAAGTTTTATGTTTTTATAAATATATAGAAAGAAATAGAGAGAAAATGAGAAAAAGAAGAAAAGAAGAGAAAGAGAAAAGAAGAGGAAGAGAAGAAAAAGAGGGAGAAGAGGAAAATCATCAAAATCTTTGCTTGGACTTCGATTAATCGGGTAAGGGTGAGAAGTTTCGATTATATTTCGATTGTATATGTATATGTATGTGTTGTTTGTGTTTTGTTTGGTTGGAATATATACTTTTTCTTATTGGTTGGATTGAAGAACAAATGTGTAGAATCGATGTTTTAACGGTTAGAATTTGGAATAGATTGTGTAGAATAGTCGAGTAATGTTTGGGTTTAATCGGGAATACTCGTTGGTATGATTTATGGAGTTTTGGATTGAGTTTCATAGTTTGTGAGAGTTAGGGCATTAATGATAAAATGGTGAGAAATCGATGTTTTAACGGTTAGAATACGGAATAGTTCGCGTAGAATAGTCGGGAAATGATGGGATTTAGTCGAGAATACTTGTTGGTATGATCGAGGGGTTTAAGGATGAGTTTGGAGTTGGGATAAACTGATAAAATTATGTTTCAAAATATTTCAAAAATGGAAAATATGTTAGATAGCTTCTTAATGATGGAAATATTGTAGTACGTTGAATTCTGAGATCGCAGCTTTTTACGGAATCGAAAACGGATGTCCGGAAGTCTAAAAATGGTGTTTTTGAGGCTGAGACTCAGCAGGTAGCACGCTCAGCGCGCAGGTCTGGGAAAAATGAAAAATTCCAAAACTTCAAAAATTCATAACTTTTGATCCGTAAGTCCGTTTTGACCCCCGTTTGAAGCGTTGGAAAGCTAGTGAAAAGTTCTTTCTATTAAAATTGGTTTGGAAGGTAAAAAATGATTTAATTAATTTGTGTTTTTGAAAAATAGTCGGGTTGTCGGATTTTTATTGTCGTATTGGCGTGCGAATGATGTGTTATCATGCTATACGCTTTTGATATGTAACGTATAGCTTGTGTGCTATTGTATGGCGTGAGTATATGTGATAAAATGTTGCGCATGATTGATACGCATTGGTGATGGATGTCCGATATTTGAATGTGTGTTTTGGATGTGAATCATACGATAGTGCATTGATGTGAATGTATATAGATTGTATGTGATTGTATGAGATGAATGCATGAATATATTGTGAATATGTATGCATTTCAAGAATGTCTTGAGTCATTTTGTATGTGAAGCATAATGATGTACATTCTTGTGTTGAGTGATTCTAATGAGAATCTGTTGTAACGTCGTGTGCCTATGTGAGGTGTGAGCGATGATTACAAACGATTGTGTGCCTAGGTGAGGTGTGAGCAATCAGATTGTGTGCCTATGTGAGGTGTGAGCAATCGGTATGTTGTGATGATGGGCTGTGGCCTTATGGCAAATATGTGCATTGTTTTGGATTGGACCTCGATGTATGATTAATGATGTTGTTGTGTAGTAAAATACATTGTTTATATGAAATTCAATGTATCTGGTGTGGTGACCTTTATGGTTTGAAATGCATTGTTTGAATTGATTTGCAATGCATGAGTGTGATGATGTTGATTAATTCATATGGTTGAATTGTGAATGTATGGAATTGATGAGTTGAAATTATGCATGATTATGGTTGCATATATGTGTGAAGATGCATTTGATTGTCATGAGTTCTTGTGTGTCAAGTATCATGATATGCATCTTGTACGTCGTGTGCCCATGTGGGGTGTGAGCGACGGATTGGTTCCAGAGGGAATCCGCTATAACGTCGTGTGCCCATGTGGGGTGTGAGCGATGATTATAGACGATTGTGTGCCTAGGTGAGGTGTGAGCAATCGGATTGTGTGCCTATGTGAGGTGTGAGCAATCCATAAACATTGTGTGCCTATGTGAGGTGTGAGCAATGGGTGAACATCGTTGGCCCGACGGGGTGTTACTTGTAGTAACAAGCGATGATTCCAGCAGAGTTCCTGAGTGAACTAGTGATGAGAAAAGTTGGAAGTCGGTACCGCATATGCATTTGCATAGAGTCGTTGTGTCGGTCTCTTTGCATCTGCATGAATTATGATTGCATTGTTTACATGTGGAAAATCATGATTTAATTGATTATGTGTGAGACATTGTGATATGCATTTGTGATAAATGTATAGTGCATGATTAATATGCAATTGGGAATGAAGTAATTATGTGATTGAGCTTGTAATAGCATATGTGAATTGATGTGCATACGTGTTAAATGCATTGAATTATGAATGATATGTTTTGTGCATAAACATATGCATTATGTGTGAATATGTGATTATGTCGGTATAATTGATATATGCTATATTTTGTGGTGATGTGGTGGCGTGGTTCCATATGTCATAATCGTGGTTGGATCATGTGTGATACGTTTTGTATTTGTGGCATGCTATATGTGTTAGTATGTGATGGTATGGGTGAGATGATTTATACATGTTTTTGAATGTGTGTTTGCATATTATTATGCAATCTTGATTTAGTTGTTATTTCTCACCCTTCTGCTGTTTTATAATGCTCTTTGAGGCATTGCAGATTAGAGTTGCTGGAGGTCTTTTTGTGAAGACTAGCCCTCCGTTCTGTTGTCGGTCTTGGTGTCTGCTCTGAAACGTAGCACGGGAGTCGGGGAACGATTATATATATATATATATATGTATACATTTGTTGAATGTATTTTGTAGTACTTTTGTGAATATAGTTGATGTTCTAAAATGATTTATTTTGTAAAACAAGTCGGGTATAGATCTTTCCGCTTTATTCCATAATTGACCTTCCCCTTTATATGGAAAAAGTTTCCCCTTTGAGGGTATTCTATTTTATGCTATGTATCAAATTTATGAGCAGGGATGATGTTTTGTTTATTTAAATGTGGCATCCTTGTTTCTGTCGGAAAAATAAATTTTTAGTTACTCTGATTTTATTTATGTATTATTTATTCGCGATGGGAATTGGGGTGTTACATCAAGGACTTAATTTCATAAAGAATCACACAGTGAGGAATTCATCTGACAAAAAGTCAACTGTGCCCAAAATCAAGTTTGACTTTTTGGAATTTTTCACAAATATGGTTCCCCTAAGTTAAAAACAATGTTAATGTATGGTTTTGATCATCATTCATCAAGAAAAATCAAGAAAAGTGAGGTTTCTTGCAAAAGGGGCAACCATGAGAAACCAAAATTTTTCTAAGTTATGGAACAAAAGTGATTTCATACCAACTTTGCAAGGTCATAACTCCTAAACCACAAGGCCTTTTTCTCACATTCAAAGCTCAAATGAAAGTTCATCTTACATACTTTGAAAGTGTCAACTACAAGAGATTCCAAATCCTCATGTATTTTAAGTTATGGATTGATCAAAATCACAAAAATTGGAAGTGACCACTATTTCCAACACTTAGTGAAATTTTAAGTCAGAATCTGTTTCACTTTTTACCAACTTTGAGGCCATTTTCACCTTGATCCAAGCTAAACCAAGACCAATTTTGGACATTAAAGTTAAAGTACATCATGCAAGCTTTCCAAAATGTCCAAGAACTTAATCAAACTCCATTTGAGCTAGGAGTTATGGATCTCACAAGTTGCCTAAAAACAAAATGTTTTGTTGACAGCATTTGGTACAAACTTGCATCACACAATTCCTTAGGCTAGTTTTGGGCACTTTGATCATTCAATTTCTATCCAATTACAACACAAATGAATGAGGAATCTGATACATAACACAAAATGCCAAGAACCTAGCCTTCCATGTGCAAAATCATCATGAAAGGAACCTTGAAATTCAAATTTGGCATCAAGCATTCAATGGATGCATCAAGGTGGCATGGACTGAAGCAAACCCAACTGAATGATTCAAGCCTTATCCCTGCAACAGAAGACCATAGGCCTGTGCTCTAATCTCAAGTCAATGGCTAGAGGAGACTTGAGATTCCTTTTGAAAGCCATTGGATAACAAACTGTACCAGTTTCCATTCATTATTCCTTGCAAAACAAACTTGCTCTACTATAAATAGAGCTCATTTTTTATCAATTCAAGTACACCAAAGCACCCAAACTGATGCTTTCCTCAAAATCACTCTAAAAAAACCAGATTTTCCTTCTATTTCAAGTCACTATTGAATTTTGAAATAGGAAGTGATTCAAACCAAACCAATCATGCCAACACCTCATATACATCATATATGAGTGATCCATGGCCTTGAAACACATTTGAAACACCTGAATCACAAAATCATCAGTCAGTTGCTTAAGCTTTTGGCAAAGTTGTAGTTGAGGTACCACAAGGTGATCCAAGCATCTCCAATCCAGGCTAGGCATCTCAACACACTCCATAGGGTATAGTGAAGCTGTCCAGGCCCTTACAACACATCTGTAACATCTCCAACATCAAGCTCGATCACCAGCTGCAAGAGGTAAGTCTGACACTCTCAAACTCCCTATTACATGCATCATAAATGAATTTTTGAGTTACCATCTTATTTCTGCGTGTATATAGAGTGTTAACCCTCAATCAATTGCCATGAATCAATCGTGTATGGAATTTCATTGTGTCCATGCTGAAATTAGGGTTCTTGAGGTTATCCTTTGATTTCTCACTCCACACTTAATATAAATGCAATTAATTTATATGGTTGCGATCCTTGTTCAAAAACGAGCAAGATTGGTGTTTGAATCGTGCAAAACCATTGAGTAATCAGAGAGAAAAGTGAGAATATTCAAATTGGAGCAAAACAGGGCACGCGGGCAAGAACAAGTTGTTCTTGGCGCCCTTTTTCAAACTTTTGAATTTTTGAATTTTTGTTATTTTATTTAATTGATTCAAAAATTAATTTCTCTCTGAATTTTAATGTTTTTGAATTGATTCTTTTTTTTTTAATTCATAAAAATGTTAAAATATTTTATTCTACAAAAATTTCACAAAAATATTATTTATTTTGTATATTTCATATTTTTATAAAGAATTTATTTTTATTTGTTTTTTAACATTTGAAAATATTTCTTTTTCTTGATTTTTCAAACTCAAATGATTTTTAAATCATTCTAGGGATAAAACATGATTTTTTAAACATTTATCCTGGATCATAACTTGTTTTTACACATGTTTGATAATTTTGATAAGTTTTATTTGATTTTTTATTCAAATTAAAATACATTTTTAATTAAATTAGGGTTTTGATCATTTTCACCCTCATAAACCTTTTCAAACACTTTTAGGCCTCTAATAGAGTGTAAGACTCATCCCTTGTAAATACAAAACTTGTTGGGTCTCAGTCATTGTATAAGTCCCACTGTGTTTTCTAAAACCGCGATGCGATCGTCGCCTTTTAAACAAAATAATCTGGGTCTCCCCTTGTGTTGTAAGTCCCATCTTTCTTCTTTTATAAACACTTTTTTGGGCCTCTAATAGAGTGTAAGACTCATCCCTTTGTACATAAACCTTTTTGGGCCTCAGTCACTGTATAAGTCCCGATACGATTTCAAAAATCTCGGCGCGATCGCCGTTTTCAAACAATTTTAATCTGGGCCTCCCTTGTGTTGTAAGTCTCATCTCCTTTTCTTTTTAAAAACACTTTTGGGCCTCTAATAGAGTGTAAGACCCATCTCCTTTGTAAATACAAACTTTTTGGGCCTCAGTCATTATATAAGTCCCACTGTGTTTTCTAAAACCGCGGCGCGATCGTCGCCTTTTAAACAAAATCATCTGGACCTCCTCTTGGTTGTAAGTCTCATTTCTCTTCTTTTTAAAACACTTTTGGGCCTCTAATAGAGTGTAAGACCCAACCTCTTTTGTAAATACAATAAATTTTGGGCCTCAGTCATTGTATTAGTCCCTCTGTTGTTTTTAAAACTACGACGTGATCGTCGCCTTTTCAAAAGCATTCATCTGGGCCTCTCCCTGAGTATAAGCCCCAAACTTCTTTTTAAAACAACTTTCCTTATGATTTAGATTCAAATTTATAGTTGTTATCAAAACTTTCTTCAATTTCTTGAATAACTAACCATACAGCTGTAACACTGGAAGCTTGCTCACTTATAAGTTCTATCAGCTTTCTTTTACATACTTGTATATATATTTCATCTGTATATATATGCATGTATATCTGCTTAGAGTTTTCCCCGATAATTAGGTCTAGGATTAGATCAAACCAGTGGTCACTCTTTCAACAAAGTCAAAACTAGTTCCCATAGGAATTTCCAGATACAGTCTTGCCTCCTCTTGGGCTTATATAATATGGAACAGAGAAAGGAATTATTCCCGGTGAAACTTTTCTCAAGACTGTCACTATTAGAAATTTGTCAAGAAATTCATTTCCCTCAGAGAAGATTAATTCCCGGTGAAACCTCTCTTGAATTTCTTCAAACCCTAGAACTGTTCACTAAAGAAAGGATTATTCCCGGTGAAACCTTTCTTGAACCTTTCTTGGGTTTGGACCCACAGGCTTCCTAAAAGCATCCTCAGCCTCCTCTTGGGCTTTGTACAAGGACCCTCAGGCTTCTTAGAAGTTCTCAGCCTCCTCTTGGGCTTAATACAAGGACCCAAAGACCTCTTACAGGTATAGGACAAAACCTAGTCATCTTTTGTTAGAGCAGACTTCCAAAGAGTCAAAACATCAAACCAGTTTAGGGTTGATTCGCATCCCTTAAAACATCAGCCTCCTCTTGGGCATCATACAAAGATAAACATTTTCATACCAGTAAACTTGAAAAGTCTCATCTCCTCTTGGATTTCAAATCCTCAAGTTTCCTAAAAGAAACAGGAAATAACCTTGATCATTTCATCAGTCACCAGCAAAGTTAAAACCTCTATAGGTTTTAAAACTCAATCTGTAAACCTTCAGTTTAAATTCCCCATTTAGGATCAAACTACACAAACCCTCAATCAGAACCTCAAGGTCTCTGATATTTCAACTCTTCTGCAATTCTTAGCAAGAGTTGATTCCCAAATTTGGACCTGCCTCTGGATATCAATAATCCTCAGTAGAAGTTAGTCTCCTCTTAGGCTTCATATAAGAAATTATTTAGCCAACCTCCTCTTAGGCTTTGTATAATGATCACCCCTCAACATATTTAGCCTCAATCTTGGGTTTTGTACAAGACACATATAAATATTCTCCAGCTGAGTCATGACTTTTAGCCTCAATCTTGGGCTTTGTACAAGACACACATAAAACCTCTCCCTAGTGGAGTCATAACTTTTAGCCTCAATCTTGGGCTTTGTACAAGGCAGATAAAAACACTCTCTTGTTGAGTCAGTCTTCTCCAACCTCCTCTTAGACTTTGTATAATAATCTCTCCAAAAGAGTCAGACTCTTTTCAGCCTCAATCTTGGGCTTTGTACAAGACAGATATAAAACTCCCTAATAGAGTCAACCTTTTAGCTTTAACCTTGGGCTTTGATCAAGGCACACAAAAATCAACATCCCCTTAGAGGAAATCAAAAATCTCTCTGTAGGAAGATATTTCTCTGTACAATCACACCTCAAAACAGACAATCAAACAAATCCTAATTCCAGATAACTGCTGTAAGTGGCACAGTTGTTGATTCAAAAATCCAAGTTGTAGTCCCTATTTATCCTGGTAAAAACCTCATTTCATCCAATTGCTGTAAGTGACAAGCCTCTGGATTATTTACATCCAAGCCAATGTCCCTCTCTTAGCATGAAAGACTCCTAAGGAAAAATGGCATTGCTCTACACAGAGTTAAAGTTTTCTCTTTCAGGACAAAATCCCTTATAAAGGAAATTATGGCATTGATGGATTCTATACATTCCAGTTAAAGTAATTCTCCTTTATAATCAATTACCCAACAACTGTGATAAATAGACGAGATATCTCCCTTTAGAGATGACAAATTCTCTCTCTCAGTCAAACCTTTAGCTTCAATCTTGGGTTTTGAACAAGACACAAATAACATTTAGCTTCAATCTTGGGCTTTGAACAAGACACCAAACATCTTTTCCTCCATAGAATAGGAGGAGCTACAATTGCTCTGATTTCCCTGTTTTCTTTAACAGGAATACGTAGGCATAAGATTGCGAAATCATAGCGAGCACACTTATCAAAAACCATAGGTCCAGTACCTTATCAAAAACCATAGGTCCAGTACCTTAACAAAAACATCGCAAAACCCGAAAATCAACAAAAATACTCTCTCTCAACATTCCCAAAGAAGAAACTTTCCCATTTACGACAGATAAACACCATCAAGTAGAATAACAGAAGAAAATGCTAAACAATCTATGGATAACCATATATAGGATGGGTAATTGACAACTCCCCATTGTATAACCTGACCCCGAACGCTCCAATCTCTTAGCATTTGTTAAAGAAAACATTTGCGTGCAAGGTTAGTTTTAGATAGCTTCCCTTTCCTTTCCAGCTTCATAGGATAAATAAGAAATCAGAAAGTAGCACCCAATTTCAACCATTGTGGTAAGATGGTCGCGTCACCGACAAAAATCGCACGCTACACACATAACCTTTTTCTTGACTTAGCACCTATTGGCATACTAATGTACATTAAGGTTAGGGAGCCTAATTTGTAGTTTAACACACGTGTTGCTTCTTCTAGCCATTGTTGGACGATATTTATTCTGACCAGTAAACTCTTGTAGAAATTAACCTTGAGACCCATCATGATTTCTGAAAACATAAAGTTGGTTTAGATAGTACAAATATTCACCCAACATTTTCTGCCAATGATTAAGGTGTCATCAACATATTGTAGATGAGAAAATTGTTCCGACTGAATCCAAAGAATCTCTCCATAACAATGGCCTTTTCCATCAACACGGTAAAACCTTCAGCTACCATGAGAAAAAGAAATGGTGATATTGGATCACTTTGTCTTAAGCTTCGGTCCATTTTAAAATTTTTAGTAGGGCTTCCATGGTTTTAGACATTCTAATATCCATTTTCTCCACTTCTTATAGAATCCCATTTTTCCTATCACAAAATCTAAAAAACTCCAATTCACCGAATTGTAACCCTTTTCAAAATCTACATTGAACATTACAACTTCTTCTTCCTTCTCATTTGTAACAAGAACACCATCTAATATCAGTTTTTTTTGGATATAAATGCATATTGTATTCTAGAGATAATTGCCAACGCTTTTAATAAAACCTTGTAAATATCGTCAAGGTGCCAACACTTTCGATAGTACCTTGTAAATGCAACCAATGTACTTTGTTATTTACGGACGATAAACACCATCTTCAGGGGGGAAAAAACACAAACATAAAACACTTTGTCACTTGTCACTTGTCAGAGTCAAACCAAAAACCATCTGCCATTCCATCGCAAACAACAAATGTGGCGACGGAGATTTACCACCACCAGCGCCGCCGCATTAAAGGACAAAAAGTGGGACGCACTGATCATCGGCGGCGGCCATAACGGCCTCACAGCAGCAGCTTACCTCGCACGTGGAGGTCTCTCAGTCGCCGTTCTCGAGCGCCGCCACACAATAGGAGGCGCCGCCGTTACTGAGGAGCTAATTCCTGGTTTCAAGTTTTCCCGTTGCAGTTACCTCCAAGGCCTTCTCCGGCCGGCAGTTATCAATGAACTCGAATTGGCAAAGCACGGATTGAAGCTTCTGAAGAGAAATCCTTCGTCGTTTACGCCTTGTCTGGATGGACGTTACCTTCTCTTAGGAGCTGATAAGGATTTCAATCACTCTCAGATTTCCAAATTCTCGCAAGCTGACGCAGAAGCATATCCAAAGTCTCTATTTTGAGCTATTTTTTGTAAATTTTGATTCTTATGTATTTTCATTGTTGGTAATTCTTTGATTTCATTGCTCAGATATGAGAGTCAGATTGAGAAATTCTGTAAATTCATGGATCTAGTTCTGGATTCGTCTCCACCCGAGTCTTTACAGCATAAATCATCTCTTAATGAGCAACTGAAGAATAAATTACAAAATTCAGTATTTTGGGCTAGTTGTTTGCGGCATGCAGCCTCCATGGGGCAAAAAGATATGGTGTAAGTGTTTCTTTCTCTGTTAGGATTAGGAATTTCAAATTTGTTTATGTAAAGTTAATTGGTATTGCTGTTAATACTTATACTGTAGCAATAACTTGTAATTCAAAATTATGAATTTCAGAAACAAACAATCTACATTATATCTTATTTGGCAGGGAATTTATGGACCTTTTGTTGTCACCAGCTTCTAAAGTTTTGAATAACTGGTTTGAGGTAATCTTATGGTCTCTTAAACACTCTATTCTAAAGTTAACTACTCGTTCTCCTTTTCATTTTTCATTTCATTTAAAAAATCTGACTATGACTTTTAAAATAGAATCTATATCTTCTTAATTTTGTTGTGGTTTTGTACTAAAGCTTGTCTGAGTCCTAATATTGAGCTACCTATAGATAGATAGTCCTGTAAGTAGGGTTTAAGGTTTAGGGTTCAGGAGAGCCTGTTGAGTGCCCACATTGACTAGATTTATCAGGAAAAGTACCCCTTATAATGATTTGAAGTAGCATTTTGAAGTTGAGTTTGACAATTTCGTTCAAGACTCTAATACGTTGTTGGTCATTCTATAACTTTCTACTACTACTACTACATTTGCTTAGTGGTGTACTGTTTAGTTTTGTTTGACATTATTTTTGGCAGACAGATGTTCTGAAGGCAACACTTGGAACAGATGCTGTGATAGGATCAACTGTAAGATCACTTTTCTCTAGTGTACAAATGCATCATCATTTTTTTTCCTTCAGAAAACAATATGCATGAATTTTTTCATCCTTCTTTGTACAAGTGTGCGTGTGTCCGATATAATAATACTATCATCCTACTTAACAACAACGACAACAACCAAACATTATCCACTTAGTGGGATTGGCATCATGGATCAAGTTACGGCATAATGTTCTATCAAAGGGTGTAATTTGATTCACGTAGCCGACCCCACTTAGTGGGATACGGCTTGGTTGATGTTGTTGTTGTTGAGTAGGATGATAGTACTATTAAAATTGAATCAACGATCTTTCATCTTTCATAGCACATATATGCAGTATTTTTAAATATATAATGCAGGCCAGTATCCACACCCCGGGAAGTGGTTATGTTCTGCTACATCTTGTAATGGGAGAAACTGATGGAGAGCGTGGAGTTTGGTCGTAGGTATCTCTGCTGCTAGGTTGATATATATAATGTGTATAATGAGAATGGAATAGTGTTATTTGCCAAATATATTTTTCCTATGCTACCGTAATTTGAAATAAAATTTTAAAGTACTTTTAGTGCATGTTACATCAATAGTGATTCTGGAAATTGAAGCACTGACACTGATATATGGCAACTTCACAAAAGACAAGATAACACATTAATGGCAAATGAACTCATTTGGTTTTTGAAGGTATGAAAGCCGGGACACAATATTTTCATTGTTTTTATGAACAATTTTATTCTAGAAATGTTGAGTATTCATCTCTTATAAGCTTTTGCAATGTTACAGTTGTATTTTATATGGAAAACTCTTAAGATGTACCCTTGTCTGAAGCCTTAATTCTTTTAGAGCCAAAAGAAGGTGCCAATATTATTTTTCCTTGGCATTTGTGAAAAAAGAAGTTACATTTCACACTTGAATTTTATTATGAACAAGATTAAGTATTGCAACATCTTTGGCATTGCATATTACTGGTGGTCTGCTAAAACCTTTACACTGCCTATTTACCCAAATATGGAGTTTTTGCTTTTCTTTTACTTCTTCATTGTTGAATGGAATTATCCTTCACCTACCCTACTTGTGTCCGTTTCTTTTGTACTTGTATTATACAAAGAAGAGCATACAATACATTACTTGTAAACATTGCATGCATATAAACACGAGCGGACAAATCCATTCATTTTTTCGAAAAATAATGTCACTGGCATTTCTATGTAAAGAGAATATTCTCAAATAACTTCTGACCGATGATTTCTTAATTTATAGTTTAGGCATTTAACAATTAGTAACTAGCTATCCTTTGACTAGCTTTATATTATACTATTCATTCAAGTGAATTAACTTGATTCACTGCATGCCATTATTCCATGTAGGTATGTTGAAGGTGGAATGGGTTCAATATCCAAGGCCATTGCTAGTGCTGCTGTCACAGCTGGAGCACATGTTGTGACGAATGTTGAGGTATGTCATCAAGAATCTCTTAGTTTTCAATTTACCCTAGTTCCGAGAAGGCAGCTCAGTTGGTGAGCTGAGGGACACCAAAGGAGTACTTACCAAAAAAGTTTAGAGTTCAAAATCTGAGAACTAACATATAACATAACTTGCTAATTTACTAATAAACTAGTGTTTTCCTTAAAAAACCAGTCACATTCTGAGTAGTCTCTGATATTTTAGTACTTCCTCCGTCTCATAAAAAATGTCTCATTTGCATTTTTCTCTATCTCAAAATAATTGTCCTTTTTCAATACCAATGCAGAATTTATTATTACTTTTCCACTACCATACCCCTATTTATTAACTTTCACATTCTTCAATCACTATTAATAGGGATATTCTAGTAAATGATACTAATTCTATCATCAAAACCAACACATCTAATCATTTTCTTAAAACCGTGGATTGCTCAAATTGGACATTTTTTATGAGACGGAGGGAGTAGCTTGGATCTTAACCTCAACAAGAAAATAGTAAAAGATATATCAAGGGTGGTCCAACTATAAACAAAATTTTACACCGATATTTTATGAATATCGACACCATGGATGGTCATTGTGAAACGTGGATATAAATGGTTTGTTACTTATTTAGACATGATCATAAAAAGGACATGACATCATTTATATTCCCTGCAGCCGAGCCCACCTACTTGCCAAAGACTTTTGATTGTTGTTGTGTTTGTATGTGTGTTGCATAGGTACGAGTACGTACCCAATACTCGGTACAAGTACTGGTACGGAGTATGGCATTTTTAGAAAAACAAAGGTACAGTTACGTTAGTATAATTTTTTTTAAATACAATTATAAAAATAACATAAGAATTATATTGTTCAAATAACAACAAAACATTAAAATTAAAAAACAATTTGCTTTAAAAAGTTAATATTTATGCAATAACATAAATAAATCACACTTAAAAGTATCAATAATATGAAATCATGGCTGAATATCAATATTTTTCTCTCCAATATCATTAAAAAAGAGCGGCTTCTAGTTCAGGTTCATCGAGAGAAAGACTAGCAACTTCAAGAATACCAGCTCTATCAAATAGATCCCATTAATCTCCACCAATATCCCACTTTACCTAAAATGGGGTACCCGTGCTTCACAGGTTTGTATCTAGTAGTTGATTATTGAAAAGACTTGATTTCCTAATTAAATTTCTTCCTAACCAAATAATGAAAAAGACTTGCAATATCTATTGTAATAATTTCAGTTCATCAAAAACAAAAGAGGGATAGGACTATAAATGTTTCTTCTCTTCTATGACTTCCCCCTCCCCACCCTTTTTTGTTATATTTTCTGCTGAGGCTCTAACCACCTGCGATAACTTTATATTCTTATAGGTGTCTCAGTTGTTGATTAAAAACTCTAGCACTGTCGATGGGGTT
Organism: Lathyrus tuberosus; assembly: GCA_022829125.1. NCBI lineage: Eukaryota > Viridiplantae > Streptophyta > Magnoliopsida > Fabales > Fabaceae > Lathyrus > Lathyrus tuberosus. Next base: position 3,892,218 of record JALAZF010000353.1, read on the forward strand.
AGTGTTGTTTGATTTTACTCAATCAATTGGGATTTTTAAAGTGAATCATTACAATTAAAATTTGGAGAGATGGCTTACATATAGGTCATTCTGGCTGATGGCACCGAAGTGCATGCTTCAGTTGTTCTGTCTAATGCAACACCTTATAAAACTTTCATGGTAAAATTCTCAAACTAGCTGCAAATAGAGATTTCCCTGGCACCTGTATTTTGTTCTAATTTATAGTATTTTATTACGAACCAGGAATTAGTGCCCAACAATGTCCTCCCAGACGATTATTTTCAGGCAATTAAGCACTCCGACTACAGCTCTGTAAGTTAATTTACTATTTTTTTGCTCAGGTTGTTCCTTATCTAATACCCTCAATCTCTACGTCGTGTCACTTAATTAAAAACAATAGGTAAGATTATAATATATAGAGACAGTGCTTATATTTCATTGTATGCTGATGTGGAAGAATGTCTGGAAATCATCCATGAGAAAATAGCATTTCCATGATAAATTCAAATATGAAACAGATGAGAAACCTGAGATAATGATGGCAATAACAAGAAGCCTATGCTGGGATAGTTGAAACTTACAAACAACACGGACCTTTGAATAATTTTATCTTTTGGCCGATAACTTTGCTTGTCATTGACATTTATATTCTGTTTGCCCATTCGCAGTTGCTCTTATTTTTAGGAAATCGGGAAACAATTTGAGAACATCTTCTCATAATATTTTTTCCATTAATTGGTTAATATCTTGTGAAACAGGCCACCACAAAAATAAATGTAGCAGTTGATAAATTGCCTCAATTTCAGTGTTGCAAATCAAATCATTCTCATGCTGGCCCCGAGCATGTTGGCACTATTCATATAGGTTCAGAGAGGTATGCTCACTGAATTCATGCTATCTAATTGTCAGAGCATTTTTTATAGTATTGTTCTATACGGGCAGTTGCGGTTTGTTTATTTTCCGAACATGTCAGTTTTTCTTTGCCCTTGACTATTTATTTATATTTAGCATGGAGGAGATTCATTCTGCATCTCATGACGCGGCAAATGGAATACCATCAAGAAGACCGGTCATTGAGATGACAATTCCTTCCGTATTGGACAAAACTATATCTCCGCCAGGTACTTGAAACTTCACATATAAGAATGTTCTGATATGTTCTTGTCAGAACCAACTGTACATGTATTAATTAGCTGTATATTTTATATTTAAATAGGATTAAAGGATTTGATTAGCTGTGTATGTATTTATAGAAATTATTGGCCCTTAATTATAGAATTGACTGAGGGCAATGATGAGTATTTATTAGGATTTTCCTTTTCTAAATACATTGTATTCTATTTAAGAGCTCATGCTGCTCTATCAATAATAAGAAAAAATATTATCTTTGTCATGGCATCAGAGCTCCAAAATCCATAGGAGCCTGTTTAAAATTGTGGCCTGCATTGCCATTGTTTCCGCTGTGCGGCCTGCATTGCCGTTTTTATTTTACGGTCTATATTGCCGTTTCCCCAACAAAACTCAGAATGTCTGAACCAGTTAATACCCCTGCCCCAAACACTGGCTCCGTTGAGCTGCAAAATGTTCAACCTAGCCTTCGTCTCAATGGTAAAAACTACCTCAAATGGTCTCATTTTGTCCAAACCTTTTTAAAAGGGAAGGGCAAATTGAATCATCTTACTGGAAAGGATACTCCAGAAGCTACAGACAAGAAGTTTGCTGCATGGGATGAAGAAGATGCTGTTGTAATGTCATGGCTATGGAATTCCATGGTGCCTGAGATTAGTGATGCGTGCATATTCATGAAGACTGCTAAAGAGGTGTGGAACAGCTGTAAAGAAAACTATTCCAAGGTTGGTGATGCTGCACAAATTTACGAAATTAAGATGAAGATCGCGACTACCAAGCAAGGAGATCGGTCCATTAGTGAGTATGCCCAAACTCTACAAAATCTATGGTTGGAGTTGGATCACTATGAACATTTTGAAGCAAAATGCACAGCAGATGCTACCTTACTAAAAAATTATAAGGAGAAGGATAGAATCTATAAGTTCTTAACAGGTCTGAACAACGAGTTTGATCCAATAAGGATTCAAGTACTCGGAAAAGAGTTACCCTCACTAAATGAAACCATGGCTGCCTTTCGAACAGAAGAATCGCGAAGAGGAGTGATGATGGAGCCTCAATCAACTGAAAGTTCAGCCTTAGTAGCACAAAGTCGAGAGAAGAACATTGACCAATGGAAGAACGGTCAAACCGGAGGAGCTCCCAAAATGGAGATTGAACGGGGGGATAACAAGGATTCTCTATGGTGTACCTTCTGCAAGAAGCCAAGGCACACCGAAGACAGATGCTGGAAACTTCATGGAAAACCGCCAAATCAGAATCGAAATTCGAACACCAAAGGCATTCAACGAGGAGGACCAGCACATGCCCACTTGGTCCAATCAAGTGTTGTCGAGGAAAGTCATTCCAAACCTACTGCTAACTTCAATCCAGAAGAAATTACAAAACTAAGGGAACTACTAGACTCTTTAGTCAAACCCACAAACACAGGTAGTTCTTCCATGGCATTATCAGGTAGTTCTCATCCCTATGCTTTTAGTGTTATACAATCTACAGAAAAAGGGACATGGATTGTTGATTCTGGGGCTACGAATCACATGACCCATTCCTCTACTGAGTTTATCTCTTACACACCGTGTCCAAGTAATAAAAAGATTGTCACTGCAGATGGCACTTTTATTACTGTTGCAGGAAAAGGAGATATTCCACTAAGTCAAAATTTAATGTTGAGAGATGTCTTGCATGTGCCCAAATTATCTGCCAAACTATTATCTATTCACAAACTTACAACAGATTTACAATGCTTAGTAACATTCACTCCTACACTGTGCAAATTTCAGGATCAGGAAACGGGGAAGATGATTGGACTTGCTAGAGAGGACAATGGGCTCTACCTTCTTATGGAAGCGCGTGAGACAAGTAGCATTAAGAGTCAACTTCCACTGTCTTTGTTGTCAGAATCTGTTCCTTCCCTCAATAAAGAAATTTGGTTGCGTCACTTCCGGTTGGGTCATCCTTCATTTAGCACTCTAAAAAATATGTTTCCCACATTGTTTCAAGGTATAAACTTAGAAAATTTTCATTGTGATGATTGTGAACTTGCTAAACACAAACGTGTTAGCTTTCCTAATAATAATAAAAGAATGTCTACTCCTTTTTCCTTAATCCATAGTGATGTTTGGGGGCCATCCAATATCCCAAATATATCTGGGGCCCGTTGGTTTGTCATTTTTATTGATGATTGTACTAGAGTGTCATGGATGTATCTCTTAAAACAAAAAAGTGAAGTCACTCAAATATTTAAGTTGTTTTTTCAAATGATAAAAACCCAATTTGAGACTACCATCAAACGTTTTCGTTCTGATAATGCCAAAGATTATTTTAATCAAACATTGTCTTCTTTTTTCACTGAACATGGTATTATTCATGAATCATCATGTGTCCACACCCCACAACAAAATGGGGTGGCTGAAAGAAAAATTGGGCATATTCTCAATGTTACCCGAGCATCTTTATTTCACACAAATGTTCCAAAACAATATTGGGGGGAGGCTGCTCTTACTGCAGCCTACTTGATTAACCGCTTACCCTCTCAAATTCTTAAGAATAACAGCCCCATTCAGCTCCTCTCTAAATTCTACCCAAATTTCAAAACTTCAAACAACCTAGTTCCTAGGATCTTTGGGTGTGTGTCATTTGTCCATGTTCATTCTCCACATCGAGGAAAACTTGATCCTCGAGCTATTAAATGCATATTTCTTGGTTACTCCCCTACCCAAAAAGGTTACAAGTGTTATCAACCTACAACAAAAAAGAATTTTGTGTCTATTGATGTCACTTTTGTCGAAACCGAATCTTTTTTTTCCAAACCTTATCTTCAGGGGGAGAAGGAATACATCGAAGATAAGGATGATTTGTTCAAAGACCTTTCTTTTATGCCCAAGACTCCTAATGCTACTCGTAATGCTACTCGTCCACTACAAGTTTACACAAGAAGGGCAGCACCTAATATCCAACCTGTACAAGTCCCAGAATCTGACCCAATTCCTGAAACTGTAATTGATGAGACTGTTTTAGAGGAGCAAATTGTGCCCCCTGAAACTGAAGTTGATGGGACTGATTTAGAGGAGCAGAATATATCCATGGATGCTAGAGATCTTCCAATTGCAATAAGGAAGGATGTTAGAGCATGTACAAAAAGGCCAAGGTATCCATTGTCTCACTTTATATCCTATGATAATTTGTCCAACAATCATAGAAGTTTTCTTGCTCATTTAAACACTACCACTATCCCAAAAACTGTTACCGAAGCACTAGATAGCAAAGAGTGGAGAGAAGCTATGAAAGTCGAAATGGATGCACTAGAGAAAAATGGAACTTGGAAATTAGTAGAGCTTCCTAATGACAAAAAACTTGTTGGCTGTAAATGGGTATTCACCCTTAAATACAAGTCCGATGGAACACTAGAAAGGTATAAAGCAAGACTAGTGGCTAAGGGGTACACACAAACATATGGGATTGACTATCACGAGACTTTCTCTCCCGTCGCAAAAATGAGCACTGTCAGAATTTTGTTATCTCTAGCAGCTAACTATGGATGGAATTTGCAGCAATTCGATGTCAAGAATGCTTTCCTACATGGCAACCTTGAAGAGGATATTTACATGGAGGTCCCACCTGGGTTTAACTTTGAGAAAGGCAAAGTTTGTAAGTTAAGGAAGGCCCTTTATGGACTGAAACAGTCCCCTAGGGCCTGGTTTGGTAGGTTTACCACTGTGATGAAAGATATGGGATATAAACAAAGTCAGGGAGATCACACTTTGTTTACTAAGCATTCAGCCTTAGGGGGAGTTACTGCACTAATTGTTTATGTGGATGATATAATTGTAACAGGAAATCATCAAGCAGAAATGGATAGCCTAAAAGTGTGTTTGCTAAAAGAGTTTGAAGTAAAAGAGTTGGGAAGATTAAAATATTTTTTGGGCCTTGAAGTGGCACACTCTCGTCATGGTATTTTCATCTCTCAACAGAAGTATGTGCTGGATTTATTATCTGAAACTGGTAAATTGGGATGCAAACCAGTAGAAACTCCAATTGAACAAAATCATAGACTTAGTGAATTTGTTGAAGATGCAACTGTGGACAGAGAATCCTATCAAAAGTTGGTTGGGAAGTTAATCTATTTATCTCACACTAGGCCAGACATAGCTTATGCAGTGGGAGTGGTGAGTCAATTCATGCATAATCCCAAAGAAAATCATCTTAGAGCTGTTTACCGAATTTTGCAATACTTGAAGGGCACTCCTGGAAAAGGAATTCTATTTACAAAGGGTCAAGGAATTACTTTGGAAGCCTATACAGATGCTGATTATGCTGGATCAGTAGATGACAGAAGATCCACATCCGGATATTGTACTTTTCTTGGAGGAAACTTGGTGAGTTGGAGGAGCAAAAAACAAAACGTTGTTGCGAGGTCAAGTGCAGAAGCAGAATTTCGGGCTATGGCTTTAGGTATTTGTGAACTCCTATGGCTGAAAATAATTCTACATGACCTAAAGATTGAATGGAATGGACCCATGAAACTATATTGTGACAACAAGTCAGCAATAAACATTGCACATAATCCAGTGCAACATGATAGAACGAAGCATGTCGAAGTAGACAGACATTTCATCAAGGAAAAATTGGATAGTGGGACAATATGTATACCATTTGTATCAACTGGAAATCAGCTGGCAGATGTTCTTACAAAAGGATTAAGTGGTTCTACATTTCAATCTATTATCGGCAAGTTGGGAATGGGTAACATCCACTCTCCAACTTGAGGGGGAGTGTCAGAACCAACTGTACATGTATTAATTAGCTGTATATTTTATATTTAAATAGGATTAAAGGATTTGATTAGCTGTGTATGTATTTATAGAAATTATTGGCCCTTAATTATAGAATTGACTGAGGGCAATGATGAGTATTTATTAGGATTTTCCTTTTCTAAATACATTGTATTCTATTTAAGAGCTCATGCTGCTCTATCAATAATAAGAAAAAATATTATCTTTGTCAGTTCTATTTATGAAAGGGAATTTAGTTACTTTGCTTTCAATGCATTTGCAACATTTGCTCGGATTTATCGTTTGACATTGATGAAACCATTTCCTCTGATTTATCTTTTACATTGTTGAAACGGCTTTGTTTTATCTTCCAAGTTTCATTAAATTTCATTAGGAGAATGGTAACGAATGCCTTTGGGGCATTTGGCTAAGCCATCAAAAGGGGTAAGTTTGTATACGAAAATGTTTGACTTGTATTCTAAAGACAGTTTTTTCTTTTATGAATTTCTTAACCAATGCCCTTAAAGCACTTTTTAGAGAGACCTATTTCATCAACTAACAACATGGCTTCATTGTCATCACACACCTCGTTAATCTATTTGTCAATAGCCCTTCATGGTCTTTGACATATGTTTATAGCATCTAGTTGATGAAATCTATTTTCTTCACAGGTATGCATGTGATAAACCTGTTTGTGCAGTATACACCCTACAAACCATTGGACGGGGACTGGCAAGATCATGACTACAGAGTAAGTTTGTTTTGAATGTACTAGTCGCATCACTTTTTCTTCAGTTATGCATATTTCAGTGTCGAAATTTGATTTGTACTTCCTTGATCATGCATTCTGTTTGCATGCGTATGCTTGATGCTAAAACTGCTTGTTGAATGTTTTATAATAAAGGTGCTTCATTTTATCTCTTGCTCAGGAATCATTTGCACAAAAATGCTTCACATTGATTGATGAATATGCCCCTGGTTTCAGCACATCAGTCATTGGTTATGACATGCTGACTCCACCAGATCTTGAAAGAGAATTCGGTTTGACAGGTAACAAAGCCATTCCCTCAGTATGAGTTGATGTTTGTCTAGAAAGCACCGGTGCATTGTCAGTTCGTCACTAGTAACAATTGACGGTTTCTTTGACAGGAGGGAATATATATCATGGTGCTATGGGTTTGGATTCTCTTTTCCTCATGCGACCTGTAAAAGGATGGTAAAATAAATCAAAGTGACTTGTGTTGGAATCTGTTTCCATTTTTGGCATATATATGATATCGCTGATAATTTGTTTTGTTTTGTTTATTGATTTGGGACTTTAGGTCAAACTATAAAACACCAGTTAAAGGTTTATATTTATGTGGAAGTGGCGCACACCCCGGTGGTGGAGTTATGGGAGCAGCTGGACGCAATGCTGCCCATTTAGTTCTTCAGGATGTCAGAAAAACATGATTGATAATTTTAGCTCTTGCCCTAGTTCTTGATGCCTACAAATGGCCTGGAAAGATGTCTTTAAGTGGAATTTATATTTATACACCAGAGCTATCTCACTGGATCTTTTTGCAATGAATTGGATAGAAGGATCATGAAATCGATATACCAAACTCTATTAACAATTGTACACGTTCGCAGATGTCGCAACATTGTATTTTAGAAAACTTGAACCTGTAATATTTTAGAGAAGCTGAAATTGTTCTATGCGTTGATTCCAGTAATTACTGTACGATATTATTAAAATTGATGTTATGAGTGAGGAAAGGCTCTGCCAGGTTTCCGATTTTTAAGAATGAGCACAGTTTTCCTTACCGGAAAACACCATTCAATCAGAAAGCTTATTGTCATGGCGAGGCTAACACTATGGGGACACGAGACAATTATGATGAGCAAAACACTGGTGAAGGATGAGAGATCGATGATTCTTGGGCCAAGCGAGGTAATCGGGAGCACAACGACAAGGCATTGACGAAGGTTCAAGGGGCAATTTTAACATAAATAGGACCAAGGCATTCAGACACAAACTTAGTAATGTATCTATTCATGTGAGGCCAGAAAAATTGTTGGCAAATGCGCGCGCCTTAGTACGGTTAATTCCATAGTGACTGCCGATATGGAAATCATGAATTCCCGTAGAATTTGGTTAAGGGCATTTCTTATCACACCACCCTTGTTTCTTAGGCACCATTTGAATTTCCGTTTTTGCCCCCAATTTTCGGATGTGCACATCCGGACGCACCCTTTCTCTAAAATTTTTCAGTTTTTTCCGGATGTGCATATCCGGAAGAATTCCTGATCTGCAAATCCGGAAAAAATAAAAAAAATTCCATAAAATCATTTACTTCTAAATATAATTAAAATCCAACATAATTACACTTAATATGATTTTTTCAATATAATTAAATTCAATATAATTAAAATTAATATGATTAAAATTAATATGATGTTTTCAATATAATTAAATTCAATATAATTAAATTAATTTTAGAAGTAAATACCATATACTTTTAATTATAATTTAGAAGTAAATACCATATAATTTAGAAGTAAATACCATATAATTTTAAATACCAATATAATTAAATCCAATTTTAGAAGTAAATATCATATAATTTTAAATCCAATATAATTAAATTAATTTTTTCAATATAAAAATATCATTTAAAATTAAATATCATATTAATCATATTAATTATATTGAAAAAAATTAATCATATTAAATATCATATTAATTTTAATTAATATAGATTTTAATTATATTGAATTTAATTATATTGGATTGAATTATATTGAAAAAATGATATTAATTTTAATTATATTCGATTTTAATTATATTGGATTTAATTATATTTAGAAGTAAATGATTTTATGGAATTCTTTTGATTTTTTCCGGATTTGCAAATCAGGAATTCTTCCGGATGTGCACATCCGGAACATATCAGCGTTTTTTAAAAATTTGGTGCGTCCGGATGTGCAAATCCGGAATCTGGGGGCAAAAATGAAATTTCACATGGTGCCTAAGAAACTTGGGTGGTGTATTAAGAAATTCCCTTTGGTTATGATGTCAAGTTTATTTGGAATGACGAGCCTTTGTTTCCAAAACAAAAAAACCTGATGAACTTCGTAATTGGTATCTGTCTGCTCTCTCTTGATGCATTGTGTCTTAATAGCCATCAATCATCATCTTCAAGGATTGCAAGGAGAATTTGTTGTAGAAATAATGACTGCTGAGTGGAAACAACCATAAAAAAGTGATTGTGACAGTGCATTAGCTGTGATATTGTCCTTTTCAGGTTTGTAGTTAGGGATGGCAGGCAGACCCAAACCCACGGGGTCCACCGGCATCCGTACTCGAGTCAACGGGTGAAAATTCGAGTTGATTGGGTTCGGGTGCGGGTTTGCGTAGTATGAAACCCGCACCCGAAACCCGAAACCACACCCGCTTAGAAATGAAACCACATAAGTGCCTCTAAATATATATGTAGACTTTAATTTTAATTGTAATGTTAAGATGTTGAAGACCTTAATTTTAGTTGTAATGTTACCAAATTTGATGGAAAGTTGTAATTTAATTCCTTAATTTCTTTGAGAGACTTTGATGGAATTCTTGTATTTCAAATTTCAATATTGTTGTGTTTTTTTGTTTTTGCTACGGGTTCGGGTTTGGCCACCCAAACCCGAACCCAACAGGTGTGGGCGTGAGTGTTATTTTGCCACTCGAATAGCTTTTGGGTTCGGATTTGGGTGGTGATTTCGGGTGCGGGTTTGGGTAGTGTGAAACCCGCACCCGACTCGACCCGACCTGTTGTCATCCCTATTTGTATTTGATGCTGAAATAAAATCCCAGGAACTTGTGCAACCATGCCTGCTGTTCTATGGTCTGATCCATGAGGGACTTTAAACTTTGATCTGTACGGATAATAAACTTGTGGCCTAGTAGGTAAGGGTGAAATTTCGCCATTGCTTCCGTAATAGCAAAAAGTTCACGCACATTAGAGGATTGGCGCTGCATTCGGGAATTTAGTTTCTTGGAGAAGTATGCAATGGTGTTTTTTTTACTCAAAATAGCTCCAATACCTGAACCGGAAGCATCTGTTTCTATCACAAAAAACAAAAATATGGGACAAATCTGGTACGCCTAACACTAGAGCATTGGTGATAGCTTGTTACAACTTATTAAAAGCAGATGTGACTTCATCGATCCATATAAATTGATCCTTTTTTAAGAGAAGAGTGAAATGTAGTGTAATAGATGCATATTGCCAAAAAACTCCGATAGTATTAGGGATGACAAAACAGATCTGATCAGTTGGGTATATTCGTTTTGCCCGCGCTTTAGTGCGGAGCGGGTCAAAGGTTTAGATTCTCTCCTTTTAATGTGTCTGCCCTAGCCCATCCCGTTTTTTTTCATGGACTTTTGCTGACACGGATATTTACATAAATTTTTACGTTTTAGACTTAAAAGGTGCAGTGTCTGCAGACTTTTCCCGCCCCGCCCTCACTTTTTTGCAGTACACGCCTAAGTTTTAAGCTCGCGTCCTTAGCTATGACCGCCCCTTGGGAACGTCTGTTTGCCACCCTTAGATAGTATCCTGCCAAACCCAAAAATCTATGCAATTGTTTAATGTTATGTGGAATAAGTCAATTTAAGACTGCAGTCACTTTTGCCTTGTTTTTTGAAATCTTGGAATGATTGAAAATTTGGAGGGAAAATTGGAATGGTTTATTAACTTTAAATAAACAATAAATGAGCTCAAGTATCAACTTATATATGGAAGAGAATTTGAAAAGATTCATTTTAATTTCATATAGGAGGGAACACAAATATTAGTAGTGTATATATATTCTAAATTAGCCAAATGGGTTAGGGGTATCTAATTTTGTAAAGGAGTGAGGACACACCACCAAGCCATCTAGACACATGTGCGCTCCTACCGTTTGTCCGGCCGGCTCAGTTCGGTCAAGATGAATTAATTTTTTGGAACCCGAATTGATGGAATTTAATTAATTATTAATTAATTAATTTTTCAGTGGTAATTAATTAATATTAACTAATTAACATTTATGACGTGTCACAATCAAAACCTAGTCTTAACATAGTTTTGACTGAGTTTGACTTGCCCTTCAAGAATGAGTCAGAGTCAGACTTGCTGACCAAGCAAAATCGACTTGTAATGGGCCTGAAATTTTCAACTCCCTCTCATGATTTTTGCTCCACTTAGTTGAATTCCTTGCCTATAAATAGAGTTCCTCAATTAATTTGCAAATCACTCCAGAATTTTGTACCTTTCGGAATCTCTCTTCTCTCTCTCTCATTCTCTTCATCTCAATTTTTTCTTAGTTTTCGAGTGGCTTATCTCGCCATCAACAACTGGATTATTTCCAGATACTACGAGTGGTTTAAACATTATTTTATCCTAGAGACATCGTTGAATCTCGTATGCTTTGCATAATTATTGGTAATATGGCGAAACGTCTTAAAGAAAGCGACTTAATACGTGACTCGTCCCGATAATTTTCTTTGTGGCAATTTTTCAAAACCGAAAACAACACTTGTCCATCTCAACTCCCGCCCCTTAAACTGTATGACCCAAATACTCAATTTTACTCATTTCAAATGAGCATTTGGACGCCTTAGCAAATAGACCGTGTTCCCTAAGCAAGTGTAGCACCTCAGACAAGTGAATCATGTGTGCAAACTAGGAAGGACTGTATACAATAATATCATCAAAGAAAGCGAAAATCAACTTGTGTAACAGGAGGTGAAATACACGGTTCATTGGGCTCTAAAATGTAACAGAGGCGTTAGTGAGCCCGAAGGGCATTACAAGCCACTCATATAGCCTTTAATGAGTGTGAAACTTAGTCTTGTGTCTGTCCTTAGCCTTTACCAAAATTTGGTGATAACTGGAGCACAAATCTAGTTTCAAAAAACACATCGACTGTAATTCATCGGCTGTGGAATCAGGAAGCTTATCTTGTAATTCATCGACTGTGGAATCAGGAAGCTAACCTTGATTGTGATAGTGTTCAAAGCCCTGTATCAGTACAGAATCGCCATGTGCTTTCTTTTTCACCAATAACACCGAGGATGAAAAGGGACTCGTGCTAGGTTGTATAATGCCTTGACTTAACATGTCCATAACCATTAACTCAGTTTGTGTCTTTTGACTATGAAAATTTCAATAGATTTCAATAGGGTTTTACCATGGCATGTTTACTTCCTTCTAACAATGGAATGGCGTGATCATGTGATCGAGTTGGAGGTAGCCCAGACGGGTTGGCAAACACATCCTGTTAGTTGACAAGTACTTTATGTAATTCAGGAGGTCTGTCTAATGAAAATGTGACAGGTTCTTATTGGTATTTCTGAGTAGGTTAAAGGTGCAAAGATTAAACTTCTACAATGGTGTTGGTATGATGTAGTCGTCGCAACTGATGAAATTAAGCTGATAGAGGAAGGCTCTGTTTGTCTCCAAATAGCGTGACAAAAGTGTTATCAAGGTAGAAATTGAGGGATAGAGAACTGTAGTCAGCATTATGAGGCCTTAATGTTGCAAGCCATGACGCCCCAAGCACTACCTTCGCGCCTGCAATGGGCAATAAATAAACTGGTAGGTGTAATGCCTGACCTTGCACCTGCACGTCCAGCCGATCAATAAAACCTTCTACCGTGAGAGAGATGTCGTCTCCTACCATAACCCTAAAATTAGTAGCATTCTGATATGGTAATTTGAGAAAGTGAACAAGGCGTGGTTAAATGAAGTTATCTGAACTACCTTTTTCGTGCAAGATCTGAACGGTGAGCTCCTTGATTACCTTGGAAACACATCATTCCTACTCCAGGTGCGCCCTTCAATGCATTAAAGGATAAATTATGTGATATGTCATCACTTACTTGTATTGGGTGTGGTTCGAGGGAAAGGTATGTGATGTCAGGTGGGTCGGTATTGGGTAGGTTGTCTTCATTCGCTAACAACAATAAGTACTGGCGTTTGGGACAACAATGACCTAGGGTGAATTTGGCGTCGCACGTGAAACAAAGGCCATTTTCACTACCAATTTGCATTTTCACGGTTGAGACCTATTTGACGTTATGGTTACGGTTTATTTGGGTGATGGGTCGGGAATTTGGTATGGGTAACACGGGAAAATTGGGATTGCGGTTTGAGTTAGGTAGATTTGGATTGGGTCGTAATTCAAATGAAGAATAATATGATTTGGGCTTGGGCTGGTATTTTCCCTCAAGTTTTTTGCATTATATGTTTCTTAGGCACCACGCAAAATTTAAAAAATATTTCTAATTTTCGGAGATATATCTTCGAACATATCATAATACGCATATTTCATTCGTTTTTTAGTCAGACCCAATTTTATAAATATATTTATTCTAGAAATTTAATTCCGAAAAAATTCCAGAAGTATATTTCGAGAAAGTTTCAAACACATAATTATCTTCTTTTTTTCCCACTTTCAGAAATATACCACTTGGTTTGAAGTGATAACCCCCTATTTATAACAGTATTTAGATTCCTAGCTTCTCTAGAATACATACATGTAATAATAACATTATAAATGATAGTTTAAATTTAGTAATCTTCCATGTAATTCAGATCCAAGAAAAGCTATTCAATTGTACAAAAAGATCAAACTACGATAACAACCCAAAAACTATAAAAAAGAACACATTGACCATAAAATAATATGAAAAAAATAGTAAATGTTTTGGATTTCAAAATATATGGCATAACATATATCTGCTTTTGAAAACTAAGTGTTTTTGCGAAGAATTTTAAACCGAATTTCCATGTAATATAATGTGATAAATACTTCACTACGCCATGTCATGATTTGTTCCACTTAGCTTCAGATATCATAATCAGTTTTGATGTATTAAAATCATATGAAGGAGTCATTGTCTAAGTTGACTCGGTCTGATTTAAGCTTGTTATCTACCAAGTTATCATATTGGTTGATGTTTTCTTCGTGGAAGCCATGCACAATGGTAGAGAGGGAGAAGATAATTATGTATTTGAAACTTTCCAAAAATATATTTCCGAAATTTTTCCAGATATATTTTCGGAATAAATGTATTCATAAAATAGGGACCTGACTAAAAAACAAATGAAATGTGTGTATTATGGTGCGTCCGGAGATACATTTCTAAAAATTGGGGACCTTTTTGGAATTGTGCAAGGTGCCTAAACATATTGGGTGCAATAAGAAAACCTCCAATTTTACAAGTGACACAACTTTAGTGGGTGTTGAAGGGCCTTGAGCCAACACGTCACTTTGGATATCAATTTTAAGCCTAATGAGGAAACAATCCAATAGTACATCTAAGCTAAGAGAATTTCTTATAGCACTCTTAATAATTATACTGCACGATGTAAAATTCCACAAATGCCTCCTGATTTTGGAGATATATCTTCGGACGCACCCAAATGTAAGTGAACGTTGAAATATTACGGAGATATATCTCCGGAACATTTTGGAGCATAAGTCACACCTGACTCTTCTTCTTCCTCATTTCACACTTTTTTTCAAACTCAACTCAACCTCTCAATAGACTTCAACTTCGCCAAATCAAATTTCATCAAGCATCATTTATAACATCCTTCAACTTCATCAAAACCATAAATTTCAAGTTTTACGAGTTTTCGGTAAATTTTGAGTTTTAGTGTAAATGTGTAGAAATCAATGATTAGGGTTAGAAATGTGCACGAATCACATGTAACATAGTTTATGCTTAGTGAATAACTTATTTATTGGTTGAAATTCGTGATCAAATCATATTTTTGTCAAGTTGTGATAACGCGAAATTACATTGTTAAATCGACTAGACTTACATAAATTTTACTTACGATTTCTCTATTTTAATTAATTTTATTTACTGATTTATATGTGGATTTTATGTTTGTAGGCCATGTGAGATTTAATTACAAAATAATGAAAAGAAGAAGAAAAATGGAAGAAGGAAAGAAAATGGACGGAAGGAAAATGAAAGAAAAGAAAAGAAAAAAAATAAACAAGTGGGGCTCACCACAAATTAAATGTGGCGCCTGCCACATTGGCCAAGGTGGCGTCCGCCACATAGAAAATGAAAGGAAAGTGTGGCGGGGGCCACACTAAAAAGAGGAAAAAGT
This sequence comes from Lathyrus tuberosus, assembly GCA_022829125.1. Taxonomy (NCBI): domain Eukaryota; kingdom Viridiplantae; phylum Streptophyta; class Magnoliopsida; order Fabales; family Fabaceae; genus Lathyrus; species Lathyrus tuberosus. Next base: position 3,907,255 of record JALAZF010000353.1, read on the forward strand.
TGTGGCGAGTGTCATGCATGCACTACCGGTTTTCTCCAAATTTTTCTCCACTCCTCCCTATTATTTCTCCAGTTTTTCCTCCACGCAGAGAGAAATTCGCACACGACTCTCCTATATTTTTGGACCAAAACCGTCAACAAGCGGGGGATTTCAAGAGAACGAGGTCGTCAATATAAAGTGGAGCAGTTCCACAATTCAACTCTCTTTTTTCTCTACTTCACTCTCTTTGCTTCCTTTGTTTTTGCCCAGATTTTTATTGTTTAAGCTTTTAAGCATTTTAGTTTCTTTTACTCAAAAATAGTGATAGTTTTCCACATTGGGGAGCTATTGCACCTTAGTTCTTAGAATTCCAGTATTGTATCTTTTTTGCTAATTGTAATCGGATCGGGAACTCGAAGCTTGCCTTCATCATTCTAATTCAAGTTTATTAAAGTTCCAGGTTTTCTATTTTACTGTCAATTATTGTTATTGCTGCCTTAATTACTTGTCAAAGCATGTTTATGATTATGATTTATATTCGTATGTGCATGTTTGTTTCGAAAGCCATGTCCGGCTAAACCGTTTATATCGGTATGTAAATAAGTCGATCGAAAAGGGATTCGATAAGTCTTGGCTAACCATTAACAATTTATTTTTCTGGTTTCGATTTCTTAAATTAAATTAACTTTTGTTACGAGAGTAAAAAGGTAACGAAGGTTACGATCAATACAACGAGAGTTTGAGGTTTTAACCAGATAGCTGAAATTAAACATTAATTTTAAACACGACGAGAGCACTTTTAAATTAATTTGGACTTGTTAATTTTCAAAGAGTACTTTTAAATTTAAATGGTTTAGCGAGAGCAAACATTCTGATTTAGGAGTATAGTCAGAGTCAATAAACACGAGAGTGTGAGGTAAAGACTTTTAAATTGATATTTTCTACTGAATAATATTTTGACTTATTTATACGCCGATGATTTATTGAATCCCCGATGATTGACGAGTTACATACCGGTATTCCGTTATATTTTATTTAAATCCAAATTTTAGTTTACCATTAGTTTCTCGTTTGCACCTTAACCTATAAAAACCATCAGCCTTAGCTAAACATAGTAACAATCCGATAGCATTAGTTTGATTATCAGTCCCTGTGGGTTCGATATCTTTTAAAACTACGCGATTAGACTGTGCACTTGCAGTTAGTAACCCCGATAGACTCATAAAGTCGCGATCAAGTTTTTGGCGCCATTGTCGGGGACTGATTTAGTCAATAATGCGATTTATTTGTTGCTCCGTATAGACTAAGGCAACAAATTCCCTAATTTGCCGGTTGTATGCCAAGTACTCGCTCAAAAGGCGAAGAACTAACGCAACCGACAGACGAACCTGAGCGTCTTCTTAGCGTAAGACGACGAATTAGAGAATACTGTTTAGAACACGAAATTCCTTTTCCTGACTCAGAATCTAAATCGGAATCTGAATCTAAACCTGAAACTGAACCAGACATGGCCGAAGGACCTCAGAACCGTCCTCTTAAGTACTATGCCATTCCTTCGCATTCTGAACCACATAATAGCATTGCTGCCCCTACCATCGAGGCAAACAACTTTGAGCTAAAACCTTCGTTGTTGTCAGCTGTACAACATAACTAATTTTCCGGTGGTCCCACGGAGGACCCAAACTTACATTTGTCAGTGTTGCAATATGCAGACACAGTGAAAGCCAATGGTGTCAGCCCCGAAGCAATAAGACTACGTCTTTTCCATTTCTCATTAAGAGATAGAGCTAGAGCTTGGCTCCAGTCTCTACCATCCAACTCTGTCACTACGTGGGATGAGTTGAAGAAGGTATTCTTAGCACGATATTTCCCACCAAGCAAGACGGCTATGCTAAGAGCCCAAATTAATGGATTCAAACAAAAGGACAACGAATCTCTTTTCGAAGCATGGGAAAGATACAAGGACATGATGAGGCTTTGTCCACATCACGGTCTAGAAGAGTGGTTGATCATCCATACCTTTTACAATGGTCTCTTGTATAACACAAGAATGACAATAGACGCTGCCGCGGGTGGCGCACTAATGGATAAATCCTACGCTGAGGCTCACGCACTTATCGAAAGTATGGCTCAAAATCACTATCAGTGGGGAAGTGAAAGAACCTCCGTAGAGAAACCTCCAACGAAAGGCGGTATGTACGAGATAAGTGGCCTTGACAAAGTAAATGCTAAGGTAGATGCTCTTACTCAAAAGGTTGAAAGTTTGACCCTGACACCTACAACCACCGTGGCTGCCGTAGCTCCAAATTGCGAGTTATGCGGAGTTCCTGGGCATGTTGCCCCTGAATGTCAAATTTTAACAGGAGTTTCCACGGACCAAGTGAATTATGCTCAAGGAAACCCTTACTCAAACACCTACAACCCAGGTTAGAAAAACCATCAGAACCTTTCGTACAAAAACAACAACGCTTTGTATGCGCCTGGACAAGCACCTGTTGTACCACCGGGTTATCAAAAGGTTGTCGTAGCTGCTCCTAATGTTCCTAGAAAGTCAAACCTTGAAATCATGATGGAGAACTTCATTGCTGCACAAGCTCAACAAAACAAGGAGTTCCTTAACCAAAATGTTCACACTAGTTAGCAAATTAAACAGTTAGCCAACAAGGTTGACGCTCTAGCCACTCACAACAAAATGTTAGAAACACAAATCTCAGAAGTGGCTCAACAACAAGCTGTTACCGCTACCCCAGCTGGTAATCTTCCAGGACAACCTCAACCTAATCCGAAGGGACATGCAAATGCTATAAGACTTCGGAGTAGAACTGAACTAGAAGGACGAACTGACCCAAGGATCAAAAATCCAGCCATGTATCGAAAGCCTAGTAAGGAGTCTGAAAAGGAAGATGAACCAAAGGAAAACGAAAAAGAAGATGATGGCAAAGAGGCCGAAGAGAAAGAAGAACCATATGTGCCTCCGCCACCTTATAAACCACCTATTTCGTATCCTCAAAGATTCTCTAAATCTAAAAACATAGGGCAATTTAAGAAATTCGTTGAACTTCTGAAACAATTGAATGTTACAATACCTTTTACAGAAGCAATCACGCAAATGCCCTCCTATGCTAAGTTCTTAAAAGAAATTCTATCTAATAAGAAAAAGCTCGAGGATACTGAAACCGTTTTGCTTACTGCAGAGTGTAGCGCTTAATCCAAAACAACATGCCTCCTAAGCTAAAAGACCCTGGTAGTTTCTCTATACCATGTGTGATTGGAAAGTTTGTCATAGACAAAGTCCTGTGCGACTTAGGAGCCAGCATTAGCTTAATGCCCTTATCTATTTGTAAAAGGCTCAACATGGGAGAATTGAGACCAACAAAAATGTTCGTACAACTAGCTAATTGTTCACTGAAATTCCCTTTAGGTATGCTAGAAAACGTTCCAGTACGTATAGGAAAATTCTATATTCCTACAGATTTCATAATTATGGACATTAAGTGTCGCACCTCGAAAAAATCGCTTCATCGAAGACACGACCCTCGCGCGAAAGGCGCGGAACGGTTCGACAGAGTCGTCACTGAACTTTATTTATCCCAACAGAGGGAAAGGAAAATATCGAGAAAACCTTTTAGGAGGAGATAAGAACATGGTCGTCACAACCACATTCTGGGTTTGGGAGTCGGTTACGTGAGGGGAAGGTACGTGCACCCCCTTACGTCCGTTGTACTCAACGGGAACCTCTTGATTCGAATCGCGATACTCGTTAGCTAAGTTTGTTTGTTTTCTTCTAAAAAATAATAATAATAAATGCGGAACGGTAAGATAAAAGGGAAGGATGCTAAGGGGGAAATGGGTGGTTAAAGGATAGAGTGCTCGACAAGATCATCGCAATCTTGTGCCTACGTATGCTCATTCGGACGAGAATAAGTAATCAGAGCAATCGTAGTTCGACTACGGGGTTTGACAGAAAAAGATGGTAGTGTAGAAAAGGGGGAAAAAGAAAAAGTGTGCTCTCCAAGATCATCGCAATCTTGTGCCTACGTATCTTTATTCGGACGAGAATAAAGAATCAGAGCAGTCGTAGTTCGTGGTACGTCCAAGAAAAGAGGGAAGTTGGTTTGTTTTAAAGGCGTCAATTGCTCACACACGAGTAAGAGAACCCGCACCTAAACAACCGAAGAGAGATCAAAGACTTGAACCCCCATTTTTCACCTAGAAAAGAGTTTCGATAGTTGTTAGTCGTTTTTGAAGTTTATTTGTGAAAATCCGCTTGACGTTGGATCAAGGGTTTATTTGTGTGCAAAGAGGTTAGTTTGAAAAGAGTTTGGTTAGAGGTTGATTGAAAATGGCTCGACGACGAGTCGAGATTTTGGTTGAAAAGAGGTTTGTTTTGAAAATGGCTCGACGACGAATCGAGAATTAGTTTGAAAATAGGTTGTCTATGCTAGTCCCTAGGGGTGCTCATAGTAAACAAACCACAATCAAAGAAACAACGAATGCGTACATCGGAATGGGAGCGGGGTACATGTAAAGTACAAGGGATGACATGAAATAAAAAGTCTCATTGTAAGGTAGCCCAAGAGGAAGTCGTGTGTGTGTGCGAGGTGTCCTAAACTAAGCCTTGAGCGAGAGTCGGATAAAAGCTCCATGCAAAGGATAGTAACCAACAGTCCGCCAATTGAGTTTTTTATTGTTTCGATAATTGTTAGTGTGTTTTTGAATAGTGTATGAACAAAGATAATGGTTAGGCGAACAACATATGAATATGAACAATATGATAAGAATATGAACAATAATATTGACAAGTAAAGCAAGATAATATTGAGCGGAAATTAAAGTTAGTGGTTAGTTGTTAATTGTATGAATCGAGTTCGATGTAGCGCTAAGCCATCGTAGCACGATCTATGACGAAGATCATTCTATAGGAGGATGCACAATTTGATTTTTGTGCTAAAACACGATAGAGAAATGATATTGAGGATCATTCTCCAATGAAATCGTGCCACACGAAACGAAAAGGTGAAGATCTCGTCTTAATCACAAACTTTCGTCAATTAATCGAAGGTAACCTATCACGATCTCAAAGTATAGAAAGAGATCTCAATGATCACTCACTACAGATTTGAAATAATGAAGGTTAATCACTTCAACCATTAACATTCGTGAATAGAAAGACTTCATCGATCGAAAATGAGAAAATAGAAGAAGAAGATGGAAAATAAAATAAAAATCGAAATGAGGTAGAAAAGAAGAAAGGTCTCATCTTTACCAAGATTTTAAATCGATAAATCGACAATCTATGGTTATAGATTTTCATCGACCAATAGTTAAAAGAAAAATAAAAAGGTGGTCTCATATTGATCTAGATTTTCCGATTTATTCAAATCAATAAATCCAAGACCTTTTGTTATATCATTGACCCATAAAATGAAATCAAAAATGAAAAGGAAATGAAATGAAAGTGAGAAGTAAAATCGAAATGAGATAGAAAAGAAGAAAGGTCTCATTTTTACCAAGATTCTAAATCGATAAATCGACGATCTATGGTTTTAGATTTTCATTGACCGATAAAAAAGAAAAAATGGCCTCATATTGATCAAGATTTAGTCGATTTGAATAAATCAACCAAACTATGACCTTCTGTTATATCATTGGCCAAAGAAATGAAATAAAATGGGAGTATAATAAATTAAGAAACTTAAAATGGTTAAATAAAACCAAAATAGAAAATTAACAATTTCAAGTTTAAAATTTATAAATTAAAATGTTTAGAAAAATATTTCAAAACAAATTAAATTGAAAAGAAAACAATAAGGGGGTTGAGTAAAAGAATCATGGTGGGTGTGAACAGTTATGGGAGTGACGCTTAAGAAAAAAACGATGGGCTCCCAAACAAAAAAAATGAGAATCCTATGGGTTAGCTGAAACCCATCATCTCCTTTTATGAAACACGGTTTCCAAATTTGTAACTAAAAAAAGAAATAAATTATTAGGTTAAAAACAAACATCCAAGAAAGGCTAGGCATCATCACTGAACAACAACGATAGGCAAAATGAAACCGTAAAAAGTTCCCCTTGCCATTCTCTCGATTCCTCACCCTTCTTCTTCTTGTTAATCTCTTTCTCGCGATCTCTTCTCACTGGTATCCTTCCTCCTCACGGCCCTATCACAAGCTTTCGGCAGCGGATCTCATCCATCACTCTCTCGTCTCCGTTTTTGTTTGCAACTCCATGTATCTCCCTGCTCCGCGGCGGACGGTTACAACGAAGATGACGGCGGTGAGTTTTTTCTTTTTCTTTCAAACGTTTTCTCTCCGCCTTCCCCCCTAAAATGAAACAAAAACCTCTCTTTTTAAAATCAACAAAGACTTGTGGATTAAGTTTGAAATTTTTATGTCCCTTTCAATTCACAGGTTGTTGTCGATGTCGGTCTGGGATGCTTGTGGTGTCGTCGTTGCTTGTAGTAGGAACGTTTTGGATTGTTATGGTTGTCACCTGGCGTGGTAGCAGACTGTGGTTGTACGGTGTACGTCCTTGCAGGTTCTTGGAGTGGCAAGTTGTAACGTTGTTGTTGTGTAGGGTGGGGGGTCACGACTTGAGTGGAGGAAATTGAAGATTGTTGTGTAGAATTTTTTGAATTTTTCTTGGCTGTAATAAAAACATAATGGGTCTTCACTATTTTTGTTGTTTTTTTTGTAACAATGTGTAATGGGCTTTATAAAGAGTTTATGTTTGGAAAAAATAGTAAGAAATATTGAATGGATAAATGGATATTGGATAAATGAAAAATGAATAATAAATGGGAAATTGAATTGGAAAATGGGTACAAAAATATGAATGGATGAATTGGATAAAATTGGTTTGTAAATGAATTAGGAAAATGGATGACAAAGTGGATAAAAAGAATTATGGGAATGGATATGGTTTTTGTAATGTGCCTCCACTTTTGGTCAACACTCAAAATCTCTGACAAGCGAAACTTGCATACCCCAATTCTTGAATTAATTCGAAGAAGATCCTCCTTGAATCAACTTCTAATCAATGACACCACAATCTCGAATCCGTCTTAACATGGTCTTGATTGAATAATAAATCTGACAAATCCTGGATCAATGACAAAGAACCTAAACCACACAATCAGTACTTGCGCACACCTTGATAACTTGTTCCACACACGGATAATCTGAATTGGCACCAAAAACCATGACTGAAACTTCAGACATAAACACTTGAATCAATCACACCCAGGCCTTGATCTTGAAACAAACTTTGTCTAACTGAACCTCAAACACTACAACGACCAGAAGCGAAATATTTTTTGAATTTTCTGAATAACGGTTAATGGATGGATGCACAGATGAAAAGTTATACACAGGTAGGACAAATTTGGGGTATGACAGATGCCCCTATCTAATTGACTTAAATCGAGTAAGATGAACTGCTATGGTGTTTGTTCCTTCGAGGTAGAAGACAATTAGATACGAAGAAGACCACGAATTTGTCCAAAAATAAAGAAAATGCTTGGGAAGTGGAATGGTGGATCAATGTCGACCCTCGAGTGGACACTGAAAATCTTGCAAAGGTCGCTATTGCCCAAAGGATGATAACAGGAGAATCTGACACCAAAAGGATGACATACCTATCACCAAAAGGATGATAGTGAACACACACACACACACACACAGACCCTTCCACCAAAAGGATGAAAATGAGGTCAAAACCTGCTACTACCAAAAGGATAATAGGGCGCACACACACACAGACCCTTCCACCAAAAGGATGAAAATGAGGTCAAAGCCTGCTATTATCAAAAGGATAATAGGGCACACACACAGACCTTTCCACCAAAAGGATGAAAATGAGGTCAAAGCCTGCTAATACCAAAAGGATAATAGGGCAAACACACACGGACCCTTCCACCAAAAGGATGAAAATGAGGTCAAAGCCTGCTATTACCAAAAGGATAATAAGGCGCTGTCGTACCTCGAAAAATACGATCCTCGCGATGGACGCGGAAAAAACTGTTCGAAACAGAGTCGCCACCGAACTTTATTCATTCCAAGGAAGGAATAGGAAAATATCGATAAAACCTTTAAAGGATAAGAACATGGTCATCGCAACCAAATTCGGGTTCGGGAGTCGATTACGCAAAGGGAAGGTATTAGCACCCCCTACGTCCGTTGTACTCAACGGGAACCTCTTGATTCGATTCGTGAGAAAGTTAGCTAGGTTTGTTTGTTTATCTTCTAATGTAAAAGGATTAATTTTTTAAGGGAAAATGGGGGTGGTTTTTTATTAGTGTGCTCGGCAAGGATTGAGAACCCTTGTGCCTACGTATTCCCTCGTGCAATGGGAAAGTTAGAGCATTCGTAGTTCGTGGGACTACGGTTGTTTGGTTCGTGTTTTTTAAATGAACGAGTGTTTAATTCGCATTCTAACTGCTAAACGTTGGCTTGTCGGCTCGTCATGGGAGGCTGAAGCACTAGTTCATATGCGCGGAAGAATGGATTAAACAATGTTCTTTTTATGAAAAGTTGTTTGAGTATGAATTAAGTGTGTTAAGATTGGATTGAGAAAAAGAGTTAAATTTGGACGTGTTTTAGGGTTTCGGTCGCACGGAGGCGAGGAAAGGATAATTTTGATCGCATTGGATGTTTTTAGAGGCAACAATTGATCACACACGAGTAAGGGAACTCGCACCCAAGCAATAGCTGACAATTGCTCACACACGAGTAAGAGAACTCGCACACAAGCAATCGACGAATTAAGGTTTATGTTTTTTAGAAGTGTCAATTGTTCACACACGAGTAAGAGAACTCGCACCCAAACAATTGAGGAGAAAGACCAAAGACTTGATCTCCCTCACATCACCTTTTAGGAAATTGTGTTTGAATGTATGATTAAGTGTTTTGATAATTTGATTTTAAAAGGTTTGAACGTTTGTCGAGTTCGTGTGTTTTAAAGGCGTCAATTATCCACACACGAGTAAGAGAACTCGCACCCAAACAATTGAGAAATTAAGGTTTAAGTTTTTAGGGGCATCAATTGTCTACACACGAGTAAGAAAACTCGCACCCAAACAATTGAAGAGAAAGACCAAAGACTTGATCCCCCCTCCTTTTCACCTTTTAATAAATGATCTTTAAGTATGATTAAATGTATTGATGATTGATTAAGAAAAGGAGTTTGAGTGTTATCGGATTATATGTATTTTAAAGGCGTCAATTGCCCACACACGAGTAAGGAAACTCGCACCCAAGCAATTGAAGAGAAAGACCAAAGACTTAGTCCCCCTCTTTTTCACCTTTACGAAAATGTTTAAGTGTTATTACGTATGTTGGTTTGATTTGAGAAAAGCACTCGACGTTGGATCGAGGTCTTAATTTACGTATGAGGAGGTTAGGAAATGAAAGGAAAGGAAGTTATGGTGTGAAGTGAAGGTTGGAAATACTTGATATATGGATCAAGTAAACGCTTAGGATTGAATTGATTGAATTTATTTGGAAAAATACTTGATGTTGGATCAAGTTTGTTTTACTCTTATAAAAAGGTTGATTTTAATCTTATGGAATTAATTAAGCCATGATTAATCATAAACCAATCATATACATGCATACAAATCAAAATAAAATGGGTAATCGTTGCATAAGGCCCAAGAGGAGGCAAAGGGGAGGTCGATTGCGATCGTGAAAACGATCGACTTACAAGGTATGAAAATGGCTTGAGATTGAGTCAAGGTATTAGTTTGAAAAGAGTTTTTTGATTTGAATAAACACGCAATGACATAGCATAATATAATCAAGGCATAAAAAAATCCACAAGGTAAACATCATGCACCACACATAATAAGCATAAATAAATGGACTCAAGCATGATATGGTTAGTCCCCTAATCCTAGTGTTAGTTTAAGGGAGGAATCCTAAACTAAAATAACTTCTAAGTTTTGGAATTAAAATAAAGTGCAAAAAAAATAATTAGATTAAACTAAAATTAATTAATAAAATTAACTATAATATTAAGTACAAAGATTTAATAAAATTAATTAAAGTTTGATTAAGAAAAATCATTATTTTAGGTTTTGGTATTAAGGAGGCTCAAATTAATTATATTAAATTAAGATATTTAATAAAATTAACTTTTAAAGTTAATTATTATTAAATAAAATAATTTAATAAAATTAATTAAACAAAAGTTAGGAATTAAATGGAAAAAAGTATTTTTTATATTTTCTAGAATTAAAACCAAATTAATAATTAATTAAATTAAAATTCAATATCTAATAAAATTAATCATAAAAAAGATTAATTAATATTAAATGAAAAAGTTTAATAAAATTAACTAAATTAAATCATTAATAATATTTCAAAAGTTTTGTTTTTAAAAGAAAATAAAATGTTTTTTTTAAAAGAAAAGAAAATGTTTTTAAAAGAAGAGAAAATATTTTTTAGATTTTCTAATATTAAGAAATAATAATATTAAAATTAAGATTAAATTTTAAAACTAAAACTAAACAAAAAAAACAAAGAAAAAACAAGGTTGGGCCAGGAAAATAGTGAAGCAAAAAGGGGGTGCGAATGGAAATCTTCCCAGGCCCACACGGGGGAGTCCACCATGGACCTTCGGTCAACCATGCTGATCATCAGAGCAAATCAGGAGCGTTGATCATCACAGGGGCAGTAAAACCCTAGATCTAAAGGCCTCAAATGCATGCACACGGTAAGCACGAGTAGGGACCAACATACAAGACGTAGCCATGTGTCAAGGCCGGTGACACTTGTCACCGGCGCAACCGTCCACCCATTACACTATCAAAGGAGAACAAAAAGGAATTAAGGTTCCCCCATTCATAATATTCGTTCGCTCTCTCTCTCTCTCTCTAATCCATTTCTCTCTCAACTCTCTCTGCAACTAAAAGCCACCAGAAGCACCCTCTCGCCGGAGAAGGAGGTGGCTGGCGGCGGCGCCGCCACTCCTCTCCGGCCACACACGCCAAATCGCTTATATCCCTACACGAAAAACCCCACTGAATCCAAATCCACCCTCCGTTTTCTCTCAAACAAACCGCAAACTCTCAAAAATGAATACCACAAAAAACCCTAGGTCTACTCAGAAATGGGGGGAAACAAGCAATTAACGGAGGGATACAAGACAATGATATATGGGAAACTCAAATCAAATGGTAGAAATCTCAAAGGAAGAACCGAATACCTAGATCGGAGCAACTCCGATCGGACGCTTTTCCGGCAAAGGTAAATTTCCCTCCTCTTTCTTCCCTTTCTTTTTACGTCCTTCTTCTTCTTCTTAGTTCTGCTGCGTGCAGTTTCACCCGATCCTTGTTGAACCTAAATGTTGTGAAATTCTCTGTGTGAAGTAGCTGCAAATCATCGATTAAAACTGAGTTGTGAATGGTTTATTGTTTCAATGACTTGCAGGTTCAAATCGTGAATCTGAATGTTGTTTCTACGGGATTTATCGAAGGTGCGGATCGTTGTTGATTTTGAAGATGATGAGCGATGAGTTCAAGAACTGAGGGTGATTTGTGAAGAATGATGAAGTCAGCACTGATTTTGATTTCTCCAGGTTATGAATTTATGTCGATGAGGAAGAGGCTGCAGAGTATTAAAGACGGTTCATGAGGTTTTGGCAAGAGAAGAACTGAGGTGGTCTTGAAAATGGTTCTGTGTTGAGTTGATTTAGGAGGTGAGATGGTAAGGTTAGTGGAGGGTGGATTTTGATTGTGTTGTGTTTTTGGTCGAGAAAAATGAAGGTCATGGTGGATTGAAGAAAAAAGGGATTTTATGGAAACAAGTTTTTTGCTGTCAAGACCTCTTTCAAAGGTAATGGCTTCGTCCAATTTTATCGATTCCAAAACTTGTTTCTCCACTTTTTTTCATTTTCTGTTGTTGCTTGGTCCCTTTCACTGCAGGGCAGTTTTGTTGTTTTGTGTTGCAGTCATTGAAATGTTGTTTTCGTTTGTAGGTCGTTGTAGCAGGGTGTTGTAGGGAGGTACAAGTATTGTGTACAGTTCGCAGGTTTTTTGGCACGGAGTCCTTGTCTTGGTTGTATTGTTAACTTCAGAGCAGGTTTGCAGGCTGTTGGTTGCAGCATTGTGCAGGGTGTAATTTGGTGCAAGTTGGCAGATGGTGATTTTGGCTTTTGAAACAAGTTTAGTGTGTTTGGCTTATGGTTCAGCAAGGTTTATTTCTTATTTTTTATTTTTGTAACAATTAAATCATTTTTTGTAATCTTGAGTAGAAATTGTAGTTCTTGAAATAAATTTGGAACCAAACAGGCTGTATGACCACTTTGTAATACTACTCGAACTTTGTAGATTCAACCTCAAATATTTGATCTTTGTGGCAATTGATCTATGAATGCTGCCTTTCCAAAACCTATTGGCCACTCCTCACGTGAAATACCTTCGGCTTGCCCTTAATAAGTGTCAATTGCTAACAGCTTTTATGGATTGAAAATTGAACTTATGAGAAAATTTCATCCAAGACTTGAGTAAGTTAAACTTGAAATGATTCGAATTAAGTAAACTTGGTGAGCGTATCCATGATTTGAGTAAGTTAAAAAGGAAATGAAATATGAAATATGACTTAAAATCATCTTGACACAAATTGAATCATCATTTGGCTATCCTTATCTTGAAACAAATTAAGACAAAACTTGAAATGATTCTTCCAACTGCAGCCTGATATAACATGCTTGGAGCGACTTTTAACATAGCTTTACACAATTTGAAAGCTTGAACCATGTTTTTTCCATTATAGCTTGCAACAAACTTAAATTAAGACTTGCTATATTTTATCCAAGTTTCACATGATCATACTATGAACTTCTTGAATAAATTTGAGCTTGAATCAAAACCAACATAGCCAAAAGATGACTCATCTCTTTCTTGAATCGAGAATGGCCATTTCTTATTTTGTTTTAACCATACTGTCTCAGTGTAACACTTGGAATATGGTTAAAAATCTTCTTGATCATATCTCAAAACTTCAAGAGATCTTAAGCCTGATCTTTGAGGAAAAAAAAAATCATCTTGGACCATAACCAAAATCAGCTTAAAGCCAATTTACCACATCTTGATTATTTTTTAAAAGTGCCTAACCCTCCTTTATCTCTCCTTGAAACCAAGGTGACCCAACAAGAGTCAACAAACAATTTAAACACATACAAGACCATGAATCTTGGAACGTGGTGGCCTAAGGCCAAGTAATCTTGCAGTAGGTAGGACAAATTTGGGGTATGACAGGCGCACACACACACACACCCTTCCACCTAAAGGATGAAAATGAGGTCAAAGTCTGCTAATACCAAAAGGATAATAGGGCAAACACACACGGACCCTTCCACCAAAAGGATGAAAATAAGGTCAAAGCCTGCTATTACCAAAAGGATAATAGGGCACACACACACACAGACCCTTCCACCAAAAGGATGAAAATAAGGTCAAAGCCTGCTATTACCAAAAGGATAATAGGGCACACACACAGACCCTTCCATCAAAAGGATGAAAATGAGGTCAAAGCCTGCTATTACCAAAAGGATAATAGGGCACACACACACACCGACCCTTCCACCAAAAGGATGAAAATGAGGTCGAAGCCTGCTATTACCAAAAGGATAATAGGGCACACACACACACACACAAACCCTTCCACCAAAAGGATGAAAATGAGGTCAAAGTCTGCTATTACCAAAAGGATAATAGGGCACACACACACACAGACCCTTCCACCAAAAGGATGAAAATGAGGTCAAAGCCTGCTATTACCAAAAGGATAATAGGGCACACACACACCAACCCTTCCACCAAAAGGATGAAAATGAGGTCAAAGCCTGCTATTACCAAAAGGATAATAGGGCACACACACACACAGACCCTTCCACCAAAAGGATGAAAATGAGGTCAAAGCCTGCTATTACCCAAAGGATAATAGGGCACACACACAGAGACCCTTCCACCAAAACGATGAAAATGAGGTCAAAGCTTGCTATTACCAAAAGGATAATAGGGCACACACACACCGACCCTTCTACCAAAATGATGAAAATGAGGTCAAAGCCTGCTATTACCAAAAGGATAATAGGGCACACACACATATACCCTTCCACCAAAAGGATGAAAATGAGGTCAAAGCTTGCTATTACCAAAAGGATAATAGGGCACACACACACAGACCCTTCCACCAAAAGGATGAAAATGAGGTCAAAGCCTGCTATTACCAAAAGGATAATAGGGCGCACACACACACAGAACTTTCCACCAAAAGGATAAAATGAGGTCAAAGCCTGCTATTACCAAAAGGATAATAGGGCACACACACAAGATTCTAATGTTGTCGTTCACCAAAAGGATGACTCGTAAACCAAAGATCCCGCTGATTTACCGGCACCGAAAGGATGACGGGTCTATCACCAAAAGGATGATAGAGAACACACGACTCCGACACCAAAAGGATGACGGACCTACCACTAAAAGGATGATAGTGGACTCACACAGTGACTCTTCACCTAAAGAATGAAAGTGAGGTCACAACTTACTACTACCAAAAGGATAATAGCAAGCAAAATGATAACACAGGTTGTCATTCACCAAAAGAATGATTCACATACCACAGGTTCACGGATTGGCGACACCAAAAGGATGACGGATCAATACAAGCTACTACCACCAAAAGGATGATAGGAACTTCCCACTTTTGAGAACCACTAACACCAAAAGGATGAAGGTTAGGTTGAAATGACATGAATGGCTACCACCAAAAGGATGATAGTAAGGCAATTGACAAATGGTCAAGTTTGTTGGGGATGTGATAAGTGAGGCTTATCTGGAGACATCAACAAAAAGTTGAAGCAAAGAAGTCACCGAGGAACACCATTCTTGTCAACAAAAGGTTGAAAGGACCAACTCACTAGGGAACGCCCAAGGGGAAAGTTGAATTTGAAGGAGATCCCCCTGACTGGGCTGAAGATTGCTTTGAAATCTTGTCTTGAGCTTGGTCAACAAAAGGTTGAACAACTTCGTGAGGAACACTCACGGATCTGAAGAAGATGCCCCTGACTGGGCTGAGATCATCTTGAGCTTAACTTGCTCAACAAAAGGTTAAAAACTTCGTGAGGAACGCCCACGGATTTGCTGAAGATGATGCCCCTGGCTGGGCTGAAGATCGTCTTGAAAATCTTAAAATTGATCCTGGATCTTGATCATGCATATATGAATGCTTGATTTTGTAACGATGTTCCATGTCGAATGGAAATGCAATGCAAATGCTGACGCACGGAGATGCAAGTGCTGGGGAAGTATGATTGGTTTTTGAGTAGGCATATGATGCAAATGATGTTGAATGCGATGCATGTAATGCGTATGATGCATATGATTGCAGACAGGTGATTGGATAAGCTGTAAAGGTGCCAGCATGGTGGACTTTGGGTAGTTTCCAATACGGATTAGACTTTGGATGGGGAGGGTTTGATTTCCTCGACACTCAGTTAGTTGAAGACGCCATGATCGAAGCAGACGAAGATACTCTTGATGCCTCAAGTTTGGTCACTTGATGATAAGTCATTTCTGAGAAGACCACGACTCTGTGTTTGAGGGTCAGGATGGCCTGAAACTGAGTGTAGTTACATGATCAACTCATGAAGATTGTGCTTGCTCTGAACTCGGTGATTGCCAGTGTCTGGCAAGGTCTGCTTGACCAACTTGAAGATACAGAGGGATCTGCCTGTTGCAATGGGTCTTGCCCCAGTCTGAACATGGTAATGATCTGCCCCTGATTAACCAGTTCTGAAATGACTTGATCTTTGGAAGATGAACTTTGATGTGCTTTGAGGTGGCTTGCCCCTGATTGAGCTGCTGAAAGATTTGCCCCAGCCTGAGGGTTTTGAGGGAGTCTTGCTTCGGGTCGGCACCACTGAAAGTTCAAGTTCCTCTTTGATTGCCCCTTGTTGGAATTGTCCTGAATGTCTAGCACTGATTTATAGTTAAAATTGCTTATTCACAAATGGTAATCTTAATGCAATGCTCATGCAAGTTTTGAAAAAGAGTTGTTTATTGGAGTGTCGTGATAGTGAAACGAATGGACCGTTAGCCCAAACGTGTGCTGATTTTGATGGTGTGAAAGATATAGCAAGGAGAATGACACCAATGCTGAAGATTAGCAAATATGGGGAGTCAGTTTACGCAACCTTGCAATAGTATGCTTTCAGAATAAACCTCGCCTCAATTAGGTCTTTCGAGGGTTGTAACGTGGTCTGGTTCACGGTTTATGAAACAAAGGATATTAGGCTCAAAGTATAATTTGTACCCACCCCTTCTTCGTGATGTTCTCCAGTCCTATGTCCAGTTAATTCTGCACATGTTTGTATTCCAAAAGGGTTGAAGGTTCAAGGTATGCTTGAAATGGCAGTCACCTTTATTTTGTTTTTTATGAATGTTAGTGACCTTTTGGATTTTGATATGGTGGCCACTGAATCTTATTTTGTTTTGTTGAGGATTCGAGGGCCTCTTTTGTTTTTGATCTCTATCTCTTGCATGGACTGATTTTGGTTTTCGAGTCCATTGGGATTGCCTTGATTTTTGCCTAAGTCTGCTTTTGAGGTACTCGACTTAGCAGGCTTTTGATTTTGATTTTTTTTTTAGGGTTGTGACTGCCCAGTCATGGGTATTGATGAACAACCTTCTTGTCTTTTGGATTTAGCTTTGTGATTCGAGTGCGTAATTGGGTTAACTGAACACTACCCTGCCCCAGGTTGAGTGTAAGGGTTTGAATATCTGAAGGAAACTGCTACCTCTAGGCTCGAAGTGGTTTACTAGGGATTAACTCCTTGCCTCTCCAGTGTTTGGGGGTTGAAACAATGCTTGTACATCATCGGCGGGATTCTATCCGAAAGCATACATTTTGCAATTATGGGTATTTCGTTGTCATCATCCTCCCTCCAATCATTGCTAACAACAGTTTGATATAGAGAGTGAAGTGGATAAATGTGTTGGTGTTTTGTAGTAAATAGAAAAAATGAGTGAATACGACAAAACTGATTCAAAACATGCATAGTCAATACATTAAGAAAACCACATACGAAAGGCAATGTTCAAAGCATACAGTACTTAAACAAATAAAGACAAAATAACAAGAATGCAAATGATGGGATGGCAACATGACTGCCTTCTTCAGGGAGATGAACTTGACTTGATTTGACTTGACTTTATGCTGGCACTAGTTTGGCGGCGGCAGAGGGTTTTTGATGACATTAGGAGCCCTCGCATTGAATGTGAGAAACTTTGAATCAATCAGGTCTTAAACTTTGTGTTTGAAGGCTCTGCAGTCCTCGATCGTGTGTCCAGGAGCGCCCTTATGAAACTCGCAATGAGCATTAGCATCATAATCTGGAGGGATGACCGTTGGAGGAGCCAGGTCTCTCAGAGTAATGGCCCTCTTCTCCATAAATTGAGCAAAGATCTGAGCATATGTCGTCGGCAGATGATCAAAGTCTCTATCTGGCCTCCTTGTCCTTTGTTGATTAGGCTGACGTTGTTGAGCAACTCTTTGTTGTTGATGTTGAGGAGGATACTGATATCCTTGCTGGTTGTATGATTGTTGCTGAGGAACCTGTTGCTGAGGCATTGGAGCTTGAACACCTTGAACAGTTGGATGATAAGGCATTGGAGCATATTGCGCAGTGGCAACTTACGGATACTGGAAGTAGGGGATTTGATAAGGCATTGGAGGGGAACTTGTTGAGCTTGACCTTTCTGAGCAGAGACAACATTTGTTTTGCCGCTCTTCAGACCCTCTTCAATTCTCTCACCGACAATCACCAAGTCAGAGAATCCAGCAGAAACACTACCAATTATCTTCTTGTATTACTGGCCTTGCAAAGTACCCATGAAGATGTCAATCAGTTCACGGTCAACCAGAGGTGGATGCACTCTTGCAGCTAGCTCTCTCCAGCGTTGCGCATACTCTTTAAAGGATTCGTTGTCCTTTTGAGCCATACTCTGAAGTTGAGTACGATTCGGAGCAAGGTTGGGGTTGTATTTGTATTGCTTGACGAATGCATCAGCTAGCTCAGGCCAGGTGCGCACACTCGTACGCTCCAGCTGCATATACCATTCGAGTGATGCCCCATACAAGCTGTCTTGGAAGCAATGGATCATCAGCTTTTCGTCTTTGGCATAGGCAGACATCTTGCGGCAGTACGTCTTCAGATGGATGTGAGGACAACTGAGACCTTTATACTTCGAGAATTCTTGCACTTTAAACTTGGGAGGAATGACAACATCTGGCACCAAGCACATTTCCAGAGCATTCAAAGAAGTTGAGTTGCGCCCTCCATGACTCTGAGTTTTTCAGCTAGATCACGACACATTTTGATGGCTTCAGAATCCTGAGCAGCAGTAGGATTGACAATTGGGATAGCAACATGGTAGTTCTGTACCTCATCATACTGATCTAGTAGATTTTCTTCAGCATGAGGAATAAGAATCTGAGTGACAACAGGTTGGGCTTGCGGAATAGCTCCAACAATAACTCCAGATGTTGGAAGTGGTTGAGAAGTGGCTTCTTCAGTGGCAGGAGTGAAGTTCATTGGTATCCCATAATTGATAGGGTTGGGAATAGGAACTGAGAGCCTTGAGGGTGACCCTTGCACAGGCACATTGTTGTTGGCAGCAGCGGCTTCATGCAATTCATCTTCTTTTCTGGCCATCATGATGGCTTCGAGAATCTGGTCAATATTTCTCTTAATAGAATCCAACTCTTCTCTGAAGGAGGATTGCTCTTGTTGAATCTGCTCCATCATATGTCTAGTATTGGCTCGAGTTGCATACTGGTGTCGAGGAATCAGCTTGATTTACTGGAGAAGGAAGGAAGTTGAAGTGAGATTCTGAGTTTGAAAGGAAATGCAAGATGTATAACTGATGTAATGCAATGCAATGACATGAGATGCAATGCAAGATGCAAGATCCAGGATCGCAGAATCAAACAGCTTCAAACAGTTCTGCGGTTGGCCGGAGATGACGGGTCAAGAACCACAGCTAGGATCAAGAAAGCCCACAGGTAGGTTTCTAAGACGGGTAGGTGCCTAGAGTTATGGATATATTTCGACACATTATAACCAAGACGAAGAGACATCTAATTATAATATCCTCAAAATAATCTCGTCTAGGTGAGGTCTTCATTTCTTCCCCACGAGAAAGACTCCTCAGAGGCGTCCACTACACAACCATTGGCACACGGGTTCTATGTAGGTTCTCAGAATCCTGGATCGAGGTCGAAAATATTACTGTCAGGAAGTAATACGTTCGAGGGATCTCATCTGATTGGGGCATTCAAATTAACCCACAAGGAGTTAACACTACCAACCACCATGGATAAATGGGTTAATGGTCCTTGGGATCAACGACTCATGCTCGAAAACATTACCATCGCGACGAAGGAACATCGAAACGATAACATCTCCAAGGGAGTCTACTCCAAGCGGGGTTTTCGCTTTGGCTCATGCGGAAGAGACCACAGAAGCCTCCACTACACAACCACCATCCTAATCCTAGGTTTTTTCTCGACTCAGGTGTAGAGCCATCTCACAAAGTTCCCAATGTCAGAACAACCCAACAATGTCACGAAAGGTAACACAGATAAGAAAATAGGAAAGCAAGTAAGTAAGCAAACGAGAAGAAAATAGACAAACAAAACTAACGAGCTCGCGATTCGAATCAAGATAGGCTTGACTCTCTCTTACATGGAGCAAATATCCCCAGCAGAGCCGCCAGCTGTCGCACCTCGAAAAAATCGCTTCATCGAAGACACGACCCTCGCGCGAAAGGCGCGGAATGGTTTGACAGAGTCGCCACCGAACTTTATTTATCCCAAAAGAGGGAAAGGAAAATATCGAGAAAACCTTTTAGGAGGAGATAAGAACATGGTCGTCGCAACCACATTCTGGGTTCGGGAGTCAGTTACGTGAGGGGAAGGTACGCGCACCCCCTCACGTCCGTTGTACTCAATGGGAACCTCTTGATTCGAATCGCGATACTCGTTAGCTAAGTTTGTTTGTTTTCTACTAAAAAATAATAATAAATGTGGAACGGTAAGATAAAAGGGAAGGATGCTAAGGGGGAAATGGGTGGTTAAAGGATAGAGTGCTTGACAAGATCATCGCAATCTTATGCCTACGTATGCTCATTCCGACGAGAATGAGTAATCAGAGCAATTGTAGTTCGACTACGGGGTTTTACAGAAAAAGATGGTAGTGTAGAAACGGGGGAAAAAGAAAAAGTGTGCTCGCCAAGATCATCGCAATCTTGTGCCTACGTATCTTTATTCGGACGAGAATAAAGAATCAGAGCAGTCGTAGTTCGTGGTACGCCCACGAAAAGAGGGAAGTTGGTTTGTTTTAAAGGCATCAATTGCTCACACATGAGTAAGAGAACCCGTACCTAAACAACCGAAGAGGGATCAAAGACTTGAACCCCCATTTTTCACCTCGAAAAGAATTTCGATAGTTGTTAGTCGTTTTTGAAGTTTATTTGTGAAAATCCGCTTGACTTTGGATCAAGGGTTTATTTGTGTGTGAAGAGGTTAGTTTGAAAAGAGTTTGGTTAGAGGTTGATTGAAAATGGCTCGACGACGAGTCGAGAGTTTGGTTGAAAAGAGGTTTGTTTTGAAAATGGCTCGACGACGAATCAAGAATTAGTTTGAAAATGGGTTGTCTATGCTAGTCCCTAGGGGTGCTCCTAGTAAACAAACCATAATCAAAGAAACAACGAATGCGTACATCGGAATGGGAGCGGGGTACATGTAAAGTACAAGGGATGACATGAAATAAAAATGCTCATTGTAAGGTAGCCCAAGAGGAAGTCGTGTGTATGTGAGGTGTCCTAAACTAAGCCTTGAGATAGAGTCGGATAAAAGCTCCAAGCAAAGGATAGTAACCAACAGTCCGCCAATTGAGTTTTTTATTGTTTCGATAATTGTTAGTGTGTTTTTGAATAGTGTATGAACAAAGAAAATGGTTAGGTGAACAAGATATGAATATGAACAATATGATAAGAATATGAACAATAATATTGACAAGTAAAGCAAGATAATATTGAGCGGAAATTAAAGTTAGTGGTTAGTTGTTAATTGTATGAATCGAGTCCAATGTAGCGCTAAGTCATCGTAGCACGATCTATGATGAAGATCATGCTACAGGAGGATGAGCAATTTGATTTTTGTGCTAAAACTCGATAGAGAAATGATATTGAGGATCATTCTCCAATGAAATTGTGCCACACGAAATGAAAAGGTGAAGATCTCGTCTTAATCACAAACTTTCGTCAATTAATCGAAGGTAACCTATCACGATCTCAAAGTATAGAAAGAGATCTCAATGATCACTCATTACAAATTTGAAATAATGAAGGTTAATCACTTCAACCATTAACATTCGTGAATAGAAAGACTTCATCGATCGAAAATGAGAAAATAGAAGAAGAAGATGGAAAATGAAATAAAAATCGAAATGAGGTAGAAAAGAAGAAAGGTCTCATCTTTACCAAGATTTTAAATCGATAAATCAACAATCTATGGTTATAGATTTTCATCGACCAATAGTTAAAAGAAAAATAAAAAGGTGGTCTCATATTGATCTAGATTTTCCGATTTATTCAAATCAATAAATCCAAGACCTTTTGTTATATCATTGACCCATAAAATGAAATCAAAAATGAAAAGGAAATGAAATGAAAGTGAGAAGTAAAATCGAAATGAGATAGAAAAGAAGAAAGGTCTCATCTTTACCAAGATTCTAAATCGATAAATCGATGATCTATGGTTTTATATTTTCATTGACCGATAAAAAAGAAAAAATGGCCTCATATTGATCAAGATTTAGTCGATTTGAATAAATCAACCAAACTATGACCTTTTGTTATATCATTGGCCAAAGAAATGAAATAAAATGGGAGTACAATAAATTAAGAAACTTAAAATGGTTAAATAAAACCAAAATAGAAAATTAACAATTTCAAGTTTAAAATTTAGAAATTAAAATGTTTAGAAAAATATTTCAAAATAAATTAAATTGAAAAGAAAACAATAAGGGGGTTGAGTAAAAGAATCATGGTGGGTGTGAACAGTTATGGGAGTGGCGCTTAAGAAAAAAACGATGGGCTCCCAAACAAAAAAATGAGAATCCTATGGGTTAGCTGAAACCCATCATCTCCTTTTATGAAACACGGTTTCCAAATTTGTAACTAAAAAAAGAAATAAATTATTAGGTTAAAAACAAACATCCAAGAAAGGCTAGGCATCATCACTGAACAACAACGATAGGCAAAATGAAACCATAAAAAGTTCCCCTCGCCATTCTCTCGATTCCTCACTGTAGCGAGCGATTTTGGACGCGGTTCTTAAGCGTTGGTCGCTCTCTGCGGTTGAGCTTTAACTATAGGTCGATTCATTTTTTATCCTATTGTGAGCTGATGAAGAAAGGGAAATAGATGTCTCCAATTAACCCTGCTTTGCATACTGAGTTTAAACAGCGGTCTGTAAGGTTACGAATGCTATCAATGTGGGGGGGGGGCCTTTGTACTGGTTATTTGTATTTTTGCCCATACTGGTTTCTTCTTTTTATCTTGGCAGAAGGTTTCTGGCGGGGAACAAGGATTAGGATGTTAGGACTGATGCGTTTGATAGATACATGGGAGTATGGGATTTTGGGTTTTTGTTTAGTGTGCTCGCTAAGATTTTTCTTTCAATCTTATGCCTACGTATTCCCGTTTACCGAAACAGGGAAATCAGAGCGTTCGTAGTTCCTCCTATTCTATGGGAGGAAATGAGTGTTTTGGTGTCTTGTTCAAAGCCCAAGACGTGAAGCGAAAAGTGTTTTGTATCTTGTTCAAAGCCCAAGACGTGAAGCTAAAGGTGATTTGTATCTTGTTCAAAGCCCAATATGTGAAGCTGAAAGGTCTCAACTTTAGAAAGAATTTGTCATCTCTAAAGAGGGGGTTGTATGTCACAACTGTTTTATAAAGGAGAATTACTTTAACCGGGATTTGTGAATCCGACAATGCCATAATTTCCTTTATAGGGGGTTTTAACCTGAAGGAGAAGACTTTAACTCAGTGTAGAGTAATGCCATCTTTCCTTAGGAATTTCTCATGCTAAAAGAGGGACAGTAGCATGGATGTAGATGATCCAGAGGCTTGCCGCTTACAGCGATTAGATGAAGGGGAAGGAGTTGTTGATGTTTGTGTACTGTGAACGAGGCACAGCTTTGATGCTAAAAGGTTGATTGGATCAACCAGTGGTTTTCTTATACAAAGCCTAAAAGGAGGCTAATATGTGTCTCGTACAAAGCCCGAGAGAGAGAGAGGCTAAAAGGTTTTGACTCAACGAGGGAGTCTTTTGGTATCCCCTATAAAGCCCGAGATGGAGGCGATTGTTTGTTTGGCTCAATAAGAACCCTTTTGTATCTCGTACAAAGCCCAAGATGGAGGCTAAAATTGTTAGCTCCGCCGGGGAGAATCATTGTACAAAGCCCAAGAGGAGGCTAGGGTAACTGTTTCAGTTAAGTGACAGGTCCAGTATGCTGATTTTAAAGAGAAAATCAGTTCTTATATGAGCAACACTGTACTCAAGGATTTGATTTGAGGATCAGGGATATTTCCTTTTCTTTGAGGAAACGGGAAATCCAAAGGGTATTGAGACTTTCCGAGTCTGCGGGTTTCCTTCCTATTTAACGAAGGGGTCACTTGAGAATGTCTTTGAGACTCAAGGAAGTTAGACTGTCCAAGTCTAGAGTTTTATCTTTTGTACTATGCTTTCAGAAACAGTAGTAGACTCTATGAAAGGACTGTTCGATGAAGATGACTAGGTTCTGTTCCTATACCTCTAGGAGGTCGTCGGGACAATTTGTACGAAGCCCAAGAGGAGGCTGGAAACTTTTAAGAAACCGACGGGTCCTTGTACTAAGCCCAAGAGGAGGCTATCATTCTCGGAGGAAGAGATCATTATACGAAGCCTAAGAGGAGGCTGTGAATACTTCTAAGAAGCTGTAGGGTCCTTGTACTAAGCCCAAGAGGAGGCTGGGTTGCTTTTAGGAAGCCTGTGGGTCCTTGTACGATGCCGAAGAGGAGGTGGGTGCTTTTAAGAAGCCTGTGGGTCCCCAAACCCCGAGAAATTCAAGGCAATGCTATTCACCGAGAATAGATCAAAGTCAGGAAAGTTCGAGAATTTGGAAGAAACTCAAAGATGCCATTCACGGAGAATACATTCATCTCTGGGAGTAGAGTTTCTTGACAATTCCTAGCGAGGACAGCCGAAGTGAAGACTGTATCTGGTGATCCTATTGGGGATCTAGTTGTCTATTTCTACGAATAAATGAAACGGCGTCACCTAGTTCTAGACGTAGTTGCCGGGGAAACTCGGAATATCTATACTATTATTACACAGTTGATATGAGTTTATGAAAGAAGACTTACAATGAAACAGCCCCACAATACAGTTATATGTATATGAAAGCGGTATATGAAAGCAATAACCACTTACTCGGTTGTAGAGCTTCCATGCTGTTTGGTTAGTTGTTCAACAAAGAAAGATTGAAAACAATAGTATATTCAAAATCAAAGGAGAAAGTGCTTTGAAAAAGAAAGATTTGGGGCTTACAGCTCAAGGAGAGGCCCAGGGTTTTATCAGTGAGCGCACTGTTTGAATTTGTACAGAGGGACTTATACAAGTGACTGAGGCCCAAAAAGGTTTTCTGTACAATGGGGTGGGTCTTACACTCTCTCAAGAGGCCCAAAGGGTTTAAAGAAAAAGAGTGGGGCTTATAACACGAGGGTAGGCCCAGATGATTTTTCCGTTTGAAATGGCGATCACGCCGAGGTTTTCTTTTAACGCGGAGGGACTTATACAATAAGTGAGGCCCAAAATGTTTTGGTTAAAAGGGGATTGGGTCTTACACTCTAATAGAGGCCCAAAGTGTTTTGAATGGGTCTTATAGCTCAAGGAGAGGCCCAAGGTTATTTTTCAAAAGGCGATGATCGTGCCGTTTATTTGAAAATGTACAGAGGGACTTATACAACGAATGAGGCCCAAAATATTTCTGTACAAGTGGGTTGGGTCTTACACTCTCTCAAGAGGCCCAAAGTGATTTGAAAATGATTTATGAGGGGTGAATTAATCCAAAAACCCTAATTTGTTTTCAAAAATGTATTTAATTGAATAAAAATTCAATTAAAAATGATCAAAATTGTTTAACATATGAAAAACAAATTATGATCTTGGATTAATGCTTCAAAAATTAAGTATTGACCTACAAAATAATTAGAAAGCATTAAAAGTTGCAAAATCAATGTAGAAAAAATATTTAAAATGTTAAAAACAATTAAAATATTAATTCTTTGTAAAAATATCAATTATATGAAATAAATAATATTTTTGGGATTTTTTGGGAAAATAAAATATTTTAACATTTTTGTGAATTATTAAAAAAAGAATCAACTCAAAATCATTAAAACTCATAGAGAAATTAATTTTTGAATCAATTAAATAAAAATCACAAAATTCAAATATTTGAATTTGAAAGAAATGGCGCCAAGAACAGCTGAAGAACACGTGCGTGTTCTGGGTTTGGCTGATTTGCATTTTCTATCCAATCTCCCTGAATACTTGATTATAACATGCAATCCACATATCATTATGCTCGTCTCAACCTCACGATCATGTCTATGTCCATTAATTTCATTTAAATTAAACATATAACAAGAAATCATGAAAAATCCTCAAGAACCCTAATTTCTGCATGAAGGTTAGGATTTTTGATACACGATTCAAACAATGCAATTAATTGAGGGAAAACATTCCATGCATGATCATGAACATATGGCCAAATTATTGTGCAGCAAAAATTGCATGGATCATAGAGTTAGAAGAGCTCATGCTTACCACTTGCAGCTGGTGATCGTGATTTGTGTTGGAGGTGTTACAGCTAGGTTCCAATGATGTGGATAGCTTCCCTAGGTGCCAAGTGATGTGTCTGAGTGCTTGGAATTGATTGAAATGGTTTGGAGTTGAAGATGGTACCTCAACTGCAAAACTGTCAAGAACTTGAGCAATTGGCTGGTGATTTTGTGACATCTGTGTTCCAGATGTTATGTGAGTGTTTGGATCACTTCTATATGATGTATGTGAGGTGTGTGAGTGATTGGTTTGATTGGAAAAGCTCTCAAACTCAAAACCCGATAGCTACCTTGCTAAGAAAGGCATTTTTGCCAAGAGAAAGAGATTTTGAGGAAAGCATCTGTTAGATGGCTTTGGTGTACTCAAACTGATCACAATTGAGCTCTATTTATAGTAGAGCAAGTTTGTTTTGCAAGGAATAGTGAATGGCAACTGGTAAGTAGGTTTGGCCAATGTTGTCCAATGGAAATCCAAGTCTCCTCTAGCCATTGACTAGAGGTTAGGGCACAGAGCTGTGGTTCCCTTGGTCTTGGATAAGTCTTGACTGATTTCAGATGAGAATGGCTCAGTCCATGCCACCTTGATGCTTCCATTGAATGCTTCAATCCAAATTTGGGGTCTTGTCCCTATTTTGGCCATTCTAGGTTCAACATGCTATTTCTTGTTCCATGGACTTTGGAGGCTTGGCTCAGTGATTCTCCCCTTTAGATTCAATCCTCAGATGTGTCCAAGTGGATAGGAGCATTTGAATTTGGCTGATTTTGGCAAATCGAGCAAAATTGCAAATTCTGCCTTGCCTTGGCAGATTTCAGCAAGGCAACTTTCCAATGTCATATCTCATGACTCAAATGGAATTTGACAATGTTCTTGGCCATTTTGGAAAGCCCTTACATGATACAACAACTGTTTGAACATGTTTGGTTTTGATCTCTTTTGAATCCAAGTGAAAAATCCCCCTACATTTGGCAAAAAGTAGGGTAAAATCTGACTTAGTTAAATTTTCACTAAGTGTTTGAACAAAGTGACTTTTCTTGATTTTGATCACTCCATAACTCAAAATCCACAATGAATTGGAATTAGGTCTAGTTGAAGTTTTTGTAGAGGGCAATGAGATCTACAAATCAAGCCTTGGATGGGAGAAAATGCCTTTGTGGTTTAGGAGTTATGGTCCTTCAAAGTTGGTACCCTAGTCACTTTATTTTTAACTTAGAAAATTTTCTAAGTTTTTTATGGTTACCCCTTTTACAAGTTATCCAACTTTTCTTGATTTTTCTTGATGAATGATGATTCAAATCATAAATTAACATCATTTTAGGGTTAAAAATCCATTTTGGTGAAAAATCTCAAAAAGTCAAAGTTGACTTTTGTGCACAGTTGACTTTTTATCAGATGAATTCCAAACTGTGCAATTCTTCAGGAAATCATGTCCTTGACCTAAATCAAACTTGATGGACATGTTCCATGGGTGTAATAGGGTATATTGAGGCATGTCCTAGGGTTTGGGAGCATGTCCTGGTCAAAAGTCAAAGTTACAGTTGACTTTTCCCTTAAAACCCTAATTGTGGTGCAGATGAAATTGAGACTTGTTGTTCAAGCCTCTTAGATCAATCCATTGTCCCAAATGGATCAATATAGTTCATTAGAGACCCTCAAATCCTCTCTTGAGGTCTTGGTTCATGATTTGTCCCAAAAGTCAACTTAGGGGTGAATTAGGTCAAGAAACCCTAATTCCTGATTTTTGATGTATGCATCCCCTAGGGAAAAATTGACTTGATGAATGGGTCCATGAGGTTCCATGGAGTACATTAGGTTGTGTTTTGGATCTTTGGCTTGTGTCCAGATGAAATTTTTCATCTGGAGGCCCTGGTCGACCAAAACCCTAATTTGGTGATACTGGCGATCTTGAGACTTGATCCACCTAGAAGGGAGCAACCTTGTGCTTAATCCTTGAAGTGGGAGTCCTTTTGATCCATTGTGGATGTTTGAGAGGTTAGACAAGTTGAATATCATGTCATTCCTTGATTTATCCTTTGTCTAAGCACTCAGAGAGGGCTTGAAACCCTAATTTTGATTGTAGTGGATGCTCACCATCTTTGGGGAGACTGATGAAGTATGACACTCACCCTTCTTCTTCTTGTTAATATCTTTCTCGCGATCTCTTCTCACTGGTATCCTTCCTCCTCACGCCCCTATCACAAGCTTTCGGCAGCGGATCTCATTCATCACTCTCTCATCTCCATTTTTGTATGCAACTCCATGTATCTCCCTGCTCCGCGACGGACGGTTACAACGAAGATGGCGGCGGTGAGTTTTTTCTTTTTCTTTCAAACGTTTTCTCTCCGCCTTCCCCCCTAAAATGAAACAAAAACCTCTCTTTTTAAAATCAACAAAGACTTGTGGATTAAGTTTGAAATTGTTATGTCCCTTTCAATTCACAGGCTGTTGTCGATGCCGGTCTGGGATGCTTGTGGTGTCGTTGTTGCTTGTAGTAGGCACATTTTGGATTGTTATGGTTGTCACCTGGCGTGGTAGCAGACTGTGGTTGTACGGTGTACGTCCTTGCAGGTTCTTGGAGTGGCAAGTTGTAATGTTGTTGTTGTGTAGGGTGGGGGGTCACGACTTGAGTGGAGGAAATTTAAGATTGTTGTGTAGAATTTTTTGAATTTTTCTTTGCTGTAATAAAAACGTAATGGGTCTTCACTATTTTTGTTGTTTTTTTTGTAACAATGTGTAATGGGCTTTATAAAGAGTTTATGGTTGGAAAAAATAGTAAGAAATATTGAATGGATAAATGGATATTGGATAAATGAAAAATGAATAATAAATGGGAAATTGAATTGGAAAATGGGTACAAAAATATGAATGGATGATTTGGATAAAATTGGTTTGTAAATGAATTAGGAAAATGGATGACAAAGTGGATAAAAAAAATTATGGGAATGGATATGGTTTTTGTAATGTGCCTCCACTTTTGGTCATCACTCAAAATCTCTGACAAACGAAACTTGCATACCCCAATTCTTGAATTAATTCGAAGAAGATCCTCCTTGAATCAACTTCTAATCAATGACACCACAATCTCGAATCCGTCTTAACATGGTCTTGATTGAATAATAAATCTGACAAATCCTGGATCAATGACAAAGAACCTAAACCACACAATCAGTACTTGCACACACCTTGATAACTTAATCCACACACGGATAATATGAATTGGCACCAAAAACCATGACTGAAACTTCAGACACAAACACTTGAATCAATCACACCCATGCCTTGATCTTGAAACAAACTTTGTCTAACTGAACCTCAAACACTACAACGACCAGAAGCGAAATATTTTTTGAATTTTCTGAATAACGGTAAATGGATGGATGTACAGATGAAAAGTTATACAAAGGTAGGACAAATTTGGGGTATGACATTAAGGAAGACTCAAACATCCCTATCATTTTAGGAAGACCATTCCTAGCCACAGCCGGAGCCATCATAGATGTGAAAAAAGGAAAACTAACTTTTGAGGTTGGCGAAGAAAAGGTAGAATTTATCCTCTCACAATTCTTCAAAGCACCTTCCATAGATGATTCGTGTTGTTTCTTAGATGTCATTGATGAATGCGTTAAAGAGATGGAGAAACAACAAAATACGTATTTTGAAGTGCTGAAAATTCCAATGCCATAAATTTTTGAAGACGATAATTGGAGTGGTAAATACCAAGATAATAATCTAAGTGAATGTCTCGCACTCACTCCTGATCCTATGCCTTGCCCAAAGAAACCAACTGTAGAACTGAAAACACTACCCAAAGATCTAAGGTATGAATTCCTAGATGCAGAACTCGAACGACCAGTTATAGTCAACGTAGATTTAGGACAAATAGAAACTGAAAAATTATTACATGTCCTGAGAAAATACCCAACTGCCTTAGGCTATAACATCTTAGATTTAAAAGGAATAAGTCCCTCTATCTGTATGCATCGCATCATGCTTGAGGAAGACTGTAAAACCTCCAGAGAACAACAAAGGAGAATCAATCCCATTCTGAGTGATGTCGTTAAGAGAGAAGTGCATAAGTTGTTAAAAGCAGGAATCATATACCCAATATCCGATAGTGAATAGGTTAACCCAGTCCACGTCGTACCCAAGAAAGGAGGTGTTACAGTTATCAATAATGAAAAAGGCGAATCTGTAGCACAACGTACTCAAACCGGATGGAGAATGTGTATCGACTATAGGAAACTAAACAAAGCCACTCGTAAAGATCATTTCCCTTTACCCTTCATAGATCAAATGCTTGAACGTCTGGCTAAACACTCCCATTTTTTCTATTTAGACGAATATTCAGGATTTTTCCAAATCCCTATCCATCCTGATGACCAAGAAAAGACTACTTTCACATGTCCCTATGCTACCTTTGCCTACCGGCAGGTGTCGTTCGGATTATGCAACGCACCTGCAACATTCCAGAGATGCATGATGTCCATCTTCTCTGATTTTTTAGATGGTATAATGGAAGTCTTTATGGACGATTTCTCTGTCTGTGGGGAAAGTTTTGAAGGATGTCTATCGAACCTCGAAATGGTGCTTGAACGATGCGTAAGTGTCAACCTAGTGCTCAATTGGGAAAAATGCCATTTCATGGTCCGACAAGGAATTGTACTTGGACATATAGTATCCAATAAGGGGATTGAAGTCGATAAGGCAAAAATCGAAGTTATAGAAAATCTCCAACCGCTAAAAACCGTTAGAGAAATAAGAAGCTTTCTAGGACACGCCGGTTTTTATCGACGTTTCATTAAAGATTTCTCTAAGATAACCAAGCCTCTAACTGAGCTATTGATGAAAGACGTCGAATTCCTCTTTGATGACAAATGCTTAGACGCATTTTGAACACTTAAGCAAGCATTAATATCAGCGCCCATTATGCAACCCCCAGGTTGGAATGAACCATTTGAGATTATGTGCGACGCGAGTGATTATGTTGTAGGTGCAGTCTTAGGACAAAGAATGGATAAAAAGCTTCATGCAATTTACTACGCTATTAGAACCTTAGATCATGCGCAAATGAACTACGCTACCACAGAAAAAGAACTTTTGGCTGTCGTGTTCGCTTTGGATAAATTTCGTTCCTACCTAGTAGGAGCAAAAGTAATTATCTATACCGATCACGCTGCAATTAGGTACCTATTAAGTAAAAAAAAGCCAAACCAAGGCTTCTGAGGTGGATTCTGATCCTACAATAATTTGATTTGGAAATCAAAGACAAGAAGGGCACTGAAAATGTAGTAGCTGATCACCTGTCGAGAATGGAAAATATCAAACCTGAACAAGTACCTATTAATGAAGATTTCCCTTATGAAAGACTCTTAGCCCAGTTGGAGAGTAATACAATTGAACAATCTCTAATTTATAATGATACAGAAACCAATGAAGTTGTAGAAGCTGTTTACACTAAGACCACGCTGCCATGGTATGCTGATTTTGTTAACTATCTAGCAGCTGGAGTACTACCACCTGATCTAACCTACCAACAAAAGAAGAAATTCTTCCATGACCTTAAACACTATTATTGGGATAAACCACTGCTCTTCAAGAGGGGCGCCGATGGTTTTTTCCGTCGTTGTGTACCCGAAGAAGAAGTAGAAGATATAATTTCTCACTGTTATTCCGCTCCTTATGGTGGGCATGCTAGCACTTCGAAGACTTGTGGTAAGATCTTGCAAGCTGACCTCTTTTGGCCTACTCTATGGAAAGACGTCCATATCGCAGTTATAAATTGCGACCGGTGTCAACGCACTGGCAACATCTCTAGACGCGATGAAATGCCTCAAAAGGGCATTTTAGAAGTAGAGGTCTTTGACGTGTGGGGAATAGACTTCATGGGACCATTTCCGTCCTCTTTTGGTAACAAATACATACTCGTTGCGGTTGATTATGTTTCAAAATGGATCGAGGCTATAGCCGCCCCAACAAACGATGCACGAGTAGTGAATAAGCTCTTTAAGAATATAATTTTTCCTAGATTCGGTGTTCCGAGACTGGTAATCAGCGATGGAGGTTCCCATTTTATCTCGAAAATCTTTGAGAAACTTCTATCAAAATATGGAGTCAAACACCGTGTAGCGACATCTTACCACCCCCAAACGAGTGGGCAAGTAGAGGTCTCAAATAGAGAAATTAAACAGATCTTAGAAAAGACCGTTGCCACCTCTAGGAAAGATTGGTCTTCGAAACTGCACGAAGCTTTGTGGGCTTATAGGACAGCTTATAAAACTCCCATAGGAACCACGCCATTTAAGCTAGTTTATGGCAAATCTTGTCACCTGCCGGTAGAAATAGAACATAAGGCCTATTGGGCTATCAAAACCATTAATTTAAATTATACCGCTGCTGGAGAAAAGAGAATTCTAGATTTGCATGAACTATAAGAACTTAGATTAGACGCTTACGAGAATGCCCGAATATACAAAGAGAGAACAAAAAAATGGCATGACAAACGTATAGCAAGGAAAGAATTTAATGTAGGAGACATTGTGCTTTTGTTTAATTCTAGACTTAGATTCTTCCCAGACAAACTTCGTTCTAGGTGGTCTGGTCCCTTTGAGGTAACTAAAGTCCTGTTAAGCGGTGCAGTTGAAATAAAAGGTAGATCTAGTGAACCGTTTATCGTAAATGGGCAACGTTTGAAACAATATCATTGCGTAGACAATAGAGATTTTTCTACTGGTCTAAAACTGGCAGAAATGCCTGCAATGCCCTTAAGCTGATATTTCTGATAAACTGTGTCGAACTCCCGACATTAAATGAAGCGCTGCGTGGGAGGCAACCCACGAAATTTCTTTTGTTTATTACTTCATTTTTCTTTATTTTAATCATTTATTTTATTTTCAATTTTTTATTTATTTTTATTTATTTTATTTTATTTTATTTTATTTTTATTTTTATCAAAATTTACTTCACTAACAAATGCAGTATTTTCAATTATTTTAAAAATCAGTGCTGATTGTCTTACTTTATGTTTCCAGGACTTTATCTTTTTTCTACCTTCTTCCTTCTCCACTGATTTCATTCTTCCTACTAACTTTAAAGATGGATAATGAAGATACCATGGTTGTGCTATTCAAGAACGCTGCCCAATGGCACCGTTACGAGGCTCTTTCTCTTAGACCTATGGCTTTAACCAAATTCGCCCATGGACCTACCATGACTGCTCTAAGCATAGGTGACAGCATAGATTTTATGTTTAACCAAATAGGTTGGGAGGTTTTTGCTAGGAAGAAGCACTCGACTTACCATAGGTTAACTCTTGAATTTTTGAGCTCACTGGCCTATGACCCTAATTATGGCATGGGATTTAATAAGGGTAGGATAACCTTCAGGCTGTTTGGATACACTTGCCATTTTAACAACCGAGAAATCGCAGAACTGTTGGGTTTCCCGAATGACCCTGACGTTTTCTCTATGGCACAAGAAGATTTGCTTATGGAAAATGAACTTAACTTTTTCTGGGGTAGTATTTCGGGACGACCACATCATGACCTGCACCCTATGGTCTCCACTGATATTCATAATCCGGCCATCAGATATTTCCATATGAACTTAGCCTTTACCCTTTTTGGAAAATCTGAGAATGATACCCTAGTGTCCAGATATGAGCTTTTTATCCTGTTTTGTGTGTTTCAATCTCGACCTGTTAATGGGGCTACCTTTATGCTTGACAACCTTCTTAGGATTGCTCAAGATGATTATGGTCCCATTCTAATAGGTGGCCTAGTGATCAAAATTGTTGAAGCCATGGGATTTAGGGCACGTCTCTCTCTCGAGTAAACCCTTTAGGAGGATATAGGCCCATGAACATCACCTTCTATTTCAACAGAGGATTAATAGGAAACCTTGGACCACACCATTTCCAGCTACTGATTAATAATGAGGTTGTACCCCACTTTACCTTACCTGACCATGAGCGTACAAGTGTGCACAACCGCCATAACTGGCTGCATGATTTGGACGGACCACAATTTGAGAAAGAACTTGATGACCATACCTTCGATATTGAAGTAGATCCCGAAACACCTCCACATTACCATGATTTTCCAGACCACCCAATCAATGTTGCCAATAACATTCCTCCTGCCAACATTCATGTCACATTGGAAGCCTTTCGTACCGAACTCAATGGCATGCGAGACAAGCTCCGTATTATCCTTCTTGATGTCATCGGTTTAAGGGACATTGCCGTCGAGCAGCTCGATCATCTGAACCAAGAAGCGATGTCTCTGAGACGCAATATTGGCTGATTTTGTTCTTTGACATTTACCGCATTTTCCTTTAATTTGAATTTTAAGTTTTCACTGTTATTTTTTTATTTAAATTGAACCAACTGGTACTTCATGCGTTTGCATCTGCTACTGCTAATTTTTGGTTACTGAACTACTTTACTTCAGTTAATGGATTTTTATTTCACTGTTATTTATCTTTGTGTTTCGTTATTTGCTGTGTTTGCAGTATTAAATAAATTTCCATTACATTTATATTTATAATTCTCATTGAGGACCTTGCTGTGTTCAGGCGTGGGGAAAGGATTTACTTTTCTTTACTGTTATCGTTTTTCTTCTGTTATTTTTCTTAATTTTTAGCACTTTTGTTACAGTACCAAAGCATAGTTTTGTTACTATTGGTATTGTTTCAGTATCACTTTTGTTATTTCTTTCTGTTATGTTTCAGTATTCGTCAAAGTGAATTTTACTCGGTTTTAATTGAATTTATTCATTATCATTACTTTCCATTTTGTTTTACTTTCTTTGTAATCAAAGTGTCAGTTTGAATAAGAAAAGTGCATGCAAAAATCACATGCCAAGAATCTCAAAAGTGTTCATTGGAATAATTTTTGGTAAAAAAACAAAAAAAAGGCTTATCACATGCATTTAGTATTTGGTACATAGTACAGAGGAATCTCTACACCCATGCAACATGGCGCACGCCATGTCCAAAGGAGTGAAGGTGTGGCACCCGCCACTCTTCCTTGTGGCACCCGCCACATGCATGTGTGGCCCCCGCCACCATGCATTCTCCTTCAATTTTTTGTTTCGTTTTTATTTTTTATTTGGTTTTGCTTTTTGTTTTTTTTTTGTTTTGTTTCTTTTACTTTGATTATTCTATTTTATTCATGCATGCATGCCACGATTCATTATTCATCTGCACCTTTGACCACACTTTCACTCACGTACCAATTTCCAACCATTTCATTTAATCACACAATAAATTCACATCATTATTTATACCTTCCACCAACTTCTATTCTACCATACAAACTCATTTCTTTCACACTTCTCTCCACCCCATCTCCACTTAATCAAAAGAAAAAAAATTGTGTGTTGAATTCGAAATGGAAGGATACCAGGTTTATTTCAGAGATGGTGCAGCAGGTGAAAACTAAGCTGAACTCTACGCAGCACTGCAAAATCGAGGAATCGAATCCACGAGGTATGCTGATGTACCTTGTTTAGAGGCTTTAGGGATCAAAGATAGTGTTTATTATATACTAGAGAAGTTGGGCCTAACTTATTTTCTATATTTTAAGGACCCTGTTTATGTCCAACCCACTCTAGAATTTTTAAGCTCACTTATCTATGATCCTAACGAGACACTCAAATTTCGACTATTTAACGTAGAGTACACCTTCACTTTTGATCAATTAGCGGTCTTGTTGAAATTTCCCTACGGAGAGGGAGTAAGGTATGATGTGCCTAGTGGAGAGGGTTGGACTAACGCCTACAAATTTTTTTGGAAAGGAATAACGTGTACAATGACCAATAGCTTCGAAGGCAACAGAGCCTCCCTAATTCAAAACCCGTCTTAACGTTATTTTCGCCAATTATTGGCTTGCACTCTTTTCAGTCGGCCAAATTCTAATAAAGTGAATGAAGTAGAACTTTTCTATCTTTTTACCATTTTTTCCGCCGAAAAGATTAACACTGTCCCGTTTATGTTCTCTCATATGAAAGCAATAGTTGTCGCACAAAAGGGAGCTATCGTTTTTGGTGGCTTAATAACTACGTTAGCCAAAGCCCTTGGACTAGAAAATAATCTCGTATCTTTGGCACCACTACCATCACGCACTATGGACATTGAAATGGTTAAAAGTATGAAATTGGTAAAGAAGCAACGAGATGGAAATTTTAATTTAATGATTAATAACCAAGTTTTCCCGGGTCTTATTCTTCCAAACCCGACTCGCACACATGTGCGTAATAAAAATAACTTACGATATATTGATGACCTAGTCCCCGCGCACATTCCAGAGAATGTTGCTGCTGGCGGGGACAATGCTGACGCACAACCACACACTGCACGTGTCTTTGCTGAAAATGATGCAGGTACTTCCTCAAGGCGCAGACCCAGGAGAAGAAGTGAAGACACACCTGCCACTCTTGAAGAAATATATACTGAGCTAACACGACGGAACAAATAAGACGCTCAGCGTGATCAGAGAATCCAAAACATCGAAGCTCAGCAAATGGAGATGATGCAAATCCTCAGACAAATGCAAAGTAAGCAGCACAGCATGTCAGGCTTAATCGCGGAGATGGCAGATCTTACAGTACGTGTGGAGCATTCTCAAGAATAACCTGACCAGCCTGGAAATGGCAGGCGTGCACGAACTCGAGGCCGAGGCCACCGTTAGAAGACATTCCAGGTTCCACCTTCCTTTCTCACCTTATGTTGTTGCATTGAGGACAATGCTCGATTTAAGTGTGGGGGAGGAAGATCTACTGCTTTATTTTATCATTTTCTAGTTATTTATCGTTTTTTAGGTAGATTTTAAATTTCTACTCTTCATTTTTATTATTATGTTTATTTCCTTGCTTAGTATTAATAAAGAAATTCTTGTGTTGTCGAATCTATTTACGTAGTTTCCGCTATTTATTTGATTCTCCCAAATTCTTGAGCCTTAACAAAAATTTTAATTTTGGTTTGTTACATAATACGACACTCTAAGAATTTATTAGGCTAAGTTGGAAAGACTTAGGAAAGTGTTAATAAAATCGGTACTATTTTGACACCCTGAACCCCCCGAATATGCAGATGAATTTAAGTACTTATTATGCCAAGACCTCAAATTTTAAAAGTAACCTCTTGATTAGTTTATATTAGCAGTCAGCACCATCCTAAGGCACAAACTAAGTAAGAAACCGATGCAAATATGTGTTCGATCTCAAAAGTTAATTTAATGAATTAATAGAAAAGGAGAATAAAAGACATGTTCCTTCTAAGTTAGGTGGTCTTCACCAGACCATTTAGCCCAGCAGATCAGACTCTTGAAATTCAAAATTAAAAGAAGAATAAATTGCAAAATATTTGAAAATTGAGATCACTGAACACTAACAGGTTTACTTACCATGGGCGTGCGGGGATAACGGGCTTAATGTGATTGCGCGAGAAGGAAAAAGAGGTGAAAAAGAATAGGTCGAGTTATAATACCATGATTCGGATCTGTCTGTATAAGGTGGGAGTTCTTGATTACATAGTGTAATTCTGTGTCATTACGGTATCCTTGGTATTGATATTTAGTACCTATCTTTCTGACAAGGCTTAGCATCACTATATGATATGTGTTGTGTTTTTGTTTCAAACCCGCGCTTAGAGGTTTTATTTGCTTGAGGACAAGCAAAGGTTCAAGTATGGGGGAGTTTGATAACGCGAAATTATATTGTTAAATCGACTCGACTTACATGAATTTTACTTACGATTTCTCTATTTTAATTAATTTTATTTACTGATTAATATGTGGATTTTATGTTTGTAGGCCATGTGGGATTTAATTACAAAATAATGAAAAGAAGAGAAAAATGGAAGAAGGAAAGAAAATGGAAGGAAGGAAAATGAAAGAAAAGAAAAGAAAAAAATAAACAAGTGGGGCCCACCACAAATTAAATGTGGCGTCTGCCACATTGGCCAAGGTGGCGTCCGCCACATAGAAAATGAAAGGAAAGTGTGGCGGGGGCCATACTAAAAAGAGGAAAAAGATGTGGCGAGTGTCATGCATGCACTACCAGTTTTCTCTAAATTTTTCTCCACTCCTCCCTATTATTTCTCCAGTTCTTCCTCCATGCAGAGAGAAATTCGCACACGACTCTCCTATATTTTTGGACCAAAACCGTCAATAAGCGGGGGATTTCAGGAGAACGAGGTCGTCAATATTAAAGGGAGCAGTTCCACAATTCAACTCTCTCTTCTCTCTGCTTCGCTCTCTTTGCTTCCTTTGTTTTTGCCCAGATTTTTATTTTTTAAGCTTTTAAGCATTTTCGTTTGTTTTACTCAAAAATAGTGATAGTTTTCCACATTGGGGAGCTATTGCACCTTAGTTCTTAGAATTTCAGTATTGTATCTTTTCGGCTAATTGTAATCGGATCGGGAACTCGAAGCTTGCCTTCATCATTCTAATTCAAGTTTATTAAAGTTCCAGGTTTTCTATTTTACTGTCAATTATTGTTATTGCTGCCTTAATTACTTGTCAAAGCATGTTTATGATTATGATTTATATTCGTATGTGCATGTTTGTTTCGAAAGCCATGTCCGGCTAAACCGTTTATATCGGTATGTAAATAAATCGATCGAAAAGGGATTTGATAACTCTTGGCTAACCATTAACAATTTATTTTCTTGGTTTCGATTTCTTAAATTAAATGAACTTTTGTTACGAGAGTAAAAAGGTAACGAAGGTTACGATCAATACAACGAGAGTTTGAGGTTTTAACCGGATAGCTAAAATTGAACATTAATTTTAAACACAGCGAGAGCACTTTTAAATTAATTAGGACTTGTTAATTTTCAAAGAGTACTTTTAAATTCAAATGGTTTAGCGAGAGCAAACATTCTGATTTAGGAGTATAGTCAGAGTCAATAAACACGAGAGTGTGAGGTAAAGACTTTTAAATTGATATTTTCTACTGAAGAATATTTTGACTTATTTATGCGCCGACGATTTATTGAATCCCCGATGATTGACGAGTTACATACCGATATTCCGTTATATTTTATTTAAATCCAAATTTTAGTTTACCATTAGTTTCCCGTTTGCACCTTAACCTATAAAAACCATCAGCCTTAGCTAAACATAGTAACAATCCGATAGCATTAGTTTGATTATCAGTCCCTGTGGGTTCGATATCTTTTAAAACTACGCGATTAGACTGTGCACTTGCAGTTAGTAACCCCGATAGACTCATAAAGTCGCGATCAAGTTGCATGTGGTACATTCGCCATTGACACAACTTCTGAGTTGCAGAACATTTTGGAGATGCATCTCTAAAATTGTTCAGTGTTTTATATACTTTAGGAAATTCCGGAGATGCATCTCCAGAATTATTCAGCGTTTTAGTTTAATGGTGCTTCCGGAGATGCATCTCCAGAATTGTTCAATGTTTTAGTTTAATGGTGCTTCTGGAGATGCATCTCCGGAATTTCCTGTAGTGTTTTTTTTTTAAACTTTCTTGTTTGTGTGTGTTGCTTGTGTGCACTAATGATATGCTTTACCTAACCTTACAAGCATAATGGCTAAAAGAGTTGACATACTGAGACATGGTAAAGTTGCTCATCACGCATCCGTTCGACGGAATTGGAGCCAGCAGGTTCCCGAGGTTCTAGGTACCTCTGGGCAGGCAGCACCATCAACTTTTAGGGCACCATCTACTTCTGGGGCTCGTGTTTCACCTCAGGCCACTCCACCTTCTTCTTATTCTTACCGTAGGAGACGGGATTCACCATCTGACGCGTCACTTTCCCCATCCTCTCGCCAGCATCAAGATCGTCAGGATTCACCAGTGCCACCTCTTACGGATAATGCTGATAATCCAGTTCCACCTCCGAGGGTGAGGCTGCTGAGGATGCCGAGTCAGAGGCTTTTGGAAGAGATCTATATGATTTGTCCTTGCTTCCTTTGTATCCAGACCATACTACCAGACATATTTGGGACGGAGAGGTAGCATTAGTTGGATTCTTTATTTTTTTATGTGTTAATTTTAATTGCTGGAATTGATCATTTCTGACATTGATTATTGCTGACATTGATTATTTTTGACAAATTTTTGAAGCGTGATCCCGAGAAGTTTATTAACCACATGAGGAAGATTGATGCATTGCCTCGAGAGAAGGAGGATTGGTTTTAGACGATTATGTCCTTATATTGCTTGAAGAGCCTATGCATGATCGGTTACACTCTAGTCAACCACATGATACTTAATGCATTCGTGGAGAGACGACACTCTGGGACGTCTTCGTTTCATCTCCCGCATGGTGAGATGTCTATCACATTGGACTATGTCTCGTGTTTGTTGCATCTTTCGATCATGGGGAGATTCCTCGATCATGGGAGGATGATTAGAGATGAGGTAGTCGAGATGATGGTAGAGCATCTAGAGGTTGATCCAAGGGATGCGATGGAGGAGGTGGATAAGCCTAGGGGTGCTCATGCTAAATTTGAGTTCCTGAGGAAGCCCTATGTGGCTGAGATCTAGAAGGCACAACAAGCACATGGAGATGATGAGCAGGTGGCAGTACACAAGACGTTTGCTTTGAGAGCATACTTTCTTTTTTTAGTTGGCACTTGCATTTTTGTGGACACGAGGGCCACTTATACTGACGTTGCCTACCTACGGTACTTCTTGGATCTACAGCGGATCCATGTGTACAACTAGAGGGCGGCTTGCCTGGTCTATCTTTATTCGAAGTTGAGAGAGGGTTGTATGTGGAAGACGAAGCAGGTCACAGGCAGCGTGACACTACTGGTGGTAATAATTCTTGATCCATGAATGTTTTTTGTCATTTTCATTATTTATTTGCAAACCATAGTCGATGATTCGTGTGTTCCAAACTTTTTTATTTTAGGCTTGGATCCTACAGCATTACCCGCGCATCGCTGGTTGGGCGACTGTGACTGAGTACATTGAGGATATGTTGCGTGATTGTGCTTTTATCCCGCTCAGAGGGAATCAGGCGGTCGAGCCTTTCAGAGTCTATCTTGACATTTTGGTTGCTAAGGACATGCACTTCAAAAACTACATGGATCACCGCCAAACGCGACCATTTGACAAGATAGTGCTATACTCCGGATGGTGGGCCTGCAGATCGCATCTCACTGCTCCTCATCCGTAAACAGATAGAGGAGATATTTGATGATTATGAGAGTCATTTGGTATCAGAGGAGGCACGGGCTACCATAACCCCGAGTGGCTAGAGCTA
The DNA here is from genome assembly GCA_022829125.1 of Lathyrus tuberosus. Lineage (NCBI taxonomy): Eukaryota > Viridiplantae > Streptophyta > Magnoliopsida > Fabales > Fabaceae > Lathyrus > Lathyrus tuberosus. Next base: position 3,948,429 of record JALAZF010000353.1, read on the forward strand.
CGTCGAAGGGTACACTAGATTGTTTTTCAGGGTGTCACATCCGTACATGGTGCATGCTGCTCTAAAAGATCCGCCGAGACCAGCTCATCAGGAGATACTAAAGGAGAAGCAGGCTCAACTATATCATAGTGATGATGTCTTTCCTAGGTGTCGTCGCATAGTGAAGATTGCGCGGGTAGACATTGACGAGGGTATCTTCCCTGATGGATCTGGTGCCAGACGAGTTCTAGATGCCATCATGACGGAGGCACAATGGGCACTGTTGTACCGAATACATCGTCGGCGGACGGGATGGATTGATGGTCGAGACAGAAGAGGTATATGAGATGTTGTCAGACATTTGTTGTAGTAATATACTCTCTACTTTATTTTAACGGTTTTACCACATTTTGGATCTCAATTGTACGACATTTGCTACATATATATATCTATTTTATTTTTGACACACCCAATATTAGTCTCTTATTATTTTGTACGTTTACTTTTTTTATTTTGGATCGTGCCTGCGTTATACTTCATCTAAACACAAATACACAGCTTATAGTAAAAAATATATGTTCTGGTACATTTCGGAGATGTATCTCCGAAATATTCACAGAAATTCATCTCCGGAACAATTAAAATGTAAATGGCTTCTGAGTGACATGTTTTGAATGTTTAAAATGATTCCAAATATGTATCTCCGAAATATGTTAACGTTTATTCATAAATAAGTACGTCCGAAGATACATCTCTAAAATCGAGGGACATTTAAATAATTTCGCAGTGGCTAAGAACTATCTAGAGTGCATTAAAAAATTCTCCTAAGGAGACACGCCAAATTCGAATTCAAGAGCACGCATGAAGGCAGCCCAAAATTGGAAAGGAGCATTGCGAACCAACATCTAATACCAAGGGACCGCTCTGTTCTAGTTGTATTCAACATCACGCGTTCCATAGTCGTAGGTTCACACCAAGGGACCGCTCTGTTCTAGTTGTATTCAACATCACGCGTTCCACAGTCGTAGGTTAGCTTGAACGCTCTTCAAGGCTGATTGAACTTTCTTCATACGAGTAGCTTCTACCATGGTAGTTCGGAATGAAAGCACCAGCTGTCATGGTTAGATTAGCGCAATGCAGCAGTACAATGGTCAATGGAATAAAAACTCAATTTATAGCAGACTGATCAGAGTACAACTGAGTTATTTTATAGAAAAAACTGCAGAAAAAGTCCAATTGAAATACTGAGCTATGATGAGGCAATCTGGGCAGACAAAAGAATCTAAGGGAAGAGTGTAGAAGAATAGATCATTGTCTGCCTCTCTTCCTACAATCGTAAAATCTTTCAACAATCTGTTAGGTACCTTGAACCTCCTACTCGTTCTTCTCTCCTGATTATCAAGATAATTTGCCACATGTCCTTCGATCATAACAGCTTTTGTTTTCTTTTGCCAAATACTTGTGTTATCCTTTGCACACGTCACATGGTCATAGTAGAATAAGTTGATCCAAGAAAAGGACACTATTTTTACTATAATTGAATCCAGAAGGAGTACCAAATTATATTAACAGTGGCACAAATTTGCAGATGCTGTACCTGAATTTTAGAAAACTTGAACCTATAATCATTCAAGACAAGCTGACAATTGTACTATGATGAATTGATTCTAAGCACTATATGATACAGGAAACCCAATATTCTTCAATAAATACAATACGTAGGAACATATTTATACAGGGTTAACATTTCAAGTCAATGCAGCCAAACAAGTAAACAAAAACTGGGATCTATTGGGAACGTTGAGGGCACAGTAAAGTTGTACACGGTTCCTTTCGGTCAACAAAGGTATGAAAATAAAAATTCACCAATTGCTTAACTAACCCCATCTGAAAATATCAGCAGCAACCATGGTCAACTCAACTGATTGAGGGTGTCAGTTTTTGCTTCAATTAGAAGAAAAGAATTGCATTCAACCTGGCTTCCCTAATCAGAGATGCTTCGACTTCCATACCTCTAGCATATGTGAAAGCAGTTCCTTCCATTAGCTTAAGTGGAATCATGCTACCGCGACCTCCAACTTGAAACAGATTTCGAAACAAGATTGATTGCACTGGATGCAGCTTCAAGCCTGCTCACATGTTTTCCACAAAATGCAAAATTAACACAAAAGTAAATGTAAAATAATTTGATTTATCATATGTTCTATTTGCTTAAAAAGCATAAGCTTTATGCAGAAAGTGAAAAATCTTTAGTTTCTAGTTAACTAATGTAGCACTTCCTATTCATTGCTATAATGTGAAAAGGAATAACAATGTTAAAAACCAGAGGAAAGAGAGAGTACTTTGATATTTCTTCAACAGCCTTCATAACCTCAGTTGAACTTGTCTCTAACACCTGGCCTCCGAAAATAATCTCATCTAGTATAGTATGCATCTGCAGACAAACTCGTTTTTAAGGATCACAAATGAAAATTTAAGATGCATATATTGTTTGGGTCTAAGTATTGACACTTTTGAGTAGTGAGCTATTAAGCCAAAGAGTGAATTTATTTCCCAAAACAGGACACTTCCAAAACAACCCAAATTTAGTGAAAAATTGTTATAAACGTATCGTCAATTTTTTATTTATTTAAGAGGGGCAGCTTGAGACTTGAAACAAATATTTGTTTTAAGAATTTAAAAAGCCCATATCATAATATAGAGTTTCTAATTCATTTGGTGCTATACAGTAAATTGCTATATAGATTCAGTTTATGAAAACTGATATGGAATATATGATTGATAATCAAGGGAACAAAGCATACAACCTTACTATAGTTGAACACGACATCAAGCTCACATACATTTCTGAAGCATTTGTCCAGTGTTTCAACAAAGACTGAAGGAAGAAAGGGACAAGATAAGCAAATCACCCCATAAAATTAATGATCATGTAAGAGATGGTAACAAAGTATGATGGGTATTACGTAATGCATATAATTATTCCCCTAGAATACTTATACAATATGCAATATTGTTGAAATGGCTAAATACAATAACTGAATCAAAAGTTCAATAGATAATTAACATGGCTAATTTTCACAGTGCAGAAAATGAAAATTGCAAACTGACCTCAAAAACAGTGAGCACAAATAATAATTCAAATCATGTTGGGGGTTTTGTGCTAACTTGGCATTAGAATTAACAGCATTTTCCGCGATATGTATGTATCTATGAGAACCAACATCTTACCTACCCCAGAACTTTTTCTCAATAAAACTTTCTAAAATGTAAGTTGCAATTGTAGAGGGATGTTCTTCCACATGCTTATGGTGTATGAAAACAACGAAAAGAAGCCATATCCCATGATGTTTGGTCTACTATATATGTGGATTAAATGAACAGAACAGGAGACTGGGATGATCAATAATGGGAACCACCATCAAGAGCATTATCTTTTAATCATATTAAGTGGTAAACCTGATCATACTCTTTTCCATTTTGATCTATGCTAATTTTGTTATTTAATAACACTCACTCTTTTAAACAATGTTATGGCACTTCTAAACCTCTCGAACTTACAGGTCATAGATGATATGTAGCAGATTTTAAATTTTTTGTACTTCTCTCAAGGTTTACTTCGCATTCGACATTGAATACCAATGGATGTTTAGTTCAAGATATGAAAAGTTAATCATGAAAAGGGAAGCTTGGTATTATAAAGCTCCTACTTTGTGTGTGGATCTCATGGAAACAACTCGAACTGTGGTACCAAGGCTCCCCCTTAGGGAGTGTAATCAGAACTATATAATTTCAATTTTATATGATTTTTGCAGGGAAAAGTTTAAGACTTTTTCGTTCTGGGCCAAGGTCGAATACACTTTGATCCAGCGCACACTATTGGACCTGCAGGAACCTGGGAAGAGGATCGGCCAAGTAGTCTAAAGGGTCCCTCGAGGATCCTCCAGAAGATCTCTGCCCCAGAACGACTCATAAGGCCTAGGAACCATGGTACGGCCAAATTCCAGCGACATACAGAGACCATGTCACCAGGGGATCTAAGGGCTGACGGATTAAGGGTTACGGATTACTGACATCATTTCACTGTCGTCAGATCACTGACATCACTCCGTCAAAGGAGTTATCCACAAAGAAGGTTTTGGAATCAGGGAACCTAAGATGGACTTTCACTAAAGAGACACTTGATCAGAGTTGTCATAGGGCTAAGAACCGTTAGATAGAACCTGTCAGGATCTTCTGACATCTGTCCACTTATACAGCTTTAAGGAGCAGAAGGTTTGAGTGTTCCAAAAACCCTAGAACCAATCTATAAAAGCAGGAGGAAGGGGTCACTTCACGTACACACTATTCTAACTCTTAATACCTCTCATTTTCGGCCATTACTGACGGCGTCAGAGTGTTTACAGGTACCCCACCATCGTCGGACTGGAGCATCAGGATCCAAAAACGATTACCGGAACTTATCATCGGATCTTGGTTCATCTCATCATTTGTAAACCAAATACTCCCTCCGTCTCATAAAAAGTGTCTCATTTGCATCTTTTCTTTGTCTCAAAATAATTGTCCATGTACATTACCAATGTTGTAATTATTATTATTTTTCCACTATTATACCCCTATTCATTAAATTTCACTTTATTCAACTACTTTATCAACTACATTTAATAGGGGTATTTTAGTAAATGACATTAACTTTTTCACTACAACCAACACATCTAATTATTTTCTTAAGAACCGCGCATTGTTCAAATAGGACACTTTTTATGAGACGGAAGGAGTAGTATTTTTTTCCAGTTCAGAAACTTATTTATTTCAGTTAGCTTTGGGATATCATGGTATGTTTGAAGTCCTAGAGAGTTTCTCTCTTGTCAACTAAGTTTTATTATAATACCTCCTATTAAGTTTCCAAGTTTTAAATAGTATATAATTTCATACCTACAAGGTTTTAAAAATTAGAACCACAATTCTATAGTTAAACTCATATCACCCTGAGTCTTTAACCTACTACTGATATAAAAACAGATTCTCTCGAGGTCGTTCCCTACATAATTATTGTAAGCATCCATAAAAAATAACTCAAGTCATTTGTGATTATAATGCAATGCAAGCATGATATATTTTGCTAAATTAGTCAGATTACAACGTGGGTGTAATTGTAACTAAGGATGGTAAATGCCATCATACCCAAAATTTGTATACTACATACTTTGAGATGTACTAAATAATGTGTATTACAAAATTTCAGCTGCATTACTTTGATGTAAGTAATGGTAAAACCAGTGTTGCATCATTGAACCATATCATATATAATATATAATAATTTAAAATTCACTGACATTATAATACATTTTTAGCAGACCCAATATGTTACTATCCATAGTCAATTTGAAATCTCATATGTAGTTCAAATATCCCTATTCCAATATAATATAGTCACAACATGTTGGCTTTCATTTGTCAGCTAAAAGTATGTAATTAGTCCAAGAAACGTCTCAAGACAGAAACAGCTTGAAACCCAAGAACACCAAGAGGTTGCAATTAAGCCCATTACTATGTAAAATTATTCAAATAAATTAGCCCAAGAACGCCGAATAGTAAAAGAATCTACCTTGAATCAAATCAAGCATAGCAAGCTCATTTTCAGAACCATCAAATATTAACACAAAGTATAGAGTTGCAAAGTGCTTGTAGACAAGTCGAGCATCCTGAAGAAGAAAACATCAAATGAATTCATAACTTACATTCTTCAAATATAAGGATGAATCAATATTATTGCTATGAAAAAGCATATGATTGATTTAAAAAAACCTAGTTGCAAATCAAAATAAGAAAACTAGTATATTTCAAATATGAGATGAATGGTAGACTTTAAAAAGCATGTCATTAAATCTCAACAAAGCGCATACCCCACATTAGAGCATCTCCAATGGGAGTCGCTTTACCAAATAGAGACCAATCTTTAAACACTCCCGTTGGAGAATGAAAAATACGGTTGGCTAATAGACACCAATCCTTGGTAACTTAGTGCATATTTATTGATAGACACCCCCATTTTAGTCCTTCTAAGTTCTAACTTTAGTTTGAAAACAAGTTCATGGTAACTTAGTGCATGTTGTCTTCCACTTTTGGAGATGCCAAAATTGGTTTTAAAAGTGCAGAAATGATTTTTACAGGTATGGCTGCTCTAGAGTAGAATTGGCTTTGCCTACATAATCGCTTCTAACTAGAAGCTAGAAATTGGAGCTTTTGAATCTAGAATTGATTTTTACACTCAAATTTGTTTAACCAATTTTTACATGAATGTGTCCAAACATAAATCAATTTACAATAACTTACTTATAACCAAATCAATTTTATAGAATCGGCTTATTCAAAATAATCTTCCACCACTGCAGAACCAAACACACACTTCGTTCTATCTCTGCTATACCGGCTTTTTCAACCACATGCCAAGATAAGACAATAGTGTAAAATCTTTTTACACATGGTACAGTATCAACAAACAATGCCAACAAAAAGCCCTAATCACAACAACTTTTATAATTCCAATGTCACATTAATGTTAACTACGATAGAAAATTTATCAAGCTGAAAGATCAAAACTACTGCAAGTACCAAATGTAAGAACAAAATACCTGGCCAAAGATGGACTCAGCATCCACAAAATTGCTGACATGTTCAGGTCTACTACATAAAACTGCAAAAACAACAAAATTCACATAAGAAAACAAGTTAGAGATAAAAATCAAACATAGATACACACTCCTAAACAAAACAAAAATCGAGTCCAAGAATCAGAAAGAGAAACCTGCAAACACATTTCGAATAATTTCCTGCTGCTTTTCCACAGGCTGATCTACCACAACATATAAACAATGTGATGAAATTGCATTTAAAAGCCAAAAATTGAAATCTCATTTGCAAAGATTTGAATAGAGATGGACCCGAAATTCGTAGAATTTAGCGAGACGAGGCTTCCCTTGCGTGTTCATCACCAGCACTGCTCTTATCATCTTGTTACTTTCTGCAAACAAGTAAATTGATAAATAAAGGAGTTATTTTCTTGATTATAACTCAAATCAACTTTATAGCTCATAAAATTACATCAATGATTCGGAAAAAGATGCGAATTATGAAAATGAAGTAAATCGCGAGATGAATTAGATCAAGTATGTAAAGTACGGTAGTGAGAATGATTAAGGGATCGATACAGAGATATAGATAGAAAAATATAAACTGAAAAGAAGTGGGAATGAGATGTAACGGTTCAGTCGCTGTTAACGGTGCCGGCGTGGAGTCTCCGATGAATTGATCGGCGATAGGCTCAGTTTTTAGAGGCCTGAATACGGCGGGTATACGACGTGAAGGAGGATTCGTAAAGAAAAATACGAAACGCGGCGTTTCATAGAACTTAAAATATTAGTAAGCCCACGCCTGCTCCAGTGTTTTAAAAACCGGACCGGGAAACTGGCTAGTTAACCGGTCTAATTCAGTTGTTAGATCGCTTATGTCATTAAACCGGTGTGAACCAGTAAAAACCGATGTAAACTGGAAAAATCGACGGTTTAATTGCATTTTTTTAAAAAAATTAAAATGACGTCTTTTTGATTATTTTAATTAAAAAAATTAAAATTAAAAAATGAAATAAATGAAATAAAAAATTAAAATAAAAAATAAAACAAATTAATAATATCATTGACGGAGAAGTTGTTGCGGATGCGGTTGATTTTACTGCAGATGATTTTAATATTGAAGAAAGAGATCTCAACATTAAAACAATTTTTTCTCCTTTGAATTGGTGCACATTAGAGTTATTTTGTTATAAACTATTTAATTAGATTATGTTGCAATTAGACTTTGTTCGCCATTAGACTTTATAATTTTGTACTATTTTATTATTTGTGATACCTTCGTTTTAAATTTGAATTTAGATAATGAACTTGTGAACATATCATATGATATTTTAAATAAATTTAATTGTTAGTTATATTTTGTAGAGACTGAATCATCCGGTTCGACCAGTTTTATATTTATATAGTTTTGTTATATAGACCGGTCTATTCAACCGAATTATATGGTTTAATCCGATTTTGTCAAGCGGTTTGACCAATGACCAATGACCTAATAGAGGAAATAACTCCTATCTAAAAAAACTGGAAAATATAAAAAAGAAATTAAATATTAATAAATGTATTTGGATGTATTTTGTTAAATGGTTAAATATCTTTTTAATCTTTTATCTTTATTACAAATTTTTATTTTGGAGTCATTTTTTTTCATTCGAACCAATGTCACCTTGATTGATGGACAAATGACATAAAAGCATCCTCTTTGTGGCAATGATGCATTTATTTGCTACTTGCTCCATTCCATACTTTCACCCCGACCAAAACCCGATAAAACCGTACTTAGTAATAATCAAACGGTTGGTTTTGAATGGATTAATGGGTCAACAGATCAATAATCTCAGTTTTGTGTGAGTATTGTTGAGTCAGTTTTGACTTTTAAATTTAATTCACTCAAAACTAAAATCGACCGTATTTGTTATCTATAAGTTACATTGAGTGTCTTAAGTAGATATTTTTACTATCACTTGATAGATATGATATGATGTGTGTGATAGTACTCTCTTAAATTATGGTGAAAAAACAACTTCATCAATCTCATTCATACTATAAAATAATCAATTTATTTACTATTATCACACCTTTCAAAGTATTAATTATTACAAGAAACACATGTATTGAAAAGAGGTATTGTAATTCACATTTTATCTCTCAGCATAATTAAACCACCGTCCCTTTTCTCTTGAATTTTAAGTTCCTCTTCTTCTATTTCAATTCAATCAAAACCTACTCCTGCTTGTATAAAAGAACCATAATGTTTTTGTTTTTCTACTTCACTAGATCAAGATATGTTGTGTTGTGTTCTATGTCTTTAGATTTACAGGTTTGAAATAATATAATGATTGTTCTCATCCTCTCGTCATCCAGTTCTTGTTTCTAATTTTTTTTTATGTATTTATCTTCTTCTCATGATGGATTTTGGTTGCTGGATTATTCAATGAAATATCTGAAATAAACCATCCGAAATAACCGTCATCCGATAAAACCGCCACCCAAAAAAATTGAAGGTATGAACAGACGGGAGTGGATAGAGATTTTTCAACCGTGGTTTCAATCAGATTCACTATTTTGACCCGCCACAACCCATAATCGACCGGTTGTCCCCTTCTACTTTCATCAACATATTAAATCAACATATTAAGTTTATTACTATGTTGGAAAGAAGATGTGGTTCATATTACCTCACGGTAGTGTAAATAATTCAACATTTTTTGAGATAATGTTTGAAATTGCTTACTATTGATATGTTGGTGGAATTATTTATGGTCTGAAACTAATTTAGGAAACTCGTATGCGCACAAGAAATGGAAAACCGAACAAAATCAAAGATGATATATTAGTTAGGGGTGTGCATGGTTGGTTAAATTTAGAAACTAAATCATATTTATTTTTAAATTATTTAAATGGTTTGGATTTATAACTATAACTATATTTTAATCAAAATTGTTTATGAAACCGGTTATTAATTCGGTTATGGTTACACAACCGATTTTTTTATAAATTCGGTTCTTAACCAGTTATTTTAAAAACTAGTTTTAAATTGGTTATTTATAAATTTGGATAAAATTTATTTTTTTCTTTTTAAACCGAATTAATTTTAAAATTGGATAAAAATCGGTTTTAATTTATTTAAAAGCCGATTATTTTTTAAAACTGATTTTTAAGACCCAAATTTTACGAAAAAAATCATATATTTAAAATTTGTTCTATTAATCATGATATTTTCAATTATGACATACTTTGACGATATTTTAGTCAAGAATTTTTTCTTGTACTTCAATTATGTTAGCAGGAAATCAAAACAATATATTTTGAAAGGGATACAAGTTTCAAATAACTAAACAGTATAGAAAAAGGGATAGAAAAGGATCATGGTAACAAGAAGAATCCTCAACATTAACAATATAATTTTCGTGCATTACAATCAAAGTTAGATAACATGTAATGTCACTTTTGTGTATAAAAATATGGATAGAAAAAGATCATGGTAACAAGAAGAATCCTCAAATCCTCAACATTAACATTATAACTTTGTGCAATACAATCAAAGCTAGATAACATGTAATTTCACTTGTGTGATCATGCATAATACATTTTCCGAGGGCAATGTCAATTTCATCAACAACATTGGTGCCAAGAACATGCCTCCTCACTGCAAGAAAAAAAAACAAAGTCTATCATATTCTTATTCAAAACAAGAGAAAACAAAAAATCAAGCAAGCAAACAATGGTTTGTGCTTGGAAACACTTTTAATTAATATGAATGCTTAAATTATTTGTTACTGCAATGTGCATCTCTGTTCTCTGCATGTCATCTAGCATACCTGAGCTGCATATTATACTAATGGGATATTCGTATGATGTGGCCATAGTTAATGCTATGGGATGTAGCAAGATAAAAACACGCCCTTCCCATAAAATCAAGTAATTACAATTCTGTGAGAAGAGTACAAAACCAATAACATGGCGTGATGAAGAAATTACCTATGTTTTTCCCAAGTCGGTTGTATTGATGATCATGGCAACCTGCACAATGCTCAGTTACCAAGCATTAGAGACAACTTGGGCACTTGATATCATTAAATAAAATTCGATTGCACAACTCACATGCAACTTTAACCCAAAAACCAAAATACAAGTTCAAGTCCAGAAAAACTTCCAAAATTTTGAAACATCGTGATAACTACGAACTATGCCAGTTTGACTTTTGAGGAACAAATGGCAGCAATTGATGAAAAAATACATATAATTTAAGAGAATGATGAAGTCGTGTTACATACAAGGAATGTCTTTAATTAATTTATGTGGAATGTGTCTGCATATATACTCCATTAATCATAATGGAACTTCGAAGTTAAATTAGAGCTCACAGGCACACCAGCATATGGATATTTGCTATGAATCCACAAGCAATGACTCAGTTGTACCGAATAAATTGGAAAAACGAATTATAAAACACTTGAAGCATATTAATTAACATCAAAGATAAGCAGATAATACTAAGGAAAATGGCATCAGCTTGTAGATATCAAATAGAAAACTGGTGAATTCTAATATCATAACAGACACATGTTGGCAATATCTTCATGGAAATGGCATGTCTATTCTTATCCCCTTGTATAATAGTATTAGAATGAACTCAAATACATGGATTACTTGACATGGTTTATGAAATCCTAAGCTCACAAAGGTCCAAAATATCATTGGTCCTCAAAGACTAAATAAATGAAAAAGCTAAGATTTGACACTAAGCTCCTTAAAGGAAAACATACAACATAAACACTTGGTCAAACAGTATAAAGATACATGCGCAATATGAGATAAGTCTAACAGGTTGGTTAACTTCAATGTATCAAACAGGAACAACTATACAACACTTCAACAAAAAGCAACCAGTTTTAACCATACAGAGATAGGTATTCAAGATTAACCCATCTTATGCGTTCAACTTAATTGCTTCACACATATAGTTTCCTAGTGTCCTATATTATGTCACCTTCAAACAATCTGACTTAAATAACAATAAACATGCCAAATTCTTAAACAGATGAGTACCATAGGATTCTCCTTAATTTCATAGGGAACAAATTATAGAAAGCCCCTTAGAGGATAAACTGGCATTTATAGTAAAAAACAGACATTTTTCCAAAAATATCCAAATGAAAGTTTCCGATAATAATTATATTGCAGCAAGCTTATCCCACTTTATAATTATATAAAAAGGACAGACAACCAAAGAAAAAGTTTCAAGAAAAAAAGAATTATTGTTACAAAGGATATTGCCCAATCACCTCATCAAAATTGAAGACCTTGTGAAAGAAACAATTATATTGAATAACAAGAAACTAGTGAATAACAAGAAAACATGTCGGCAATTCTGAGGACCAATGTTTATAGACACAGTTCTACTTTGATGTCATATATCCAACAAAAGCTACAACTTTATGTGATGAAATATGTCAACTATCTTTCCTAGTGTAACTAAAGGCAATAATACTACAAAGAAAACTATGCATCACATGCACAAATGATCTCTAAGGCACAGTCCAAAAAATATAAAAATTGTACCAAGAATTTCATACCGTTATCAATCTTCATCGAAAACATTAGAAGTTGAACAACTACCACTTCCTTTTGAAGAAGTTATCTCTGAAATAAAAAATAAAAAAAGAAACAAGAATTACAACTTACTATTAATCAAATTATAATCTAATAAATGATTACTTATCTTAAAACATGTATAAGTATTTTACCTTCCTCTAATTTCTCAAGCTCCTTGTAGTTCTCAACTAAAAGAGAATCAATGATTGAGCATTTACGTGATGCTTTAAGGCAGCTGTAACTACAAACAAGGGCTTCCATTATTTGAGGTGTGAGGCAAATGCGATATTCATCCATCACTCGTCCTCCAAGATTAAAAGTATACTCAAATGCTATAGTGGAGATAGGTATCGCAAACAAGTCTTTTGCCATCTTTGCAAGGACTGAAAGGCGATTAGAATTTTCCCTTCACCATTTTAAAATATCAAAGTCCATGGTAAATTGACTCTCTAAAGATTCTTTTAGATACTTTTCCAAATCATTAATTTCCGCAGAGGAAGATCCAATGCACTGTAAAAAATGATTGTAAATATAAAGATCTTCCTTACCACTTAAATCAAATCGATTCAATTGTGAATCACTTTGGGACTCAAGCCCGACATCACTATACTTCATGAATAGTTTATTCAAGCGAGTATCCAACAATTCTCTTAACTTTTTTGCCTCTAATGAATTAAAGTTTTGATTGATAAACCAAGTGACAAATTTTAATTTGTACATGGGGTCTAAGACATAAAAAATCAGCAACATCAAATTTATCTTCTCAGGTTTTCCCCAATATTTGTCATATTTTTTCATCTTGAAAGCCATGCCCTTTATGAATGAATCCATAGAAATACACATGTTATTTATCTTTTCCCCTATATCAAATACCTCTAACATTTACATATTAGAAACCACATAGGAGGAACCAAATATTCGAAGTGTGCCATCATAAAAGATTTTCAAAAATGGAAGAATCGATTGTGCTTCTATCCAGTCTAAACTTGTGGGTACACCATTTCCATTTTGAACTAGCTCTTGAGTGTACATGGGATCATGAATTTCAAGTACTTCAAAAGCTTTTTGATGTTTCAAAGCTGAGTCTAACATTAGATAAGTTGAATTCTACCTTGTTTCTACATCAAGGCACATAAGACCTTTGTACTCGGTATTTGACCATTTTACAGATTCTTTGAATTTTGCAAACCTATTAGCAGAAGACTTGGCATATTTGACAGAACCTCGGATCCTCAAGATAGACTTGTCAAGATCTTTTAACCCTTCCTTAACAATGAGGTTTAAAATATGAGCACAGCAACATATATGTATGTATTCTCCATTCAATACTAATCAGTTACAAGATAATAGCTTCTTCTTCAAATGTTTAATTGCAAGATCATTTGAGGCTGCATTATCAAGTGTGACAGTCAATATTTGATTCAGTCCTCAGTCAGTCAAACACGCATCAATAGTGTTTGTTATAATATCCGTCGAGTGGCCCGGGACTTAGACAAAACTTAGAACCCTATTTTGCAAGCTCCAATTATTGTCAATGAAGTGGGCAGTGATACATATATATGTGAGATTTTGGATAGACGTCCATGTATCGGAAGTAAGACAAACTCTTTGTCAATGCAATGCTAGAAAGTTTTTCAATTTTTCCTTTTCTGCATCCCATAGCAACAAAGTATCGCGTGCAAGTGTAGTACTTGATATAATATTGAATTTTGAGTTCAAGCCATTTACAAATTCATGAAAATCTGGATGCCCCACTTTTGTGAAAGGTAACTCCAAGGCTACAAACATTTTCACGAGCAAATACCGCAATCTCTCTTGATTAAACCTAGGAACTGAAGGGGAAGAAAGAGCATGGCCTTCACTATGCATTGAGGGCGTAAGTGTTCTTTGCCTCTTGTTAAAATCATTATTTGGGTTACTCCTGCAAATCTTAGAATGTGCTGCCATCGAACTCGTCCCATTATACTTTAGCTTCTTATCACAATAGTTGCATATATTTATATTTTCGGAGTTAGGATCTAGCTTGAAGTCATTCCAAACAGCAGCTCGATTTTTACGACGTCTAGTTTCGGGTGGTAACATAGTAGTAGAGTTCTGGACAACTGGTGAAGGAGTAGCAAATAAATTTGTTGGCTCGGATTCACCATTCATTTTGATATAAGCTGCAAAATAAACTCAATATCACAACACAAAACTTCAACATACTAAAACTTGAGTTAGAAATTAGCTAATGAAATGACTTAGAATAAAACTATTGCACTCATTTCATACAACACACATTTATGAAAAGCTTCTAAACTAACTGTAGATTATGTGAATGATAGAATGAATAACATTCCAAGTATATTAGTAATCATTATTTCATGACAAGTATCAATTCCTATATTTGTGAAAATCAAAACCCCACTTGTTATTTAATCATACCCATATTTTACACATTTAAATTATTTCCCCCCTCATAGTGAGATGTATTAAATAATAACAGTAGGCAGCAGACTCCTTAATCAAAGTATCCACCCTACATGAAAAAACAAGTTATGTATGGAACTTAGGAGTACAACCGTGTATTTCTTTATTTTGTTATTTTTTTATTGTTACAACTACTGTCACAACAGAAACGCTATATTGTGAAAAATGGCACATCACTTCTGGTATGTCTTGCCAGTAGCTTCTGTAATTCTAAAATGTGTTTTTATAAGCAACTCCATATTTGAACCCACTTATTTTCACTTCGAATGTGAATGGTAACACTATAGACAAATTTAATAACATAATCAAACATATAAATACAATGAAAAAAACTCCAAAATCAAATAAAATTCAAAACCTTTGTCTAATAACAGCATAGTAGTAACACTACTTGAAAAAATTACAACATATTGCCTTCTCTCAAACCTTAATGACTCAAGTACAACAAGACTCTTTAAAGAAAATTCATAAATTGCAATTTACGACACTATTAAAATAAGAGTTCGAGAGAGTAAGTTAACCAAGTCTCGTATAAGTTTATGATATTAATTCTTTGTAGGGAAAATAACAAAAAAAAAGTTAAGCACTTTATAAGTGAGAGAACCCATGCACCTATCACCTTAAGGTTTTAGGTGAATATGTGGTGTCTCTCTCACTTGTTTGGGTGAGTCTTTGACCTTTAGGTGAATGCTTAACCCAATGTGAATGCTTCCCTCTCATGATAACCCATCATCCTTCTCACAAGACAACAATCCAATAAGTATATAAATCTAACAACGGTT
Source organism: Lathyrus tuberosus (assembly GCA_022829125.1). Taxonomy (NCBI): domain Eukaryota; kingdom Viridiplantae; phylum Streptophyta; class Magnoliopsida; order Fabales; family Fabaceae; genus Lathyrus; species Lathyrus tuberosus. Next base: position 3,963,886 of record JALAZF010000353.1, read on the forward strand.
TTGATTTTTCTTTGGTGCCAACAATTTCCTGCGGTTGGATAACCAATTTTAGCTCTATCTTCTAAAACTGATACATTGAGCATGATTCAAGGGGGTTTAACTGTTGGTAGCACAACATCAGAGGCAAGTTGTGAAGCTATTAGGCTTAGTTGCACTATATTAGTTGAAAGCAAAGTTGCAAAGCTTGTTGAGCTAGGATTTGAAAGACAGAAAGTTATACAATCTCTTCAACTATTCAATGGCAATGAGGAACAAGCATCTGGGTTTCTTTTTTGCTAAAAACAACATTTCTCTTATATTTTTGAAAAAGGATTCATTTATTACTTGAATTTCATTTCAAATTGTAGAAAACAAGTTATAAACCTCATTGATTCATGATATGGCATTTACAATCAACTTTCATACTGGAAGGAATTTTTCTATTTGACTATTATTCTAATGTTTCTCAATACTTATTTAAGCTGATTAATATTTTATTATGGTATTATTGTATTTTCATCCCTGGCTTGCTTATTGTGTGTGTGTTCTGCGGCAACAAAAGTTGATTTTGTACAATAGTTATGAAGCTAAATGTTTTTTTTTTGCTTCATATAAGCTCTAAATTATTTTTCCAAACAAATACATTGGAAGGTTAAAGTAGTAATGTAAAGTTTGTTTTACATTATGCGGTCAAAAACAGAGTGTATCAAATCAAAATTCAGGAAATTGGACCCATAATTCATTAAACAATGATTTCTTAATCTACATTGCAACAAAGGGTTAACCAAACATAATTGGGATTATGACCCATCAAAACTTCAAGGAAAGTTCTATGTCGTTGAAGCAATTTCTTATAACAACCAAATTTCATAGGAACATTTATTACTTTATTATTCATCCATAATATCAAATTCTAACCTAATCTTCAACATTTTTAGTGGATAGAAGAATTTACTTACAATAGAGCAAATTTGCAATGAAATTTGAGATTAAGGTTCCTCACAAATTTGAGGTAAACCATGAAACTGAAGTAAAAAAAATGGTAGAAGATAAGCTTTGATTAAGGAAAAAAAAGATGAGTAGTGATTAGGGGAAATGGGTCTGCCTGAAAACTTGATGCAATGGAGAAGAAATATGTCTTAAGATTCTTGAGGATGAAGATGAAATAAGCCACATTCAGGGTCGGCCCAATCAATCCAGAGGCCCTTTCTAATTTAAAAAATAAACTTAAAAAATTATAAATTTATATTAAGTTTTTTAAAAAAATTGATATTAAATCATAAATTTTGAAAACAAATTATGATTTTATTTTTATTTTAAGAAAAATAAGTGTAATATAGATTTTGAAAACTAATTATAATATTACACTTACTTTGTAATTAGAAAAAAATTAAATAGACTCCAAAATTTAGAACCCAATACTATAATATTGACTGCACTTGCAGAAGGTCGACACTATCCTAAATTAACAAAGCCATATAAATCCTAAATTAAAAAGATATCAATGATGTGTTTTCTTATAAAATAATTTTTATAGTATAAATGTGTACAAATAACTTTTAAATTTTATTAAAATAATTATTAATATATTAGTTAAGAATACAACTATACCTTCAATTTATGATCAGTATAGTAGGGGCTCTAAATTTTCTTAGTGTTAATGAAGATTTTGGTCCTCCTAAATATCTCATATTTCACTTTTAGTCCTTCCAAAAATTTCTTTTAAAGAAGGGTCCTCATAGAATTTTTAATTTTAACTTTTGGTCCATCCTGCCAAAATCGTCGCTAAAACCGTCGTCATTTCCGTCGCTAAATAAAAAATCGTCGCTAAAACCGTCGCTAACTCTGTCTCTAAGTTGTAAAAATCGTCGCTAATTGACAGGAGGGACCAAAAGTTAAAATTAAAAATTTTATGAGGATCATTCTTTAAAGAAAATTTTTGAAAGGACTAAAAGTGAAATTGAGATATTTATGAGGACCAAAAACTTTATTAACCCATATTATGTTATAAATAAATATTTAAACAATAGTCTATCAAGACATAAAATACAATTATATATGATTATATGATTCATGATATTACTCTTCATGCATGTAACTTGTTTCACAATCTTAACTAGTTCTAAATGCCAACATATCTCATGGCATACATATCTCACAGTTTAAATAACATTATAAATAGCCTATATAAATTTCTGAGGCACTTTTAACTTTGAGGGCGAATGTTGTGGCACTGTTTGCACAGGCACAGGGCCGGCACTTGCCACAGTAGAAGTAAAAATAAGTTGATATTTAAAATGGAAACTTTAAATTTGAAATTGGGTATATTTTGGGCTTTTGGTTAATAACCAGATCCAAAAATAAAATATAAATGGATAATCAACCATTTATAAATAATGTGGTTAATAACCATTTTATAATATCTGAATATTTAAAATAGATTTGGATATGGTTAAAAATTAATGTTCAGTCTTAGAGTCTCTTTTTTTTCACACTTTAATCTTAATCCAATTTTCTTTTAACATTATAGAAAGTATACTTGAATATACCACACTTGTATTTTACCTAGATTACCCACTTAAAAATACTCAATGCTATTTTGCTAAAAACTAGTACAATTACTTCAAATATACATATTACAAGATTTTTTTTCTTGGTTGATAAGGAGGGTCAAAGTCTAGAAAGAAAGAAACTACGCAAACACAAGTTTAGGGGTGGTTACACCCGCCAAATCCATATCTAAACGGAAAGTTGCAAAGGAAAGACAACAATGGAAGAAACGTGCCTCTTGAGAAAGAGAAAGACCCTTTCTAGCAAGCATATCAGCACAAAGATTGATTTCTCTAAAAATATAAGTAATTGTGATATCCTTGAAATGATCAAAATAGTGTCTTATTTTAGAAATAAGCTTCCTGCCCCATATCTTCCTCTGATTATTACAAGATTTGTTGGCTAGAAAGTGTACATCTTAATTTTGCTTTCAATCTCGGCAGTAATGATATGTGATGTTTCCATTCTATATTTTTTTTTAAGTATCCTAACAAAAAATGGTAAGTTTTTTTTAAAAATAATTTGTTTGAGAGTTTGGAGGAGAGGAAAAAGAAAAGATTCGAAAACTACTTTTCAAAAAATAAAAATAATATTTAATAATTTTGAAAAATAAATTTTGTTTAAAATGATAAAATAATACTTATCATAAATATATTTTTAATGTTTGAAATACTATAACAACAAAAGTTATATTTGAATAATTTGTCTAAGTCCTCCAAATTTCTCCAAAACTCTTCAATATTAATTTTGAGTTCCACTAAATTCGGGGTTTTTTGTGTTATGAATAAACAAAAACCCTCCAAACCAAATTCTTCTATTCTTTTCACTCAATCTTTTCTATTTTTCTAAGCTCTCTCATCCCTTCCCCTTGAAATCCCAAACAAATTCTTAAGATATAAAAAATCAAAAACTTGCTTTTGGTTTGGATTAATCATATTGACAGAGCATCGTGTTTGAGTTATTTTATCCTCATTTATTGCAACACATCAAGATATAATTGTGTAAACTTATTGTTTGTATACAGGTTCAACATATTTGCTCCATTTAATTTGCTTTTGTTATGAATTGATTTCGTTAAGAACAGATCAAAATATGAGAAAGAGATTGAGTTTCTTGAACAAACACAAGAAACCCTATTAGGTTTTACGAAAGAGAGAGAAGAAAAAAGAAGAAGAAGAATAAGAATTGGTTAAAACTATTTTACTATTCACTTTCTCAATAAGGGTTCAAAGATTACAAGTGAATATCAACAATTAACATCTCTCAACAATATGAGAGAACTAGTCTATTTATAGACTACTAAGCTAACTTAGGCTACAAGATAACTTAACAATTGGGCTTACAAGTAACGCTCAATTCGACATGCTAACTTAAACACAAAGTTAACATATTTTGACAGCATGCTTGAACAGACTTCGACTAAAGCATGCACAACTCTTGTCGAACCATGAATTTATCCTTGTCGTCACTAGAGTACGATCCAAATACCAAAAATTTCCACCTTGGAACAAACTCTACACTAACAAGGGAACAAACTAGATTTCATCATGCAACTTTAGCAATTGCATATAGTGAAAAAACTTGCTACCTGACAATGTCTTGGTGATCATATCAACAACATTGTCATCAGTCGAAACCTTCAGCACTTGGACTTCTCCACGACCGATTATCTCTCTGACAAAGTGCAGCCTCACATCGATGTACTTGGTTCGCTCATGATAGGTTGAATTCTTTGACAGGTGTTTTGCACTTTGACTATCACATGTAATAGTGATAATTCGACCTTGAAGTTTCATCTCTTTAGCAAAACCTTTAAGCCACAATGCTTCTTTCACAACTTCAGTGAGGGTGATATACTCCGATTCATTGGTTGATAAGGCAACAACCTTCTGAAGTGTTGTTTTCCAGTTGATTGTTGTGCCAAACATAGTGAACACATATCTAGAAATAGATTTTCTAGAATCTATACAACATGCATAATCAGAGTCGACGAATCCTTCTATTTCAATTTTGCTATCATCACCACAGGTTCCACCATAAATCAGGACTCTGCTCAGAGACCTATTAATGTACCTAAGAATCCACTTTGATGCTTGTCAGTGCATCTTTCCAAGATTGGCCATATACCTTCTTACAAGGCTCACTCTGTACGTTATGTCTGGCCTCATACAGACCATATCATACATCAAAGAACCTAGTATACTAGCATATGAAATGCTATTCATATAGGTTCTTTGGACTTCAGTACTAGGACTTTTAGTCGTACTTGACTTGTACTGAGGATTAGTCGATGTTAAATCAAGCTTTGAAATCTACATACCAAACTTGTTAAGAATCTTTTTTATGTATGTCTCTTGAGATAAACATAATCTCGACTACTTTCTATCTCTCCTGATGTCAATCCTAAGAATTCTAGAGGCAGCTCCCAAATCCTTCATGTCGAACTCCTTATCGATTTTAGCTTTCACCTTCATAACATCTTCGACATTGTTGCTTTCTATGAGGATGTCATCCACATAAAGCAACAAAATAACAAGTGATTTTCCAGGTCAAAATCTGAAGTAAACACAAGGGTCGAACTGGATCCTAGTGGAACCTATGTGTGATATGAACTTGTCGAATCTCCTATTCCATTGTCGAAGAGATTGTTTCAGGCCATACAAAGATTTATTCAGCTTGCACGCATAATCTTTTTTTCATTTTTTTGCATACCCTTCAGGTTGCCTCGTTAGGATTGTTGCATCTAGATCACCATACAGGAAGGATGTCTTCACATCCATCTGTTCAAGTTCTAGGTCAAACTTCTCCACCATAGCTAACAATATTCTAATGGATCTATGCTTTACAACAGATGAGAACACATCATTAAAGTTGGCACCTTCTTTCTGAGTGAACCCCCTAGCAACCAACCTTGCCTTAAATATTTTCAACATCAATCCTTTGATTCCTTCCTTAACCTTGAAAATCCACTTACAACTAACTAACCGGGCCCCTGCAGGTTTCTCGATCATCTCCCAAGTGTTATTATCATGAAGATATTTTATCTCATCGTCTATGGCTTTCAACCATTCAGTCTTATTTTGGCTCCTCATAACTTCCTTATAGTCTCTAGGTTCTTCTTCAAGAACCTCACTTGGAGAGATTAAGGAATAAGCTATGAGATCTACATAACTAAGTCTCTGAGGTGGCTTGATGACTCTTCTCGGCCTGTATTTTTCCAGTAGGTAGCATTATATGTCTCCTCATCTTCGACAATAACTTTTACTTCTTCTTCGACTTCATATGGGTTATGAAACTCAACATCAACATGCTCCACCTCAACAAGAATCTCTTCCTGTTCCAGCTCTTTTTTAGAGATCTTGGCGCTTCGACCAACGTCATCAGTTTTCTTGAAAGCCATTTCTGCTTCATTGAAAACTATATATCAACTTGTGATACACCACTTGAGACATGGCTCTAGGCACCACAACCTGTAAGCTTTGACTCCTTTAAGGTCTTCTCGACCTGTATTTTTCCAGCAGGTAGCATTATATGTCTCCTTATCTTCGACAACAACTTTTGTTTCTTCTTTGACTTCATATGGGTTATGAAACTCAACATCAACATGCTCCACCTCAACAAGGATCTCTTCTTGTTCCAGCTCTTTTTCAGAGATCTTGGCGCTTCGACCAACGTCATCAGTTTTCTTGAAAGCCATTTCTGCTTCATTGAAAACTATATATCAACTTGTGATACACCTCTTGTGACATGGCTCTAGGCACCACAACCTATAAGCTTTGACTCCTTTAAGGTATCCAAGGAACATATATCTCAGAGATATAGGTTCGACTTTGTCTTGTCTAATGCGAGCATAGACTAAACAACCAAATACTCTAAGTATGTGGAGACTAGGTGGATGTCCCGAACATACTTCTTCAAGTGTCTTCATTCCTAAGGCTGTCGAGGGACACCTATTTACCAGGTATGCTACAGTCACGGCAGCTTCTGCCCAAAACACCTTCTTTAATCCCGCACTAACCAACATATATCTCACTCTTTCTAGAATGGTTTTATTAAACCTTTTCGTCAAACCATTTTGTTGGGGAGTACATGCAGTAGTTTTGTGCCTTGCAATATTAGACGCATCATAATATCTTTCAAAAGCCTCATTGTGAAATTCAAGACCATTGTCGGTCCTCAGCCTCTTGACCTTCCTGCCCGTTTGGTTTTCGACTAGAGTCTTCCAACTTTTGAAATTTTCAAAACTTTCATCTTTAGTCTTTTGGATGAATACCCATAACTTTCTGGAGTAATCGTCAACTATGGATAGAAAATACTTTGCACCTGAGTGTGAAGGATTCCTTGCAGGTCCCTAAAGATCAACATGGATGTCAGCAAGGGATCAATGTGTTCTTTGTTTACCTTTGTTAAACTTCATTCTACAGGATTTACCAAATACACAAGGTTCACAAAACTCCAGTTTTTGACCTCGTCACCACCCATCAGATATTATTTCAATAATTTGACCATGCCTCTTTCACTAACATAGACAAGTCTCTTGTTCCATGGCTTAGTCCTCGACACAAGTTTCGTGGATGCCATATCTGCTAAACCACTTACAACCTCAGCCTCAAGGGTATACAAGCCTTGTTTCTTCACGCCTCTGAAGACTTCCTACGACCCATTCATTACCCTTAGGATGCTTTGCTCTTCTTTGAAATTATATTCTTTCTTGTCGAATTCACCAAGAGAAATCAAATTCCTTTTAAGATCGGGTACATATCTAACATCAGTTAATAGCCTTATTAACTTATCATGGAGCTTGAATTTCACAGATCCAATACCTGTAATTTTGCAAGCTTTGTTGTTTCCTAACAACACTGATCCACCATCTTGATCACACAATTCCTCAAACATGTCTTTATTTGGATTCATGTGTCAAGTACACCCTGAATCCATAATCCACTCCTTGCTAGAGTCACTGCTTGAAACCACCAGGGCATCAGATGATTCATAACCACCTTGTACAATAGTTGCATTACCATTATCCTTTCCACCATGATTATTCAGTCGATCAGGGCATAATTTTCTTGTATGACCCTCCTTCTTACAATGATAACACTTAATAATAGGATCATTACCACCATAAGAATTCTGTAGAACTTTACCCTTCTACTTCTTAAACCTACCATTTTTTTCATAAATTTCCCCTTAACGGACAAACCTTCACCAACAGAAGATGGCTTGTGCTCCTTTCGTTTGTTCAAATCTTTATAGTACAAGGAAAATTGAACATCTTCAAAGGTCAATGACTCTCTTCCATATAAGAGAGTTTCTTTGAAGTGAGCATGAGACTTAGGTAAAGAGCACAACAACAACAACGCTTGATCTTCATCATCAATCTTGATCTGTATATTTTCAAGATCAAGAATCGACTCGTTGAACATATCCAGTTGCTTAGCCAAGGGTTAGTCTTCACTCATCTTGAATAAATACAAATCTTGCTTCAGGTGAGACGATTAACCATCAATTTTGTCATGTACAAACCTTCAAGTATCGTCCACACACCAGCTGCAGCTTTCTCCTTTGAAACCTGTCGGGGAACCTTATCTCCAAGGCTCAATACAATGGCTCTGTGGGCTTTTTTTACCATTGTTGTCTTCTCCTTCTCTGATAGGACAACATCCATATTCTTCGATCCTTTCAACGCTTCTAATAAACCCTGTTAAACAAGAGGGGCTTGCATCTTTAAGCGCCACAAACCAAAATCATTCACACCGGTGAATTTCTCAATCTCATACTTTATTGATGACATTTTCTCCTTCACGCTCACCGCACCAGTTTGTTATGAATTAATGTTGTCAAGAACAAACCCAAATATGAGAAAAAGATTGAGTTTCTTGAACAAACACAAAAAACCCTATTAGGTTTTACGAAAGATAGAGAACAAGGAAGAAGAAGAATAAGAATTGGTTAAAATTATTTTACTATTCACTTTTTCAATAAGGGTTCAAAGATTACAAGTGAATACCAACAATTAACCTCTCTCAACAACCTGGGAGAACTAATCTATTTATAGACTATTAAACTAACTTAGGCTAAAAGCTAACTTAACAATTGGGCTTACAATCAAGGCCTAATTCAACATGCTAACTTAAACACAAAGCTAACATATTTTGACAGCATGCTTGAACAGACTTTGACTACAGTATGCACAACTCCTGTCGAACTATAAACCTATCCTTGTCGACACTAGAGTTTGATCCAAATACCACAACTTTTGATATGATTTTCATGGTGGATGTCTACGTGTACAAATATACTTCTAAAGGTCGTTAGTTGGAACTTAATTTCATATTTAGAACAGACATGGGAAAATAAATCAATATTGCATAGTTGTTTGACATAGGGACACGGGGTTCTTCCATTACTGTAAATGGCACTTCAAATGGTATTTTAATTAATTTTTTGGAGAGAATCGATTGGAGAACCAATCCCTGGGGACCTTGATCCTCCAGTTATCTTGCATTACAATGTTCAGCTTCATGGTGATCAAATAAACGAAGATCCAATAATTGCACAAACTATTTGGAATGCTTTTATGCTACCTATTAAGAATATAAAGATTTAAGAAAACATAAAACGTATATATATATATATATATATATATATATATATCGAATTTGTAATTTAAATCATCAATAGTGAAGTGGCCTAGTGCTGCACCATGTTGTCTAGCAACCAATGTGATCTTGGTTCGAATATAAGTTGAAGGCACAATTTTGATTTTTTTTTTGGAGTTTTGATGACTTTGATGATGAACATATCTCACATGTGCAAAAATAGACGTCATTTATGGAATTTATATGAAAATGATTTAAATTGTTCTAGCTAAAAATGGTTAGACCACCAAAAGTGCTAGTTCTCCTTATTCCGGACAAGGAGAGCTACACTGTCTATACTATCGAGTATGTTTGGGGATTTGAGAGCTATACAGGTGTTGTATATTTTCTCAAGATGAATGTGTCTTACTTAACCCTCATGTGGGAGCCCCTTTTATAGCCTTCTTCCATCTTCTTAAGCTATACCATTAAGAGAAGCCTCTTGGCCTTCTGACGTTGCATGGCCATCATTGTTGTAACTCTTCTTCATGAATGCATGCTTTGAAGACAGGATAACGTCTGCATTGATGTTTCGCCGCCGTTACAATTGTTGGAATGAAACTTGTTGAGCTCATGATCGGCGTCGGTGCCGGGTTGATATAGTATAGTACTCGGCCATACAGGAACTCGGATGATGAGAGTCGGACACTCTGACCGGCCCGGGTTATGTATAATGCTTGTCTAACTTTCCACGTTGTATGATCTTTCCTGCTACTATAATCTGGTCCGTACTTACTCTTATCCGACTACGCAACTCGACATCAAATATATTTGGCATGTACATAAGCCCCCGAGTACTATATCTGTTTATAAGGGTGCAGTACTCGGCAGTAACATGAGCCCGAATATATTTGCTAGATGTCGTGCTATAGCTCGGTTTTTCTTCTTAGGTCCTTACGTGTCAAAAATTTCTTGGAGGGTCGTGTCCTTTTAGTTTCCCCAATATAATGATGACTATTAAAGGCTACTCCATAGCTACACTCGAGTCTTTTATCAGAATCCCCCATTCCCTCTTCTCATTTCTACATCCAAATCATCTTCCCTCTTTATCAACCATAACATTTTCCAATCTCCAAGGCTTCTTTACTCGCAGGTAACCTTCCATTACTTCTAATTTTAATTTTATTCTTCAATTTTGTTTTTAGAAAATATGGTAGTCTTTAGTAAATGAGACGGTGAGTGTAGTAGTAGCGAAGTCCGTATGAATGCAATGGAGATAAAGGAGTTGTGGGAACAATGCATGTGGGAAATAGAAAGTGCTTTAGGACCAGAGGAGTATAGGCGAGTCATGAACGAAATCTATGGCGATGAACATAGCTCCCTCTCAACTTCATCCTAACAGTTGGGGTTTCATAAAGTCTTTTGAACGGGTTTGTGAAGTCTTAGATATCACCCCTACAGTTGGTATGTTTTTCTCTTTCTTTGAAGTGAAAGGTGTCGATAATTGTAGTTGGATACAAATTAGTGGGATTCCCGAGCGGAGTTTCCTCCATGCATATACCTCTAATTATAAAAATTATAAGAATCATTTCCTAAGGGTAAAGAGTGGACCGAGGTGTCCACAAGTGTTGTACTCTGTGGATAGCCAGCCTCGTTTTCCCTTTTATTGGGCCGAGAACCCATTGCCTATCACTGGTTTCAACTGCGAGAAACTGAGTGAATTGGAAGCTCAATCTTTGATTATTCTTGACTCCTTCTGTATGATGAAGGTTGAGGAGTTGCTACCTTTAAGTGACGAGCCACTACTCGCCTTCCTGGGTAATTGCTTGCTTATTATTTGTCCACATCTTTAATTATTCTCGTTCTAACGCTTATGAGTTTTTCTACAGATACCATGACTAAATTGTCAGTCGCTGAACAGAAAAAATTAATGTTGGAGGCTCGTGCTGCTCGGAGAGGATCCAGAGGGGTTGCCTCTTCCAAGTCAGATATAGGTGGGTTGGAAATCCGACAACCAAAACGGACCCGGGGTACTAGTGCAAAGGCGACCCCAAGTAAGAATAAACCTCAGCCTTCTGCTCCTCCAGCCCATGAAGAAACTTCGCAAGGTGCTCCCAAGAGGTTAAAAACCTTCATGACCGATGAAGTCTATCAGGCCGACATGGAGATCAATTCTCTTATGCGAGTTCCCGGGGAGAATGTTGCGTCCGGGGAGTTTAAATTCTGGTTCAACAACTTTGAAGGGCTTACGTTTCTGTACGACCATCTTAATGCCACTAAGGACGTTAACAAAGTAAAATCTATTGGTCAGCAGAAGATTACGCAAAATAATAGCTCTTACCTCATTCGGCGTGCTGTTCTTGCCAGGGGTTGAATCTAGTGATGATTTTGAGGCGGAGAAACTTAAGCTGAAAGAAGAGGATACCCGACTGCAAGAAGCCCTCAAGGTTCAATTAGAAAAGCTTTCCGGTTTAGAGAAAAACCTAGCTGACGAGAAGAAGAGCAAAGAGACTCTTAAATCTGAACATAATTCGGCTTTATCCAAGGTTGTTGAGGAGCTGAGGCAAGTCAAAGTCTCTCACCAAGAGCTTTCAGTTTCTAATACCGAGCTCACTGAGTCTCTTAAGAAGGCTCAGATTGAAGTTCTCTCCGCTGGTGACGAGGCCTTTAATAGGGCAAAGGAGCAAGTTTTGTGCCTCCATCCCGGGCTGGATCTGTTTGAAGTTTATTACTTCAAGGTGGTGTAAGATGGTCGCCTTATATATCTGGATGAGCTTGAAAAGAGTAATCCGGAGAAGACTCCTGCTCCTGTCAATGGCGGGAATGAGACCCCAGATAATGCTGGCGCTAATGGCACCTCGGTTGTTGAATGATTTTGAAATCCTGCTTGTATTAGTTAGCCATCCTTCTGGATGCATTTTGGATGTATTTTGGCGAGAGAGTGTGGTGTTATCCCCCCTTATGCTTATGAATTTTTAGCCTTCGGGCTTTATAATGTACAATTTTTTGGCCCTTCGGAGGCTTCTATTTACGTCGTTGTTGTTCATCATGTTTATTTCTTTGCAAATAATCCTGTACATATATCCAGCCCCTCGGGCACTAAGTTAGGTTAACTTAAGGTGTTTGATTATAGATTGTCAGGTATTTATTTTTGCATTGATTGTGTTTTGTTTCCACGACTTTCCAAATAGCTTACCTTGAAGCTGATTATTAAGGAGCTTTTAGTTATCTCGTGTGTATAGTCTTCACACTTTTGGGAGTCCTGGACTCTTGTAAGTTTAGGGGTCGATTATTGTATAGACTCGGGCGCCCCTTCAACAAAGATTTGTTCCTTTCTTATTGGTATTTTTCCATGTATGACTTTTTACTTACAAGCCCCAAGTATCTTTTGACGTGCTTTGGGCTTAGATGTTTCATCATCTTTATGTTAGATTGTCCGACTTGTGTGCACGGAGCTATTGGACATGTTTGTTCAACCCGTGTACGCGGAGCATTTGTGGGCGACCTATGTAAGCAGAGTAAGTCAACACGTTTATAGGAGTTTAATCAACTCGTTCATGGGAGACCTATGTACGCGGAGCAAGTCGACACGATTATAGGAGTTTAATCAACTCGTTCATGGGCGACCTATGTAAGCGGAGCAAGTCGGCACGTTTATTGGAGTTTAATCAACCTTTTTATGGGTGACCTATGTATGCGAAGCAAGTCGACACATTTATAGGAGTTTGATTAACCCGTTCATGGGCGACCTATGTACGCGGAGCAAGTCGACACGTTTATAGTAGTTTTCTGAGTTATAACTCATCATTTCCAGCCGATCACCTATAAGCAAGACATAACAATTTTTTAAGCCCAGGTGCCTCGTTAAAAAACCCTTGCAAGCCCAGGTGCCTCGTTAAAAACCCTTGCCCTTGCAATGGAAAAGAGTGCAACCCGAATCCTTTATTCATTATTGGATTACATAAGATTTAGCTAAAGTACAGCCTAAGATTGGATACATTCCATGTCCTAGGTATTTCTATTCCTTCTAACATTTCTAGCTTGTATGCTCCGTTGTTTAGCTTTCGAATTACCTTGAATGGGCCTTCCCAATTGGGGGAGAACTTTCCTTTGTTTTTTGGGTCTGTGATTTTCTTCAAGACCAGGTCGCCTTCTTGGAATTCCTTCTGCCGTACTTTCAGGTTGTACCTTCTTGCCAACTTTTGTTTTGCAGCAGCTTCTCTGATCTATGCTATCTCTCAGACTTCATCTATATAATCAGTTGATATGTTCAAATTCTCCATGTTGGTGATTTCATCAAAGTGTTCAAGCCTCCAAGTCGGAGTGTTGATTTCCACCGGTATCATTGCATCAGCTCCATATACCATCCTGAAGGATGTTTCATTAGTGGTAGAATGTGGCGTCGTGTGGTATGACCACAAAATTTCTGGCAAGTACTCATCCCACATTCCTTTTGCTTCCTCCAGCTTCTTTTTTATTCCGCCTAAGATAACCTTGTTGGCGGTTTCTGCTTGGCCAATGGTTTGTGGGTGTTCTACCGATGTGAACTTGTTCTGTATTCCATAATCCTTACAAAAGTCTATAACTGAAGTGCTTGCAAATTGAGCTCCATTGTCCGAGACTATAACTCTTGGCAAACCAAATCGGCATATGATGTTCCTCCAATAAAAATTGTGAACCTTCTCGGCAGAGATCCGAGCAACAGCCTCGGCTTTCACCCATTTTGTAAAATAATCGACTGTAACAATTAGGAACTTGAGTTGTCCTGAAGCAATTGGAAATGGTCCTAGGATGTCTGCTCCCCACTGATAGAACAGACATGGGGATGTAATTAGATGGAGCGGCTCGGCTGGTAAGTGTTTGAATGGAGCGAATACTTGGCACTTTTCACACCTATTAACGTATTCGATGCAATCTCGCATCATGTGGCCAATAGTACCCGACTCTTAGGATCTTTCTGGATAGTGTTCTCCCACCAATGTGGCTACCACAAGCTCCTTCATAGACCTCTTTAATTACCAGTTCCATCTCAGACACTGACACACATTTGAGCATAGGTGTCGACCTGCCCATCTTATACAGCGTGTCCGAGATTATGATATATCGGGAAGCTATCCTTTTAATCTTCCGGACTTCATTGACGTCTTCGGGTAATACTTCCTGGGTCAAGTAGCTGATAATGGGTCTCATCCACCCTTGGACATTCTCTATGGTTAATAGTTCTTCTGATTGAATCCTGGGTGCTTCGAGAACTTCTTGAATTACAGTCTTATTTATTCCTGAATTTTTTGAGCTGGCTAACCAGGCTAGGAGGTCGGCCCGAGCATTATCTTCTCTTGGGATATGGACGACTTCAAATTCTAAGAATGCTTTGGATATTCCTGAAGCTTTCTGAAGGTACTTTATCAAGGTGGAATCCTTTGTCTGGTACTCGTTCTTCATTTGTCCGACCATTAGCTAGGTACTTTATCAAGGTGGAATCCTTTGTCTGGTACTCGTTCTTCATTTGTCCGACCATTAGCTGGGAATCCGTTTTCACCAACAAGTGTGCTACTCCGACTTCTCTTGCCAATTTCATTCCAACAATCAAGGCTTCGTACTCTGCCTGGTTGTTACTAACCTGAAAATTGAAACATAAAAAGTATTATAATGTTAGATCTCCGGGTCCTTCCAAAATGATTCCGGCTCCGCTTCCCTTGAGATTTAAAGATCCATCTACATAAAGGATCCATTGGTTTGAGATTTCTTCTCCAGTCGGTGCACTTAATTCAACCACACAATTGCCTAGTGTCTGTGACTTAATACTGGTCCTGGGTACAAAGTTTACGGCGTACTCGGAAAGCTCTATTGCCCACTTGATCATCCGTCCTGCCAAGTCGGGCTTTCTTAGTATTTGTTTGATTGGGTAATTCGTCTTTATTATGATGGAGTGGCCTTAAAATAATGTCTCAGCTTCCGGGCTGTGATGACCACTGCCAATGTTAAACGTTCAATCTTCTGGTACCTTAACTTTGCTCCTTTTAGAACTTTGATGATAAAGTATACATGTCGCTCTCCATCTTCTCCATCTTGTACCAAAACTGAGCTCAGGGCTTTATCCGTGACCGACAAGTATAGGACTAGAGATGTATTTTCTTTGGGCCTCACTAGGATAGGAGGCGAGGATAGAAAATGCTTTACTTCTTGAAAAGCTTCTTCACAGGCCTCTGTCCATTCAAACTCCTTAGATTTCCTTATGGCTGCAAAGAAATATATTGACTTGTCTCCTGCACATGATAGAAATCGTGACAATGCAGCTAACCTCCCTGTCAGCGATTGGACCTCCTTTTTCATGGTTGGACTTCTCATATCTATTATAGCCTGGAATTTGTCCGGGTTTGCTTCTATTCCTCAGTTGGTGAGCATGAATCTGAGGAACTTCCCGGCTTGTACTCCAAAGGTACACTTGTCCGGGTTCAGTCTCATGTTGTAGCTTTTAATGGATGTGAAGGTTTCAGTTAGATCATTCACATGTGATCGGTTTTAACTTATCTTGATTACCATGTCATCTACATAGACCTTCAGATTCCTCCCTATCCGAGTAGCGAACACCTTATCCATTAGCCTCTGGTAAGTAGCCCCAGAATTTTTGAGTCTGAAGGGCATGACCTCATAATAGTAATTGCTCTGATGGGTCATGAAAGCAGTTTTTGGTGCGTATACTAGATTCATGCGGATCTGGTTGTACCCGGAGTATACATTCATGAAACTGAGTAGACAGAACCCTGATGTAGCATCTATTAGTCGGTCAATATTTGGCAGTGGATAGGGATCTTTAGGACATGCTTTGTTGAGGTCCGTAAAGTCCACACACATTCTCCATTTTCCAGATTTCTTTTTTACCATCACTACGTTGGATAACCAGGTCGGATACTTGATTTCCTTGATGAACCCGACCTGTAACAACTTCTCGACTTCTTCTGCAATTGTTTTCCTCTTTTCATTGTCACCCTTTCTTTTCGTTTGAGAAACTGGTTTGATGTCTGGATCGATTTCTAAGTGAAGGCACATGAAATTGGGATCTATCCCTGGCATGTCTGAAGGTTTCCATGCGAAAAGGTCCACATTGTCCTTTAGCACTTGGATGATCTCTTTCTCTTCTTTCGGGGACAAGTTGACTTCGATGTGTGTGACATGGAATGGTAGATGCCCAATTTGAACTTGCTTTGTTTCTTCGTTGGGCATTATATTATCTTCAACTGAATCATCACGTGGGTCTATGTCGACCAGGTGGACTTTGAGGGAATTCTTGAGATCTGCTTCTCCTACTGTTCGCTGTAGATTTTGGCGAACAACCTCTGGTTTACCAATCTCTAATAAAACTGGGTTACTTGCAGGACCAACCACACAAATCCTGGGATACATGTGCAAAATTATTTAACTCTTACAAGAATGGTGTTTTAATGGTTTGTTTTGTTGTATCTTTTATGTATGAATGGTTTGGTTAAAGAACTAAATCACAACTTCTGGCGAAAAGGTAAATCAAATGAAATTAAAAACTTGCATAAAGTAAATGACAAGGGATAAATGACTAGGAAAAGTAAAGGAAGTTAGAAAAGACTTTGAATTTCTTATAAACTTAAAAGATGGTGTTCACACGTACATTTTCCAGATAACAAACTCTTTTCTCTCACACGGGTACTTTGAGTATTTACAGGAATTTTGTACAAGTTTTTCACACACTAAAATTCTACAACAACCATCCTATTTATAGAAAAATACAATAACTGTTTAGTAACGGAAAAACTCTAAATCTTTGACACTTGGTCTTCTGCATGTCTTCGTTTCTTCTAAAGCTTCCACGCGTCTTCTGCCAAGCGTCATATCTTTTTGAATTTGAATTTTCCCTTTGCGTCTAAGCGTTGCGCCCCTTCACTTTGTCGAATTGTCAAAAAGTAACAAATGTCCCTTGAACTTTGTCTGACGAAACCTTCCTTATGTTTCTGTCGAAACATCGAAACGCTGTTCTTGTCGAAGTGTCGAGAACTTCTTTTGAATACCTACATTTCCTTTCTTCTTCATCTGTAGCCATTTTCTCTAGCTGAAGAACATCATTTTGCCTACCAAGAAATGGTGTCGAAAATATATGTCTACAAATTGCCCCCCAGCAAAGATGTTTCGACTTATTTCTGGAGAAACCATCATTTGCTGTCAAAAATATTTCGACGCCATGTTACCTTCATTAATGATGCTGGTTTTCAAGACGTGACGTTTTGTTAAGTCCCAAGAAAATCCATCATTACACTTTTCTTAAAACGTCCCATCTAATCCCACGTTCAGACATGATCTCCATAACCCTAAAAACTAGCTAGCCATGCTTTTCTCAACTTTCCATATTCTTTGATCATCACCATTGAAATCTTGCCACGTGTCCCATGATCAATATTAAAACTGAAACGTTTTCTCATCTTTCCCTCTATAAATACTCATTTCCAAATCTTTTAATATTTTTACGTTCCTGAACTTCTTCTTCTCCACAAACCCATCTCAAACCTTCATACTTTCTTCTGAAATTTCTCTGCTTCCCTCATCAATGGCTCGTAAAGCTCCTACTGACAAGAAAACCAAGAAGACCAGGAACACTACTATTCTCCCTTATGCGCACGAGTTGCCTGGACCAGTGATTGTGAGCAATCAACAGTACATTCCAGAGCCTCCAAATGAAAGAGAGAAAGCAAGCATTTATCAATCCCAGGTACTCATTCCGGTTCTTATTTCTGGCACTTGCCATGCAATGTTGGGTCCACTCCCTGACCCCAATGCTAACGCTGATCGTGTAAAGGATTCGTTCCCTACGTATTCTTATTCAAAACCCATAGGTGCTGGAATAAAACCCAAACCTAGTGAAATGTCCCCAAAAAATCCTGATGACTCCTTAGCTTCTGAAGAAATAGATTTAGCATATTTGAACCAAGCTAGGATCTTTAGAAGTTGCCCTTTGACAAAAGATCCTTCAGACTATTTAGCCTGGATGACTAAGGTCGAAAAAATTAAAGGGGATTTCTGGAAGCAAACTGGCATTTTCGACTTGATCCAACTGTCGAAGGTGGGCCCTAGTTATTGCCCAAACATGCTCCTGGCTTCCCTTTACTTTTGGGATAACACCTACAATAACTTCCATCTTCCTTGTGGAATGGTCACTCCAACCTTCTTCGACATAGCTGCCATAGTTGGCCTTAGCCCTATAGGACTAGACTTCGGCCCTACTGATTTAGATGAAGATACTATAGGTTTCAACACCAAACATGCCTCCTATTCCTTGTTTATTGCTCATTACTATGACAAAACAACTACAGGAGTCTCTGATGTAGAGCACATATCCTTTTTGACCCTCTGGTTGTCGAAATTTGTCTTTTGCTCTCGTTCTCTTCAGGTTGCCAAAAAATACCTTACCATAGCCAACCAACTTCATGCTGGGAAAAAACTTTGTTTAAGCGAAATGGTTTTGACGAACCTTTATGAATCCATTAGCGAGAGTGTGGAGTTTTTGAAGACTGTCAAAGAGAAAGGAAAACTAAGCTTGGCAGGGCCTTTCTGGCTTCTACAGTTATGGCTAAATGCCACCTTTGAGGCCTCTCTCCCTATCAAGAATAAAGTAAATGAGGAAGAAGTGAAGGACAGAAACGTCGAATGGCCTAGGTTGGTAAAACTAACCCCATCTGATGAAGGGATTAGCCTTCGACAAGCCTTCACCAGTTATGTAATGATATTTGCCAAACGATACAACTTCACTCCGTCCATGGCCCCCTTTGCCAACAGAACTATTGGTCCCAAATGGTTTACCAAACAACTTCCTTTTGAGATGCAGAAAGAAGAAGACACATTTTTGGTTATCTGGGAATCATTCCTAACACCAAGACACCTTTTCTCCCATCACAACACGAATAACACAAAAATTTCCCTTATTGTTTATCAACCCAACCTAGTGGCTCGACAATTTGGGTTAATCCAAATGAAAAGAAAACCCGTTTACCCAAAGAAAGGTTGTATTATTTTTCACAATTCTCTTCATAATCTGGAGAAAAGCATAGAGTTATCAGAAAAATACTATGATGAGACTCTGGAGATTCAACCGGTGGTCTTTCAACCATCTTTCCTCTGCACTCAAGAATTTGATGTTTGGTGGAAAGACTACTACCTCACTAGATTCTTCGACGTGACGGCCTTTATGACTCATCTGACGAATGCTTTCACTTTTGTGCAGGATCGAACAAAGAAAGGTACTGAAAGACATATTAAAGAAATCCAAAAGTTTCAGCATTATTTTGAAACTATTTACCGGCCAAATGATCTTAGTCGAACCATAAGCGAAGCAGCAGTGACTTTGAAACACAAATTTACAGCAAAATTGGAGAAGCTGGTGTTGCCTTCATATGTTCGTCCAGAAATACGTTATGATTTGGCATACAGCTATTATCCACCAAAGTTTCCCCCTCTACCTTCTGCTGAATTTGGTGTAGCATTAAGCCCTTCATTCCCAGATTGGTTTATTTGTGGATCTCACCTAAAACTGCTCCGTGAATCTTGTAAAAAACCTGCTGAGCGTGTGGTTCCGACTAAGTATCATTTGGACAATTTCCCAGGACACCTTCATATTGGAATAGAACACGTTCGCGTGGAATCTCCCATTCTTGAAGGTGTTTAAAGAAACACAATTTTTCTTTACTTTATTCTAACTTCCTTCTTATGTTTTTCCTGTTGTATTCATTTCTTTATTTCTCTTTCTTTCTTTCAGCTGTCAAGATTACTCCTAAAAAGGCTTCTGTCGGAAGTAATTCTGGAAAGGTGGTCGAACAACCAACCTCTACAGTCGAAAAGGTTTTATCAGAAAATATCAACTTTTTTCCCATGTAATAAATTCTGTTTAATTCGAACTAAAACAATTTTATCTTGTGCTTTTAGGTGAGTAAAAACCCACCATCCTCCAAGAAAAGAAAACAAGAGGAGGAGGTAAAGGTGATCGATGAAGAATCTGGGGATGAATCTCCAGACCAACAACCTCTCAGGAAAAAGAAGGTCCTGAAGATCAAGACAGCTGCCTCCCAACGGTCCATTGTCCGCTCGACCAAGAAAACTCCCCCCACCAGTCCAGTTATAAAAGTTCTTATCAAAGATAGAGAAAGTGGGAATTCTAGCTTTACTACTGAGATCCCTCAGGTAAACCTTCATTTCGACTGATGATATTCACTTTTACTTGCATTTTCTTTTCCTTGACTTTTTGCTTGTTTTCAGATCCAAGTTGATGTCGAAGGACACCCCATAGCAAAAGAAATGCCAACATGGACAGGTGGTCCTTCCTTTAAAACAGCTAGCTCAATGCCTACCTCTTCCAAAGCTTCGACAAAGAACTCAACAAAGGAAAAAGAGCAGGACATAATTGATCTTGACTCTGAAAAGACTTTAGCTGAAAGACTCCAAGATGGAGTTGACCCTGATGCTGGTAGCTATGAAAGGCAAACCATTGATGAGTTCGACACTGACCTGGAAGAGCATTCTGATGATTCTCTTGTTCGTCCAGCATTAAATACTGAAAAGGATGGTGATGAGTCATCGGATCAGGCAAAACCCACCAAAAAGAGGAAGAAAGCAATCAAACCTCTCCCCCAGAAACCACCTACTCCCAAAGTTTTAGAGAGAATACTATCAAAGGAACCAGGTGAGGGAATCACCCCTGCTCCGGCGGAAAGTGAAAATTCTAGTCTAAGGGCCAAAATTCCAAAGGTATGATTTTTTCTTTTCCCCTTGATGCTAAGAAGCTGCTTTACTTATATTTGCTCCTTTAACCTACTTATCCTTCAGGTACCTGTCGATATTCACGGACAACCTATGATCCAAGTTCTTCCCAAGACCAGCAGTGACCCTACTTACAATCCAGCCAGCGCCTCCAAATCCTCCCCTAAGAGTTCAGCGAAGGAATCAGCCACTGAAGTAGATCAGCCCATTGCTCTTTCTATACGAAATCCAAAAGTAGTGGAAGAAAAGACTGGTCCCGATACTGAAAACTTTGTCGAAACTGATGGGGATACCGTGATGGCTACCACTAGAAATGAAGCTGAAGATCAATCCCCCCCCATTCAGAATTTGCTGACGAAGAGAGAAACAAGGAGGCTGCAAGTGATGCCGAAGAAGAAGAAGAAGAAGAACATGAAAGGCCACCAACTCCTGCTGCTGATACTGGCGAAAAGACAGAAAACGTCGAAGAAAATCTTGGTAGAACAACTAAAGCTGCTTCGACCGGGACAACTTCGACCCAGTTTTCTCATGAGGAGCTAGAGAGTATGAAGGTCCAAAGACCTTTCGAATACCTGAAGACCATGCTCAGTTCTCGCTACAATTTCGCTGACACTACCATCAGTAGCTCGACTACCTCAGGGACTACTTCTGATGCCAAATCAATGGACGAATCGTTGGCAAACATTCGATAGAGGGTCCTTGATATTGACTTGTTTCAACTTCTGGAGAATGACTCCTCTGCTCACTTCGACCTGAAGAAAATCCTGAAACAAGTCAATGTCTTGGAGGCTCCTCCTGAAGTCACTGATGTGGTGCTGGACCTCACTACTTTGATAGATCTTGTGGTAACTGACTTTAATCAACTTCGAGAGTGCTCCATGAAGCTTGAAAACAAAACAGAGAGCCAACTCACTGAGTGGGAAGCTGCGTCGAATTCGTCCAACAAGGTAACTGAGATGGAGCAAGTGTCTGAGCAAAATCAGCGGGAAGCAGCTTTGTGTGGTGAAGACATTCTAAAATGGGAGAAATAAATTTTTGTCCTCCAAGGCAAAATTTCACAGGCAAAAAAACGTCAATAAGAGCTGCAGAAGAATGACCAGGAAGAAATCCGCAAAGAGCTGGAAGTTGGGGTGCACCATGTCGACAGGGCCCGTAAGCTTGGCGAGGAGATTGAGGAGATTTCTAAGAACAAGGCACTTTGTGAGCGACGCCTTCAAATTCAGAAGTCGAAATTTGAGAAGCTGAAAGCATCTTTTCCCGTTTGAACACTTGTAATTTTTGTTTGGCTTTTAAAGCCCTTTTTGTAATGACAATGGATCTGTGTTATTTGGCGAAAGGATCTTTAGTCCACCATATTGCCTTTATTTTTTACAATTATTCGACTGCTATTTTGATTTCTTGCAATGTTGGCTTATATTTTTTCAAATACTTGCCATTTATCTTTAGTATTCTTTTATCTTTATCTATCTCTTCGACCTCATATGCGCCATTTGAAAAAACTTTTAAAATTTGGAAAGGCCCTTCCCACTTAGGAGACCATTTTCCCATTAACCTATCTTTTCGATCCATAGGAAGAATCACTTTCCAAACAAGAACCCCCACTGAAAGGGTCTTAAATTTCACTTTCTTATTGTAAAACTTTTCGACTCTCTCTTTTTGTCTCTTTATCAGGTCTAACGCACGCAATCTTTCTTCATCCAAATCAACTAGTTCGTCCATCATCATGCTCCAATACATTTCTGATGGAATTTCATGATGCTTTTGAACTCATATTGACTGTAAATAAATTTCGACCGGTAGCACCGCATCGTGTCCATAAGTCAATTTGAATGGAGTAGAATTTGTTGCTTCTTTAGGAGACGTTCGACAAGCCCATAAAATCTGATCCAAAGTCTTATGCCAGTTCTTAGGTTTTCTACCCACGTGTTTTTTGATCAAATTTATCACCACCTTATTTGCTGCTTCGACTTGTCCATTTGCCTGGGCGTAATAAGGTGTCGAAGTTAAGAGCTTAAAACCTGTGTCTTTTGCAAACATTTGCATGTTTTTCCCAGTAAACACAGATCCCTGATCAGTAGTTATTGTTTCTGGTATCCCAAATCTGTAAATTATATGTTTCTGGATAAACTCTATAACTGCCTCTTGATCCACACTTACTAGTGGTATAGCTTCAATCCACTTAGTGAAATAATCTATTCCAACTAAAATGTACTTCTGCCCCTTTGAAGAGGCTGGTCGAATTTCGCCAATTAAATCCAGAGCCCAACCTCTGAATGGCCAAGGTTTTATAATTGAATGCAACTCATTTGCAGGAACATGTGGTATACCTGCATGCACTTGGCATTCCTGACAACCTTTTGCAAATTCGACACAGTCTTTCAGCATTGTTGGCCAGTACATTCCTTGTCGAAATAATAACCATTTCATTTTGTGGCCTGCTTGGTGTGCGCCAAATGCACCACTGTGAACGTTCGACAAAGCTATGTAAGCTTCATCTTCGCCCAAACATTTCAGCAAGACTCCTTCTGCAGTCTTTTTAAATAATTCATTTCCAAAAAGCACATAACTCAAAGCTCTGTACTTCACTTTTCTTTCGACTTCCTGATTTGGGTCTTGTAGATAATCCTTTATAGGTTTTCTCCAATCTTCAATTTCTGAATCATCTATATTGAAAATTTCAAAATTTTACTCATCCCCATAACCTAATCTTATTGTCTCCAAATCTGAAGGAGCCAATTTGGTGGATATGACTCTTCCTCTTACTTCAATAGCTTTCTCCAAGTTTTCTTTCGACACTTTGTAGCCTGACGCAAGTTGAGCCAAATCATTCGCTTCTTGATTCTTCGATCTAGGAGTGTGTCTAATGGCCACATTGTCGAATTTTTTGAGAAGTCTGTTAGCTATTACGAAGTACATAATCAAATTCTCTTTGACACATTTATATTCTCTTGTCAATTGTTTTATCACCAGCTCAGAGTCACCCATTATTTCGACTCTTGTTGCCCCCAATTCCAACAATATTTCAAGTCCGGCAATCAAAGCTTCATATTCTGCTTCATTATTTGAACAGAAGCCTTTGACTTTGTACTTGAATTTTGTTGGAATTTTGTCAGGAGAAATAATTAGCATTCCAACACCAGTTCCATTCTTATGACTGGAACCGTCGAAATATAACTTCCATGGCTCTAATTCGTCATATTTTACTTCATTTTCATTTATGGAATGGTCAGCTATGAAATCAGCAACCACTTGTCCCTTAACAGCCTTTAAAGGCAAATATTTTAAGGAATATTATGTCAATGCCAAAGCCCATTTCCCAATTCGACTATGTAAAATGGATTTAGATAACATATATTTTATTACGTCGAAATGAGAAGAAACAAATACATCAACAGGTTTTATATAGTGCTTTAACTTTGTACAAGAGAAATATACACACAAACATAATTTTTCTATCACACTATATCTAGTTTCAGCATCATTTAGGACTCTGCTGAGATAATAGATGGCCCTTTCGACGCCATTCTCATCTTCTTGACACAGCATGCTTCCTAAAGTTTTGTCTGACGCTGAAATGTATAATCTCATACTTCTTTTTCTACAAGGAGACATCAAAACTGGAGGACTAGCCAGATACTCTTTGATCTTGTCGAAGGCATCTTGTTGTTCTTGCCCCCATGTGAAATCTTCCTTTTTTAGTCGAAGTAGAGGTGAGAAGGCTTGTGTCTTCCCACTAAGGTTGGAAATGAACCTTCTGAGAAAGTTGATTTTCCCTAGTAGAGACTGCAATCCCTTCTTTGTCGATGGCACTTTCGCTTCCATTATGGCTTTGGCTTTGTTTTCATTTATTTCGATCCCTTTCTTATGGACCACAAAACCTAAGTAATCACCCGTCTGCACACCAAAAGCACATTTAAGGGGATTCATTTTTAAACCAAACTTTCTCATCCTTTCAAAGGACTGTCGAAGATGGTCTATATGACTTGTTCCTGAAACAGACTTAACCGCAATATCATCAATGTATATTTGCATAAAAGTGTCGATAAAGTCATGAAAAATCGAATTCATGGCTCTTTGATAAGTTGCTCCAGCATTTTTTAAACCAAAGGGCATTACTACCCATTCATAGGTTCCTATTGCTCCAGGGCAACGAAAAGTTGTTTTAGGAACATCTTCTTCAGCTATAAAAATTTGATTATAGCCAGAGTATCCATCAAGCATACTCAAATACTCATGGCCTGCTGCAGAATCTATGAGCATTTCTGCTACTGGCATAGGATATTCATCCTTAGGGGTAGCTGAATTTAAATCTCTAAAATCAATGCATACCCTCAGCTTGCCATTTTTCTTAATTACAGGGACTATGTTTGCAATCCATTCGACATACCTGGTGGTGCGGATGAATCTGCATCTTAGAAGTCTTTCGACCTCTTCTTTTATTTTCGACAAGATTTCTGGTGCGAAGCGTCTAGGAGTTTGCTTTACTGGCTTCTTTCCCTCCATTATTGGCAGCTTCAATTCGACCAAACTCCTGTCTAATCCTGGCATCTCGTCGTAATCCCATGCAAAACAGTCTTTATACTCATTTAGCAATTGGATTATTTCGACTTTGAACTGAGGATCTATCTTGGCGCTGATGTAAGTTGGCCTTCTTTCTGCCCCCGGTCCTAAATTGATTTCTTCTAATGGATCCTGTGCCACCATCTTCATGTTAGTCGATGCTGGATCCTTTTCGAACCCCAAAGGTTCGTCATCATAGATGGCGTCAAGCTTCTGATTCTGCCATTCGCCAGTCTGATTGTTATCATAACCCTTTTCAATATCCCTTTGGGGACATTGTTCTTCAAAATCTTCTTTGTTGGCTTCGACAGCCATGTATTTCACTTCGGCCTCTAGGGCCGCTTTGAGTTTATTTTCGGCTATATAAGCCGTAATTCTTTCGATCGCTGAGGCTTCACTCATCATAATCATCAAATTCACTTCCCCAACAGGTTGGCTCAATAGGCGAAGTTCCCCATACGTGACTTGGTTCGCCAATTACTTCTTTGTCCCATTGAAACCCACGTGTTGGGTGAAGGTACATGGAACAATAGGCGTTGTCAGTTGCCTTTAAGTCAAATTCTGCTGGGTTGCAGGGTGGTATGTGAGCCAAATTCTTGTCAAAACTTCGACTATTCACGTTGTTTACTTCAGTCATAAAATAGCTTTGATCTGCCTCAATATTCTCGACAATCCCGTCTGGCCTGCAGATGGCTATTCGTTGGTGCATGGATGATGGTACAGCTCCTACCCCATGAATCCATTCTCTTCCAAGCAGCAAGTTATAATTCGCCCTTGAAGCTATCACTATAAACATTGTTGGCCTTGTTATGGTTCCAACAGTTAAGTTCACCTGGATCACTCCCATGGTATTTCCTACTTTTCCCTCATAATTTGACAACACCATGTTGTGGGGCTTTGTGTCTGAGTCATCCTTTCCAATCCTTTTTATCATGAAATGGGGCATTAAATTCACAGCAGCTCCACCGTCTATCAAGATCTTGTTGACACCAACGTTCTCCACTTTTCCTTTTATGAACAAAGGCTTCAAGTGCACTTTCATTGCCTCATCTGGTCTTTCAAAGAAAGCGTTTTGCTCTTCGACACAACCATTGTTCATTATATAATAACATACAGGCCTGAGCCCCATGCTGTCATCTTCAACCTCATCTTCTTCGTCTTCGATCTCCATCACTCTATCATAGTCTCTAGGCAGCACTGAAACCACATTGCATGTGACATCGAAAGATGCTTCTGAGTCTGACCTAAAATCATCAGTTACTTCGTCGTCTTCTGGCACCTTGTTGCTAGGCTTCGACATCCCTACCATGTTGCTTGGTTTGTCCTTTTGAGAGGGCTCGTTTTTTGGAGCAGACTCTTGGTTCATTATTTGCAAGTTTTTGCTTGACTCAGCTTTATTTTCATCAAGAGTGTTTTCTTCGATTTTGTTCTTTTTTGCAGCCTCCTTTTCTGCTCTTTTCTGTCTTTGGAACCTTCTCCACTGAGACCTTGACATTGGATTCTTTCCTTTATAGTTTTCTGATGGGTATGGTCTTGGTTTCTGTTTTTCGACCTCCCTTTTTCCTTCCATGGAGGAACCTCTCTGCATTTCAAAGTTCTTCCATCTTTTCTGCCCTTGAGCACCTCTGATTGGTTGGACCCACTTATCATTCTCAGCTTTGACAGATGGCTTGTAAGTCCTATGATATCCTTCGCCAAACTTTTGGGTGTGATGCTCACTCCTCCTTGGATCGAACCTTCCATTTCTGGCTGTTGGGATTGCCCCCCAGTTTCCTCTTCTTTTGGCTTTCTCCACCCCCTCGAGATTGCTTGCTGCTTTCTTGTCGAACACCGCACTACAACGTGGGCACAACATGACTTCAGCCTTCTTTCTCTGGCACCTTTGGATGAATTCGACTAAGCTCTCCTCCTCCTTAGGGTAAGCCAACTTCTGATACTCTTCTCGACGGCGTTCTTCGTCAGTTTCTGTTTGCTTTTTCTGAGAAATTTCCACCATGTTGATATCCACATGCTGGTCATCAGTGAGACTTAATTTATTCATTTTTTCAATAAGTCTTGCCTCCTCTTCAGCATTCCCTTTCGCCTGGTCGAAGCTTCCTCCTGAGGGTAAGTGCTTGGAGATGAGTTTGCAGCATTGCTCGACTGAGTTTTCTTTAGGCTCTTCCATTGTTCTGCGCAAAATCCCATAAGGAGTCGGCTTTACAAGGCCTTCAACAGCCTCTGCCCTGATTCTGGCAACATCCTTGTTGACTGGTTTAAATTTGTCAGCAACTCTCATTGTCTCCATTTTGTCATGATTAAGGCCTTCAGTAGCCTCCTCTTTGATGATAGGGGCATTATCATTCGCTCCTTCATCAGTATCTTTAAAGAAATTTCCCCATCCAGTTGGCCGGATTTTGTTGATGTCGATATGAGAGCTTGGGGGTGCAGAGTATTTCACGAGATAGTCGAATTTTCCACTGGGCTCCCCTAAAGTATCCCAAATTACTCCATCTTCAGCAATTTTGTTGTTGTTTTTTCCGTCGAAACCTTCAGTAATTCCGACTCCATTTTGGCTGTTGAAACCTTCAGTAATTCCAACTCCATTCTATCTGTTGAAACCTTCAGTAGTTTCCTCCTTCTTCTGACTGTCGAAGACTTCAGTATCTCCAACTTTGTTCTTTCTGTCGAAACCTTCAGTAGTCTCAACTGCGTTCTGTTTGCTGAAAATTTCAGTAGTCTCAACTTTGTTGATATGGTCATTCAAATTTCCTACATCAAGATTTTCAGTAATCTTGACTGACACTGGCTGGTCTACAAAGTCCTTGGATACTTCTTCCACTTCAGGCTTGTCTAGGAGGTCATCAGCAACCTCCACCATGTTAATATTATTGTCGAAGCCCTCAGCAGCTTCCGCCATTTCAAAACTACAATCAGAGGCTACTTCGACTTCCACCATGTTCACAGTGGAAGGTTCAGCATAATTGGCTTCGACCACCTGCATGGGGTTTGAGTCAATCCTCATCTGTTGTTTTGATTTGTCTCCAAACTTCAGTCTTCCATCACGGATTGCATTCTGAACAAGATCCCTGAAAAGGAAACATTGAGAAGTTTTATGACCCAAAAAGTTATGGTATTTGCAAAAACCTCTCTTTTTCTGTTGGTCCACAGGAGGCTCTTTAGTGCCTGCTGGTTTTATTAATTGACCATCTTTGACTAATAAGTCGAAAATTTCGTCACACTTGGTAACGTCGAACATATAAGTTCTTTTAGGAAACCTATCATTCTTTTCAGGTTCGACTGGATTTTTCCCATTCGACGGAGCTAGTACTTTACAGGCGTATGGTGGGCCTGACTTTAGTTCTGCCAGATCAATTTCTTGTTCTTCGAACAAAATTAGTTCATTTTCGTCACTATCATTATCCTGGCATACTCCTACATAGGCCACTCTTTCCTTTTTATTTTTATTTGATCTAAATTTCTCAGCTTTTAGCCTTTCAATTTGTCTTACCCTGTCTGCTAATTGTGCCATATCTCTCAAATATTGAGTGTCTAGTTTCTTTCTTATAGAATAATCTAGACCCCCTGCAGCCATTTCGACTAACTCTTGCTCTGGCACTTGTGTGAAACATCTTGCCTTAAGCAACCTAAACCTATTTAGGTAATCATCTATAGGCTCTGAAAATTTCCTCTTAACACTGGCTAATTCCTTCAAACTTATTTTAGTCTGACCCATATAAAATTGTTCATGGAACAATCTTTCTAGTTGGGTCCAAGTGAATATAGAGTTTGCAGGCAAGGATGTAAACCAGGTAAACGCATTTTTCGTCAAAGAACTTGGGAAGTATTTCATTTTCAAATTTTCAATATGGGCTATTTCTCCTGCTTCGATCAAATAACGCGCTATATGTTCTATGGTGGATTCGCTAGTGTCCCCTGAAAATTTGGTAAACTTGGGTACTTTCCACCTTGGGGGTAATTCCTGTCGTAGAACATATTCAGACAACGAGGAAGCATAACTAGGCCTTTGTAATCCTACATTTACCCCATTTTGCGCCATTATCCTTTCGACCATGGCTGTTAAATTGTTTTCGGCAGACAGGTTATTATATCGTATTTGCTATTGCAACACATCATCAGCATCTTGTCCCCTCGGGACTATTATCCTCCTAGGTTCTTGTTGAACGGGGATTTCGACACGCGGCTGTTCGACCACCGCCTCTTGGTTCCTAGGGTTTGCCTGAGGATTCTCTAAAGGCCTTTGATTTATTGTGGGTTCCTCTTCGACAGTCACTACTGGGTTTTGAACCACTTGTTCTCTTTGTCGCGTTTGAGGAACACCAAAAATGTCAGCAATACGTGTCATTTGCGCAGCCAACAATTGGTTGGTTTGGGTAGTGTTTTGTATTAAAGGGTTAAACACTGCTCCTATTTGTTGTGTCAACATTTGGACCATATCATGATTACTTTCGTCCATTTGTTGTCGAATTACTTGCGCAGAATTATTTGTAATTGCTGGCATTTGGAAACTTGGTAGGGGTTGGTTCAATCTACTCGTATTTCCACCATATCCCGACCCTTGTAGTGGTGAAGATACGTGGACCATGGCATTAGAATACAAGGATGGTGCATTTTGTAAGTTTGCCATCACTGAAGTTGGCATTCCATATGGTTGTTCTCTACCAAACATAGGCATGGAAAAATTTGTCTGAAATGGCCTATAATTATGTCCTCCAGGAGGAGGCGTCCCCATGGGCATTGAATGTCCCATTGTGGAAGAACTAGGCATATTTTGGGAGAGCGAAACTGCTGGTATAGATCCTGCTGACGAAGGCATAGCCTATTCTAAAACAGGGTTTGAATCCATATTTCCCCTTGTTGAAGGGATAAGGTTGGAAACTGGAATGGTTTCATTTAGATTTGGATTATTTGGCTGATTTTCCATTCTTCTTACTCTTGTTCTTTTAGGTCTTTCTACGTCGGTTACGGCTAATTTACCGCTTCTCAAAAGCATACGACGAAGTAGAAACTATTTGGCTAAGAGTTATTTGTAAAAATTTTAAAATTTCGCACGGGTCCCACTGGGCGTGCCAATTTGTTTGCTGTAGATTTTGGCGAACAACCTCTGGTTTACCAATCTCTTATAAAACTGGGTTACTTGCAGGACCAACCACACAAATCCTAGGATACATGTGCAAAATTATTTAACTCTTAGAAGAATGGTGTTTTAATGGTTTGTTTTATTGTATCTTTTATGTATGAATGGTTTGGTTAAAGAACTAAATCACAACTTCTGGCGAAAAGGTAAATTAAATGAAATTAAAAACTCGCATAAAGTAAATGACAAAGGATAAATGACTAGGAAAAGTAAAGGCAGTTAGAAAAGACTTTGAATTTCTTATAAACTTAAAAGATGGTGTTCACACGTACATTTTCCAGATAACAAACTCTTTTCTCTCACACGGGTACTTTGAGTATTTACAGGAATTTTGTACAAGTTTTTCACACACTAAAATTCTACAACAACCATCCTATTTATAGAAAAATACAATAACTGTTTAGTAACGGAAAAACTCTAAATCTTTGACACTTGGTCTTCTGCATGTCTTCGTTTCTTCTAAAGCTTCCACGCGTCTTCTGCCAAGCGTCATATCTTTTTGAATTTGAATTTTCCCTTTGCGTCGAAGCGTTGCG